>OY728121.1:1868496708-1869941974 GCA_963277665.1 Viscum album
CATACATTATCAAAACACAACACTTTCCTCCAAAAACATTATTTAAAAAAATAGTGTTGCTGGGTTCCACATTTACCAATAGTTTCTCATGAGCCTCACACATGCATGTTTACATTCCACACTGCGAACCCACCTCATATGCATCCATATTCCAAAATAAACATATGCATGTGGTAGCCCTTGAGAGCACCATTTACCAAATATCAAACCTTTACTCTATTTAAAATCAAAACTTTTAACCACACTTATACTTTCTCAAAAACAATAACCATAATATCAAAACACAATTTTTCATCTCACAAACCAATTTAAAAAATAATACATAATTCAATAAAAGAAAATTTTCATGCCTTTCAAAATCGTTTCAAAACATTTCAACCCATTTTAAAACACTTCTAATTTCATGAAAAAAACCATTTCATAAATCTCCATTTAATTAAGAACTCAAATCTTCTCATTTTGAGACAAGGTTCTAAAAGATCATAATTTTTTTGTTCAGTAGACACAAACCCCAAAATCCATCTTTAACCCCCACACAAAAATTCTAGAACATTTAATTCAATCCCAAAACACTTTTCCACAGCTTAAAAAAATTATACTAGAAACATATATTCAAAACCCCAATTAACATAGTTCATACATTCAAAAGAGGTGTAAACACATAATTTAACCTTTTGAAATAATTCTGAATTTCCATTTATAGGCAATAAAAATAATAGTACCATTTTTACTTTACTAGAAAATAACTTCACAAAAATTCACACTCCTTAAATTTAAGTCATTTTTTTGGTAAAAAAATCCAAGTATCCAGGATTCCAAAACAAAGAGACGCAAGACATTGGGAGAGGAAACTAGTTTCGGTGGGTGACTTGGACATATGTTTGGAAGCCATATTCCAATAACTTCACCATCATAGATAGTATTCTAGGGAAATATACACGACTCCACATGGCTTGCCAGGCCCTGCGAGATCACTGAGATTATTCGCCCAACTCTCTTTTCATTTCACATAGTCATCATTAAACCAAGAAAACCAAAGGACTAAGATAAATCCATACATCCCCTAGTGACATGAATCCCATCATGAGGTGTGCTGGCCAGGAACACTGCCCATGACTGAAATTTCATGTCCTAAAAATCCTAGCTGCAGACTATGCTGACTCTTCCCCAATTAACATGACCAAATGAGCGAACCTCCTCTGATACCATTTTGTCACAAACCGAATCTGGTTGCCACCAAAACCGGCACCAAACCCAGCACGTGACATGACCCGAAGGGAGTTCCCTATCCCCATGGGCTGGCACAAGTGCCCGGGTATCATTAATGTAGGTTTGGGAACAATTTACCCGAGTATGAAGCATAAAACATTAAAAACAATCCATAATATAAATCTGAAATTTTTGAGCCAAACAAGACTTAAGTAAATACAAGAACTAAGTAAATTGGTTTAAAGATAATACAAGTAGTCCAATTAAAAATAATTATAGCATCAAGATAGCCCCAAGGACTCCACATGACTAGGGGTCATCGCCCCCATGCTATTTTCACAACTCCGCCCCAAGGACGGGAAAAAACACCCTGAACCGCCATCACCCTCAGCCTTTCCTTTACCTAAATCAAAAATAACAAAGTCTACTTACACCCAAGGGGTGTAATTAGGGTGTGAGCCTAAGCCCAGTAGGATAACACCCAATGATTCCAAGGAGTAAGAAATACAATGTGAAAAAGCATGCAGTTTTCAAACGCATGGAAAAGTAGTGTTAAAATTTCAAGAAATGAAACCTCCAATTGAAAATAGTTTTCAATACAAAATTTTCAGAATATTAACACATTAAAATAGAAATGTTATATACTATAATTTACTTCTAAACACACCCTAAGACATGGGTAAATACGACAAATCCAATGAGCAACAACATTGAGAACACCCCTAGGCACTAGGTTGTCTTGGGCCCTATGTACCTCGTACCTCAGTGTAAAGTAACCATAGAAAAATCAATTCTCGTGCACGATCCACTAGTAGAGAACATACCCATAACCTAGTGGTTCCCAATAATCTTCCACATAGTTTAGTTAGAGTTGTAGTTATCCAAATGCTAAGTGAAACAACGACAAAACCCATCCGGTCCACTAGCCGTACTAGTACAAATCCGCCCCACCTAGGTACCCAGGCTTCCCCTTTTGTGATCAATCAATTTCAGCATGAAACATAAATTAATTTTCATATAAAACACCATTACTGGTCAAAAACAACCAATACAGTATCTATCACATTTTATACCACTTAAAACAGGCAAAAAAACACATAGATTTTTCATAAAACAATTCCTCAAAATCCCATAGTGTTTCGAACAAAAAACTCCTTATAAACCTCACTTGCATACTATTTGCACATTTTTAAGTTTCCAAAACAGAAATGGAAGCCTACTAAATTTCAGTGAAAACACAAAATCATTTTTAGGGAAGCCCCATATTGTTCAAGAAAGGACATCATTGGAAAATCTCCTTTTTACACAACACAACTCTTAAAATTTCCTGTGGTTCACAAACACCATTAAAACCAGATTTTGCAGCAACAAACACAAGGGATAATAATTAAAAACATTATTTTTATCCCTATTATAGTTAAATAAAATCAACTAATTACTTATAGGGTATCCCTAATTAAACTAATAAAACATTTCCTTGAAGAAACCCCCAATTTCACATGAAATTGGCACTTAGGATTCATTCTAAATACATACACACTAAAACTATTTTTTTCAGCAATTATAAAATTAAATAAGCATGAAAATACCATAAAAACAGTATCTAATTCACAAATATTTCATACACAATGGAATCACCTACCAAAACCAAGGAAACCCTTGAATCCTTTGTGCGAAAACTCAAACGCACCACCGACACACCTCAAAGAAGGTAAACCAGACCTAAAACCAGAATTTCAGACCATGAGACACAATATAAAACCCTAATTTTTAAACCCTACTTTATTGACATTAGAAACCTCAATGATAAGGGAAGAAACCCTAAGTACATTGGATGTAACCCTAAACAAATTGATAGAAGAAAGAAGGATAACAACTTAAATATCATATATTATAGAAATCACCCCCACAAATACCAGTATATGATTTCAAAAATACCCAAAACTTCAAGGGAGGTTCAAATAAGGATAAAGAGATCATTTAGGAATTTCAATTGGGGAAAAAGATTAAACATTGGGAGAGTTATGAAGGAAGTACTTTACCTCTTCAAATCTGGGTGATTTGAGGAAGCCTATGATGTTCGGCAACAAATCGGGATTAAACAGAGCTCCAAAGAGGGGGGAGAGAGATCAGACGCACTCCTGGGTTACATGGGCTTGGGTGAGACTTTTAATCACTGAAATATCCCAAAACATGAATATGTTATAACATAATCAAAATTTATTTTTCAAACAGGAATTGGGCTTTCAAGCAGGCCCAAATCCTTAGATAAAAACCCAACTAAACCATGGTTATGGATTTCTAAAACCTCCAAATTACCTTGTTGGTGTTAATAGGTTAGGGGAGGTAAAGTAAGAATTTGAATGGATGAAAAATGCTGAAAAATGAAAAAGTTATAAAAGATACAAAAATTATTTTTTAATATGGAATTAGGCTCATGGTTTGGCCAAATTAATGAATACTCATCTATTCCTCCCTAAAACCTAGGGAAACCCCCAAAACAAAGCAAGGATGTAAATTAAATGAAAAATACCATTAAAATAATTCATGGGTGTGACACTCAATATAATAAAATACATTAAAAACCACACTATAACCATCATAAAAACATAATAGAGGTCATTTCCTAAATATATGTCTTGCCTACATATCTGAAATTGTATTTCAATGTTATATTTCTAAATATGTGGTATTAGTCGTGACCAGGATTTTTCATTTTTATTATTCTAGTAAATCTTTCAAATATTAATAAAGAATAGTTATATGATAAAATTAATATCTCCATGATTATATAATGATATTATACATACTATATAACCATTATTCTTCTATAATTCTATACTATTAGTAAAAGAAACATCTTTCTTGTGTATATCTAAGAAACCACCACCATGAAGCAATGTGTTTTGTTATGCTTTTCCACCACTCTTGGATGATTATAATGTTGTATTTAATATAAATAAAGATATATATATATATATTTATAAACAATATTATTTATATAATTAGTAATATTAAAATATACCAGGAAAGTCTGAACCACGCGAAAGCCTGGTCCTGCAAATTTATTGAAGGAAAAGTGCATGTAAAGGCAGTAGAAAAAATAAACGCTACATTAAATTAAAACAATATGCATCCATTTCCCATTCCTCAGATGACTCATCACCATGATCAGCTGACTCCCATTCAGAAGACTCGTACTTACGCATCAGCTCAAGATACATGTTTTTTCTTTCTAAGCATTGCTGCAGACATTTTCTCCTTGATTGGCCATTTCCCATTGTGCCCTTTATCCATCTTAGGGGACCCTCCCCTTTTCTTGCCACTGTTCCCATTTGCAAAGTCATTTACTTGGGTCCCAACATTCTTGTATGCTGACCTTGTCACCATTGGTTTGGGAAGGTCCGAATAGTCCCTCCGTGGCTTCCTCCTGCTTTGAGCTTTTTCTTACACTTCTTTGCTCAGGGTCTCATGATTTCCATTCTTAACAACTTCACTGTAGGATGTTTTGTGACTTTGGATCTCTTATTCACAATCAGATCTATACCCCCACTTCTTTTTAGGGGCCATAGGAGGGCTGACACTTCCATCTTTCCCACCCTCCAGTTGAGGTGTCTTGATTGGGTCATCAATACAGGGGCTTTTGAATTCATCAATCATTCTATCCAGAGTAACATGGACTTCTTTATCTACAATTTCCTCTGACACTTCAAGCTCCTTTGCTTAATTTGCTAAAACATCAACCAGCGTTGCAAATCTGTTTGTATAACGATTTAACAGTTCATGATGATTTACATGCAACAGGACATCAGATGTGTTCTTCTGTTCATACAACGGTTCCATAGATTCATTGATATCCTGCATCAGAGCAAACCCCCTACCACTGTACTGAAAGTCAGTATTTAATCTCTCCACTTCATGCTGAACCTTGGATCTAGATTTTGAAGATCCTTCCATGTTTAACTTTTGTAAATCTGGATCTGCTATCACATTCATAGATGTGGTAGACTCATTCAAAGTTGAGTCTCCAAGCCGGATCACAGCCCGACCAGTGTTGTCCAGTTGGATTTCCCTAGTATCATCCACTAGAACCTGACTGAATCCAGAATTCAGAGAGTTTCCATTCATAAAATCCCTGATGACACTCCCTGTTCCATAATAGCAGCAATAGCCAGATCATTAGAGGGGTGAACTTCATCATCCTGGTGTACACCTAGGGCAGGATCAGCCACCACTATGCATGCCTCCACTGGCCGTTCAGCTAGTCCACTCCTTTGACCAAACATCCATCATGTGCCCCTGCTTTTGGAAGAAGAAGCATAATGGCATCCATGAATCATAGAAAATCTTTTGTGCATACCTGTACTCAACCTCCTCCACGATCCAGACAACTCCAGGTGGGTTCTTTGAAAGATCCATCTCCACACACATTTGTGCGGATGCAGGATTTCCCATGGAGGATGTACTCTGATCAGTGCAAATGAAACGTCCAATAGAATTTCCTATCAACTTCAGAAGCCTGGATTTCTGAAATGGGAGGGGTAGTCCGAACAGTTTCAACTAGATGGAGATATTAGGGGAATCCCGGTTCAAATGATGATCAAAAGACCACCAAAGAAGATAGGACAGGGAGGCTTTCCTTGATCTAGACCATTCCCTTCCCAGATCATCCTCATCAGAGAAGATGATGAGGATCTGCCGAAGCCCGAGAATCCCGACTGACACCTGATTCTTCAAACCCCAATCTTCATTCACCATCTTCCCAAAATTCTCAATCATTGGACGTCGCCACACAAATATTGTGATTAAGGCTAAGGAAAACATCGATGTTGGTTCGGAAAACTCTCGAACTGAGACTGGAAAAATGGGCTGACCAGAAACGTATCCCAGAACCCTCAGTGCTACCTGTACCTCAGGCATGAAGAAACCAAAATCAAGCTTACCACTTTGTGCAATGAGACCAGAGGACGAAGAAACCCCTCCCCTTACTACGGGAGGAGGGAAGACGGTAGCCGCCATCGGCAATATAGGTCATCTTCGTGATCCACCATCAGGGGGAGCCTCGGGAGATTCGGGAGCGGAGGCCATAATAATATTAAAATATAGTATACCTTATATATCCACACCCTTCATTAATTAGGAAATTTATATCATAGTTCATGTTTAATTATGTATTACCACATCTACAATGAAATAATTCATTTCCATAGATGAAGATCATGGATAGAATAATAATTTAAAATAATTTTTTAAAATAATAATTATTTCATGAATAATATTCAGATAATTATTTAATAATTACCCCTTATGCTACCAACAACATACTAATGTACTTTTACAATTATGGAAAAAACGTCCCTAAAACACCCCATGTGAACATAATTTATTATATTCATAAATATTATACTAAAATATTAAAAATTATAAGGTTTTGTGGTATGTTAATAAACAAGGTAAATGTTTTTAAACATTTAAATATTAATAATTGTTTATCATATAGTTGTTATGTTAAATATATAGCATCTACCTACTCAACAAAAGGGTTTTCAAAAAAAATTTGTTTGTTTAGTGATAAAAATAATTCAAATCCAATTTCATTACAGTAATATTTTTTATATTGAATCTTAATATATTATATTATATTTTAAATTTTTTATGAAAATAAATTTTTCATGTGACAATTTTATTAGCCAAATCAATCATAAATGAAATTATCTTTGTATTCATTATTCAACACAATATTTTTTTCATTCAAAAAAGTCATTTAATGTTATTATACATTTTTTATAAGTTGTACATAATGAAATTTGTGATAATTATCAGGAATATACCCTTTTCATGGTATTTTATCTTTATTTAATATTCTCTATTTCATGATATATTGATTAAAATGTTTTAAAACTCACAAGGGTTTTAGTGGTATGAGATCAAAGTCATGTGTGATATAATTCATGATATAAACCAAAATTTATTATAAATTTCTTATGTTTATCATAATGAACATGTTTACACATATTATTTAATGTAAATTATTTTTTTTTGTGTTATGTTATGTTCCATCATTGAATATACTTTTGATACAGGACTATCCTTGGTTTTAATGTTTTCTTAGTTAAAACATCCTTCATTAAAATATGTTTTCATTTATTATCCAATATTAGTTTTCATTATGTATATAATGATTGTTGAAATATTATATCATGAATATTTTAATAATTTTGGTATTTTCTGTTCCTTTTTATATTTAATATTTTAACTTTTTTTGTTTAAGTTATTGTAAAAAAAATTTCATTAAAAATATATTATTAATGTTAAAAAATACTTATAATAAAACAATCATTAACAGTAATTATAATATTTTAAGAGTGATATTTTATAAACATGACTGATTTCACCAGGTAGTATTATATCATCATTGACCATCCTTTAAGGGTTTTAAAACTGAAATTTCATTTTTTTTTCATGACTACCTATTAAATTTACTATCAAATGTTTCAAGGAAATGTATATTTTTAACTCATACAACATTATTAGATTATATCTATATCATAAATATTATTTCCACAAAATATTTTTTTTCATGATTCCATAGTTAATATGAATTTATATCATTTTCATTATATTTTAAATTTTTTTACAGTTATTTAATGAAATGGTTTCTCCTAATATTTTATAATGAAATGTTAAAAAAATACTTTTCATTTAATTTTAATAATCGTTAAAATACTTTGATGATTACCCTTATTCCCAAATAAAATTATATTATTATACTTACAAATTATTTATATAGATTTATTGTGATTATTTTTATCGATTATTATCATTAATTCCATTTTTATTCTTCTGGTAAATCATGCTATAAAACAATGCAATATTTTTTTCAAAGTAAAATGATAAAAAATCAAATTTACAAGATTTATATTAATGTATGGTAAGTTTACATTATTCATGATAATGGGTCATATTGATAAAACCTATACTAGGGGGTACCCAATACCGATTATACATTGGTTGTGCGTGATATACCACTCCAACTCATTTGGTAATGTTCAGTTTCTTCAATGGAATGAAAGAGGTAATTGACCGATGAGGTATCTTTAATGAATTTTATATGAATCCAGTAATATCATACTGTGCGAACACGGTTAAGGAAGATAATGTTTCAACATACCAACAAATATGATATATTATTACTGTGAGTTGTAATGTTTCAATTTATCGGGAATTACATCACATAAGTCATGATTAATGACACTTTTGAAACATTTCTTTATCAAGGATTTATTCCATGTCTCATATTTAATGTTCTAGTATTTTTTGGGAATGAATTCAATTTTGTAATAGACTACCACCTTAAATATGTCCACATTCCCATATTATCATATTATACGAACTATATATGTTTAATTGTCAATTTTAATGTTTACCATTACAATGATTTTCCCCATTATTTTTTTTCTATTCCTAAGGATAAAAAATATATAAATTAATATATATCTATATGGGTTTCATATGGGTGATCATTTAAACATATTAAGGAATAAAAAATCATCGGTTTACTTGGATAAATATTCACATAAACACATTGATATTATTATTTAATAGTTCTTCATAATTATGTACAACATTAAAAATAGAGGCACACTGGTTATGTATGTTATCCAATATTTCAATATAATGATTTTTGTTTTTGAAGGATATTAGTGGGTCAAAACTATTAGTATCAAATCCAAAATTTTGTTGATTATTTTTTGGAAAAATATTTTTGAGTGCATGTATAAGGCAAAAAAACACATCAACTCGTATACATTTCGATTGCCCATCATCTATTGTAATTGAGTACAATTATTATTAGAAATTTTATATTAAACCTATAATAATTAATGGGAAATTATGTCTTATATAACTGATATGAAATTAATTAACCTATATTCTAAAAATCATAACCTTATTTTGACTTATGATTATTCACTAAAGCTTCCAAATCAAATTTAATTTATCAGAAAAACTACAATTTTTATGTCATGTGCTAATACAATATAAACAAAACCAATGAAACATTATAATAATGAAGTTATTTATCTACTTCTGGGTTTCATTCCTTCTCATTTTCTCACCATATAACAGGGAATATGTAAAAAAAATGTCAGATCATTTAGTTGTTATGTAAAATATACATATCATAATCTACATGTACTCCAGATATTAAACACCTTGACACTGTTATTACATGAAAATAGTTTCATTTTATCTAATAGTGATTTCATTTTCATCATTCCAAATATTCTGATTATTCATTTTATATAGTCTCCATAGAAAATGGATTTCATGGACTCTCTTTAATAAACCTATAATGAAAAGGAAAATATTAAACCACTAATCATGGATATCATAAATTCCCACCTCATATATTCTCAAAATATATTACATGGTGAGTCTTTTATCCAGTAAAATAATTTCAGTCCACATAAATAATCAATTACATCCATTAAAAAAATTTCATTATTGATGTAGAGGTTGTTATAAACTATTTATCGACAAAATGCATAATTCTCATGTATTTAAAAATTCAAAAATACCAAGAACTTATATGAAACTTATTTTAAAAATAATTCTTAGTTTATAAATTTCACGTGCATCTCATATTTATTTTAATATAATTAATATATTTCTTTGATGTTTAAATCCTTAAAATTTAATCCAATATGAAATTAAATTTTTAGGATTATTTGGCAGAACTTGAAAACTCTTTCCACCAACATGTCAATTAAAAGTGATTTTTTTATTTGTCAAAAAAAAATGAAAACGTAGAATGAATATAAGTTATTTAATTTTAGAAATAAATAATACATAGAAGTTACAATTTGTTCTGAGTGACCTTGTCATCATAATTGATATTTTTTGGAAACACCAACATAGTTTTCATTCAATTTGTATAAGTTTTTATTGAAAAAAATCACCCAACATGATTATTCTAAATTTTTCCATTCACTTAATTTACCACATTGACCCAAAACTCATATATTTTACAATAATAAAAATATATAGGCTATAATAAATATATATGAGCGGATTTATAAAAATATTTTACCATCGGGGATTCAAAAAATGATTGAAAATCAACATAAATATTTATGTCTCTGATTTCATCAGTCATTAAAATTCCCATTATTGAATCTAATACTGAATATATTTAATTATTTATTTTTCTTCTAATTAAAAGATATGATATATTTTTCTACATTTTCTTTGAAAAATTAAATTCCATTCTTTTGTAATTATATTATTATTTCAAATTTAAATATTTTCATTAAGTAGATAAATAAATTATATTCATATCAAAAATTTCTTCAATACACATGCTATTGAACATGAAGTCATTGATTTTTGATAATTTTACCTGGAAATACCATCATGAATAGGAGTATAAGAATTAATTTTCATCACTATATTAAAAAAATCATTATGTATGTTCAATATAATATATAAAATACTACTTTCTATAATATTATTTGTAAATTTATCTCCATTATTATTGATTAAAACATATATTGATGAATATTTTTATTCATCATAATGAATATATTCAATTAAAAATTCATTTATGATGAAACATAATGATAAATCTCATTATTTTAAAGTTTCTCTTACAATTGAATCATGGTAAATACATTACATTTATTATATTTTTTATCTTTTCCATTTTTATATTTTTCATTCTATACACTAATATTAGATAACATGTAATTCAATTTAATAGTTTAACATTTTTATTAGTAAGTATTTCCTTATTTATTCATCAATAAAATTACATAATATCACATTCGATCCATTGATATTGTATTCATTATACCACAAATACCATTGTGAACTAAATATTTCATTAAAATTAATATCTTATCTCTCAACCTGTAAGCCTTCTAAATGATATTACTCTTCTTTAATGTGTCATGCATGTGGGGGATGTCTCATGAAAACATAGTTTAATCATTTCCTACTTCATTTTTCCCAAAATAAATCATATATTAATGGCTCAATTTATCAAGACGTTTTTTCACTTCTAATTCTTATGTTCCTCAGTTTGGAAACATAAATTATATTCTCCAAAAATAAGTCATAGATTCCACATAGTGTTTATTCCTTGAGTCACAATCAGACAATTTATTACATTGATGATAAAATACTATTTCCATAATTTGATAAAATTATTAAATTCACATAAATTATTTACAATAATTAAATAATGAATATGGAATTAAACTAATGTGACATTCATATGTCTCAAATTTTAAGTTTGTATTTTATATTTTCTTGTTCTAATGATCTATTCCCATTAATTATAATTTTTTATTGATAAAAATTATTTGAAATATTTTTCTCAATGATTATATTTATATATAATAATATGTGATGGCATTACACTCTAAAATATCCACACTTGTGCATGAATTATTTCTTTCAAAGAAATGTCCATAATAGTTTCTTTCTCAGTATTTATGTTCTTGAACCATTTTCACTTCTATTAGTCCATTGATTTTGGATAAAATTTTTCCACTTCCTAATTTATTCAATCGACGATTCCATGAAAACAAATAAATTTATTATATGCATTCATTCCATTTTATGTTGATGCTAGCTTGTATAATCTCATTTGGGTGTTTGAGTTGTTTTATTAATTAGAATATTTTTTTAATAACTAAATTCTATCCATAAAAATTATATAAAAAATATTTGATATTTCAATATTGATGAATATGTTTATGAATTACCATTTTATTGAGTTTATATAAAGACCTAAATTCAATTCTATCTAAATAATTTATCTAGAATGTGTTCCCAATCCTTGAAAAATAGAAAAGTATATTAATGGGGACTTAATTATTATATTGTTTTATACTTCCTTATATTATTTATTCTATAATGGGTCTCTCAAATAATATTTTTCCTAAGTTGTTGGTGCTTGTAGATTCAAAACAACCACCATAGACGATTGTGTTTGATTAATCTCCTATATAAAAATTCTTCCATATCGCTGATCTATTTATCTTGTGTTAATGTGGGGAAATTTTTAATTTCTTCCATATAAACCTTGGTAACTACATTTATAGCATGTGAGAAAAATCATTATGATTTCATGATTTGAGTTCTTGTTATCAATTATTAATTAATCAATATTCACATCATTATGACATAATATTCATATATTCCAATTTTTTTATGTGATCATTCACCGTATCGTTCAATCCTTAAAAATTTCACTCCTCATATTCAATTTTGAAAATGAAATCAATCTATTTATTTGAAAAAAAAATCTGGAAATATATAACTAAGAAATTCAATAACAATAATTACAATTATTTAAATTTTATTTTATATTTTATATAATTTTTTGTTTCCCATTTGACTCTATTGTGTTTGTTGATTTCTTTATAAAAACCATCATTCATTCAATAAAACCATTTATATCAACTTTGAGATAAGATAATCCATCGAAATTATCATCTATAACATCATTTTCCTCAAGTATTTATCTATCTATAATATCCATAAGAACGTTATCTATAAGGACTTTAGAGTCGTCAATTTCTTCCAATTCCATTACATAAAAGGGTATATCCACATAGAAATGAAACTTATTATTTTTTATTAATATTTTTGTGGTGGGTTCCTATTTCAATCATCACACTTAACTAGTTTTCTCATGGTTACTTCCTCTTCGTCATAATATAGTTTATTTTTTATAATTCATTTTGTAAAAGAATTTTTTCTTAAATTTAATTAAATAATCTATGAAATTCCCATTGAATCTTCATTTTCATATTATTAAATTATAGGAATAAAATTACATCACAACATTAAAATCAATGTCCCTATGATTATCATTAACTATGAATTTTAAATTTCCTAGATATACACATCCAATGATATCCAATATTTCTAAAATTTATCATCATTGATTTCCGTCTCATATATATTGACTATTCTTAAAAGTCAATGAATAATAAATATTTATCATTTATAATTATGATCATGCATTGAAAAATTCTTGTAGTATTCTGGAATGTATTATCATGAAATTTATATTGACATTATTTTCAATCAGTACATGATTTTTATTGAAAACGATTTTATTCTGGTCCAATAATGAATTAATAGAATTATTCATGTTTATTATAATGTCATCATACTTATACTATAATACATGAAACATAGCATAATGTACCATGAAATATCCATCATAAATATAGATAAGTATATCAAAAATGAAATGAATGTATTTTTACCACATCACATTCAGGTATATAGTTTCCAATAATTCTCCTTCCCATAATTTGAATCATTTTAAATTAACATCTTTATCACTTTTTTCATTACTGATAATGATAACAATTATATTATATTAGAAATCCAACGATTTTAAGCCACATAATCATCAACATTGTATGGAAAAACAATTTATCTAATTATTCTATAAATGCAATTTATTTCCAATAAAATGGAACACCCTCATGGTTTAGAAGAACTAACTTTATTTCAATGGGATAAAATTTACACATTAAAATTAATCTATGGCAACAATTATATTTCCCAATTGGGGTAAATACCAAGAGTGGGAATGGAGTAATATGGATTCCTATTTTTCAATTAACCCCCACATATAGACTTCATAAAATAATATTCAGAATAATCCTTATAAATCCTAATTATTAAGAAGCCCAAAATAATATATGAGCAAAAAATAAAATATTATGTTTCGGTAAACCAAAAACACTAAGGGAAAAACATTAATTACAACATCATTTGAAAATACTAAAATTCACATATTGATACATTTAGAAAATAAGAGAATAAATAATTTATCCCCAAAAAAATATATAACTCAATCAACCTATAGTTATAATGTCTTCATTACAAAAAAAAAGAAATGAAATCATTGATTATAAAACCATCTACTCTACATCCATTATTATTATGGGGTGTGGAATCCTCGACTTGGTTTTTCATATTCACATATCTTTTTTTTCTCCAACAAGAATTTGTCTTATAATTTTTATTCATCGTTCTAAAATTTTTCCATTTTCGATTATCTAAAAAAATACAACATAATTTAGGTCATATATCTCATTTCATTCTCTTAATTTAATATTTCCCAATGAAAGTTACATGAAAATATTTACCCTAATTAAACAAGGTAGATCAATGAAAATATAAGTTTTATTACATCCAATATTTATTTCAAATTAGTTAATAACAAAATATAATATTATTTATTTAGTATAATACTACATTTGAGTCTAATGTTAGTCTCATTATATCTTATTCATTGAAGAGAAACCATTACTATTCCATTAAACATGATCAAAAACCATATCCAGCACAACCTAATAAGTCATTCAATTTAATAAAATTATATTATGGAATTATCCTTATTTATTCTCTAAATATTTTCTTTAATTATATTTTTCCTATGTTATTAATTATATATTATGATGATTAAAACATAATTTATTAAACTATAGTCTGGCCATTACCATAATAAATTAACGATATTACACTTATATGTCATTCATGACCTCAACTAACTTTTAAATATATATTTTGATATTATATAAAATTTCTAATATTCACCAATATAATTTTCCTCTATGTATGAAATATATGAGTTTTAAGCATAAACATATGTATCTTAAATATTTATGAGTTCACAAAAAATGACCCTTATGTAATTACCTTATCTATAGAAATTAATAGTAATTATTCTAATGTGTCAAGAAATTGACTCTTACATTTTCCCCGACCTACATCAACAAAACTTATGTTTCAGATAATGAAAGTTAAATATCCCAAAAAAATTTATAATAGTGTTACATTCCTACATTGAAATGTTTGTCTCGATCGAGAATATGGATCATCTTTGTGGCCCTTCAGGGCATTCTAAATCTTAATGATTATTATATGGTTACCCATACATCTCATGGGAAAGGCCTAGAAATTATTATATTTATACACACAATATTTCTAGTATATCATTATATATCATTTATAATTATGGTCACAAAATATTATTGTTATATTTATGAATAATACAACACTAAATTTCATAAATTCTACACAAAATTAAATACATCCATTGTTATATTTGAATTAATAATAAACTCATATATCATAAATATTTTGATATACTTATTCCTTTTGATGATTTTTAATAATTACTTCATTATAATTAAAAAAATCCATATGATAATTCCAATGTGATATTGTATATTATATATTATTAATATAGGTGATTCAAATATTCATAAATTAACAATACACATCCTTAGTAGACCCATAATAGTTCTAAATAAATTGTTCCATATAAGTCAGGGAACAAAAATTCCCCTACTGTAAAATAACATTATCCACATCAACCAATATGATATCTCAATGTCTTGGATTTATATATATAACAATCTAATAAATATAATTTTATCATCATTTATATATTGTAACATATAAAACACAGTATCATTCAATATGATGTTGTTTGTAATTAGAGAATATTCCATTCATCAATAGTATAAAAGAAAACTTTTCCAAAGGATCTACCTGCCTAAAAAAATTAATAATAACCAATTATCATAATTTAAATACTAAATATAATGATAATATATATCCCCTATGTTAAATTAATTTAATAACTTTTATTATAGTCTCCCTTAAAATAAAATTATAAAATATATCGTATTCAGTACATATTCTCCACGTTATACTAAGTGTGTCAGAAAACCTTAATGAAAGAAAAAGATATGTGATCAATAACAGTAGTATGTATAAATTTAATTCGTAAAAATTAAATTAAAATTACTAAAGTATATATTAAAATATTTTTAAAAATTATTTAATAGGGGAGATCAATATAAAAACACATTTTTTAAAATGTATACATATTTATAAGTGACACCCTATAATTGAGTATTAATTCATTTTGAAAACACTAATAATCTTATGAATTTATATTTTTAGTTCAATAAATACTAAATCTAGAGCATCTTAAATAATTATTTCATTATAATTATTCATTTTTAATATTATTTTTTATTATTCATTTAATGGTTTATTTTTTCACAAATCAATGAATTGGATGTATTACGATTCATGGATCCCAAAATGATTTAATATATTAAAAAAATAAAGAGTCACTGAAAAAATATTGTTAATCCCAAGAAGTGTCATTATATTCATCTATTATAAAAATATGAAGGTTAGAATTCAAAATATTAATTGATAGTTAGGATTTCTAAAATCATTCAAAATAAATATATTATACATTTTTTAATTGATTATGATTGTTTACATTTTTTTCATTATTAACATGAATTGTTATTAATTATATTACTATAAAAAGATTTGAATAAGTGAAAAATAAAACAATTTCATTCTTATTGGTACTATATAACTCTTTGAGGCCGAATTATGTTGTAGGGTAGTTTTAAAAAGGCTTGATGGCATGTTAATATTTGGGTTCTAAAAAAATATTCTACATTGATTGATGTTTTTAAGATACATTATAGGTTGTTTATAATATAGAATGATTTAAGTGAATAATTTAAATGAATAATCCCTAGTTTTTTAATCCATGAATTTGAAATAGAAAGGTATAATTAAAAATGAAATCATGAGAGTTAATATGTAAAAAATTAATAAATAATCAATCCAAGTTTTTCCTGTAATTTGGGGTGAGAAACATGTTTTAAGAAATTATATAGCTAAAAATTAATTAATAGAAAAATTAAATAAATAAAACTAAAAAATGTTACTTTTTAATATATATTTTTAATAGTAATGATATATGAAAAAGCCTTATAATGGTTAAATATGTGAAACCCTATTCCCACACTACAAAAAATGAATAAAAATACGTTAAACCTGTAATATGATATAATCTAAGAAGACCTATATCCACATATATTTGTTTACTGGATTATACACATCCACTCAATATTCAAAAATACACACACTCCACAATATATACTAACTATTAAGATTATATTCATACAAATGTACTTAAAAAATATTTCGTCACATTATGTTGTAAAACTCTCAATATATGAATGATTCAAAGAAATATAAATTCAGAAAAAATGATATTAAAATGAGAAATATAGTAATGGAATTATTTACAATTGTTAAAAAGTCGGGTACCATTATTACTGATATATAATTATTTTTTACTAAATCTTCAAATAAAGTGAAATAAAAATAAAAAACTGGAAAATTTAATTGAAAAAAATAGCGCATTTTAAATAAATTTTCATGCATATTTATATACTAATATTGAATCATTATGTATTATATATAAAAAACGATCGCAAAAATATAATGTACAATGGAAAAAAGAATATGAATGATTATTTCAATAATTTTGAGCCATTGGAATAACATAGTAATAATCCTTGATATATAATATTATGATCTCATCTAAGATCATATGTAATTATATGAAAATATAAATACTTCATTATCAGGAAAAAAATACATTAATATGGTAACCTACCATATAGCATATCATAGTGAACTATGACAACCTCTCAGGTACTAAGACATAAGGGACGAGGAGAATATCCCATATACCATATTATAATAGACTTTAGAAACCTCACACAACTCATAACATTATCATACCATGAGATATATTTTATAACCACTATCTTAGAAGGAAAAATAATTATAGGACCACTTATCACTTTATGAAAAATAATACATATATTTTAAAGGTGTACATTTCCATATTAATAAAATCAAATTTAAAATAAAATTTCAAAAAGGAAATGGTTTTTCAATGTTTTTTTGAGATGAAAATATTTAATACTAATATGAAATAGGATGATTTGAATAAATCATATCTAATAAGAAAAATTAATGTATATTCACGTAAATTACGCAAATTAATACAGTCATTGAAAATCACATTGAAATTGTGAAAAAAATTATAATTTTCCTTTTTGATTATGTTAGTAAGTGAATAATTTATTTATAAATGGTGATAAAAATAATAGATAGATATTAAAAACAAATTTCACTAACCATAAAAATTATAAATTTTAATTTTATAAATAAAAAATATAAAAATGGTGGGATAATAATACTAAAAAATATAAATGATGAGAGATGAAAATATTACCGCCGATTTTTTAAGACAAAATTGAAAACCATTTTAATGATAACTTGTGATTTCACAAATTTAATTATATCTATAGATAATAAATACTTTAAATAAAACATAACATTTGAAAAATTAATCAAAATATTCTAACCAAAGAGATGATTAAAAATAATTTCCCGTTATGAAATTCATTTCAAATGAATTAAAAATTAAATATTGGAAAAATTTTATAAGGAATTGTAAACAAATAATATAAACATGCTAAAAAATTCATTATTATTGATAGATAAAAATTAATTTCACATTATAAATATATTGTAATGAGCTGATCATTAATAAATTGAATTCTATTTTAGAATTATTAAATGAATTATCATGTTATGAACATATAGAAAACACATTCACTCTGTTGGGTTATTTGGACCATTATGTGGTATTTTAAATTTAATAGAATGTTATGAATAATAACTATTGATAATATTTCCATTATATATAAATCATTTATATGAGTATATTAAGACTTATAACAACCTCCATTTGACAAAGTCATAGGAATTGATGTCCCTATCTGGTATATTTATACCATTTGATGCCCATTTATTAGATATTACATGGGGTATAACATCAATAAAATTTACCATTGGATAACCCAAGCCCATATACAACAGGTGATGCACCTATAAATATTATTTTTTTAGAACATAATGCTCATTGAGATCACATCAAAAAACATTTTTTCAAAACCACTCTAGGAAAATCTCCCCATTTGGTTCCTTTCCATAAGAAATTTTTTTGGGGTTATAAATGCATATGTATCTTTATCCTAAGAGCATGAAATTTTATATTAATATTATTAATAAAAGATTTTTTATATTTATCTCTTTTTAAAATTTCTTTAAATTTAATTAAATAATTATTTTGATAAATATTATATATTCAAACTATGAAACAGAAATTATATTTTGGTTAATATATACATTCAAACTAGAAAATAACTTCAATGAATTTAGAAATTTTTTAATGTAATTATGTTGTCATAAAAATTTATTATTAAGATTAATTTTTTAATATAAATTAAAATGTTATTTTATAAAGAAAAATATAATTTGTATAAGATTTTATAATTGATAATATAAAAAAATAGTATTTTTCACTGAATGGGAATTTTCAATTTAAAAATTAAAATTCCCCATTTTAAAGAATTATTTTTGAAAAATAGATTTTATTTTTGAAATATTCATGTGAAAAGTATCCAACAGAAAATTGTTAATAAATTTCTTGAGATAGTCAAATTTTTGGGCAAGAAATAAATACTAAATAATTCAAAGGTACGTCTTATGGAATCTTAAAATACCAAAACAGACATAATAAATTCCATAAAAATAATCCATAAGAAATTATGTTTCCCATTTACAATAATATTTGTATTATGTTATTTGATTAATTTTACAAAACCTTATTGATTCCTCCAAACCAAATTTCATATTTTATGGTTTCAAAATTATTTCATTACAAACATGAATCCCTTCCACATTCCCAATTTATTTATATAAATGTTTGTTGATATTATTATTGAAAATAATTAAATGAACTATTATTATGTATTCAAAATAAAAAAAAACCTTCAAAAGGTTTCTAGTTTTTTTTTACAATATTAGATATAATAGAGAACATATATTTCGAAATTAATAAAGAATTATCCAACGTTTTTCTATATAAAAACACCCAACCTCTAAATAATCTTCTATAAGAACTATTGTATTGTAAATTTACTCTCCCCATACATCTCAAGATGCCTCCCCATGTTCCAAAAATCTCTTAAGAAACACCTAAAAAAATTTATAATCTCCCTCTCATGGACAGAGATCGTCTCATTATCCTCTTTATTCTATAATGTTATTTATGTTGGGATTTCTAATTGATAATTTTTTTTATTTTACATGTTATTAAAAAATTGTCCTATTTTCCATTTTATTCCAATGTAATGAGATACCAATTTCTCTCTACTCCACCCCATCTATAGACCTTTATATACACATATTATGCAGTAGAAATTTTCATGCCCTTTTTCATGCCAAGTATTTCTATAGTGAATACCCATATTAATTTCCACTCAATTCAATTCACTGAGTTTTATGTATCACCAATTCAGTGGAGATTTATAGTAATTTTACCTAAAATAATTTATAATGGTATAAGAATTTATGAATACATCCAAATTTTGTATCATCATTGTGTATAGTATAAAAGTACATGATATGCATGTGATGGGTGGGCCTTAAATTAAATTTCCCTCCAATGTACTTGGTACTGATTATACCTCATGATAATTCATTTATGGTGCACTAAATGTTATTCTATGTATTAAATAATATGTTTTCATGCCAATAATGCTTGACATATGCTTATTATGTCTTGTTTTATGTTATTCACACATTCCAAAGTTGCCTTGGGATATCATGCCTCATTGTTCACGATTATGATGGTCCCCCCTATTATGATTTGAATATTTAACTCTTTTCTTATATGAACTTCTTTTCATTATGCTTGTATTTTTAATTCACATACTAGTATTTATATCTCACCTCATTCTTATGTACGATCCATTCAAATACCATATTTTTTTAGAAGATCCATTATATATCATATCATGTTTTTGAGTTTTAAAATAATTATGTTTTACACATGTCTCACATTAATGATCAATATCCATAATTTACAAAATACACATGGAATAATAATCTTTTTTGGTTTTATTATTTGAATCTATATAGTTTAGTTAATTAAATATTGTGTATTAATTATAATGGTTCAAAAATGTTACTTTCGAGAAAAGGAAAATTATTTTTTGGGGATTTTTATTAGAAATATCGATTAAAATCCTAAAGGATAAGTCTATAATTATGAAAAAACCCCAAATATTGTTCAATTATTTATGATTTGGATTCAAAGAAATAATGTCATGTTAGCATAGAACATGTGGATTTGGCTCGGGAATAGCTATACAACGGGGTAACAACAGCAAAAATGGAAAATTAAGTTAGAATCGATCATCTGTTAGTGTATGACAATGGTCATTACAAAACATCGAGTTTCACAATCTCGAGTTATTTTATTTGGTTTGTTCACTAGATCATCATGAACCATTATTAAGGGAACAAAAATTACCAAAAATATTTTATGATAGGAAATAGATTATGTAAAATTTAGATTAAATGATTGAAATTCATGGGATAAATAATATATGTGATTTTTTAGTTACCACTTTAGTGTCCATCAATTCCTACTTATGTATTTAAATTTTTAAAAAATTCTCATCCACAATTTACCCAATAATTTAGTAAATTTTTAGAAATAGGGGAAAATCTATTTAAAACCAAAGTGAGTGGATATGTGATGACTTCCCAAATGTAATTCCAAACACATTGAGGTCTGGAATATAAAAATACTTCTCTTTATTACAAATTAAATCATGATTTATTACATAAAAATACATATAGATATATTAATATGAGAAATAATTTTAGTGTATTTGGGAATTAGGTACCCACAATAACAACATAAAACAGGATATACAACATATTTATTGAAAACAACACTAACATGGTCATACCTAAAAATGAATCTGTTAACCATGGGACATACATAAGATATGGGTGAGGTATAAATCATACTAAGGTAATAAACATCTTATTACACGATGAAAGAAACACATGTTAGAATATAGGAATATAAATGGTTAATAAAAGGAGTTAGTGTTATTAAAATGAACACATAAGCATGATATAGCAAAAAACCTATAATTAGAATATGGGGAATGTGGAAACAACTAAAAAACCCTTTAAAAATATTGTTCATGGATAACTACCACGAAATAATGATGGGAAAAAAACGTATGATAGATTATTTTCACTCAATTAACACTTACCTAAAGTCTCATTAGACTAAAAAATTGCACATTGCATTAGAGAACTATATAATATATGGAGAACATGTCACTCTAATTTTAGTATCATTCAAAAGTATGTCCCATAGATCATTAAACATAGATTCATTCATCGTCATATTATATACCACAATAATGGAATATATATTACATAAAATTATTTCCAAAATCAATATGTATATATGTATAATGGTGAACACAATTGATATGAAATGGATTTGGTATTCACTATTCAATTGTTTTGGCCTGGAAAATCATGGTGAAATATTGGCAGTGAAACTATGTCACATAATGATTCATAGAATTGGTTGATGATAGATTAATTGGTATCTCATAATTTGGAAATTAAATAGACTGTAATATTGTAATCAAAAAATATATCATGAAAACAATAATTAAAAATAAAATGAATAAGATAATGAATAATCATGAATAATGATTGGAATTAAAGTGGAATTTGACATGATCGTGTTACAGAAAATGTGTGGGAAAAAAAATTTGAGTGCTTGAGGGCACCTTGGGAGGATTTTGTAGAGGGTTTGTTAATGTAGATAATTGTTCTAATGATTTTATTGTAAAGAAATTGTTAATCATGGGTGAGTTTATATATGAAATGAGTGGGGGTTTCATTATTAAATATCAAAAAGAGGTTTTGGTAACTATATACTAAAATAACAAAAACCAAAATCCTTCCCAGGTTTTTTACCAATAGCTTCATCCAAAAGTAAAATTTGTAAAAAAATTATATGTATGATGTTCAAACATTATTAAATAATATCTTTGATGATGGGGATTCTAGTCACACTCTTAATGAAAGGATTTTAAAAACATAAAATATACTAATTGGTATTGAATATTATTAATGGATTTATAAAATAAAAAAATTAAAAAAACCACATTATATTATCGATAAAATATTGATTTGTTCTTGTATACCCTTTATTGTATTTTTTATATAAATTATATGTCAATATCATGTCATAATACTAACCGTATACTTATATGGTATATTATTATTTCTCAAACATTAAACTGTCACCGAAAAATATGAATAATTGTACGTTTGATAATTTTTACATTATGATTTGAAAAATAATATTTAGTTTAACTAAATAAATTTCAAAATATGTAAATTTTAACTTTTAATATAAAATCATTATTTATTGATAATTGCTGGGTTTTTTAATATAACATTTTTTAAACCCATATAAAATTTATATTAGCTTCATAACCATTATATAATCATTTAATTTTAAGAAGATTTCTTTAATAATAATACTTTCAAAAAATTATTTATTTGAAAAGCCATTAAATCATGAAAAAAATTTACTAAATGGAAATTAAATAAAAATAAAAAAACTATTTGTGATTTATTTTATAAAATTAATAATCAATTATAATGTAACAATTAGAATAAATTGTGAATATTATTATTTGGAACATACAATGTAATTATTCATATTATTTTGGTTATGATAAATATCCCATTAATGCTCCTAATCCACTCTATGGGTAATCTGTTTGATGGTGCGTCTTTCCTAGGGTAGTTCGCCATTATTGGTTTGTGATGTAATCTCGATGAGAATGAACGTCTCTGATGAATTATTTTTCACAGGCATATGTTGATGGATTTCAGATTGGTCCTAGGTTGGGGTAAATCATAATGATGTTTTCCCCCATAAACGCTCTGAAAAATGTGTCTCACGTGGTATGATCTTGCTGGTTGAGACCATCACATCATGATTCCATGTTAATTGGATTTTCCAAAACCATATATATATACTAATCATGTGACCACTATATAGTAACTATATTTTAATTGGTAATGATCCTTGATGGATTTTAAATATACTATGATATATTAAAAACAAATGTGTGCCTGTGTTTAATATAACCATAATACACAGTTTTTAATTTAATTAACTCTTTAGAGGAATATTATTTATCATATTTCTGGTCTATACAATCATCCAAACTTTAGATTTTTTCCCTCGAAATTTCATTTAGACTATAAAAAAATGACGGTAACTCTTTTTCACTTCATACTCTATTTCCCACATCTCTTATCCATATATGTTGTTTCTCTATGACACATTTAAAATTTTCATTCTATTATATGGAATAACTATGTCTTCATGATATGACATTTTCACAAGATTATCATCATCATAAAGGCCATTCTCCCATGTTTCCACCATTGGATTTTGTACAATTTCTGGGTAAAGTATTTCATTCATCAAGAGGGACACATTGAATACATTATTTACTATAGGTAGTTTAGGTGAACGTTTTAGTCAATAATCAATCGCTCTGATGCAATAAAAGATATGAAAGGGGAATATCTCTCTGGGAATAAGATTTCCATTATTCCAAAATCTCACGAACTTCATCCATGGAGATATTTAGTGGAATAAAATCTCTCCATCATCAAACTCTGGGTCTCGTTGATGATTTTTACTATAGCTCATATGTCATCTTTGATAATCCTTGTTTTACTACTGAGTGTTCTTACCCATTTCCACCATTTCCTAAAATATTTCAGTCCTAACAGGCTTTTTTCACCAATTTCATCACAAAATTAATGTTTTCTTCACCTCTTACCATAAATTGCTTCATAGGGGGATCATTTGGATGCTTGAGTGGAAATCGTTATGGTATGAGAACTCAACCTAAGGAAGTTGTTAATCTCATCATTGTTTTCCATAAACTGAGCATGATCCCTACATATCCTAATGTTTCTACATAGTCCACTCAGATTGGTGATCGGTTTGAGGGTAATAAACCATGATGATGTTTATCATATTATTTTGAGAATTCTAGAGACACTTCTAGATGTTAGTGGAAAATATTCATTCTTGATCAGATACATTTGATAATGGTGTTCTATAAAGCCTCAAAACTTCTCTAATATATATCCTTGAATTTATGTTGAGTGATAAGTCATCTCAAATCACAATTAAGTGTGTAATAATTTTTAGAAAAGCCATAATAGTCATAATGGAATTATATCCACTTGATGTCTTTAGATGAAAAGTGATAAATTCCATGGTGATGTTATTGCATTTCCATGTATGTAAGTGTAATTGTTGCATCATCCATTTAGTTATTTTCCATTTTGCCTTCAATTTCATAAATATAATGCATTTGATGTATATTATAAGAACCTTATTTTTCAGTTAGGTATAGATCCTTACATATTATTCTAATTTGTTATTTTTGACCTTATATTCATTTTAAATGAGTTTTTAAGGTGAAATAGGTATCTGAGGCCTGTTATAATCCTATAACTCATATTTTTATGAAAATGGGCATGTGTCCTAGTTGGTGTAAACCATGTGTGTAAAGAGAAAGTAAATATCTAACCATGAAGATACTGTGCATTTTCAAGATGATCTATTTTGTACGGTTGGCACATGGTTCCCTAACTATGTGTCCAAACTATGTGAGTTCCACATTTTCCATGTTATTCATTCAATGTTTGTGCACTGTTTTTCAAACCTTGTGAAAAAACTGTGTGGAAGTTAATTTCTGGTAAAATTACTATTTTTTGTATAATGAACCAATTAATCCCCCTCCTACCACCTAATCCAATTTCCATAAGTATTATGCTCCACATATACCCATTTTATGTTTTTTAACGCCTACGATAGGGATTAAGATATCTCCTTCATTTGGGATCTATTCGAGCATTCATTCATCATGTTGGGTGTGCAATCATATGTAAGCTTGTAAGTTTGAGACAGTCTTCATCTCTCATGCTCTAGACCTAGTTATCAAGGAGTTATAATTTTTAACCGTTTCAAAATCCTACTCCATTGTAATATGAATTTGTGTCATATTTCGAAGGACAAGTATCATTTTATTCTATGGTGGTTGTCTTGTATATCATCCCTCATGTTCATTTATTTTGTAAGTTTTCATGCGTGGCACCCCAATTTAATTAGGTAACATTTTTAGAATTTAAATTCCAGGCTTATAACCATTAAAACAAAATAATAATTCTCATTCCAAATATGTGGTTACCTGATGGTGGATACTCCCATAATGCCCGACATCCCATGTTGGATGATTTTCCACGGGTCAATTTTTTGTGTTTGGACATTTTTGAGCCTTTATTAATTGTTCTCAATCTTGGAAAAGCTAATGGTAGGCCTCCATATAATAAATGTTGGTTTAACCTTGTATTATTGAATGGTATGTTCCATGTCACTTCCACATGACACACAAAAGGCTAGGGCTTCAATTTTTATAGTTTAATTTGAAAGGGAAATTGGAAATTAAATTGAGTATATGACCTAAACGAATTAAATGTTAAGGAATAATATGATTCTTATTTGTAGAACCCCAGTCTTGTTGATGAGAGGGAGTAGAGTGAACCTTAATAACTGAATATTACTTAAATGAATTTAATAACTGTTTCATCCTAATTTGATTTATCAAACTAGTGAAAGATAATCCTTGAACCAAATGGACTTATTAATAAATTATGAATTAATTAAAGTATTTCATTATACCTGGAATTAACAAACTAAAGAAAGGGAATGCATGTACCAAATGAAATATTATATGACTTCATTGTCAAATAGTTGTGGCTAAACTCGATTATGCCTTGTATTCTAATCAGGTAATTCCATGATCACTCAGAAACCCAATTTCAAATCAACGATGCGACTATCTTAGATTGAGACCCACCTAGATCCCTATCATTGTCTATTTTTTGGATGACCAGGATTACACTATAGGATCACTCAAATACTATTCATGGATTCCTTAAATACACTCCATTAATCTAGCATTGATAATTAGGTTATATCATTAAAGACCATATAGTCATGTTACAACATAGCCCCATTTTACCTTGGATGATTACGTTGGATTTTGTAGGCATCCAATTATGAGATGACAAGGAAGAGTCTCCATGGATTACACTCTTACCATGTATCAAGGATATAGTCATTACTATGTTTCTACCCTCTGAGGTCCTTTTTACCTTGTTTATTTCATTTGGACTTATTTATTTAATATCATTACAGGTCTCCTTGTGTCATCATGTAACCTTTTCTATTCATAAAAAGTGAATACTTATAAATTGGAAAAGATAAATAAATGAACTGGATAGATGTTAGAACACTAGCCAAGGGATAACCCATGTACATGGGGTTTTTAGACACAATATACTTCTTGGAATTATATATACATGCTTCCACACTCTTACTTTTCCATTACTCAGGTCGGATGTTATTGAGACCATTTTTGGTGGTCAACTAAGATTTATCTCACACCCTCTCTGACTTACTTTTAGTACCCATTGTAGATTATATGAATGAGCGTGAAGATAATGTAATGCATATATCTTAAAACACTTGATTTTATGTTGTTTAGGATAAATCTTGATAGAATTTGGTAGAGACGGAGCTCGATATGATTGGTATTGTCTTTTGATTTCCTTTCTATTTTTGTGGAGCATGTTATGCCTTCTATCTTATACCCATGTTTTACAGTTTTATAGATTCATGATATATCCCCATCAATTATTTTAGTTATTTTATTTATTCATCCAGTTCTCTTTATTTTTTATATTTTTGTTGTTTACTTATATTGGTTACACTTTTTACCTCTGTTTATATTTATTTGATGTGTAAAACTCTTATGATGAGGGTTTAGTCTCCCCATGAACACACTATAGGCCCTCACAGCTAGCTGGCAGCCACTATTGTTTGGGACGTTGTTCTTGAGGAAATGTGGCCTATCAGGCATGGGTCACCATTGAAGTGGCATCTAGGTCCGAGAAGTCACAAATTCATATCATAGTAGTTTCCATTCTTGATTTAATATTTAGAGACAATTCATTGGATATTATGAATATGAGGCCCCTGCCTTAAACATTACATAATATTCAGATAATTCAATAATTTGAAATTAATTCTCACTGGGGATATTTTCATGTATAGATCTTCATATAATTAGGTCATAATAATAAAAAACTAAAATAATGAAAAATATACACTTATAGTAACATTAAATTTTTTTTATAAAATAATTTTTTTTAAAATTGATATGGTTTTTTTCATAGTTAAACATTATAGGTTTCACATGATCCCATCCCCAACGCTATTATCCTATGAATCAAATGAAAAAAAACAATACATGGGATGAGCATAAAATTATATATAATGGATACTATAAATATTTAATATTTTTACTCTTGTGAAAACATCTAAACCATGAATACATTATCATAAAGTAATTATTTTCACCTTTAAAAAGTAGTAAATACTCTTCACTAAATATAAGATCATTGATTATAATTTATGTAATCAAAATATTTCCATAAAACCATTTGAAAGGAAAATATAACATATAATGGATTATTAGGACATAATCATTCATAAATAAAATAACAGTGCGGTCATCTTCTATTCATGTCGCTCATATAAATGGAATAGTCATACAATCGATTTCCAAACCCAATGCATTGGAGGTTATAAAGTTACCAATTGTCCTTGTATTACCATGAAACCTCCCATATTTGGTTTATAATGTAACAAATCATCTTTTGTTTGTCACATAACAACCTGTCAAATTTACATATACCATTATATAATCATAAACCATAAAAGACTGCAATTATCAACATTTCACTCATAAAATTTCTTATTCAATCAAATATAAAAATTTCTAGAAATTTATATAATGAAAACAACATAAAAACATTTCAATATGAAAATACCATAATATGGAATATGGTATTTGATTATCTTATAGAAAACAATTAGACTGTAGTGGAATCCAATTATCAGATAATGGCCACGACGACAAAAAATTTGTTGTCTCAACATATGTTAAGAAATAATTCCATTTTTATTTAGTAATATGCAACATACAAAAATATTATTTTATAAAACAATTGAATTAAATTAAATTTAAAATTTCTTATATATAAACCATTTAAATTATGGTGTTGTAACACATCCAAATATACATCATGGAAAAGATACTGATACGAAGTCCCTTATCATGAGTCCGACTCATCACGCCCAATATTTTTCTACATGAATAATAAAAATAAATTAACATATCCTTTATTTATAATACTATTCACGTTTATTATTTCTTTTAAATCAAATATTACCCTGACACATTAATTACATAATTATTTAAATTCATATCAGACATTTTTATTGATATTCTGTAATTGAGTAAAAATGAATAGTGTTTGATGTCACAAGTCCATGTGCTCATAATTCCATAATCTATATAATAAAATAAATGACATTAGATTCATTTTTGAATATATATTTTACCATAAATAAATCCATTAATCATGGTTATGAATAATAAACAATGTTATAATCATGGAGATGGTAAGTTGTATGTACGAAAGAGAAGCTTCATCATTTTTCATTTATCATTATGGAAGTAAGGTAATTTTATTATCAAAATATAGTTAATATATAATCATTAATATAATATTAATAATATAAATATTCTTATATATATAGGTAATATAATGAATAAAAATGAGATAATTCACTTCGTGGAGGGGATAATTCACACATACGCAACAATGAAATAATCATTTTTATGCACATGGAATTATTAATTTAATTGAAATTTTATTATCTTATAATGATTAATATTTCAAAAAAATCACAAATTAACAATAATTAAATTATTATAACCATTCATGAGTTATGATTATGATAAATAAAATACATAGATTCGTAGAGGTAATAGTTCACACATACACACGAATGATAAATTCCATTCCCATTTAATGGAAGTGGGCATGGATTTATGGTATGAAATTAACATAATAATGTATATGTATATTTGGGAAACTATAATTATTTTCTAATCATGGTTGGAGGAGATGGGAAGATGTGTAAAAATAATTAAATCAAAAATACTTGATGAAAATGATATCTCTTTATCGTTTGATCACTATTAATGAAGAACATAACACTATTAAGGTGGGGTTTCTTTTAAAAAATAAGGAAATAGGGTATGGGGAGAGATTCAAGGAATGGTTTTGGTTAGAAAATTTCTGCACCAAATTGTTTTGGATGTGTAAGTAATATAGAGGAAACTGATTCTTTTTATATGAGAGACGAGGGGAACCTTTGGAATTATCAAAAGTATTAAATTGATATAAATTAAATGCCATTTCCAAATGGTTCAAAACTAATTTATTTAGAATATAAGGTGAGAATATTTCAGAATAATCTCATACTATAAGATTTATTCATGTATTTATTTTATAATAAACATTGTCTTTTCAGTTCACCCTTAATTATTCTCTCTATGTTTTAACTGTGGTAACAAGATTTTTACTATTAAGATTCAATAAATGTTACTTATATGGGGTAAATATCACATAAATGGATATTTCAAGAACCATTTGGCCTTATAATAATAGATTTTAAATTTTTTAATTTATATATTATTTTAAAATCATTTAGTAATATATTATTTTTTAAAAATATAATTTGTGTCAATTTGGACACTATTCATTTCAATGAATTTTAAAAATCCCAATAAAAAGATGCATAAATTTTAAAAATTCTATTTAATGGACTTATAAATTATAATTGTGACCTATAAATTTTTTTATGACATCAATTAGTTATAATTATATTCAATTCTTATTATTAGTTACATTTATTTCATTATTTCTTTAATACATCTATTATTTCATCATTTATGTGTCATAATTGAGTTTTCATATTTATTTCATAAAAACATTAAATAATTGACCATGATGTCCGAATATTATTATATTTATAATGAAAATTTACTTCTTAAGAGAACACATATATGAAATAATATTAAAATTGTTTTACTAAAAATAGACATGTTTATGAAATATATTCCTTTACTTAAAATTAAATGTTATAAATGTCATTATCACAACCATGTGGCTTACAAAGGCCACTATATCAACCAAAAGTTATCCATGGTTTCCTATAAGTCACATAACAAGACTAGGACACATGTTATGGTAGTTTTATAGTATTATTATAATTTTTTTATCTATAATTTCCCTATCTACCCTTAATAGTGGTAAAAAAAAAATAATTACAATGCGACTATTCATAAAGTCCACAAATAATAGATACCTATTTATATAATTTAAACATTATGATTCAAAAAATATAATTAATTTTCCACAATACTAAACAAAAACCAACAGAAATTAAATAAAAATTAATCATTTTGATGGAAAAAAGAAATAGGTTCTTTAAATAATACATTCAAATGTTAAGATAGTTTTTATATTAATTTTCATTCAGAAATTGATTCCAATGACCAAAATTGTATTAAATTATAGTAAACATATTTAATTTATTTTTAAAACAACTTAAAACGATAATCTATCAATATAATCATATTAGTTAAAAAGGAATTTTTTAAGTCAAATGATGTATTTTTCATTAGTAATAAATTTTGAATTTTATCAGAAAAAAACCAAATTTTTGTAAAATGTAAATTTTTATGTCCCAATTTAAAATAAGAAGATTATTTTGTAAAATATGACATATATAGGTGAAAGTAAACTGTATATAAAAAGGGATTTCTATAAAAAATCCATAAAACTGTGCTTTAAAAATATTAGATTATATTATTCTTGAAATTGGATTTATTATTTTTAAGCCCCAAAAATTTTTTAGAAGAAATTAAAAATATTTATTAAACATGTATTACCATAATATATTTCGTAATTTTCATTCACTTCAATATTATATCAAGAAATAACAACCATTTTAAATATTTATAATATTAATATATAATTTTAGATTTAACTCATTATTTTGTGCAACATTAGATTTTAGAGAAACTCATTGTTTCATATTGATTATGCTCTCAGAAATAGTATAATATTAATGTAATATTAAAATATAATTAATAAATATTAACAGATTCCATTATGATTCATTCTATAATTACATAGGATGTTACATCCTTCCCCCCACTCAGAAGTTGTGTCCTCACAATTTTAGTTACTTATCAAATAAGTGGGGGTATTTCTCCCTCATAGCACTTTCATATTCCCAACATGCCTCTTCAACAGTATGGGTTTTTTGAAAATATGTATCCTAATTAATAACCTTACTCACCGACACATTCTCTCTACGGTCATGAAACTGAATGGGATGTTCATAATACCAAATATTTTTTTCCAACGGAGCTACTTAGATATTCAAAACATGAGATAAATCAAGAATATACATTCATAACATTGATTCATGAAAAAATTGTGTACCTGCAATAAAATATGAGGAAAATCCACCCAATAGGAAATAGATCCAACTTCTTATAGGCTTTCATAGGGTCTAATGAATTTCATACTCAGGTTCCCTTTTTAACCAAAATGTATCAAACTTTTCCCTGGTGAATGATTTATATTGAAATGATCACCATCCTCAAAATAAGGATCATTCCTCTAATTATCCTCAAATGTTTTCTTCCAGCTCTCAGTTGCCCTCATATGCTTCTAAATCTTATGAATTTTTTTTGATTTCTCTCACCAATTCATGTCCCATGAACATGCATACACCTACTTTATCCCAAAAATATGGAGTTCGACACGTCTTTCTAGATAATAAGACAAATAGTGTTGTATATTCAATCGAATGAAAACATAAATTTTAAGAATAATCAACCAAATAAAGGTGTAGATCAAATCATTTTTCGTAATACAATGAAAAATCAATTATCATATACTCTAATGTCTGAATTTTTCATTTTAATTTCCTATATGATTGAGGTTGAAAAATAGTTCTAAAATTTAATTTAGTATCCAATGACTTTTGAAGGCCTTTCATAAAGATAAAAGTTGACCTAGAATCATGACCAAATATAATGGATAGGTGTACTCAATGAACCATGATTATCAATTTAATATAAAACCACGAATGTTGATAAAGAGACAGTGTGTCTAAAATTGGAAGAAAATTTGTAGATTTATGCAATTGATCAACAATAACCCAAATTGAATTTCAACGAGGAGAAGTATTTGGTAATCCCACTATGAAATATATGGTTATATTTTCCCATTTCATCTATGTAACTGGATAGTAATGATTCACCCCTATTGGAAACTACATGTCTTCTTTCACCCATTGAGAAATCAAAACACACATGGAAATTTCAGCAATATCTTTTTTCATTCCATCCAACCAATAATACTGTCAATGTTTTCTACACATCTTATTTCATCATAGATGAACTCAAAAAACAAATCTATGAGCTTTACATAAGAAATCATTCTTCAAATATTATTCATAAGGCACACGTAATCACTTCCCACTCTTAAAAACATTGTTTTTATAAATGTAAAATTCTGGTTACATACCCTTCTGAGCCAATTATAACTTTTTCTACAACTCCATGTATTTATACTATCCTTAATTATGTATGACATAGTCGATTCCACTTAAACATAAAAAAATATATAAATTACTACACAAAAAATTTCCAAGACAAAATTCCGCAAATCATTAACCAAATTATCTAATTCCAAATTTAACATGGTTAATGTAACATTTCATTTTCGAATCAATGCATCAGAAACATCATGTTCTTCTCCAATATTGTAATAAACAATGAAATCACAATCCATTATTAATTTCAATAATATCTTCTATATCATGTTCAATTATTTATTATTTTATATATAATTCAAACATTTGTTATCAATATATATTTCAAACATTACACCACAAAAATGATGCCTCCAAATTTCTAATGCAATAACTAATGGTAGCAAATTCCAATTCAAGTGTATGATAAAATTACGCATGAGTTTTAAAAAAACAAAAAGCATAATAAATTATATAATCATTATACATTAGGACAACACCCTGTAATTTTAATGAATAATCACAGTAGATAACAAACTCACTAACCCTAGATGTTAGGGGCAAAACCGGAGCATTTACCAATAATCATATCAGTTCCTAAAACAATCATCACATTATTTTATCTAGATAAACATAACTCATTATCTTGTTACATAAGTTAGTGGTCTAGATAACATGGAATTGTCTTCAGAAAACCCTTGAAATACCCTACTAATCCATGAATACTATGAATTTTTGGAATATGGGTAGGTATTGGCCCCTCCCCAACAACATTTTACTTCAAAGGGTCAATAGATATTGCATATTTAGAAATAATATATCCTCAGAATGAAATGTTTTGCATCCTAAATTAAACCTTACTAATCATTCAACATAGTTTCATTTCATTTAAGGTATTCAAAAACAACCTTAAGTTACTATAATGTGACTTTTGGATTTTAGAATGTACCAAAATATCATCTATTAACCCAATAACAATCTCATCCAAAAACAAATGAAAGGTTACTTTCATGACATTCTTAAATACAATAGTTCCATTAGATTACCCTAATGGAATATCTACAAACTCAAAATTCATGGAATTCATTCGAGACTCTTTATTTGGAATGTCATCCATTTTCACCTTCATCTAATGGTACTCAGACCTCCAATAAATCATTGAAAAACATGTAGCTCTCTACATATAATCAATCTAATAATATGTATAAGTCAAAGTACAGTTTTTATTAATAGTTATGTTATTCATGGTTCTATAATCAATAAAAAGTATCATAGAACCATGTTTATTTTTAAAAAAGAAAACGGGATCACACCATAGTGAAGTGATAGGTTGAATGAAATCATTATAAATCCATTCATATAATTTTTCCCCATTTCCACATATCCTACTATATTTATTAGATATGGGGGTTATAAATTGGAAAACCATTAGGTACTAAATAAATATTGAATTCTACCTCTCTATTATGAACAATATCAGGAAATTCATCAATAGATACCATTGAATTCTTTCAATAATGGAATGACACTAATCCAAACTATTTCATTCTATTCAACAATATTAGATAGATAACCATCTCTACCATCACTAATAAATCTCTTAAATTTTTGGATTGTAATAAAAGGTATGAAATTAATGAATAATACATTCTTGGATTTAAAGTATATTTTATAATGATAAACTAATGGCCAATCCATGTCCAAATGATATAAAACTATAATATGGTATGTTGAACATGATTTGAAGGAAAGTACCTCCTACTAATGATAATATGAAGATTTCAATAAATCTTATATTATGTAATAGTGAAATAATTATTTTTTACCAAAATTTATATATCAAATCAATGAGGTGAGGATTTCAATTTAGTAGAAAAGCACTCAGAATTGAATCAAAGTGAATATCAAAAGTTAAACTGAGTATTTTAATATTTTATAAAAACCTATCTCATACATGTCACAACCTCATTAGATGGTCCCACATCAACTGTAGTTGTAAAAAATGATTTTATCATTCTATTCTTTTTTTATCATGCTATATCCCACCTTGGGTTAACAATGTTGGACCCACATTGGCACAATTTCATAACACATTACAACTAAAACATCATTCAACTGACTTTTCATGGATGTCCTTATCTTATCTGTTATAGTTATAAGAAATATGTTCATTCATACCACATCAGAATCATTTCCCAGATATTAATTAAAATTAAATGGGGTGATTTTTAGTACAATTCTCAAAAGACAAAAAATCAATCCTCTTACCACGAAACCTCTATGATGAATAATTTTCATTTGTATGCCAATTGGATCACTTATTTTTCTTTCTATCAAGAAATAAATGATTATTAGAAAACTCAATTTATACATTCTATGCACATGGATAAAATTTCTCATAGCTTTTGAAATCATGAGAGGAAAATTCCCATCGATATTTCGGTCTCAATTCCATTATTTTATTTTCCATCCTAAGTCGAACATCCATAAGAAAATTTTTCTGAATAAAGTTGATAATAAATTGATCCCATTCCTTGGAATCAATCCTTCAAATCCTATAATATTTTTAGTCATTGACCACCACCAATTGGATTCACCTTTAAGATGAATAATAGAAAGACTAGACTTCTTATTATCTGAACACCCCATTATATCCAAAATCATTTCTAGTGCATTCATCCACCCTTCAGCTTCCACAGGGTCCGATGATACTCGAAATTATGGGGATGTTGCCTCATTAAATTCTATATTTTTTACATATTACCCAAAAATTGATCGGGAGGATCTCATTAATGGAGACCACCACTATTTATCAACTCATCTAACTGATCCATCACTACAACTAACTATTTAGTTCTTATTCGGACTACCGCAAGATGATGATTTGGAACATTATTTTCCCTTGAATGTCTTCCTAGAAAAACTTCCCTATTAATTCATTGGAAAACCATTATGAATAGACATCTCTAAGATGAAGAAGGATTCTGATTTTCAAATTCTATAAAATGTTAATATTAACTTAACTTAAAAATAATTTATTGTTATTTTATTAAATATATTTTATCTCAAAAAATTATATAAACCATCCTATGATAACAACTATAAGGCCCCAGCCATAATAATTAGACAATATTGATATAAATATATAAATTTAAATTACTTCACATTGAGGAACGTTTTAGGTTTATATATTTATATTATTTGGTCATAAATTATACATAACAACATAAATATTTCTAAGTGAAAACTTCTATACAATAAAAATATTTTTTATGAAACAAAATCATTTAAAAAACATGGTTTCATTACATGTTCAATCAGTGTACCTTACACCTGATCCCATCCATGGAATTATTCACAAATAAATCATGTGAAAAAACATTTGAAAACATATTATGATGATAAAAAGATCAAAATTGGATACATAATGAATTAAAACTGTTTTTCTTCTGGAATCATGTAAACCATGAATACTTTATCATAAAGTAATGATTTTCACTATTTAAAATTAGTAAATACTATACAATGAAAATATGCTCATTTCGTACAATTTTGTAATCAATATAATACCTTAAAACCAACAGAGATCAATATATCACATATAAAAAAATCCTGAGGCATAATCACATTTAAATGGATTTACCATTTGGTTCTCCTCCATACATGACACTTATACAAAAGGAATAGCCATATATATGACTTCCATAACTAATTAATTGGATTTTATCACATAACCACCAATCCTTGGATTTTCACAGAACCACATGTGCAAGGATTATCACGTAACCACCCATCATTGGTGTTGGTAAAAAATCCCTCAAAGAATCATTGAAGCATTTTCAGGTTGATTTTCTTTTTGAAAACCCATGTTTTTATGGTCATATGTCAAGTTCAAGAGATTTTGATGAAAATATATATAGAAAAAACCATTAAAAATTAAGGTATGATCTGTAGGTATTGAAAAAAGATCATATTCAAGGTGGAACGTTTTTTAGTGATTTCTATATTTTTAGGTCCAAAAAATGGAGAATAAAGAAATGTCATTATGGAAATGATTATTGTTCGCCTATCAAAAAGAGGTTCAGAAAGGTTTTTTTCGTTTTTTTTTTCAAGATATATTCATCAAAATTTTGAAAAGGTAATAACGAACTGCATGTTTTGGAATTTTCGTTCAATGTGTGTTGTGTGACAGGGACTTTGAGGAATATACTTGCATGGTAGGGGGAAAAATTGTGTGCCTAATTCATAGTAAACAAAATTCCTATAAATAGGAAGCTACCCCCTTCATTCTATGATGTAGAATAAGAAATTTGAGCTTTGTTCATGGAAGTGGTGAAGTCGCACAAGTATGGAGTGTTTTAAAAGTTGGGAATCATGTGGTAGTTGTTATCCAATAATGATTTTGGCACAAAATGGTGTGTTTCTCATATGTTTTGAAAATATTATGGTTGTGTCGTGCATGTATAGAGTATCACAAAAATTGTTTTTCTCTGAAAAATATAATACTTGTGCGCTCGTCTTAAATAAGCGTACAGGTTAACATAGGGATGTGTGAATTTTGGATGTTGACCATTACACATGTGGTAAAGTTTTATTTATTAGTTTATTACAATGGGACATCAATAGATAATCTTCAAATAGTGGAGGATTCGTTACTTTTAAATAATTTAGATACCTACAATTCAATATACTATGAGTGGGTCTTCTAAAGTAGTATTGAAAAAACATTAATTGATAGGGAAGTGGTCTATCATTTTTTGATTCGTTGTAAACATGGAGAGAAAGTAAGTCTCCTCTAAAAATTATAAATATATTTTTTATATTAATGTATTTGTTACACTGGAACATTGACATTTTATACACCTTGGAAATAGTTGATTGAGGGTGCACCATGTTAAAATTATTGTGTATCATGTATGATTCAATTTTTGTTCATACATATATTAGATATTGAGAGAGAAGAGAGTTTGTTTTAACAATGAAACAAGACCAAGAGGGCTAGATTTTTTAATTTTTCATATCCTAGTCCACCCCCCCCCCTCTGGGTATTTTAAGTAGTGGACATAACAATTTTTGACAGAGGGAATGATTAATATCATTGTTTCTCTCCCAATCGAGGTCATTAATTACAAAGGGATTACAATATTTTTTGTTTTTAATTTTTACTTATAAATGAATAAGATGAAACAATACTTTCGATCATGGTAATGAATTTTTTACTACAACGTTTCACGGTATTTCAGCCAACCTTCATAGTGGTGCTTTATCAGAAGATGAATAAATAGAATTAGATACTAAAACCAAAGGAATCAATAAGTTAGGGGGATCCCTAAAAGTTTTAATATATATAAATCTGATTTCATGAAATACATTACAAACTATGATTGAATAACTAAGGAATATATATGAAAGAAATTCAATGGTTAACAAGGGAATGATAGAGTTTCTATTGAACATGTATCAAGATCTTATAATGTAGCCAAATTAGTTTGTTGATGAATTAAATGATCTTGTAATTGTAGTTGGGGATGAAATGTTTGGGTCGGGTGGAATTTTAAAATTTTTAATTATCTTCTTGCACGTCTTGAGAATACTTCCACCGTAGTAAAATTGAATTCTTTCTATTTTGGAGGAAAATATACCTAGGGTCCTCGCATGAGATAGCATGCACAATACTCTTTTTTCATATAATATGAGAAATGAGGACATTGAGTCAGTGGAAATTGGTAACTCCATGTATGTTTTATTCATGTCCATAAAGAAGCTCTCTATTGAATATTCACCGGATGATGAAGATAAATAATATTTTATGTCACTCCTTTCCTTGAATCTATATAGAGGAAGAGGAAGTTCAAAGGGAAACTCCCACATTTTTATATAAAATGTGTATTCTTCTTCCATCTTATTTAAAGGTTCGATAATAATTACATTCATTGAGCACCACATAATATTTTTATATTAAGGAAACTGAAGCATGCATGTAGTTATTGTCGAAAAAGAATCAGTTTGATGTTATGAGAGTTCATGTAAAGTCTATGTCAAAATATATTGCAATAATTCCGGTTGTATAATTCATAAAGAAAATATTTTCCATCACTAAAGAAAAATAGCACATTGAAATTCAGTATCATTTTATCAATGATAAGGTGTAGTAAGGTCTTGTGAAGATAGAGTTCATGCCAAAATAACTACAGGTTTTATACATTCTAACAAATTCCTTACCCAAAAAATAATTTGAGAGGAATCGACTGACTCTTGAAGCCTAGTCGACTTGTCAGACATGAAAATGTGTGAATGTGGGAATTCCGCTCTCCCTAAGGCATGGAGTGTTTTTTTTGTAGTGAAGTAATATGTGTTCCATACTCTATTATACTATATAGTGATGTTCTATTTGGGTTCGTTAAAAGGAGGAGAAATAGTTGAAAACAAAAGGGGAAATATCATTTTCAAGACACACGGAGAAGATGATATATAAGGCCCCAGCCTTAAACCTTACTTAATCATGAGTTATTACAAGATTACACATTGAGGATCTTTTTGTGTTTAGAGTTTTAGAGAATTAGATCATAAAACTTGCATTACATTCCACATATAAACAAAGTGGTTACATAAAGATAGTATTATTCATTCCCATCAATGGAAACATATTTAAAATAAAACATGGATTCTTTCTTGACACATCCTTGACTCTATCATCTTATCAAGTACCTTTCCCGTGACCTGTGAAAAACATTTCAAAAACTTGGGATGAGCATAAAAACTCATTATGGGTTATAAAAAAACATGGAAAGGAAACATGAGTTCATATATACATAAGAATGAAATCATACTTTACCCATAAAACATAGGCACTTTAACATACCTCATAAAATCATGAATAAATCATAGAAATCATAAGACATAAAGGTAACTTGAGGCATTCATAACATTATTACGTAGGGAGGAACCCTCTTGGTTACGTTTGGAATACCCATAACAGTATATTCCCCAAATCTCTTCGGAGAAACCTTAACGTTTCACTCCTTCGCGTTACCCAATGCATTGGAGAGCTATATCAGGCTCACCCGCCCTTAGTTTATCACGGAACCACCTGTCTTCATAATAATGCCCAAGAACCATAACATAATCGTATCACATAAAACATGCATAAAGGAAACATAACATTTCCAAATTTCAATCACAAGATATCAATACAACACAAAAAACATTGTGAAAACCATTTTCAATACCAAAATAAATGAAAAGTAAACCATGGTATTTATTTTTCTCATAAAAAGAATGTATGGCTTGTAGAGAAAGCCGAAACTCAACTAACGGTCACGGCGGCGGAGAAGTCATTGTCGCCGCATATGTATGACAAAAACATTCCCTTTTGTCGTTTAGTAAATGCTTCGTATAAAAAATATTCCTTTTGAATAAATGTAAAAGTCAAAGGGGTTTATACACCGTATAAAAGAAAGTTGTGTATAAAATAAAATATGCCTCAATGAAAGGAGATTGAGACGAAGTCCCATACCTCGTATCCGACTTGACCCGACCGTTCTTTAATCTCATGAATAATAAAATTGGGTTAATCTCTACTTTCTTATGAACCTTTTTCATGTTCATAATTCCTTTTATACCATGTTATGAACATCATGTAATCATTTAAGTTAATAATGTTCATTTTGTTGGTATTTGGTTATTAAGTCAAAAATAGACTTCTTACACATACATGTTGTTAATTTGGTCAAAGTTTCATTATATCCAGAATGATATTAATGATTTGGATAACATATATATCATATATATTCATCATATACATGTATTTATAATATTACATCACATTCAGAGGTAAGAAATGAAATGCACCGTTCATGGAGACGGTAAGCCGTACGTACGCATGAACGCTACTTCCATTTCTATTTCATATTTTCTGGAATAGAATCCTAATGATATAAGAGTATATTATAATTCCAGTATAATAACATATATAATATCATTAACTTCATCCTTTACACATCCCACATATGGTATTAACGAATCAAATCACTTTCAGGGGGCGGTAGTCCGCACTTCCTAAAATGAAGATATCGTGTTTACCCATAATGGAAACCATAAAGGTATTCCAAAAATGAAAAAAACAGAAGCTTAAGGAAAATATAAACATATTATATATCATATATAAAAATAGTGACATCATAATGGCCACCTTTGAAGGTGTTAAATGAGTATTGAAGAATCATCGTTTCGGGAGGCAGAATTTCGCCATCCACGGAAACCGTATGTTCATTAACCATTTGATGTAGTTGGGTGAGAGTGTAGCTCAAATAAATCTTATAACAACAACCTAGTATATTGAAGATACTGGTGTTTTTACAAATGTAGTAAATAAAAAGAGTTTAGGGGGTTGGAGAAACAAAATAAAACAAATGAACATGAGAGAATGAATTACATTTAAAAGTGTAACTCCTTTTGATTTGAGCCTAAAGGCTTCCATTGAAAGGATTCTGCCCAAAGGGAATCCTCTAGGATGAGGAGAGGGATGTTGAGAGAGTAAATGGGCAGGGGCTGGCCGAGCCAAAGGCTTGAAAAGTGTGTGAAATGAGGTAGAGGTGGGGGACTTTTATAAGAGGAGAGGAGGGGCACTTTTGGAATGTAAAGATAAGTTACTTTATTTTAAAAAGAGTTTCGGATTCAAAAGGTCCCATATTGATACCATTCGTGGATAAGGTGATAAGGGTTCGAAATCCACTCATCCAATTGGTTTTGTACATGTGTAGTTCATAGATTTTAAATTATCTTTCCATTTTATTTAAATCGTCAAATAATGATGTCATCGCTGCATCATTATTATGTCATAAATAATTTAATTTATTTAATGTCTAAAAATTATAAAAAAAATACTATGATGTAGGAAATATATTTATCTTTCCAATGACTATTTATAATCAAAAATCTGATCTTTATAACCCCATGTAAAATTTTTTTCGTAAAACATATTATGTTTGTGTCATTTTTTACTTTTACATTAAATAAAAAGTTGTTTATGTCACTTCCCAACCAAAGTGGATCCATGGGTTCCCAAAGCTGACCCATGGATTGTCTTGGTCGGCCATGAAAAAACCAATGAGGGTAGGACATGTTTCAAGCTCATCTTATTTTATTAAAGCATTATTTTTACCTTCAACTACACGAATTACCACTAATCGCGATTAAGAACATAATAAGTTACTATTCACCAAAAAAATTATTATAATCTCATTGACCCACATTTTACTTCTTAATGACAACCATGTATGTCGGATTTTTGAAATTCTAAACACAATGATGGAAAAATTTCATTTAAACGGAAAATCAGTCTTTATAAGTACCACTTAGTGGTTTCACTATTCATCAAAAATTGAAGTTTTTCAGAAAATTACCAAAAATTCACCCTAAGCTATATTTGATATTCCAAATTCAAAAATGAAGTCCATTTTACAAAATTCAAAATATATATTTCACATTAATTAATTTAATAATTAATTCCCGCTGTCAGAGCAAATAGAGTGTTTTTATAAAACAATAAGTATCAAAAGATTAACACCAGTTTAAGTCTAATTTCAAAGTGAAATTGATTTCAATGACCACCATTGGATAAAATGGTAAAAATTTATTCTAATTTCACTTCAAAACCAATTAAATACATAATCTATTCATATAAATAAATTAGATTAAAAAGCAGTTTTGATGTAAAATGCAGTATTTTCCACTATTCATTAAAAAAATGAACATTGTCAGAAAAATACCAAAAATTCACACAATGTAAATTTTGATGTCCCAATCATAAAGAATAAGTTTATTTTGGAAAACATAGTTTATAAAATTGTCAAAAGATAGATTTATAAAGGGTTTTCCATCATAAGGCAGTAAAACAATCTTTTAAGAATATTAGAGTATTTCATGCTTAATATTGGATTTATTTTCATTTTAAGCCTCTAAAACACTATCTTAATCATTAATAGACATAGATAAAAATATCTATTATTCATTACTTACTTGGGATGTTACATCCTTACCTCCTTTAGAAAATTGCGTCCCCGCAATTTATTTACTTATCGAATAAATGGGGGTACTTATCCCTCATTGCATTTTCAGATTCCCATGTTGCCTCTTCAATCATGTGGTTTTTCCACAAAACCTTTACCTAGTGAATCACCTTATTCCATAACACTTGCTCCCTGTGGTCAAGAATCTAGACCGGTTGTTCCTCATAAGATAGGTTCTCTTCCAGCTGAATTACCTCTGGACTGAAAACATGAGATGGATCTGGAATATACATTCTCAACATCGAAACGTGAAAAACATTGTGTACCTGAGATAAACTCAGAGGTAACGCCACTCGGTATGCAACTGATCCAACTCTTTCAAGAATTTCGTATGGTCCAACGAACCTTGGACTCAAAATTCCTTTCATACCAAATCTCATCACACTTTTCCAAGGAGAAACCTTTAGAAAAACATGATCACCTACCTAGAATGATAGATCCTTCCTCCGGTTATCCGCATAACACTTCTGCCTGCTCTGAGATGTTCTCATGTGTTTCTAAATAAGCTGAACTTTTTTTGCCATCTCTTCTACCAATTCTGGTCCCATCAACTTCCTTTCACCCACTTCATCCCAGAAAGCTGGAGTTCGACACTATTTTCCATATAATGCCTGAAATGGTGCCATCTGTATACTAGAATAAAAACTGTTATTATATGAAAATTCAACCAAAGAAAGGTGTTGGTCCCAACTTCCCTGATAATCCATAGAACAAGCTCGTAGCATATCCTCCAATGACTAAATTTTTCATTCTGATTGCCCATCTGATTGAGGATGAAAAGCTGTACTAAAATTTAATTCAGTACCCAACGACTTCTGAAGGCCTTTCAAAAAGTTAGAATTAAACCTGGGATCACGATCTGATACAATGGAGAGAGGAACTCCATGTAACCTGACTATCTCTTTAAGATACAAACGGGAAAGTTGATCAAGAGAAAAAGTATCTCGTATAGGAAGGAAATGAGCAGATTTGGTCAAGCGATCAACAATAACCCAGATTGCATTATTACCTCGAGATGTCTTCGGTAATCCAACAACAAAGTCCATGGATATATTCTCCCATTTCCACTATGGCACTGGTAAAGGCTGAAGCATCCCTTTCGGTAACTGCCTCTCTGCTTTAACCTGTTGACATGTCAATCACTTCACAGTAAAATCAGCAATGTCCCTTTTCATTCCATCCCACCAGTAATACTCCCGCAGATCTCTTTACATCTTAGTACTGCCCGGATGAACTGAAAACGAAGAACTATGAGCTTCACATAACAACTCTCTCTTCAAATGTGAATCACAAGGCACACACAATCTCTTCCCAAATCTCAAAACACAATCATTATCAATGTGGAATTCAGGAAACTTACCTTTCTGAACCAGCTCTACCTTTTTCTGCAACTCACTGTCTTGCTTCGGTGCTTGCTTGATTCTATCTGATAGAGATGATCTCTCTAATACCTGAAACAAAACAGAAGGACTTCCTGCACTAACAACTTCTATGACAATTTTCATCAAATCCTTAACCAAAGGATCACGTTCCAAATGCAACATTGTTAATGAAGCATTACATTTTCGACTCAAAGCATCAGCCACATTATTTGCTTTTCCCAGATGGTAATGAATTGTACAATCATAATCCTTGATTAATTCTAGCCATCTCCTCTGTCTCATGTTTAACTCTTTCTGAGTGAATATATACTTTAATCTTTTGTGATCGGTATATATTTCACACTTTACTCCATACAAATGATGCCTCCAAATTTTTAAAGCAAAAACAACAGCAGCTAATTCCAAATCATGTGTAGGGTAATTTACCTCATGAGTTTTCAATTGTCGTGAAGCATAAGCAATTACCTGATCATTCTGCATTAGGACGCAACCAAGTCCTTTCAATGAAGCATCACTGTATATAACAAACTCACCATTCCTGGAAGGTAGTGCCAAAACTGGAGCATTCACCAATCTTCTTTTCAATTCCTGAAAACAATCATCACATTTTTTGTCCAGATAAACATAACTCGCTTCCGAGTTAGCTTAGTCATTGGACTAGATAACCGTGAAAAATTTCTAACAATCCTTCGGTAATATCCCGCCAAACCAAGGAAGCTACGAATCTCGGTTACATTTGTGGTTCTTGGCCATTCTTCCACAACTTTTATTTTTACAGGATCAACAGTTATTCCATCTTTAGAAACAATGTGACCAAGGAAAGAAATTTGTTGCAACCAAAACTCAAACTTTCTGAATTTCCCATACAGTTTCTTTTCTTTTAAGGTTTGAAAGATAACCCTTAAATGTCTTTCATGCTCCTCTTTACTTTTACAAAACTCCAAAATATCATCAATGAAAACCACCACAAACTTATCCAAGAACTCATGGAAAATTCTATTCATTAAGTCTATGAATACAGCAGGCGCATTGGTTAGCCCAAAAGGCATTACTACAAATTCATAATGGCCATATCTCGTACAGAACGCGGTCTTCAGAATATCTGCCTCCTTTACCTTCAGCTGATGGTACCCCGATCTCAGGTCAATCTTTGAAAAAACTGAGCTCCCTGGAGCTGATCAAACAAATCATCGATATGAGGCAAAGGATATTTGTTCTTAATAGTGATATTATTCAAGGCTCTATAATCAATGCAAAGTCTCATAGAACCATCATTCTTTTTAACAAATAAAACAGGATCACCCCATGGTGATGTGCTAGGTCTAATGAAACCTTTCTCTAATAAATCTTGCAATTTCTCCTTCAACTCTAAAAGTTCAATTTGTGCCATTCGATAAGGGGGTTTTCAAATTGGCTTAGCATCAGGAACTAAGTCAATAGTAAACTCAACTTCCCGATCTGGTATTATTCCAGGCAACTCATCAGGAAAAACTTCAGGATACTCATTTACCACTGGCACATCATTAATCTGAATAGTTCCTTTATTTTCAACGATGTGTGCAAGGTAACATTCATTTCCATCTTTTACAAGTTTCTCGGCCTCTTGATATATTATCAAAAGTAAGGGTTCATTCCTGTAAAAAAACTAAAAGTCTTTCTGAAAAGAAACTTTTTTAGCTCTACAGTCAATCTTAGCATGGTTAATAGAGAACCAAACCATACCCAGGAGAACATCAAACTCTAATAGAGGTAGAAAAATAAGGTTTGCAAGTAGGTTCTTTCCACAGATACGGATAGGAAGATTCTTATAAATTCTTTTTGCCTCAACATCTCCCCCAGGTGTTTTTACAAAAAGTTCAGGAGTCATTTCTTGAGATGGTATTCGCATTTTACTAGAAAAGGTTTCAGAGATGAAAGAATGTGTAGACCCCGAATCAAACAACACACTGGCATAATCTGAAAAAACAAACAATGTACCTGATAAAACTTCATTTGATGGCCCGACATCTGCTAAAGTAGTTGCAATGGATTTCACCACCCCTTTCTGCTTGTATTCTAACTGCTTCCCATCACTCAAGCTCTTTGCCGGACACTCGTTTTCATAGTGACCCATCTCATTGCACTTATAAAATTTCACTAACTGTAAATCAAATTTGTTCTTACCTTCACCTTCATCCTTTTCAGTGCAATCACGAGCCTTATGTCCCATCTTACCACATCGTTAGCACTTTCCAGAATTAAGAAGACAATCCCCAGCATGCATTTTGCCACATTTATCACAAACTGGAAACTTAGTATTCTTACCATCAGACTTTTTTGAAGAATTATTACCTTTTTCCTTCCACTCAGTCTCTTCTTCTGCTGGTTGTTATAGAACACTTGGTCATCGGAAAACTCCATATCCACCTTCTCAGCACATTGAACAAGCTTTTCATAACTTTTAAACTCACAAGAAGATAATTCCCTTCGATATTTTGGCTTTAATCCTGAGTAAAAACGATTGATTTTACTATCAAGGTATCGGATAAAATTTGGAGCATACCTTGCCAATCGAGTGAACCATTCTTCATAGGCAGCCACTGAGTCTTCCTCTTGCCTCAATTCCAAGAATTGTTTTTCCATCCTAAGTCGAACAGCCTTAGGAAAATACTTCTCAAGAAACATACCTTTTAATTCATCCCAGTCAAGAGCATCAATCTCATCGGTGACCCTGATATTTTTAACCATAGACCACCACTGATCTGCTTCACCCTCCAAACGGTAAATAGCAAGACTAACCTTTTGATTGTCTGAACACCCCATGACATCAAAAATCTTCTCCAGTGCTTTAATCCACCCTTCAGCTAGCACAGGGTCAGATGATCCTCTGAATGATGGGGGATGTTGCCTCATGAAATGTCCCACCACTGACATGTTCCTCTGCGGTTGATCTGGCTGATCTCGTGCATGGATACCACCACCATTTATTTCTTGAGTCAACTGCGCCATTACTACAACAAACTGTTCAGTTCCAATTCCGACCATTTCTGGATGCTGATTCGGAAGGTTATTTCCTTCTGTAGGCCTTCCTAGCACTGCTTCCCTATTTCCTCTGCGGAAAACCATTCTGAACAAACATGTATTAGATGAAGCAACATGGTAATCTTCAAATGCTATATCATTTCAAAAAAAATTGGATAATCATTTAATAGAATTCTAACTCCTAAAGTTATCTAAACCGACCTCTGATACCAACTATAAGGCCCCATCCTTAATCCTTACTTAATCTTGAGTTATTACAAGATTACACATTGAGGATCTTTTCGGGTTTAGAGTTTTAGATAATTAGATCATAAAACATTCATTACATTCCACATATAAACAAAGTGGTTACATAAAGATAGTATTCTTCATTCCCATCACTGGAAACATATTTAAAATAAAACATGGATTCTTTCTTGACACATCCTTGACTCTATCATCTTATCATGTACATTTCCCGTGACCTGTGAAAAACATTTCAAAAACTTGGGATGAGCATAAAAACTCAGTGTGGGTTATAAAAAAACATGGAAAGGAAACATGAGTTCATATATACAGAAGAATGAAATCATACTTTACCTATAAAACATAGGCACTTTAACATACCTCATAAAATCATGAATAAATCATAGAAATCATAATACATAAAGGTAACTTGAGGCATTCATAACATTCTTACATAGGGAGTAACCCTCTTGGTTACGTTTGGAATACCCATCACAGTATATTCCCTAAATCTCTTCGGAGAAACCTTAACGTTTCACTCCTTCGCGTTACCCAAGGCATTGGAGAGCTATATCGGGCTCACCCGCCCTTAGTTTATCACGGAACCACCCGTCTTCATAATAATGCCCAAGAACCATAACATAATCGTATCACATAAAACATGCATAAAGGAAACATAACATTTCCACATTTCAATCACAAGATTTCAATACAACACAAAAAACATTGTGAAACCCATTTTCCATACCAAAATAAAAGAAAAGTAAAACATGGTATTTATTTTTCTTTTAAAAAGAAGGCATGGCTTGTAGAGGAAGCCGAAACTCAAATAACGGTCATGACGACGGAGAAGTCGTTGTCGCTGCATACGTATGACAAAAACATTCCCTATTGTCGTTTAGTAAATGCTTCGTATAAAAAAGATTCCTTTTGAATAAACGTAAAAGTCAAAGGGGTTTATACACCGTATAAAAGAAAGTTGTGTATAAAATAAAATATGCCTCAATGAAAGGAGATTGAGATGAAGTCCCATACCTCGTATCGGACTTGACCCGACCGTTCTTGAGTCTCCTGAATAATAAACATGAGTTAATCTCTACTTGCTTATGAGCCTTTTTCAAGTTCATTATTCCTTTTATACCATGTTATGAACATCATGTAATCATTTAAGTTAATAATGTTCATTTTGTCTGTATTTGGTTCTTAAGTCAAAAATAGACTTCTTACACTTACATGTTGTTAATTTGGTTAAAGGTTCATTTTATCCATAATGATATTAATGATTTGGATAACATATATATCATATATATTAATCATATACATGTATTTATAATATTACATCACATTCAGAGGTAAGAAATGAAATGCACCGCTCATGGAGACGGTAAGCCGTACGTACGCATGAACGCTACTTCCATTTCTATTTCGTATTTTCTAGAATGGAATCATAATGATATAAGAGTATATTATAATTCCAGTATAATAACATATATAATATAATTAACTTTATCCTTTACACATCCCACATATGGTATTAACGAATCAAATCACTTTCACGGGGCGGTAGTCCGCACTTCCTAAAATGAAGATATCGTGTTTACCCATAATGGAAACCATAAAGGTATGCCCAAAATGAAAAAAAGAAGCTTAAGGAAAACATAAACATATTATATATCATATATAAAAATAGTGACATCATAATGGCCACCTTTGAAGGTGTTAAATGAGTATTGAACAATCATCGTTCCGGGAGGCAGAATTTCGCCATCCACGGAAACCGTATGTTCTTTAACCATTTGATGTAGTTGTGTGATATTATAGCTCAAATAAATCTTATAACAACATCCTAGTATATTTAAGATACTGGTGTTGTTACAAAATAATTAAATAAAAAGATTTTAGTGGGTTGGAGAAACAAAATAAAACAAATGAACATTAGAGAATGAATTACCTTTAAAAGTGTAACTCCTTTTGATTTGAGCCTAAAGGCTTCCTTTGAAAGGATTATGCCCAAAGGGAATCCTCTAGGATGAGGATAGGGATGTGGAGAAAGTAAATGGGCAGGGGTTGGCCGAGCTAAAGGCTTGAGGAGTGTGTGAAATGAGCTATAGGTGGGGGCCTTTTATAAGAGGAGAGAAGGGGCACTTTTGGAAAGTAAAGATAAGTCACTTTATTTTAAAAAGCGTTTCGGATTAAAAAGGTCCCAAATTGCTATAATTCGTGGATAAGGTGATAAGGGTTCGAAATCCAGTCATCCAATTGGTTTTGGACATGTTTAGTTCTTATATTTTACATTATCTTTCCATTTTATTTAAATCATCAAATAATGATGTCATCGCTGCATCATTATTATGTCATAAATAATTTAATTTATTTAATGTCTAAAAATTATAAAAAAAATTCTATGATGTAGTAAATATTTTTATCTTTCCAATGACTATTTATAATCAAAAATATGATCTTTATAACCCCATGTAAAAAACTTTTTTGTAACACATATTATGTTTGTGTCATTTTTACTTTTACATTAAATAAAACGTTGTTTATGTCATTTCCCAACCAAAGTGGATCCATGGGGTCCCCAAGTTGACCCATGACTTGTCTTGGTCGGCCATGACACAACCAATGAGGGTAGGACATGTTTCAAGCTCATCATATTTTATAAAAGCATTATTTTTACCTTAAACTACACTAATTACAATTAATCGCGATTAAGAACTTAATAAGTTACTATTCACAAAAAATTTATTATAATCTCATTGAACCACATTTTACTTCTTAATGACAACCATTTATGTAGGATTTTTGAAATTCAAAACACAATGATGGAAAAATTTCATTTAAACGGAAAATCAGTCTTTATAAGTACCACTTAGTGGTTTCACTATTCATCAAAAATTGAAGTTTTTCAGAAAATTACCAAAAATTCACCCTAAGCGATATTTGATATTCCGAATTCAAAAATGAAGTCCATTTTAAAAAATTCAAAATATATAAGTCAAATTAATTAATTTAATAATTAATTCCCGCTGTCAGAGCAAATAACGTGTTTTTATAAAACAATAAGTATCAAAAGATTAACACCAGTTTAAGTCTAATTTCAAAGTGAAATTGATTTCAATGACCACCATTGCATAAAATGGTAAAAATTTATTCTAATTTCACTTCAAAACCAATTCAAAACATAATATAATCATATAAATAAATTATATTAAAAAGCAGTTTTGATGTAAAATGCAGTATTTTCCACTACTCATTAAAAAAATGAACATTGTCAGAAAAATACCAAAAATTCACACAAAGTAAATTTTGATGTCCCAATCATAAAGAATAAGTTTATTTTGACAAACATATTTTATAAAATTGTCAAAAGATATATTTAAAAAGGGTTTTCCATCATAAGGCAGTAAAACAATCTTTTAAGAATATTAGTGTATTTCATGCTTAAGATTGGATTTATTTTCATTTTAAGCCTCTAAAACACTATCTTAATCATTAATAGACATAGATAAAAATATCTATTATTAATTACTTACTTGGGATGTTACATGATAGGTGGAGAGGCAACATTGGGAGAGTTATTCAAGTCATATAGAGATGATTATTATGGGTAAATTATTATAATTCTCTATTGTTATGAGGAAAGAGTCAGATCATTGCTAGGATAATGTTAAGCATTCCATGATATGGGAACCCAAGAAATGTACTATGTTCTATTCTATATCTAATGATTCAAGATAATATTGGGTAAATATTACATGTCATGATATTTCAGTACCATGATGAAAGCATAATAGTGGTTTTGGTAGGGAATGATGTTGTTAATTATTGAACATAGCATTATAATCTTATTTCTCACACTGAGCATTGCTCAAGTGGGATTAGTGTAACATCCCAAGTATGTAATGAATAATATATATTCTTATCTCTGTCTATTTATTAATTAGATAGTGTTTTATATGCATAAAATGAGAATAAATCCAATCATGAGCATAGAATCCTCTAATATTTTTAAAAGATTGTTTTCCGCCTTTTGGATGGAGAACCATTTTTAAATCTATCTTTTGAAAATTTTATAAGATTTATTTGTCAAAATAAACTTATTATTTATGATTGGGACATTGAAATTTACTTAGGATAAATTTTTTGTCTTTTTCTGACAATGTTCATTTTTCAATGAATAATGAAAAATACTGCATTTTACATCAAAAGTGCTTTTTGCAACAAATTTAATTATATGGTTATATTAAATTTTTAATATGTTTTAAATTTTAATTAGAATTTATTTTTACCATTTAATCCAATGGTGGTCATTGGGATTAATTTCACTTTGTAATTGGGCATAAACAAATACCAAACTTTTCATAGATATTGTTTCAAAAAAACCCGCTATTTGTTTTGACAATGAGAATTATTTTTAAATTAATTATTGCAATTTCTATGTTTTTAATTTGGTAAAATGGATTCTATATTTGAAATCATAAGGTCCACATTTTGTAATTAAGACTTTTGTTATTGGACTTTGTGAATAGTAACGACAGCAATTATCGTTAATTATCTTCATTAATTAGTAATCGGGTAGCTAAGGATAATAAAAAAATATCATAATAATAAAAAATTACACCAACATGTGTCATAATACTACTGGTTGTGTCATGGCCAACCATGGTATGCCTTGTTCCAAACATAGGGACCCCATGGAATCACTTTTGTGTGATAATGACTTTTATCTTTTTATTTTTAAAGAAAGTAAATATAACAATGAATGTATCACCTGAGTAAAAAAAATTTAATTTTGTCTACATAAATGATATCTTGGAATATAAACATTAATTGGAAGGATATAAATATTTCCTACATCATAGTATTTTTTTATAATTTTTAGACATTAAATAAAATAAATTATATATGACACCATGATGATGCAGCGATTACCTCCTTATTTAACTATTTAAATAAAATGAAAAGATAATGTAAAATATAACACCTAAACATGTCAAAAACCTATTGGATGGTTATATTTAGAACTCTTATCACCTTATCCAAGAAATACATCAATTTTGGACCATTAAAATTCGAAACACATTTGAATATAAAGTAACATTTTATACCTTTCCAAGAGTGCCCCTCCTCTCCTCTTATAAAAGGCCCCCACCCCTACCTCCTTACCCACACCTCTCAAGCCTTCGTCTCATCAAATCTCTGTTCATTTTGCCTCTCCACATACCTCTCCTCATCCTAGAAGCCTTACCTTAGGCAGGAAGTTCTTCAAGAAACCCTTTTGGTTCAAACCAAAGGGAGTTACCCGATTTAAAGGTAATGTCTTCACTTGTGTTCTTTTGTTATATTTTGCTTCTACAACCCCCTAAACTTTTTTTATTAATTTATTTTGTAACAACACCAGTATATTCCATATATTAGGAATTTTTAATAAGAATTATTCGAGACACACTTACACACACCTACATCTAATGGTTATAGAACATACTATTTCCGTGGATGGTGAATTTCTGCCTCACTAAACGATGATTGTTCAATATTCATCTAACAACTTCAAAGGTGGCCATTAAGATGTCACTATATGTATATATGATATAAACTATATTTATTATTACTTAATATTCTGTATTTTTCATATATGGCATACCTTTATGGTTTCCATTATGGGTAAACGTGATATCTTCATTTTAGAAAGTGCGGACTATCGTCCCCTCAAAGTGATTTGATTCGTTAATGCCTTATGTGGGACGTATAAAGGATAGAGTTAGTGATATTATATGATATTATACATGAATTATAATATATATTTATGTCATTATTATCTCATTCCATTAAATACGAAATAGAAACGAAAGTAGCGTTCATGCGTATGTACGGCTTACCGTCTCCATGAACGGTGCATTTCATTTGTTACCTCTAAATGTTATGTAATATTATAAATGCATGAATATACAGGATATATATGATATATATGATACCTAAATCATGAATATAATTATGGATATAATTGATACATGGACAACTTTTAATTATAAAGAGTTTATTTTTGAATCATGTACCAATGATCGACAAAACGACCTTTATTAACTTAAATAATTACATAATGTTCATAACATTGTAATAATTGATATAAAAGGAATAATTAACTTGAAAAAGGTTCTTAGGAAAATAGAAAGTAACCCATGTTTATTATTCAGGAGGTTAAATAATGATCATGTCAAGTCGGATACGAGGTATGGGTCTTCGTCTCAATCACCTTTCATTGAGGCATATTTTGTTTTATACAAAACGTTCTTTTATTAGGTGTATAAACCCCTTTTACTTTTACATTTATTCGAAAGGAATATATTTTATATGAAGCGTTTACTAAACGTCAAAACGGAATGTTTTTTTGTCGTACGTATGCGGAAACAACGACTTCTCCGCCACCGTGAACATTATTTGAGTTTCAGCTTCCTCTACAAGCCATAACTTTTTTTAAAAATGAAAAATAAATACCATATTTTACTTTTCTTTTATTTTGGTATTGAAAATGGATTTCATAATGTTTTTATATCAATGTGTTGTGTTGATATCTTCTGATTGAAAAGTGTAAATGTTATGTTTCCATTATCCGTGTTTTATGAGATACGATTATGTTATGGTTCTTGGGAATTATTATGAAGACGTGTGGTTCCATGGTGAACTAAGGGTGGGTGAGCCCGATATAGCTCTCCAATGCATTGGGTAACACAAAGGAGTTAAATGTTAAGGATTCTACGAAGAGATTTAGGGAATATACAGTGATGAGTATTCCAAATGTAACCATGAGGGTTACTCCCCACGTAAGAATGTTATGAATGCCTAAAGTTACTTTTATTTCTTATGATTTCTATGATTTATTCATTATTTGATGAGGTATGTTAAAATGTTTATATTTTATGGGTAAAGTATGATTTCATACATGGACTAATGTTTTCTTTTCGTACTTTTATATCACTAACTGAGATTTTTATGCTCATCCCACATTTTTGAATTGTTTTTAACAGGTCAAGGGAAAGGTACATGATGTGATGATAGTGTCAAGAAAGTGTCAATATGGAATCCATGTTTTATTTTAAATATGTTTCCGTTGATGGGAAAAAGGAGTAATATCTTTTATGTAACCACTTTTTTTAAATGTGGAATTTAATTCATGTTTTATGATCTAATTCTATAAAAGTCAAAACCTGAAAAGATCATCAACGTGTATTCTTGATGTAACTCAAGATTAAGTATTGTTTAAGGTTGGGGCCTTATATTTTGTATCAGAGGTTGGTTAGGTAACTTTAGGAGTTAGAACTCTATTAAATGATTATCCAAAAATATTTTTTTGGACAAATTGAAATGATATAGCATTTAATGTTTACCATGTTTCTTCATCTAAGACATGTTTGTTCAGAATGGTTTTCTGCAGAGGAAAATGGGAAGCAGTGCTAGGAAGGCATATAGAAGGAAATGAGCATCTGAATCAGAATCCTAAGTTGGTCAGAATTGGAATTGAACAGTTTCTTGCAGTAATGGCGCAGTTGACTCCAGTAATAAATGGTGGTGGTATCCATGCTCTAGATTAGCCAGATCAACCGCAGAGGAACATATCAGAGGTGGAACATTTCAAGAGGCAACATCACCCATCATTCAGATATCATCTGACCCTGTGCTAGCTGAAGGGTGGATTAAATCACTAGAGAAGATTTTCGATTTCATGGGGTATTCAAACAATAAAAAGATTAGTATTGCTATTTACTGTTTCGAGGGTGAAGCAGATCAGTGGTGGTCAATGGTTAAAAATATCAGGGAAACTGATGAGATTGATTCTCTCGACTGGGATGAATTCAAAGGTATGTTTCTTGAGAAGTATTTTCCTAAGGTTGTTCGATATAGGATGGAAGGAATTGAGGCAATAGGATGACTCAGTGGCTTTTTATGAAGAATGGTTCACTCGATTGGAAAGGTATGCTCCAAATTTTATCTGAGACCATGATATTTAAATAAATCGTTTTTACTCAGGATTAATGCCAATATATCGAAGGGATTTAGCTTCTCGTGAGTTTATAAGTGATGAAAAGCTTGTTCGATGTTCTGAAAAGGTGGAGATGGAGTATTCCAATGATCAAGTGTCCTATAGAAACCTATAAAAGAAGAGACCGAGGTGGCAGGAGAAAGGGAAGAATTCTCAAAAAGGTCTAATGGTAAGAAAACTAAGTTTCAAGTTTGTGATAAATGTGGTAAAAGCCATGCTGGGGAATGTCTTCTGAATTCTGGAAAGTGCTACTAATGAGGTAATATGGGACAAAAGGCTCATAATTTCACTGAAAATGATTATGGTGATGGTAATACCAAATTTGATTTACAGTTAGTGAAATGTTTTATGTGCAATTAGATGGGTCACTATGCAAACGAGTGTCCAAAAAAGAGCTCCAGTGATGGGAAACAGTTTGACTACAAGAAGAAAGGGATGGTGAAATCCCTTACAACTACTTCAGCATATGTTGGGCCATCAAATGAAGTGGTATCAGGTACTTTTTTTGTTTTTTAAGATTATCCCACTGTGTTGTTTGATTTGGTGTCTACAAATTCCTTCATCTCGGAAAACATTTCTAGTAGAATGGGAATACCATCTCAAGAAATGACTCCTGAACATGTAGTAAAAACAACTAGGGGAAATGTGAGGCAAAAATAATTTATAAGAATCTTCCTATCCTTATTCGTGCAAAGAACCTACTTGAAAACCTTATTGTTTTATGTCTAGTAGAGTTTGATGTAATCCTGGGTATGGATGGGCTCTCTGTTTACCATGCTAAGATTGACTACAGAGCTAAAGAAGTTTATTTTTAGAATGAATTTATGTTTCTGTACAAGAATGAACCCTTACTATTGATAACCTATCAAGTGGCTGAGAAACTTGTAAAATATGCAAATGAATTCTACCTTGCACATATTGTTGAAAAAAGGAAATTTCTCAAATTAATGATGTCCCTGTGGTAAATGAGTATCCTGATGTTTTTCTTGACGAGTTCCCTGGAATAATACCAGATTAGGAAGTTGAATTTATTGTTGTCTTATTTCCTGATGCTAAGCCAATTTCAAAACCCCCTTATCGAACAGATCAAATTGATCTTTCTTATTTGAATGAGAAATTTCAAGATTTATTAGAGAAAGGTTTCATTCTACATAGTACATCACCATGGGGTGCTCCTGTTTTATTTGTTAAAAAGAAAGAATGTTCTATGAGACTTTGCATTGATTATAGAGCCTTGAATAACATCACTGTTAAGAAAAAATATCCTTTACCCCATATCGTTGATTTGTTTGATCTGCTCCAGGGAGCTTATTATTTTTCAATGATTGACCTGAGATAGGGGTACCATCAGCTGAAGGTAAAGGAAGCAGATATTCCAAAGTCTACGGTTCATACAAGATATGGCCATTATGAATTTGTAGTTATGCCTTTTGGTATAACAAATGAACCTGTTGTATTCATTGACCTTATGAATATAATTTTCCATGAGTTCTTTGATAAGTTTGTTCTTTTTTTCATTGATGATATTTTGGTGTTATCTAAAAGTAAATATCAGCATTAAAGTTGTTTAAGGGTTATTTTGAAAACCTTAAAAGAAAAGAAATTTTATGGAAAATTCAGCAAGTGTGAGTTTTGGTTGTAAAAAATTTCATTCCTTGGTCATATTGTTTCTAAGGATGGAATAACTGTTGATCCTGCAAAAACAAAGGTTGTTAAAGAATGGTGAAGACCCAAAAATGTAACTGAGATTCGTTGTTTTCGTGGTTTGGAAGTCTGTTACCAAAGGTTTGTTAGAAATTTTTCTCGGTTATCTAGTCCAATAACTATGTTAACTTAAAAGGGTGTTAAGTTTATCTGGACAAAATAATGTGATGATTGTTTTCTGGAACTGAAAAGAAGATTTGTGAATGCTCCGGTTTTGGCACTACCTTCCAGGAATGGTGAGTTTCTTATCTACAGTGATTCTTCATTGAAAGGACTTGGTTCTGTCCTAATGCATCATGATCAGGTAATTTCTAATGCTTCACGTCAGTTGAAAACTCATGAGGTAAATTACCCAACACATGATTTGGAATTAGCTGCTGTTGTTTTTGCTTTAAAATTTTGGAGGCATCATTTGTATGGAGTTAACTGTGAAATATATACTGATCACAAAAGTTTAAAGTATATATTCACTCAGAAAGAATTGATCATGAGATAAAGGAGATGGCTAGAATTAATAAAGGATTATGATTGTACAATTCATTACCATCCGAGAAAAGAAAATAATGTGGATGATGCTCTGAGTCGAAAAAGTAATGCTTCATTAACAATGTTCTGTTTGGAACGTGATCCTTTAGTTAAGGATTTGATGAACTTTGGCATAGAAGTAGTTAGTGCAGGATGTCCTTCTGTTGTGTTTCAGGTATCAGTGAAATATTCTCTATCATACAGAATTAAGAAAGCACAGAAGCCAGATAATGAGTTGCAGAAAAAGGTAGAGCTGGTTCAGAAGGGTATGTTGCCTAAATTCAACATTGATAATGATTGTGTTTTGAGATTTTTGAAGAGATTGTGTGTGCTGTGTGATTTATAGTTGAAGAGAGAGTTGTTATGTGAAGCTCATAGTTCTCTGTTTTCAGTTCATCCAGGAAGTACTAAGATGTATAGAGATCAGCGGGAGTATTACTGGTGGGTTGGAAAGAAAAGAGATATTTCTGATTTTACTGTGAAGTGTTTGAATTGTCAACAGATTAAAGCCGAGACGCAATTACCAAAAGGGATTCTTCAGCCTTTACCAGTGCCAGAGTGGAAATGGGAAAATATATCCATGGACTTCGTTATGGGATTGCCGATGATACCTTAAGGTAATAATGGAATCTGGGTAATTGTTGATCACTTGACTAAATCTTCTCATTTCATTGCTATACGAGATACTTTTTCCCTAGATAAACATTCTCATTTGTATCTTTAAGAGATAGTCAGGTTACATGGAGTTCCCCTCTCCATTGTATATGACCGTGATCCTAGGTTTACTTATAACTTTTGGAAAGGCCTTTAGAAGTCATTGGGTACTGAGATAAATTTTAGTAAATATTTTCATCCTCAATCAGATAGGCAGTTAGAACGAATGATTCATACTTTGGACGATATGATATATTCTTTTTCGATGAATTTTCAGGGATGTTGGGACCAACATATTTCTTTGTTTGAGTTTTCTTATAATAACAGTTTTCATTCAAGTATACAAATGGCACCATTTGAGGCATTATATGGGAAGAGGTGTCAAACTGCAGCTTTCTGGGATGAGGTGGGTGAAAGGATGTTGATGGGACTGGAATTGGAAGAAGAGTTGGCAGAAAAAGTTCAGCTGATACAGAGACACATGAGAATAGCTCAGAGCAGGCAGAAGAGTAATGCGGACAACAGGAGGAAGGATCTCACTTTTGAGGTTGGTGATCATGTTTTTCTCAAAGTATCTCCATGGAAAAGTGTGATGTGATTTGCTAAGAAAGGAATTTTGAGGCCAAGGTTCATTGGACCATATGAAATTCTGGAGAGAGTTGGATCAGTTCCATACCGAGTGGATTTACCTTCAATCTTATCTCAGGTACATAATGTTTTTCATGTTTCAATCTTAAGGAAGTAAATTCCAGACCCATCTCATGTTTTGAATCTAGAGGTAGTTCAGTAGGAAGATAATCAATCTTATGAGGAACAACCAGTCAATATTCTTGACCATAGGGAGCAAGTGTTGTGGAATAAGGTGATTCCTCATGTAAAGGTTTTTTGGAATAACCACATGAGTGAGGAGGCACCATGGGAATCTGAAAATGCAATGAAGGATACATACCCCCAATTACTCGATAAGTAAATAAAGTACGGGGACGAAATTTCTAAAGGGGGGAAGGATGTAACATCCCATGTAAGTAATTAATAATAGATATTCTTACCTATTATTATTTATGAATTAGATAGTGTTTTAGATGCCTACAATGAGAATAAATCCAATCTCAAGCCTAGAATTCTCTGATATTTTTAAAAGATTATTTTACCGCCTTTTGGATGGAAAACCATTTTTAAATCTATATTTTGACACTTTTATAAGCTCTATTTGTCAAAATAAACTTATACTTTATTATTGGAACATTGAAATTTACTTTGGATAAAATTTTGGTATTTTTCTGACAATGTTCATTTTTTAATGAATAGTTAAAAATACTGCATTTTACATCAAAACTGCTTTTTCATCTAATTTAATTATATGGATAGATTATCTTTTTAATTGGTTTAAAAGTCTAATTAGAATATATTGTTACCATTTAATCCAATTATGGTTATTGGGATTAATTTCACTTTGTAATTGGGCATAAACAAATGCCAATCTTTTCATAGATACTGTTTCAAAAAAACACGCTAGTTGTTTTGACAACGGGATTTATTTTTAAATTAATTATTTCAATTTCTGTGTTATGAATTTGTAAAATGGATTCCATATTTGAAATCATATGTTCCAAATTATGTAATTAAGGCTTTTTTTTGGACTTTGTGAATAGTAACGATAGTAATTATCATTAATTATCTTGATTAATTAGTAATCGGGTAGCTAAGGATAATAAAATAATATCATAATAATAAAAAAATGACACCAAAATGTTTCCTAATACTGCTTTCTGTGTCATTTCCGACCATGGGATGCCTTGCGCCAAACTTGGGGACCCCATGGAATAACTTTTGTGTAATAATGACTTTTTATCTTTTTATTTTTAATGAAAATAAATATAACAAAGAATGTATCACCTGAGTAAAACATTTTTGATTTTGTGTAAATATAGGATATATTGGACTAAAAGTATTTATTGGAAATATAAAAATATTTCCTACATCATATTAATTTTTTTATAATTTTTAGACATTATATAAATTTAATTATATATGACACCATGATGATGCAGTGATTACCTCCTTATTTAACGATTTAAATAAAATGAAAAGATAATGTAAAATATAAGACCTAAACATGTTAAAAACCTATTGGATGGGTGGATTTAGAACTCTTATCACCTTATCCTCGAAATAAATCATTTTGGGACCTTTAAAATCCGAAACTAATTTGAAAATAAAGTAACATTTTATACCTTTCCAAGAGTGCCCTTCCACTCCTCTTATAAAAGGCCCCCACCTCTACCTCCTTACCCACACCTCTCAAGCCATTTTCGTGGCCAAGATCTTCTCATTTTTCCTCTCCACATCCCTATACATATCTTATAAGCCTTACCATAGGCAGTAATCTCTTCAAGAAACCCTATTTCTTCAAACCAAAGGGAGTTACCCGATTTAAAGGTAATGTCTTCACTTGTGTTCTTTTGTTTTATTTTGCTTCTCCAACACCCTAAACTCTTTTTATTCATTTCTTTTGTAACAACACCAGAATATTACTAAATAATAGGATGTTGTTATAATAAGTATTCGAGATATAATTACACACACCAACATCTAACGGTTAAAGAACATACTGTTTCAGTGGATGGCGAATTTCTGCCTAACGAAACGATGATTGTTCAATATTCTTATAACACCATCAAAGGTGTCCATTAAGATGTCACTATATTTATATATGATATCTAATATTTTTATGTTTACTTCATATTCTGTATTTTTCATTTATGGCATACCTTTATGGTTTCCATTATGGATAAACACGATATCTTTATTTTAGGAAGTGTGGACTGCCTCCCCCTAAAAGTGAATTGATTCGTTAATTCCTTATGTGGGACATATAAACGATACAGTTAATGATGTTATATATTATATTATACTAGAATTATAATTTATCTTTATGTCATTATGACTTCATTCCATTAAATACGAAATAGAAATGAAAGTAGCGTTCATGCGTACGTATAGCTTACCGTCTCCATGAACGGTGCATTTCATTTCATACCTCTAAATGTTATGTAATATTATAAATGCATGCATATATAGGATATATATGATATATATGATAACTACATCATGAATATAATTCTGGATATAATGGATACATGAACAAATTGTAATTATAAAGAGTTTATTTTTGACTCATGTACCAATGATCGACAAAACGACCGTTATTAAATTAAATAATTACATAATGTTCATAACATGGTAATAAGTGATATAAAAAGAATAATTATAAGGCCCCACCCTTAAACCTTACTTAATATTGAATTAAATGAGTAATTCACATTGAGGATCTTTTCAGGTTTAGAGTTTTAGAGAATTAGGACTACTATTACATCTCAAAAGATTACAAAGTAGTCGCTTCTTCTAAATTTCCATAAAATAAAAACTCTTTAAAAGAAACATGTATAGTTCCATGTTTTAGGTAGGATGACTTTCCCTTGATCCCATCCTTGACCCTATTCCATGCTATGTCCTGTGAAAACATTTCAAAAACTTGGTATGAGCATAAGAAGCTCAGTAAGGGATACACAAAGAATGAAAACTGATAGATTTTCAAAACATCAAGTAAACCATGAATACTTTATCAATGTAATACTTTTAACCTTCATGAAGTAGTAAAAACTTTTCACTGAAAAAAAAGTATCATTAATTACATTTTTGTAACCAAAGGATTACCATAAAACCCATATAAAGAACACATAACATATATAAAGGTAACTTGGGACATAAACATACTTAAGTGGAATAACCATACGGTCGACTTCCACACATTTCACTTAATGGAATAGCCATACGGCCAATTTCCATACATACTTAATGGAATAGCCATACGGCCGACTTCCATACCCAATGCATTGGAGGTAATAACGTAACCACCCGTCCTGGTATTCACGGTACCACCCGTCATATGGATTATAACGTAACCACCCGTTAAAATGTCCAAGTACCAATATAAAATCATAAAACATAAAACCAATATAAAGGAATGATAACATTTCCACATCACAATATATCATAATAGAATACTTTATCAAAACCATTTTCAAAACCATTTAAAACATTTAATAAAGAGATTTTGAATCAAAGTGTCCCTTACCACCTTGAAGCTTAAAATTTTAAATCATTAATATCCATATAAATAAATCCTTAAAACCATTTTGAAAACATGGATATTAATAAGAACAAATAATTAAAACATTTAAAATGACATTTTGGTTAAAGGGGTTTTACCAAAATTAGAGACACTTGAATGCAATAATTGAGGAATAACATTTAGTCAGAACTTTATAATATCATGAGAATAAATGGATTCATGATATAATACTCCAATGGACAGTATATACACCATATAAGAGTGAATTGGTGCATAACAACAATGAACCCTCAATAGAAATGTAAAATGTGATGAAATCCCTTATAAAGAAGGTATCCTTAAATTAAGGACAAATCAACCTCAAAAATATTAGTGACAAATATAAATACACCCAATATAAGTGGATATTAAGTGTAAAACAATAAAAGGCCATTCACACATATTCAATGGATGACATATTCAATGACTACATGTTCAACCCAAAGAAATCGAAATTGCGTTAAAAAATTCCCTTGACAGTCTATCGGCATCACATCAAAATGAGTTGATGAGAGATAAAAAGTGTATATCATCACATGGACATAAAATTTACATCAATAAGGATATATGAGAACATATCCCAACATAACAATATGTAAATTGAAAGACCCAACAAAAGAAGTCTTTTATAAAAGAGGAGGGTGAAAGGTTCCCTTACCGACTTGGGTATCTTTCAAAACTTACACCCCATGAAAGAAGGACAATAGATAATTGATGTTAATACTCATAATAGAAATTATATTACACAAAGATTAGAATAATGGGCAGTACATACACCACTCAATTGAATTTGTGGCAAATGTAGCAAAAATCCCACGGGAATAAAAGTGAGATGAAAAATCCCTTACGAAAATTCGGCAGCCTAACGGCGCCACTCAAAACTTCCAAAATGTATTGATGAGAGAGAATAGGGTCTCTCATCACATGAACATAAAAATTACAGTAAGATTAATATAAAATAACATCCCAATAACAATAAATATGAGCTTTAAAATAAATGACATAAAAGAGTGTACTTAAAAAGAAAGAGAGTTGTGCGATCCCTTACCTCGGGTCTGACTTGACTCGATCGTTCTTTAATCTCCTGAATAATAAACTTGAGTTAATTTATAATTCCTTAAGAACCTTTTTCAAGTTCATTATTACTTTTATACCACTAATTACCATGTCATAAACATTATGTAATCATTTAAGTTAATAATATTTGTTTTGCCGATATTTGGTTCTTAAGTTGAAAGTGGACTTCTTACAATTACAAGTTGTTTGTGTGGCCAAATGTTTATTATATACAGAATTGTATTAATTATGTAGATATCATATATTTCATATATATCCAGTACATGCATTCATTTATAACATTACATAATCATTTAGAGGTAAGAAATGAAATGCACCGTTCATGGAGACGGTAAGCCGTACGTACGCATGAACGCTACTTTCATTTCTATTTCGTATTTTATAGAATGGAATAATAATGATATAAAGGTATATTATAATTCCAGTATAATATCATATATAATATCATAGTTCCATCCTTTATACATCCCACATATGGTATTTAACGAATCAAATCACTTTGAGGGGGCGGTAGTCCGCACTTCCTTAAATGAAGATATCGCGTATACCCATAATGGAAGCCATAAAGGTAAGACAAAAATGAAAAATACAGAAGCATAAATAAAACATAAACATATTATATATCATATATAAAAATAGTGACATCATAATGGCCACCTTTGAAGGTGTTAAATGAGTATTGAACAATCATCGTTTCGGGAGGCAGAATTTCGCCATCCACGGAAACCGTATGTTCATTAACCATTTGATGTAGTTGTGTGAGAGTGTAGCACGAATAAATCTTATAACAACATCCTAGTATATTGAAGATACTGGTGTTGTTACAAAAGAAGTAAATAAAAAGAGTTTAGGGGGTTGGAGAAGCAAAATAAAACAAATGAACATTAGAGAATGAATTACCTTTAAAAGTGTAACTCCTTTTGATTTGAGACTAAAGGATTCCTTTGAAAGGATTATGCCCAAAGGGAATCCTCTAGGATTAGGAGAGGTATGTGGAGAGAGTAAATGGGCAGGGTTTGGCCGAGCCAAAGGCTTGTGGAGTGTGTGTAATGAGGTAGAGGTGGGGGCCTTTTATAAGAGGAGAGGAGGGGCACTTTTGGAAAGTAAAGAAATATTACATTATTTGAAAATTGGTTTCGGTTTCAAAAGGCCCCACATTTATTTAAATCGTGTATAAGGTTATAAGGCTTCGAAATCCACTCATCAAATAAGTTTTGGACATGTGTAGTTCATAGATTTTACATTATCTTTCCATTTTATTTAAATCATCAAATAATGATGTCATCGCTGCATCATCATTATGTCATAAATAATTTAATTTATTTAATGTCTAAAAATTATAAAAAAAATACTATGATGTAGGAAATATTTTTATCTTTCCAATTAATATTTATAATCAAAAATCTGATCTTTATAACCCCATGTAAAAATTGTTTTCGTAAAACATATTATGTTTGTGTCATTTTTACTTTTACATTAAATAAAAAGTTATTTATGTCATTTCCCAACCAAAGTGTCTCCATGGGGTCCCCAAGTTGACCCATGGCTTGTCTTGGTCGGCCATGACTCACCCAATAGGTGTAGGACAAGTGTCATAGTGTTTTAACATTCTTATAATATCATTTTTACCTTAAACTACACTAATTACCACTGATCGCGATTAAAAACTTAATAAGTTACTATTCACCAAAAAATTATTTTAATCCCATTGAACCACATTTTACATCTTAATGAAAACCATGTATGTCGGATTTTTGAAAATCAAAACACAATGATGACAAAATTTCATTTAAATGGAAAATCAGTTTTTATAAGTACCACTTAGTGGTTTCACTATTCATCAAAAATTGAAGTTTTTCAGAAAAATACCAAAAATTCACCCTATGCTATATTTGATATTCTGAATTCAAAAATGAAGTCCGTTTTACATAATTCAAAACATATAAGTCACATTAATTAATTTAATAATTAATTCCCGCTGTCATGACAAATAGCGTGTTTTATGAAACAATAAGTATCAAAAGATTGACACTAGTTTAAGTCTGATTTCAAAGTGAAATTGATTTCAACGACCACTATTGGATTTAATGGTAAAAATATTTTCTAATTTCACTTTAAAACCAATTCTGAATATAATCTAATCATATAAATAAATTAGATTAAAAAGTGGTTTTGAATTAAAATACAACATTTTATACTATTCATTTAAAAAATGACCTTTATCGGAAAGATACCAAAAATTTACACAAAGTAAATTTTGATGTCCCAATTCTTAATAAGAGTTTTATTTGGTCCAAAAGAATTTTTAAGGGTGAAAAAATCTATATTTAATGACGGTTCTCCATCAAAAGGTGATAAGTAAACCTTTAGTGAAAACTAGGGCATATACGCCTAAAATTGAATTCTTTCTGTATTTTAAGCCTTTATCGTTTATTGTATAAATGTAAAAATATTTAAGAACATATATAATCATATTTTAGTTATTTATATCCATTCCCACCATTACAACGGCTACATGTTAACTACCTTTTAAAATAATATTATTTTATTATTAGAGTGCAACGTAAGATTTCCAAGAAACTCGTTGTTGCGTGTTGGGTACGCCATCGAGCATAGCGTCCCCTTTAAAGTCATATTAATATTTTATTCACAAATATGGATAAATATGAAAATGTCATATTCCTTATTTACGTGGGGTGTTATATCCTTCCCCCCTTTTGGGAATTGCGTCCTCGCAATTTTAAAATTGCGCTTGGAAACATCCTTGAACGTCCCACATCGGAACAAGAGTCGGTAAAACAATCACTTTAAAATAAAGAAAGATAAGAAAATAGGTCACCCGAGTTAACCCATACTAGGATTATAAGTATGAAAATAAGGACATGGAGGAGAAAACACAGGGTCATGTTCTGATGTAGAGTGATAGAAAACATGTTTAGGAAAAAGTTAACGATGAGAAAATCACAAACTTGTGATGGGTTAAACGGTATTCGATTCCCCAGTAGGAAAAGTTAATAGACAACATTTTTGTTTTAAGTTACTTATTATTGAGGAATTTATTCATAAGGAAGCATAATAACTTATCATGTTGACTTTCAACTTTTACTAGATTCCTTAGTCAAACTCATATTTTTTCCAAAAGACGAGTATTTAGGGAGACTTGTTCGCATTAAGAGTACTATAATCAACTTCTAGAGAATAACCTAATCCCCAAAAGAGAACTATATACATCCCATGTATTTAGGCTTTAACCAAAACCAAAACCAAAAAGGTTAGTACAAGATCAGATAATCCAGAAAAGGATAACCCCTTATAAAAAGAAAATCTATTCTTAATCTCCAAAATTTGTCCAACAAAACCCAAAGTTCAACGAGGACCATCCGATAAACAATTTGTCCATAAAATTCTTCAAAGTAAACCAATATAAGATTGAAACCCAAATATTTGAAAGATGTAGTCGCATAGTCTTCCAAAATAAATCGTAACATTTATCTCCAAACAATATCAGTTGCTCCTAAAATCTCGTTTTGAAAAGTAATTAACCTAATCACATTTCCTCCATGATAGGTTAATCATTTTCATAAATAACCCAAAATCAACTTACTCTTAATTAATAAAATCATATAACTAAAAAGAATCAGTCAAACTAACCAGGGACTTCACGTAGTCCAGTGGTAGGCGATAAATACCAGTCGCACTTTGGTTGTGGGTTCGATTCCCGCATCTTTGTCCGACGCGACGGGTTGTCACACGGTCTGCGTGTTGTCCTTTTTCCAAAACTATATAATTCTCAAATCATTACCCAAAAAGGGATAAAATCATCAAAAATAACCATAACATAATTTAACCTCAAGTTTATCTCATTCTTTTCATTTTCCATCATATCATAGAGTAACCCATAATTACCTCAAAAGTAAGGATCATATAAACCCTAATGGTTACCTTAATAATTATTACCTGAATTTCCACATCGGGTTGGCCATCTCGTACATGATGCATTAGAGAAATCACCAAGGTTGAAGTGGTTGATCATGACTCCTTGATATTTGGTTTAGAAAAACCACGAGTTTCCTCATTGAATCCTCCATTTTATCTAGTATCTTAATCATAGATCCACCACAGGTTCCTTCAAACCAATTGTCACTTTGGTGCCTGCGAGATCCAGCCATACTAAAAACAGAAATGTCAGTGTGAGTATATCAACAAAACCATCATGTACTAATGAGGAAGGTAAACACTAAGATACACTTACTCATTCACTTTATCTAAAACTAGGACTCTTTTTGAAATCCTAACCATTATGGTAATGTCACTTATGCTTAAAGAATACCCTAACCTCTAAAGTTATCTAAACCGACCTTTGATACCAACTATAAGGCCCCAGCTTTAAACCTTACTTAATATTGAATTAAATGAGTAATTCACATTGATGATCTTTTCAGGTTTAGAGTTTTAGAGAATTAGGACAACTATTACATCTCAAAAGATTACAAAGTAGTCGCTTCTTCTAAATTTCCTTAAAATAAAAACTCTTTAAAAGAAACATGTATAGTTCCATGTTTTAGGTAGCATGACTTTCCCTTGATCCCATCCTTGACCCTATTCCATGCTATGTCCTGTGAAAAACATTTCAAAAACATGGGATGAGCATAAGAAGCTCAGTAAGGGATACACAAAGAATGAAAACTGTTAGATTTTCAAAACATCAAGTAAACCATGAATACTTTATCAATGTAATACTTTTCACCTTCATGAAGTAGTAAAAACTTTTCACTGAAAAAAAAAGTATCATTAATTACCTTTTTGTAACCAAAGGATTACCATAAAACCCATATAAAGAACACATAACATATATAAAGGTAACTTAGGACATAAACATACTTAAGTGGAATAACCATACGGTCGACTTCCACACATATCACTTAATGGAATAGCCATACGGCCAATTTCCATACATACTTAATGGAATAGCCATACGGCCAACTTCCATACCCAATGCATTGGAGGTTATAACGTAACCACCCGTCCTGGTATTCACGGCACCACCCGTCATATGGTTTATAACGTAACCACCCGTTAAAATGTCCAAGTACCAATATATAATCATAAAACATAAAACCAATTTAAAGGAATGATAACATTTCCACATCACAATATATCATAATAGAATCCTTTATCAAAACCATTTTCAAAACCATTTAAAACATTTAATAAAGAGATTTTGAATCAAAGTGTCCCATACCACCTTGAAGCTTAAAATTTTAAACCATTAATATCCATATAAATAAATCCTTAAAACTATTTTGAAAACATGGATATTAATAAGAACAAATAATTAAAACATTTAAAATGACATTTTGGTTAAAGGGGTTTTACCGAAATTAGAGACACTTGAATACAATAATTGAGGAATAACATTTAGTCAGAACTTTATAATATCATGAGAATAAATGTATTCATGCTATAATACTCCAAAGGACAGTATATACACCATATAAGAGTGAATTTGTGCATAACAACAATGAACCCTCAATAGAAATGTCAAATGTGATGAAATCCCTTATAAAGAAGGTATCCTTAAATTAAGGACAAATCAATCTAAAAAATATGTGTGACAAATATAAATACACCCAATATAAGTGGATATTAACTGTAAAACAATAAAATTCCATTCACACATATTCAATGGATGACATATTCAATGACTACATGTTCAACCCAATGAAATCGAAATTGGGTTAAAAAGTTCCCTTGACAGCCTATCGGCATCACATCAAATTGAGTTGATGAGAGATAAAAAGTGTATATCATCACTTGGACATAAAATTTACATCAATAAGGATATATGAGAACATATCCCAACATAACAATATGTAAATTGAAAGACCCAACAAAAGAAGTCTTTTAAAAAAGAGGAGGGTGAAAGGTTCCCTTACCGACTTGGGTATCATTCAAAACATACACCCCATGAAAGAAGGACAATAGATCATTGATGTAAATACTCATAAGAGAAATTATATTACACAAATATTATAATAATGGGCAGTACATACACCACTCAATGGAATTTGTGGAAAATGTAGCATAAATCCCACGGGAATAAAAGTGAGATGAAAAATCCCTTACGAAAATTCGGCAGCCTAACGGCGCCACTCAAAACTTCCAAAATGGATTGATGAGAGAGAATAGGGTCTCTCATCACATGAACATAAAAATTACTGTAAGATTAATATAAAAGAACATCCCAATAACAATAAATATGAGCTTTAAAATAAATGACATAAAAGAGTGTACTTAAAAAGAAAGAGAGTTGTGGGATCCCTTACCTCGGGTCCGACTTGACTCGATCGTTCTTTAATCTCCTGAATAATAAACTTGAGTTAATTTATAATTCCTTAAGAACCTTTTTCATGTTCATTATTACTTTTATACCACTTATTACCATATCATAAAAATTATGTAATCATTTAAGTTAATAATATTTGTTTTGCCGATATTTGGTTCTTAAGTCGAAAGTGGACTTCTTACAATTACATGTTGTTCGTGTGGCCAAATGTTTATTATATCCAGAATTGTATTCATTATGTAGATATCATATATGTCATATATATCCAGTACATGCATGCATTTATAACATTACATAATCATTTAGAGGTAAGAAATGAAATGCACCGTTCATGGAGACGGTAAGCCGTACGTACGCATGAACGCTACTTTCATTTCTATTTCTTATTTTATAGAATGGAATAATAATGATATAAAGGTATATTATAATTCCAGTATAATATCATATATAATATCATAGTTCCATCCTTTATACATCCCACATATGTTATTTAACGAATCAAATCACTTTGAGGGGGCGGTAGTCCGCACTTCCTTAAATGAAGATATCGTGTATACCCATAATGGAAGCCATAAAGGCAAGACAAAAATGAAAAATACAGAAGAATAAATAAAACATAAAAATATTATATATCATATATAAAAATAGTGACATCATAATGGCCACCTTTGAAGGTGTTAAATGAGTATTGAACAATCATCGTTTCGGGAGGCAGAATTTCGCCATCCACGAAAACCATATGTTCATTAACCATTTGATGTAGTTTTGTGAGAGTGTAGCTCGAATAAATCTTATAACAACATCCTAGTATATTGAAGATACAGGTGTTGTTAGAAAAGAAGTAAATAAAAAGAGTTTAGGGGGTTGGAGAAGCAAAATAAAACAAATGAACATGAGAGAATGAATTACCTTTAAAAGTGTAACTCCTTTTGATTTGAGACTAAAGGCTTCCTTTGAAAGGATTTTGCCCAATGGGAATCCTCTAGGATGAGGAGAGGGATGTGGAGAGAGTAAATGGGCAGGGTTTGGCCGAGCCAAAGGCTTGTGGAGTGTGTGTAATGAGGTAGAGGTGGGGCATTTTATAAGAGGAGAGGAGGGGCACTTTTGGAAAGTAAAGAAATATTACTTTATTTGAAAATGTGTTTCGGTTTCAAAAGGTCCCACATTGATATAATTTGTGGATAAGGTGATAAGGCTTCTAAATCCACTCATCCAATAAGTTTTGGACATGTGTAGTTCATAGATTTTACATTATCTTTCTATTTTATTTAAATCGTCAAATAATGATGTCATCGATGCATCATTATTATGTCATAAATAATTTAATTTATTTAATGGATAAAAATTATAAAAAAAATACTATGATGTATGAAATCTTTTTATCTTTCCAATTAATATTTATAATAAAAAATCTGATCTTTATAACCCCATGTACAAATTGTTTTCGTAAAACATATTATGTTTGTGTCATTTTTACTTTTACATTAAATAAAAAGTTATTTATGTCATTTCCCAACCAAAGTGTCTCCATGGGGTCCCCAAGTTGACCCATGACTTGTCTTGGTCGGACATGACTCACCCAATAGGTGTAGGACAATTTTCATGGTGTTTTCACATTCTTATAATATCATTTTTACCTTAAACTACACTTATTACCACTAATCGCGATTAAAAACTTAATAAGTTACTATTCACCAAAAAAATTATTTTAATCCCATTGAACCACATTTTACTTCTTAATGACAACCATGTATGTCGGATTTTTGAAAATCAAAACACAATGATGGCAAAATTTCATTTAAACGGAAAATCAGTTTTTATAAGTACCACTTAGTGGTTTCACTATTCATTAAAAATTGAAGTTTTTCAGAAAAATCACAAAAATTCATCTTATGCTATATTTGATATTATGAATTCAAAAATGAAGTCTGTTTTAAAAAATTCAAAACATATAAGTCACATTAATTAATTTAATAATTAATTCCCGCTGTCATGACAAATAGCGTGTTTTATGAAACAATAAGTATCAAAAGATTGACACTAGTTTAAGTCTGATTTCAAAGTGAAATTGATTCCAACGACCACTATTGGATTTAATGGTAAAAATATTTTCTAATTTCACTTTAAAACCAATTAAAAATATAATCTAATCATATAAATAAATTATATTAAAAAGTGGTTTTGAATTAAAATACAACATTTTACACTATTCATTTAAAAAATGACCTTTATCGGAAAGATACCAAAAATTTACACAAAGTAAATTTTGATGTCCCAATTCTTAATAAGAGTTTTATTTGGTCCAAAAGAATGTTTCAGAGTGAACAAATCTATATTTAATGACGGTTCTCCATCAAAAGGTGATAAGTGAACCTTTAGTGAAAACTAGGGCATATACGCCTAAAATTAAATTCTTTCCGTATTTTAAGCCTTTATCTTTTATTGTATAAATGTAAAAATATTTAAGAACATATATAATCATATTTTAGTTATTTCTATCCATTTCCGCCATTACAACGGCTACATGTTAACTACCATTTAAAATAATATTATTTTATTATTACAGTGCAACGTAAGATTCCCAAGAAACTCGTTGTTGCGTGTTGGGTACGCCATCGAGCATAGCGTCCCCTTTAAAGTCATATTAATATTTTATTCACAAATATGGATAAATATGAAAATTTCATATTCCTTATTTACTTGGGTTGTTACAATAATGAACTTGAAAAAGGTTATTAAGCAAGAAGAAATTACCTCATGTTTATTATTCAATAGGTTAAAGAATTATCAAGTCAACTCGGATACGAGGTATGGGACTTCGTCTCAATCTCCTATCATTGAGACATATTTTGATTTATACACAACTTTCTTTTATACGGTGTATAAACCCCTTTGACGATTACGTTTATTCAAAAGGAATATTTTTTATATGAAGCATTTACTAAATGAAAAGAGGGAATGTTTTTTTTTGTCATACATATTCGGCGACAACGACTTCTCCGCTGCCATGAACATTGTTTGAGTTTCAGCTTCCTCTACAAGCCATAACATTTTTTTAAAATGAAAAATAAATACCATGTTTTACTTTTCGTTTAGTTTGGTATTGAAAATGGTTTTCATAATGTTTTTATATCAATTTTTTGTATTGATATCTTGTGATTAAAAGGTGGAAATGTTATGTTTCCTTTATTCTTGTTTTTTGTGATACGATTATGTTATGGTTCTTGGGAATTATTATAAAGACGAGTGGTTCCGTGATAAACAAAGGGCGGGTGAGCCCCCGATATAGCTATCCAATGCATAGGGTAACGTGAAGGAGTTAAACATTAAGGTTTATCTGAAGTGATTTAGGGAATATACTGTGATGGGTATTCCAAACGTAACCATGAGGGTTACTCCCTACGTAAGAATGTTATGAATGCCTCAAGTTACCTTTATGTCTTATAATTTCTATGATTTATTCATGATTTGATGAGGTATGTTAGAATTATTATGTTTTATGAGTAAAGTATGATTTCATACATGGACTAATGTTTTCTTTTCATACTTTTATATCAGTTACTGAGTTTTTGATGCTCATCCAAAGTTTTTGAAATGTTTTTCACAGGTCAAGGGAAAGGTACATGATGTGATGATAGTGTCAAGGAAGTGTCAAGAAAGAATCCATGTTTTATTTTAAATATGTTTCTATTGATGGGAAAAATGACTACTACCTTTTATGCAACCACTTTGTTTAAATGTGGAATGTAATGCATGTTTTATGATATAATTCTATAAAACCCTAAACCTGAAAAGATCCTCAATGTGTATTCTTGAAGTAACTCAAGATTAAGTAATGTTTAATACTGGGGCCTTATAATTAGTGTCTTTGTTGTGTAAATCATTGATTTCTATCAGAATCATATATAGTGAATATTGATATATGATGGATGAATCTATACATTGTGATAAATTTATGAATTTGTTGTCAATGAACCCAAAAGGGAATATGTTTTAGATAAAATCCCTCAAGGAGTCATTAAATCATTTTTTGAGTTGATTTTATTTTTTGAACAACTAGGTTTTCATTTTCATATTTCATGTTCTATATATTTAGTCAAACATATACTTTTAAAAAGAATCCTTAAAAGGGAATGGATGATCTGAGGTTGTTGAAAATGGATCGTATTTAATGTGGTCTTGTTTTATAGGGCTTGAAAATTTTTGGTCCAAAAAATGTTGAATGGAGAAAACAATTTTTGGAAATGGAAGTTACATTCCATTCATAGGGAGGTTAAAAAAGTTTCATGACATAAGTTTATCAAGATCAGTTCATCCAAATTTGGAAAAGGAATGAAGGGCATGCATGTTTTGGATAGGGTGTGAATGGTGTGTTGTGTGATATTGGGTTAGGGAAATCAACTTGTGTATTATTGGAAAATGGCGAGCCTCAAACATGGTCTCCAAAATGCCTATAAATTGGAATATACCCCCACCACATTAAATGATGGAGCTCAAAACATAGGGGAAATATGACTTATATTCAAACAAGTTGTGAGGTTGTGCATGTGTGGAGTTTTTTAGAATTTCTGTGTCAGATGGAAGTTGCACGCCAATAGTGAGCCAGGAATAAAATGGTGTCTGTCACACAAGATGTGATAATAAGATGGTTTTGTCATGAATTTTTTAAGTAGAAAGCGATTTTTTTTAGTAAAAAGGAAACACTTGTGAAACATGCGTAAAGTAGTTGATTGATAAACCTAGGGTTGTGTGAATGTTTGACGATTCCTAGTACACCTGAAATAAATTTGGGTTTATTAATGGACTAAAGTGGGTCATGAACATATCATATACATACAGTGTTGGATTCATTTATTTGAAATAATTTTGGGACCTACGTGTATTTAAATTTTGAGTGTATCTTTTGAAGAATAAGTTAGCACTCTTCAGTTGAGAGAGAAATGAGCTTTCATTTTGTGATTGGTTTTAAACTAAGAGGGACAGTCAGTCCACTCCAAAATTATTATAAAACATTCCTCATTTAGTTGATTAGGAATTTAAACAAATTTCCTTTTTATACACTTTGGATGTATCCTAGTGTGGGTGAGCCATGTAAAAATTGTTGTGTCTCGTGCATGCTTTAATTTATGTTCATGATTTTCTACATGAATGATATAGAAGAGTGATTCATTTAAGTAAAAAACAAGATAGAAATGGGTAGTTGATTTAATCTATCAAACACTGATTCCCCCACCCCCTCTTTTTGTATTTGACCAGGTTGACCTAACATTTGGTTTGTCACATAACAGACCATAAAATGTCCATGTACCATTACATAATCATAACACATAAAAAATACAATTAGAAAAATTTAACTCATAATATTTCATTTAAAAATAATAGGAATAATTTCAAGATATTCATTGAATAAATCCATTCCTAACACCTTTTCCAATTACAATTATCATTAAAAGAGAATATATTATTTAATTTTCATAAATAAAATTTCACTTGTATAGGAATCCAAATATCACATAATGGTCATGGCGGTAAAAAAGAATTTATCACAAAGTATGTTAAAAACCATCCATTATAAATTTAGTAAAATAGTTCATTGAAAAATACTCTGCATTAAATCCTTTTAATGAAAATAAATTTCAATGGTGTTAATTATACACTGTACAAAAGGAGTTGCATAATATAAAAATATACCTCAATGAAAGGAGATTGGGACGATGTCCCATACTGTGAGTCTGACTCATCACATACAACCATTATATAACTGAATAATAATCTTAGGTTTAATAATACACTCTTGAGAACCTTTTTTCTAGCATATTTTTTATTTTATATTAATTATTTCCATGTTATAAAAATATCATAATTATTTACGTTCATATCATACTTTTTGTCGATATTCGCTAATTGAGTCGAAAATGAACACGGATTGATGTCATTAGTCCATGTGTTCATTATTAAGTCATTTGATGAATAATATTAATGTCATTATAATAATTTTTATAAATAAATTACAAATTAAATCAATCCATTATGTGTGGTTATATAAATGGACAATGTTATAAATGGAGATGGTATGCCATACTTATGCATGGGTAACGACTTCATAATTCATTGATCACTATGGATGTAAGTTACTTATTATTTTATGACTCAATAATTATCATGTAATAATTAATATAATATTAATAATTAATATATACTTATATATTCATGTGATATAATGAATAAAAACTAGTGGCATCTCTTCAAGGAGGTGATAGTCCACACGTACGCATGACTGACATTATGATTTTAATGTGCATGGAAATAAGAACGTAACAGATATATTATTATATTATAATTATTAATATTTCATCAATATCACATATTAACCTTAAAATAATTATGTTAAAGATTAATTAAATATGTTTATGAAACATATATTAGAATGGTTTGTGGAGGCGATAGTTCACACATATGCACGAATGATTAATTTCATTCTGATTTAATGACTGTTTTTATGGATTTAGGTGTATATAGTAATACAGTAACGTCTTTTTATATTGAGGATACTTATTTATTATCTCATCATGGTTGGAGGTTATTTTAATGCAGTTGATGAATAAATAAAATTGAAATATGTAAATAAAATGATACCTCTTTGTTGGTTTATCACCATTGAAGAATAAGAAAAATCCAATAAAGAGGGTGTTATTCCTAAAATAAGGCTTCAAAGATATGGTAAGGGATTCAAGGAATGGTTTTGGGCACATCATAGCTGAAATCAATGTTTTTTTATTTGTATGTAATAGGGAGTAATGTGTGCCTTTTTATTGGAGAGGGGAGGGGCACGAAAGAAATTATTAATATTTTTAAATAAATATAAATTTATTTGTGATTATAAATACACCAAAACATATTTATTTATAATATAATATGAAAATAGTTCAAAATCCTCAAGTCTAATAATTTTTAGACATGTATTGATTTAATTTAAAATCTTATTTTTTGTTTCTCCCTTAATTATTCTTCTTTAATTTTAATTATAGTCATAATATTTTAAATATTAAGAAGCAATAAATTTTACTTATATTAGGTAAATTTCAAATAAATTGATAATTATTTATTTTTTCGACAATATAATGGTAACTTTCATTTTTAAAAATTATTTAATAAAATATTATTTTGAAAAAATACCAATTTTTCAAATTTTGAAACTATTCATAAAATTGATTTTTTAAAAAAAAATCAAAACTAAAAAGATAACGTTGAAAAAATACCTTGAATGGACTTCCAATATGACATAGTTAGTTATAAAATTAATGTATGAAATAAATTAGTTAAATATATTATTTATTTAAAATTATTAGTAAGATTTATTTCATTTTTCCATTAATAAATCCTTTATTTCATCGTCATTGTGTCATAATTAAATGTAATATTTTATTTTAAAAAAATTATTAACAAATAACGATGATGTGGGTAATATGTTTATCTTTTTAATTAATATTTATATTCTATGTGATACCTAATAGAATCCCATATTGACATTTATTTAGTAATGAGAGACATTTTGTTGACATGTTTTCCTTTAATTTAAATTATATGTTGTAAATGTCATAATCCCATCCAAGTGGCTTCCAGTGCAAAAAATCAACTCACAATGATTTCCTTGGTCATCCATAACTCATATAATAATATTAGGACAAGTGTTTTGGGAATTTTATATTATTATATTCTTATTTTTTTCCATAATTATCATATATACGTTTAATTAGTGTAAATAAAAATAATTACTAAAGATACAATGCATCTTTTCCAAAAATAAAATTATCCTATTAAAATAATTTGGAAATTTTGATTACAAATACATAATCCATTTTTCTTAATTCAAAACTGTGAATTGAATTAAATTAATTAAAATTTAATGTCATTGATGGAATAAGAAAATGGGGTTTTCATGTAAAATGTTCAAAAGATCACATTGTATTTATATTTATTGTATTTTCCAAATAGAATAAAATGACGTACATTGTATTAAATGAAAAAAAAATATTTATATTTTAAAACTAATAAAAAGGATACATTATCTGTAAAAAAATAGAAAAAATTGTAGTTTGGAATTATAATTCAGTACTTTTCACTAATAATTAAAATATGAATTTTGTTAGAAAAATTACAAATATTCATTTAATGTAATTTTCTATATACCTATTATAAATATAATGTTTATATCATCCAAAATAACATATAAGATTGGAAAATTCATTATTTAAAAATGTTTCTCCATTAAAATGTGGTAAATGTACCTTTTAGAAATATTAGAGTATTTGATTTTTAAAATTGGATTTAATCTCATTTTGAGCCTCTTAAATTTTCTGGAAGAATGTAAAAAATATTTAATAAACTAGTATAAACATAATATATATATTTATGGTATTTACTGCCATTAAATTGGCTATGAAATAACTATCATTTAGAATTATTATAATAATAATATACTGTTTTTCGATATAAACTAGTCATGGGTATAACATTACATTACATATAAACAAATGTTTTTTTCAAGTATGGTATAAGAAATATACTCCCTTTTAATGTAAAACTAATAAATAATTATTAATTATTAATATATTTCCAAAAATTATTATTCTATAATTATATAGGATGTTACCATAAATTCTCTAACCCCTGTCATAAGTCGTGCTTTGGCATCACAACCCCATATTTATGGTGAAATTTTAGTTTCATAAAAGAATATTTTGTTCCGATTTCTATATTTAATTTAATGTTATTTCAGCATAGGGTGGAGGACATGCTATGTGTTGTAGATTAGAAGGATTTTTTTCATATTTCATTCATCCTTGTACTGATGATATGAGGGAAATAGTCATTGTTACATGAAAAATTATAGCCACCTAGGATTCTCATGTCAGGCATATTGTCATGCCATATAGGTGAATGTCACTTTTTTTTCATTTCCGGACATTCAAGTTATTTTTTATTGATGTTTCGATAGTTTTCTAATAGATTTATTACATTGGATTGTGATTGGGTGATGGAATGTCCCAATTCATGTGGTGTATGGGCCCTCGTAGAATAGGATGAGTAATTTACATAGTTCAGCCATTGTGCTATAAAAAATGTGTGTCATTTTCACTGATAAGGTGAATTATAACAGATTCAATGGGAATGGATATACATTATCTGGTGAATCATGACCTTTAAAATGAATTGGTTTTACATACATATCAAAACTTCTATTTTTTATTAAAGGTAAATGAGTGAACCTGGAATATTAATGTAAAATGAAATGAAACATATTTTAGATCAATTGTCAATATCTGGCCTTTTAATTGGGTAGTTAGGGTAGTATGGCTTGGGTAGTCCATTATCTTACATTTATCCTCTATTATTTTTTCTATCAGTCTTATTTGAGTTTATTCTGAGGCTTTTTCTAGGAATTTTTAAACCAATGCCTCTATGATGTCCTTGTATCATGTTCTATTAAGGTGGTGACAATCAAGCATCAAATGTGTTGGTCCCTGAGCCTTGAATCATAAATCCATGATTTCCATCTGAGTTACCACCAATTGTACCAAATTTGGGAACTAACCCACGTGTTTTAAATTGCTTCTTATGTCTGATATTCTCCATGCATGGTGTTCCATGTCATGCACGTACGACGGATGTTCAGACTAATGAGTTCATATATAATCATCCTCCTACATTCTATGGGGACTGTTGTCGACAGTCTGCTGAGTCTTTTCTTGAGGCCACCACTCCTATATTTGGGAGTTTGATGTCACCAAGAGAGAATATGGTCTATCTTATGTTCAGAAAGTTTCCAATCACTTGTTGGATTTAATTTCCCAGGCTTGTCGTCATCATGGTATGTAATGGGAGGATTTCCATTTTACCATGTATGATCAGTTATTTTCTCCAACAATTTGAGCTTATAGATCCAAAGATTTCATGTATCACAAGGATGGTTATATGAATGTTATGGATTATTTAGCATGTTTCACTGAGTTACAATAATTTTGAAATAATTATATATTGTGGTGAGATTTCACTTGCTTGAAACATTGAGGATTGTATTGTGTACACCATCTATACACATGTGAACGTATATTCCCTACCATCTTTTCCTAAAATATTCAATGTTTCTCTTATCACTAAGAACGACCTTATGGACAAAAATATCATTGGGCATAGAGGATGAGTTCCATGGTAGGCCGATAGATATTCTAGTGGAAGTAAGTGTTCACTCAAGGTTTGTTGTCATGGAAGTGACAAGCAAAGAATCCGTTTTGATAACTCCATGGTGTGTCATTAATGTAGAAGATATGGGAATATGAATCCTTATTTTGATAGGTACCTAATAAAGTGTCTTTCTTGTGGCCATATGAGAAATCATCATAGATACTGTAGGTCCTTTCCACCAGCTTCGAGTGGAAAAGGATTTTTGCCTACTCCATCATCTACATGGGGTTCTATTTCATCGTTTCAAATGGGGAGTTGGAATAGCACTAGAAATACTAGTTAAGGAGAATGTCGTTATTGTCGTATCTAGAATTCAGATCACTAGAAGATCTAGTGGAGAAATTATGATCATAGTAGTCTTGCTATGAAACAGGTCCATGGACAAGGCCAATTGCTACCCTACAGTCGATACCCAAGGATCCGGATTCAGTACCATCTACAGTAAGAGTAGTTATCCTATTGGAATCTACTATAGTGTTTTTTATTTGATATAGGTGCCTCGAACACTTTTATCTCTATATCAATAATAAATATTCCCATATTGGAGATAAAATATTACTTTCATTTAAGGACCAGAGATACACTACTTGAGCTATAAATAGAGGGAATACACTAGTATAGGTAATGTCCAATTTCGGTATATAGTTACCCTAATCTATGGAACCTCTTAATTATTGTGGTAAAAGGATTTTATGTCACTATTAGGATATATTGGATGGTTCAATATCATGACTTTATAGACTGTTATTGTCATAGGGTATCATTTACATCACCATAGGGTAGCTTTTATCAACATAAGGGTGACTGGGATGTGTAGGATGGTAGAGCGGAACCGGAAAATACTGGGATAGGTGGAGTGCCCTCGCAAATTTATAATCAATTCATGAAGGATTATGGTTTATGATAAGCTAATTTCCCTATATAAGTGTATCATATCAGGAATGTCTTTCCTGAATATTTTTATTCCTTACCTCCAAGAGAGAGGTAGTGTTTGAAATAAATATTTTTCTAAGGGAAGCTACAATTTCCATTCCTCCATACTAGATGTAACCTAGGAAGATTTAGGAGCTCAATAGGACATTATAGGATTTATATTCCAAATTCTTTATACAGAACAATATATCGCCATGGGGTTCTATCATTCATTTCTCCATGAATTTGGATAAAACCATATGTTTATGCGTGGATTTCAGATGGGTGAACCACCTTACAGAAAACAATCAACAACCATTTCAACATGTAGATGATGACTTTGACTAGATCTATGGAGTTTGGGACTTCTCAAATGTTGTCATGAGATCAGTTTATTCCATGTATCAATCCGGCCACCATACATACCTCATTAAATATTCCATAGTAGGTATGGTATATATGATTCCCTATTTATATCATTCAGTCTTACAAACACACCCTCCATTTTCATGGATATGATGAATAGATTTTTTTCATCCCCATACCGATGATTTTTTCATGGTCTTTCTGGATGACATCTTGGTGTATTCTCTTTCTCATAAATACCATTCTAAATAAATTTAGATTGTTATGAGTACACTAAGATAGAATCATCTTTATTCCAATATGTATAAGTGCTACATATGGATTTTCAATATTCAATTCTTGGATGATATTGTATCGAAGTCGGCAGTCTTTGTTGACCCAAAAATTGTTAGTTTTGTAGTTTCATGGGTGATGACCAAGTGCGTGTTTGATATACAGTGGTTAATGGGGATAGATGGATATTTTAGGTGTTTCATAAAAGTATTTCCATGTCTTGATTCACCATGTAATGTCCTTACCAAGAAGGGTGTTATGTTACTGTGGTCAGAAGAATGTGAGAAAGCCTTTTAGAACTTGAAAGGTATTTTTGTCCCATCACCTATACTTATTCTACAAGATCCTGTTAGTGGTTATATCATCTTCTAGAAAGCATCAGGAATCTTCTTAAGAGGTGTACTGAAGTAGGAGGATAGAGTCATTGTGTGTGGATCTTTGTATTTTAGGCCTTAAAATATAAATATCCCAATATCAGACCTTGAGATATCTAATGTTTTCAAGACTTAAAATGCTGGATACACTATCTTGTATGTGAGAGATTTGTGTTGTACATGGACCCTAAGAGCCTCATGTATATCTTTTCTTGGGGTGAATTGAACCTCATACAATAAAGACGTGTTGAATATCTACAATCCTATGATTTTTATATTTACAATATGATTGGTAAGGGAAATGTGGTTGTGTATGCACTGTGTCGGAATGCTAAAAAAAAGGTTGTATGGGAATCCAATGAAAAATGAATTTTAATGTCCCACTCCTCTGAGATGCATCCAGAGTTTCATGATATCCATGAGTATTCATACCTCAAATCATTGATAGTTGCATCTTCTCTCCTTAAGAAGATGATGGGTAGTCAATTTTCAAATAATTTTGGCTTTGTTCACTATGAGAGTTTATTAGAAGCTGGCTCTACTCCAGATTGGTATGTTGGTTGAGATGAAATCTTTTGCATACTTTGTCGCCTTAAGGGTCCTTCCGACTTCAGAGTGTTTTTGATGAAAGGGGCCAATGATTCTTAGCGGGATGTTCATCCATGTATATCCCATATGTATCGAGATAAGAGATGATATTATTGGTGGCCGATATTAAACAATAGATAGCAGGGTTTTTAACTAGTTATTCCACCTGTCAATAGGTGACAACAGAGCACTCTAGACCCACAATCACGTTAAAGATTCCCCCAGTCCCAAAATGTAAATGGGATGATGATTCCATGTATTTCACAGTCAGCGTACCTAGGTCACTAAGGGGTAGAAATATTATATGTGTAGTTATTGAATGACTAAATTAATCATCCCACTTCATTACTATTTGGGGACTTTCTTAGTTTATTAAATGGGATGATTATATGTTTGTGATATATTGTGATTTCACGGGGTCCCACGTACTATCGTTTATGATATGTATGATTTATTCATGTCACTATTCTTATAGGGATTACAGAAGGCTATGGAAATACAAATGCATCTATGAAAATATTGCGACCATCATACCTATGGACAATCAGAACAGAAGTTATATGCTCTTTAGGATATACATCAATCAACTATCCTTGATATCAGTAGTTATTGGGGGAAGAATATCCCTATCATTGAGTTCACCTATATTCATAGCTTCCAATTGACAATTTCAATGGATCCTTTTGAAGCCTAATATGGTAGGATAATCCATTCACCCCTATTCTGACTAGTGGTATCTAAGGGAGCCCTACTAAGGCCTCGTATCATTCTAGAAACTTCATAGTATGTAAAAATGATCAGATATTATATGATTAGTACTCAGTTTAGGAAAAAAATCATATCAATCATCATAAAATACCTATAGAGATCGTTGTCATTGATTTTTTTCCCTTCGTGTATTGACCAACCTAGGAAATATATGGATAAAAAGAAAGGGATGATATTGACTCATTATTTAGGGTCATTAAAGAGTATGGAGGGATTCATGCCGATAGCCTATCTGTTGTTATTACCTAAATGATATCATACCATTCATGAAATATTCCATTTTTCAAAGATCCACCAATTCCGTGCCAACCCATAATCTACATTTTATCCTAAGGATGTTGAGTAAGATGTTATTGCAACCTCTTTATACTATCCTTTACACATTGTTGACTAGTGATTGATTGTTCTATGAAGATGGTATTCCCCTCTAGTATTGGTTCTATGCTAGCATGGTCATGTGTAGGATGAGACTTGGGTGTGGTAGGATGACATACATTCCCATTGTCAAAATTTGTTCTCAGATAGTGGTTCACCACCCATGGATAGTGAACTCAGGATGGGATCTTTTATGGGGGTAGACTGTAAGAACCATGATTTCACTCAGGTATGGATTCCTTAATTTTTGGTTTTAATTGATTATTTTGGACCTAATAAAGATTTTTAGTGAGTTAGCTAAGGTCCCGATGGATTTTATTTCATGATTGGAGCCTGCAACCCATAATTTTTTGAATGATGGTCCTATCATATGGCTAGTGTAATCCATGTAGTTATGTCACACAGTTAGATCTAACAGTGTGGATGGTGGTCATTTTTGGGCATAACCATTCTTCATAGTTGGTGCATAGTTTACCTAACCATGTGAGTACCCCATTTTCTAAGGTACTTGTGCATGTTTTTTTCATGTTTTTTCAATCCATGCAGAAAAAACTGTACAAGCTATTTTCTAGGTAAAATGACCATTTTTCCATAATGATATAATTAAGCATCATCTTTCCTCTTAATCAGATTTAATTTTGTATTGTGCACCTTTTATATAAATTTGTATATTTTTTATGGCCTGACGTAGGGATCAAGGGATCCCATAAATCCGAGATATGTTTGAGCTTCTATTCATCTTGTTGGATTCACAACAAAAAGTACTCGAGTCATTTTGAGTGTTTATTCTTCACTCTTTATCTCGACCTAGTTTTCAATGGATGATCATTTTTGACAAATTTTAAGATCTACTACATTAAAATTTTAATTTTGGGATTATTTTTGATGAGAAAGATCATACAAGCCTAAGGTGGGTGATCTATAACTCATCGTTCATGTTATTTAATTTTTCAATTTATCATGTGGTCCCCATATATTTCATCAGGTGTCATTTTTAGAATTTTAAATCCATGAATATAATCATTATAATTATTTGGTTATTCTATTTCTTAATATATGTTTACATGTAGGTGGTTACACCCACAATTCCTAACTTCCAGTGTATGATGATATTCTGTTGTTGTGTTTCTAGTATTTTGACACTTTTGAGCCATTATTCAGATGAACTTGAGATTGACCACAAAAATGGTAGGAATCCATGTAATAAATTATTATTTTATAATGTAATGGCGAATGAAAGGAACTATTTCATATCAAATTGAATAACCTATGTTAACTGCATCAAAATTTATGTTTTACTATCAATGGGAAATTTGCATTTATACTATGAATATGACTTCACCAGATTAAATGATAATGAATAATAGGTTTCATGTTCATATAAGCCCTTACCTCGTTGATGGACGGTAGCATAGTGAACCATACATATTGATGATTTGTTAAATGGATTTAATAATGGTTTAATGTTAATATTACATTTCATTGTAATGAAATTCAATTCATAAAATGAATGGACTTATTTGATAAATTATTAATTGATTAAATGATTACTTGCTACATGGCCTTATCACACCAGTGAAAGAAAAGGATCGATCCAAATGAAATATTATTTTACTTTTTCTTCAAATATGATTGGCCTTACTCTATCTCATTGTATATTCTTATCAACGAATTCCATGAGCACTCAAGAACCACATTCCCATTCAAGGATATATATTTCTTTGTTGTAGACTCACTTGGACCTAGATCCTTGTCTATTAATGGATGATCAGTAAGAATCCATAGTATCCCTCCCATAGTAATAATGGTTACATTGGATACACTCCTTGGATCCAGCATTGACAAGTATGGTCCATGGTTATAGCCCATAGGGCCAAGTCACTTCTTAGATTCTTTTAAACTTGGATGATCAACATGGATTCGGTATACATCATATTGTGGAATGACATGGAATATTCCCCTGAGATTAATCTCTTACCCCTTATCCATACTATAGTGATTACTATGTCGGCAACCCTTTAGGTCTATATTGACTTGTTTATTACCATGGGTCTTCATTATTCAATATTAGTATAGATTTTCGTTTTACATCATGGAACCGTCACTATTGTTAACCTATAACTTATTTATAAACTAGTAACAATCAATAAAAGAACTGAATTTATTTTATTAAAGAATCAATGTGTGAAAGAAGGGACTTGGTTATTTATTTACATAGTACTTATTTAAATAATATAAACATGCTTACACATTGTTCCATATCCATTACACTAGCCAGATGTTATAGACACCATTGGTGGTGGGCCAATGAGATTTTTCTCACACTCTCTCTGGGCATCATTTGGTACATGGGGAAGATTACATGAATTCAGTTGTTATTAATGTGAAGCATATGGATTCAAACACTTGATTGCTTTCTATTTAGGATAGACCATGATAGTAGATGACCGAGTTTGGTTAGAAGATTCTTTGGATAGTCGATTGATTTCCATTATATTTTTTCAACATGTTATTCTTGCTATTCTACACTCTGGTAATGAGGGAAAAGTCTCCACACAGACACACCCTAGGAACTCACTACTACATGGCAGCCTCTAGCATTTTGGGATATGCATTTGAGGCCACATGTCCCAATGAGATCGATGAACCTATTAAGTGGCTTCCAGGTGTCGGGATTCACATATATTCCCTCATCTGTTTCTTCATATTATCCAAACAATAATTATCTCAAAGATCTCAATACATATTTTTTTCATCCTGGATTGATGGACATGGTTAGTCTATGTGTATTATTCCAATATTTGTTTCTATAACTCATTAATTGATCTTCCACAAATTCATGGCCCATGCCTTAGATAACTATCTTCATTAAAATTGAACTATAAGGATTTTCACTTTTTTATGGCTTTAAATTTTTAATGAATTCTAACACCATGTCTTTGAGAATTACATTTCCACTCTTGAAATTATGGTTGTGAAATAATTAGTGAATTGATTAATGATATTTCATCCATTATGATTCCCTTTTCCATATTTTTAAAATATGGAACATTCATATACCCACCCCCATTATCTTCCATTTATGAATTGATAGATTGTATATATATAGATAATATTCCACTTTATTCTCTATCCCAGGATTGTATTTAATAAATTCTTTATAGTTATTTATTAGATCTAAGAATATTCATTGGAATACATTCATATAACTCTATTAGAATTTTAAAATATGGATTTTTTTACCCATATACATTTCATATTTCTCCCCAAATAGAATATTTTGTGCTGTTTTCAAATAAAGAATCACTGCATATGAATTTAAATCATAAATTCAGCAGTTAAGTTTGCGAACATTCAACTATGTTGAAGCATAGTCTATAAAATTTTCATTTTTCATTAACACACAACCTATATCCTTTTAAAAATTATTACTAAATACCACCAAAAAATATTTAATTGTGTGTAGTGTGATTATAGGTGCAGTAAAAAGCCTCTTTTTCAACTCTCGAGAGCTTTAATCAAAAACATCATTCAAACAAAACATGACTCCCTTATAAGTAATAATGGATAAAGGGTATTAAAATCATATGAAATTTATAAAATAATCGATGATGAAACAAGTCTTATCCATCAAAACTAGGGATATTCGTCATAGATGTTTGTACACTACAATCCTTTAATGGCTTTTTCCATTAAAAGATCTACAAATGTACACGTTATTGAGACAACATTCTTTATGAATGAGACATACTTTAACCAGAATTCACATTTTATGTACATTTCATTATAATTATTCATTTTTATGGTCTTTAGTGTAGTTATCTGATTCTCTTTATTTCCCTAACTGATTTTAATTTATATTATAATATCATATAGAATAATTGTAAATGTTTCTCAAGGGAATACCTAAAGACATTTTTTTAATGTCTATGAATAATGTTGGATTATTAGTGATCCTAAAAGACATCACTATGAAATTATAGTTCTCGTAACATGAAAAAAAATAAGCCTTTTGGATATCTTTCTTCTTCACCCTAAAATGGTAATATCAAGAACAAAAATCTACTAGACGGTAAAATTTTGCTCCATGTATCTGATAAAATAAGTCATCAATCCTTGTTATGGGGTACCTGTTTATTGTTTGGGGTTATTGAGATAAGGATAATGAATGAAAAGGTCTATTAACCCATCATTTTTCTAGAGTAAGAGGACTACTGCGCCCCACGGTTAAGTACATGGGTGTGTGAATCCATTTTCCAATTTCTCATACATTTGATTCGTAATACCATGATGTTCCAAAATAGCCATTTAATTTAAATTCATGTATAATATTAACACCCAAAATATTATGTTGATTAATAATTATTCGTCTCAACTAGGTGGAAGGTTGTGTATTTATTCGAGAAACATATCTGTGTATTCTATCATAGTGGAAATGTCTTCAAGAATGATTCCTTCCATTGAATCAATCTCTAGATATAGATATTTTTGGTCATATGGTAATAATATCCATCCTTAATATTTCGGTTATAATTATTATTCATCAATCTCTATACATTTTAATATAATCATAGGATTATTTGTGATATAAACAATGATGTCTTATCACACACATTTATTTTGGCCCGATATAGGAAAATCCAATCAATAACCATAATTTCATAAAATTACACTGAATGGTATATGAAAAGGATCAATGGGATGTTCCACGCATAAAATTTTGATATGGGAGGAGTAATATAATTTTGATGTTATAATTTTACCATGTTCTATTTTCACCGATATGTCTTCTTTCAATTTAGGAAGAATAGTGAAAAAACACTTTGTTATTTGTTAAAACATACATTTTTTTAAAATTAGTAGTTACTTTATTTTAATTTATTTTATGTCAAAATAGATACATAATACCTATATATGTTCAACGTAATTCATTGGAGTCCTTTTATAATATTTTTAGATGTATAAAATTTTATCGAACTTTTTACAGCCTTTTACCCACCTCTTAGGAGCATTTGAAAATATGTATAAAACATAAATTTACCTCTTCTGTGAGTTCAATTTCAAAAATAAAAGAGACGCGGTCAATAATAGTAAGTAAAATATGGTTTAATACGATGAAAATATTTTTTTTTGTAAATAGAAACTTTTGACTTTTATTTACCACAGTTAAAAGTAAATAATGTAATTAAGGGTAAAAATGATATCATAATTACCGTATCACCTATCCAAATTCTATTGGAAAAGTATAATTCGACCAAAAAAACCATAAGAATAAAATATGATCCTATTTTTTCCACGTGTATTAGATTAAGGAATTTATTATTATTTTATTTAAAGATTATTTAAAAGAGTTAAATTCAATGATTAATAACTGAACCTTTTTTAATATAGGGTTACAGACAATATAAATTTGACTATAAATATGCATTATAAAGATAAACAGATTTAATAAATAATTTTGTTTTATTTATAATTTTTAAACATTTGTATAATTTAATTTATTTATGACACAATGATTATACGGTAATTACCTTATTAATGAAATATTAAAATAATTTATATTATAAATATCCAAGTAAATAAAAATCGAGACTTTTGATTAATTACACTCATATTATAGGTTAATATGACATGTTAGGGTTGGTTAAATACATTTTACTCTATGTTATAATGTTTTTATAGATTTAAAAGTAATCAAATACTAAATAGTATCAAAAATGACATAATTTTGTTTTTAAAACAAATAGTATATTATCAATTGATATAATATTCATAAAATCCCACGGTTCATCCAAAAGAATTATAAATTGTTATATATATATATATAATTGACCACATGGGGATCACTTGGATTATTATAGTATGTTTATTAACCATATAATATAAAAATAAAAAGATACATGGTATATATCAAACTATTTAACTAAAAGTTAAATTTAAAACATAAGGTTAATATGATGACCTAAACCTTTATAATACCTATTGGGTGAATTTTTTTACCCAAACCCACCTTATACGTTAAATAATTAATTTTTGAGCAATTATAAACCGAAAATGATTTTATTATAAAATAATATTTCGAGTCTTTCATAAAGTTACCCTCACCTCTCTTACAAAAGTATAATTCCCCTTCTCTTAATTTCAGATTTCCATTTCCTCTTGGCTCTTCCAACCCCTACCCATATATCCTCCCAACATTCTACCCTTTAACCTAGAGGCCTTCCTTTGGTCAAAAATCCAACCTATGGAGCCCTTTTGATCAAATCAAAAGGAAGAAGCTGAAGTAGCGGTAAATATTTGATCATCTTTTTCATGTTCTTTTATTCTTACACTTACTCTTTCTTTATGTTTTCCTTTCTAAAATTATAACTCCATTATCTAAAATATACAATGATGTTATTTTAAAAATATTAAATCCATATTAATTATTCAATCCATCCTATAAATGACAATGTCACCATATATTCGTACGTACGAATTACCATCTCAATGTCGTGGTGTTGTTTGTTATTCAAACACTTCATTTTTTTGGATGAGTATAATAATGAGTATAAAAAATGTAAATAATAAATATAACATGTTAATGATTATGTATATATGATATACCATCCAATTACATATGACTTCTCTATCAATATAATGATATTGTTGCTCGTGTGTACGTATGGATTACTGTCTCGACCAACGGGATGAGATTCATTACACATCATAATCATTCACGAATAAGTTTTATTTTATGATTAAAAATAATGTTTATTAACATAATTTAATTATTTATATGGATTAAATACATCCTATCCATAAAAAACATGTCTTTTGTAACAAATCATATAAAGGAAAATGAATCAGTTAACACCTGAAACGATGATACTACAAAAATATTATTAACCAAGAAATATTATAAGATCATATATGATATAATATTTATGTATATAGTTCTTGTAAAATTTAATAAGAATGTTATAACTATTATACAAGAGGCTATCATATCATCGACTAAGGAAAAGTATAAGGTAAGGGTTAATTTCATAATCTTTTTATTATCAGATTTTGTTTTTACATAAAAATCTAGAGGGTCCTCTTTATCATCATCATCTGTGTATTCATAAAAATGTATTTCAGTATAATTTTAATAGACAATGGATAAAGTCATTTCTACACTTATTTTACCTTATATGTTTTGAAAGGAATCTTTTCATCCAAACAAGGTACTTTATAATCATTTCGACAAACTTAAGGTAAGAATGTTCTTTTTTATCTTATATGGAAGGTGATTCTATATTCCACAGTTATAACAATTTCAATGCATCCCATAGAATATAATAAAAATATTTTCAAAATATATGTTATCTTTTATAATTATATAACATGTAAATAATTTCAAAATAGAAAGATATATTTCTCTAATTTTTTTTTTTGATTCCATCTATTTCATCACCCTTTGATAGATTTTATCTTGTTTGACATCTATTTATTATGATAAAAAATATCTATATTGTATTGAAGGTTTGGTGATATTTTTTACAGTGGATGTGTTATTTTTACACCATTCGTGGTTTATGAATAAATTATTTACATTTCATATTCTAGTTTTAATATGAAAGTTTATGTTATTTTTAAACTTTTTCATATGAAAAATTCATTGAACATAGTATGTGACTAGTGGAGCCCGATATAGCTCCTTGATGAATCAGTAGGTCTCATTATACAAACTACTTTCTTGGCACAAGGCCTTGACAAAATCTTATTTTTAGTCATGGAACAATGCCTTGACTATGTGGTTATGAAGTCTAGAATTATGCATTCTATCATTACGAAAGTGGATATTGATATTGCATGTGATTATTCAACTAGTATAATATCCATGAGAATAAGTAAATGTAATTATTTTATTTTATCTTTTCCATATTATGATTAATTTTATGTTTAAAAGGATTCTGATTTAGTCTAAAACATTTCTTTAAATGTTTATTCTTATTTATGAATGTTTCCACTTTATTGTTATCCTTACTAAGAATATCAGCTCCCCCATTTCTATGGTTTATATTTCCATAGATGTGAATAAGTATGTTATGGTTGACCTGAAGGGATATGATAAGGATATAAGTGTGAGAAAAAAGAGAAAAATTGATGTTGATCTTTTTATTTCATTTTGTAATGTAAAAAATATGAATGAATCTAGTACTTCCAATGCTAATAATCTTCTCGGTCATTCTGGAAATGAATTATTATATCATGACAATGTTATGTAATAATGAACCAACTCTGGGTAACTGGGTTTGGGCCATTATAGTTGGTATTAGAGGAAGTTTAGTACAAATCATGAAAACTAGATTTAGAAATACTCTTTTTAGAGAACACTACCCTAAGATAGACTTCGAGGATTTGTATAGAAGAACATCCAAGAATATTGGTACTTTGGAGATTTTTTTTTGTTTTCCTAGAAATACATCCATGTCTGGATACGGGAAATTAGAGGAGGATCTAGAAAAGATATACCTAGGGGTAAGACCCGAAAACATCGCTCTGGGATAGACTCAAACGTGAACTGGTGCACGACAATGGGCCTTACTGTACACTTGGTTACAACACTCCTGGTGGATATTCTTAGGATAATTATCATTTTAATTAAAAAACAATATGAAGGTTTGAGGTGTATATACTTCCTCAAAGAAAACATTTTTATGATTATGGATAATATACATAAACTATTCCATTTATTTTAAATGTTTTATATTTTTGGAATTATGATTTGCAATTCATAATCTAATTTATTATATGCCATTGTTTAGAAATGGAAGAAAGTGGATGTTATGGAAACTGTATCAATTAACATAATCCATGTAGGGGTTTCCCTCCTACTCATGATAATTATAGTGGATTTTGTGATGCAACAGGTGTTGATCAACATATCACCATACTGGGAAAACTTCATATCGTTATGAAAAATAAAATTACCCTTATGGATCACCCTGATCCATAATGTGGGAGATCAATTATATACCACATCATGAGGAAAAAACCCCAAACATTCAATGGGAGTACAAATCCAATAGTAGCTGAGAGATGGATAAATTCCTTTCAGAAAGTGTTCATGCTTTGGGGAGTAGAGAAAGGGAAAGAGTTTTCAAGGTCGTTTCTCACTTCATGGGAGATGGAGATCAATGGGTACCATTAATTAAAAACACAATGGAGAATGATGAAGTATAAAATATGGAATGGATAGTGTTTATGGAACTTTTCCTTGAAAAATAATTTCCTCATGACCATCAAGTGGGTATGGAACGTCAATTTCCGAGTGTGAGGAAAAAAGAGGATAAGAATGTTGAAAAATATGAGGCTAACATTACATCGTTATCAAGGCATGCTAGAGATTATATAAATAACCCAATGAGTAATATTGATTGATTTATTTGATTGGTTAAAACCATTTTTCCGGTGAGCATTAGTCTCACAATCCTTATAATCATACGAATATATTGTCTCATGTTCTATCAAGACTGAAAAATAATTCTCTATGTCTTATGACTTTAATGAATAGAAGGAGAAGAAGAGATATTTTGAGCACTCTGGAAATAAAAATAAGTTGAATAAGGGAAAAGTTAAAAATCCATCCTGTGGTAAATATGGGATGAAACACCCCAGTACATTCCGGAAGAGAATTGGTGTCTGTTAAAAGTGTGGTGAAAAAGACCACCAATCTCATGATTGAATGTGGAAGAAAGAGGCTGTTATATTATACAATTGTAGAGAAAAGAGGAATTATGAAATTTAATTTCCTAAGCGCTAAAGGTAATTAACTTAGAAAAGGCCAAGGGAGCAAGGCTAAGCTTCTGCAATCACTACTATTGAGGTTTAAGTGCCGAAAGACATAGTGGTAGGTAATTTAATGGTTTGGTCATGTTTAGTCAATGCTTTATTTGACTCTGGATAATCACATTGTTTCATATCATCCCATTTTATTAAGAAAATTAGATATTTGAAACTTTACTTAACAAGGGAGTTGTTAGTAAAAACACCTAATGGATTTATCATCACAAAAATATTTTGTGAATCAGTTCCCATTAGGGCATATAATTGTTCTTTATCTGTTGATATCATTGTCATAACCATGATTGAATTTGATATATTCCTCTGAATGGATTTCCTTTTAGACAATGATGAAAAAATATATTATAAGAAGATAGAGGTTACGATTTTCGATGATGATAAGGAGTACTTTATCCTTAGAGAAGAAATGTCACCACTTGATTTTTATCTAGATCCACCCCTAGTAGCTCTACTATATTCAATTAATTTTGAGGATGAGAATAAAATAATTATAGTTGAGGAAAAGAATGTTCGAATAGAGGACGTACCTATTGTGCAAGAATATGTTGGTGTGCTGCGAGAGGATTTAACAAGACATCCTCTAGAATGGGAAATTGAGTTATCCATTGATTAAATTCGTGGTTCAAGGCCCATATCGAAGATCCCTTGTATAATGGCCACTATTGAATTAGTGTAACTAAATAAACCACTAGGTGAATTGAGTAATAAGGGATTTATTCACCGTAGTGTTTCTCCATGGGGATCCCCTATCCTTTTGGTTTATAAGAATGACAGATCTATGACGTTGTGCATTGACTACATGGAGATCAATGATATAATAATAAAAACTTGTATCCCCTACATCTCATTGATCATTTATTTGACCAAATTCATAACGATCAATATTTTCCATGATTGACCTTAGAATGGGATATCATTAGTTGTGTGTGAAGAAGGAATGCATTCTAAAAACAACATTTTGCACCAGGTATGGGCATTACATGTTTATTGTAATTCCTTTTGGTCTGACTAATGCACCATATGTCTTCATGGATCTAATGAATAGAGTTTTCAAAGAATATCTTGATGACTTTTTAGTGTTATGTATTGATGATATCTTGGTATACTCATAAATCTTTAAAGATCTTCAAAATCACTTCTGCATTATCCAAAAAGCTCTTAGATGAATTGAATTATATGGGAAGTTTGACATGTGTAAATTCTGGATTTAAGAGATTTCATTTCTTGGTAATATTGTCTCGAAGGATGGAATCTATGATGATCCTTATATGACAATTGCAATCCATGAATGACCATCACCAATAAGTATATCCAAGGTACATAGTTTTATTAGTTCAGCAGGTTATTATCAACGTTTTTTCCAGAATTTTTCAAAATTTGAATAACCAATAACCAATCTCACACGTAAAGGGGTTATATTAATTTGGTTATAAAGAGTGTGAATTTCATTTTTAATAACTGAAGAGAAGATTAGTTAATGATCTTATCATAAATATACCAAGGGGGAATGATTGGTTTGTTATTTATACTGATGTATCAAAGAACAGACTTGGTTGTGTCCTTATGAAGAATGATAGATTTTATGCTTGTGAATCACGACAACTATATATTCATGATAAAAACAATCCCACTCATTATCTTGAGTTACCAACTATAATTATTTCTTTGATGATTTGGATAAACTATCTATATGGTGAAAATTTTGAGATTTATACTGATCACATGAGTTTTGAGTATATTTTCTCACAAAAAGAACTCAACATGAGACAAGGGAGATGGCTTGAACAACTCGAGGATTATGATTGTGCAATACACTACAACTTGGGGAGGGAAAATAAGGTGGAAGATGCATTGAGTAGTAAGGATCATGGAGTTTTGAACACGATGATATTTGAAAAGGATCCTATTTTCATGGATCTAGTAATGATGAATATTGGAATAACCATGGAAGGTGAAACATCAATTATTTTTCAAATTGTTTCCAAAACATCATTACTAGAATAGATAAATAGTTATCAGACTTATTTTGAGGAATTTCAAATGAAAATTAATGTTGTGAACGTTGGGAGATTTACCGACTTTGTATATAAAGATGGAATTTTGAAATTTGGGAAGAGCCTTAGTGTTCCCAATATACCTGATCTAAAATGAAAATTGATGGATGATGCCCATAGCTCCAATTTCCCTATACACCCTGGTAGCACTATGATGTATCAATATTTTAAAGAACATTTTTGGTGGGACTACATGAAGAAATATATTTTTGATTTAGTATCGAGATGTATTGTTTATCAACAAGTGAAAGCTGGTTGGTTTCAACTGTGAGTAGTAATGCAACCTATTCCCATACCTGAGTGGAAATGGGATAATATTACGATGGAATTTGTCCTGGGGCTACCAAAGTCTCCTCGAAGAAATGATCCAATATGGGTCATTGTTGAACGTCTTACCTAGTGAGCACATTTTATTGCTATAAGAGACGATTTACCACATGAACATATGGAAAGAGTATATATTAATGATGTTTTATGACATTATGGAATACTCATATCGATTGTTTCTGATTGTGATCCCCGTTTTACATCAACATTCTAGAAAGTCTTCAGAAGGCCCTATATATGGAACTTCATTTGAACATTGCATACCACCCTCAATCTATTGAACAATCAGAACGGACTATTAAAAACATATAATACATGTTGATATCTTTATAAACTTGACATTCATGGTATATGGGATTAATATTTACCTCTATTAAAATTTTACTATAATAATATCTTCCATTCAAGTATTTAGATGGGACAATATAAAGGTTTATATGGATAGATATGTCGTACACAAAATTTTTGGGATGATGTTGGTGATAGAAAACTCGTAGGCCTAGAACTTGTTGATGAAACAATGGGAAATGTGATGTTTATCCAGACCGACAATAAAGCAGCTCAATGTAGAAAAAAGAGCTATGTCGATAACAAAAGGAATGGATTGGAATTTTAGGTAGGAGATCATGTTTTCATGAAGGTATCTCCGTGGAAGGGTGTTATATGTTTCGATATGAAGGGTAAATTGAGTTCTAGGTACATAATACCATTCGAAATTCTAGAATAAATTGGAGTTGTTTCTTATCATTTGGAAATGCCTCCAAGTATCTCCAATGTTCATGATGTGTTCTGTGTATCAATTTCGAGAAAATAAATGCCTAAACCAATGCATGTACTCACCAATGATGAAATTGAACTAGAACCTGATTTTTCATATTGTGAAGAGCCTCTCGAAATTCATGATACAAGAGAACAAGAGATTAGAAATCAGATGACTCGTTTGTTAAAAGTTTAATGTAGAATCCGTAAGATGGAAGAGGCAATGTGGGAACCAAAGAAGAATATGATGAAGAACCACCTTAATAGTTTTGTGTTGTAGTATTATATAAAAATTTAGACATTATTATTTGAAGGATGGAATAATTTAACACCCCAGTCTTCTATAGTACATTTCCCTTTGAATAATATAATAACTTGCACTGTACTATACTTTGAGATTCTAACACACCCCGACCAATCAAACTAGATATTAGGAATTGTAATAACGACCTTTTGAATTTTTTTAAATTTTATATTTCAAAATGGACTTCATATTTGTATTCAGAATATTGAAATTTGCTTAGGGTGAATATTTGGTATTTTTCAGAAAAATTTCAATTTTTAATGAATATTGAAATACGATTGTGCTATTGGATTAAAACAAAATTTTATTTAAATATTTATTTATTTTATATTAATTTATTTAGGACAAAATAGATAGATAAAACATATTTAATTCAACATAATTATTTGTAATCATTTTATAACAATTTTAGATATATACAATTTTTTTCAAATTTTTACCGGCTTATACCCACCTCATAAGAGCATTTGCAAATTTGAATTAAACATATTTTTACCGCTTCTATGAGTTGAAATTAAAAAATATGAGAGACATAATTAATATAATTAAGTATAATATGGTTCAATAATATGAAAATAATTTTTTTGATTAATAACTTTTGACATTTATTTTCCACGATTAAATGTAAATAGGTTAGTTATGTGTAAAAATGATATCATTATTACAATAAAAAATGTCCAATTTCTATTTTATAAGAATTATTAGACCTAATAAAACTCTAGGAATAAAATATTATCCTCTTTAGTCACTTAGGATTAGATTAGGACATTTATTATTATTTTATTTAATGAAGAGCTAGAGGAGTTAAATTCAATGTTCAATATCAAAACCATTTTTAATTCAGTGTTACAGACAATATAAAATCCATTATAAATATTCATTATAAAGATATATATCTTTCCTACATAATCGTAATTTATTTCTAATTTTTAAAAATTATATAATTTAATTTATTTTCGACACAATGATGATGCTGTAATTACCTTATTAAAGAAATATTAAAATAATTGATATTATAAATATCCAAATAAATATAATTTGAGACTTATTATTAATTAAACTAATTTTATTGTTTAATATTACATGATAGGGTTGTTTAGATACATTTTATTCAAATTTATAATGATTTTATTACTTTAAATATTATTATATACTGAATAGTTTCTAAATTGACACAATTGAGTTTTTAAAACAAATATTATATTATTAATTGATAATATATTCATACAAATATATTCTTTTCCAAAAGGACATTTATAATATTATATATATTAATAATGAACCACATGACGATCTCTTGGCTTGTTATTTTACGCATATTAATCGTATAATGTAAAAATAAAAAGAGACATCGTAAATGTCAAACTATTTAACTAGGAGTAAAATCTAAAAGATAAGTTTAATATGGTGACCTAGAACAATATAAAAACTATTGGGAGATAGGTTTTAGACCCAAAACTACATTATACATTAAATAATTCATTTTGGAGAAAATATAAATCGAAAATTATTTTATTATAATATAATTTTTCAATCCTTTCCTAAAGTGACCCTCACCTCTCTTATAAAAGGGAACTTCGCCTTCTCATAAATTTCCACATCAAAATCCATTTCCCTCGGCCAATACCTATCCAAATATCCTCCAAAAATTCCTCCCTTATTTTTAGAGGTCTTAAATCGGTCATAAAGCCATCTTATGTAGCCTTTTTGATCAAATCAAAAGGAAGAACCCGAAGAAGAGGTAAATATTTCATCACCTCTTTCAAATTTGTTTCTTCTTCCACATCCTTTTTCTTTATTGATTACATTATAAAATAATAACTCCAGTATATTATATACACTTTGATGTTATTATGAATATGGTGCAACCATATTCATTATTGAATCCATCATATAAATGACAGCATCAACATACGTGCGTACGTACAGATTGTCGTCTCCACGTCGTGGTGAAGTTTGTTATTCAAACACATCATTATTTGGATGGGTATAATAATGAGTATAACTAATGTAAATAAAAAATATTACATGTTAATGATTCTGTATATATGATATACCATCAAATTTCATACTATATCACAATCAATATAACGATATTATCGCTCGTGCATACGTACGGATTACCGTCTCCACGAACGCGATGAGATTTATTCCCCACCATAATCATTCTAGAATAATTTTCATTTTATGATAAAAAATATCATTTATGAACATAATATAATTATTTATATGAGTCAAATACATCCGATCCATACCAAACATTTCTTACGTAACCAAGAATATAATTGAAAACGAATAAGTTATCACCTGAAATGATGATACTAATAAAATATTATTAAAAAAGAAATATTATAAGATCATATGTGATATCATATTTATATATATATATATTGTATAATTTTAAAAAATGTTATAACTATTATAGTGGAGGATAAAAATCCATCTACTAAGGAAAATTACATGGTAAGGGTTCATTTCACAATCTCTTTATTATCTGAGGTTGTTTCTTCGTAAGTATCTATTGGGGCCTCTTTATCATCAACATCCGTGTTTTCGTAAAAACGTATTTCCAACATTTTTAGTAGAAAATTGGTTAAATTCATTTCTACATTTATTTTACTTTACATGTTTTGAAAGAAATCTTTCTGTATTTTTCCAAACAATGTGCTTTGTAACCTTTTCTACAAAATTAAGGTAAGAATGTATTTTTTTTATCATATACGTCAGGTGCAGCAATTTTCCACCATTTAACATGTTCGAAGCATTCCATACATGATTATAAGAATATTTTATAAATAAATGTTTTTTATAACAATATAAATATTAAATAATTTCAAAATAGAAACAAATATTTCTGTAAAAAAACTTTTAATTTCATCTGTGGCATCATCCTTTGAAGGATTTTAAGCTTGTTTGATGTTTATTTTTTATGATTCAAAACATCCATATTTTATGGAAGGTTTTGTGTTATTTTTGACTGTGGATGTGTTATTTTTACACCATTAATGGTTTATGGACAATGTATTGAAATTTTATATGATAGTTTTAATATGAAAATTTATGTTATGTTTAAAACATTTCATATGAGTAATGCATTGGACTTAGTAAGTGACAGGTGGAGCCTGCTATATATCCATGATGAATTAGTAGGTCTCATGAGACAAACTAGTATCTTAGCCCATGTACTTGAAAAAATTTATTTGTAGCCTTGGCAGAAGGCCTTGACTATGTGGTTATGATGTCGGGCATTATGCATTCCATCATAATGAAAGTGGCTATTGATATTGCATGTGATTATTCCACTAGTATAAAATCCATGATAATAAGTAAATGGAATTATTTGATTTTAATTTTTTCCATATTATGTTGAATTTTATGTTTAAGAGGCTTCTGTTTTAGTCTAATAAATTTCCTTAAATTTTTATGCTTCTTTATAAATTTTTCCACTATATTTTTATCCTTACTGAGAATCTAAGATCACCCCTTTTTATGTTTTATTTTTCCCAGGATGTGAAGATGTTTTTAATGGCTGACCTATAGGGATAGGCTAATGATATAAGAGTGTTCAAAAGGGTACAAAATGTTGTTGATGTTTTTAATTGACAATGTATTGTAAAACTTATGAATGTATCTAGTACATCAAGGCTACTAAACTGATCCGTCTTTCAGGACATGATTCCTTATATCATGCCAATGTTATGTAATAATACATTGAATCTTGGTAAAAGTGGTCATGGAATTAAAAACAATCAGGCCTTTTCTATGATGGTGGTTGTTTGTTTGAAAAGTTCCATGGATCCAGGTAATTGAAGCAATGAATAATATACTGATGGTTGATAATAAGATTTTGTTCCCCTCTCGTATTGGTTGTTTTATACTATTATAAATTTTTGGAAAGGTTCCCTTCCTTCTCAGATTTAAATAATTTCCCCATCTCCTTAGGAAATTTTTAGGGTCCTTATTTCCATACTTGTTATAGGTGGGTGTTGAAATTTATTAGAATCATTAAATTTGTGCAGAAAACCACTAGAATTAAATTTCACTTTCTGATTCATTTCCATATGATTCAATGATCTTTATGTTTAATTGTTGTTCACTTCTGACAACTTCTTCATATCTATGAATTATTTGGATCACTAGGGCTTTCGTAGAATATGTTTTTAATAAAAAAGAATTTTTCAACATAATATTAAGGGGTAATTATGTTGTTGTAGTTTTATCATTAATCTATTTAGATGTTTTACTCATATTACCTGATATATTCATCAAATATTTTCTCAATGGAAAGTAAATACATTCAAATTTTATATCTACAGTATGAGGAAAATACTTATTAGAAAAAATTATTTAATTACTTACATTACATCTCTTCAATCCCTTCATTTTCCTTTATATTATTGATCATTATTGACCACTAATGATATTCTATCTCCATATGATAAATAGATGCAGCTACATATCTTTCCCAAAAAAATAAAAGATAAAGAAGATCCCCTAAATGGGGTTCTTCCATTTATCCGTTAGTGAGGTATCATACGTTCTATTGAATGTTAGGGGGTCATTATCACATAACAAACTCAATAACTACCTATTATTTCATAAGGGAGTTTGAGAGCTCCTATTGATCTATGTTTCAATTTATAAACTGACTCACCTGAGAGAGTTTCATTACAATTTTTGTGATTCCTCATACTTTCGGGATGGGCATCTCATTGGGGAATTCATCACATTTTTTTCGCTTTGATTTTTTACCCAATTCATCATATTTTGGGCCATTGGAATGAATAATGGGAACATTAGGATTCAGAATTTCAATATTATTAATAACCTATAATGGAATTATATGAAATTATTGAGAGAAATTATAAATTAAATGTAATTTATTAAATTATTAAAATATAGGCTTCAATATATGTTATTTTTGGTCTATTTACACTAAAATAGTTTGCATTTTTTAATGGATCATTAGTTATGGAATTCCATAAAAAAAATTCATGTGAGATGGGAGTCTGACATATATGAACTATGGAAAAATGGGCATACTAGCTAGGATTATCTGTTACATTAATTAGTAAATAGTGAATAATTAAAATGAGATATTCATAAAAAAGGTTCACATTTTCTACATAAATAATTTTCATTGTCTATCACCATCGATTCTTTGTGATGGATTGTTCATCCCTCACAAGTAATATTTTTTTCAAAAACAGATTACAAAATTATAAATAATTAAATATAACTAAAATTAAATACATAAATATATATATATATAATTAGAATATTAAAAATTATTAAAAATTATTATTTTTTAAAAAATAAAAATTATTAAAATACATTAAAATAACTGAAATAATTAAATAAAAGAAAAAAAATTAAAATTTGAAATAATTGAAAAAGACTAAATTGGACATAAAATAATACTTCATTTCAATCAAAATATATTTTTTATCCCTAATTACAAAAAAAATCAAAGAACTCTAAAAATTATCAACTACCATGTGGTGATGGGGGATCAATTTAAGGATGAGTGTGATGATATTACATACCAACACGACAGATAAGTCGATGAACATAATCAAACGTCTTCTCATCACTCCAATGCGATTGTTCTTGCTCCTAGTCCATCTTCCTATGCATCTAGTTTATCATCTCGACATCAGATCTCATCCACTTCTCATACTATGAAGTAGATTAATACATCGATGATGACACCCCATGATCTCATTCTGTTATCATTGATGAGATCACATGATTACCAAAATAAGTCATATTTGTTAGTTGAGAACATGTACCAATCACCTTACCTTTCTCAACATCAATAAAATTAACATATATCTCTACCCCCTTATGATACTCTCAATCCCTAGTGGCATCTTATTCTCCATCAGATTCAGTCCACCTTTAATGAGAAGTTGAAACATCATATTTTCCGTTTATTTATTATTATAAATTTGAATAAAAATCAAATTAATGTTCAATAAATTCGTAAATAATTCACTAACAGCAATATTCTAATTCTTGTCACCCGGAAATTCTCCTTTAAAAGAATATTTATTAATATTATTATAACTAAAAAATATGTAATAGATGGGTCAGTAGTGGATAATATTATATAATAATCATTGTTAATTTTAGAGTATATATATATTAATAAATAATATCACATACCATATGTCTTCTATGTATTATAAATGTATGTATTCTAGCACTATGTGTGATAGCCTTCCTCCATCGAAACTAATTTCATGATGATTCCCTCAAAAAAAAGTCACTCATATCCATTATGAGCACATTCCATCCAATAAATGGGTTGAGATATAGTCAGGTCGATATGTGATTAATAACATGTAAAAAATAGTAGGAGACATATTATACATTTATAGTTTTCTGAGGTTGTGTAGAAACTGATGAAGGTTCTCATGTATAAAATTCTATGATGACTTTGGGAATGGATATCTTTGGCTATCATTTATTGGAAAAATATATTCTTGAAAAGAAAAAAAAATGTTAGTATATAAATAAATAATAAATAATAAATATTATTTCATAAAAAAACAATCCAGTGTTTGGACATCTGGTCAGTCACAGAAATGGGAGCCAGGTCCCATGACAACCATGGAATATGAAAATTATTTCATAGAATTGATCCTTCCTTCCAATGAATCTAAATGAGATAAATTAAGAATATAAAATGAATAAATCAAATAATTATTACCCAAAACAATACACAATGTTAATATAAAATAAATATCTTAATTATATATAACACACAACCATAAACAATAATCAAACTAAACAGATGGTATTCTCTTTAGAATTGGAATTTTGAAACATCAATCTAGTATGATCGAGACCCATTCCAATTGGTGCACCATCACATGGATCACCTAGATCAGGATAATCAAATGGAAGCCTGACATCAGAGATATGGTGAAATAGATTTCAAGGATAATCTGCATAAATTTGAAAAAAATTTCTTACCTATAATAAATTGTTAATATAAATATAAATTACAAAAAACTGATAATCAATATAAAATAATAATCTAACCTGAATAAATATTTTAATTCAAATTAAAATAAAAAAACTAATAAATATCATAATATAAAAATTAATTTAAATAAATAAGAGAATATAATATATCAATTGACCTCTTCATAAAAATGTTCATGTAGAATTATTTCCTCATCCTCATTTTCTTCATTATCAACATCAAAAAGTCATCATTTTTCATCTTCCCTTATTACATCATCAAAATAATCTATATCTCCATCCTTTAACTGGGGGGGTTTCATCATCGATATTTATATCTCTTTGAGTAAGTGATGTATTTTAGAATATTTATTTAAAATTTTCAATTTGTTTCACTTACAAATAACCATTTTAATTTTTAAGAAACTGAATCCCAGGTTATTTCATTTTTATCATCATCCAAAAGTCCTTCAAATATATGGAATCATCAATGTAATATGTATATTAAACACATTCTACTTCATGTAGAAATATTAATGACTCATTTGATTCAAGAAGACTATTATATTTAATGATGATGACTCTATGTTGGGGTTAAACTCACAACCCTCAATTTGTATTTAAAGAATCCCATTTATACACCATTTCATAATTTGTCCCTTACTAACACAATTCAAAAATATCATTAAAAATTCCATAAAAGTCAAATTAACATTATTTATTATAACATCCTTTCAAACAATAACCATTATTCATCAATTTCATAGAGTTAATGTATATGTATTTATAGAATATAAATCTATTAACTGCAAATCCATTATAATAATTCACCAATTCTTATATCGGGTTATGTGCATACTTAATCATCTATCAGTTAAATTTTTATGTTGTATTTTATATAAAAAATAAAAATTATCAATAATATATATCACTGCAAAACTAATTTATTATTTCGTCTAATGATACCTAACATACCTATCATTGAAACCAATAAGAAACATACTGTTGAATATTTTCTTCAACTGGAGAAAATGTAATTTGTATAATTTTTTTTTGGTCTGGTCATCAAATTGTCTTCATAAAATTTAATATTTATAATAGTATAGTTTTAAAAAAAAATTAAAATTTATAAAAAATTTCATACATCATAAATAGTTTCATTTCAATCTAATTCAGAAAAACGTTTTTATGATCTATGTGGATTCTATGTACTAAAATCCATCAATTATTATGACCACCAAAACCATGCATGGTCTGATTGAAGACTGGAAATTGATAGTCTATGACGTCATTAATATTTTTCTCTTTTTGGCACAGCTAGTTTTGGTTTGATTGATATTATGATTGTTAATAATAAGAGTAAAAACATAAACTGTTCTGCTTTAATTATGCTTATGCGATTGACCCTACCACTATTACATTTTCATGTACATCCCTTTTTATATTTATGATACATCTCCCCAAATGGTACATATATTAGAATTTTCTTGGTCCTCCAAATTTATCTTCATTTGAAAAATGAAATATTAAAAGTTCTATTTAATTAAATAGGTTTGGTGGGAATATTTTTTCAACCTAAAAAAATTAAAACAAGATCCTTTTGAAGCATACTCCATGATTCATAATCCATTTTTTCTATAAAAATAGCCTATAACACATATGATATTTCTATCAAAGCATCCCATATTGAATAATCAACCACTTTATAAGTACAATATGCTGTAATTGTTCCCATAGGATATAGAATTAATGACTTTTTATACCAAAAACTTTACCATTTCTAATGTAGTGGGAAAAATTAGAAGCGTAACCATAAGTTAGCCCTATAAAAAAACCATTCACAAAATAATAATAGAATTTCATTATAAAGAGACAAATATTCTATTGGATTTATTTAAATTTGTAATCATTCATCTTCAAATAAATCATTTTTAGGATGTCATAAAATCATGGAAAGATATAACCAAACCTTTAAATTGTATTTGGTCTTAACGAGTGTGTCCAAAATGGTAAAAAAATTATCAAAAAAAATTCATAATATGCATTACAAACATCTTGTGCAGATCCAAAAAATCAGACCAATATGATAGGTACCAAAAAGTACTCTGATTTATCCAATTATGACATATCCCCAATTTTGTTCTTATTTATGGTTGGTACAATTGTAATTGGAGGTAATGTATAGAAAATTTATTTTACATATATTTCTAAGAGCACTTTTTGTGGTTCATCTCATTCAATTTTACCTTTTGTGAAATTATTTTTGTTCCCACATAAAGGTTGATCTGTTGGAGGAATTCATTGATGGAAATAAAAATAACTAGTCTTTCTCCCATTACCAACAAAAAATGCTTCATTCTCAACCATTCAATATTAAAATGATTTTAGACTTAGTGTGATGAATCTAGATAACATACCAAATTACAGAAAGCCATTGATCATCCATACTAGTTAAAAATTCAGTGTAATATTATGATATTAAACTATATAAAATGTACTCACCTCACTGTTCTATATGAGATCAAGTCATCAATTAGATGCTTCAAATAAACATTGATATTCATCACTAGATTTATAGAAATTACTTTCACCATTTATATATATATATGTGTGTGTGTGTGTGTGTGTTTCCTTTATCTCTATCCAAGAAGGTATGTTGTATTGAGTAATGAAATCATGATAATAATAAAAATATTTACTATTGTAAGTCTCCAATAGAGAAAACCCTTAGTCGAAAGACCCAACCATATGATACAAGGTTCTAATATGTTGAAGTTTTCATCTAATCAATATATTTACATGAATCACCATCAGATGGATAACTAAATATATTACTAATTGAAATATTTTATTTATGCCATGTCATCAATGCAGATGTTTTCCAAGAGAAAAAATAAAAACCATAATTAAGGTTTAATTGGAAAAGTAATTGAAATGTTCCACAAAAAATATTGAATTTCTTCATTATTCCTCATTATTCATTGATTCTCCACATATTATACAATTAAAGAAGGATTCATAATCATCATAATATAATATTGAGTCATTTTAACAAGCATGAATCATCAAGGTACCCAGACCCAAATTTTTAACCAACACTTTACACTTATATAAAACTATAGGTATTGAATTTTTTTCACGAATCATATAACTAATTATATTTTATGATCAAATAACTATTTAAAATTCAAAAATAACATATAATTTCAATAAATTTTGTAACACCATCTTGATTTCTTATTTGGAGTCCTGGATACAAGGTCCACATAAAATATTTCAAAAAACATTAAGACCAATAAGGTTCCAATTCAGGATTTGAAATTTCATTCCAATTGGTTGTCCCTTGACTAGAAGGAAAAGCATACTCAGGTACTGAATTAAGTATTGGTGGATCTAAATGGAATCTTTTTTATTTTCATTAGAATACTTTTCATAATGTAGATTCCATAAAATAATATTTTTGAAAACCATAATTCAATAGATGAAGACCAAAATCATTATACTTTTTGAATCTCATGATATCATATTTCAGGAATATAAATTTAATTGTTCCATTAGAAAAAAAATCTGACTTTGAAGATGAAAATGGTGAAATTTCTTTGACACCATCAATGTATGTAGGATTTATACCAGATTTTATCATATTTTTACAATGATTTATCCAATAATGATCATGTAATAGAAACTGGTGTCTACATTTTGAGTCACTAGTTATCTAAAATAAATAAATAATAACAATTATTACTGATCAAAGTGAGTCACTAGGTTATCACAAGATTAAATGTCCAATTGAGGGTCATCATTGATAGAATAACTATATAAAATATATTATAGTAGACAAATTAATATATTAGAAGTTATTTGAATATATCAGTAAGGGATTATGAAATGAGGAATATGGGACCAACGTTAGATTGGGGATGTTGGGTTAGCCCTATATGATACATAAAATTTGTATGAATTGAGTGATTGGATACATTTCATGCGACAATAATTCATTTAATTTAGTTGTTATAATTTTTTTGCAAAATATGAATCTCATAAATTGTGAATCGTATGAAAATTCTAGAATGAACATTATGTACCTAATGTGTGTTTTCCCGAGATGTCACATTAAATTTATCTATGTTTAGAGTTTTGTAACATCACACATGATGGTAATTTAATTTAATTTATAATACCCCTTTATTTTAAAAAATTTATATATATCTCGAATGGTGTATCATATGGGAAATATACCATCACAGTGATTTTTGGGATTATGGGGATAACCATGGCACGACATAACATATTTTGAGTAATGATTTTCTTAGGATCAATAATGATTGAAGGTAATTATATTTTATTATTATTATTTCATATAAAATAATTGATGTATAACATAAAGGTGGTATTTTATGGGAAATATGAAACCCTTTCTAGGTTTGGGATGATTGGGTTACACTACGCTTGAAATAAATTTTTTTTCATCTGTTGATTGGTTAAATTATATGCGGGGGTAATTTATTTTATTATTATTTTTTTATTTAGTGTAAAAAATTAATGTAACTCACAAGTTGTGTATCATAAGAAAAATTTGATACCATCGATAGGTCCTGTATGCGTGATTTACCCAAGAAACATTGTAACAATTTTCTGTGTCGAGTGTTCAGTAACATCAAGCACGATGGTAATTCCAATTAATATTTTTATTATAAGTTATTTTTAAAAAGTGATGTATCTTTATAATGGTGTATCATATCAAAAATATAAGACACATTAGATTGGGGATACAGGGTTACTAAAGGTGTGACATAACATTTGTGCACATCAGGTGTTTTGTAACATCACTTGTGATGGTTTCATTATCAATCATTTATTAATATTATAGATATATATATATATATATTACAACACTTATTGAAATTATTTATAAAAATTATTTTATTTTATACATCATTTATATGAAATAATTTTATTTACTAATAATAATAATTTGTTAAATTTTTTGCATGGACTATCTGGAATATTTTTTTATTACAAATATTTTTCAAATTATTAATAGTTGTTATAAATATTTTTTATGAAATATTTTTTAATTAATTATTATAATTGATTTTATAGAATATAAAACAATTTTTTAATTATTATTATTATTTTATACTTATCATTTTACGAATTTTTTAAAATATTCCTAATTTCCTCATATTTCCAAATTAATAATTATATTCTGTAATAACAAAAATATTTACTATTTATGTACAATATTAATTGAATAATAATTATTTATTATAAATTATTTTATGATTGTTATTATTTATTAAATAATATTTACTTTTCTAATAATTTCAATTTATATGTATATCATGATTTCATAATGAATATAACTAAAAATATATATTCTGAAACATTCTTAAATAAATATTAATATGAATTTTTTATAAACATAGACACATTTAGATATAATCTTAATGGTTCTTCTGAGATGTTTATATATAAATATTCAGAAGTCAATATATATTTTAATATATATTACATGATTTCGTAATATATTATATTATTATATGTTTTTATAAAATATACATATCATATCAATTTATACTTTCATACATACACACATACATACCAATATAAAGATATATCAAAAACCATATATGTTTTTTTAATCTTGATAGGGTGTTCGTGTGTATCCAAAAATATACACGTGTTTCTAAATCATATATATATATATATATTGAAATGTTAATAGTTATATATATATATATATATTAAAACCCTATCACGTTTTTATATACAAATATATATAAATATCTAATAAAAACATACATTTTTTTAAAACAATATTATATGTATATTCATAATGTATAGTTTATATATTTTCACGTTAAGTGATTCCTTAATTAAAATAAATACATCAAATACATTCATAATTTTGTTAAACCAATAAACAAATCATATTTAAATATATATATATATATATATAATTAGAGACATATATATATACACATATATATATATAATCATACATTTTTTGAAACATTTTTATATATATTCAATTGTTAATATATATATATATAAACACACACACACATATATATATATATAATGTAAAATTAGAATAATAAAAAATATGAATTGACATTCATGATACAAACCAGATTATAATTCAAATAGGGGAAAACAAATTCAGGGCATTTAGAAATAATATATCAAGTACTATAACTAAATAAATTCTTAAAACTATAGTCTTTAAAAGTTTAATCCTTTAAAAAAATGAATAAAATCCACAAATAATGAAAGAATACAAAATCAGAATCTATACAAATGATATTTGAACTCAGATCTATTAAATATCATTTTAAATGGAGTGTGACAGAGCTGAATTGGTAGGGTGACTGGGGAGGCGCTCTGTTATGGGAGAAATTTTAGAGAAGGAGAGAAAAAGGTGTATGAAGAATAAATGTTTTATAATTAATGTTAAATAATTTATTATGATAGTTTACATGAAATGGAATTAATTCATTTAAAAATAGTTATTTTGTCAAATTTTTTTCCAATGGTTATTAATTTTCATCGCGAAAACTTCTGAGTCGATATGAATTTGTTACATAAGATAGAGTCTGTCTCAAATACATGTCGGGAGTACATTTCACATTGGGTGTAATAAATTACCACCAAATATATTCATGAAAAAATATTTTTCCCAAAAAAAATATTCATTATTTGAGAAGAATTTTTTTCCCTTTATTGATAGTTCATATCCCTACACTATTTGTGATGGGTCAATTTCTTGTCGTAAATGAACCATCGCTAATACAAAAATTTTGAGTAGAATTCCAAACATAAATTCATATAGGTATATGTTCCCATAACAATTTTTCATAAATTGATTATGAATTTCCCCAATCATATCATAAGGGAGTGTCAAACAAGGTGTGCAGTAGGGGCCATTGTCATGCATGAGTTCTTGGTCATGTATATCTCAACACTGTGTTTTTTTGTTTTACTCCTATGTGTAGGTTTTATAGATCCACATCCACTTATATTAATCTTAAACGGAGGTATATTATTGATAATACACATAATCTATAGTTATCTACATTTAGGGATGTTTTCTTATACTTTAGATTTATCCATACCGATTTTGATAGAGTTTTCTAATCCAAATCCAAAATATAACATATTTTTTCTTTGAAAATAATTATAAAAAATCTTCTCATTGGTACATGTTAATTATTGATTTATTACATAGATATACAAATAAATGAACATTGAATATCATTAAGTCTATTCTATTTTGGATTTAGGAACATTAAATAACAACATAAAAGAGGATACACATCATCTTTTCCTAAAACATCTATTATCGCATCATATATAAAACATCATGGAATAATCAAAGATCATACTTAAAAAATGGGTGAGCTATAAAGCATAGTAAGATTAATGTCACGACCCACCTTCACTGAGATGAGGGAAGAAACATCATATTTCCAAAACCTTCCTTCATTTTGTTGAAGGAGAGATAATGACCCCCTGAGACCCACCTTCAATAGGCCCCAGAGTGGCGACTAGCACCAAGGGTACAGAATCATATGAAAAATGTAATGCATTACCGTTTTTATTTAGTAGGGTCTAGAGATAAGTTAGTAAATCTCAAAAACACCAAAAGTGGATGTAAATGTAAAGCCAAAACAATCCATCCCCATATTCATGTTTCAATAATAATGTGCTACAAGTATAAGAAAACACCAAATGGAAGAACCAAAAGAAAAAAACAGCAATGTCAACGGTCTCGACATCATAGCTAATATGGTCTGTCACAGTCCACAGAGTCCCCCTTGATACCTGAATGATGTTTTATATACGTAGGGTGAGTACCCAAATATACTCAGTGGGGAAATCCAAATGCTCTCGTTCACAAATTGGGAGGTAATATAATGCCCCGTGAAAAAAGAGATAACCAAAGAACCTAGAAAGGAAGCTATTCACCCAAACATCTTCAAGGTACACTCCCTAAATAATGAAAGACAAGTAATGTAACAGTTATAACACATCGAGTTTTGGGTACCCCGTACCACTTTCTCACTAGTTATCGAAGACATCCTACGCGGAAGACCTCCCCTGCAATTCTCATCGTAGTCCCATTGTCATACCCCTACCGCACACACTTGGTCCACCACAACCACACATCTCGCCCACACACACCATGGCCAAAACCACCACACATAACCATTCATGTAGACACCAGGGCCAGAACCACTAGCTATATGCTCGAAGACACCTAGGCCTCATCCTAAAGACACATGGGAAACAACCATCCTACACACACCTATGAAAACCACCAAAAATGCCCTGCTGAAAGAATCACGAGATATAATGGAACTCAGGCCATCACATCCTGTTCAAAGAGTCTTGGGATACTTGGGAAATTGTACAGAAAAGGAGATAATAAATATCCCATCTTAAGAGGGTTGGGAAAAACACACTCCCCAATTAAGAGGGGGTGTTCCACACGATGTTATCAACAAGGGTGGTGTGCGAATAAGAGACATAAGAACTAAATTATACATATAGGTTAAAAACAACTTATCCCAACCTAGGCGTTCCAAAACTATCCCTTACAAAAACACCCTCGTTAATATTCATTCAGAAAAGGATAGAATCCACAACCAAGTCACAACTCATTCCCGAAAAACAATTCCCCCTTGAAAAAATTCCAGTTATCACATTAATTTTGTTCCATTTAAATAATACTTCATGACTGGGCACCTAACAAGCATAACCACAAGCTATGGAAGGAAAAACAACCAAGAAGTAGATTAAGAATTCACAACAGGATTTCTTGTAATGTATCAACAACAAAAGGGAACTTTGAGATCCCACAAAGCACTAGAAAATAACCAAGCACCGACATACAGCCCCCCATGACCTCAAATAAAAAAAACAACTGTACCACAAGAGGGGATCCCATCCTCATCCATGTCACCCCACCAAAATCAAGAACAACAACCACACATATTACAAAGACTGATAAATGATGGTTTCTAGATTCCATAACATCATTTATTACGTTCCTTATTTCCATTTGGTTAATAGGCATTATCACATAAGGATTCTTATTCACTCGACATCCATTTCATCAACCGAGTTTATGTGATTAACCAATTTCTGTGTTGCAATCATTCTGTAATCATAGTAGACAAGGGTTCATTAGCGAAAAATTAAACCAACCAACGACCATGATTATCAGTGGACATTAGCCCATACAATTCACAACATATAATAAAAGTTAAAAGGGTACATCAACATCATCAAACACACCCCTCAATTCATAAAATGATTGTTTATTATCTTTGTTATGGTTTCGATTCATCCATACCCTTCAAAAAATTATCATACCAACCCCGCATGATACACAGTAATGAGATGCAAAGTAAGGAACATACTAGAATGATCAATGATAAATGTTTTATGTGGTGCCACCGTCACTATGCCACTGTCACACTGAAACTGTATACGGTGCCACTGCTTTGGTGTAGGAATATGATTGTGCAACTTTAAAAGTGCCACCATCACAGCACCACCCTCACAGTTCCACAGTTTTGTTGTGTGACCATAACGGTGCGACTGTTATGGTGTGATCTTCGCGGTGCCACAATCACGATGCCACCAGTCCACAGGGACACTATACGTGGTGCCATGTTTTTGTTGTGCGACCATGACCGGTATAGCATCCCGTCTTTTTATAACATAACTTTTCATTCCATTACATGGAACTGAGGATCTTTAAGGTTTAGTGTCTTGGAAACAAGGAACATAAAACATGAAACAAAAAAAAACATTCTTCTTAAACACTTGAAAGGCTTCTCCTCATGTTCACCCTAGGCTCATTACTGCATCTCATAACCTGGGGACATACATCAAAAGGAAGGGTGAGCATAAGGCCCAGCAAGGGAAACAAGTGAGACATTTTACATATAAACTTGAGATACATCAATAAAGTCATGAAAAGAACTTTAATGCATGAAAATGAAATCATGAGGCATATCATAATAAAAATAAAACTTTTTCATAACATGAAGATGTGGCTGCAACATTTAATATTGACAATCGTTTCATTTCACCAAGGTTCATCCCCAAGGTGTCGTTAAAAATTACCAAGGTTATTCACCAAGGCGTCGTTAAAATGGTCATCTCTAGAGATTAAGTCTTTACCCAATGCATTGGAGCGCTATCAGGGTGCACCCTTAAATTTGCCTTTATTATCATGTGAGCCACATATATCATCATCAAACATTTCATAAATAACCCATATAGCATAAAATAAATGGGTTTCATTTAATAATCATAACGTTTTAAAAACTGCTTTAAAGACATGATCTTTACGTCACTTTAAAACCCACAGAAAAGGAAGGTGGGTCTCATGTATGTAAATCCCAGAATTTAAAATAGAAAATTTTGGTATATATGTGAATACCCTTTTAGAAGAAAGAGCCTTGAGTATTCACTTAATAAAATAAAAGGACTTTAGAAAAAGAGATAGACATTTTGAGACAGAAATTCTGCAGCATAACGACAATGTTCCGAGGTTTTAGAAGACATTAAAAGAGAGGTAAAATGGGTCAAACATTCATAAATGACCCATAAAATAGTACATGGACAGAATAAGAAGGATACATGATCATGGTAATGAGATTTCAAGGACATACCATTTCAAATGAAAAACATGGAAGGAAGAAAAAAAATTAGATTTCTCTTATGAAAGTTCGGCAGCCTAACGGCGTTACTTAAACCTCAACAAACAATGATTTGAAAAGATCAAATAGGATCTCTCATCATGTGAACATAAGAGTTCAGTATGATAGATATAGAGATAATTCCCCAACATAACAAAAATGAACTTGAAAGAATTGACATGAAAGTAGAACATCAAAACGAGAAGGGTGAAGAACCACTTAAAAATTCGGCAGCCTAACGGCGCCACTTAAAACATCAAAATACTGAATTGAAGAGATCAAATGGGGTCTCTCATCATATGAACATAAGATTCCAGTATGATATATATAGAGATCATACCCCAATATAACAAAAAGGAACTTGAAATAATTGACATGAAAGTAGAACTTCAAAACGAGAAGGGTGAAGAACCACTTAAAAATTCGGCAGCCTAACGGCGCCACTTAAAACATCAAAATACTGAATTGAAGATATCAAATTGGGTCTCTCATCATATTAAAATAAGAGTCCAGTATGATATATATAGAGATCATACCCCAATATGACAAAAAGGAACTTGAAATAATTGACATGAAAGTAGAACTTCAAAACAAGAAGGGTGAAGAACCACTTAAAAATTCGGCAGCCTAATGGCACCACTTAAAACATCAAAATACTGAATTGAAGAGATCAAATGGGGTCTCTCATCATATAAACATAAGAGTCCAGTATGATATATATAGATATCATACCCCAATATAACAAAATGTAACATTAAAGACTTGAATGAAAATAGAACTTGAAAACGAGGAAGGTGAAAGAATCCCTTAACAATTCGGCAGCCTAACGGCGCCACTTAAACATTCTTAAAACGAATTGATGAGAGCAAGGGGGGGTCTCTCATCATATGAACATGAAATAGGCAGTATGATGAATATAAAATAACATCCTCCAACATAAGAACATGGAGTAAAAAAAAAAGACATAAAAGAGATTACTTGAAAAGAAAGAGAGAGGTCGGATCCCTTACCTTAAAATGTAACTCTTAAACCTCAAAGGGTGGGACCTTGAGGGCTTGGGGGCACCTTGGGAGGACTCCATGGGAGGTAATGAGACCAGAAATTCGTTGGGAATGTGTGGGGAGTCGAATGGATGAGAGGAGGGCTTGGTATTTATAGGGAAAGTGAGGGGACAAGGCATTAATGGCCAAGGGACACCTCACATGTGCTTTTCTCAAACCCATGTGCTCTCCCTTGTCATTTATCATGGAGTTAGGCCACATGGGCCCCCCAAAACAATAATTCATCACCCTTGGCCGGACAACCCCCAAAAGATCTCATGACATCATCATGACACCGTTATGATGTCATTAAACATACCGAAACCCTAAAACTGTATTTTTACTATTCACTGAAAATTCAACTTTCTCAGAAAAATCCCAAAATTTAACATTAAACAAATATCAATGCTCTGATTTCAAAAATGAAATCCATTTTATAAAAATAATTTTCTAAATATTTTTAATTTAATTATTAAATAAATACACTATTCATCGAAAATTCCTTTTTTTCAGAAAAAAACCCCAAAAATTACCATAACATAATATCGATGCTCTGAGTTCAAAAATAAAGTCATTTTGATAAAAATAATTTTCTAATTATTGTTAATTAAATTTTTAATTAAAAAACACTATTCACCCGAAAAAACTAATACTTGAATAATAATTAATGAAACCGTTATTTAACTTTTTTATTGAATCACATTACTTAATCAAGGTGCCTAGATTATTTTAAAACTTTCTTTAAGTGGGATTACTAATCCATTTGGTCATATTACTAATCCTAATCATAAAATCACTATTCATAATTTACTATTCATCAAAAATCAAGTTGATCTTATTAGACTCTAAATTTAGCACTGAACATAATTGCAGAAGACCATTTTTTGAAAATCATTACACATTTTTAATTATTTAGGGTTTACATAAACATATTTAAAATATCCTTTTTCTAAAATTCATCAAAAATATGCATACTATATTTATCCGGTCATTTCAAAATTCATAAACTTCATCATAAGAAGAAATCCCAATTTTTATTTAAAACAAGGATTACACAAGGTAGTTATGGTCTCGTTACATAACCTCTTATAATACCAGCATAGGACCTAAGAGTAAGGTGTGCTAGGGTGATAGAAGCTTGGGGCGGCTCAGTCAACATTGCCCGAGTAGTAATTTCTATCAGTTTGAACTTCTCACGAAGGCGATTTCGTTCCAGCTTCACATGATGAAGTTCAGATTGGATTTGATCCAGAGCAAAGCCCAGTGGTGCTACCTCCTTCCCAAGCTCTGTTAGATGGGCTTCGATCGGTCCAAGACTACTAGGTGAGGCCATCGAATCTTCTTTCTATAATAATTAACCAAGATTACTTATATTTAGAGACAATAATCAAAACATTTTGTTCACAGCGGTCATGTTGACTGATGGTTATATAATAGTAAAAACCCACTGATCTCATTTTAATTATAATCATGTTTATCAAATAAAACATTTTTGTTGAGTATAACAATAACACATAAAATTAGGAAACAAAATTTATTTAAAAATTTCGGGTCGTTACAATCTTCCCCCCTTAAGAAATTGCGTCCTCGCAATTTTAAAACTGGGTTTTGAAATTTCATTGAAAGTCCCACATCGGAAAAGGAGTCAGTAAAACTATTACTTTAAAATAAAGAAAGGGAAGTACAATGGTCACCCGAGTTAACCCCCACTAGGGTTCCATGTAGGAAAACATGGACATGGAGGAAAAAACAAAGGGTCAAGTTCTGAGGGAGAGTGATAGAGAACATGATTAGGAGAAAGTTAACCATGAGAAAATCCCAAACTTATGATGTGTGTAAACGGTCTTTGATTACCTAGTAGGAAACGTAAACCAACAACATTTTTGTTTTACGTTTCTTTTCATAATTTTGAGGATTTCATTTACTACATAGAACAAAAACATAATAAAATATACCTACCTTCAACTAGATTTTCATCCTTTAACAAGTCCCTACCAACACTAATCTTTTCTCCAAATGATGAGAATTCAAAAACACTTGGTCTCATAAAAGCACAAGAATCATCTTCTATAGAATCACATAATCTACAAAAGATTAACCATCTATTTCTTCTATCTTTAAACATTATCCCAAAAACAGAAAGGTTAAGGTAAAACAACTCTTCAAAAAGAAAGAATCCCATAGGAATGAAAACTTCTTTTAAATCATCAAAGTTCCATGGTTCTACCCAAAGTTCATCATAGACCATTCCATAAATAACGGTCCTTAAAATTCCTCAAAACAATCCAAACTAAGATTGAAACCCAAATACAATAAGGATTTGATAACATAGTCTTCCAAAACCACTTCATTGTTCATCTCCAGACAACATCAACCACTCCTAACATATTATAAAAAAGTAGCTAACCTAAACATATTTTACCCAAGATAGGTTAGTCATTCCCATAAGTAACCTAAATTACTATAAGTTCACCTTAAATTCATCGATTTTTCAAAATATAAGTCAACCTTACTCCTCAATGAAAATACCGTAGTAATCTATTTACCTCGATCAAATATGGTTCCCAAAATAATGAACGTCTTCCAAAATAATAATCATATTTTAATCCCCTAATCATCCATGTCATATTAATACGAAAATCGTCGCATTTCCTATCACATTGGTTGTCGGAACATGTTCTTCCATTTCCCACCATTAACTAAGAAGAGAAAGCATAATTAGGGGCTTAAGTACTTAGCTAATAATCATGAAAAGGAACTGAAAGCATATAAGGATAACTTGTATATTAAAGGTATACCCTAAGTTGTGATCTCCTAGGTTCCCATCTAGGTTATGAATGATCATATATTATTATGTGAACCTTTATTTTATTTTATCTTTGTTCCTTTAACAATGGTTCATAACAAGCTTATGAATTTACCAAAGCATATCCCCCGGGAGTGTCGTAACCAAGAGTACAGCAAGGCCCGTTGTCGTGTACCAGTTCCCGTTCGAGTCTAGATCAAAGCGGTGTTTTCGGGTTTTACCCATATGTACATCTGTGCCAGAGCCACCTCTACCTGCTCGTATCCAGACAGGGATGTATTTGCTTGGCAACCCCTTACTCAATACTCACCAAAATACCAGGAAGATTTCCTATATTAAACTTTTCTATAGGGTTCCTCCTAGAGTTTTCATATCCTAATTTCCACAAATAACTAAACCATCCTTTGATACCAACTATAGCATCCCGTATTTTTATAACATAACTTTTCATTCCATTACATGGAACTGAGGATCTTTAAGGTTTAGTGTCTTGGAAACAAGGAACATAAAACATGAAACAAAAAAAACATTCTTCTTAAACACATGAAAGGCTTCTCCTCATGTTCACCCTAGGCTCATTACTGCATCTCATAACCTGGGGACATACATCAAAAGGAAGGGTGAGCATAAGGCCCAGCAAGGGAAACAAGTGAAACATTTTACATATGAACTTGAGATACATCAATAAAGTCATGAAAAGAACTTTAATGCATGAAAATGAAATCATGAGGCATATCATAATAAAAATAAAACTTTTTCATAACATGAAGATGTGGCTGAAACATTTAATATTGACAATCGTTTCGTTTCACCAAGGTTCATCCCCAAGGTGTCGTTAAAAATTACCAAGGTTATTCACCAAGGCGTCGTTAAAATGGTCATCTCTAGAGATTAAGTCTTTACCCAATGCATTGGAGCGCTATCAGGGCGCACCCTTAAATTTGCCTTTATTATCATGTGATCCACATATATCATCATCAAAAATTTCATAAATAACCCATATAGCATAAAATTAATTGGTTTCATTTCATAATCATAACGTTTTAAAAACTGCTTTAAAGACATGATCTTTACGTCACTTTAAAACCCACAGAAAAGGAAGGTGGGTCTCATGTATGTAAATCCCAGAATTTAAAATAGAAAAGTTTGGTATATATGTGAATACCCCTTTAGAAGAAAGAGCTTTGAGTATTCACTTAATAAAATAAAAGGACTTTAGAAAAAGAGATAGACATTTTGAGAAAGAAATTCTGCAGCATAACGGCAATGTTCCGAGGTTTTAGAAGACATTAAAAGAGAGGTAAAATGGGTCAAACATTCATAAATGACCCATAAAATAGTACATGGACAGAATAAGAAGGATACATGATCATGGTAATGAGATTTCAAGGACATAACATTTGAAATGAAAAACATGGAAGGAAGAAAAAAAATTAGATTTCTCTTATGAAAGTTCGGCAGCCTAACGGCGTTACTTAAACCTCAACAAACAATGATTTGAAAAGATCAAATAGGATATCTCATCATGTGAACATAAGAGTTCAGTATGATAGATATAGAGATAATTCCCCAACATAACAAAAAGGAACTTGAAAGAATTGACATGAAAGTAGAACTTCAAAACGAGAAGGGTGAAGAACCACTTAAAAATTCGGCAGCCTAACGGCGCCACTTAATAATCAAAATACTGAATTGAAGAGATAAAATGGGGTCTCTCATCATATGAAAATAAGATTCCAGTATGATATATATAGAGATCATACCCCAATATAACAAAAAGGAACTTCAAATAATTGACATGAAAGTAGAACTTCAAAACGAGAAGGGTGAAGAACCACTTAAAAATTCGGCAGCCTAACGGCGCCACTTAAAACATCAAAATACTGAATTGAAGATATCAAATTGGGTCTCTCATCATATGAACATAAGAGTCCAGTATGATATATATAGATATCATACCCCAATATAACAAAAAGGAACTTGAAATAATTGACATGAAAGTAGAACTTCAAAACGAGAAGGGTGAAGAACAACTTAAAAATTCGGCAGCCTAACGGCGCCACTTAAAACATCAAAATACTGAATTGAAGAGATAAAATGGGGTATCTCATCATATGAACATAAGAGTCCAGTATGATATATATAGAGATCATACCCCAATATAGCAAAAAGGAACATTAAAGACTTGAATGAAAATAGAACTTGAAAACGAGGAAGGTGAAAGAATCCCTTAAAAATTCGGCAGCCTAACGGCGCCACTTAAACATTCTTAAAACGAATTGATGAGAGCAAGGGGGGGTCTCTCATCATATGAACATGAAATAGGCAGTAGGATGAATATAAAATAACATCCTCCAACATAAGAACATGGAGTATAAAAGAAAAGACATAAAAGAGATTACTTGAAAAGAAAGAGAGAGGTCGGATCCCTTACCTTAAAATGTAACGCTTAAACCTCAAAGGGTGGGACTTTGAGGGCTTGGGGGCACCTTGGGAGGACGCCTTGGGAGGTAATGAGACCAGAAATTCGTTGGGAATGAGTGGGGAGTCGAATGGATGAGAGGAGGGCTTGGTATTTATAGGGAAAGTGAGGGGACAAGGCATTAATGGCCAAGGGACACCTCACATGTGCTTTTCTCAAACCCATGTGCTCTCCCTTGTCATTTATCATGGAGTTAGGCCACATGGGCCCCCCAAAACAATAATTCAACACCATTGGCCGGACAACCCTCAAAAGATCTCATGACATCATCATGACACCGTTATGATGTCATTAAACATACCGAAACCCTAAAACTGTATTTTTACTATTCACTAAAAATTCAACTTTCTCAGAAAAATCCCAAAATTTAACATTAACCAAATATCAATGCTCTGATTTAAAAAATGAAATCCATTTTATAAAAATAATTTTCTAAATATTTTTAATTTAATTATTAAATAAAAACACTATTCATCGAAAATTCATTTTTTTCAGAAAAAACCCCAAAAATTACCATAACATAATATCGATGCTCTGAGTTCAAAAATAAAGTCATTTTGATAAAAATAATTTTCTAATTATTTTTAATTAAATTTTTAATTAAAAAACACTATTCACCCGAAAAAACTAATACTTGAATAATAATTAATGAAACCGTTATTTAACTATTTTATTGAATCACATTACTTAATCAAGGTGCCTAGATTATTTTAAAACTTTCTTTAAGTGAGATTACTAATCCATTTGGTCATATTACTAATCCTAATCATAAAATCACTATTCATAATTTACTATTCATCAAAAATCAAGTTGATCTTATTAGAATCTAAATTTAGTACAGAACATAATTGCAGAAGACCATTTTTTGAAAATCATTACACATTTTTAATTATTTAGGGTTTACATAAACATATTTAAAATATCCTTTTTCTAAAATTCATCAAAAATATGCATACTATATTTATCCGGTCATTTCAAAATTCATAAACTTCATCATAAGAAGAAATCCCAATTTTTATTTAAAACAAGGATTACACAAGGTAGTTATGGTCTCGTTACATAACCCCTTATAATACCAGCATAGGACCTAAGAGTAAGGTGTGCTAGGGTGATAGAAGCTTGGTGCGGCTCAGTCAACATTGCTCGAGTAGTAATTTCTATCAGTTTGAACTTCTCACGAAGGCGATTTCGTTCCAGCTTCACATGATGAAGTTCGGCTTGGATTTGATCCAGAGCAAAGCCCAGTGGTGCTACCTCCTTCCCAAGCTCTGTTAGATGGTCTTCGATCGGTCCAAGACTACTAGGTGAGGCCATCGAATCTTCTTTCTATAATAATTAACCAAGATTACTTATATTTAGAGACAATAATCAAAACATTTTGTTCACAGCGGTCATGTTGACCGATGGTTATATAATAGTCAAAACCCTCTGATCTCATTTTAATTATAATCATGTTTATCAAATAAAACATTTTTGTTGAGTATAACAATAACACATAAAATTAGGAAACAAAATTTATTTAAAAATTTCGGGTCGTTACAACCGGTGCCACCATTTCGATGGAACTGTTTGATGGAACCGAGTTTTTGGAATACTCCTTAATGAATCATTTTCTGGGCCATTACATCACATACCTATCAAACTATTCTCTCCCTCGAGAATCAAAACTAGTCTTCAAGAAAAGATAGGGGTTATAACAACCACTTCAGAAGATACCTCCCAAGAGTAAACCTCCTAGATGTCTAGGAACACCTCTCTCTAAACTATCTATATGAACATGTAAAGGTCAAACAATCCAGTCATATAGATTATTAGGGTCCCTTCCTCCATGTAAATATATTATCCACATTGGGCAGTACTGACTCGCCTACACAGGTTTAAACACATCAACTTTAATGCTTTTTTATTAGGGATCTTTTCCTCCCCCACCCCCAACCCCATATTCCGGACTCTTCACACACATCGAGAGAACAAGGAAAACAGTCCATTTCGTAGTTGAAAAAGTAAAACACTACATCAAAAAAAAGTACAAAATAGAATTGAATAAAACTCATAACAACTCTTGGTACTATGTGCACATCTATGCCTCCCATTCCGAGGTACTCTCCTCCATCCCACCATGCCTCCACAACAACAGAACAAAGGGGATGGTTCATCCACAAATCACCTTCTCTTCATGTCCTCGATCCACACTGGTTGCACCAAAAATGTCACGTCATCCCCAATATCATGTTTTCCCCAGTCGAGGACGTGTGAATGATCATGTAGATACCTACGGAGGTGAGACAAATGAAAGACATTGTGCATACTCAATAGTGGTTGTGGTAGCGCTGGATGATTATAAACATTGCCAACCCACCTGAACACTTCGAAGGATCCGTCAAACCCTGGTGAAATATTACCACCTATTCTGAACCTATGTTTCCCACACCAAAGGGAGACCTTCAATAACACGTGGTCCCCTTCCTAAAACTCCAAGGGTCTCCTACTATGATTGGTATATTACTTCAGCTGCTCCTCATCCGCCTTAATCATCTCTCGTATATGCTATCACTTCTCCATAGTGCTATCTACCAAATCTAGGCCTAGAAAAACTATTTCCCCGACCTCTCTCTGGCACACGGGTGAGAAACACGACCTCTCATACAATTATTCGAACTCTGCCATGCCAATGTTAGAGTGAAATATATTGTTGTTGGAAAACTCAAATAGAAGAATATGTTATACCCATGATCCTAAAAATTCCATAACACATGACCGTAGAATATCATATAACGTATTGATGGTGTGCTCTATCATCCCATTTTTATGTGATGGATAGTAGTGATGAGGCATTGATGAGTTCCAAAAGAATGTTTCAAATATTTCTAGACTCGTGAGCTAAATCGGGTATCCCGATCCATGACAATGGACATTGGAACTCCCTGAAATTTCACAATTTCATCCAGGTAACTCTATGTTAGGGAATCCATTGTGCTCGACTCCTTTATTTATAGAAAACAAGCCGATTTATTTAGTCTGTCTAACACTAACTAGATAGCATCGTAACCCCTATTAACTCGGGGTAGTCTCGTGACGAATTCCATCCAGATGTCGTCCAACTATCACCCGAGGGTATCTAATGGTTGTAACAAACCACTTGGGATACGGTGCTCTGACTTCACATACTAACACATGATGCACATTGAAAAAAACTATTACACTACCTGCATCACCCTGGGCCAAAAAAACAGACACATCATGCCTTGGTACATCTTGGAAACTCATGGGTGCACACCATGGGTGATTTTTGGAACTCACCAAGAAAACTCCCATACAATTCCATTGTGGAGAACAACATTCCATGAAACAACACCAAATTCTGGCCATCTTCCATCCATCCTTTCGGGGCATTAACCTGGCTAACCTGACCAAGCATCACTTTGTCCTCTATGTCTCCCCACTAAGACTCCTCCACCTACATCAATAGAGTGAATTGTAGTGCCATCTAGAAAATATTGCCTCTTTCATCCTTCACCATTGCATCCTTGTGTAGGGAAGCCTACTCCTCTATCACTCTCGAAGAATCTACCGATTCTCGAACCACATCTTTCGGCAGATTCTTGCTTCAGGTATCAGCCACCATGTTCCCCTTTCCTGATGCTCATGAAATTTCGATGTTGTAGACCTAAAGAAACTCTATCCACCTCTGTTGCTGCGATTTTAGGTCTCACTGGGAGATGATATACCTCAATCTATTATGATTAGTGAAGACCACAAAGCACTCCCCAATGAGGTCGTACTATCAAAACTTTAGTGTCAACACACTCACTACGAGCACCACGTCATGGGTGCACAGTTACACTCATGGGGACGTAACTACCTAGACCCATAGTTGATCTCCCCAGTTGATTAATCAACACACTCCACATGCCTTGGCTTGAAGAATTAAAGAATAACTCCTACATCACCCCTTATTCTAGAACACTCAGTACTGGGGAACTAACCAACTTTTCATTCGACTAACTGATGGATGCCTGACAATGGTCACTCCACACGAAGGCCTAGTCCTTTCTGGTCAAAGCTGTCAAATGATGAGAAACTTGAGAGATGTCGGGATCGAACCTTCAATAATAGCCTACTAGACCTAGGAATATATGAACCTATATCAAATTCTTGAGTGGTCCCAAAGAAACAACTACTCCAACATATGATGGGTCAACCGCTATTCCCTACACGGACACCACATGTCTGTGGAAATGTACCTCTCGGCTCCAAAACATGCACTTTGACATGTTTTCGTAGATCCAGAGTTGTCGAAGTACCCCTAAAACCATCCTCAGTTTCTTAGTGTAGTTTTCCTCTAATAATGAATAGATTAGGATGACATCGATAAACACAACTACAAACCGTTCTAGAAAATAAAGGAATATTGATTTCGTGAGCGCCATGAACACAGTTGGCATGTTCGTAATGCCAAACGTCTTGACCATGAACTCAAAGTGCCCATACCTGCACCTGAAGGCAGTCTTCGAAATTTCACCCTCAACTGGTGATATCCTCACCCCATGTCTATCTTGGAGAACCATCTTTCCCCCTTTAACTGGTCCAAAAGGTTATCTACCATCGGGAGAGGGTAACGTTCTTGACTGTTACCAGATTTATTCTCCAGCAGTCTATGCACATAATGAGACCACCATCTACCTTCTTCGCAAACAATACTGGAGCACCCCAGAGTGACACACATGGTCAAACAAAACCCTTCTTCATTATATCATAAATCTGTATTTGTAACTCCCATTACTCAGAAGGTGCTATCCGATTGGTGGCCATCAAAATCAGATGGGCCCCAGGTTGCAAGTATATCCCGAAGTCAACATCATATCGAAGGGGTAGAGTCACCACCTCATCAGGGAAGATTTCCATGAATTCAACGACGATCTCCAGCACTTCCAGCATCTTTAAGTCTGCTGACTCCACTGATAGCTCAGACAACAAGGAAAGAAGGGGCTCCCCTAGCCGGCTTTCCCCCTGACAACCTCGCTCGCCGACGAAAGTCACAAGTTGTCCGACCATATTTGAAAACATTATCCTTATTCAGATTCAGTCGATAAAAGAACATACATTGAACATAAAATCAATGCATAAAATGACATCATACTGCTACTTCTGTAGAAAAATTAGGTCCCCACTAGACTAATGTTGTCCCAACATCAGTCTATATCCTTGTCAAACAGGAGACAAGCTAGTCTGACCTTTGACAGGCATACTCAAAATCAGGTGTAGGGGAATTTTATCTTTGACTATACCTAGATCATGGGATAGGTAGGGAGAAAAAAAAGAGTTCAATGGTCATGAATCAAACAAGGCACATGATTGAGTATTAAACATGATGATCATACCTCGAATGACTTTAGGGCCTACTGGAACTGCTGCCTCTATGTAGTGAAACTGCCCTTGCCTATCTCCTCTTCCCCTTGGCTATCAGTTGCCTCCCTGACCATGCCTTGGATGAGGTCCCTAAAGAGCACCATGAGGTCAGCCTCCTCCCTCAACATCTGCTCTTGGAGGAGCGGGAGCTCGCTGCCATTGGTGTTACTACTGAAAGGTCATGACTGGAAACTAGTGCTACTGAGGTGGGAGGTGAACCAACCCACCACACACTGTATTTCACTCAGTCTGGAAACTGATTCCGATGGTTCTAAAAACTTCCATAGATGAATCATCTCGGACAAGGACCTGAAAAGAAAGGGAAAAAACCGAGAGATCAAAACTGGATCTACTGGGGCCTGCTCCCCACTGGCCGAAGCCAGTAAGGCCCTGATGCTGGGAGACTTGTACTGACGACGTTACCCTTTGATGATCCCAAATAGATCCCTTCTCGGGGAAGACTATAATGCCCCAGCCTTAAACCTTACTTAATCATGAGTTATTACAAGATTACACATTGAGGATCTTTTCGGGTTTAGATTTTTAGAGAATTAGATCATAAAACTTGAATTACAGTCCACATATAAACAAAGTTGTTACATAAAGATAGTATTCGTCTTTCCCATTAATGGAAACATATTTAAAATACAACATGGATTCTTTATTGACACTTCCTTGACACTATCATCATATCATGTACCTTACCCTTGACCTGTGAAAAACATTTAAAAAAAACTTGTGATGAGCATAAAAAAGCTAAGGGATATAAAAATATGGAATGGAATCATGGGTACATATATACATAAGAATGAAATCATACTTTACCCATAAAAAATAAGCACATTAACATAACTCATAAAATCATGAATAAATCATTGAAATCATAAGACATAAAGGTAACTTGAGTCATTCACAACTTTCTTACATAGGGAGTAACCCTCTTGGTTACGTTTAGAATACCCATCAATGTATATTCCCTAAATCTCTTCAGAGAAACCTTAATGTTTCACTCATTCGTGTTACCCAATGCATTGGAGAGCTATATCGGGCTCACCCGCCCTTAGTCTATCACGGAACCACCCGTCTTCATAATAATGCCCAAGAACCTCAACATAATCGTATCCCATAAAACATGCATAAAGGAAACATAACATTTCCACCTTTCAATCACAAGATATCAATACAACACATTGATATAAAAACATTATGAAAACAATTTTCAATACCAAAATAAAAGATAAGTAAAACATGGTATTTATTTTTCTTTTTTAAAAAAAGGTATGGCTTGTAGAGGAAGCCGAAACTCAAATAATTGTCATGGCAGTGGAGAAGTCATTGTCGCCGCATACGTATGACAAAAAAATACCTTTTGTCATTTAGTAAACACTTCATATAGAAAATATTCCTTTTGAATAAACATAAAAGTCAAAGGGGTTCATACACCATATAAAAGAAGGTTGTGTGTAAAACAAAATATGTCTCAATGAAAGGAGATTGAGACGAAGTCCCATACATTGGGTCCGACTTGACTCGGTCGTTCTTTAATCTCCTGAATAATAAACTTAGGTTAATTTATACTTGTTTAAGAACCTTTTTAAAGTTCATTATCCCTTTTATATCACGTATTGCCATGTCATGAACACTATGTAATTATTTAAGTTAATAACGGTAGTTTTAACGATCATTGGTACTTGAGTCAAAAATAATCCCTTTATAATTACAAGTAGTTCATGTATCCATTATATCCAGAATTGTATTCATGATGTAGATATAATATATGTCATATACATCCAGTACATGCATGAATTTATAATATTACATAATCATTTAGAGGTATGAAATTAAATTCACCGTTCATGGAGACGGTAAGCCGTACGTACGCATGAACGCTACATTCATTTCTCTTTCGTATTTTATAGAATTGAATCATAATTATATAAAGGTATATAATAATTCCATAATAATATAATATATAATATCATAGTTCCATCATTTATACGTCCCATATATGGTATTTAACGAATCCAATAACTTTGAGGGGGCGGTAGTCCGCACTTCCTTAAATGAAGATATCACGTTTACCCATAATAGAAACCATAAAGGTATGCCCAAAATGAAAAATACAGAAGCTTAAGGAAAACATAAACATATTATATATCATATATAAATATATTTTCATCTTAATGGCCACCTTTGAAGTTGTTAAAAGAATGTTGAACAATCATCATTTCGGGAGGCATTAATTCACCATCCACGGAAACAGTATGTTCTTTAACCATTAGATGTAGGTGTGTGTAAGTGTAGCTCGAATCCTCCTTATAACAACATCCTAGTATATTGAATATACTTTAGTTTTTACAAATTAAATGAATAAAAAGAGTTTACGGGGTTGGAGAAGCAAAATAAAACAAAAGGACTCAAGTGAAGACATTACCTTAAAATCTGGTAACTCCCTTTGGTTTGAGATCAAAGGCTTCCTTAGGAAGAATTCTGCCAAAAGAGAGGCTTCAAGGATTAATAGAGGGATGTGAAGAGACAAAATGGGCAGGGGTTGGCCGAGCCAAAGGCTTTGGGAGTGTGGGTAAGGAGGTAGAGGTGGGGGCCTTTTATAAGAGAAGAGGAGGGGGACTCATGGAAGGTAAAGAAATGTTACTGTATTTTAAAATGAGTTTCATATTAAAAAGGTCCCACATTGATATAATTAGAGGGTAAGGTGATAAGGGTTCGAAATACACACATCAATTAGCTTTTGGACATGTTTAGTTCATAGATTTTACATTATCATTACATTTTATTTAAATCCTTTATTAATGAGGTAATCAGTGCATCATCATGATTTCATAAATAATTTAATTTATTTAAATGCTAAAAATTATAAAAAAAATACTATGATATAGGAAATCTTTTTATGTTTCCAATTACTATTTATAATCAAAAATCTGACTTGTATAACCCCATGTAAAAATTTCCTTAGTAAACCATCTCATGTTTGTGTCATGTTTACTTTAACATTAAATAAAAAATTATTTTGTCATTTCCCAACCAAAGTGGCTCCATGGGGTCCCCAAGTTGACCCATGGATTTTCTTGGTCGGACATGACACATCCAATGAGGGTAGGACATGTTTCAAGCTCATCTCATATTATTAAGACATTATTTTTACCTTACACTACACTAATTACAACTAATCACAATTAAGAACTTAAAAGTTACTATTCACCAAAAAATTATTTTAATCTCATTGAAAATATTTTACTTCTTAATGAAAATCATGTATGTCAGATTTTTGAAAATCAAATCACATAACTGGAAAAGTTTCATTTAAACAAAAAATCAGTTTCTTTAAATACCACTTAGTGGTTTCACTATTCATCAAAAATTGAAGTTTTTATGAAAGATACCAAATCTTCACCCTAAGATATATTTGATATTCCGAATTCAAAAATGATGTCTATTTTATAAAATTAAAAACATGTAAGTTTCATTAATTAATATAATAAATAATTTCCACTGTCAAGACAAATAGCGTGTTTTTATGAAACAATAAGTATCAAAAGATTGACATTAGTTTAAGTCCAATTTCAAAGTGAAATTTATTCCAATGACCACCATTGGATAAAATGGTAAAAATATATTCTAATTTCACTTCAAAACCAATTCAAAAGATAATATAATGATATAAATAAAGTAGAATAAAAATAGGATTTGAATTAAAATACATCATTTTTCACTATTCATTAAAAAATGAACTTTATCGTAAAAATACCCAAAATTCACACAAAGTAAATTTTGATGTCCCAATCATAAATAATAAGTTTATTTTGAAAAACATAGCTTATAAAATTGTCAAAATATATATTTAAAAAGGGGTTTCCATTAAAAGGCAGTAAAAAAATCTTTTAAGAATATTAGTGTATTCCATGCATAAGATTGTAATAATTTTTATTTTAAGCCTCTAAAACACTATCTTAATCATTAATAGACATAGATAAAAATATCTATTATTCATTACTTACTTGGGATGTTACATCCTTCCCCCCTTTAGAAAATTGTGTCCCCATAATTTATTTACTTATCGAATAAATGGGGGTACTTATCCCTCATTGCATTTTCAGATTCCCATGTTGCCTCTTCCATCATGTGGTTTTTCCACAAAACATTTACCAGATTAATAACCTTATTCTGTAACACTTTCTCCCTGTTGTCAAGAATCTGGACCAGTTATTCCTCATAAGATAAGTTCTCTTCCAGCTTAACTACCTCTGGACTCAAAACATGAAATGGATCTGACATGTACTTTCTAAGCATCGAAACATGAAAAACATTGTGTACCTGAGATAAAATCGGAGGTAAAGCCACTCGATAAGCAACAGATACAACTCTCTCTAAAATTTCATATGGTCCAATGAACTTTGGACTCATCTTTCCTTTCTTACCAAATCGCATCACACTTTTCCATGGTGATACTTTGAGAAAAACATGATCACCTACCTCAAAAGAGAGATCCTTCCTCCTGTTGTCCGCATAACTCTTCTGCCTACTCTGATCTATTCTCATGTGTTTCTGTATCAGCTGAACTTTTTCTGCCAAATCTTCTACCAATTCTGGTCCCATCAACTTCCTTTCACCAACTTCATCCTAGAAAGCTCGAGTTCGACACCGCTTCCTATATAATGCCTGAAATGGTGCCATCTGTATACTAGAATGAAAACTGTTATTATATGAAAATTCAACCAAAGAAAGATATTGGTACCAACTTCCCTGATAATCCATCGAACAAGCTCGTAGCATATCCTCCAAGGTCTGAATTGTTCGTTCTGACTGCCCATCTGATTGAGGATGAAAAGCTGTACTAAAATTTAATTCAGTACCCAACGACTTCTAAAGGCCTTTCCAAAAGTTAGAAGTTAACATGTGATCACGGTCAGATACAATGGAGAGAGGAACTCCATGTAACCCGACTATCTCTTTAAGATACAAGCGGGAAAGTTGATCTAGGGAAAAACTATCTCGTATAGCATGGAAATGAGCAGATTTAGTCAAGCGATCAATAATAACCCAGATTGCATTATTACCTCGATATGTCTTCGGTAATCCCACAACAAAGTCCATGGATATATTCTCCCATTTCCACTCTAGCACTAGTAAAGGCTGAAGGATCCCTTTCGGTAACTGCCGCTCTGCTTTAACCTATTGACATGTCAAACAATTCACAGTAAAATCAGAAATATCTCTTTTCATTCCATCCCACCAGTAATACTCCCACAGATCTCTGTACATCTTGGTACTTCCAGGATGAACTGAAAACGGTGAACTATGAGCATCACATAACAACTCTCTCTTCAACTGTGAATCACAAGGCACACACAATCTCTTCCCAAATCTAAAAACAAAATCACTATCAATGTTGAATTCAGGCAACTTACCTTTCTGAACCAGCTCTACCTTTATCTGCAACTCACTATCTTGCTTCAGTGCTTGCTTGATTCTATCTGATAGAGATGATCTCACTGATACCTGAAACAAAACCGAAGAACATCCTATGCCAAAAACATCTATTCCAAAGTTCATCAAATCCATAACCAAAGGATCATGTTCCAAATGCAACATTGTTAATTAATCATTACTTTTTCGACTCAAAGCATCAACCACTTTATTTGCTTTTCCTGGATGGTAATCAATTGTACAATCATAATGCTTGATTAATTTCATCCATCTCCTCTGTCTCATGTTTAACTCTTTCTGAGTGAATATATACATTAAACTTTTGTGATCAGTATATATTTCACACTTTACTCCATACAAATGATGTCTCCAAATTTTTAAAGAGAAAACAACAGCAGCTAATTCCAAATCATGTGTAGGGTAATTTACATCATGAGTTTTCAACTGTCGTGAAGCATAAGCAATTACCTAATCATTCTGCATTAGGATGCAACCAAGTCCTTTCAATAAAGCATCACTGTAGATAACAAACTCACCATTCCTGGAAGGTAGTGCCAAAACTGGAGCTTTCACCAATCTTCTTTTCAATTCCTGAAAACAATCATCACATTCTTTTGTCTAGATAAACTTAAAACCCTTCCAAGTTAGCTTAGTCATTGGACTAGATAACCGTGAAAAATTTATAACAAACCTTCGGTAATATCCTGCCAAACCAGGGAAGCTACGAATCTCAGTTACATTTGTGGGTCTTGGCCAGTCTTCCACAACTTTTGTTATTGTAGGATCAAAAGTTATCCCATCTTTAGAAACAATGTGACCAAGGAAAGAAATTTGTTGCAACCAAAACTCACACTTGCTGAATTTCCCATACAATTTATTTTCTTTTAAGGTTTGCAAGATAACCCTTAAATGTCTTTCATGCTCCTATTTACTTTTAGAAAACAGCAAAATATCTTCAATGAAAACCACCACAAACTTATCAAAGAACTCATGGAAAATTCTATTCATTAAGTCCATGAATGCAGCAGGTGCATTGGTTAGCCCAGAAGGCATTACTACAAATTCATAATGGCCATATATTATACGAAACGTAGTCTTCAGAACGTCTTCTTCCTTTACCTTTAGCTAATGGTACCCCGATCTCAAGTCAATATTTGAAAAATAATGAGCTCCCTAGAGCTGATACAACTTCATTTGATGGCCCGACATCTGCTGAAGTAGTTGCAAAGGATTTCACCACCACTTTCTGCTTGTAGTCTAACTGCTTCCCATCACTCAAACTTTTTTTCCGACACTCGTTTGCATAGTGACCCATCTCATTGCACTTATAACAATTCACTAACTATAAATCAAATTTGGTCTTACCTTCACCTTGATATTTTTCAGTGCAATCACGAGCCTTATGTCCCATATTACCACATTGGTGGCACTTTCCAGAATTCAGAAGACATTCCCCAGCATCCCTTTTGCCACATTTATCACAAATTGGAAACATAGTTTTCTTACCATCAGACTTTTTTGAAGAATTCTTACCTTTCTCCTGCCACCTCGGTCACTTCTTCTGATGGTTGTTATAGAACACTTGATCATCGACAAACTCCATTTACACCTTATCAGCACATCGAACAAGCTTTTCATAACTTTTAAACTCATGAGAAGATAATGCCCTTTGATATTTTGGCTTTAATCCTGAGTAAAAATGATTGATTTTACTATCAAGGTCTCGGATAAAATTAGGAGCATACCTTGCCAATCGAGTGGACCTTTCTTCATAGGTTTCCACTGAGTCTTCCTCTTGCCTCAATTCCAAGAATTGCTTTTCCATCCTAAGTCGAACAACCTTAGGAAAATACTTCTCGAGAAACATACCTTTGAATTCATCTTAGTCAAGAGAATCAATCTCATCGGAATCCCTGATATTTTTAACCATATACCACCACTGATCTGCCTCACCCTCCAAACGGTAAATAGCAAGACTAACCTTTTGATTGTCTGAACACCCCATGACATCAAAAATATTCTCCAGTTCTTTAGTCCACCCATCAGCTAACACAGGGTCAGATGATCCTCTGAATGATGGGGGATGTTGCCTCATGAAATGTTCAACCACAGACATGTTCCTCTACGGTTGATCTGGCTGATCTCATGCATGGATACCACCACCATTTATCGCTTGAGTCAACTGCGCCATTACTGCAACAAACTGTTCAGTTCCAATTCCGACCATCTCAGGATGCTGATTCAGAAGGTTATTTCCTTTTGTATGCCTTCCTAGCACTACATCCCTATTTTCTCTGAGGAAAACCATTCTGAACAAACTTGTCCTAGATGAAGCAACATGTAAATCTTCAAATACTATATCACTTCAATTTGACCATAAAAAAAATATTTTTGGATAATAATTTAATAGAATTTTAACTCCTAAACATATCTAAACCGACCTTTGATACCAACTATAAGGCCCCAGCCTTAAACCGTACTTAATCTTGAGTTATTACAAGATTACACATTGAGAATTTTTTCAGGTTTAGAGTTTTAGAGAATTATATCATAAAACATGAATTACATTCCACATATAAACAAAGTGGTTACATAAAGATAGTATTCTTTTTTCCCATCAATGGAAACATATTTAAAATAAAATATGGATTCTTTCATGACACTTCCTTGACACTATCTTCATATCATGTACCTTTCCCTTGACCTGTGATAAACATTTCAAAAAAAACTTGGGATGAGCATAAAAAAACTCAGTAAGGGATATAAAAATATGGAAAGGAAACATGGGTACATATATACATAAGAATGAAATCATACATTACCCATAAAACAAATCACTTTAACATACCTCATCAAATCATGAATAAATCATAGAAAATCATAAGACATAAAGGTAACTTGGGGCATTCAAAACATTCTTACGTAGGGAGTAACCCTCTTTGTTACATTTGGAATACTCATCATAGTATATTCCCTAAATCTCTTCGGATACACCTTAACGTTTCACTCCTTCGCGTTACCCAAAGCATTTGAGAGCTATATCGGGCTCACCCGCCCTTAGTCTATCACGGAACCACCCGTCTTCATAATAATGCCCAAGAACCTCAACACAATCGTATCACATAAAACATGCATAAAGGAAACATAACATTTCCACCTTTGAATCACAAGATATCAATACAACACATTTATATAAAATCATTATGAAAACAATTTTCAATACCAAAATAAAAGAAAAGTAAATCATGGTAATTATTTTTCTTTTAAAAAAAAGGTATGGCTTGTAGAGGAAGCCGAAACTAAAATAATGGTCACGACGGCAGAGAAGTCATTGTCACCACATATGTACGACAAAAACATTCCCTTTTGTCGTTTAGTAAACGCTTCGTATAAAAATTATTCCTTTTGAATAAACTTAAAATTCAAAGGGGTTTATACACCATATAAAAAAAGGTTGTGTATAAAACAAAATATGCCTCAATGAAAAGAGATTGAGATGATGTCCCATACCTCGGGTCCGACTTGACTTGGTCGTTATTTAATCTCCTGAATAATAAACATGAGTTAATTTCTACTTGTTTAAGAACCTTTTTCAAGTTCATTATTCTTTTTATATCACGTATTTCCATGTCATGAACACTATGTAATTATTTATGTTAATAATGGTTGTTTTAACGATCATTGGTACTTGAGTAAAAAATAATCCCTTTATAATTAAAAGTTCTTCATGTATCCATTTTATCTAGAATGGTATTCATGATGTAGATATCATATATGTCATAGTTCCATCCTTTATACGTCCCACATATAGTATTTAACGAATCAAATCACTTTGAGGGGGCGGTAGTCCGCACTTCCTTAAATGAAGATATCGCGTTTACCCATAATGGAAACCATAATGGAATTCCCAAAAAGAAAAATACAGAATCTTAAGGAAAACATAAACATATTATATATCATATATAAATATAGTGTCATCTTAATGGCCACCTTTGAAGGTGTTAAAAGATTGTTGAACAATCATCATTTCGGGAGGCATAAATTCACCATCCACAGAAACAATATGTTCTTTAACCATTAGATGTTGGTGTGTGTAAGTGTAGATCGAATCCTTCTTATAAAAACATCCTAGTATATTGAATATACTGTAGTTGTTACAAAATAAATGAATAAAAAGTGTTTAGGGGGTTGGAGAATCAAAATAAAACAAAAGGACTCAATTGAAGACATTACCTTAAAATCGGGTAACTCCCTTTGGTTTGAGCTCAAAGGCTTATTTGGGAAGACTTCTGCCCAAAGTGAGGCTTCAAGGAGTAAGAGTGGGATGTGGAGAGACAAAATGGGCAGGGGTTTGCTGAGCCAAAGGCTTTTGGAGTGTGGGTAAGGAGGTAGAGGTGGGGGCCTTTTATAAGAGGAGAGGAGGGCCACTCTTGGAAAGTAATGAAATGTTACTTTATTTTAAAATGGGTTTCGGATTCAAAAGGTCCCACATTGATATAATTCGAGGGTAAGGTGATAAGGGTTCGAAATCCACCCATAAAATAGGTTTTTGACATGTGTAGTTCATATATTTTACATTATTATTTCATTTTATTTAAATCCTTTATTAATGAGGTAATCGCTGCATCATCATGATGTCAAAAATAATTTAATTTATTTAAAGTCTAAAAATTATAAAAAAATACTATGATGTAGGAAATCTTTTGAGATTTCCAATAACTATTTATAATCAAATATATGACTTGTATAACCCCATGTAAAAATTGTTTTAGTAAAACATCTCATGTTTGAGTCATTTTTACTTTAACATTAAATAAAAACTTATTTATGACATTTCCCAACCAAAGTGGCTCCATGGGGTCCCCAAGTCGACCCATGGATTTTCTTGGTCTTCCATGAAACATAAAATGAGGGTAGGACATGTGTCAAGCTCATCTCATATTATTAAAAAATTATTTGTACCTTAAACTACACTAATTACCACTAATCGCGATTAAGAACATAAAAGTTACTATTCACCAAAAAATTATTTTAATCTCATTGGACCACATTTTACTTCTTAATGAAAACCATATATGTATGATTTTTGAAAATCAAATAACAGATGTGGAAAAGTTTCATTTAAACGAAAAATCAGTTTCTTTAAATACCACTTAGTGGTTTCACTATTCATCAAAATTTGAAGTTTTTCTGAAAGATACCAAAACATCACCCTAAGATATATTTGATATTCCGAATTCAAAAATGATGTCTATTTTAAAAAATTTAAAACATGTAAGTTGCATTAATTAATTTAAAAACTAATTCCCACTATCATGAAAAATAGCTTGTTTTTATGAAACAATATGTATCAAAAGATTGACACTAGTTTAAGTCCAATTTCAAAGTGAAATTGATTCCAATGAACACCATTAGATAAAATGGTAAAAATATATTCTAATTTCACTTCAAAACCAATTCAAAAGATAATCTTATCATATAAATAAATTATATTAAAAAGATGTATTGAATTAAAATACAACAGTGTTCACTATTCATTAAAAATGATCTTTATCGGAAAAATGCCAAAAATTCACACAAAGTAAATTTTGATGTCCCAATCATAAATAATACGTTTATTTTGAAAAAAATAGCTTATAAAATTGTCAAAAGATAGATTTAAAAAGGGTTTTCCATCAAAGGGCAGTAAAACAATCTTTTAAGAATATTAGTGTATTCCATGCATAAAATTGTATTTATTTTCTTTTTAAGCCTCTAAAACACTATCTTAATCATTAATAGACATAGATAAAAATATCTATTATTCATTACTTACCTGGGATGTTACATAGACCTCCCAAAGTGTGCATTCTCTCTACCATTTTAACATTATTATAGACGTCCAAGTATGTTAGTTGGGTGAGGGGAGTAACAACATACCGAACAGAAGGTCAGAGTGCTTCCTCTAAACATATTGCCTAAGACTCCTCATCCGGAAAGAGGTCTGATGCAATGAAAAAGATATCCTTGAACATTATCCCAAACTCTTTCACTAACGTGCTCCCATGTTGAAGGGAGAGTAGCACATGCCTCTCCTCCGCCTTCATCATGGAAGAGGTGGATTATTCCTGGAACTCCCTCTCAATGTGAGTCCATGAAACTTCGACCTCCCTCTTCTCCCCAAGATAAAGAGTCCACCACTGACATACCACTCCCCACATCTGGATTACAGCCAGAGGATCCCAGTAATCCTTCAGATCCCAGATCAAGGTGAAAACTATCAGCAGCTCCTTGAGGTCTCTCACTATCTCAAGGCCCAAGACGCTGCCCTCGTACATCACGATGGTCTTCTATTGAAAGTAAAAAATCATCTTCTTCCACTGGTCATCCTCCCCCTCTTGATCTACCCTATGCTGATCAGCCATTTAGCCTCCTAGTCCATGATTTCCCTCACTACTCATGGTCATCATTCGGGTTCCATAGTTGCAAGGTAAACAAGGAATGAAAATCCCATATAGTTTAGAAGGTGGATTTTGAATATTTATTACACTTTTTGTTAATTTTAAATCTCCAACATACCCATGACACACATGAACCCAAGTAATTTCGATGTATGTTCCATTCATATGGGCCTCTATCCTGTAATAAGTGTAGCCTAACTTGGTCATTTGGTATGTCCAAAGTCCTTGCATCGGATCATGGGGGCCCAAAAATCATGTGTCATAGCCAGTCTTCCCATGCCTATTTCAAGCTCCATGATTTCCTAAAATGGTTTCCCTACCATTCCATTCAATCCTCAGAAAGACTAACTCCAAACTTCATCCTATCTCTCAACCTACCTCTGGTAGCATTTTTTCATGACCCGGCATCCCCATGATGTGGGAAGGGACATTAGATATCCAAACCCTTCATTCCTCATGTTGAATGAAATATAAATACCCCCTCGAGACCTGCCTTCAACTGGCCCCAGAGTGGCGACTAGGACCAAGGTTATAGAATCATATGTAAAATGGATGGAATTACCCTTTTATTTATTAGGATCGGGAGATAAGATAGGAAATCCCAAAAACACAAAAAGTGGAAGTAAAAGTAATTCCAAAACAATCCATCCCCATATCCATGTTCCAATAATAATGTTCAACAAGTAAAAGAATACTCTAAATGGATATACCAAATGAATGGAAAAAACAGCTAGGTCAACGGTCCCGACGTTTGAGCTAATCGGGTCTGTAACACTCCTCGATATCCTCCCAGAAACCAGAATGCAATTTTATATTTGAATTGTAAGTATATAGGAATATTTTTTAGAGAAAAACAAGAGCTCTTATTGACATGTTCAGAGGCATTCGAATGCCCTATGAAAATTGAGATAACCGAATCACCTAGTAAAGAAAACTATCCACCCAAAACACACAAAGAAACACTCCCCAAATAAGGAAAGTGATGTAAAGTAATAGTTATAACACATCAATCAATTGGTACCCCACACCACTTCCCCCCTGGTTATTGAAGAAATCCTACATGTCAAACATCACATTCCATTGTAATCATAGTCCCACTGTTATACCCTGCACACACATAACTAGGCCACCACAACCTCACTTCCAACCCACACACACATGATTCACAAAAACCACATGTAACCAGTATCAGAGACACATGGGCTAGAAAAACTACCACCACACCCAAAGACACCTCAGACTCACCCCGAAGACACTTGGGAAACAACATTCCCGTATACAAATGGGAAAACCACCGCTACTACCCTACATGAAGAATCATGGGCTATAATGGACCTCCGGCCATCAAACCCTGTCCGAAGAGTCCCGTTCTACTCATAAAATGGAATATAAAAGGATCTAATAACAAACCACTCATTGGAGTGTCGGATAAAACACCCTCCCCAATGAAATTGGGGTGTTTGGAACAAAGTACTCAACCTGTTTGGGGTGCGGATAATAAACATATGAACAAAATTATACATATAGCTAAACAAGAACTCATCCCAACCTAGGGGTTATAAAATGTTCCGATACCCAAACTCCCTTATTACTATTCATTCATAAAATAACAACAGCCATAACCAAGTCACAACTCATTCTTAGAAAACAATTCCCCATTGAACTCTTCATGTTATCACATTATAGTGGTTCCATTTAAATAATTATTCACTACTAGGAAACCAATAGACATATCCACTAGCCAATGAAGGAAAAACAATGCAGTAGTAGATTATGCATTGAAACCAGGTTCTCTTGTAAAGTCACACAAAAAAAATGGATCTGTGAGATCCCTCAAAGTACCGGAACCAAACCAAGTCCCAACATAATTCCACCCATAGCCTTAGATCCATAAACCAACAACTGTTCCACAATACGTGATCTCATCCCCATCCCCGTCAATCTACCATAATCAAGAAGAACAACCACATATATTACCAAGACAGAGAAATCGAGTTTTTCAAATTCCAACACATCATTTATTAAGTTCCTTCCATCCATTTGGTTAACCGGGGTGATCCGACAAGGATTCTTGAACACTGACATCCATTTAATCAACAAAGTTTTTGGGATTAACAAATTTCCATGTTACAACCTTTCAATCATCACAAAAGAAAGGGGTTCATTTGTGTGAATTTAAAGACCCCCAATGACCAATATTTTGAGTGGAGATAAGTTCATACAATTAAAATCATGTACGAAAAAGTGAAAGAGTAAAAAAACATCATCTAACACACCACTCCATTCTTATAAGGTCATTAATTCTCATTGTTAATGTTTGGTTACATCCATCCTCATCAAAACATTATTATACTCACACCGCACGGTAAAAAGTGAAGAGAGGTGAAGGTATAACCCCACCTAGATGATCACCGGTCAATGTTTTTGTCCCCATTCCAAGAACTGGGGTTGTGCAACTTATAGGGGAGGAAGTCCTAGGACTTCATGATTGATTAGGAAAGGCTCCATCACAAGAGCAACACTAACTACATGATGGTGGACTCCAAATTCACCATAGAAGAAAAATATGTCAATCAAGAAGAAGAAAGAATTTTCTTATGATAAAAAGAGGAGATCCTAGAGTTAGGGGATATGGATTTTGAAATGGATAAAAAAGAGAATTTTGGTTTCTTCACATGGTTTCACGGTTACACATGATAGAATAAATTGTTATTTAATAATTCTCATTGGAGAGGCGACCATAACAACCATGTATTAATTTATTACGTTTATTTGTGGAATACGAGTATAATGGGAAGAACTAGAATGTATGGAAACTAGTTCTAACACTAAGGAAAAAAACACATGTATTGGTTAGTCAAGGGTCTCCATGCTCCTGGGGGATTTGATATATCATTTATGGGAATTTAATGGATTTGAATGGGGGGAATTAAAACACTTTCACCTCAAAAGATATGTTTCAGGTGCAAAACTAGAAAAATAAACAGGTGTGGGACACCGTTTAATGAGACACCGTAAGCGGTGCCATGGTTATGGTGTCACTATCATAGTGCCACCATTAGTAGTGCCACAATTTAGGTGTGCGACCAGGATGGTGTGACAGTGACAGTGCCACCATCATGGTGCCACCTTGAGTGGTGCAACCATTTTGATTTGAAATCATGATGGAGCAACTGTTACAGTGTGACTACCACGGTGCCACCATTTCGTTGTGCGACTATGAGGGTCTGATCATTACGGTGCAACCATCATGGTGCCACCAGTTTGGTGGGACACTGTATGCGGTACCACAATTTCGGTCTGCGACATTGACCGGTTCCACTATTTCGGTGGTGCCATTTTGATAGAACTGACTTTTTGGAATACTCCATAATGATTCTTTGTCTGAGCCATTACATTAATAAAAATGGAATAAATTGAAAAATGTAATACATGATACAAAAATTTCCTATAATTGGGGGATAAAATGAGTTTGAATTCTAATCATGAATAATGAGTCATGATATGAAATTACATTCACAAATGAAACATAGAAAATGTGGGAACTACATAAAACACTACATCAAAAACATAGGTCAAGGAAAACTTCCACGAAATAATGATAGAAAAGGTTATGTTATAGATTTGGATCAATCCATAATTCCATGAATGATATATCATTAGACAAAAAAAATACCCAATTCATTTTAATTCTATAAAACTCTGGGCACAATCGTCGATTTTATTCCATTTGTCATGCTTAGGTTTTCCACATAGATCGCAAAAAATGGATCATTCATTTTCATATTTTATTGTATGATAAATAAGTGTTGAATGAACACATATATGTACCCATACAAGTAGTATATGTGTATAAATCTGAACACCCTTGACAAGAAGTGGGAATGGAATTATTCACAAAATAGTTTGGGAATGGAAAATTGTGATGAAATTATAGAAGAATAATAAAGTCACATAATGATTCACAAATATTCATGAAGAGAGATAAAGTGGAATCTCATCATTAAAATATAAAATAAATAGTAATGGGGTCATTGAATAAAATATCCCAACATTAGTAATTTGAAATTTAATTAATAAGGTAAATATTAATCTTGAATTAAAAGGAGATTGAATATGTCCCTTGCCTGAGTGTGCAATACCAATTACTTGGGAGGAACTTCCTGAGGGCATGAGGTACCTTAGAAGGATTCCCGAATCAGGAAGTCAGAGTAATGATGTCATAGAATGATTTTTATTTAAGATAAAAGGGGTATTTAATTTTATTATATAACAATTGAGTGGTGAAATCTTTATTATTTATCAAATAATGGTTTTGGAATCTATATTGAATAGTAACAAAAACAAAAAAAAAATCTGCATGTTTTTACCATTTTTTTACCAAAGGGGAGTTTTTTTCATTATTTTATTATTCTATGGGACTAAATGGATAAAATAATAACCTTGTTGATGTGGAAGTGAGTCATACACTTATACAAATGATTTAAATGAATTAAAATATATTAATGGTTTTCAAATAATCATAAAGAAGATTTTTAAAAAAAACATGAAATATAATTATTTTAAGTGGAAATTATATATTTGATGATGTTTACGCTTTTTAGCTTCATTAAATCATATTTTGGTCATTATGATGTCAAAATACACATTGTATTTTTATACGGTATTTAGTTTTCTCCCCAAATCAAAATTGTCTAAAACAATATGAAAAATCAAGCATTGGATAATATTGACATTAAAATTTAAAAAATATATTTTTTATTATAACCAAATAAACTTCTAAATATGATATTTTTCACATTAAAAATAAAAACAAAATTTATTGAGAAATTCCAGTTTTTTGAGAATACCAGTTTTTGAACACTAATAAAAATTAAATTTAACATCAGAAAAATTATATGATCAATTAAATTTAAAAAATAATTTTAAATAATTAAATTTATTATATTTTTATTAATATATAATAACTATTAATTAATCCAACTAAATGTTTTAATTAAAATTGAATACAATTTTAAATTTATATTTTATTTGTATTATATAAAAATAAATATCATTTATAAAGAAATGATAGGAAGAGAATTTGAATGTTACTATATTGAAAATAAAATATACATATTTTTATTATTATGTTCGTAGTACACATTAAATTAGTATTGTTGAAAACATTGTAATGGTAAGGTTTTCAATGGTGATATATTCATTGGCTGGTTTGTAATACCTTGTTTGTGTCATGATGTTGATGAGCTTGAACATCACCCATAAATGTTTTTTCTCGTGGTTTTGTTAATGGATCTCATAATGGGGTTGGTCAGGGTAAAGGACTTCTGATTCTATCTCTCTAAAATGCTTTGATAAATGGGCTACAGAGGGTTAGATCTTACTGGTTTTGGTTATCACTACCATATTCCATGTCAATTAGATTCCTTAATACCCATAATTTACAAAAATATTATGATCACTGCTAAATGAATATATTATCAGTTTTAATCATACATAATGGACTTTTAAATAATTTAGGATATAATAAATTCAAATAATAGATTTTTTTATTTAATCAAAATATATATTAATATATTTATTTACTTCACTTGGATAATTTAATTTGTAACAATTCAGGTCATTTGAAAGAATCATGACCATCATGAAACTATATTCTTAATTGAATCCATTTATGAATAAAAACATGAATCAATGTGAATTAATGAATCCATATATGAATTTTCTTGTGGAAATTGATTCATTTATTTGAAAAAGGGCATTAAAAAGTTTTTCGGACTACCAATCCCTTAGTTATGGAACAATGGATCCACTACATTGAAATTTAATACATCACAATTAAATTATTCAAAAAACATATGTTCATGCTATAGGTTTATCATATGGAAGGCTAATATGATCAAAGATGGATGTTTTGAAAAAAATTTAATCCTGATGAGGAGATCTATGTGATATAGTGAACTAAATTTTAGAAATTAAATTAATCAAATATTTCCCTCGCACTCTCTGATATAAAACGGAGATGTAGTTTTATGTCCTTATTAAAAAATATGATAAATAAATTTGGTTGTACATGTTAAAAATTACATGATTTTCATGATACATCAATCATTGTTATCTCCTTAGAAATTATATATGACACATTCCGTGGTGGGACAAATTCATGTCTATGATGGGATTTGATAAATCTAAATTTTCAAATTTATGAAGAAATATCCCAATAAACCTTCAATAAAGAGAAACAAATAAGGTAATTTTGATGTTCTCATGGGTCTAGAGAATAAAATCATGCAATGGATCTTTCTCTTTATTGTGCAATGGATGGAACACATGGATTCAAGAATCTCCCACATCACACATCCCAAATGTTTGGGAAGAACTATCCTAGATATTTCCTAAAGTGGACATGTAAAATATTTAGCTGCAATAAGGAAGTGTACCCAACATTTGATTTTTTATAGATGAAGCCTAACAATGTTAAGGAATAAAGGATTTACCAAATAAGTCATTAGGATATTTTATAATGATTTAGCTGAAGTGAACAAAGAATCTATGTGATTCAATTCATTAAGACTCTATTTGTTGATTATAATCGAAGATAAGAATATGTTAGGCCTGGATGGAGAGGGAGATCTTTTTCCATAAAAAATGTAGAGGTATATCCTAAAAATAATGTTGAGTTATGTAAAATAGTTATTAATTAAAATATTGTTATTTTACTATTTTATTATGCTTCTATTAATTATTTCATATCACATAATTTTGTATGAACTATTTAAAAACCACATAAAAACATGGAAATCATTTATCAATGATGAATGCAAATGGTTTAATTTTTAAAATCCATGTATATACTCTTCAACTATCCATATTTGTTGGTTGAATTTCTCAGAAAACCATTTCTTTCACACTTTATCGTAATTTGAAACTATCTGAGGCATGGATCATCATTCCTTGTATATATCCAAAATAAATATACTAGGGAATAAAATTATCCTCTAATTCTATACCTTCATAAGGAGGAAGATTGATCTTATATGGTATCATCATCTCAGTCATAAATATCAGTATTTTATGAAAAATAGTTTCTACCTCCAATGAATTGGAATAATATAATATCATACATAATTTCATTCCCATTGTATGAGAATTCATTGATGTGTTTCTTGATTAATGCCTTGGTATTCCTCTATCAGAGTGGTCAATTTCATCATAAAATATACACTAAAAATTTCCAATATCCAAAGATTTATATATAATGTTCGTTGTTAATCATGTGGATTTTAACTAAATATAAAACTATATTCTATATAATTTTTTACACACCCATCTACATCACCATGTGGTGGACATGTACTTCTTTCAAGAAGTGGGAAATGATATTCTTACTCTGAATTAATAATATGATAACAATAAGATCATGATATTGTACTTGTATCTCATTGCATCGATTTTTTACATCTTCAAGAAGATAAATGTTCAATGGTACTTCTCTATGGTGGATCATCTCTTGTGATATTATCATGTTATGGTGAAGAAGATAGATATCTATAAAACCAATTTTTATAAATTGAATATGGAATTCATGTTCATAGTGATGAAATTTGGGATCACTAATACTCCTAAAATATTATTGAACATGATTATGTGATTCATTCAGTATTACCTAAATGAATTTTAAGTATTTATGATGGGTAATATTAGTACATACTCTAAATGGAAGGAGGAAGATGACGAAAATATAAATTTCATAATGAAGGCATTTATGAAGGAAATTTTATTTTAAATTTATAATAAATGTGAGTTTTGGATTGATAAATCACCCCTCCCTAGGGATGATAAAATCCATAATGTCATATCTAAGGATCCATCGAAAACAATGTAAATAAAAGGATATACTGGACCAATATATATAATAGAAATATAATGTTTCCTTTCATTAATTGGGTATTATTATTTATTTTTTAGAAACATCCATGGATTAGAATGCCAACTAACCAATATTACATTTTATATAATCACGTTTTTATGGCTATATTAATGTGATGGAAGAATAATTGACATGATGAAGAGGTTAATTAATATACCTATCCTCATATAACCCAAAGGTGGGGATGGATTTTAGATCTATTGTTATGTGTAAAATTGGTATTGTTTTTTCGTACTCCTTCAAGATAAATTTTTTGTTGAATGTGCCTCTACCATGTCAATTATCAATGAGATTATCAACCAAAAATGATCTATATTGAGCTGTAGTGATCTTTACATTGATGAATTAGGAATATCACCTATATATGGATAAGTGTGACATATAAAAAGCTCATAATAGTACCATTTATATATCCATTCAAAAGGAGAACAATATTTGACAATGATTATGGTTAATGATTATGAAGGATATTTAATTTCAATAAATGGACAACATGGGAAATAAAAAACGGGAAATTCATTTTTGGTAGAATGGTTCTAGAATGATTATTCACTATAATGATTATAGGGTATCCAAAATTATTGTATATGGAAATGATATACTTGATAATAATTAATTTATATTTATCCAACATTGCTCAATGAATTTCACAACAATATATTCTATATAAGATCAAGGAGGCCCCGAATGGTGACGTTGTTCTATAGAAAATGATAATGGATATTGGAGTTCAATTATTCAAAACATGGAGTTTTCTTTCAATGAAAGATATGTATAACATTAAAACTAAAACTAAAGTGGGAACATTAGGATAATTACCATATATTACACTTCTATATTAATTCATGAAGCACTATGAAGGATTGACACTTGATGAAAAACCCATAGTGCAATAACATAATTAGGGTGATTGTGGGGATCATGTCTCGATGATGGGTATACCAATAAATTACAGTGTATTGATTGATGTCTAAGGGTATTTTGAAACCATTTCTCATTCTATTTTTTGAATTTTGAAAAAATAACCAGAAATATCATCTTTGGGATCCCTAGTAAATCTAAATTAAATATCAAAGTGTAGGTGTTAGTATAGCGACAATAAAATTCAGAAAATTTCATTGCTATAATATATTATTTATCTAATGACCAACATTATTTGATATATATAATGGAATTGTTTGGACAACATGTAATTACACTATTTATTGTATCTGATTGAGATATATGTTTATCGTCATGGTTTTGGAGTATTTTTCAGAAATAGTGGGATATAAACTACGATTCAGCACTACATATCACCCAAATATGGATGGATAGTCTAAAATGGTCAGTCATTATCTCTAGAATATGATGAGATCATATTCAATGTATTCACATGTTTTTTGGGATTGTATCCTTCCCATAGTGTAATTCTCAAGTATCAATAGTTTCTATTAGTATATTCAAATTGAACCACATAAAGATCTGTAAGGGAATATATATTACAATCAAATATGTTGGGATGAATTTGATGTATTGAAGAAAATATGACCTTATAATTTCCCCAATATGATATAATAGATTCAAACCAAGCAATGAAAATTGAAATTCACCAAAAGACAACATAAAATGTATTTAGAAAATAATCGATTATGAAATTTGAATATGGTCATAGTGAAGGTGTTATATAGTATCATACCATGAATAATTTTTTGACTTTTGGGATGAAGGGAAAGATTATTCCATGAAATATCGGCCACCTTGACATCTACGATCATAATGAAGAAGTGGACAATGCATTGGCTCTCACCTACTGTATCTCACATAAATTATTAATTTCAAGTATCTCAATTAAGGAAGTACATACCTCACCCTTCATGTATACTAAATCCATAGGTGGTACCATTGTATAATGACACTACATATGGGGTGTAGTTGATCAGGATCATAGATCATAGATAAAATGTTCTATGAAATTGGACAACTAACATTTTCAATGATTTATGGTAGAACCAAGTGTTTGAGGAAGTAAAATTGGAACAGAAATAGATGATGAATCAAAAGTACACTCATATATTTTAGAGTATGAAATTAATATGTAAATTGTAATATATCTAAATGGGCCAATATTGTAATGATAAAAACTTTTATAAATGAAATTCTCTGTTTTAACTAATAAATTCGTTATATAGAAATGATTTCATAGTGAACACATTAAATAATTTAGTGATTTTGTACCATTTTATAGAGAATAAATTTTAAAATAAATTTAGGAATCATAGCCATTTATAATGTAGACAATGTATAGTGACTATTAATATTAGTATCTTATGGGCTATTATAACGTCCATTTACCATTGACATAGGATGTGATGGCCACACTAGTAGTTTTGTACCATATGAAGCTCATTTATAAGTTCTTTTGAGGTAGATAACATAACATTTATTTTATCTTGACCAATAACAAGTTGAGATTCAACAACTGAGGCACATGTACAATAATTTATGAGATAATTTCATGATCATCATGATCACAACCTAAACTATGTTTTCCAAAATTACCTGATGAAAATATTACCATAAAACTCCTTACACAAAGGGAATTTGATAGTGTAATGAAGGAATGTGTATCCATACCAAAAAATCATGAATTAATATATATTTTTTTACTATAAAAATATTCCATTTTTACATTTTAATATTAAATATTATATTTTTAAATATTCATATTAATTAAAATTATATTTTTATATGATGACCCTCAAATTATATTTTTTGGAAATATATAGTATCAAAAAAGGTACTCTTTCTAATGAATATAATATTATTTAAAATAAAATGAATTTTATTAGAATATTATTATTAAAAAGTTTGTATTATTTATAAATGGTAAAATTAATTATTAAATTAAAATAAAATTTTTAAAAGTGTAAGAAATATATTATATTCAAAAAACGAAAATTCATATATTTATAATAATTTCTTATTTAAAATTGTAAATCCTCATATTTAGATAATTATATTCATATAACATATATTATTATTTAAATTGGAATAATGAAATTATCCAATGGTTAATTTTTGAAATCATTAATAGGATGTCATGTTTTAAGGTGAAAATTAAATATTCTTTAATTTCATTAGATGTATTATGACATTGTAATGGATGAAATTTGATTTAATAAATACTATAAAAATTATCCATGATCGATCTTTTCATTCATGTTTAATATATTTGTTATTTTAAAATTTATTTATTTTACAAGACCTTAATGAATCATCCAAAGCATATATTATATTTTTGTTTTATAAATCAATCGATTTTAATACCAACATTCATTAACATTATAATGGGAATTATTTTATTTTGTTTGATACAAAATAAAATTTATTAAAAAACATTTGTAATAAAAAATATGAAAAAGTAATGGGACTATTTTTTATTTTGATTACATTATCATATAGTGTCCAAAACCTCTATTGGGAAATTAATAAATAATTATCCTTTTTATATATAATCCAACCCAGTCTAGAATTCATCTCCAGTCTATACTATTGGATCATGATTTCACTCTTCCATTACCTCTCTTTAACCCTCTTTACATTTCCCTATGATCTGGGGAGGCTCCTCTAATGATTTTCAAATCTTCTATTCAATATATGGGATCTTATCTTTCTCCACTTTATTATAGCATATTTTTTTGTAAGCCCTTTTATGTCCAATTTCCGTTATTTATTTCTCTTTTATAACAAAATATTTACTATACATATGATTCCGAAGTGATGAGGTATCCCCTTTACTCTTATTAAACCACTCTATAATCAATTATTTTTATATATGTTGATGATGGATGTATCCTATGATTTTCTATTAAAATAATTTGTGTAGTAAATACCATAACCATTTTCAATTAAGGGTATTTACCTAATTATACCTATCCTCTGTTGATTGTGAATATTCATTCATGTAACCTACTATCCTCAATCATGAGGTCAAAATTTATTTATTAAATTCCAATGTTTTATGATATATGTGAAACAATTTTGAATTTCTATGATATGAATGTAATGGGTGGGCATGAAATTATATAGACCACTATTGAATTGGGTAGTGTTTTTATTTCACAAAATTCAATGTATGGTTCAAGGGAGGTTATCCTAAGATCAATATGTTATTTTTTCTTGGCAGTTATCCATGACATATGTTTTTGATGTCATGTATTATGATGTTTTCCGAGTCATGTTATTCGTTGAGATATTATGCAACATTACTCATTATTTTTATTCCCACCTCTATTATGATACCCTGATATAAATATTGGACCACATGTACATGTTTTCCATATGTTATTTTCCTTTTTCCATTACTATTCTCTCTTGGTAACCTCTTTCTTATATACTCCCCCATGTAATCCCATGAAACATTTGAAGATTTTCATAATTTAATGTCTTAAATTGTTGTTTTTAAATAAGGATGTTGTACCCATGATTCTTGTTACATTCATATTTTCATAATATACCAAATACACTATGAGTGAAATTCATCATGGGATATTTTTTATCTACCTTTATATAATAAATAATTAAATATTTTTTATTAATTATTTTGGTTGTCATAAATTAGACATTGGAAATATTGATTTCTGACTAATATTACCAAATAAAACACATACCAACACCAAGAAGGATAAAATATAAATACATGAAAAATGAATAGTGTAATTAGTATAAATATCCAAAAAGACAAAAAGTGGCTGAAGTTATATAATTTATATGGAAATATAATAAAAAAATTCAAAATTATTTTGTGACATAATTAACTGAGAATCGAAAACGATAATTATAGAAATCACCAAGCAATATTATTTTTATGTAGTATTAGTCGGCTTGAAAATGTATAAACAATTAAATATATATAAATATAATAAATTTGTAATGTAAAATAAAATTATCATTTTTATAAGAATCCAAATACATAAGATTATACTCAATGAATAAGGTGTGCGACTCATTGAAAAGTTATTTGGTTAGTAAGAAATCAAACCATAGATGTTATATTTCTTGTTTCAGTATAAAAACATTCATAATAAATATAGATTCAATTATAATATATTTATGAAACATATTCATATTGAATAAATTTGACATTAATTTTTTATATTCAATTATAACATGGTTGTTACATTTTGTAGTTCATATTGACCACCTATTTATAATAATCACAACAGTTACATGTTTGTTTTAGAATGGTTTTTTAGTAATTTTTCATTTTTCTCAGGAGTATATAATATACATAATATTTAGGAAACGTGATAAGTAGTTCAATAATCAGTACATATATCACATTTACATTCAATTGATGTTCTTGTTATGGTTTTATAAATAATACATATTTTCGATATTAATCTAAAACAAATAGTGTTATATTAATAATGTGGTAAATAAAAATATAACCAAAACATAACAGTAATAAAAACTTATATAATGTAATTATTATATAATTACAACAATTATGTTTCAAAATCAATATATTATGGAAACTTTAAGGAAACATATATGGAGGTGGATAAAGAGACCCTAAAAGGAATATGTTATTATTATTCGATTTATATGATAATGAAGTGAATTTGATACAATTTAATCATAAAAATAGAATAATGATATTTTTTTGATTTTATTGATATAATATATCATAAGTGGTTAAAGTTAGAAAATTAGATAAAATATAAATAATGATAATAATTAATAATATAAATACAATAATATTTGCCTTCGTGTTTAGTCCATCTATATTAGAATAAATATTTTGAAAATTATACTGAATAGGGTTTAAAAACATTAAAATGGTCACTAAATAATGAAAATGTGATAGTAAAATTTTTAAAACCAGACAACGAGTACTGTTTTTTAGAGTGTGGAAGAAATTGTAGATGAATAACATAAATAGGAATCTTTTACTAACGTTGATGGAATCATTACAGCACACTAATTTTAGAATTAAAATATTGTTCTTGTCCCACCATCATAGGAAAAAATTTACTACAACTATAATATGGTTTTATTTTATGGAGTTTTGGATTTAATTAAACATAAAATTGACGAATAGTTTTTGTTTTGAGTTGTTATAGGTGAGCTCTTACAGTTATAAAAAATTGATAAAATTTCATTATAAACTTATGTGGGAGAACGGTTATGATGGTATAACATTGTATTAATTTATTTTTGAAAAATAAATTTTTGGTATCATTGTATCACTGACTTATAAAACTATTATTGTATTTTAAAAATTTTAATATAAATTTCATATTTTAATATTCAATCCATTTAATTTTATCAGTTTCTACATTTGTTAACAATATTTAAATGAATAACACATTATTAGTATTCTACAAAAAATATATTATGTCCTTATATTACTTAAATTATGTTTTTGGTTCAAAAATTACCTTCAATTTAATTTAATTCATATTAAAATTTTGGAAACATTATATATGACCTGATAACATAAAATATTTGAAAAAATAATTTTAAATTCGAAATGAATTTATATAATTATTTTTTCATTCACATATTTCATATAAAATAATAATCATTAAATGATTCTTATATAAAAATTTATAAATATAAACAATTCATTTTAATAAAAATATCATTAATACCATATTTATATTCTGCTTTTTATAGTAATAATTCACAAGGATTAAATTATTGGTTTGTTCATATGATTTTATTGATAAATAGTAAATTCATATTAATTTAGTTTGCAAATATATGAAACATATCTGTCTAGAAAACATAAAATATATAGAAAAATAATGTTTTGTATGACGAATATTTCAATGAAAAAAATAATTAAATGTTATCTTTATTGTATTCTTGTTAATTAATAATTTAATATTTCCTTACATGGATTTTATTAATTTCATATATTGTTATAAATTGATAAAAATCATAACAAATAAAATAAAATAACATTATATATATTGTAATTTTTTTCAATGAATGTTTATATTTTAAATCCATTCTAAAATCAATGATATAAAAATAGTTTTTTAATAAAAATGTAAATTTCTAACAAATAAATGATATTTAAACATATTAATTTATTATAATTAATTAAAAAATGATAATATTTTTACATATACAATTTGATTTATGGATTTTTATCAAGTACGGGTTTCATAATAAAAGTAATTGTCAGTTTGAATAACGACAATTGATATTTAATAATTTTGATAATATTATTCACATGTATTTGATATAAAATTATTTTATATAAATTTAAGATATTTAATCATTCTTTTTATGTAAATGAAATTCATATATATATGGATAGTTTTTTTGATGTATTTTGAAAATTTCCATTGTTAGTAGGTATTTTTAATTTTATCATATCATTTATCATTTAGATTCTTCTAATATTTACATTAATTATAAATAATAAACCTATAGCTTTAGAAATAAGGACACATACATAAATTTATGATTTTTTATTCCTTATGGACCAAATAAATTATTGCTTCATAGTTTTGAAATCAATTTAATAAATTGGAATTATTTTATTTCATAAAAATGAATATTATAAGGTACACCAATTCTACATTATTCCACATTTAAAATGATGAATATTTCCTATGTCATTTTGATCCTCTATAGTATCCATGTGTTTTTTAAATCATTATTTACAAATTATTATATTTACATTACAATATATTAATATGAATAACATATATTTCATTTTGGATGAATTATAATGTAAATTTTCAAATAATATAGATACATTTTTCCAAAATTCAATAAATCCATATATTCAATAATCACTATTTTTCATCTATTTAAGAAGAAATAAATATTTAGATGTTCATTATTTGATTCATTGTGTTTTTTATATGGCTTATGTGACTCTTCATCACATGAGATGGAATACATATGAATTCATTAACACTATCATCAATACATTTGTTTGTTCATTGAGAAAAGTTTTTCATTACATATTTTATTCATTACAAGCATAGTTTTTCCTGAAAATGGAAATTATTTATAGAAATGTTAATTAATATCATTAATATTCTATAATTTATAAAAATAATCTCATAAATTCTTCATGTGAATATAAAAAATTAATCTTACATTGTTTAATAATATTTCACTTTTAATTAATCATATTAATCATAAATATGATCACTTAAAACTAAGATAATATTGGTTCATTATATGGGGTTATTTCTGCATCCATTAATAATATCGATTAAAGATATAATGAATTATATCTATTACTCATTCTCATTTTCCAAATACATAAAACTAACTAATCCTCACCCAGATACATACCGATGATCCTAAACATTACACTCTTATATCCATTATTAAAAATGCATACTTTACAAAAATACTATTATAGGAACATATATGAATTAAAAATATTTATTTAATTATTATACATATTAAATCAATATTATATAACACACAATCTATATTAATGATTTTTTCTTTTTTAGAGTAGATATATAACCACACTGTTACACTATACTACTTCAAGTTACCTCGTACATCTATAAAAATAATAATTTTTAGGCATATCCAAAAATATAATGTCTTATTGAAGTGGGATGCATAAGAATTTAATGAGATAAAATGTTCATTAAGGAGAATAAAAATATCAATTCCATTATATAATATTTTTTATTTTTTCATTAAAATTGAAATACATGAGCATGAATTAAATGAAATGATTAATGGAATAATATTATAAAATCATTGATTAAATGATGTACAAATATGAAACCATAGACATGAATCATGAAATAGAATATCTAATTTTGATCATGAAAATATATCAGATATATATAAGGAATAATAACAAATCATAAGTAAATAATCCCGATTCATAGAGAAAAACATTGTAATGTGGAATAAATTTGAAAATCATTTCATATTTTGTAGAAATGTTCAATGAAAATTATAACATTGTGAAAAATTATAACTCCAAACTTTATTTCCTAGGACACCTCCCATGACCCATTACATAATGTGCAATAACAATGACCAATGTCTCATAATATAATGGACTAGAATAAACTTTCATGCCCCATAACATAACTATTTCAATATACATCTACTTTACCAAATGAATATTAGGACTATATAGTTCGTGTCCCACATATAAAAAAAATATTTAAATTTAATTATGTTGGACATTTCAATATGATATCAATTTTAATTCATTAATATAACAAATAACCATTGATAAAGTGATTGGTTTCCTAAAAATTTAAAAAAGTATTAATAAAATGTAATGAAATAAATTTGTTGATTTCATTAAAACATATATCCAATGAAACATTATATAAATTAATGAATATTGATATAGAATAATGATAAATTAAATTAATATAAGAATCATATTTAAAAAAAATTGGATGGATTGTGTATCTGTGTATGATAATGTTTGTAATGATTTTTTAAAAACCCGGTTGTTAACAAATAAGAATTATATGGTTATATAAAAAGTAATATATGAATCATATACATGTTAAATGGATTCCATTTAAATAAATATAAATTAAATATTTGATAAAATAATCTAATAATAACATAAAGTATTATATAAAAATATTCTATTTATAGGATTCTATTGAAATTCAATCCATTGAATGTGTACCTCAACAATGAATTTTAAAGGTGAATATAGATAAATACTTGTGTTTTGATCCCTGTCTCTTGAGACATTGTACGTAGGAAACCACCTGGAGGGTCAATCTAAGCCATTGGAAAACCATGGCAACACCTCTAAAAGGACCCAAACATACTCAGATCCATCTTCATTTGATGTTTTGATCCGCCCATCTAGTAGGATTCCTCAGTGCTCCCTCCTAGGGCTGCACCCATCGGATCCACTCCCATATGTATTTTGAGCAGTCTGATCCATCTCCGCAAGATGTTAATCTTATTGCATACTCTATTTCAACCATGAAAAGCTTAGGATAACCTCAGAGACACTCCTACGGAATATAATTCCCCACACTCGATGTGGGATGCCTCTGGCTTCCGCCACCTCGAGAAGCCCTATCATAAGGGGAAGAAAACCAGATGCACCAGTGTTCCATTGTCCAAACATCCCAGCAATATCCAACGTGACTACTCCCTCAATGTAATGTTTGATCCCTAAATTTTCCCTCATATAATTTCCTGAAAATAATAGTGTAATTAACTGCATCCACAATGATATGGAATAAGGAAGTGTTTCATGAACAATGACATAATCCGTTAAGGGAGAAATGGATGCAGAGACATTTTCTGAAGATAAATCCATCGAATGAGGAACTGACATCCAATCATCCTGTTTCAATCAAGTAGAAAAAGTACATGAAATAATTATGGATTCCACCCACATATATAAAGATGGAATGTGGGGTAATAGTGTAGCACACCTTCGATGAACGTATGTGTGATCCAATGAAAGCGTCAGAAACAAAAATGGTGAACCTGATCATATTTTATTACCCTTAATGTGGAGATTATTAACATTCAAGACATTTGTGGATAAGTGTGTAATCGAATCCAGATATCTAGCTTTATGTCCCAACAAAAAATAGTGTTTCTGGAGTGAAACTCACAAAAGATTGGGGAAAATAATCATTGGACATTTTTGTTTCTGACGTTGTCAGCATAAATCCTTCTAACCGACCGTGGAATCTAGAATGTCGTTGGGGAACTAAACATCACATTGATTCTTTTAGCATTAATGGTTGAATATCCAAACATTGCAGGACCCATGACATGGCACGAAACTAGTCACCATCAACCCACCAATGAAGTCGTCTGGAAAACACAATCATCGAAACTACCCGTAGCCTCGTCTCTCCTGTGATGGCCACCACATCCATAGCTTCTTGGAATCCATGCCACATCTCCCCCTATTAACCTGTTCATAGGAAGTTGATTAATAACCTCGTTTGATAGTATGAGGATTAGGGGACTATCCCAACTAGTGATATGGATCGACAAGACCTTGATGATTCATGTGCCTCACCATTTCAATCGCCCCCAAGGGCCACGCAGGGATCCACTTCATATCAGTTTGACCTATAATTGTTTGAAGAGCCTCTCTTTAGAGCACTTTGTTGGCTCCCTCCCCAATTCCAACGAGGTGAGGAATGTTCGAGCAAGCCAAATTGGGATCCCTTCCTAGGGGAAACAAACAAGGGTTCCCACCAGGCTAAGTCAGTTCATGAACCTGACCCCACATGATGATGAGAAGGATAGTTATTCACCAACACCACCAGCCCCATCTTGTTAACCCGGCAACAATGTTAGGCGCAAGCTGAGAAGGATTCCCTCTATGGGGTGCCATCATCAATGGATACAATGACCCAAGCCATCATCGACCTATACCCGAGATTCACCTTTTATAATGAAAGGGGGATCTTATATGGTCAACCCAAATCGAGGCACCAACCACCCCATGGGAAGGTTGGGATGACTCTCCTGGTCGTCGATATAGGTGGCATCCGTCGTGGGCCAACACTCGGCAATGACACCCTGAACAGAGGTCCTCCCCATACCACCAACAATTAGTGCATAGTTTTGTCCCACTCACATGCTCAATGTGGAGGTACTCCTCTTGCCATGAGAAATATTTGCGAAGGCCTTCCCCGCCGAACTCACATCTTGGATGGAGGCTTTCCTCACACATGAGACCTCAGGTATGGAGTTGTTCCAACTCTCACGGGTCACTTTTGTGATGATCATCTGCATATGATCAACCATTCGTATGGGGGTCTTCCCCATCTTCATAAAGATACATAAGAATGTCCTCAACATCTTTGAAATCAGAGAAGCGTAGGTCTGCCTCAATTCATTGGCACAGAGTGAGATGTTCTTCCCCTTGTTCAGTTTGATCAGTACAATGGCCCCACCTCTACTGTCACCATTAATTAAAATTTACATGGGGATAAGTTACATGATCCCCCATCTCCAGTAGTGGTCCCTCCTATTCCAAAACATCTTATAGATATTATCTTCGTGTTCTATCTAGTAGAAACAGAGGTCCTCCCCGTGATCCATTTTACATTTGTCCAGGTGCTCCTCCCACCCCAGCTCAACCAAGAGGAACTCCCCTCTTCCCCAACATCAGTTCAACTAAATGTCATATTCGATTTAAAATCCTACCCTATCTTGAACAACCATCCCAGAGTAGGAGGGAAGATGACCACCTCCATAAGAAGTATATCGAGATATTTAAGATAGTTATTAAACCCATATACTACTCAGATTTCATGTGGGAATGCGATTATATAAGGGATAAATCACCTCTATCTTCTTTGTCAAGGGTTGGGGGTGGAACGAGGCATATAAGCCTCATCATTCTAGAATTCAAGGTCCATGAAATCCTCATATCCCACCAAATATACATCTTGTAAGTGAAATATTTGGCCCTTTTCCAAGGCCTACACGGTCAATAGTCTATTTCGTCCATAGGGTCATTCTTTAAATCAAACAGAGATCATAGAGAGTTATTCTCGGGACTAATGGAAGATGAGAAATAACATAGACCACAATATGGAACAATATCCCCTGGGCTTGAAACTGCAGTCACCAATCCGTCTTACCAGGAAGTGGTGGCTCAACCATTTCATTTGTTGTAAGACATCCAAATATGTGGTGGTTTGTCAGACTATTTAACATATTTTCTACATCCCAGTCAACCATCTAAACAATCAGCTTCAGTGCTGCTTCTAGTTCCCCAGCCACCCCCAATAAACTAATGGGGAACAAAAGGTTGTACACCAAATCTGATTCGAGGAACTTGTGAGTCATCCTTATGGAAGACAATTTCCTAGAGATGAGAAGACTAGTTGTAATGAAAATCTTCAATTTTTCAGATTCACTGACCTAGGAGGAATTCAAAAGTTTTCACCAATCCATTTGGGAAACTCAATTGTCTCTCCATTATCGGTGGGTGGCTTTCCCCATGAGTCAGTCCCATATAGATGATATTGAACTACAAAACCATATGGTCGACATAGACGTGCTCCCTATGGCCCAACGTCCTGATTCGGCTGGTCACCATCAGACCCACCTGCAACAATGCATTTAGATAATTAATGTGCTAAATAGAATTGTCATGGAGGATTCTCCCCACATTCATGTCCATCATTTTGGGGTGCTATGTATCCCTTAATTTCAATTCTATCTGGCACCATCCCTACATAGTAGGAAATATTGAGAATATTCCTTCACAAAGACTATTGGATAACTTGGCCGAACTATGAGAGGGAGAGAACGTGATGGATCTCATTAAAGAGAACAAACCCTCTGGTGGAGTGCCACACTGGTTGGATCCACTGGGAAGAGTCACTCACATGTAAATAATTTTACTTGGTCATATTTTACCAACTAAGACATTAGCCCTTGGTCACAATCCCAAAAAGGGAAAGGAGAATCTTTGGGCCGTCAAACCCATTGACCCATTGGGTTAAGTACAAAAGATGGATGATGATGCCAAAATTCCATGTTGAATCAATAGCACATTGATAAAAATATTATGGTCAACTCCATCTTTGATGAATGTGACATGGAGTGGTTACGAGACTACGGTGATTGTAGAATAGGGTTTTAAGGGAAGGTACAACCCACCCCCACCCCCACGAGTAGCCTTTGGGTGACCCTGACCATCCTACACACATAGAAAAGATAGAGTCTGGAGCATATGGAAGGAGTGGAAAATACGCCATTCTGAATAAATCATAATTGTGTGGTAACTCTCCTCACGCCTCATCTCATGTCTCCTCAATCACTTGTTAGGTCATTAAACTAGCTACTCCACATGTTTTTAGGACAACATATCATGTTGATCATCCTTTCAATGCACGGGTGGTCTTGGACCATCATCGAGACATGAAAACTACCCAAATGTTCCAATGGGGACACTCATTTCATTCCATGAGGCGTTGTAAACTGAATTGCTGGCAATTCCGCCAGATTTCAAGACATATCCAACCAGTGAGGATGATATTCTAGCAACCACTAACTTCAGATATCATACCTTAACCAATTTAATGGGATGGGTATTCTGATACAGCATCTGGGCCACTTCATCTCAAGGTTTGGACCCATACTGTGAACTCCAGCATAGCAAGAGGCCTCCATGATCTACTGTTTCAGACAAATATTTGAAGGGCCTACATTTTTATACTACAACTAGATACTCATTGGGTCATTAGTCAGCTGGGAAGATCTTTATAGGTAGTTTTATTACCATTTCAGCTCCAACACATAGAACATGTGTACCGTAGACCTCTTCGTGTGTAATTAGAATCCAGACGAGTGCATCGCGGACTTTGTTGCCCAGTGGAAAGGCCTCACCTATTTCTTGGATAAGCTACTGGATCTGGAACATAAACTGAAATTGTGTGTGGGTAATGTCAAAATTGAACTTGTCACATCTATCCTCACACATAATTATCCTTGTGGATTCCAGTATTTCTTTGATAAGTCTATGAATCTAGATGGAGCCTTGCAGCATGCCATGCAGGCATTTCTATTGCCTCCTATAGTTCCCATGTGAGGGGAAGGTAAGGTTGTGCCCACCACAGTGATCCAAATAGTTGCCCCTAGGCAACTAGAGTTATTACAGGGGTATCCAGCTCCATAGCCACATAGCAGACCACCACCTCAGGAGCAGCCTCTGGTCCAGCAGCAACCACCCCAGAATCAGAATGTGCCCCACGTAATGCGTTGCCACCACCTTGGTGATATAACTAAGTTCCAACTCCTCTATAGGATCCTCCAACCCCTCATAAAAGAAAGGAACCCAAATCCCCCTTCCCATAGAGTAGTAATCAAACCTACTAATTCAATGGGGCTATTGTCCCTAGGCATTTCTGATGTTCCTTGGAATAGGAAATCCTACCGTAGCCAGAATGTAGGAGGCTCGAGGGGGCAGATCTCACCAATCACTCCAATTACTTCCCAATCATCGGATCATGGGGAACACCCTCCTGTACTGCTATGGGTTTAAATAATAACTTCATGACTAGGTTAGAAACACCATTTTAAAGTTACTACCAACAACTGCATGGGTGACGTCTGTATTCATACAGCCCAATAGCAACGGTGAAAATGAATATGACTGATAGCAAGCTTCTAACCACGGGTCTCCAAAATATGATGATTGGATGGCTCGTAAGGTATTCAGTCATTCCCATCACATTTTCCATGAACAATTTAATCTATCCAATCCTTTAGAAGTTTACTCGCCACCTGTATCAACAACATTGGTGTCAATGTCCCAGCCATCCTCTTCCTAAAAGTTAAATCATCAGCAATGCACTAGAAAAAAAATTCCCCCACCAATATAATCTTCATCTCGTACTCTCGATGAATTCATGACCTAGTAGATGTAGATTATCCCCAAAATCCATCTAGCAGTGAATTATTCTTCAATTGATGACCAAGGGTAGGATTCTGGTAACATTGTGGAGAGGGTAAGCCCCTACAAGATACCTAATGGCGAGGAGCGCCAGACAGATCCTACCAACGTCCCCACCCATAGCCAGCATCGGCAGATTCATGGATATATAGGTTTCCAGAATTCCTCAGTCTATACTTCTAGCTAGGCAATGCATGCCACTAAAACATGACAATATGCCCGACATGAATCTTAACACACATAACATTCTCATTTTGTTTCACCGGGTTTGACATCACCACTATTTATGATACATGATCTGGAATAGCTTCCCTTACCATGCAATGATCAGGAACAAGATATTATTGACTAGACTCAGTCATCTATCCCTCTTCTGGTAGTTTCCCCATGAGTTTCGAATAGCAAGGATCAGGACATTCCTGACACCAGTCATCCCCCAATTCAACCGTATGGTCCCTCCATACAACCGTCCATAGAGAGACCTCGTATAATCTGAAGTTCACATATGGAACAATAGAATGAAATCCTTAATAATATTTCCCAAATCCTTGAGAGGCTCCCAATTTTCATGGCTGCTCGTCTTTCAGAAGGTATACATGAAACCCTTTATAAGTATTTAAGAATCCCCTTCTAGTTTTAGATTGAGGTAGCAGTCGTCGAAGTCTTCAATTCCGAGGCAACCGAGAACACATTATGTCATGCCTTATCACTTTCTCTGGAGAATATGTAGGTTCTCCCATACAGGGGCACATTCTCCCACTATAAATCACTAGACACTTCAATGGTGTGGCGGTTCATCAATGTCCTGTCAACATAGGCTCTGGGATCAACCTTATAACAACCTAGATGCTCAAATAGATGGGGTTGTTCGAGGATGATCTATGTCCTTCTGGCCTGAAAATTCAATGTTATGATAGGACATAATAGAAACTATTGGAAAATATCCTTTTAACTACACAATTCAATGTCCTTGTATCTAGCACCAAGTTCATGGTCATCTCAAAAAACACTGCCTATAATACATTTATGGGTAGTCCCCGGCTCCACCTGCACATGATGGTTCCTTCTTAATATAAAAAAATCATTAATTACTCCCTTAATGGATGATTGGTCATACTCCTTGGTGACATATCTTTTATTTCTTCATGTGAAGCCCTCTATCTAGAATCCAAGTATTACAAGAGAAAAGACAAGTAGACACAGGCTAGTGATGTTGAACCCGCTACGACAATGACCGACCATTGTACATGCATATATGATTCCAACTTCATACCAATCCACCAATAGAGGCCACAAATCCCGAATAGGGGTAATTATTTGTAGTCTCTGGAATGATGTGGAAGAAAATTCCCTAGTCCATGGACCTCATAATATCACCACATATTCATATAAAAATTCGGCACATATGATCCCAAAGCCCCAAACTACTATAAGGTATTCGGAAGTCCACCCCATTGCATTGGAAATAAGACATACTTTATTGTTTGACTGAGTAGGGATAAACCAGATCAAGCTGACATGCCCTTATTGCAATGATATCATCATCTGTGGCCCCTTGTGCCAAAGGCCAAATGGGATTTGGTCATCAACTTTCATCGCAATGATTTCTGCAGTACATGAGTCCCCCTATGTGATGTCCATTTCCGCTCAGGTTGGTGCAAGTTCCATTTCATGTTCTATCTACTCAGAATAATCCCCTCTTCCGAGGATCCCTCCTTCACGAATGAAGAAAAACAATTGGAGGATACTCCACTGCATTTTAAAATGGTGTTCCCACCACAGGCGATGAATTGGTAAATGTGAAACTTGGTGATTAGATGGATTGAAAACCCAAATTGATCAATGATGATATGCCTGTCTAAGTGAAAAAAATATATGTGTACATACTTATGAACCATTGAGACATATTTTCTTCGAGTAATGATGAGATTTCTGGACTATATCCTTAGGTCACTGTCTACCACCTCAGCTTCCCAGGAAATCATCATGGGTTCAAACAGCCTCCCAGAGAGATGCACCCTTCTCATAGTGCCATGGTCGAGACTGAGGTTAATAGGTTCATCAGATCCAACTTCATCAATTAAGTCCAATAAAATAGATGTTTATCTAGCATTATGCCTTTCAAGAAGATGAACAGATAGATTTGAGTCATTATCGACTTTTGAGATCTCAACTTTCACTGTCCAAAAGATGATTTTGCCCATTCTATTATAGATCTGTTCATTGATGCCTTAGTGGGGGTTCATTCTTTTTCATTCATGGATGTGTAATCAAAATATAATTAAATCTTAATGGCCCCTGAGAATGAAGAATACATGGACTTCAGGGCACTACAAGGTACATTATTCTACAAATTATTCCCTTCTATCTAAATAATGCATTTGGCACCTATCTATGTGCCATGCATTGCATATTTAAGCTAGTCCTATTGAGATCAGGGGAATGATATATGGATGATATGGTGGTCTAATCTCACCAACACTAGGACAATCTCAGTGATCTTGAGATGGGGTTCATCTTCCACTATTATCTCCACAAGAATATGAACACTATAGAATGTTTCTTTGGGGTCACATCTTGATACATTCTAGGCATTGTTGTCAGATACAGAGGCCTAGAGATTTATCCATAGAATATCATGGAAACCAGTCAGATTACCCCTCCATGTATCATGCAAGATATTTTAGTCTTTCAAGTTTACTTTTCCTATATATGCCGATTCATCATGAATCTGGATGGAATGTGTTATCCCATTTCCTAGATTATGATGAAAGGTGTCCAGTATCTTCTGGATGAGGACTTCTAGACTGCCTTTGAAGAAATAAATTTGTACCTATTACAACCTCTGGTCCTGATGTCACACATTTCTGGAAAGACATTGGTCCTTTATGTGACTTCTCGGGAATTATCTGTTGAAACTCTTCCTACCTAGAAGAATAATGAGGGATCATAGAATAGTTTGTACTATCACTGCCATATGTTCCTCGATTGAGAGACCATATATTATTATATAGATAAAAGCATCCTTGAACTAGTGTATTGCAGAAATTGTGACACTACTTGTTGCATCATGAGATATTTCTAGTAGACCGAGTGGACTCGCTGAAATGCATTCTGAACTGCCATGTGTTCACTGGCCATCTATCTTGGTTGGAAGTGATCCCCCAGTAGTTAGACATCAGGTTTGTCCCCATGAATTCCATTAATGGAAAGGATTTGGTAGATTTACCTTCCACCCATCCATCTCCTACGAACCAGTCTCTGAATATTAATTTTTTAGATGAGGCAATCTTCTCGGTATACCAAGCCCTCCAATGTTTGGAAAATCACATTTATGGTTCCTCCCAAAGATGTACTAGAAGAAGAATCAATGACCATAGACTCAATTGACTGTGATTATGTTTCATCTTCATCATGAAATAAAATTCTATTCTACCACATTCATTACTGTTGCCATATGTCTATACCAAAAATGATGCAGAGTATCAGACTCTCATTACTGGCCTCGAACTGGTCCTCGAGATTGATTTTCCCCACTTACATGTGAATGGGGACATAAAACTAGTCATTAAACAGATCAACTATGACTACATCATCATTAAGCTATAATTAGTACCATAGATGGAATATACCCATTAGTTGGTGGCCTAGTTCCCATTTTAGCCATAGGTTACTCATGTCTCTCTTTCGCAGAATGGTGGATCTGACACCCTGTCCATCTTGGATACATCTTTTAAAAAACCGATTTCAGATGATTTTGTTATTTATGTCGCACACTAGAGATGCATTTCCCACATCACTCTAGATGATAATGATAGACCATAGGAAGGCCACCTTACATTTAGAGCCTCCACGTCAGGACACTCATGTCCCCCAACCGTAGTGTTATATGTGGATCCAAAATGGAGTACAACCTTTTTCGAGTACTTCCAGCAGTTTAATATCCCATTGGATCGATTCGAGCTTCCATGAATCTGGCAGCACGCATTGGAGTTCACCCTCCAGAGTGGTCTCGATCTAGAGAAGATCCTCAACAGACATGGGTTTTATGGAATTCTCGTCTATTGTATTTAGGGATGTGGGATTTCTCAAGTCATGCATTCGGTTCACATGAGTTCCTATAGGGCTCATTAGACCAGACCAAAACTATATCACCAGATCTGGAGATTGGGGTACTTTTGGCCCTCTGTTATCTGTTACTATATTGATTTTGATAAGTGTTTACATGAATTCCAATGCAATGCTAATTTTTTGCATCATCTAATAGAGCCTCTCCACAATACAAAGTAATCTTATCCCTTCATGGTCCTGGGACTCGATGTCTGGGACCCTATCCATTGGCGATAGCTTGCTAGTGTAGATTCATCCTGACCACTACATATTTTTTTCCATGTGGGTGGATGAATTTTCTCTCTTGGAGGTCAAAGATTGTTTTATCATTGAATTTATGTGCTCCAATATCATCTACCAATTTGGAGTCCCTCACACTGTCCTCACCAATAATTTCACAAACTATTGTGTGTCTGAGTTAAAGAAGTTATTTGTCAATTACTACATCCGTTCTGACCATACCTCATGCTATATCCGGTAGGACAATGGGAAGATCAAGGCATTCAATCTAACCATCTCAACCATTCTACAGAATATGGTTTGTAATAAAAATAAATTATGGCCGAATAAGCTCCCCAATGCACTATAGGCCTATCGGACAACAAATCACAATTACACATAGGTGACCCCATATTCCGTTGTGTATGAAACAGAGGCAGGCCTATCCATAGAGATTAGGTATCCATAACTGCACACAATTATATATGATCAGAAAACACCAGATGAGGTAGCCAAATTCCATCTGGATTAACTAGACACAATTGGTGGGAAAAGTTTTTCTGCCCTGCAAAATCTGGAGAGGAATTAGAATATGATTCCCAGAGCATTCAACAAGAATATCTTCCTCTTCATTTTCCTGCAAGGTGACATTCACTAACTCTAAGAACGTTGACCATACCTGATAGGAAACCACCCAAATTGGATCCCAAATGGGAAGGAATATACATCATTCACACGGTGTACCCCAATGGTGTATACTCCTTGGTCAGTAGGGATGGTGAGCGTATAACTCCCACTACCAATGCCAAATTTCTCATGCAATATTTTCATAAGTAAACCTGTCAAACATGACCATAAATAATGATGTTTTTACTTCTTGAAATTAAAATTTGTTTTTAGTCTGTACTAAAGGATGTAAAACTAATCATAACCTATCCCATATGACATGAAATTTTATGTCATCCTATAAGACGTTAAACTATATATGGTCCTACATGACCATAAACTATGATGTCATTAACGCATGAGGTTAAAATGCATGATCCATTCAAGCTAAATACATAAAACTAATAGATACTTTCCATGCATGAAATTAAACTGTATGTCACACCACATGACGTTATACTGTATACATTCCTCCATGAAAATAAATTGTGACGACATTGTTGCATGACGTTAAAATGTGTGATTCATATGAGCTGAAGAACATAAAAACTATTTTGTACCTATCCCATATGACCTAAAACTATATTTTTTGTTTCATGAAATTAAACCTTATACGGTTCTACATGACCATACACTGTGATGGGTTAACCGCATGATGTAAAAATTCATGATATGTACGATCTGATGGACATAGAACTAATAATCACATGTCGCACATAAAATTAAATTGTATGTCATTCCGCATTATTTTAAACTTTATACGGTCCTACATGACCATAAGCTATTATTTATTTACCACATGATGTTAAAATGCATGATCCATCCATGCTAAAGGACATAAAAATACTCAGTTGTTGTCATGCATGACATTAAACGGTGTTTCGTCTCACATGATGTTAAACTGTATTTGATCCCACATTATCTTAAATTGTCCCATATTCTCCGCATGATGTTAAAATTCATCATAAATCAAGGATGAAGGATGTAATACGACCCAACAACCATCCCGCATAATAATAAAATGCAAATTGGTCTGATCTCTATGATCTTAAAGCGAGATCTCTTCGCATCCTTGCCGTAACATGTAAACTTGATCAACATATCCATAAATATGTATGGATTGATTCTCATCCTCACGGGGCTTGTAGTAGTACTCCACCTCTTCATCTTAGAGTCTATCCCCAAAAACCTTCTCTTTGACTACCCCCTGGGTGATGTTCCCTTAGAGGATCACACACAATGTATCTTAGGCATCCAAGGCCCCATCTACGCCAGGTTTGCAATCATCTCACCACATTTCCATATGGTTCTTCTATTGTCCCACGTCCTTACCTCATGATTTTAATCATCACGACATCATAACTACATATGGATTGATTCCCATCCACATGGGATACATTGGAATGACTGGATATTTTTTCTATATGCCTAGCCCTGAACTATAAGATCTCCCCTTGGGTCTGGCCCCTTGGTCCGGATGTTTCTCAAAATACATAGTGTGGTGTTGGCTTTGTTTTCATTCATTGACATCAGGATTATCATGAATTCACCATGTATCTCACTATTTAGAGATATCTTCCTCTTTCTCCCTTGCCACCATGACGTTAGACTAAGGGCATGTTCACGCTTCACGTGTCGCCTTTATTTGGGACTCCATCAGCATCCACATCTTAAAGGACCACAAAATTGAATTTATTCTCAGCCTTATGGCTTACCTACCATCTCGAGCCATCTTCCTAGAGGACATTGGACCAAAATTTGATAAACATATCACATTACAAATATGGTCAGCAGTCAATGCTCATTTGTCGTTCTCGTTTCATGTCCCACGATGATAATGTTGTGTTTCAAAATGACCAATAGACATCCTCTATTATTATGAACACCCCTACATGTCTCAAATATTGGGTGAAGATATTCGGTTTGTCCTCTTATACCTTTGAATGCCATTGTTCCTCTAGTAGGGATGTTGGTCTATGTGGGATCAACCCTGCCCTGTATCATTCCATTATTATTGTTCCATTATATGATGGGAAGAACCTGATCTCATTCCTTATTTCCAAAACCGAGCATTTCTCAAGTGGTAAAATGTGATTTTGTAATTCCATACCCACATAATGGGTCATGTAATCATGGTCCATGATCTATTTAAGGTCTCAGGCACACCTGAAGCTCGTGGGTGGATGTGTCCACTTGACTTTTTGTTATTCTCAATGATCAATCCATGATTAATACTACGTTAAACTCCAAACTAGATGGATCAAATCAATGAAAAAGACAAAGAATAATAATAGTACCGAAACTAAAAAGTAGGATCATCACAGGTTGATTATAATTAATTTAAGTAATTGACAAGAAGTACCTTTTTGTCATTCATTCATCATTGATATTTCTGATCACGTTCCGATGTGATTTTTCATTACATTGGAAAATCCATGTGTATACTTCCTCTAGTGGCGATTCACATGTGCACCACTTATCTTTGGACATCACCAAAAGAATCTTCGGGTGCTAGTATTGAGAAGCCATTGCTTTTTTTGTCCGATATAGATCACCATGATCCGTTGGAGGAGGATCTCTCTTGTTTTTAAGACAATTTTTATAGGAAGGATTTTTTTTAGCCTTGAGAGAAATTTCTATAATTGTTGTGCACAATTATTAGGGATATGTTTTGGGGATGTGAGGATATTTATAATCAGGTTATAGGTTATAGAGTTATGAAAATAAATTAACATGGAACATGGTTTATTTATCTCATTAACTCTTATTGAAAACCCCCATGTCAAATCATTACTTCCTTAATATGTACCCACACTGATTATAATAAATATCATTTAATAGAAAGATAATATTTCCTCAAATCCCGATTAGAAAAACTACATGTCTTTTAGTCATTATTACATGGTCGGTACTCATTTTTCATTTACATTCCAAAATGAAAACTACATGACATGTACATTTAATGTACATGGAGTGTATATCTTGTATTAATTTTATTCTTCCTCAAAAGTTAATAATATTAATTATTCCTTTAATAATTATTTAACAACATACGATAATAATCTTTATTCTACTTGAGATACATGGATACAAATAGTGTGTGACCCTCTAGGCCTCTTTCTCGTTGGCATTAGGCGGGCTTGCCTAATGTCCAGGATTAATGTATATAAATGGGTCAAGGCACCCAAAAGAATGATGTTGATTCCCCATTAACGTTGCATCTCATATGATCGTTTACCATGTAATTCAATCCCTTTTTATCAATATCACGTCAATCAGGTTTCATAGCAGTGTCATAAGCCAATATACTTGATCTGTCATTCAATGACATCCAAAATTAATTTTTTTTTGACAGCATGGCCATGGAATTTGGGAGACAGTAATATTTAAATCAAAGGGGAAGAGATATCTACATCAATATATATACGAAGGGACAAATCCTTTCCAAATTATCCATTAACAACATGTTATTCTTGATTCACCCAGTGTACCTTACTTCCCCCCAACTGTCTTCTTGATGGTGTTTGTCAGCAAATCTAACTGTTCGAGTCATGACATGAGTTAATGATAATATTTGAGTCTAAGGACCATTACACACACTTCTAGATAGCAATATATGATGAAACCAAGACATGAAAAATTACTCATGGCATGTCTGTTATCATAATCTCCCATCTTGGAGATGTCCCTGTGCGAACTCCAAGAGAGAGAGTCGCATCTTCTTATGAGTACTCGCACATGATGGTATGTATACTATGTGTCCTATCATATTATTTCATCCAACTGCAGAACATTATTTATGAATATTGTTATAAAATTTCATGGTTCTCATCATAGCGGGGATCTTCTATGACCTTATTAATGCAACAAATATTCCTCGAAATTATTATATTATAGTAATGAAGAACAATGAACAATACATTATAAGTGTACATTCATGTAATCAAATTATAAACAGTTGGTTCTTAGGACAAAAACTCTAAAAAACTCCCACATTGAATAGACCCAAATGCCTACGACTTTTAGTCTGCTAGACCTCACAAGATGATCATGTTTTTGCTGAGTCATTACTTTAGCCAAGGGGTCGGCCACATTGACTTCCGTGGAAATATTTTTCACTGAAATGTCAGCTCTCTGAGAAACATTCCTCATGGTATGATACTTCATAAGTATGTGATTTGTCCGCTGATGTGATCTTAGATCTTTTTCAAGTGTCACTGCTACATAATTATCACAATAGACAATGATAAGATCTTACTACTTGGTATTACACCCTTCTCTTGGTCGAAACATCACATCCATACTACTTCTTTAGAAACATGAGAATCTATGATATACTTGGACAATACTGTAGAATCTACAACCACACCTTACTTTGAGCACTTCCAGCTCACTGCACCTCCATTCAAACTGAAAATGTATTCAGTATGTGATTTCATGTAATCTTGATCAGTATGGAAACTAGAATCTACATTTCCTCTGATAAAAAGTTCCTCATCTCCTCCATAAACCAAGAACATATCCATAGTATGCCTCAGAAACTTAAATATAGTCTTAACTACCATCCCATGGTAGTCTCATGGGTCATCTTGATATCTACCTACAACACATAATGAGTAAGAAACATCTATCCATGTACATAGAATATCATACATGACTGACCCAATCGCGGATGCGTAAGGGATCCTTGCCATTTTCTTTCTTTCCTCATTTGTATAAGGGAAAATTTTCTTGGAATGATGAATATAATCGGACAATGGAAGTAGTCACCTCTTGGATTATTCTATACTGATTCTCTTAATTATCTTGTCAATGTATGTACATTGAATCAGGCCCAACATTATCTAGGATCTATCATGATGGAACTTGATCCCATGAATATATGCTTCCTCACCCAAGTCTTTTATAGAGAATCATTTATCCAACCATGCATTAACTGACCATAATAAAGGTAATTCGTTTCCAATTAGTAATATGCCGTAAAAATATACTATTAGGAAAACAACTGCATTTCCTCTAGACCTTTGGTAGACACACGACTAAAATTTGTTCTTAACAATGCCAAATTCTATTACAGCTTGATCAAAATGAATGTTTCATGACCTTGATGTTTTCTATAATCCATAAATGTATTTCTACAACATCCATACATTGTTGGCATCATTTGGAGTCACGAACCCTTAAGGTTGTGTCATGTAGACATCTTCCTGTAGGTTCTAGTTAAGGAATTTTGTTTTGACATAAATTTTCCAAATTTCATTGTCAATGTATGTGGTAATGGAAAATAGGATTATGATGGATTTCAGCACTAAAAATGGTGAAAAAGATTCATCATATTCAATTCAATGACAATATCTAAACATTTTGCAACCAGTCATTCCTTATAGGGGATGACTTGTACCTCAGCTTTCAGTTTCTTCTTGAATACCCATTTGTTACCAAATGAATTCAAATCAACTAGAGGATCTACCAAAATCCATACTTGGTTTTGGTACATGGAATCCATTTCGGAATTCATGGCTTCTAGACACTTGGAAATGTCTGTGCCTTCAACTGCTTCTTTCTATGTAAGAGGATCATCATTGTCAACCAATAATGATTCACCATCCTCTATGATAAGAAAACCATATCGTTCTTGTTCTCTCACCTCTCTCCTGCTCCTACGTATTTCATGTGTATCTAGAAGAGATTGTTCATCCATGGTTTATTGTGGAATCTGTTCTTGTACCAACTCCTGTGTATCTTGAGCCTCGACTTCATCGTAGTCTATCTCGCTCCCACTAACCCTTTTGGAGATGTGATCCCTCTCAAGGGATATTGATTGTCTTCCCCTAGTAACCATTTTATATGAGGATTTGTATAGGTAATATCCCCTTGTTTCCTTGGAATATCCTACAAAGGTACACTTTTTACCTTAGGGTGCATGTTTGTTACTGAAAGAGGACTTAGAAAATGCTTCGCAACCCCGCACATGTAAATTGGATAACATGGATTTGCGTCCACTCTATTACTTATATGGAATACTATTTTTCTATTTGGATTTTTGAAATTCATGGATTGAGTAATAAAATAAGAGGTGTCTTATTTTATTTGGGTTTTAGCTTGTTGTGTGGAGTTTTTTGGAGAGTTCTAGTTTTTGAAGAGTTTCATCCTTCCACGAGGAACTCCATCCTCATCGTTGAAGAACACAGAGAACGTCGGTGCCATCCTTGGCATCCTTTTTCTCAACGCTTGACGAAGTGACGCCGTCATCCCATGACAACATCTACGAAACAATGGATCTTTCCCTTTCGTCGCCAAGTGATCAAACATCGTGAATCGAGGTAGGGGTAGATTACTTTTTAATTAATGAAATATCCTTTGTCGGTCTTCATCTTTATTTTGGGCCGCTTGTTATCAACTTATCAGGTGGTGGTCGGACCACACGAACACAACCGACTCTCATCCCCCTTTGATGTTTTGTTCGTTTTAGCTCGAACAAGGGAGGCGCGGTGCAACGACACCATGCGGAAATAAGAAAGAACGTGATGAAAAAGCGCGACACCGTCGCGCCATGCTGTTGAGGCCGAACAAAAGCGCTACCGGAGTCGGGGCCTTGGAGGTGATTCGAAGACTCCACTGGTTGATCATTGTTTGCGGACTGACGGGAGATGACAAACGGGGATACAAAGTCAATTTGAAGCCTCTGTAGTGAAGGTCGGATCCCAGGAGGACCGTTGGCAAAGGCGGCGAGCAAATCAGACAAACGGAGCACGTCCAGTGGTCCGTAGAAGGCGGTAGTGGCGCGCCGCTAGAACGGAACCGTCGCGGCTGAGCAGCGGCGGCGGGACAAACCTGAATGACTTAGCTGTTCCGAAGGCTGAGCGGTGCGTCTCAAATCCGCACCAGTTTCGTCGACCGTGGGAGCTTGTAACCCCCCCCCCCCCACCCGCTGGCCACGCGGGCGCCGCGCCAGGCCGGGCCGGGCCGGGCCGCGCCCCACCCATCCTAGGCCGCGCCAGTCGGGCCGGGTCGTGCCCTAAAGGACCATACCTGGACCTGGTTCTGTTTGACCCGGTTCGGGCCGACCTGGGGGGGGGGGTATCAGGCCGGGTCGGACCGGGCCCAAAACCCCTATTTTCAGATAGTTTCATTCGAATGCCCATATCATGGGCTACAGACCTCTGATCGATGTAATATCAGTTGCGATGCGATCCTTGGATTGAGACGGTCGTTTTGGTATATTACACTCAAGGTTTTGGAGATCTTTCGGTATGGCTGAGTCGGTTCGAACATGAAACCAACATGGCCCTCGGAGCGGAAACGCTTATAACTTGAGCTCCGAACGTCCGATGGATGCTGCGTCAACTTTGTTGGATTCCTCATGATGAGATGGAACTTTTGGCATACTTATCATGAGGTTTGGATGCAGTTGGATATTGGTTGAGTTGTATTGAACCCGAAATCCAACAGGTCCCCTTGAACGAAAAAGCTGATAACTTTCAGACCAGACATCCTTTTGATTAACTGTCAGTGGCTTTGGTGACCACGTTGAGAAACGGTCCCTATGAGTATAAATTATGAGAGTTCGAGGTAAAGTTGAGATATGGTCGGGTTGGTTCGTACACGAAACCAGCCGGGCCCCTGGGACGAAAAGGCTGATAACTCACAGACCGGGAGTCTGATTGACGTGCCTTCTGTTGTGTTGAGTTTCCTATGATGTGGCTGACCCTTGGGATACTTCTTCGTGGGACTTTGTGATACTTGGAGTATCGACCAATAGCTCATTGAGCGGGCCCTCCCGGGGATGAGCTAGCAGAGTGCAGAGACCTAGTAGCTGGATGATACTTGACGACTACTGATCGATCGTCTCGGAGTGATTCAGATATCCCAGTGGGGTGCGCTTGGTTGTAGCAGCAGACCCACGGTGGAGGTGCCCTTGGTTGTAGCGGGAGACCCGCGTTACTCTATAGAAGGAGTACCTCTGTAGGCTATGAGGGGGTGCACTTGATTGTAGCAGTAGACCCATGGTGGGATGCACTTGGTTGCAGCGGAAGTCCCACAGTACTCGACAGGTGGAGTACTTTATTAGTCCAAGGTTAGTGGGGCACACTTGGTTGCAGTGGAAGGCCCACTGTACTCAACAGAGGAGGATTTCTCCCGCAGCTGTGGTTTCGACATCATGAATAAAATCCTAGTTTGAGCTGAGACTATGACCTTTATGTTTACCTCATGATTGAGATGGGTCACTTGATAACTTAGGTATATGTATAGTCATATACCTAGGTAGTGGTTATCCGTTGATATCGTAACCTTTGTGTTTCCTCATTATTGAGATGGGTTACTTGATAACTTAGGTATAAGTATGGGCTTATACCTAAGTAATGGTTATCCGTTGAGATCCTTCTTTGTGGTTATCCTTGTTGGATTTGGTGACACCTTGAGGGTCTCGGGGTCCCTACTGAGTATCGTATACTCACCCCTGCACGGGCTATGCCCACACCTCATTGTGTTGGTTGCAGACGACGGGCATCGCTGACAGAAGCCGAGTGTCCAAGGACTAGACGGTACCCGAAGGTGGACCACATGACGAGTCAGTATCCGGATTTGGACTTCACGGCGAGATAATACTCGGAGGAGGTTGATAGGAATGAGCATTGTGGAGGCTATATGTACATACCCTTTAGGTGGGATCAGTGGAGGACGATCGAGGAGCTGTGCTATCTGTAGCTACCCTTCAGGTAGGATCCGAGGTGGACGACCCAGGAACTGCTTCTATTTATCTTCCAGTTGTTTGTCTTTCTTTTTGTACTATCGTTCAGTTGAAGCTTTACTTCAGTTGGGTTTCTATTCTGGCCAACTTACTTTTCAGCACTTTCTTTTGTACCTACTGTATTACTTCTGCTTGTACTCTGTGGTGTTTGTTTACCTTTATAAATGCAATGCCTTCCCAGTTATTGGGATTTACACCTTTGGTGCTAGTCGCCAGCCCATGGCCTATGGAAGGAGGGATTGGGGTAGTCACGGCACGGGCCCCGAGGATGGGTGGTGAATAATTGGTATCAGAGGAGTCCGGTTCTACCGCAGAACTTATAACTCTGATATTTTCTTTCTGTGAAGCAATAGTGTTAAGGGTACTAAGTGTGGTTTTTAGTTCAGGGAGTCTAGTGTTGGTGCGGAGGCCGACATATCTGTACACAAGGACCCTATCTACTGATTTTAGACTTTGTGCACGAAAACACTGATTGCGTGTATATTTCCAAGAGTTTTAAAGTCATCTTAAACCTGGTTAGCTCAACAGGTATAAAACGTTGACTGTGTCGCATCTGTTCAGGATGTCTCCAGGTAGACAGTCAGTTGGAGTTCCGAGAGAGTACTCGATGACCGCCCACCGAGCGACGAGGCTCCGGTGCAGGGCCCTTTTTACTGTATTGGAACCCTCGGGTGGTGTACCAGCAGCACCACCACCTAATGGGAAGTAGACTCCACTTTCCATACTAGCAGACGGTGCACGCCAGCAGAGCGCATTGCATGAATTCCAGTAGCATAGGCCTCTGTGGTTACGAGGCGAGGAAGATTAGCAGACTGTAGAGGACTGGCTGGAGGCGATTGCTAGAGTTTTTCGCATAGCTGGGACACCATTAGAGTGGACGGTAGACCTGGCTACTAGTGTTTTCCAGTGAATGTCCATGAGGATGGTCCGCATAGGGATGAGACTTCAGTATGTGGACCGATTCCTGGGATAGTGCCTTCGGGTAGTGTGCCAGCTATACATCTCTACCTGTTGGTCAGCAGTTTCAACCGGTAGTACCGGTATGTGACACATTTAGAGTTACTGCCTTACATGTGTTCCAACATCATATTCCCTCATGTTTCGAGGCGAGCCCGACACACATGGAGCTGAGTAATGGCTTGAGAAGGTGGCTGAGATTTTTCTAGAGCTTATACAGCTTCGGCAGGACGACATGTCGGTAGCTGAGAATTCATCAGGTCGTACCAAACCATTCTTGGTACACGATGAATGTGATATGATCGGTGCTTCAGGGCTCGGACATCTGATCCAGAACCTTTTCTCTATGCATTCCAACTTATGATTGGGTGCTAGAAAGAACCATTGTGGTTGAGAATTCTTTTGCTGAATGAATGTAGTTTGTGAAGGTTTGCTATGGGAAAGCTGGAAACTGGCGCCAGTATCAGAGACTTGGGCGTGTAAAATTTTTCAAGTAGAGGAAGTAAAAAAGGACAGATGAATTTTCAAGATGGCAGACATGTAAGCAGAGCTATGAGAGTAGTATGGGGTGATGAACATTTTGACATGTTGCAACCATCCACCCTTGTAATCCCCACCAGGCTCAGGGAGATAGAGGGTCAGGGAAAGAGTAGCTGCATGCGGTCACGGAGTGCGACCGAAAGTCTCTAAGGATGATTTTAAGTACGGACTGTGTCTTCTAATAGCTGTCATATCAACAATACATTGATATGAATCATTCCTTCCTTCCACAAATCATGTCCCATGCTTAGAGTTTGCAATAAGCTTTAGACATGACCCTCATGTCTGGAGATACCTTTGGGAGGAGACTCGATAATCACACATATGCCAGCAGTGTGATCTGACCCACAAGGCAAGTGTTTCGGTTAGAATCTCTTGGTGGCAGCGTTGAGGCCTTACGATGTTGGTCTGAGTATGGATTGGATCAATAGTTCATACACATATTGACTGTGTTAGGCAAAATGGTTTCGGTTTACCTACAACGTTGGGATGGGGTTTACCATGGTCGGAGAAAAGGAAAACCCATGTAGCACATGACAGAATCATGCATAAGAGGGTGCAGTTGATCACTCAGGTGATGGCCAAAAATACCTTTGTGCCATAATTCTCCAGAGAGTTGATGCACCACTTCTAGAAGAGCTTTCAGGAGCTGGGTTGACCAGTGCGCCCAACCTGTGGGAGTTGGTTACATAGTTCACTGCGATTCATTAGGGACCGGACTCGGGTGTGTCCTGATGTAGGCGTGGGCAGTGATCTCCTATGGATCACAGCAGATGAGACTGCACAAAGATGACAGGAGGCCTCTAGAGTTAGAGGATGATGACCACGTCCATATACGGGTCTCACCTCGATGAGGTTTGTGGAGATTTGGCCGAGGCGGCAAGTTATCTTTGAGGTTCAATAGACCTTTTTATGTCCTCAGCAGCGTAGGCAAGGCGGTTTACCGCTTGACCTTTCCACCTCAGTTTCACCAGGTGCACGATTTCATCCTCGTATCTCAGCTAAGCAGATACGTGCATGACCCTTCACATATCATCGACCGCAGGGAGTTGGATGTCGATGACGAGGCGACATTCAAAGAGGTTCTAGTGGAGAACGAGGATCAACAGGAGTAGGTCCTACGTGGATGGTCGATTCCTCAGTTGCATTTTCACTTGCAGCTCGGGAAACACTAGGAGAGCACATGAGAGTGGGAGGCTCAGTTGAGTGCTCAGTACCATTTTTGATTCCCTAGTTGTGTTATAGCTTTATGGGGACGTAAATCCCGGAGGTGGGAGTAATGTAAAGACCCGAAAATTTCAAGGAAATTTTTTTCTTAATTTATTTGGAATTTGACGATACTACGGCTTCTGACGGCACCTGATTCTGAGGCCCGGTGTTCTCGGAATCAATTTATGATGTTTAGCTTGGGTACGTTCAGTAAACGTACCAGCGGGTTTTCCTAACTTTTGAACCGGTGCTCGGAATCGAAATCCGAGGACACTGAAGAAACCGAAGCGCCGGTAATTTCTTGGGAACACCTTTTCCGAAGGTGCGTTTGCTCGGGTGTTGATGTAAAAAAGTGGGGAATAAAAATATAATTGTTTTATTTTTATTTTTCACTAAGCGGTTTAAGGGAAATAATGTTGTGTCTCAACTTAATTTCCCTTTTCTATGTGTTAGATCCTTGGTGTGGGAGTTGGAGTGGGACCCACCAGTTGTTAAAGTCCCATGAGAGGATTAAGGGTGAGGTGGGGCCCACACGAGCCCCCACCTTTTCAAATTCCCTAACTCCTCTAAACCCCTTTTTAATTAAGTGACTCCTCCCCTCCTCACCTCACAAATTAATTCATGCCACCTAAACAGTAATTAATTTGACAACATAAGATAAATTAATAAAGTCTGTTAGGTTTTGAATTTTGTATTTTGGAAATTCATGGATTGAGTAATAAAATAAGAGGTGTCTTATTTTATTTGGGTTTAACCATGTTGTGTTGAGTTTTTGGAAGAGATATAGTTTTTGATGATTTTCATCCTTCCACGAAGAACTCCATCCTCATCGTTGGAGAACGCGAAGAACGTCGGTGCCATCCTTGGCTTCCTTTTTCTCAATGCTTGACGAAGCGACGCCGTCATCCGACGACAACGTCAACGAAACAATGGATCATTCCCTTTCTTCACCAAGCGATCAACCATCGTGAATGGAGGTAGGGGTTGATTACTTTTTGTTCGTGAAATATCCTTTTTCGGTCTTCGTCTTTATTTTGGGCCACTTGTTATCAACTTATCAGGTGGTGGTCGAACCGCACGAACACGACCGACTCTCCTCCCCCTTTGATGTTTTGTTCATTTCAGCTCGAACAAGGGTGATGCAGTGCAACAGAACAGCATGGAAATAAGAAAGAATGTGACGAAGAAGCCCGGCGCCGTCGCGCCGTGCCGTTGAGGCCGAACGAAACCACAGCCAGAGTCGGGGCCGCTATGGTGATTCTAAGACTCTGCTGGTTGATCACTGTGTTCGGATTGACGGGTGATGAGAAATGGGGCTGCAAAGTCAATTTGAAGCCTCCGTAGTGAAGGTCGGTTCCCAGGAGGACTGTTGGTGAAGGCGGCGGGCAAATCGGACAAACGGAGCGCGTCTAGTGGTCCGTAGAAGGTGGCGGCGGCGCTCCGCCGGAACGGAACCGACGTGGCTAAGCCACTGCGGCGGGACAAAACTGAATGGCTTAGCTGTTCCGGAGGCTGAGCGGGGCGGCTTAAAGCCGTGTCGTTTTCGTTGACTGTGGGGGGTTGTAACCCCCCCCCCCCCCCACCCGCTGGCCACGCAGGCGCCGCGCCGCGCCAGCGCCATGGCGGGCCGCACCGCACCCCACCTGGGCCAGGCCGTGCCGGTCGGGCCGTGCCGTGCCCTAAAAGACCAGACCTGGTTCGGGTCGACCCAATTCGGGAAAACCCAGGGGGGTATCAGGCCGGGTTAGACCGGGCCCGAACACCCTATTTTCAGATAGTTTCGTTCGAACGCCCATATCATGGGATACAGACCTCTGATAGATTCACCGTTAGTTGCGATGGGATCCTTGGATAGAGACAGTTGTTTTGGTATATTAAACTCAAGGTTTCATAGAACTTTTTGTACGGCCGAGTCGGTTCGAACACGAAACCAACCGGACCCTCGGAGCGGAAATTCTTATAACATGAGCTCCGGACGTTCGATGGATGTGTCGTCGACTTTGTTGGATTCCTCATGATGAGATAGAACTTTTGGCATACTTCGCATGAGTTTTGGACGCAGTTGGATAGTGGTCAGGTTGTATTGAACCCGAAATCCAACTGGTCCCCTAGAACGGAAAAGCTACTAACTTTCAGACCGGACGTCCATTTGATGAACCATCAGCGGCGTTGGTGACCATGTTGAGAATTGTTCCCTATGAGTATACCTTATGAGAGTTTGGGGTACAGTGGAGATATGGTCGGGTTGGTTTGTACACGAAACCAATCGGGCCCCTGGGATGAAATGGCTGATAACTCACAGACCAGGCGTCTGATTGATTTGCCTTCTGTTGTGTTGAGTTTCCTATGATGTGGCTGAACCTTGTGATACTTCTTCGTGGGACTTTGTGATACTTGGAGTATCAAAAAATAGCTCATGGAGTGGACCCTGCCGGGGACGAGCTAGCAGAGTGTAGAGACCTAGTAGCTGGCTGAGACTGGACGACTGCTGATCAATCGTCTCGGAGTGATTCGGATATCCCAGTGGGGTGTGCTTGGTTGTAGCAGCAGACCCACGGTGGAGGTGCCCTTGAATGTAGCGGCAGACCCGCGGTACTCGACTGAAGGAGTACCCCTGTAGGCTATGAGGGGGTACACTTGATTGTAGCAGTAGACCCATGGTGGGATGCGCTTGGTTGCAGCGGCAGGCCCACATTACTCGACTGGTGGAGTACTTTAGTAGTCCAAGGTTAGTGGGGCACGCTTGGTTGCAGCCACAGGCACACTGTACTCGACAGAGGAGGAGTTCTCCAGCAGTCGTGGTTTCGACATAATGAATACAATACTGGTTTGAGCTCAGACTATGACCTTTATGTTTACCTCATGATTGAGATGGGTCACTTGATAACTTAGGTATATGTATGGTCATATACCTAGGTATTGGTTATCCGTTGATATCGTAACCTTTGTGTTTCCTCATGATTGAGATGGGTTACTTGATAACTTAGGTATAAGTATGGGCTTATACCTAAGTAAGGGTTATTCGTTGAGATCCTTAATTGTGGTTATCCTTGTTGGATTTAGTGAGACCTTGAGGGTCTCGGGATCCCCACTGAGTATCGTATACTCACCCCTGCACGGGCTATGCCCGCACCTCATTGCGTTGGTTGGAGACGACAGGAAGCGCTGACAGAATCCGAGTGTTTGAGGACTAGACGGTACCCGGAGGTGGACCTCATGACGAGTCAGTATTCGGAGGTGGACTTCACGGCGAGATGATACTCGGAGGAGGTTGATGGGAAAGAGCATTGTGGAGGCTATCTGTACCAACCCTTCAGGTGGGATCAATGGCAGACGATCCAAGAGCTGCGCTATCTGTACCTACCCTTCAGGTAGGATCTGAGGTGGATGACCCAGGAGTTGCTTCTACTTATCTTACATTTGTTTGTCTTTCCTGTTGTACTGTCGTTCAGTTGAAGTTGTACATCAGTTGGGTTTCTATTATGGCCCACTTACTTTTCAGCACATTCTTTTATACCTAGTGTATTACTTCCGCTTGTACTCTGTGGTGTTTTTTTTTTAATTTTATAAATTCAATGCCTCCCCAATTATTGGGATTTATGCCTTTGGTGCTACTCACTAGCCCATGGCCTATGGAAGGAGGGCTTGGGGTAGTCACGACACGGGCCCCGATAATGGGTGGTGAAAAATTTGTATCAGAGGAGTTCGGTTCTACCGCAGAACTTACAACTCTGATATTTTCTTTCTATGAAGCAATACTGTTAATGGTAATAAGTGTGGTTTTTTGTTCAGGGAGTCCAGTGTTGGTGCGGAGGCCGACGTATCTGTACACAAGGGCCCTGACTACTGATTTCCGACTTTGTGCATGAAAACACTAATTGCGTGTATATTTCCAAGAGTTTGAAAGTCATCTCAAACCACGTCAGCTCACCAGGTATAAAACGTTGAATGTGTCGCATCTGTTCAGGATGTCTCCACACAGACAGTCAGTTGGAGTTCTGAGAGAGTACTCGATGATGGCCCACCGAGTGACAAGGCTATGGTGCAGGGCCCTGTTTACTTTATTGTCACCCTTGGGTGGTGTACCAACAACACCACCACCTGATGGGAAGTAGATTCCACTTTCCATACTAGCAGATGGTGCATGACTGCAGAGTGCGTTGCACGAATTCCAGTAGAAGAGGCATCCTTGGTTACGAGGTGAGGCAGATTCCCAGATAGCAGAGGACTGGCTGGAGGTGATTGCTAGAGTTTTCCGCCTAGCTGAGACACCATTAGAGTGGATGGTAGACTAGGATACTAGTGTTTTCTAGTGAATGGCCCTGAGGATGGTCTGCATAGGGATGAGGCTTCGATATGTGGATCGATGCCTGGGATAGTGCCTTCGGGTAGTGTGCCACCTATACATCACTACCTGTTGGCCAGCAGTTACAACCGGTGGTACCGGTATGTGACACATTTAGAAATACTGCCTTACACGTGTTCCAACATCAGATACGCTCATGTTCCGAGGCAATCCCGACTCACATGAAGTTGAGGGATGGCTTGAGAAGGTGGCTGAGAGTTTTCTAGAGCTTATACAACTTCGGCAGGATGACATGTCAGTAGCTGAGAATTCATCAAGGCGTAACAAACCATTCTTGATTCTCGATGAATGTGATACGATCGGTGATTCAGGGCTCGGACATCCGAGCCAGCACATTTTCGATATGCATTCCATCTTATGTTAGGGTTCTAGAAAGAATCTTTGTGGTTGAGAATTCTTTTGCTGAATGGATGCAGTCAGTGATTGTTTACTATGGGAAAGCTGGAAACTGGCGCCAGTCTCAGAGACATGGGCATGTAAAATGTTTCAAGTAGAGGATGTAAAAAAGGATAGATGAATATGCAAGGCGGTAGAAATGGAAGCAGAGCTATGAGAGAAGCATGGGGTGGTGATCATTTTGACATGTTGCAACCACCCGCCCTTGTAATCCCCACCAGGCTCAGGGAGCTGGATGGCTGGGGAATGAGTAGCTGTATGCGGTCAAGGAGTGCAACCAAAAGTCTCTAAGGATGATTCGACGTACGGACTGTGTCTTCTACTAGCTGTCGTATCAACAAGACATTGATACGAATCATTCCTTCCTTCCACAAATCATGTCCTAGGCCTGGAGTTTCCAATAAGCTTTAGACATGACCCTCTTGTCTGGAGATACCTTTGGGAGGAGACTCGATAATCACACTTACGCCGACAGTGTGATCTGACCCACAAGGCAAGAGTTTCAGTTAGAATCTCTTGGTGGCAACGTTGAGGCCTTATGATGTTGGTCTGAGTATGGATTGGATCCACAGTTCATACACAGATTGACTGTGTTATGCAAAAAGGTTGCGGTTTACCTATAACGTTGGAATGGGGTTTTCCTTGGTCGGCGAAAAGGAAATTCCAGGCAGCACATGATGGAATCATGCATAAGAGGGTGCATTTGATCACTCAGGTGATGGAAAAACATACCTTTGTGCCAGAATTCTCTAGAGAGTTGCTGCACCACTTCCAGCAGAGCTTTCAGGAGCTGGGCTGACTAGTGCGCCCAAACTGTGGGAGTTGGTTACATAGTTCACTGCGACGCATTATGGACCAGACTCGAGTGTGTCTTGATATAGGAGTGGGTAGTGATCGCCTATGGATCACAGTAGATGAGACTGCATAGAGCTGACATGAGGCCTATAGAGTTCGAGGATGATGACCACGTCCTTATATGGGTCTCACCTCGACGAGGATTATGGAGATGTGGCTGAGGCGTCAAGTTATCTCCGAGGTTCAAATGACCTTTTTATGTTTTCAGCAGTGTAGGCAAGGCGGTTTACTACTTGACCTTTCAACCTCAGTTGCACCGGGTGCATGATGTCATCCTCGTATCTCAGCTAAGCAGATATGTGCATGACGCTTCACATATCATCGACCATAAGGAGTTGGACGTTGATGAATGGGTGACTTTCACAGAAGTTCTAGTGGAGAACGAGGATCAACAAGAGTAGTTCCTACATGGACGGTCGATTCCCCAGGTGAATTTTCACTGGAAGCTCGAGAAACTCTAGGAGATCACATGGGAGTGGGAGGCTCAGTTGAGTGCTCAGTACCACTTTTGTTTCCCTAGTTGTGTTATAGCATTATGGGGACATAAAGCCTGGAGGTGGGAGTAATGTAAAGACCCAGAAATTTCAAGGAATTTTTTTTCTTCATTTATTTGAAATTTTATGAGACTACGTCTTCTGAAGACACCTGATTCTGTGGCCTGGTGTGCTCGGAATCAATTTCTGAAGTTTATCTCGGGTACGTTCAGTAAACGTATGAGCGGGTTTTCCTAACTTTAGAACCGGTGCTCAGAATCGAAATCTAAGGGCACTAATGAAACCGAAGCAACGATAATTGCTTGGGAACACCTTTTCTGAAGGTGCATTTTCTCGGGTGTTGATGTAAAGAAAGTGGAGAATAAAAATATAATTGTTTTATTTTTATTTTTCACTAAGCGGTTTAAGTCAAATAAAGTTGTGTCTCAACTTAATTTCTCTTTTCTAAGTGTTAGATCCTTGGTGTGGGAGTTGGAGTGGGATCCACCGGTTTTTAACTTCCCATGAGAGGATTAAGGGTGAGGTGGGGTCCACACGATCCCCCCCTTTTAAATTCCCTAACTCCTCTAAACCTCTTTTTAATTAAGTGACTCCTCCCCTCCTCACCTCCCAAATTAATTCATGCCACCTAAACACTAATTAATTTGACAACTTAAGATCAATTAATTAAGTATGTTAGGTTTTGAAATTTGTATTTTGGAAATGCATGGATTGAGTAATAAAATAAGAGGTGTCTTATTTTATTTGGGTTTAACCTTGTTGTGTTGAGTTTTTGGGAGTGTTCTAGTTTTTGAAGAGTTTCATCCTTCAACGAAGCACTCCATCCTCATCGTTGAAGAATGCGAAGAACGCCGATGCCAACCTCGACTCCCTTTTTCTCGACGCTTGACGAAGTGACACCGTCATCCCACGACAACATCTACAAAAAAATGGAGCTTTCCCTTTCTTCGTCAAGTGATCAACCATCATGAATCGAGGTAGGGGTTGATTACTTTTTGTTCGTGAAATATCCTTTTTGGTTCTTTGTCTTTATTTTGCGCTGCTTATTATCAACTTATCGAGTGGAGGTCGGACCGCACGAACACAGCCGAATGTCCTCCCCCTTTGATGTTTTGTTCATTTCGGCTCTAACAAGGGTGGTGTGGTGAAAGGGCACCACGCGGAAACATGAAAGAATGCGACGAAGAAGCGCATCACCGTCGCGCCACGCCGTTGAGGCCGAACGAAACCACGGCCGAAGTCAGGGCCGTGGAGGTGATTCGAAGACTCTGCTGGTTTATCGTTGTGCGCAGATTGACGGGCGAAGAAAAATGGGGCCGCAAAGTCAATTTGAAGCCTTCAATGTAATGGTCGGGTCCCAGGAGGACTGTTGGGGAAGGAGGCGAGCAAATTGGACCACCGGAGCGCGTCCGGTGGTCCGCGCAAGACGGCGGCAGCGTGCCGCCGGAACAGAACTGTCGCGGCTGAGCTGCAACGGTGGGCCAAACTGGAACGGCATAGCCATTCCGTAGTCGGAGCAGCGCGGCTTAAATCCCCACCGTTTATGTCGACCACGAGGGTTTGTAACCCCCCCCCCCCCCCGCACCCGCTGGCCACGCGGGCGCCACCCCGCGCCAGCGCCAGGCCAGGTCGTGCCCACCGGGCCGGGCCGCGCCCTAAAGGGATGGACCCAGAACCGGCGTGGTTCTACCCAGTTCGGGCTGACCCACGGGGGGGGGGGGGATGTGGGTATCGGGCTGGGTTGGACCAGGCCCGAACCCCCTATTTTCAGAGAGTTTTGTTCAAACGCCCATATATCGGGCTACAGACCTCTGATCGACGCACCGTCAGTTGCGATGCGATCTTTGGATCGAGACGAGATTTTTGAGATATTACACCCAAGGTTACAGAGAACATTGGATACAACCGAGATGGTTCAGACATGAAACTAACCGGGCCCTCGGAGTGGAAACACTTATAACTTGAGCTCCGGACGTCCGATTGACGTGCCATCAACTTTGTTGGATTCCTCTTGATGAGACGGAACTTTTGGCATACTTCGCCTGAGGTATGGAAATAGATGGATATTGGATGGGATGGATTGAACCCGAAATCCAACCGGGCCCCTAGAACGGAAAAGCTGATAAATTTCAGACCGGACGTCCGTTTGACGAACCGTCGACGACATTGGTGACCACATTGAGAAACAGTCCCTATGAGAATACCTTATTAGAGTTCAGGGTACAGTTGAGATACAGTCGGGTTGGTTCGTACACGAAACCAAATGGACCCCCGGGTCGAAAAGGCTGATAACTCACCGACTGGGCATCTGATTGACGCGCCGTATGTTGTGTTGAGTTTCATATGATGTGGCTGACCCTTGGGATACTTCTTCATGGGAATATGTTTTACTTGGAGTATAAACCAATAGCACGTGGAGCATACCCTCCCGGTGATGATCTAGCAAAGTGAAGAGACCTAGTAGTTGGATGAGACTTGACGACTGCTGATCGATCTTATCGGAGTGATTTGGATAGCCCAGTAGGGTGTGCTTGGTTGTAGTAGCAGACCCACGGTGGAGGTTCCCCTGGTTGTAGCGGCAGACCCGTGGTACTCGACAGAAGGAGTACCTATATAGGATTTGAGGGGGTGCGCTTGGTTGTAGTGGCAGACCCATGGTGAGATGCGCTTAGTTGCAGTGGCAGGCCCACAGTACTCAACAGGTGGAGTACTTTAGCAGTCCTAGGTTAGTGGGGCGTGCTTGGTTGTTGCGGCAGGCCCACTATACTCGGTAGAGGAGGAGTTCTCCAGAAGCCATGGTTTCGACATCAAGAATAAAATCATGGTTTGAGCTGAGTCTATGACATTTGTGATTACCTCATGATTGAGATGGGTCACATGATAACTTAGGTATATGTATGGGCATATACCTATGTAGTGGTTATCCGTTGTTATCGTAACCTTTTCGTTTTTTCATGATTGAGATGGGTTACTTGATAACTTAGGTATAAGTATGGGCTTAAACCTAAGTAAGGGTTATCCTTTGAGATCCTTCTTTGTGGTTATCCTTGTTGGATTTGGTGAGACCTTGAGGGTCTCGGGGTCCCTACTAAGTATCGTATACTCACCCCTGCATGATCTATGCCCGCACCTCGTTGTGTTAGTTGCAGACGACGGCTAGCGCTGACAGAGGCCGAGTGTCCGAGGACTGGATAGTACCCGGAGGTGGACATCACGACGAGTCAGTATCCGGAGGTGGACTTCACGGAGAGACGATACTCGGAGGAGGTTGATGAGAAAGAGAGTTGTGGAGGCTATCTGTACCAACCCTTCAGGTAGGATCCGTGGCAGACAATCCCGGAGCTGCGCTATCTGTACCTACCCTTCAGGTAGGATCCGAGATGGACGACCCATGAGCTTCTTCTATTTATCTTCCAGTTGTTTTTCTTTCCCGTTGTACTTTCGTTTAGTTGTAGCTGTACTTTAGTTGGGTTTGTATTCTGGCCCACTTACTTTTCAGCACTTTCTTTTGTACTTAGTGTATTACATCCTCTTGTAGTCTGTGGTGTTAGTTTACTTTTATAATGGAAATTCCTTCCTAGTTATCGAGATTTATGCCTTTGGTGCTAGTCGCCAGCCCCTGGCCAATGGAAGGAGAGCTTGGTGTAGTCACGGCACGGGCCCCGAGAAGCATCGTGACAAATTGGTATCAGAGGAGTTCGGTTCTACCGCAGAACATATAACTATGATATTTTCTTTCTGTGAAGAAATAGTGTTAAGGGTACGAAGTGTGGTTTTTAGTTCTGGGAGTCCATTGTTGGTGCGGCGGACGACGTATCCGTACACCATGACCCTGACTATTGATTTCCAACTTTTTGAACCAAAACAATGATTGCATGTATGTTTCCAAGAGTTTTAAAGTCATATCAAACCAGGTCAGCTCACCAGGTATAAAAATTTGACCGTGTCACATCTGTTCAGGATGTCTCCACGCAGACAATCAGTTGGAGTTCCGAGAGAGTACTCGATGACGTCCCACTGAGCGACGAGGCTCCGATGCAGGGTCCTTTTTACTATATTGGCACCCTCGGGTGGTGTACCAGCAGCACCACCACCTTATGGGCAGTAGATTCCACTAGCCATACTAGCAGACAATGCACACCGGCAGAGCGCATTACACGAGTTCCAGCAGCAGAGGCCTCCGTGGTTACGAGGTGAGGCAAATTCCCAGACAGTAGAGGACTGGCTGGAGGCGATTTCTAGAGTGTTCGGCCTAGCTGAGACACCAGTAGAGTGGATGGTAGACTTGGCTACTAGTGTTTTCTAGTGAATCACCATGAGGATGGTCCACATAGGGATGAGGATTCGGCATGTGGACTGATGCCTGAGATAGTGCCTTCAGGTAGTGTGCCATCTATACATCACTACCTGTTGGTCAGCAGTTACAACCGGCGGTACCAGTATGTGACCCATGTAGACTTACTGCCTTACAGATGTTCCAACATCAGATACCCTCAAGTTCTGATGCGAGCCCGACTCATAGGCAGCTGAGGACTGGTTTGAGAAGGTGGCTGAGAGTTTTCTAGAGCTTATATAGCTTCGGCAGGATGACATGTCAGTAGCTGAGAATTCATCGGGGCATACCACACCATTCTTGGTACACGATGAATGCGATACGATCGGTGCTTCAGGGCTCGGACATCCGAGTCAGCACCTTTTTCTATGCATTCCTTTTTATTCTAGGTTTCTAGAATGAACCTTTGTGGTTGATAACTCTTTTTCTGAATGGATGCAGTCAGTGAAGGTTAGCTGTGCAAAAGATGGAAACTGGTGCCAGTCTCCGAGACTTGGTCGTGTAAGATTTTTCAAGTAAAGGAAGTAAAAAGGACGGATGAATCTGCAAGGTTGTAGACATGGAAGCAGCTCTATGAGAGCAGCATGGGGTGGTGAACATTTTGACATGTTGCAACCACCTTCCCTTGTAATCCACACTAGGCTTAGCGAGCTGGAGGTCGGGGGAAAGAGTAGATGCATGCGGTCAAGGAGTGCGGCCGAAAGGCTCTAAGGATGATTTGAAGTATGGATTTTGTCTTCTACTAGCTTCCGTATCAACGAGTCATTGATACGAATCATTCCTACCTTCCACGAATCATGTCCCAGGCCTGTAGTTTCTAGTAAGCCGTATAATTGACCCTCACATCTGGAGATACCTTTGGGAGGAGACTCGATAATCACACTTACGCAGACAGTGTGATCTAACCCACGAGGCGATAGTTTCGGTTGGAATCTCTTGGTGGCATCGTTGAGGCCTTACGATGTTGGTCTGAGTATGGATTGGATCCACAGTTCACACATGGGTTGACTGTATTAGGGAAAAAGGTTGTGGTTTACCTACAACATTGGGATGAGGTTTTCCTTGGTAGGCGAAAAGGAAATCCCTGGATGCACGGGATGGAATCATGCATAAGAGGGTGAATTCAATCACTCAGTTGATGGAAAAACATACCTTTGTGCCAAAACTCTCCAGAGAGTTGCGGAACAACATCCTGCAGAGCTTTCAAGATCTGGGTTGACCGGTGCACCAAACCTGTGGGCGTTGGTTACATATTTCACTGCGAAGCATTAGGGACGGGAGTCAGGTGTGTCCTAATGTAGGAGTGGGCAGTGATCGCCTATGGATCATAGTAGATGAGACTGCACAGAGCTGACTGTAGGCCTCTATAGTTCGAGGATGACGACCATGTCCTTATATAGGACTCACCTCGACGAGGTTTGCGGAGATGTGGCCGAGGCGACAAGTTATCTTCGAAATTCAACAGAGCTTTTTAGGTCCTCAGCAGGGTAGGAAAGGTGGTTTACTGCTTGACCATTCCACCTTAGTTGCACAGGGTGCATGATGTCATCCTCGTATCTCAGTTAAGCAGATACGTGCATGACCATTCACACATCATCGACCGCAGGGAGTTGGATGTCGATGACGGGGTGACATTCACAGAGGTTCTAATGGAGAACGAGGATCAAAAATATCAGGTCATACGTGGATAGTAGATTCCTCAGGTGTGCATTCACTGGCAACCCGAGAACCTCCAGGAGAGCACATGGGAGCGGGAGGCTCAGTTGCGTACTCAGTACCACTTTTGCTTCCCTAGTTGTGTTATAGTTTTAGGGGGACGTAAAGCCCTGAGGTGGGAGTAATGTAAAGGCCCGGAAATTTCAAGTAAATTCTTTTCTTAATTTCTTTGGAATTTTATGAGACTACAGCTTCCGATGGCACCTGATTCCGAGGCCCGGTGTGCCCGGAATCAATTTCTGATGTTTAGCTCAGGTACGTTCTGTAAACATAAGAGAGGGTTTTCCTAACTTTTGAACTGGTGCTCGGAATCGATATCCGAGGGCACCGATGAAACCGCAGCACTGGTAACTGCTTGGGAACACCTTTTCTAAAGGTGCATTTACATGGGTGTTGATGTAAAAAAATTGGGGAATAAAAATATAATTGTTTTATTTTTATTTTTCACTAAGCGGTTTAAGTGAAACAAAGTTGTGTCTTAACTTAATTTCTATTTTCTAAGTGTTAGATCCTTGGTGTGGGAGTTGGAGAGGGACCCACTGTTTATCATCCCATGATAGGATTAAGGGTGAGGTGGGGCCCACACGAGCCCCCATATTTTCAAATTCCCTAACTCCTCTAAACCCCTTTTTAATTAAGTGACTCCTCCCCTCCTCACCTCCCACATTAATTCATGACACCAAAACACTAATTAATTTTACAACTTAAGATCAATTAATTAAGTATCTTATGTTTTGAATTTTGGATTTTTGAAATGAATTGCTTGAGTAATTAAATAAGAGGTGTCTAATTTTATTTGGGTTTTAGCTTGTTGTGTTGAGTTTTTGGGAGAGTTCTAGTTTTTGAAGAGTTTCATCCTTTCACGAAGAACTCCATCCTCATCATTGAAGAACGCAAAGAATGCTTGTGCCATCCTCAGCTTCCTTTTTCTAGACACTTGATGAAGCGACGCTGTCATCCCGCGGCAACGTCTACAGAACAACGGAGCTTTCCCTTTCTTCGTCAAGTGATCAACAATCGTGAATCGAGGTAGGGGTTGATTACTTTTTGTTCGTGAAATATCCTTTGTCGTTCTTAGTCTTTATTTTGGGCCGCTTGTTATCAAATTATTGGGTGGTGGTCAGACCACAGGAACATGGCCAACTATCCTTCCCCTTTGATGTTTTGTTCGTTTCGGCTCGAACAAGGGCGGCGCGGTGTAATGACACCCCGTGGAAAGAAGAATGAACGCGACGAAGAAGCACGACCCCGCCGCGCCACGCCGTTGAGGCCGAACGGAACTGCGGCTGGAGTCGGGGCCGTGTAGGTGAATCGAAGACTCCGTTGGTTGATCGCTGTGCACGGATTGATGAGAGACAACAAATAGGGCCGCAAAGTCAATTTGAAGCCTCCACAGTGAAGGTTGGGTCCCGGGAGGACCGTTGGCGAAGGAGGTGAGGAAATCGGACCACCGGAGTGTGTCTGGTGGTCCGCGGAAGGCGGAGGCAGCGCGCTGCCAGAACGGAACCGCCACAGCTAAGCCGTTGCTGCGGGCCAAACCGAAATGGATTAGCCATTCCAGAGGCTGAGCGTCACGGCTTAAAGCCACACCAGTTTCGTCGACCGCGGGGGGTTGTAACCCCCCAGCAGCTGCTGGCCACGCGGGCACCGCGCCGCGCCGGTGCTAGGATGGGCCTCCCCGGCAGGGCCGAGCCATGCCCTAAGGGGATGAACCCGGACCTGTTATGGGCTGACCAGGGGGGGTATCGGGCCGGGTCAGACCGGGCCCGAACCCCCTATTTTCAGATAGTTTCGTTCAAACACCTGTATCTTGGGCTTCAGACCTCCGATCGACGCACCTTCTGTTGTGATGAGATCCTTGGATCGAGACGGTCGTTTTGGTAAAATACACTCAAGGTTTCGGAGAACTTTGGGTATAGCCGAGTTGGTTCGAACACGAAACCAACCAGGCCCTCGGAGCGGAAACACTTATAACTTGAGCTCCAAACATCTCATGGACATGCTGTTGACTTTGTTTGATTCCTCTTGATGAGAAGTAAAATTTGGCATACTTTTCCTGAGGTTTGGACACAGTTGGATAGTGGCCGGGTTTTATTGAACCCGAAATCCAATCGTGCCAGCTGGAACGGAAAAACTGATAACATTTATACCGGATGTTTGTTTGAAGAACCATCAGTGGTGTTGGTGACCACGTTGACAAAAGGTCCGTATGAGTATTCATTATGAGAGTTCAAGGTATAGTTGAGATATGGTCGGGTTGGTTCGTACACGAAACCAACCGGGCCCCCAGGACGAAAAGGCTGATAACTCATAGACCGGGGGTCCGATTGACGCGCCGTCTGTTGTGTTGAGTTTCCAATGATGTGGCTGACCCTTGTGATACTTCTTCGTGGGACTTTTTGATACATGGAGTATGGACCAATAGCTCATGGAGCGGACCCTCTCGGTGATGAGCTAGCAGAGTGTAGAGACCTAGTAGCTGGATGAGACATGATGACTGCTGATCGATCGTCTCGGAGTGATTCAGATAGCCATGTGGGGTGCTCTTGGTTGTAGCAGAAGTCCCACGGTGGAGGTGTGTTTGGTTGTAGTGGCAGACCCGCGATACTCTACAGAAGGAGTACCACTGTAGGATATGAGGGGGTACACTTGGTTGTAGTGGAAGACCCATGGTGGGATGCGCCTGGTTGCAGCCACAGGCCCACAGTACTCGATAGATGGATTACTTCAGCAGTCCCAGGTTAGTGGGGTGTGCTTGGTTGTAGCGGCATTCCCAATGTACTCGACAGAGGAGAAGTTTTCCAGTAGCCGTGGTTTCGACATCATGAATAAAATCCTGGTTTGAGCTGAGTCTATGACCTTTGTGTTTACCTCATGATTGAGATGGTTCATTTGATAACTTAGGTATATTTATGGGCATATACCTAGGTAGTGGTTATCCGTTGATATCGTTACCTTTGTGTCTCCTCATGATTGAGATGGGTTACATTATAACTTAGGTATAAGTATGGTCTTATACATTTGTATGGTTTATCCGTTAAGATCCTTCTTTGTGGTTATCCTTGTTGGATTTGGTGAGGCCTTGAGGGTATCAGGGTCCCTACTGAGTATCGTATACTCACCCCTTCACGGGATATGCCCGCACATCATTGTGTTGGTTGCAGACGAAGGGCAGCACTGATAGAGGTCGAGTGTTCGAGGAATGGACGGTACCCAGAGGTGGACCTCACGACGAGTCAGTATCTGGAGGTGGATTTCAAGGCGAGAATATACTTTGAGGAGATTGATGGGCAAGAGCGTTCTGGAGGCTATCTGTACTTACCCTTCAGGTAGGATCCGTGGCGAACGATCCAGGAGCTGTGCTATCTGTACCTACCTTTCAGGTAGGATCCGAGGTGGAAAACCCGGGAGATGCTTCTATTTATCTTCCAGTTTTTTGTTTTCATGTTGTACTTTCGTTCAGTTGTAGTTGTACTTTAGTTGGGTTTTTATTCTGGCCCACTTACTTTTCAGAACATTATTTGGTACTTAGTGTATCACTTCTACTTGAAATATGTGGTGTTTGTTTACATTTATAAAGGAAATGCCTTCCCAGTTATCTAGATTTACGCCTTTGGTGATATTCTCCAGCCCTTGGCCTATGGAAGGCGGTCTTGGGGTAGTCACGACACGGGCCCCGAGGAAGGGTCGTGACAATTTCATAATTTTAATCCTTAGAAGGTTCATGTTTATTAGGGATGTAACATATTTTTTTCATTTATTCAATTTAAGAGACAAGATGGAGCTTGTGGTTATACACTTATGAAGATTTTACTTGTTGTTCATGAAATATTGTTAATGGAGATTAAAAAATAATTTTGGATTGGGAGACTATTCATGGGTTTAGGATTTTGGGGCCCCCTGTTATCCAATGCATGGACCCTATGCTTTCTGAAAAAATTAAATGATATGACCATACTTTTAGTGTAGAGACCAATGATATTTAGATATATCAATTTTTTTACACAATATATTGAACATACTAATGTTAGGAAATATTAATTAACAGAATTATAAGAAATTTTAAAAATCCATGCTACCATGATAACTATTTCACAAATTCTTCCAGATATGGTTACTAGTATTGATGTACATTTGTTTTAGGGATAAAAGATTCAATGAGACAATCGAGCCTATAATCAAATGATCTATCGAACTAAAATTAATATCTGCAAGAATAAAATTTTTCCAATATTTTATCAATGTCTAGAGATATTGTATTAAATAAATATCATTTTAGAGATTGGACACTCAAAGAATTAGCAAAATATTGGCTTCGTCATTATTTGATTTCAAAATGAGTATTGCGATATATTGGTAGTCTATCCAATGTGATGGGAAGCATAAAAGTTGTTGAAATTGTTAATATGCATGTCGATATATGTGGATATTTTTGGGTATGATTTAATTAAAATGCTTCATTTGTTTTTATTATAGTCACTGATGACATCAATAAATTGACGTGATCTTTATATCTCTTTATAATTGGAGATTAATCATGTGAGATATAACAATTTTGTTCAAGGAAGTCCTTTACCATACCCCTAATATTGTTCTAAATGAGGATTCCATGGAGCAACATATTTAAGAGGTACTACATCGAGTTATTTTGAATGAGTTTTAATGATTTCAATACAAATATACATCGAGGTAAAGAAGAAGAAATAATTGATAGATCTATTTCATTCACATGGTGTATTACCTTGATATTGTTTTTAGAGAGTTTTATGAATAGTAGAGGTGGACTATCGATGTATTCATAGTTGAGTTTCTAAAAAGTAGTGATTTGATAATATAATTTAATTTCACTCAATAATGGGGATGAATGTTATTTTTAATCTATATGGGGATCCTTCATTATGAATTATTTCTCAATTTATTTATGGTTGTAATACGTCTTGTTGCACAAAAAATAAAGGATGTATGCATGGAATGATAACTTATATAAATATTAATCTATATCATCTAAATATTCTCCAAAGGGAGTATGAGTAGAATATTTCACTAGCATGTGATTAGTAGCCAGGTGATTAGGATTCTACATTGTCGAGGGTAGATGTAATTAGTAGAGATTATCCCTAGGATAGTCCCCATCCTCAAGGACCTAGAGAATATCCTGGTATTAAGGGATATTGGAACCACAAAATTGGATCTAGAAATTGATATATACAATTAATTCATGAATTAACATGTGAGAGGATACATGTTTTATATGGTCTACCTCAATTTTTTCATTCTGAAGTATACATATTTTTCCATCTTATTTTCACCCACCTATTTCCAAAAATTATGACTATGGTGGAGTGACATACAGTTCTCGTGGTATTTTACCCACATGTCAAAGGACAAGAGATTATATATTATATTCACCGGGTGTGTAAACTAAGGATAGGGACTCATTAGGTGAAAGTGGTTTTATTATTTCAATATATACAACCATATGAAAAAATTATTTTCATCGATTGGTTTTGTTACATGTGCGATATTATGGATTAAATTAGATTGATATGTGTGTTTTTTATTTAGGTCTAGTGAATAAGGTTAATATGATATTGGGATTATAATATGGGTTGTAGGTATTTTTATCCACTTTTCTATTAAATAGTAAAGATATCAATAGTGTCAACAGAATTGGAGACTATATGTTATTACAATGGGTTTCTAGATGTCTTCCATGATGAGGTTTTGGAAGTAACACACCCCCTGATGTGATATCAATTTGATATAGTCTAATGACTGGGAACATCATAACTTTTGACATAAAAATATCTTATAGAGCCCAAGAAGTTGTGTTAATTGGAGACCTATATCATTGATTTTCTACATAAGATATTTATTTTTCTTATTGAATCTCATTTGGGTGATATAATATTATTCAACAAAAAAGGAATATAATCTTCTGATGACATATATAAAATATTTATGGTCGAACTAGGTGATAGTAATGAATCAGTATACACTTTTTTATATAAAATATCTATTCAAAAATAAAAATTGAACTAGTTGTTTTTTGGGTTTATTTCTATTTTTCATATAATTATATGATGCCAAAAGCGTATATTCTTATGAAATAAATTTGATGTTTTTATGGCTGGTCTCATATTTTTACACATAATATTTTTTAGTATGAACACGTTAGTTTTGTTCATATTTCATAGGAACATTTTGTTTTGATAGTTTAATGAACATGTCATTTCCATATTCTTTAATGAATCACTTTTATAATTGATGTTAGAGTACATGTATATTGAGGTTCATAGATAATTCAGGAGGGAACATCAACACCATCAACTCTATGAGAAGCAGTCAAATATTATATTATAGGTAAATAACCAGAAATTTTGTAAACATGTTGTGTACCCATATGTTTTATATTGATCCTATTATTTTACATAGACCATTACATGATTTAAAGCATCATATTATAACCCATGGATCATAATGTCTTGATTCATGGATGAATATGAACATAAAATTGAAAACATGGGACTAAATATTCCATTTCATTATGAAATATTCGTAAAGAGATCCTAACATCCATTTTTCTCGTACATATTCATAGGATAACCTAGGGATAACATGAAAAAATGGATGAGATAAAATCCAATTAGGGGAATATGCATAACAATAAATCTTTTCCAAATGGGTTAGAAGTCCTAAAATAATGATATAAAAATGAATGGAACATATGAAATCATAATATATAAACATGGGATCATATATACATGGACTCATAATAATGTGGTAGTAACATAAAAAAATTACATTAGATTGATTCAAGGCTCTTTGTATATAGAGGATAACAAGTCAAGGTTAACCACCAAGATCGTTTCACATTGTAGGATGAGTCAAGGCAAACTACCAAGACCATTGCATATAACTTCACATGAGACTAATCTAAACAAAATTACTACAAGGACTATCTGCAAACACCCATATTAACATGTTCATGAATTTTATTTCCATATAAATAATCATATATAATCAATCATACATAATCATTAGGGTACCAATGGAAAGAAAATGGAATTATAATCAAATCATAAATCATAATGAATTTCTGTATCATATAATTGTCCATGAAAGAAATGAATTAAAATATATATGGAAATTTATAAGGAAAAATAAGCATTCAGCAAGGTAAGTGATTTCAAACTGATGTGTCATAATGTCGGAAGAGTATTTAAGAAATATTATAATTAAAAAATTCTATCATGGTTTAATGTAAATATCAAAGGTCATTTAAAAACAAGAGTATAAAATTTTATATAAATACAGAAGTTATCAATGAATGTATTCTTAAAAAAAATTATTGTTTTATAAAAATAATTTCTCCTTAAAAAATTTTATAAAGTGATTTTAAAATTAAATTATAATTCATGTAGTTCTCTTAAAAAGGGTATTCTTTTCAAGATGAATTTGGGATAGAACCATCTAAAAACAAGAATGTCACCAAAAGAGAATGGCGATTGGATCGTGATAGATGATTTTGGATAATATATATAGAAATTATAATTGTTACATAAAATATATAGATATCATCATTTGGGTAAAAATAATGATAATGAAACCCAAAAGAATAATAGAGGTTCGCGTAGAATCCATTAACTTTATTCAGATGGTGTTCTTCACTTTATCTTAATTTCCTGGATAAGCATATTTCATTAATTAATTAATATTACCAGAATCCATTCTTCTTGTATTTTATTTATTATATCCTTATTATTTTCATTCATGGTGTTTTTGATTAGTTAAGTGGTTCAATTTCATTGTCTGGGAGCATTTGTTTCTTCTATTTTCATGGTCGGTTTACATATATACATGTAAGGATAAACATGTAAGATGATAATGGTTGTGAAGATTGATGTTGAATGTTATTAATTAACATATAGAATATTTCATGGTTAAAAAATTGTTTATCTTATTTAGAGTAATGATGAATCATTATATAAAATTTTAATAATATCTTTTTCGGTCGATTTTTTGTTTTTAATCACAATGTACACCTATTGCTTTATAAATAAATATCATGTGTAAAAAAAATTCATATATTAAAATTATACATATTTTATATGTTATAGAATATTTAAACTATCAAAATGGTATGATGACTTGAATTGAAAATGGTAATAGAAATTGAAAATCCACGGTCCTTGAATGGTATAAATTAACTAATATCACATGGTGTTTTAATTTCTAGTATAAAAGGAGGATAAAAAAAAGATGGCGATGAGTTATTCAATTATCATAACAAAATTCCATTAAATTTATGTTACTTTAGTTTTCGTAACATTTGGATGATAGGAGGTGAGGAATGAAAATGAATGAAAGGAACATGAAAGAAAATAAAATAAATGGAAAGGAGAATTTACATCGGGATTATAACTTCCTTGATAACCTCTTTAGGGAAAAGGATTAGGTACTTTGAAGAGACCTAGGGCTTATGGTCATGCGATAGAGGAATAGGGAGATATTTGAGTATAATTATGACTAGGAACATGGCTTCATTGGTGTGAGGAGAGAAAGTAAATAGGGGTGGTATTTATTGTGGAAGAGACGTGGGGTTTCAAATTATATTAATCATTAGATAAATATTTTTTTTCATGACTATGAATAATATTGATTATTGTGACAAAAAATTGAATGTGGGAATTTTTATTCAAGATAATAGTCACACATCATCCATACTACAATTTATGTAATAATAATTCATGTATTTAGCATTTATCAAAAATTATGTTATTTCACTTATAAAAAAATTAAATTATTTTATAAAAATCAAAACAAATCCAACCTAACCATTTTTTGACAGGTAGAATAGAAAAATGGATTTTAAAAAATAATAATTTTATACATATAATAAATTTAATTTTTAATTAAAATCATAATGTACTTTGAAAATACAAATTTAAAAATTAAAACTAATTTATTAATACATTGTAACATTAAATAAGGTCTTATAAAATTATCATATAATAATAAGTCATTAAAATAATAATTTGTGAATATATTTTATTAAAATAAAATTTCTTTTATATTATTAAGTTAATAATTAAATTCTAATTAAATATGAATGACTTTCAAAAATACCCATACTTAATTAATACTTTTTAAAATATTGACTTACTTATAATATGTTATATTTTAATCATATTTTCACTTATATGATGGATAATTTTTTTTATAATTTCATTAGTTAGGTTACTATTCAATTGGCCATTTTAATATCCACAATGGTCACAATAATATTCTAATGTTCATGTTACTATTTCATCGGTGTATACTCTTTAACTTATAAAGATACCTTTTAATTTACTCATTCCTATATTAAAAGGTATCTACAATGTTATATGTTTAATTTATTTTATAATAACATAATATATAATTATTAAATGGTAATTAAATTGATAAAACATTTCGTCATTACATTTCCCCCTTAAGAAATTTCACCCTAGAAAATTCGTTTTACATTGAATGCCATCAATAGGTGTGGGTAATTTACCATCATTTCCTCCACCAATTCCAATGATTCCTCATTGTACTAATGGTTCTACCATAGTAATTTGACCATGTTAGTAGTAGTTTTACATAGTAAAATATCTCCCTAATCCATGATCTTCACTGGTTGATACCCATAAGAAAGATCAATCTTCGGTTGTACAACCATATAAGACAGTACATGTTGAGGATATATATTATAAATATTTAATATTGATGCATGGAAGACATTGTGTACATTAGACATGGTAGGTGGAAGTTATATCCTATAGGTAACAGTTACAACATGATCCAGAAACATGAAGTGGATGATGTACCTTGGTCTTAACTTTACTTTCTTCCCAAACGTCATAATCTTTTTACATGGCGATATGCAGAGGAATACCATGTGTCTAACAATGAACTCTATGTCTCATCGATGATTGTGTACAAAGATCATTTTTCGAATTTGGGATGCCTTGATGTGTGGTAAATTGTTTTCACCTTCTCCCCTTTTTCATCGACCATTTCAGGTATAATCATCTTACATTACCCAATATCTTCCCTATAAGCAGGTGTTCTGTACCATTTCCCAAAAAGGGATTCATATGGTTTCATTCAAATACGTGAGTGAAAACTATTGTTATAATAGAAATACTCTAGTCGAAGATATTGGTACCACCATTCTTTGATGTCTATAGAACATTCTCCCAACATGTCTTCATGTGTCAGAATAGTTTTCTAATATTGACCATCAGTTTTAGGATGAAAGACCATACTAACGTTTAGATTAGTGCATAGATAATGATGGATACATTTATATAAAATCACCATGAATCTTTGATATCTATCATATACAATAAATAGTGGTATTACATGAATACATAACCTCTGTTATATATAAATTTGTGTAAGTATATCCAATAAGGTTTCTTCTCGAAATTCAATAAAGGGAGTTTTTTTGGATGACAATCCACAATGACCCATATAGTGTTGTTTCCTTTGGATGTCCATGGATGTCCAATGAAAATGTATCTGGTTATGTTTTCCCACTTCCATGTTGGTATGCATAGTGGATTTATAATCTCCATATTTTTCGGTATTTCACCCTTCACATATTGAAATAAAAGGCCGTTTGATGTATATTTAGTAATATCATTCTTCAAATTATCTCACCAAATGTTTTCTCAGAGATCTAGATATAGAATTCTACTTCCTTGGTGAATAGAGAAGGTTTTACTATTTGAATCATTTAGAAGCTCCTTCTTTATCTTCATATCAGATCATTCACATAATTGTTAGCCAAATAATAAAACTCATTCCTCATCAGTCTAAACTCGGATGATTAACCATTTCTGATAATATTAACAATTTTTTGAATTTCCACACCATTTCTTTGAGGATCCACTATTTTTTCCATGTTGGATTGTTGATAAATCATTTGAGAAAGGGTTGATGATGTTCATACATTTATTTTTCCCATTTACATCCTTTTTAAATCAAATAAAATTTTATGTTCTTCAACTCTCAATGTTGATAAAGATGAAAGATCATTTCTACTTATATCATCTACCACTTTATTTTCCATACAAAGATGGTAGGGTATTGAGAAATCATAATCCATGATGAACTCTAACCATATTCACCAGTTCATATTATGCACTTTCAGTGTGAATATATATTTGAGAATCATGTGGTCCTTATATATCTCACAAATCACCCATAGAAATAATGTCTCCATATTTTCAATGCAGGGATAGTAGTTTACAAATCAAGATCATGTTTGGGATATTTTTTATCTTATATTATAATATTCCATGAAGGGTAGTGTATAAAATTATCATTTTTCATCATCATACTTCTCAATAACTTCATTGAAGCGTCATTATGCAAGACAAAGAGTTCTCTACTTATCAGTATTGTGTGTACTTGCGGAAGGATAAGAAAATTTTTGTGCTCCTTAAATATTTACTCAAATTCTTGATCCTAGATGAACATCACTCCATTCCTTGTCATCTTGTTCATTGTATTTGAAAATCATGAATAGTTATTCAAAAATAATCAATAATACGTGGTTAGACCCAGAATGCTACAGATATTTGTTACAGATGATGGCTTGGGACACTCTTCAATTGCCTTTTTCGTAGAAGGGCCAACAAGTATTCCTTTTCATGGGATAATATTACCCAAATTGATAATTACTCCACCCATAAGTCACATTTAAAATAATTAGAAAAATTATTTTTGCACTTGTGAAGTCATCATCAAGGTATTGAAATGATCCTCATGTTTCTCCTTTCTCAGAGAGTATATTAGAATATAATCAATAATGACTACCATAAAATTGCAGAGGTAATATCTAAAGACTATATTAATTATTTCCTTTAATATTTCTAATGCATTTGTGAGTCTGAAGGGTATTAGTATGAACTCATAGTGTCCACACCTCGATCGAAAGATAGTTTTTGGGATATTTTCCTTCTTCACCATTAATAGTTTATATCCCAACCGAAGGTCCACCTTATAGAAATAATTGGCCCCACATTTCTTATCAAACAAGTCATCTAATTGAGGTAGGGTATACTTGTTCTTTATAGTGATTTTATTATACTCATGATATTAAATGAATAGGTGCGTTGAAACATCCTTCTTGTTGACAATGTGGAATAGTTCTCCCCAAGGTGAAGCACATGGGTTTAAATAAACCTTGTATGGATTCTCTTATAACTACATCTTTATCTCTTACAACTCTACTGTGGGAATTCTATAAATTTTCCTTGATATAGGAATGGATCCAATAGTATGTTCAATAGAGAAATAAACAAATCTATCATGAGTTCATCATTGAATACATCAATGTAATCCATCACGATGGTTATATATTCCAAAAGTATTATCTCATTCGTCTCAATCATTTGAGAAAGGTATGGTTTCTTAGAAGGTATCATTATCATCACATGAGATAATGAATCTAGAGGATAGTCATCATCCACCTTACATTGATATAGGATTTGGAGGATAATCAAGGATTTTCACAGTGATCTCCCTTTCCCAGTAGTTAATGATGGATTTTTATAAATACACCCAATCTATGCTCAATATATCCTCGAACTCCAGTAAAGTATGTGTGACTATAAATAATGGGAGGATTAGTCAGAAAATGTTATGTGACCGAGAGTTATATAATTTTGATGAAATAATTGACCTATTTATTATTCTCACAGAAAAATAGATCTCTAAATTTTACGGTGGTGTTTGAATAGTTCTACGAAACATGAAACATAAGAAATTTGTCATAAATCTAGAATCAAATATTTTAATTGTTATTTTTGGATGAAAATCTAACGTACCTAACACCAGATAATTTTCCATCTACATCTCAGCATTATTTATTGTATAAGAACCTATTTCCTTAGATGTTTTCTGGATTTCCACTGACATCCCATGGAATAGGGAAATTGGCTACATAATGATCATGTTCCCTGTATTTGTTAAATTATACTATAGGGTGTCTGTTTATATAAATATTCCATTATTATTCTATGTTAGTGGGATGCTTCATATCCCTTTAGCAGTTTTTAGTCAGATATCTAATTCTACATCATTGGATGCAATTCGTGGTCCCCATTATACTGTTCCAAGGATGCGTCTTACCCCAATTTTTACACATTGGATGTTTGATATTATTTTCATCATGTGATTTATTGACTAAAAATCCCCTATTAGACTCCATTTTCCAATTTTTTACACTGATCCCATTAATCCATAGGGAGTCATTGATCTCCATTTCAACATCATGTGCACAATAGACAATCTACTCATAATGTTCGAATTCTCGAATAACTAACACCTTTCATAGACTTGGATTTATTCCACCCAAAAGGAGACCCACTTTTATTTTTGTGTTCATGAAAAATCGTAGGTTTATTGGGAAAGACTTTTTAATTGTAATTCAAACACCCCGATTGACTCTTCTTCCTTCTGATTATGTGTGAGGAACAATATATCAATATTAAGATAGAGGGTTAAGTGAGAATATTTATTGGAAATAATTATCTTGAATTCCTCCCAATCCATGGAATCCTTTTCCACCTGGAACATTGTATTCTTGATCTGTGTCTACCACTGATAACCTTTCCCATCCAAATGATAGACTACATGTATGACTTCATCTACTTCCGAGAAATGAGGATAGAGAATATCATTTCAAGGTAGATAATCCACTATTCTACGAGGAAAGGATCAATAGATCCACTAAAATGGAGTCCTTTTCTTAATTATGGAATCCATGAAAACATTTTATATCCCTGGAGATGGTGGGTATTCCACATGATTCATGATATTTTTCATAACATGATCCATGTGAGGAAGAACAATCATAATGTTTTAGGGGCCCATTCCTATCATATCAGGCATATAATTAAGGTAATCATAAAATTTACTATCACATGGATTTGAATCATGTGTTCTTCTATTTCCCACCATTATCTATGATAAATAAATTACAATTAGGGGGCTTAAATACCTACCTATTAACCATAGAAAAGAAAATTATTCGTAAAAGGATAAACCTATAATGGAAAAGTGTATCTCAACCTGTGATTCCCTTGGTTTCAGTCCTGGTTATCCCTGATTTGTTTCCTAACATATAATCTTATGGGTTTACTATTTTATTTCCCTTAATAATGGTTCACACTATGCTTATGAATTTACAAAATAATATCCTCCAGGAGTGTGAAACCTAGAGTGCAAAAAGTCCTATTTTCTTGCACCAATTCTCATTTGAGTCTATCTTAAAGAGGTGTTTTCTAGTTTTACCCATATATACATTTTTTCATATCCAAATCCATGTATTTTTATCCAACAAGTATTCATTTCGGTGATTAACCACTTAATCAATACATAAATAAATTTAGTGATGTTATCATATACTTAGTCTCATCCCAAAGGTTAATATTAAAGTGTTCTTTTCCTAATACAAAAAATAACTTTCTCTACCTATGTTACCGACTATAGTGGCCCATACCTTTTACATATTTCATTACATTATTTTAAGAATCATATTACAATACATGGGTCATAATGTCTGGTGACTTGAATGACTGGATTCTTAAAATTGAATACATGGGACTAAATATAAAATATATTTATTTAATAAACATAAAGATATATTAACATCCATTGTGCTAGTACATATTCACAGGATAACCTGGGGATAAAATGAATAGGGGGATGAGCTAAAATTCCATTTAGGGAATAATCATAATAACAAAACTATAGAACATGGGTTATAAGACATTGAATAATGATTTAAAAAAGAATGGAACATATGAAATATTTACATAAAAAGAAGGGATAATATAAACATGGAGTCATAATAATTTTAAATGAACATAAAACCTGAATTTATCACGGTTCAAGGCATGTTGCACATACAGTAACACAAGTCATGGTTTTACCCAATACTGTTACCCATGATTGCATGATTAAAGGATAACCTCCAAGACCATTGCATATAACGTCTCATAAAAATCAACATAAACCAATGAATTGGTGCACTATTTGGGAAAACATATCTAAACAAGTTCACGAATACTGTTTCTACAAAAAGAATCACACATAATCAATCACACATAAAAATAAGGGTACCCATGGAAGGAAATGGGTATCATAATCATGTCATAAAGCATAGTGAATGGGAGTATCATAAAAGTAATTATGAATTAATGAAATTACAAATTACATTTAAATTCATATTTTAAAATTATAATATACCATGATATGTTATTTCAAACAAATTCTTTAACATGTAGGAAGAGTATATTTCAAATTTTAGCATTAATACATTTTAGTATGGTTTAAGGAAAATATCAGAGGTCATTTAAAACATAAAAGTGTATAATATGTCATATAATAAAATTAAACCAAGAAGTATTTAATAAATAAATTATTGGTTCTATAAAAATAATAATGTATTAAAAAATATTATAGATTGCTCTTTAAATTGACTAAAAATTCAAGAAGTTCTTTTAAAACAGGTTTTCTTTTTGAGAAGTATTAAAGAGGGAACCATATAAAGAACATGTTTATTACCAAAATATAATGATGAAAGTATAATAATAAATTTATTATTATAATATATAAAAAATTTAGATTATTTACATAAAAATAACAGATAATAGAATTTGGTTAAAAATAATTAAGCATGACAATGGAATAATGGTGGTTTGGGTAGAATCCCTAACCTTAAGTCTGATGGTGTCCATCACATTATTTTAATGTCATGGATCACCAAATTAAATTCATTAATTAATATTTATAGAACCTATTCATCATGTAATTTAATTATTATAACCTTATTAAGTTCTTTCATGGTAATTTTGATGTGCTAAGAGCTTCAATTTAATTATATGGGTGAGTTTATTTACTTATACATCATGATTGGTTTTCATATAAAAATATAATGAAAAAAATGTAAGATGATAATGGTTTTACAAAATTGAATATTTCTGATATTACTGAACATCTAGAATATTACATGACTATAAAATTATTGTGTTTTAAAGGAGTGAAGATGAATCATTATATAATACATTAATGATAACAATTTTGGCTAATTGGATATTTTTAAATACAACAAAAACATTTTGAATTATAAAATAATATCATGTGTATAAAATAATAACATACAACAAATTAGAAATATTACATATATTGATGTCTCCTCCAAGGATCAAAATGATTTCTTGAACAGAGTTGAAGAATGTAATAGAAATTGAAATCCCCTCCTCTGTGAATGTCTTAAATTAACACATGTCGAGTGGTATTTATATTTCTAGTATAAAATGAGTGGAGAGGATAGAAGATTATGATTTATTCCATTATGATAACAAAATTCTAGTAAATTTATGGTACTAGAGTTATCATAACATTTGTATAAATGAGGTGAGAACATAAAAAAAAGAAAGGAACATGAATAAATATAAAAGAAATGAAAATGGAATTTACCACCTAATTATAACATCATTGAGAACCTATTTTGGGTAGTGGATTTGGTATTTTAAGGATACAAAAAACTTATGGACTAGTTATAGGGGATCAGGGGAGATTTGAGCATAATTTGGACTAGGTACAAGGATTGAGAGGTGTGAAGAGTGGAGGTAAATTATGGTGGTTTTTAGAGTGGAGGAGAGGAAGGGTTTAACATTATTTTAATCATTAGTTTAATATGTTTTCTCAAGACTCATAAAAATCAGGATTTTCGTGATGAAAAATAGTATTTGGGCATGTGAGTTCGATATACTGTCCTTACATAATCAATAAATCATCTGATTACATCGTAATTATTGTATTTAGAATTTATCCTAAATTATTGTATGTCTCTATTACTATAGAATAAATTTAATTTTTAAAAAAATTACCCCTGAAAATTTGCTAACATGTATAATATAAAAATAAACTACATTTAAAAAAACACTATGTCAAATTTAGTTTTTAATTAAAATCATAATTTTAATGAAAAAAATTATAAATAAAACAGCTTTTCTAACACATTGAAATATTAATTAAGTTCTCCTAAAATTGTTTTATAATAATAATTCATCAAAATAAATATTTATAAATATATTTTATTAATATAATGTTTCTTTTTTATTATTAAATTATTCCTAATATTGTAATTAAATATAAATCTCTTAACCAAATACAAACACTTAATTAATAATTTTTAAAATATTCATTTACTTATACTATGATATGATTATATCATATTATCACTTATAAGATAAACACTTTTCATTTATACATTTATTAGTGAGGTTACTATTCAATTGGTCAGTTTACTATTCATAAGGGTAAATTACTATGCAATGGCCATGTTCATATTTCATCGGTATATGATCCTTATCTTCAAGGGATACCTATTATTTTACTCATCATTCATTTATAAGGTTTTTATTTTGTTCTATATGTAATATTATAAGACTATAGTAGAATACATAATTATAATTATTGAATTCCATTGATAAAACATTGGTCCATTATATGTTTTTTGCATCGTTCCATAAAAAAGGATGTAATTATTTATTGGAAAAAATAACATGGAATTTGATCACTACATGCATTGACATTATGGAAATTATTAAAGGTGTGTATCATTTTCCATTAAAATTAATTCTTTATATATTGAATTGGATTGGATTTACTATTCCATTTATATAATGGGTTAGTGTTGGGAAAACATTAACTACATGAATGAGATTTTGATCAGTTCCATAGTGATTCCCTTATCTATGGAAGTGGTACTATTTTAGAACTTTTATTAATCTTCTCACCAAGGTTCACAATGGTTCTAAATGTTTTATAGGGTATTGATATGCTATATATTAATATATATATTTTCCTATGATCATAACTATACAATACATGAACAAGTGATAATTGTAGTGATTTCTACATGGCTGTTGTGATTTCAATACCTTAAAGGTGAAATATATATGGATATCATAGGATAAAAGGGTCTGATGAATGTTTTAATATATTGGTATTCAGTCATACATCAATAAAATTGGATGAAGTTCATCATGCACCACCTATTTTAGATATCATAAAACAAATAAATTGGAATTTTTTGGAAGTACCACTCTGCCAAAAGTCATATTGAAGCATTCATGAGACTGGGGATTCCCATTGGGGGAAGGATGATTCAGTGTTCGAACAACATAAAAGAAAATAATCAATAGTATAACGTTAATATTTTAGATAATTATGGAATATTTGTCATTGTATATATTTGAGGAGTCCTAATGAGGATACACATAAGTGTGGTTTATGAAACACTATTTGAATCATAGTGATTCAATAGAGTGGTGGTATATGGATGAACAACATTATATTTTATCAGGTTGTTAACATGTTTGGGTGGCATTGTATGTTTGAGTAATCTATGACCTTAATAAAATAACCTTAACCCAACCTATGAGTATTTCTATGATGATCCAAATATTAAGAAGTCTTTATTTGATGGTATGGGATGATGATTTAATTACGATAATTTTTTCATATAATTCAATATATCTATATAAGATAATATAGAACCATGTCTCTAGAGAATAATTACAGACAATGGATATAATAATATTGAAGTGGGAGAAAATATTGACGGAATTAATCAATAATTTAACCAGCATTTAGGGAATATATAATGTAGATTTTTTGATCATGGACCCTATAATCAACATCACCCAATAATACTAATTCTATATTCATGTTCCCTATATTTTCATATGAGGTGGTATCTACATGAGGTTGTGGGACATTACGGGCTATCGAGGACCATCACCTATGATCATGACACCCTTTTCACCATTGTTGTTTGTAGAGAATTTCAACCTTATTTTGGATCCCATTTATTCCACAACACTATATTGAATACCCTTATATATATATTAATGTAACAAACCATATTATCAGGACCCTCTATTCACCTTGGGCGTTTGGAAAGAATTATAGACTAATATTACGTCCCATATGTTCCATAACACTATATTGTATCACCATATGCGTTAGAAAATGTGACGAACAATCCAGAGATTAGAAAATAAATTTTGGTCTAGAATATTAAATTTTGGAAATAATTAGTCATTCTCTTGCACATATATGTTTTTAAACAATGATATATAACACTAGTCAATTGGTATTTCTCTAGTTTACGCATTATTTTTTTATTCCTATGATTCATTACAACATTGGACCATTTTTTAGAGGTATCATTCCACAACTATATTATGGTGTAGATAATGACATAAGAAAACAATATTTTTCAGCAATTAATGAATTTTTTCAAGGAAATCTAGATGGATTATGTTAGTCATTAAAGGATACCCTTGAATCTTAATGTTAGGAAAAATGTGTTATTGAGTGTTTCCCTTTTCCAGATAAAAAATAAATTTATTAATGGAGTAAGATCTCTCCCCAGTTTTCAAGGTCATTAGATTTTTTACATCATGTTGGTGAGTTGATGTATTGGTTAGTGCTTCCACTAAGGTGGGAATAATATTGTGTTACCTATAAATTTCTCATTATTTCAATTTACATCATCATAAATCTCAAGGCATAGTTTTGTGGGTGTTGGAAATTGTGGGAAAATGCTACATTTTCAGAGTGCTTGGTCAAGATATAGGATCATTAGGGTATGTTATTGGGTGGAAGATCTATGCGTATGGTCCACATTTTGTGAATTCATGGTGGTCTCGAGGAAAATACATAAAATCCTGAGATAAAACTTTTCTTTCAATATCCTGATATATTTAAATTTTTTTGCATTGATTTTATTATTAGATGAGATTTTTTATTGAATGAAATTTTTTTGAGGGTTTTCATAGTTGTCTGACATAGAGTTATATTTTGAATAAAGTATATTTTTGTATTTTTTCATAGTTGATTCATCCATGGTAATATTTTTTAATTGATGAAATTAATTTTTTTATATGTATCTATTAAAGGGTTCTTAATTAATTTTTTCAAAGGTTATTTCCATCAATGATCATTTGATGTTCATGGAAAATAAATGATTTTATGGGTATCTAGAATAATAGTTTCAACCTCAAATCATATTTTTATGGAATTATGTTGCCCTTGGGAAGGATTGAAGATATAATATTATATTCAAAAAAATTATTGGGGAATATGTTCTATGTTGTTGATGAATATTATGTAACTTATGATTGAGTTGTTGGAACTACTATGACATGGTGTTAGTAGATGTATTGTATTGTCGAAGTATTTCATATTTTTTTTCCTTATTTTCCTATCTGAGGATATGAAATATATATTTTACTATGAAGAGGTTCCATTTTAAATATTTGTCTTGTGGGATAATTTTTGACATGTTGAGTCAATGATTCAACGGTTCATTTGATTCCTCCATTGATTTGAGGATGGATGTAGCATTGTCAATGGGAACTATTGTAGCCATAATATTGGATTATACATCGTGGATTTTGGGTACAACACAGAATATATGGGAGCTTGTACATTGATCCATTGGATGTGAATAATTCCATATTACAATGTAGTTTTTGGGAGGAATCATATACAATAAAATGTATCCTATAGTTATGTGTTGTGAACATATACTTTTTGACCAGGTGAAAAATTAAATACCCCTTCAAAAAATTTTATTATTCTCATGTCTCTCTCTATTTGATGGTTAACAAATTATGGCATCCCTACTTTTATATAATAATAAGGACCCAATTTTATAATAAATTACATGTATTTTGTTGGTAGAATTAATTTTTCAAAAACTATGTTTATTATTTATTTATAAAACAGACAAATCTTTTCTAGAAACTTTGTAATATTCAATGAAATATTTTTTGTGATATATACTAAGTCAGCAAGGGATTCTAAGGCCTCTATGGTGTCAAAAACTCAATAAAAATATTTTATATTTTATATTCCTGTTCGAGTATTTTTTCATGGAAATAGGAATTTCTCTCAAAAATTGAATTGTATGAGAAATCTAAGACCCACTACTAGCTCTTGATGAATGCTCCACCCTATGAATAATATAATACTATTGTGCATTAGGTGTATGGAATCAACACGTTTGAGGATAACATAATTAGTATTTTTTATTTTATTTTTTCTAAATATAATGAATATTTCAATATCAATGTCTCAAATAGAAAATTTGAAACCTCCATTAAATCCATAATATGGGCTAGAACCTAGTCATGATATATTTTTTTGGGCATCTATTGTTTAATTACATCACCCGTAAGGGTAATAATAATTGGAATATAAATATATTGGGTTGGGAATATGTAAATAATAATAATATTATTATTATTATTATTGAATTTTTTGATGAACAAAATGAAAGCATACATCCATAATTATTACTTTTGGTGCAATAGAAACAATTTTCTTCCAATGTAATTAATGCGATATTATTAATTTTTCTAGATAATTGAAAAATTCTGGTTAAAAATATTCATTTATCATTGTTGGTTTTTAATTTTAGTTGCTTTCGAAATGTTATAGTGATAATTAATAATGTGATTTAATAATAAAAATATTATATTATTGTTATTAATATTACTATTTTTAGTATTAAAATTTTAGGATATTATATATATATAACTTGTATATATAAGGATGATATATATATATTCATGTGTGGGGGTAAATAAATATTTAAATATGCATGTTTGTATATATGTGGGTAAATCAAATATATATATATATGGGTGTATATAGGCTTATGTGGATATATATATATATAACATGCATAGATATATATGTATATGAGTGACTTTAAAATATATATATATATGGGGTTTATATGTATATTGATTAATGATATATTAATATGGTTTGAAAAACATTATATGAATAATGTTGGTGGAACATGATTTTAGGTGACTAAAAAATATGTAATGGTATTTTATGGTGTAGTTTGGGTATAATTAGATTTTTAATGATCAAATATATCAAGATAAGAGGTAAAAATTAATGGATGAAATTAAGAGGAATGTATAATAAGGGAATATAGTGTGTGCTATGATTTTGGGTTCGTCACATCTCCTTTCACATGTTTCCAACTATCCATTATTCTCTTTCATATATTTTCATTATTTTTTATTAATTCTCTAGAAGATCTCTCATTAATATCTCAAGACATATTTATTGTACTAAAATGATTCCTACATGATTATGTTCATCTCGATGAGAATAATTTTAAAAATATTTTTGATATAATGTGAAAGAGGATTCAGTGGTGGAGTTAAAATAAGATGTAAAACTTATTCATCAAGCATCAGTTCATAATGGTTGTAATTAATTCAAATTAGTACATGTTTTTATATGTTATTAGCATGTTTTCTGGGCATCCTTGTCTGTCCCATGGGAAAAATGATTGATTATTGATCACAATGGATTTTTTTTGTAATCATTATCTTATCCATTTGTTTCTAGGATATGGATTATAATCACTTTGTTTGTAGTTATACTTGTATTGATGTTATATTGATCATTATTTTTTATTATGTAGCATATATGCAATAAATTTTCAACTATAGTTGAGCTTACAGTTTCTGCTTAGTGGGTCGACATGTGATATGTGGAACATGAATGAGACTATCATCTTATAATGAAGTGAAAATACTTGGTCAGCATGTATTTGGAGTATTCTAGTCAATGAGATATGTCACATTGTTAAGGATATACATATATTAGGGAGGTGAATGAATTGGGTCAACATGTGAGATTTAACCCATATTTGGTGTATCGACTTCAGATATATGTGCTTAGAATGGGTCGACATGCAATTGGACTATCCCTACCGGTAGAGTGTGTCACATTCTTTGGTTTGACTAATCAAGGAGAATGGGTCGAGATGGTTTTTGATGTTCTATCTAGAATTTTTCTAAAGAAGGTTTGTTTCTCATAGGACAATGTTGATGTAGGTAGATAATGTCCCTGAGGACTAGACATGTTTTTTGTACTTATGTTATACAATTTTGTTATATTTGTTTTTATGGTTATTGTCATGGAACAAACTAGTATATTTTATGCTATTAGGATATGGGTATTTGGTGATGACCTTTTAAGTATTGTACTCATACCCTACTCTGGATCCTCAATGTGTTTGTAGAAATCCTGACCAGAGTCCCAATGAAGGGAAAAGGCTCTGTGGTGGATTTTTTAGATGGTGGATATAGAGGGAGATTTTGTTGATGGATGGCGTCAACGAATAACATCTAATGCAATATTTTTACTAGAATTACCAACAACTAGTATCCTTGTTTTTCAGTTATTATATAATGTATGTCATATTCAATTTTGACGTGTACACAGATTATTTATTTTATTTATACATTGATATTATTATTTATTAGTCCCATTACATGATACGTATTTTGTAGTATCCCTATAGTTCAACTTGAGAACCATGCTACTACTCAGATGCCATTGTATATAGGGAAATTCACTTGAGGATGTGGGGAATTTCATATTATAACCACTAAATTGGGTTGGTATACTTGATTGTGGTATTATATGATCATGATTCACTAACATGTTGTTTCGGTTGACCTTGACATGGGATAATATATAATGGATTTATGATGGTTGCGAATCAAGAAAGGGAACAATTCCAGTTTTATATTAACACAATATAGTGGAATTTGGAGTTTCTATAATTTGGGGAAATTAAATTATTTTATGAAATTCGATTAAATCCAATATGGCCAATGCACATTATGTATGAATATGATTTTTGGATTCTTTTTTCACGCTTTAGGTTATAAATGTTGGTTCACATGTCATATATTCATATTTCATATATTATATAGATCCCAAATGACAAAATTCTTTTTGAAATTATCATTTTCAGTTTGGTGCATTATTTATAGATATCTTTTACATGATCATGTAGTATTTTATGCTTGATTTTATATATGATTTTGTGATGAATGTTCATATTTTTATTGTGATTACCAATACCCAATTTAAAATTAATAGTTTCTTGGAGCCCGGTGGGCCATATAGCCTCATGTGCATCTCCAAAAACCCTAGTGTAACTACTAGAAGTGAGGGCCTAGGGTTTTCCCATGGGGGAGACTATTCCATCATTACTAATGTGTAACACTCTGATTGAATATAAACAATGGTAAATAGAAAAAGTAATACAGGTAAATAGGAGGCACATTGAAAAAGAGAGACAACAATAAAAATAAATGAAAAAAGATGAATATCATTAAAAAAAATTATGATATGTAATTTAACTACAGAAATTGAAAACATGGATATGATATAGTAGACATAACATATTCCACATAATTTTATTGGTAATAAAAGACTATCCCAAGAATCCTGAGTTCGGACTCATTCATCTGCTCTGTAGCACTACTCTGAACATCAAGCAATAATTTTTGGAAGTTATATACTTCAGTTTCTCAACCACTAAAACCATTTAATCTAATCTATTTACCAAATGGAACCCTGATATTGTGTGACATATTTCTCAGTGGGCCACCACTAACTGCATATATAACATCCTACACATGTAATAGATATGTATTAGTGTATGCACACTCATATATAATGTAAACCAGTATAATATAACTAAATAACAAAGTATCATCTTAATCCCTCATATTGTGTCCAAACATTACTATACCTTTAATTGAATATTAATATTTTATAAATAAATCATAGGTTTTCCATAGTTAATTTTAAATTTTTTGAAAAGACAACATATAATGTCACTTAAAAAATCTATTCAAATGTAATAACCAAGGAAAAGAATACCTCAAGTGTCACAAACTCTATAATAACTGTATCCTAGCTAAGGGTAAGAGTGTATTGAAAGGAGAATAGTCCAAGGAAATCTATAATGAGACAACTACTGAGTCCATGGACTTCATCTGATGTAAAATGATTCTAAGTAATGACCAGTCTCGATGGGTTATATCATGGAACATACTGGTCAAAGCTAGATCCAAGGAATCATGTATTAATATTGATGGGATCATATGATTTTGTACCATGAATCCAAATAATATACATGGATCATGATCCAGGTGGGTATAAACTGAGAAAGTTATATCATTGAATTGGAATGGGGTTCTTGTGTGCTCAAAAAATTCCTTGTTACGAATCCAAGGATAGATCAAGTTAGGAAAATCCAATTTAATATTAAAGTCATGTAATATTTAATGTGGTTAATTCCATGCCTTTCAATAGGATGATAAGTTCAATTAGCATTAAACCCCATAATCAATAAATAATTAATCAATATGTTCATTCGGTCAATGACTAAACTGTCTTTAGGGTGACAAGGCCATGTAGCATCCAACCTATACTAATTCCATTTAAAAGATTATTAAATAATTAAGTATCATTCAATTACCTTCCATTATTTTGGTAAGGGGTTCAATAGACATGAAAACTATTAAGTATTGAAATTTAATCTGGTCATGTTATATACTTGGTATACATGCTAATTTGAATTTCACATTTAATTGTCAATTGAAGAACATACCATAGGTAGGTCAACTGGGGAGAACACATGGTACTTTACATTATGCAATCCATTATATAAATCAATCCGTTTAATATAGAAATGTTTACCCATAGAAGGTTCAAGAAATGTCACACTTGAACAATGGCTCAAACATGTCAAATACTAATATCCCAATTATTCTGTAACATCCTACATGGGATTGATGGATTTTTGTGTATAACCACCTAAAATTAATCATATATATGTAAAGTTCATATCTATTAAGTTATAATTATTATAAGCATTGAATATAAATTTTACTAATGATACCCAATGTAATCAATGTGCCCCACATGAAAATTCTAAAATAATTAATCTTGGAGGATAAGCTATTGACCACCCACCATATTCTTGTATGACTCTCCTCCTCTGGTATCAGACCATGATTTGTCTTGTATTGGAGTAGATCATTGAAAATTTTAGAAATTATAACACCTCGATTACTTGTTCTAGAGCAAGATATAAGAAGAATGGAAGAAAATAAATTGGGTATTTACCATTGTGAATCCAACATGATAAACCTAAGATCGATCAGATCCTGGACGAATTATATCTTCCAATAGCAAGCATAGGGATTCTAATATCTCCAAAATGAGATAAAAATAACATAATCCTACTCGATCATGGATTAAGAAGAAAAAGGCGACATAAATAGATCATTATATTAAAATAGGATATTTTACCCATAAATCATCCTATGCATGATTTTTCACATGGTTTTCCAAAACCATGCTCCAACCATGCACATGTACCTTGTAAACAAGGTAAATCACATTGTTTGTTCTCAGGGTTTGGTAAATTATAAGGAAACCATTTGGTAAGCCTCTATCCAAAAACATTCCCCTTACACGGTTTTTCGTAAAACGTGTGTTGGGCCTTTTTTCCCAAAAAATATGGGTTTCAGGAAATGAACAATCAATGGAAAACCATGGGACCTTAACTATACAATAATCCATCCAAATATGGTACAAAATAAGGAGTTAGGATGAAAATTAAAGGATCCATACCTGGTTGAAAACTATATATCTTAGAGACCTCCCACATTAAAAGAACTCAACCTCGAGTTCACCTTCCAGTGGTAGAGAAACAATATCTGAGTACAACTCTGGCCACTGAGCAAGAATATTGGCTTCCCTCTCCCAAGACATGTCTTATACTCGCATGTGCTTCTATAGCACCCATACTAGAGTGACATTCCCACCGTAGAGAGAATTCATGTTCTAGTCAATGATGCATACATGATAATACTCAATGGTATCATCATCATCTACCTCAAGATCATCAGTATCAATAATATGAGATAGATCGGGATGATACTAGTGAAGCAGTGAGATATGGAAGACATCGTACAAGTAAAAGTACCTATGAGGTAGTAGAAAATGATAGTCTACTGACATGACTCTCTCCTTCATTTCAAAAGGACCTACATAATGAGGCCGCTACTTCCTTGGATTCTTTAATCATTTATTGCACAGCCTCAGGAATACCTGATGGAAACCATAATGTATGACCTAGAACTCTATATGTCATTGATAACGATCGACAAAATATTTTTTTATAATGAGTAGTTTTTATACAATTTCTAATTAGTTTATCATTATCTAAAGTCTCCACAATGATATGAGTTCCAAGTAGGGCTACCACACCTACATTTAGCCAGCAAAGGGGATGAGAAGAACGACCTACCATATAATTCCTCAAGAGGATCCATCTTTATTTTCCCCGAAAAGCTGTTATAATATCACAAATAAATTAAAGACATTTGTTTCATCCATGAACTGAAAAAATTAATTCCACATTCTCATGTCATATCCTTTATAACATTTATTTCTCATTCTAATTTTCCATTAATATGAGGGTGAAATTTTTTTCTTAAAATCACCTATGTTCCAATAGACTTTATCAATCCATTCCCATATCGTGATGTGAAATGATCATCCCTATCTGAAATGATAGTATGTGAGACCCTGCAGAGATGAACTATATCATGAACATAAAATCTTCTCATTTCATCTAATTAGCATGTCTCCCAAATAGGTATGAAGTGATTCACTTTCATTAGTGATTCATTAACATGCCATATAGTGTTACTACCGCAGGGTGACCTATGAAAACTGACAACAATGTCTATGGAATCATCTTCCCATTTTCATTTCGTGACTAGATGTGGATGTGACAAGCCTGTAGGTCTCTAGTTCCCCACCTTCAACTACTAACTAATGGAAGGCCTAGTGAAAAATCATTCCATATGATGTTCCATCACATGCACAAACACTAGTGTTGCACATCTCAATACATATTAGAGATGTCTCGATGAAATTCTCATTAAGAATCATGGGACTCATGAATCAACTAATATCTCATATTTATTGGAACCTAGAATCATCCATTGATAATCAGGATGTCTTCTCTATCTATAGAATAATCTAAATATGGTTTATATCGTGATATACACTCACAAAGAACCAAACTGCCATGATCTAAATATTATCTACTCCTCACCATCTAATGGTGGGAAAAGGTACCTACCAAATATGAGAGAGATGATTACTCATGAATGTATAGGAATAGTATATGCAACCTAGAAAAGAGGTCCATTAAAATCTATTATTGATTGGCTTCCCAAAAAACATTTTTTTTTGAGAATTTTAACTCAGATCATACACAACTACATTTCCCTTAAAATGTGTTTAATAAATATCAACATCAATGTATTGTAGTTATTACACCCATCTTCAATGTTTGAGATTCATGTAATGAAATGATAAGATAAATTTGATTCTCTAGTGGTATGGGTACACCACAAATCACTCACCCATTAGATAATGTCTCCATAAACATAAGGCACAAACATATGTTACTAGATCAAGGTTATTTGTTAGGTAGTCTTTCTCATGAGGCCCCAAATATTTAGATCAGTACGCAATGAAATTTTCCTCCTATAACATCACTGCACATAGGTCAATTCCTGGTGCATCAAAAATGATGCAATAACCTATACCTGACATCAGATGAGTTCGAATAGGTGCAGATAGAAGCCTCCATTTTAGCTCTTGAAAGGGTTTCTCACATTATTCTGACCCCGAGAACATGACACTATTCATTTTAATACTAGTAAGAGGTGAAGAATTTTGGGAAAAGTCTTGTATGAAACACCTATTATACCAATTTAAAACCTATTAAATATGTATATCAAATAGATTCAAGGGTATCTCCAAGGAAACAAAAATAATAACCTTTTCAAGGTATGTAGATACTCTGGATTTTTATATTATATATCCTATGAAGTGAAATTTTTCAATCTAGAAGAGGCACTTAGGAAACATGGTGTATAGATGATTCGATCTATGTGTACTCAGAATTATCTCAAAATGTTATTGATGGTCTATATGTGTGTGGTAAATGACCAATATGTCATCCACATAGACTAAAACAAGAAATCCACATTGGGGTGGAACAACATATTTTTGAGAGCCACGAAAATGGAGGGCACATTTGTATGACCGAATGGCATAACAAGGTGCTCATACAGACTTTACCTACTATGAAAAGTTGAATGATGTATGTCTGATGGCCTAACATGAACCTAATGATAATCGAATCTTTGGTCGATCATAGAGATGACCTTTCCTCCTCATAGATGGTCAAAGAGACCATCTATTTGAGAAAGTAGATATCATATCTCAACCTTAAGCCTATTCGACCATCTATATTCCATGAATAGACATAAGGTTCCATCCACCATCTTGGTGAATGTATCATGGGAACCTAAATAAGATATATTACACCATATAAAAGCTTCGTCTTCTTAAACCACTAACTACTTCTTGAGCTCATGATGCATTGTAGGTTCCATCTTATATAGATGAATGGACACTAGTGCTCCTCCAGAAACAAGCTAAAATATAAAATCTACCTCTCTCTCAGGATGTAAGATATAAAAATCGTTGGGAAATTAATCCTAGAAAATTCTAAATTTCACTGATCGGTCGTGAAAATTGGTCATTGAATTTGATAAAAATACTTATTCATTTTTAATAGAAAATAAATTCAACGGTGTTAAATAATATATGAAACTGAAAGGATCTAGATCCATAGTAGAGGATTAGTCTACATTGGAATCAAAATAGATGGAACCTACACGGAATGATATTTAGGATTATACACTTTCGACATCCCTGAGATAACCAACTGGAATACATCTTCATCAACCCATATGTCCATCACTTTTGTTAGTGAAACTTTATAATTTCCATTCATATATACTAATTTTGAAAATATATAATACATTTAAAGATAAATTTTCATCCAACATAATTTTAATATTTTTTTAGAGATGGGAAAAGAGAAATCCTTTCACATTTTATAATAAAATTCTCATTTATAGTGAATCTGAAACATAGTTTGAGCATTATTTATATGGTTATTTTTATACATTAACTCATCATTCCTATATAATTCATCTCTAATACACAATGTACATGGTGTCAGTATATAGTCATATTCTTCCCTATCATCCCACAATATACTATTGTATGATGTCTGATTAACACCATCCACACCTACATATTGAATATTTCCCACCTTAGAATTTCAAGCTCGAATATCATCCCCATTATTCATATGTATAAGATCATGGAAATGATTACTAACGGATGATGGAATCCCTTCTCCAACAATCATTCTATTGGATTAAATATTATCTATCTATTCATAAATAATTTAGTGTATTGAATCCTAAGAATGACTAGATGGATGAAATCCATTTGCATCCCACCCATTATGGGTCACTCCATAATTATCTTCATGAGGGAGTTAGGATTTCATCCATTTTGACATCTCGAAACATCTATTTATTCTATGGAATCTCATAAAATAGACAGAGCATATCACACTCATATAACAATTCATTATGTCATGTCCAATTATTCATTATATTCAACAGAAAAGGGTGATTTTCTCATACTCATTCTGCCTTTCAATATACTCATAATCAGTATAGAGGATTAAATTTTCAACAAGTGTTTTTCATAGATCAATCACAACTATAAACTATGAATAATGGTTAATCCTAACAAAATCTATCTCTATATCCATTTAAATGGAAATTTTGATCAAAATAGTAATTCTATACAAAAAGTGTTAGTGACATTGTATCTCATTTAACAGTGGAACCGTGACCCATGAGTGAAAAAGTGATTTATATACATGTAGATCGTTGAAATCGTGATCCAATTCCAAAATAAGAAGAAAAAATGTTTTTTGTGATCATGAACCAAATCCTCCAACTCTCAATATTTATTCCTTAGTGGAGAATAGGATAAAATAGAATCTATGGAGAAGGGTGACATTGTGTCAGTTCAATGTGGCCAAAATATCTTGGAGACATAGATCTTGGTGACTGATTTTCCATGGTTTGTAACCCCTTAATAAGAGAATAAAGAAATGGTGGATTACTTTCCTTTCCCCAATCCTTCCAAGACAGCCTCTATATTTACAATTATAGGGTTGATATCCCCATTATCTTGAGAACTTTTAACATTGGGATCCATGAAGGAGGAGATATAACATTGAGATCCATCTTCATGAAGTGAAATGGTAGGGGGAAAATAATCAGGATAATAATCCTTGTTTCCTGTAGAATCTGTATTGCATTTATAGCAATCAAACCTACACACAACCAGTGTGTGAACCTCATTTAATATTATTATGTAAATCATGAAATAAAACAAAATATTTATTATTTGGAAAATAATTATATGTTAATTTGTCCTCCATATCATATATGGCCCAAAAATATCATTTCTATTTTTATTATATAATAATTTATAAAAATATTATAATTCCAATTAAAATACCATATAAACACATTGTATTATTTTAAAATAAATGTCACTTTCTTAGATATACTACAATATATGTGAACATTAATATTGTAATTTTAAAAAATATTATTTTACTCAAATAATATTCTGATATATTACATATATTTGTCAATTTTCATATTTGTATTTCTATATATAAATTAACATGTAATTAATTTTAATTTTATTTAAAAAACTAAAATTTTAAGACATTAAAATTTAAATGGAATGACATATATTATATCCAAATTGAATTGGAATATTTAATTTTAAAATATAACATCTATAATTTTCCAAAAACCATAAACATAAATAAATATATCATTTTTACTTGTTTACGGTAACTTTTCTCTCAAAAATAGAAATGATACACAAAATTTAGTATTCACGATCAAAAATAGTTATTTAATTTTTTTTTAAAAATTATCATCCCCTTCAATTTGATGTGAATATTAAATAATTATTATTCAATTTATTAAAATAAATACACAATTACCAATTAATGAATATATAACTAAAGAATATTTCTATACTAATTATTTTATTTTTTGTGGAAAACATATGATTTGATTCACCAGAATTATTTTCTTCATTTTTGAAAAAATTATAAAATAATTTATAATATTATCATAAAAATAAATATAATATTAAATCCACATAATTACTTTTAACAACCATTTTTAAAATATAAAATAGTTAAATAATTCCCCTAAAATGTCAAAATAGGATATCATTTTATAAAAATATAATTAACATTTAAATAAAACCGAAATTTTTTATTGAATTAAATATAATAATTTTCAATATATAATATAACACCATAAGAATTTATGAAATTATTCTTTAAGGTAAAATTGATTTCTTCAGTAACATTCATTACATGAAACAATTAACATAATTAACATGTAACATTATTATTTATATGCGACCATTATAACATACCTGTTATATTGGTGGGTATTAATAAAATTTTCTACATTATATATATATATATATATTTCCCTACTCAATAAATATTTGTTGAAAAATGGTTATAAATTAACCACACGATTTTACTAAAATCCATTTACCCATTAAAAATTCATTTTAATCAATTTTTTTTCTTTTACTAAAACAATTTCAATATTAATTTCCAGAATATTTAGTACTTTTATTTTTTAAAATGATATTTTAAAAATTATATAATTAAAATTATCATAGGATAATTTTTTGAATATTTTCTCAGTATATTTCTTTTTCAATGTATACACACATGAAAATACATTATATGTAACTATGAAAAATACAATTCCTTCTATAAGTACACCATGTGGAATGCCTCCATAAATTCTGAGCTCCAATTAGGAAACCACATTGGTATAATCCCCTCCATGTCTCACACACTCCTGGCCATGATATCCAATCTAAAAATTTTATTTATCCGTAGTATTCATCTATCAATATATTGAGGAACATTATATAACTATGAGGTCTCTATATCCTATCAAAATTGGATAAGGAGGATTCCATCTTAATTCTGATGATCCATATCAAACGCCTCATAAGTTCCACCCTAGTGTGTTTGACTTCTTTCAACATGTAGTGAATCTTGTCACATTCTATCCTGGGATTCTAACGCCGAGAAAGTCACACAAGTTCTTAGCTATTGGAAACAATCATAAAAAAATAATTAATAATTTCCCCCATCCTGGTATGTATTAAATAATAATTTGTATTTAGTGACATGATGCAATTTCCCGTAAAAAAGCGAACCCCCATGATGAAAATACCAATGGAATTCCTATATATTTAATCGTAGAGGAAATATCCCTCTAGATCATTAATTATATTTCAGCACCCAACAACGGTTTGAAGGAACATCAAACTATGACGACTTTGATTCCAATTATATGAATCTTATGCAGGACAACTTCCTTATGCTCGAACTTCATACCATATGCCGTAGTGACTTCATATACATCATCTCAATATAGTGTTCAACAACACATATTATACATGAAATATGTTTTTCGGTTTTGATTCCTACTATAAATAAGATATTTAAAATGCATCATAGTGGTTCAGTCACATCATAAAACCCCCAATAACCTCCATAGATCAAACAAAACTCAATATATCCATGTTATACAATATAAAAATACAAATAATTACCCATTATTATTAAATAATGGTAATGTTATCGAGAATATTATATACATATATATGGTCTCATTAATTGTACCATCCATTTAAACATATAAGGATTCAACACCAGATCATTATTTTGGGTAATTAGTCAAAAAATAAAAATTTGGAAGAGATTCACTGACTTGTACTAAATAGATAAGAGAGTCCCCCAATATCAAATAATTCCCCAAAGAGCATTCTATGACCTAGAACTCACATCCTCTTGACCAATGTGATTTCCTAAGATTCATTGGGTATGAAACCCATAAAAACTGCCAAAAATTATAACACAAGTATATACCTAGTTATTCATGTTGGAACTACATGGATTTTATATATAAGATGAAAATAGTAACCCCATGAAAATTTGTATGCGACCATCCATTAACCCCCATAATATATCCTCAAACTGGAAACAGAGATGGTAATCCCATCATGAAACCACATAATGAATGAGTTAATAAATAATTTTAGGAATTGAGAATAATATCTCCTATATCGTAGCATTATTACTTGTTCATCATATGTTTTTTTTGGAAATAATCACACACAGAATTCATAAATCCCATATAATCATGAAAAAATACATCTATGGAATGAAATAAAAAATCTAATAGTTCCTGTAAGGGGATAAAAAAAATTATTCATCAAACATTGAAATAACCAGTAATGTTTTTATACCCCAAAACTATATATAGTGTTTTAAAAAACAATTTTTAGTATTCTGAACCACTAAAAAAAATTTAACTTTCTATTTTAATATATTCTATTGTTATGAAAAAATTCTGGTTTACATAAAAATATTATTGTTAACCATTTCCATAAAGAGGGTAATTCTCTTCTAACTTCTATTCCACATTACGTTTTGATAAAATATGATTCATTCATCCATCATATTGGTTGTCCCATAGGATGTGATTGCTTCACTGACCTCTTTTAATCATATATTTTTGGATTTGGATCATTATTAAACATATAGGTTTGTTACTCTCATATTCTTTAATAGAAGACTCCTCGGGGGTTTCAATACTAAATTCAAAAAATTCTTATAAACTATTGATAATTACAATGAAATCCATAAATCTTTGATGATTTATCTTGTTAACTCAATCTATGATACAATTAAGAAGACTATATCATACTAGTAATCTAGAATCAGAAATAAAATGTTTCTCCTAAAATAGGTTATGAATTTTTATATAGAGCTCCATCTATTACTACATGGCCGCAACTTTTCAATTATTAATCGTCCTTGAAAAATTACCTGGTGAGGCAATATCACATTTATTAGTCATGAATATAATGATTTTTTGATTATAATATCAGATTTAAATTTAATACCATGATAATTTACAAAACAATGATTATTTTATTAGTTTGCTGAAGAATATTTATATTTAAAATAAAATTTTATTTTTTATTAATTAATTACAAAAGGTGTTATCATATTATTCAAGGGGATTAAGGCATAGTGATCCTTTATCTATCTACCTTTACTTTTTTCAAATTTCAGGAAAATACATGAAAACCCCTAAAAAAGATGGCTGATCAGTGGATACATAATTCCTCAAAAATTATCATAGCATTTTGTCCCCAACATACAACTTATGAACAAACTATATCATTTTATTCATTTCGGTGTCATTGAAATTAAATAAAAATAATCATGAAAATTACCTCTCACAACAAGTTTCATGATATGATATCATTTGGTATATATCCTAAATTAAATTATTTAAAACATATATACATCCAAGATATCTTGTATTTTTAATGAGTATGGTTTCATGTAAGGGTCTATACTTATTAACACTTTGGAGTTCAATTTTTTGTGGAAGAAAATGTTTTTCCCATATTTTTGATAATTTCCATCCATGAAAAAAAATGTATTTCATCATGGAATGAAAAATAATTAACTATTATTGGGATACATTCCATTATAAAATAAATTTTAGGCTTATTTTTTGTAACAATTTTATTGTTTGTAAATTGATTTTTGATATGAGAATAATCATCAGTGTTTCAAATTATAATTTTTTTCTATGTTATGGGTATTCATGAGTGAAAATTTCTCATTGTTCCCTAGAATAGTTACTTCAAAGCATTATCATTTAGGGTCTAAGAATCAGTAACCCAAAAAACATTAATGAATTTATTTATGATCATACTCATTAAAGAGTTTGTAAGGAAGTGAATGATGCAATGGGATAACTTAGGTCAAAGAGTCATAATAGCCTCTTACTCAAATATTACACCTCATTCTATATGGATATTTATTAAGTAATTGTTGGACTCACCGGTTTTGATAATCTAAAATATTATTAGATATGATATGATAATCCCAAATATTTCTTATCTATATAATAATTATGTTTCATAATTATGCCTTATTGTTTTAATGATAGTATGGATGTCAAAATAATCATATAATATCATGGAATATATTAATCAATGTTTATTTGTAACACCCGAAATTTTTATGAGTAATATTTTGTTTTTATGTTATCAAAGGAATATTTCACTACACACTCGCTTGGCTTACTTTACACGCAATCACGAGCTTCCTCGATAGCTTGCGTCGTATGCATTACTGAGTTTCACTAAACAACGATATGCTATTAAAATATTATTAAAACAAGCCGTTATGAATAGTAATAACCACTTTTTGAAATTTTATAAATTTTATTTTTCAAAATGGACTTCATTTTTGGATTCGGAATACCGAAATTAGCCTAGGGTGAAATTTTGGTATTTTTCTAAAAACTTTCAATTTTTGATGAATAGTGAAACCACTAAGTTGTAGGTTAAAAACTGAATTTTGCATAAAACATAATTTTACCGCTTCTGTGAATGGAATTTCGAATATCCGACAAACACGGTTTATATCAGTAAGTAAAATGTGGTTCAATGAGATTAAAATAATTTTTTGGTGAATAGTAACTGTTTACTTTTTTTACCACGGTTAATAGTAAATAGGGTAACTAAGGGTAAATATGATATTACTATTACCCTAAAACATGTCCTAATTCTATTGGATAAGTTTAATTCGACCAAAAAATAAACTTAGGAAGAAAATATTACCATTTAGGCCCACTTGGATTAGATTAGGACATTTATTATTAATTTATTTAAAGAAGGGTTAAAATAGTTAAAATCAATGTTTAAGAAGTAAATAATTTTTAATATGGGGTTATAAATAAGATAAATTCGACTATAAATATTACATAGAAAGCTAAAAGGATTTCCTACATAATGGTATTTTATTTATAATTTTTAGACATTAACTAATTTAATTTATTTATGACACAATGATGATGCAGTAATTATCTTATTAATGAAATATTGACATAATTGATGTTATAAACACCAAAATAAATGTAATTTGAGACTTTTTATGAATACCACTAATTTTCTAGGTTACTATGATATATTAGTGTTGATTTAATCAACTTGTTTCTAACATATAATTCTTTTATGACTTTCACAAAAATCATATATCAAATAGTGTCAAAATTGACACAAAATAGTTTTTAAATCAAATATTATATTATTAATTGTTATTTTATTCCTAAAAATCTAAGGATCGGCCAAATGACTTAGATAAGGATATATATATTAATAATAAACAATTTGGGGTTCTTTTGGCATGTTATACTAAGTTTATTAACCATATAGTGTAAGAAAACAAAAAGACACGGTAAAGGTTAAATTATTTAACTTAGAGTTAAATCTAATTGATAAGGTTAAACTAATAACCTAAACTTGTATAAATACTATTGGTTGATATTATTTCGACCCATCCCCACTTTAGCTTCGAAATAAGACCCTTTGGAACCATTATAAACCGATTCTTACTTTAATATAAAATAATATTTTGAGATATTTCTAAGGTTCCCCTCTCCTCCCTTATAAAAGGGCACCTCCTCCCCCTCCTCCTCACACCAATTTGAGCATTAAAGCTCGTCCAAACCCTGAAAAAATACCTTCTCCACTTCCCTATAATAATCATAGAGGTCCTGGTCTTCTTCAAAGAACAATCTTAGTTCCCTAAGTGAAGGATTCAAAGAGGCGTTCCAAAGAAGAGGTAATATCCATTACCGATCTTTTCAATTTATTTCTTATTCATCTTATTCTTCTTTAGTTGTTTCATGATAAAGTAATAAAATCAGTATTACTTACATAATTATATGTTATTATAAATATTAAACAACCCTAATTCTCCTTCTATCCATCCTACGGAAAAATGAAGTCATCGCGCGTGCGTACGTACGGAATACCGTTTCCACGCCGTGGTGTAATCTATTTTCCACCATCACCTTACGAGGATGGGTATAATGGAGTAATGAGTAACTATATATGATCATTATAAAGTGATATTGATACTGAAATAGTATAAATACACTTAAATACAATTCCACGATCATAGGAACGATATCATCACTCGTGCATACGTACGGAATACCGTCTCCACGATGTGATGCGACTCGTTCTACATGATCTTCATTTAATAATGATTATATAAATTAATTTAATGAATGAATATGATATATACTACACTAATACCATTCTGGAAATGAGGTATCTATAACCTAAAGATAAGAATAAGAATTTATTCGACAAAACACGCATAAGAACAAAAAGTTATAAACACCCGAATAACAAGTAGCAATGAAATATTAATACTAAGAAGCTAATAATATGACCATATATGATATCATAAAAATAAGTATGATTCTAGAATAAGTCAATAACATTATATAAATCATTTACAGGAGGTTCAGACACTTACAACGCAAGTCGGACCTAAGGTAACGGAAATATCACAATCTCATTTTTATCCGCGATTGTTTATACTTTGGCATTTACTGGGGTGTATTTTATCATCCACATCCATGTTTCCTCAATATGTAATATTATTTCCATTCACCTACAATTTTTTAAATCCTATTATACCCTTCGGTGAGTTTTTAGTAAAGAATATGAAAGGAATCTTTTGTTGTTTTTCGTACGAGGTACTTTTTGACTTTTCCGACAAAAGTACGAAGATTGTTTTTTTTAACTTATACGACATGAATGTATTTTTAAAACATTATTTCCAAGAAGCTTCCTTTACAAGTTTTCAAGTTTATTTTTAATCAAATTCTTTTAGTTTATAATTTTATGACATGTTAAGAAAAGAAAAGTGTTTTTGAAGAAGAAAAGATATTTTCCTCAAGAATGGAGTTCAAGTGTTTTATCAAAATTATTTTCCATCTAAGATAATAAAGGGTTCTGTTTTTTCCCTATTATTACATTTATTTGATTATGTTGTGAGGGAATTATTTTTATGAAGTCATTTACCTTATATGATTTGTTTTATGATGTCACGATGTTGTGAGAATCCCATTTTTGTTACATGTGTTATGCGATGATGTATGATTTATGATTATGTGGCACACATAAGAAAGGATTCATTATAAGATGGGTGGGACCTATATCTCCCTCCAATGCATTGGGTAATGATTTATATCTCATGAGATAGACATGGATGGAACAGAAGGTTATTTCGGTTCAGTGATACAGGACTGAAACGAGGAGTGAACTCGGTTCAGAAATGGACTTTGTCCGCTAAAATAGTCTTGGCAATGAGTCATGACTAACAAGAAATGATTTTCCATGATTATGTGTGCATGCCACAATGTTTCAAGTTTTATGTTATGATTATGGGGATCTCATTTTCACTTCTATGATTTATTCCATGTTAAGATATTATGATCTTTTTTGCAGGTTATGATTTTCAAAAAGATATGATATGATTTTTATTTCCTTTATTTGCCCTTGCTGAGCATTTGAGCTCACCCTTTTATGTTTTCTTTTCCCCAGTTCAGGAAGATGGATATTAAGTAGAATATGCTAAAAGGGACCCTAGATATGATGAAATAAATGGGAGACACTGTAGAAGATTTATGAACCCGTTGTTTATGTTTCCCAGTTTCTAAAGACACTATACCTATACGGTCCTTTGTGGTTTTGTCATATGTTGTAATAAGCGTGCTTAAATTTTGAAGTATTAATAATGTATGTAAAGTATGGGTCGTTATAGTTGGTATCAGAGGAAAGGTATAGTTAACCTTTGGAAACTCAGTTGTGAAATCCTTAGTAATAACCCTAAGGATAAGTCTAAGCATAGAACACAATATTAGTGTTTTAGAAATGGCCATGAATAACCTAGGATAAGACCTTAAGCGTGAAAATTTTATTCTTGAATTATGTGGTTTTCCTATTATAATTAGTGTTGCTCACACTATTCTTCTTGGTTTTCGTCAATGGCTGGAACCCGAAGGAACTGTGTTAATGCAGAATGCGATGGGCAATGCAATGATTGTCCCCCTGAGCAACCAGACGATATGGGAGCTGGAATGCAAAATCTTGTAGCCATGCTCACACAACATTCTCTAGCTATGAATCATGCAGGACTTACAAAATAACAAAGGAAGGAGCAACATTCTGTTGAATCCTTCATGAGGCAGCGTCCACCTTCTTTCAGCGGGTCTACTGATCCATTAGTTGCTGAACAATGGATTAGTACTACTGAAAAGATATTTTCAGTTCTTCAATGTTCTGAACATGATAAAGACATCCTAGTAGTGTAACGATTGGAAGGAGATGCTGATCAATGGTGGAATCTTATTAAGAATACGAGGCAAAGGGATGAAATTGAGTCCATGGAATGGGACGAGTTCAAACACTTATTTTTCAATAAGTATTTCCCTCGTATTCTTCGAACTAAGATTGAGAAGGAGTTTCTTGAACTGAAGCAAAGGGATGATGAATCTGTTGGTACCTATGAAGCAAATTTTACAAGACTTGCAAGGTACGCTTCTGGTATTATTATCCAACCTGAGATTAAGATCGATCGATTCTTTAGTGGCTTAAAACCAAGTCTTTGAAGGGCGTTAGCCATATGGGACTTCAATAGCTACGAGGAAATCGTTCGATGTGTTCTGAAAGTCGAGATGGAGATTGGAGTAACCCATCAGTCATATGGGTTTGATAAGAAGAGGAAAATGGAATTCAAAGGAAAATCTAAAGAGCACAGTGAAAAGAAGATGATCTTTCCCTTATGCTCAATGTATGGAAAGAAACATGGTGGGAGTTGTCTTAGAGGGACAAGTAAATGTTTCAAATGTGGAAAGGAAGGTCATCGGGCATTTGAATGTCGCGATAATGGGAAGAAGATGTCTAATGATGCAAACAAAGGAAGGTATACACAGAATGAACCTACTACACATCAATGATTCAAGTACAATTAGATGGGGCATTATGACAATCAATGGCCAAATCCAAGGGTTGATGATGATGGTCGACATCAACAAAATATTAAGGCTAAAGACAAAGGAAAGTCACATGCAATTACTATTAGTGATGTGGAGTACGATAACGAAGTGGTGAAAGGTACACTTACCATCCACTCTAAAGTAGAAAATGTTTTATTTGATTCTGGATCCACCCACTCTTTTATTTCTAATGAATTTTCTAAGGGAATCATTGTATTACCTCAACAATTAGATGTTGAGTTAGCTGTGACAACACCTAATGGCACAACAGTCGCATCAAAAGTTTATAATTCTTCTCTGATCGATGTTTGTGGGAAAGTGCTTCCTGCAAATCTGGTGATCCTTCTTATAGTGGAATTCGATGTGATTCTTGGCATGGATTGGCTTTCTTTATATGGAGCTTATATCAATTTCCAAACAAGAGAAGTCACATTTCATATTCCAGATCAATCTATGATCGTCTATCAATGCAAGGATGAACATAACCTTCCAGTGGAAATTTCTTCCATTTTATGGGTATTGATTCCACTAAATGAATGTTATTTATCTCAAATGGTTGGTGTGAAGCTCGCGATTAAGAATATGCCCATCGTACGGGAGTTTGATGATGTCTTTCCAGATGAATTACCGGGTCTTCCACCAAATTGTGAAGTTGAGTTTTCAATAGAACTCGTACCGGGTGCTTTTCCTATTTCAAAGACACCTTATAGAATGGCCCCAATTGAGTTGCAGGAATTGAAGAAGCAACTCCAAGAGAATCTTGATAAGGGATTCACATGCCCTAGTGCGTCACCTTGGGGAGCACCTATTCTATTTGTTATGAAGAAAGATGGATCAATGAGACTCTTCATTGATTATCGAGAACTTAACAAGATCACTATCAAGAACAAATATCCTCTCCCACGCATTGATGACTTATTTGACTAACTACGCGGAGCTCAATATTTTTCCAAGATTGATCTTCATTCAGGGTATCATCAATTAAGGGTCAAAAGGGAGGATATACCAAAGATGGCTTTCTGTACAAGGTATGGACACTATGAATTTATAGTGATGCCATTTGGTCTTACTAATGCCACTGCTATCTTCATGGATCTAATGAATAGAGTCTTTAGAGACTATCTTGATCAATTTTTGGTAGTCTTTATAGACGATATTCGTGTCTATTCAAAGAGCAAGGAAGAGCATGAATATCACTTGATAATTATATTGAAGACCCTGAGAAAGGAGAAGATTTATGCCAAATTTACCAAGTGTGAATTTTGGCTTCAAAAAGTTCCATTTTTGGGTCACATAATCTCAAAAGAGGGGATATCTGTGGATCCAGCAAAAACAGAGGTTATCGAAAGATGGTCAAGACCAACAACAGTAACTGAGATCCGAAGTTTTCTTGGTTTGGCTGGATATTATCGACGTTTTGTCAAAGATTTTTCACGATTATCTAATCCACTCACCAAGTTGACTCGGAAAGGAGTTAAGTTTGTTTGGAAAGAGGAATGTGAAGAGAATTTCAAGGAGTTGAAAAGAAGGTTATCCAGTGCACCTATGCTCACACTGCCGTGTAGTGGAGAAAGGATTGTGATCTACAGTGATGCATCCAAGAAGGTATTGGGGTGTGTTCTTATGCAAAATGATATCGTGATAGCTTATGCCTCACGACAGTTGAAAATCCATGAGCAAAATTACCCAACACATGATTTGGAGTTAGCTGCGGTAATCTTTTCATTAAAGATTTGGAGGCATTACCTTTATGGTGAAAGGTGTGATATTTATACTGATCATAAAAGTTTAAAGTATATTTTCACACAAAAGGAGCTGAATATGCGTCAAAGAAGATGGTTGGAGCTGATTAAGGATTATGACTACTCAATCCATTACCACCCTGGGAAAGCAAACAAGGTGGAAGATGCATTAAGTCGACAAGACCATGCTAGTTTATCCATGATGAGGATCACAAAAGATCCAATATTTATGGATTTACAAAGGATGGATCTTGGAATTATAATGGAAGGGGAAAATTCTTATCTTTCTCAAATGAATGTTCAACCATCTATACATGTAAAGATTAAAGAGGCACAGAAAGAAGATGTCGAGTTACAAAAGAATGTGAGAAATGTTCCTGAATTCAACCTTGATTGTGATGGGATAATAATGTTCAGGAATCGGGTTTGTGTTCCTCCCATCCCCGAATTAAAGAAGGAGCTTCTGGATGAGGCTCATAGTTCTTCATTCTCTATTCATCCTGGAAGCACGAAGATGTATAGGGACCTGAAAGAGTACTTCTTGTGGGATGGAATGAAAAGAGATGTTGTTAAATATGTCTCTCGATGCGTGGTTTATCAACAAGTAAAAGCTGAGAGACAGAAGTCTAAGGGGATGTTACAACCATTACCCATACCAAAATGGAAATGGGAAAACATCACTATGGACTTTGTCACAGGACTTCCTAAAACATCCTAAGGCAATAATGCTATCTGGGACATAGTTTATCGTCCTACAAAGTCTGCACACTTCATTTCTATTAGAGAGGATTTCTCTCTAGATCAGCTTGCCATGATATATGTAAAGGAAGTGGTAAGATTGCATGGAGTACCACTTTCTATTATATCTGATCGGGATCCGAGATTTACCTTAAAGTTCTGGCGAAGTCTTCAGCATACTCTGGATACAGAGTTGAGTTTCAGCACTACTTATCATCCCCAGACAGACGGTCAGTCTGAGAGAAAAATTCAAACCCTAGAAGATATGTTGAGAGCTTGCTCTATGGATTTCAAAGGAGGTTGGGATCAACACCTACCTTTGGTGGAATTTTCTTACAATAATAGCATTCACTCCAGTATTCAGATGGCTCCTTATGAAGCTCTCTATGGAAAGAAATGCAGGACTCCATCTTGCTGGGATGAAGTTGGGGAAAAAAAGCTATTAAGACCTGATCTCGTTGATGAAATGGCAGAAAAGTTCAGATCTATTCAACAACACATATGAGCAGCTCAGATTCGACAGAAAAGTTATGCCGACAACCGAAAAAAATACCTAGAGTTTGAAGTGGGTGATAAAGTGTTCTTACGAATATCTCCCTAGAAGAGGGTTATGAGATTTGGAAAGAAGGTGAAGTTGAGCCCTAGATATATCGGTCCTTTTGAAATACTGGATCGTGTTGGAAAGGTAGCTTACCGATTGGCGCTTCCACCGAATCTCTCTCAAGTTCACGATGTGTTCCATGTATCTCTCTTGATAAAGTACATACCTGATCCTTCACATGTACTCAGCTCAGAAGGTGTACCGCTGGAGCAAGATCTTTCTTATGAAGAACAAATGATAGAGATTCTGGATCATAGCGAAAATGTCCTACGAAACAATACCACTCGATTGGTGAAAGTTTTATGGAGGAACCACCAACTTGAAGAAGCTACATGGGAGGTTGAGGATATGATGAGGGAAAAGTATCCTCATCTGTTTGTTACAAAGTGAAGAATTTCGAGGGAGAAATTTATTTTAAGGGGGGTAGAATGTAACACCCTAGATTTTTATGAGTAATATTTTGTTTTTATGTTATCAAAGGAATATTTCACTACACACTAGCTTGGATTACTTTACACGCAATCGTGACCTTCCTCGATAGCTTGCGTTGTACACAATACTGAGTTTCACTAAACAACGATATGCTATTAAAATATTATTAAAACTAGCCGGTATGGATAGTAATAACCACTTTTTGAAATTTTATAAATTTTATTTTTCAAAATGGACTTCATTTTTGGATTTGGAATACTTAAATTAGCCTAGGGTGAAATTTTGGTATTTTTCTGAAAACTTTCAATTTTTGATGATTAGTGAAACCACTAAGTGGTAGGTTAAAAACTGAATTTTGCATAAAACTTAATTTTACCGCTTCTGTGAATGGAAATTCTAAAATCCGACAGACATAGTTGATATCAGTAAGTAAAATGTGGTTCAATGAGATAAAAATAATTTTTTGGTGAATAGTAACTTTTTACATTTTTTACTGCGGTTAATAGTAAATAGGGTAACTAATGGTAAATATGATATTACTATTACCCTAACACATGTCATAATTCTATTGGATAAGATTAATTCGACCAAAAAACAAACTTAGGAATAAAATATGACCATTTAGGCCCACTTGGATTAGATTAGGACATTTATTATTAATTTATTTAAAGAAGGGTTAAAATAGTTAAAATCAATGTTTATGAAGTAAATCATTTTTAATATGGGGTTATACATAAGATAAATTAGACTATAAATATTCATTAGAAAGCTAAAAATATTTCCTACATAATGGTAATTTATTTATAATTTTTAGTAATTAAATAATATAATTCATTTATGACACAATGATGATGAAGTAATTATCTTATTAATGAAATATTGACATAATTGATGTTATAAACACCAAAATAAATCTAATTTGACACTTTTTATGAATCCCACTAATTTTATAGGTTACTAGGATATATTAGTGTTTATTTAAGAAACTTGGTTCGAACATAGAATTCTTTTATGACTTTCACAAAAATCATATATCAAATAGTGTCAAAATTGACACAAAATAGTTTTTAAATAAAATATTATATTATTAATTATTATTTTATTCCTAAAAATCTAAGGTTAGGCCAAATGACCTAGATAATGATAAATATATTAATAATAAACAATTTGGGGTTCTTTTGGCATGTTATAGTAAGTGTATTAACCATATAGTGTAAGAAAACAAAAAGACACGGTAAAAGTTAAATTATTTAACTTAGAGTTAAATCTAATTGATGAGGTTAAAATAATAACCTAAACATGTCTAAATCCTATTGGTGGATAGGATTTCGACCCATCCCCACTTTAGATTCTAAATAAAACCCTTTGGAAGCATTATAAACCGATTTTAACTTTAATATAAAATAATATTTCGAGATATTCCTAAGGTGCCCCTCTCCTCCCTTATAAAAGGGCACCTCCTCCCCCTCCTCCTCACACCAATTTGAGCACTCAAGCTCGACCAACCCCTGAAAAAATCCCTTCTAAACTTCCCTAGAATAATCCTAGTGGTCCTGGTATTCTTCAAAGACCAATCTTCGTTCCCTAAGTGGAGGATTCAAAGAGGCGTTCCAAAGAAGAGGTAATATCCATTACCGATCTTTTCAATTTCTTTCTTCTTCATCTTCTTCTTCTTTAGTTGTTTCATGATAAAGTAATGAAATAAGTATTACTTACATACTTATATGTTATTATAAATATGAAACAACCCTAATTCACCTTCTATCCATCCTACGGAAAAATGAAATCACCACGCGTGCGTACGTACGGAATACCGTCTCCACGCCATGGTGTAATCTATTTTCCACCATCACCTTACGAGGATGGGTATAATGGTGTAATGAGTAACTATATATGATTATTATAAAGTGATATTGATACTGAAATATTATTAATACACTTAAATACAATTTCACAATCATAGGAACGATATCATCACTCGTGCGTACGTACAGAATACCGTCTCCACGATGTGATGCGACTCGTTCTAAATGATCTTCATTTCATAATGATTATAAAAATGAATTGAATGAATGAATATGATATATAATACACTAATACCATTCTGGAAATGAGGTATCTATATCCTGAAGAAAAGAATAAGAATTTATTCGTCAAAACACGCATAAGAACAAAAAGTTATAAACACCCGAATAACAAGTAGCAATGAAATATTACTACTAAGAAGCTATGAATATGACCATATATGATATCATAAAAATAAGTATGATTCTCGAATAAGTCAATAACATTATTTAAATCATTATACAGGAGGTTCGGACACTTACAAATAAAGTCGGACCTATGGTAAGGGAAATATCTCAATCTCATTTTTATCCGAGATTGTTTATACCTTGGCATTTACTAGGGTGTATTTTATCATCCACATCCATGTTTCCTCAATATGTAATATTATTTCCATTCACCTACAATTGTTTAAATCCTATTTTACCCTTCGGTGAGTTTTTAGTAAAAAATATGAAATGAGTCTTTTTTCGTTTTTTGTACGAGGTACTTTTTGACTTTTCTGACAAAAGTACGAAGAATGTTTTTTTAACTTATACGACATGAATGGATTTTTAAAACATTATTTCCAAGAATCTTCCTTTACAAGTTATCAAGTTTTTTTTAATCAACTTCTTTTAGTTTATAATTGTATGACATGTTAAGAAAAGAAAAGTGTTTTTGAAGAAGAAAGGATATTTTCCTCAATAATGGAGTTCAAGTGTTGTATCAAAATTATTTTCCATCAATGATAATAAAGGGTTCTGTTTTTATCCCTATTATTACATTGATTTGATTATGTTGTGAGGGAATTATTTTTATGAAGTCATTTACCTTATATGATTTGTTTTATGATGTCATGATGTTTCAAGAATTCCATTTTTGTTACATGTGTTATGTGATGATTTATGATTTATGATTATGTGGCAGACATAAGAAAGGATTCATTATAAGATGGGTGGGACCTATATCTCCCTCCAATGCATTGGGTAAAGATTTATATCTCATGAGATAGACATGGATGGAAGAGAAGGTTATTTCGGTTCAGTGATACAGGACAGAAACGAGGAGTGAACTCAGTTCAAAAATGGACTTTGTCTGCTAAGATAGTCTTGGATATGAGTCATGACTGACAAGAAATGATTTTCCATGATTATGTGTGCATGCCACAAAGTTTCCAGTTTTATGTTATGATTATGGGTAACTCATTTTCACTTCTATGATTTATTCCATGTTAAGATATTATGATCTCTTTTTCAGGTTATGATTTTCAAAAAGATATGATATGATTTTTATTTCCTTTATTTTCCCCTGCTATGCATTTGAGCTCACCCTTTTATGTTTTCTTTTACCCAGGTCAGGAAGATGGATATTAAGTAGAATATGCTAAAAGGGACCCTAGATATGATGAAATAAATGGGAGACACTTTAGAAGATTTATGAACCAGTTGTTTATGTTTCCCATTTTCTAAAGACACTATACCTATACGGTCCTTTGTGGTTGTGTCATATGTTGTAATAAGTGTGCTTCAATTTTGAATTATTAACAATGTATGTAAAGTATGGTTCATTATATTATTTATGTTTAATAATGTAGATATATGTTATAGATTCAATCTGGAACTAATATGCATATAATAGTTACTTTGTAAGCATTTAAGTTCATATGTCACTTATTGTTATAATTATGACTAATACAGACTAGCTCACTAATACATGTTCACTATTAGACAATTCCATCGATAGACTAAGTCTATTGGTTGACATGTTCACTGTTATAAAATCCCACTGATAGACTATGTCTACTGATAGACAACATCCCTCATACACAAGTTCACTGATACAAGTCCACAGATACAATCTACCGACAGAATGGATCGACTGATAGAGGAATATACTAATAGAATGTACTACCACTTTTTATGATAACAACTACTGATATCTAGGAAGATATATCGACATAAGTACACCATTACAAAGTGCTAATGATACAAGCAGCAACCACTACACATAGAGCTAATAATACATGAGGTACTGCTACAAGAGCTACTGTTACAAGTCTACCGACAGAGATCTACTAATGAAAGATGAATGTTAACCATTCACCATTACTCAAACACTATACATTTTAAATATTATTAATACAATAATAAAGGTCATGTTTTCTTAATTCCACGCAACTACTATTAATTAATTTGGGTTGTAGGCATATCAGGGAATCATACCTCATACATGTAAAAAGGTAAGCATTCCCATTGCCGGAGCTCAATGAATAAAAGGAATATCGACCTACTAGAAAAAAAGAAATAGACAAATAAATAAGGAAGAGTATAAGATACATACAAAACATATACAAGAAGACAAACATGTACATGTAGAGAAGAACACTCGATGAACTCGAAGAATGCTCATACACATCATGAACAGAATATCAAAGAGGAGGTTCAAGTGCTACAAGAAATAATCTCACATTCTAGATAGACACCTGTAATGGAAGCGAATGAACAGAACCATGACACTCTGTTTTCCAGAAAACTTCTATTGAAGGACTCTAAAATTTATCTGCATCAATCCAAATAAGTCCAGAGCTGCATTGACATCACAGAAGAGCATTCTAAACTCATCTCCATATTATTTCTCTGTTTTGATCAATTTTTATTACATTACATGTATTGTGTGATTCTGTCTATTTGGGCACACACATAATCCAAATTTGTACTGAAGGATTATGAAATCCTCACAAAAAACTCTTTATACAATTGTGTATCCCACAATGAACTGTGGTAGATGTATAAGGACCTGGACATCCTCTGTGTTGTTGTTATTGCATTCCCACGTAGAACTGTGGTAAAGGTCTGAGGATCTGGATACTCAATGTACTATTATAAAAACCGATCCATGGTGTGGATAAATGTTATATATAAGTTGTTCGAGAGGAATATGTATCAGTTGGATACTGAAGCTGTTGGTTAAAAACAAATGTACATCTTATTTTAGTTTAAACTATTTTCAATATTCCACATCTAACTACTTTGAAATTCAAAACTGTTTTAAAGTAACTCTGATAGTTGAACTAGAAATTCTTTGTAATTATTTCTATCTGTTACGTTAGTTTCAAAAGCAAACATTATCTTCAGATTATGTTAACTGAGAAATAATCAATCTTTGAGAAACTAATTGAACACTTACTATTTTTAAAATTCAATACGGTTTAACTAGTTTGATAAATTGGTGGTTTTTAATAGAAATATTTTAATCATAAACTTTTTGTATGAACTCAATTATACCCCCTCTTGAGTATCCTCTGGGACAGAATTTTGTATCAGATCAAGTAGATAAATTTTTTTCAAAACACTCGATTATTGCAATGTTTTCAACTGTTATTTTAGTTGTATCTTAATGATCTCATAATTTCTGTTAATTATAAATTTTTTTATCTTTATATATCTTTTTAAAACATAGTTATTATGGGTAATATATTAGAAGGAATAGCTACCAAAATTACACCTTTCTTTTATGGTTTCAATTATTTCCAATAGAAAATAAAAATGAAAATATATTTAGAATGTTTGGTATTTGACATCTTGACTTCTATAGAGAACCAGTATAAGATTCTGGAAATGGCTAGAACTACATGAGATGAACCTACAAAAGATGTATACAATAATAATTGTAAAGCAATGAATGCCCTATATTGTTCTTTAAGAGATGAATAATTTAATCAAAAATATTCTTGTAATAATGTTTATGAAATTTGGTATACTTTGGTTGTTTCCATTGAGGGGACAACCTATGTTATGGAAATGAGACTAAATATCTACACTATTATGTATGATAATTTTAAAATTAAATCTAGTGAATGTATTTATGAAATGTATCTCTGGTTTAATGAGATAGCTAACAGAATGATCTCACGGGGAAAATTTGTTACATCAAAAGAGAAAACCATGAGGATACTGAGATTCCTACCAAAAAGATGGAGAGGAATCACTATCTCTATATGAGAATCATGTGACATTGGAAGGATACATGTCAAGGAGCTGATTGGAAAATTAATTATGTATGAAGAAGAGTTGATGTTAAATGAATAAGAAGATTATGAACCTAAAAAGAAGTCAGTGGAATTTAAGTCTACTGCCTCAATGATCAAGGAAAAAGAGAAGGTTTAGATAACTGATGAAAGCTCAACTAGTGAAAATTCTGACTCAGACAGTGATGGGGATATGGCTCAGATATCCAGGAGATTCATGAAATTCTATAGAAGGAAGAAATTATTTAAAAAATATGATTATAATGGAATGTATGATCGATGAGGAAATTGGAAGTAATACTGGAGGAAAACTAATAAATATGATGGAATAGTTTTCTATGAGTGTAAATGAAAAGGGCATGTCAAAGATGACAACCCAAAATTGAAATTTAAGAAATGGTATGACTATAAGGATAAGAAATACAAGAAATCCATGAATTCTACATGGTGTGCTTCTAAATACAGATCATGTGAAACTGATGGTTCTGATTTTGAAGAAAAGAATCATGCCAACATGTGTTTCATGGAAGAAACATCTAAGGTAACACTAAATTCCCCTATGCACAATGAATATTATTCTAGGAATGAAAGTGATTAACATAATGATTATAATATGTCTATAGCTGAATTATTTGAATACTGTAATATGTTAGAAAACACAAGTAATGAGTTGAAAGATAAGTAAAAATCACTAAATAAGATGTATGCCTTGACTAGTATTGTTATTTCTGATCTAATTATAGAAAAGGAAAAGAATACTCAACTCTTGAAAGAGATTAATGAACATAAATTGTCTAATTTGAAGCATTGAAATGACATAGAGATGTTTACAAGTGGAAAAACCACTCTCACTCAAATTAATGGAAAATAAGTTTCACAAAATTATAATACGGGTATAGTTTACCCGCTTGGGCAGAGAATGATTATTAAAAGTAAGTTTGTTCCAAAATTTGTATAGTATGATTCGAGTTCAGGTTCTAGCAATTACTATGCTTCATCTAGATATTAAAATTTTTATAGACCAATTAATGTTTATTTATAAAAATTTCATGAATATGTTAATTATAGGTAACCCATTAGACAATTAAGGGTGCCTAATGTTTTTCTTGCTAACCTTTTAGGACCCAAAACAATCTGGGAACCAGAATTATCTTCTGACTAAATCTGTTTTGTAGGAAACATGCTTGAAAATCCCTATAGGAAGATATGGTACCTAGATGGTGGATGTTCAGGGCATATGACATGAGACTAATCGTGTTTTAAGAGATTAATTAAATTTGATGGAGGGCATGTCACCATTGGGGATAAATCAAAAAGAAAAAATCATCGGATTTGGCCAGATTGGTATCACTGATTCAATTTTAATTTATAATGTACTAATTTTTTATTGATCTAAATAAAATATGTTTAGTATTTCTCATTTGTGGGATGATGCATTCAATGTAAAAATCGAAAATGATTCTTTTAATTTTTTAAATTCTAATTTTTTTTTGTATTTACTACACTATTAAATGAAAATTTATATGATGTAGATTTGAATTATTTAGCTAATCAAAATGTTACTTGTTTAAATTCGTTTCATAAAGAATCCAGGCTATGGAACAGAAGATTAGGACACTATAATGTTCATCCAAATAGTAAACTCACTATGAATGGTTTAGTTAGAGACTTTCCGAAACTAGAATTTCCAACTGATAAATTTTGTAATCATTTTCCAAATGGAAAACAACATACTGTTTCATTGAAATAAGATAAAGATGTTTCAAATTCTCAAACACAAGAGTTGGTTTATATGGATTTATTTGGACCATCGTGAGTTTCTATCCTAAATGGGAAGCATTATGTCAATGTCCTTATATATGACTTCTCTAGATATACTTGGGTATACTTTTCTAGCTCAAAAAGTGAAGCGTGTTCTTATTTCATTAAATACTCGATGTCGGTAGAAAACCTAAATGGGCTTAATATAAAGACCTTGTGAAGAGACAATGGTCGTGAGTTTGAAAATCATGAGTTTGAAACTTATTTCTCACATAATGGCTATAGTCACAATTTCTAGGCCCCCAGAACACCTCAAAAGAATGGTGTAATATAAAGAAGAAATAGAAGACTTCATAAAATTGTGAGAACTATGCTTAATGAATATGATCTTCCTATTTACTTTTGAGATGAATCTGTCAATACATCTTGTTATATTTTAAATAGAGTCTTGATTAGACCAATTCCCAAAAGGACCCCTTATGAGCTATGGAGTAATAGGAAGCCTAATATTAATTACTGTAGTGTTTTTGGTTGCAAAGTCTTTATTCTCAATACTATACATAATATTGAAAAAATTTCGTCCAAAATAGATGAAGGAATATTTCAAGGCTATTCTATATATAGAAAAGATTATGGATTTTATAATAAGAGGAAAAAATGTGTGGAAGAATCTGTACATGTCAAATTTGATGAAACTCATCCACATGAACCTAAGTCCCCTACTGAAGATCTTGATGAAGATATGTCAATTCTAATCCTTAATGACAAAAACAGTGACCCAGTTGTTAAGACAACTAGTTCTGGTAATTTTCCAGAACCTATTTCTTTTGAACCCAAACATGTAAATGGACATGAAATTTTTAGCCCTACCTTTACAAGAGCAACTAGGACTCGTAAAAACTATCCTTTAGATGTTTTAGTAGGATATTTAGATAGGTGAACTCAAACAAGAGATTCTATAAGAAATAAGGTTGAACATCAATCTTTTTGTCCACAGTTAGGACCAAAAAATATCAATGATGCTATCAATGATGAATTTTGGGTAATGGCTATGCAGAAGAATTAAATAAATTTGAAATAAACAAAGTCTGGGAATTGGAAGATAGTTCAAAGGACACATTGAACATAAGGACTAAATGGGTGTTTAGAAACCAAGTTGATGCAACTAGAAATATCATTGGAAACAAAGCAAGACTAGTTTCACAAGGATATAGTCAAGAATAAGGAATAGACTATGAGGAAACCATTGGACCTGTAGCGAGGTTAGAAGAAAATAGGATTCTACTTTCTTATGCTGGTCAACTGAATTTATTGTTATATCAAATGGATGTTAAAATTGATTTTATAAATAGTTATATAATTTAAGATGTTTTTGTTGAACAACCACCAGGATTAAATAATCCTCATTTTCCAAATCGAGATTTTAAGCTTCCTAAAGCATTGTATGGTTTAAAACATGCTCCATGAGTGTGGTATGATAGACATAGTAATTTTCTTATTTCAAATGGTTTTATTAAAGGTATTTTTGATCCAACTAGTTTTGTCAAAAGGATTTTCTATGATGTTTTGATAGAAAAAATATATTTTGATGATATTATTTTCAGATCTTTTAAAATGCTTTGTGTATTAATTTTATAAAGATTATAAAAAGTGAATTTGAAATCAGATTAATGGGTGAACTCAAATATTTTCTTGGATATCACTTTTTTTAAAATAATGATGGTACTTGTTTAAATAAAATAAAATATACAATGGAACTTATAAAACATTTTGGTATAGACAGTAATAAGGTATTTGATACACCTTTGAGTACCACATGTAAATTGGATATTGATGAATCTTGGAATCCAGAAGATCAAACAAACTATAGAGAATTGATTCGGAGTTTAATTTACCTTACTGCTAGTCGATCGAATATCATGTTTAGTGTGTGCATGTGTGCAGGATTTCAAGATAATTCAAAAGAACCACATTTAATTAGTGTTAAAAGTAATTTCTAATATATTCAAAATACTACTAAATTAAGATTATTTTATCCAAATGGAATATATTTTGATTTAGTAATTTATTCAGATGCTGAATTTGATGGTTTCGTGTTAGATAGGAAGAGTACATCAGGAAAATGTCACATTATAGGTAAATACAAAGTATCATGGTGTAGTAAAAAGTAGTATTTTGTGGTGTTGTCTACTACTGAAGTATTGTACATAGATGCTAGATGTTGTTGTGCACAAAATATGTGGATGAAACTCACTCTATTAGACTATGCATATCAATTTAGACATGTATCTATAAATTGTGATAACACCCGTGCAATCAACATTTCCAAGAATATTGTGTCTCACTATAGAACTAAGCACATTGTTGTAAGACATCACCTTATGAGGGATCATTATCAAAAAGGTATTATAACTATTGAATTCATTGGAACAGAACATCAGTTGGTTTATATATTTACATATACTTTAAATTCCGAGTAATTAAATTATATCATATATAAATTAGGAATGTTAAATTTTCCCTAACAGTTTAAGGATAACAAACTGGTATGGACCTAACCGTTATACCTCACTAGTATGAACCTTACCGTTACACCTCATTAGTATGGACCTCGCTATTATAGATCACTAGTATGGACCTCACCATTAGAACCTCACTATTAGTGGACCTCACTATTAGGAATCCTCACCGGTATATGTTACCGCTAGTTTTCATTGTTTTAAACCTCATGTTTTTGTATCCACTGAAATCTATATCATTTGTATTATATTTATTATGTTTTATATATTTATTTCCTAATTCTTAAATTATAAAACATTAGCATTAACCTCATTTCAATCCACCTCGAACATTTTACCATCAAACGTTAGCTTCCAATCCATCGTTTCTCTCGAACCCTAATCCTCATGATTCGCAAAATGGAATAAGGGAAGAGACCGAGTGTCAGTGAAGATGGTGATGAGCCGATGCCAAGATACTCAATGGAGAGTCTAGTGGTGGCAGTGAAATAAGGAAACCTATAAACCCACATCTCATAAAAATGGAATTAGTATTTGAGAGAGAGAGATATGAGCGGAATGGTTGAAGACCTAGTAGTCATTAATTATAAGAGTGCTTGAAGAGAAAGAAAGGGTTGAGTTCATATCAAACAAAAAAGTACCGTATTATCCTATGTTGTTTAATGTTTATAGAAGTTTCTCAAGATTGAAAAAGTTGATTATGAGAATTAGGTATTCTCATTTGTTAATGGAATGGATATTTCATTCTCCTCTATGGAATAGGATGATTTTCTGAGGGTACCCAATGAAGGTATCTTCAATTTTTAATCAATGTTTCTACCCCACACTAGTGATTTTTTTGAGTAAGAAACAATTATGGAAGAGCTAACTGGAGATGGTACACAAAGATAAGTTGTTTCTGCGAAAAAGGATGGTGAGAACTAATTACTGTTTATTTTTGTCCAGCATGATTTAAGTCCAAGAAGAGAAGACTTTGAAAATCTAAGGTTTCAAGACATTTATTATCTATATATTCTATGAAATGGAGTAAATGTAAATCTGTGTAGGCTGAAAATGGTACAAATGGAAGATATTAGTAGGCTGAAATCAAAAACAAATGCCTTGTTCTTTTCAAGGTTGATATCATTAATGTTTAAAGTCAAAGGAATAGCTGGATCTCAAGATGATAATATAGTTGTGAAGGAAAACTACTGTATAACGTAAAAAGTTTGAAAATACATGATGATTTACTAAAACCTATGGAGAAGAGAATGGGTTCGTGATTAAGGGATGTTGTAAAAAATGTTCAATCCTGTGGACCATCCTTTCAGACCAAATGATGTGACAAATCCAGGTCTAGGACCTGATGATGAATAACCTCAATATAGTGATGATGAGGCTGAGGAGGATACCTCTATAGAAGATGGAGGGGGTCCTAATTTTCCTCCAAGCCCAGCTGCTGAGAATGTTTCACATGGAAAGGTAAGTCCACATGTGACCCAACCTAGAAAAAAACAGTTCTGAGAGAAAGTGTTGATGAAATCTCTATACATGAGGAAGATCGGGCTAGATCAAATTTTGAGGAGACTTCTCCAGATTCCAGAAGTAGTGATAAAGAGGAAAATGTATCTAAATAGGGAAGTACCTATTTGAGTCTCAGAACTCTGATTGAGATATTTATTATGCCTGTTGAGGAGTTTCTCGAAGTGGATGGACCAGTACCTATTTCTAATATACCCTAACATGTGCCACATGGATTGGATATAAATATGGTTGTAGATATCTCCTTTGAAGAGTAAAAGGATGCAGTTGGATCAGAATAAGGGAAAACTCCACTGGAAGGGGAGAAACCTGTAAGGATTGGATCAGTTTTTGTGACCTATGAAGTGGACGATTGGTTCTTGGATCCGGGATTTGTTGTATTTGGGACTAGACTATCCTGATTCTGATGATGAGACACCCAATAAAAGGCATCCCCTGTCTTATGAAATTATCTCAATGAAAGTTACTATTCAACCAGTAGCTCCTCTAACTCTGCCTGAAGACATTGTGAGAAAAGGAGATCACGATGCACTAAAATATGATTTAAAAACCTATTTTGTTGGAGAGATTAGTAAGATGTAAAATTCTTTGGCATTTTCTCTGAGGAGATTTTTGTGAAGTGTTGTGACAGATGTGATAGATGAAGTAAAAGAATGTCAAAATCAAGTTAAAATATTTTCTGAGGTTGTTGAATCTCTATAGAAATGTGTTGCTTCATTTGATACCATGATGTGTTCTAATTATCATGTTCATACTAACATCAACTACATACGATGTGTAGTGACATAGTTTTTGGATGTGTTTGATGATTTTAAAAATACCATAAAAATGCATGTCAGTACTCAGGATTTTGTTGTGAAAACATTGTTAAGTAATTTGACTCAATCTTTCAATGAAACTGTAGCTTTTATGGTATCACCTCTTGGTACATCCAAAGTACCAGTTCATGTGGAATTGTATAGATCTATGCTGAAATAATAACATGGTCATGTTAGTGCTAGAATCTCATCTAATTATTAGGTGATTACTACCACATGGGATAGCAGACAGATTGTTCAGAATTATATGAGGGACTCTACTACTGTCCTGAAGGAAATCAAAGACAAAATTGATTATTATTTTCAAAGAGTGTAAACCAAGAATAAGCTAACCAATCACTTAAATATACTGTTAGAGAATCTGAAACTGCCCACAGTCACTCAATCCTTCAATGAACAAGTTAGTAAGCTCAGGGAGTTGACTCCTTCTTTGGACATGTTTACGGAGAACAAGAATGATTTCATCTCTTCCATGGAGGGAGGGGGAGGTATCATTATTAATTTCAGGAATCTCTTACTGCCATTCCTAAATTTGGATAGTACACATATCATCATTCCTCTTGCCTTACATTCCACTAGTTCTTCTAGTTCCACACCTCATATGACTCATGCTCTGGCAATCAGAAGCCTGACTCCAATGATCACACATAGGAGTAATACTTATATATCTGGTAGTGTTTGAGTAGCTTAACTACCTTTTGTAATTCATGGAGTACCCTAGCCTGCATCTCAACCTACCCAACCTCAGTCCTTTGATCCTCAAGGGAAATATATAGTGGACGTCCAAGATGTTTATTGAATGAGGATATAGATTTTTATAGGATTTTTTTGTACTTATTTTATTTCTTTTTTACTATTACATGTAACATTATCATTTTAAATGTAAATGTCTATTTTCTCTCTTCTGATATATATTCTGAACAATTGTTTTTAACTTTTTTAAAAATCATAAAGGTGGAGAAAAATTATTATATGGGGAGAACATACAATTTTGGGAGAAATTACCCATAGGGGGAGAAAATTATAATATGTGTCTTTTGGGAAATAAATATTCAATTTATTTTTACTCTTATGGTTGTCCATAGTTTAACACAGGATACATTTTAGGATTTCTGATACATTTGAGAGTTATGATCTCAACATACTGAGAAATTCCATTAGATGTAGTTTACTCTGATTCATTAATTTTTATTCTGTATTATAATGTGATAATTTGTGAATATCAAAACAGGGGAGATTGTTGGGCTCACCGGTTTTGATAATCTCAAATATGATTAGATATGATCTTATAATCCCAAATCATGCTTATCTATATAATATTTAGGTTTCATAATTATTCCTTCTATTTCTAAAGTTAGTATGGATGTCAAAATAATCATATTATATCATGTAATATATTAATCAATGTTTATTTATGTTTAACAATGCTGATGTCTGATATTGATTCAATCTGGAACTAATATCCATAGAACAGTTACATTGTAAGAATTTATGTTATTAAGCCACTGATAGTTATAATTCTGACCAATACCCACTAGCTCACTTATACAAGTTCACTATTAGAAAATTCCACTGATATACTATGTCTACTGATAAAAATGTTCACTAATAGAAAATTCAACCGATAGAATAATTCTACTTATAGACTAGGTCAATGATACAGATGTTCACCGATACATGTCCAATGATACAAGCTACAATTAGAATGGAGCTACCGATAGAGGAAGCTACTGATAGAGAGAGCTACAGATACTGAATACAACAAATAATGATAGCTAGGAAGAGCTACCAACAGTAGTACACCATTACAAAGAGCTACCGATACAAGTAGAAACCACTACACATAGAGCTACTGATACCTGAGATACAGCTACACGAGCTACCATTACAAGTCTACCGACAGAGAGCTACTGATGGAAGATGATTGTTAACAAGTCGCCATTACCCAAACTCTATAATTTTCAATATTATTAATATATTGCTAATGGTCATATTTTCTTAATTCAATGCAACTTCTCTTAATTAATGTGGTTTTTTGGCATGTTAGGGAACCGTACCTCGTACCTGTAAAAAGGAAATCATTCCCATTTTCAGAGGTCTAGGAATAATAGGAATATCAAGATACAAGAAAAAAATGAGAAAGAGATATACATAAGGAAGAACAGAAGATACATATGAGACATATACGAGAAGATACACACATACATGAAAATAAGAACACTCGAAGAACTCAAATAACTCTCATACACATCAAAAATAGAAGAACAAAGATGAGGTTCAAGTGATACAAGGAATACTCTCACATTCATGATGAACACTTGTACTGGAAGTGAAGGAACATGACCACAACACTCTATTTTCTATTCTACTTCTAGAGAAGGACTCAAATCCTAATATGCTTCAATCCAGAGGAGTATAGAGCCACATTGACATAACTCAAGATCATTCTAAAAACATCTCCATATTATAGCTCTGATGGGATCAATTTTTATTACATTACGAGCTGTGTGTGCTTATGTATATTTGGACACACACCGAATCCTTCAATGAACTGTTGGATACTAAAATAATCCCACCAAACTCTTTATAACATTGTGTATCCTATGCAGAACTATGGTAGAGGTATGAGGACCTGGACCACATGTGTGTTGTTGTTGTTTCTTTCCCACGTAGAACTGCGGTAGAGGTATGAGGACTTGGACAGTCTAAGTACTATTGTAAACCCCGATTCAGGTTGTGGATCAATGTTATATATAAACTGTTTGAGAGGTCTATGTATCAACTTGAGACTGAACCACTTGGTTAAAAACTATTGTGCATCGTATTTTAGTTTAAACTATTTTAAATATTCCTCTGCAAATTACGTTGAAATTGAAAACAGTTTTAAAGTAACTCTGATAGTTGAACTAGAAAGTGTTTGTAATTATTTCTAGCCAATAAGTTAGTTTCAAAATCAATCTTAACCTTCAAATTTAGTTAACTCAGAAATAATCAATATTTTAAAAACTAATTGAACTCTTACAATTATTATAAATTCACTAATGTTTAACCTGTTGGTTAAATTGGGGGGTTTTAATAGAAATCAATTATTCAAAAAAATTTAATAGGAACTCAATTCACCCTCTTCTTGAGTATCCTCTGGGACAACAATAATCATTTTTGGAAATAAGGATTTATGAATATTTGGGAATACACCTTCTAAAATCCCATCATAATTATAATATCTGTGTAGATATTCGTATTCCTATGAATACAATTTTGAGTACCGAAATCTACTCCAGAATGAAACTAAATAATTAATGAGAAATTATAAAAATATTCATAACAATGAGCTCATATTCTGGGAACTGTTGATGAATAGTGTAATAAATACCAAATTGTTCTATTATTAAATCATTCATCACCCACATTCAATATATTAGTTTATGAAAAAACAAATTAATCATTGAATAAGACAATGTAGGATGATCTTAATTTGGATGCAATCCCATGATCAGATCTCAACATATGTGTGTTATCATTTTTTTAATTTATCCTTATTCAAGGTCTATTATGTATTATTAATATATATAATATGATGATATCTTTTTCATGTCCCATGATATTGTGTTAAATTATAGAAGGCCCCTACTAACTTCTTTAATGCTCCACATCTGACTACAACTATAGTCTCTGAAATGTTTGTCTCTTTGATATACCAAACATTTTTCCCACATCTATTGACAACCTTCTAGGTGGATTTCATGGATGTAAAACCCATGACATGGCTTCCCACAACGTAATCATCCATTAGTGAGTTTGTTAAGCTTTCCAACTATATATGAAATCATTATTCCAAGTCTTTTTTTCCAATTTAGCATAATTCCCATGTTATTATAATTACCACTACGATTTTTGGTCCTAGGGGGTCTTGGAATCATGATTAAGTTTATGAATCAATATTTTAGTCTTGATTGTTTTCATATGAACACTTTTTCCAAGATGAGTTATGGTCAAAATGGAATTTGAACGAGGTGGAACCTTGAAATGTTAGATTTGGTTATATCATTAGAGAACATTCTGGGATTATTCAAAGATGCAACATTGGGTTCTGGGGAGATGTTATCTCTCTCTATTGTAGATAATATGCTCAGTTTTAGTAATTTATATATTTTCCACTACAATTGATCTCATCAATCCATTGAAAAGTGATTGATTCCACATCCATTGTTCAATCCCTTATATGAAACATTATACATATATCATGAAATCAAACAAATAAATAGATTTAATGGACATCCTCACCACTATCAAAGTTTTTACTAAAAATACTTATAAAGTGTAAAACACTTTTTCAAAAGGTCTTGTAAAAAATAGAGTAAGAATAATGATATTTTTTTATTTCAATGATATTTATATATATATTAAACAATACTCTTTGAAAATAATCATTATGTAAATCCTTCATTTATATTTTTGGAAATCATTCTCTCCCAAAATATATAACTTATCTACATTTTTCAATGGATCATCATCTCTTTCCTTGTGTGATTAAATTTTAATTTTTTAGTATCATATAATATACATATAATTTTTTATAAATTAAAAAAATATTATTAATGTTTTCAAATATATCATTTAAGTAAAATAATTATTTAAATAAGATATTTCTATTATTTTAATTTGAGATACAAAATAATATTATAAAAAATATATTAAAAACTAATTCATTAAAATCAATATTTTATAATTAAATTAAATATAAATAAATATAAATTTTTATTATAAGTAGGATATTTATGTTTAGTTATTTTATTCATTATATATATTAATTACTAAATACTATGTCTTAATGGTTTGGATTTTATTCCAATGTATTGTAATTATTCCAATTTTAATGTTAAAATATTGATGGCAATATATTTCGTATAATTCCAATAGACAGATCTTATTGTATTCATTCATCATACACTATAATTCTTTCATTTTATATATTAATAATTTTTATATTTCCAATAAAATTTTAAAAAATTTATAAAGTTTTTCATCATTATGATAATTTAATGAGATGATAATTATCTATAATTTAAAATTATAGATAAGTTATATAATCTTGTTTAGTATCCAATTTTATGATATTTAATTTTTGAGAATGTATTTATATATCTTAAGTGATTAATCTTGATCAAAAATTAATATAATAATTTTTTCAGAATGAATTTCCATCAATTTTTATTTAATAATTACAAATAAATTAATAATTTTTTATATACAAAATTTTTTATTAATGGAAAATACTTTATTTTTATATTTGTTAACATTAAAGGTACAAATATACATAAGAAAATTTAAAACAATTTTCTAAAATATATACAGTTTACTAATGTTAATTTTTTTAAAATATACATTGATTTTCACAAATAATACACTCATAAAACCATAAATAAAAGTTATAATTTTAAATTTTCATTATTCTATTAAAAAATAGGTGATTTAATGATTTATTTATGAATTACACCATATATTAATTCAACTGATAACATATAATTTTATTCCAGGTTCAAAAAATGGAACATATCATTTCAATTATAATATATATATATATATATATATATGTTTTTCTAATTCATATCAAAAAGTTATTACATCAATCAGGATCCATTAAAATGAATCAAAGTCTTATAGGGACATTCTATTTACAAATTCATTTTCATGATCATGCTATAATTTCATCTGGTTCATGAAATTTTTCTATATAATATTCATATTTTGAGCCATGATCCCATAATCACTTATGAGTTATATTCCCATGATAGATAACTAATTAATTGTAATAACATTCAGTATCCTTAAATATGAATCATTGGAAATTTTCATAATCAATTTTTTCTTCCAAATCACTAGATTGTTGGAATATACATCCATATATAAAAAAAATGTGGAATCATTTAAGTAATCCTTATGAATTTTGCATTTAATTTTTATTTTATGATGTAAATTCTACAATTATATTATTCATAATATCAATTATTATTTAAAAAATCATCATTTCCAAACACATCATCTCGGTATTTTATAAGGCAATTAAATTATTCTTGATTTCAAATTATAGTCCCCAGAAAATTATTATTATCAATTATTTTGGTGAATATTATTTACAAAATAATTCCATTCATAGTATTCGATAATGTCGGTGAAAGTAGTGATCAATATTTCTATATGATTTTTTATATAAATGGAAGAATTTATTGATAATATTTTAATTATATATTCTTATCATGATTTTTTTCCATACCTAACCCAATTGATAGAGATGATCAGTGTCCTAATAGTTACATCAATAAATTCTTGGCATTCCTTTCACCACACCAGATAATAATGACTGGTGGGGATCACCAATATCATATCTTAGGGAGACTATTCCCCGAGTATCATGACCATATATGATAAATTAATAACCCTATAACCACAAAAGATTGTAAAAATATTTTCAACAATCAATAAATCATATTTATGTTAAAAATAGTGAAAATTTATCATATATGAATACATAACACTATATCACTAACCTGATCGATCAAATATAAAAAGCGAAATTAATACTCGAATAATATCTAATTACATACATGGTCATTTCCTATAAATTCATCACCACTTGGTTTAGCCTGATTCACTAAACAACATATGAATTTGGATTTATGATATGTATAATGCCTATTGGTACACCAATGTAACTATGATGGTTTTGGAATATACATCTAAATTGGGTATCAACATGTACCCTTAATATAATCCATAATATAGGTGTCAATTCACGTTGAATGAAAATAAATAAAAACAAAACTTACTCGAATAAACCTAATGTCATTTTTTGTAAACCTGATAACTATAAAAGTTGTTAATAATTTTTTTACCTATTATAAATATGATTTCATCCTATAATACAATATAATAAAATAAATCAAGACTATGTCTGGTTAAAAAAAATTATTCCTTATCCTATAACATATTCATCTATTTAAGGATAATTAAAGGTAATTAAACAATCCCCATTTAGGGGTGGTATCAAAAAATTTATCAAAGAAAATATCAACATGATAAGTCCATATATGAGGTACCCATATCTAACCCAGTCGTGGGGGACAACACATCTAATGAAAATGTCAACCCTTATCAGGTTGTAAATTTAGTACCATATCTGACCCGCTCATGGATGATCTGAAATAAGTTCTAAAACACTCCAACTCAGGTGATGATGCACATCAAATCTAAAACCATCCCTCTCACTTAGGCATGTAAAATATTATATAACAAACCATCTATTAACACACAATTGATGTTTCATTTGAAATGAAAATATGGACACTAACTTCTCACCCATGGTATTCCTTCATAAACCTTATCAATCATCATGAGGCTTAAAATATACACCATGGTCCCTGAAAAATCAGTCATGAGGTCCTAAAAACACGTTAACACCAAAGGTGATTAAATACATACTCCTCCAGTCAAGTTGTTTCAAAATAAAAATAAGATCGAACATTTCATCCATATGCATGTATCCTATCCAAACTACTTCTGTCTTACACAATATAGGGTCCTTCCATCACCTTTTTACACATTTTATGTCCAGTGATCTAGTCACTTCATCCAACATTCAAATATTTTAGAGGCATTAATATAAAAAATTGGCATCATAACATATACCACAAGATCAGCAACATGATTAATTTGTGATAAAAAATTAGAACTGACCCCCTATCTCAAATAATTTATTATCATCTAAAAATCCATCAAGCCAAATCACTATATGAATATATTTTTCCCACATGGACTAAATGTAGATCCTCTCAAAATTATTTTCACTCCAATAATGAAATAACTCTAGTTCATTAAAAAAATACATGAATCTATTTAATAGAACTATACAATATCTATCACATAATGTTTTCTCTCATATAATTTTTCATATATGACCCTAGAATCATTGTTTTAGGTTCACAATCCTTTAAATTATACCACCACTTCCCGGTGCAACTAAATAGTCTCCATCTCGTGTAAACTCGTGTTAAACCCCCTATCAACCCTTTGCCATGCCATCCATTTAATTCCCATGAATGATGATTGTGTAATATCTCACATATCGAATAAGTGAGATATCACGGCTACCCACAAAATAAAACCCCCCATATCTCAATACGTGAAACCCACAAGGTCTTATCTCAATCATTGAAAAATTGTGCCTCACCTCCATCATCATGATGTACAATCACAAAATGTGTTGGAAATGCAGTTCTATCTTCCATCACTGCTATTAAAAAACATCATATTACTACACACTACTCAAAAAATTTCAAACCATGGATAACTATACATAAACATAGATCTTGAGATCTTCCTATGACTCTCATAAAATAAATTAATATAATATATCATTGGGTAAAAGTCAATGGTTTATCCAAAAATACTAAATAATACAAAAATCACTTACTCCAACTCTAATTGAATCAATTCAAATATATTTATTTTATAAGGATTTTCTCAATCCCAACTATTTTCTTCTAATCTCATGCATTCATTTAGAAATTCCAAATCTTGCTGAAATATGACTATAATTTTTTAATAATAATTCCACCTACTCCAGCATTATGTTATTATCCACATAATACTCCACCCAACCCCTTCCATGTCCTTTCCCTATATTTCATAAGCTCATATCAACACCCTAGATCATATTATAAAAATCAAAATATTTAATTAATTATTTTATTATTTTAAGAAAGTAATAGGTACAAATGATCTCTTCTGGATTAGTAATACTCACAAATAAATGATCGTTGGAAAACTATCCTCCCATAGATTGCTCTTGGTACCATAGTAAACAAATGATCTATCAAAAAACAACTCATCAAATTCTAATTTCATGCTAATGTAGAATAATCCATAGGTAATTGATCCTTATAGTACACTTCTACAAATATTTTGATATAATATGAGTTTTAGTTCAATTCGTGCATCCTTTATCAGATGCAAAGATAATACCCTTAACATAGTTTCATTACACCTTGGTTGGTAGGAATCAATATAAAAAACATAAGACAATGTCATTAAATTAAATGGTTAGTAATATTTTTCAGGAATAAAATGTGTATGATTATTAAAAATTTTCAAATACATCATGAAAATGATTAAAAATTAACCCTATATTAGGTTATCATGACTTTGATGTGTTGGGGATGGAGACAATAAAAAATAAGTATCTCATACATTATTTATCCAAAATCATATTTAAGATAACCAAAAAATGTTGGTTTTAGAAATTATTTTTTAAAATTACTAAAAGGACTCATCAAGATATGATATTAGGTTTCATATCTAGATTCCCAACCATATGATAATTTTCATGGTGAGGTCCAAGGATTCATGCCTTAACACCTCCCCTCCAAGACCACTCACCCATGGAATGAGACTCACAATATGGGGACTAATAAACTCATGTCTCGTATGATCATAGTAGTTTTATATCTTTATATTAATGAAAAAAGAATCATATCATGGAAATAATAATTTGACCTTTCTATTTATTATAAGGACTATCCACATTTTAATGTCAAAATTTTTATCATAAAAAATACCCCCATCATCAACTTCCACAAAATGGGTGTGAACATCACACCCCACGACATAATATATCTTCATGACATTCCTCCATATAAAGACCCATATTTTCTATAATGACTACACTGTCACCATAAAAAATTAATTTTTATTATATATGTATAGGGACATAGATAATCAGTGGCATCACATATATCTATGTAGTTACATTCAATTGTTACGACATAACAAATTTATAATATAACTTCCCCATTCCATAACTACTAGAAATCAGTATGTCACCTCCAAACTATTTTTTTTGTCAATCTCTACTAGTGATGTGAATTTCTGAAATTACATCCACATGGAAAGCCCATGTCTTATAATGTAATGATAAACCATTGTTTTTAAAAGTTAGTATCTTATTATCCTTTATTTGTCTCCATGTTTTATATATATAATTTATTTTGAAAAAAAATGATCGAAAAATCTCCTAGACATTAAAAAATATCCAAAAAATTTCTCATGCCAAAAAATTTATTGTGTTCATACATATTTACCATCCCATATGATTTTTCATGTCCCCCATATAGCACCATATTCAATCTAAAGTCATTGAGGACCATTTCACCATAAGAATTCAATTACCAAGGTACACTATTAATCAATACCCATGCTATATACTTTTCCCAATCACCAAATAAATATATGGAATTCAACAACATCCATCTATTTGAAGACAATAAACTGTAACCAACCAATCATCCCCAACGACATGATTCTCCCCCACCATAATACACTTGTCCTAAATGCATAATTTGAATTATCATTCTCTCTGAAATTGTAATTTTTCCATGAGAATATAAATTTAGTGGTCCATAATTTTGTATGATGTTGTTTCTAGATAAATACATGTGAATACATATTAAAAATTTATTTGTTTAATATTTTCTTACCATTTAGGAAAATACACAACCATAATCAATAAAATTTCATTACATATTTCAATATCTACGTATTAATTTTTATATGTATAATAATATCTTCCAAATAAACCCATCGATGGAAAACACTATAGTTAGTGTAATTCTATAGTTGTATCATTAAATAACCACTACATCCATCGCACTCTCTCCATGATCATAGAAAAACCCACAGTTTTCCACTATTTTAAATAATATGAACTCTATTCTCACCCTTGTTCAATTACTAATCATCCATCTAACAACACAATTTATTCAATAAATGCATCTTCAATATAGAATTACATAAATTAATATCTACCCAAAAACAAATATCATGGTAAAATATGAGGCATACATCAATAGTTCTTACTACAATTAAGAATATATTCACATGAAATTTATATATCTATTCATGATAATATGTTTCCAAACGTAGTATTTTCTCAATTATCATTTATATAAATGATTATTACCAAATTAAAAACATGAATTTTGTATAATATAAAATGATATGATGATATGTGATAATATTGATTGAAAATGATCAAAAAAATAAAATACTTATCAATCATGTTCCTAGATATCATGGAACATCATCTTAAAAACTAACCAAAATCTATTCATACCAAGATCAAACCTCAAATATACAATCATGAACTCACAACTATATGGATATCCTTACACCTATAATCAATATATATCATATTTCATGCTCGGATCAACTATATAATGATTCACTGATTTATGCCAACTATCAATTCACACCAAGGTTAGACACCTACCAATCCTATAAAAAGAACATAAAACCAAGAACATGATAGTATAATTGAATATATCAGTCCTATTCCTCAACATAGTTTCTCATAAATATAAAACCAAATTAGAATTTTTTATTATCATTATTCAAATTCACATAAATTTTGAGGACTTCTTTAATATTTATTTATAACATTAACTCTCAGGTCCCTAACCGTGTGGATAACTCTAATTGAAAATATCACATTTTCTCACACATCATAGAAAATGATATCATTGTCATGATGTGTTTTAATGAAATCATACCATAATTAAAAATAAAATACTCATGATATAATTTTCCATAGTCTGTACCAAGGATTACTTTGGAAAACAACATGACATAAATCCCATGAATTCTTGTCTGATCAAGAAAAAATTTAAATCTATTTTTATTTTACCACAATCATATATAATAACTCTCATCCCAAGGCAAGGAACATGGATAACTTCCAATAGATAATTCTATAAAATACCATATCATTCACTCATTCATTTTGTATCCCATACATTACATTATATGATCACAATCTTCAACCTCGTATTGAAGAACACTCAAAATCGAATCTTCAATCCAAAAAGTTGATCATAAAATATATGCAATGAATTTATGTCAAATAATTCCAAATTAAATATTTTTTGATAAAATAAGGACTAAAAGTTAACATTATTCCATCTTTACAAGGGTATCAACATCCTAATGTCATCTTATCACCATAAGAAAACCATATTCATGGAATCCATTTCATATACAAACCCAATAGGAATTTTTTTATATACCTATCACTATGAGATTTCATGTAAATATTTTTTGAATATACCACTCTATAATAAGAAAGTCCTTCAAGAAGAAAACTCATAAAATTAGGGTTTAGTTGAGTAGATTTATACTAAAGAGTTGTATAGGAAGACATCATCCCCATTGTTTTTAGATCTTTTTTTAGTGAAACCATATTTTATGTTAGAAATAAATCATACTGAAGTATATTAATGTCTCTTAAATACTAAATGAAAATTATCATATTTGAACACAAGTTTCTTTCCACTATAATCTAGGATCCCTGAAATATATAAATTTAATATATACGAATCACATATGAGTTAATATTCTATAAAGGAAACTAGTGATATAATAATAATATAATAACAATTTGAATGTAGATATACCACTGAAAGTATATTCATCGCTAACCAATTATAGGTCAACCATATGATCAATAATAATTCAATATCATATCTACCATATCAAAAATTATATGAAGATACAAAATAATCATTGATAAAACTATTAAAATTCTTTCCATGAGACCACACATTTTTTTCAATACATCAATATCACAAGAGCCCATGAAAGACAACACTCATTTCAGAGTATTTAAACTAGTGATGACTACATGAATGATTCCTTGGGTGATATGTTACCTATATATATAATATTCAATAATTAACAACAACAAAATAATATTTCAACAACAATTTTTTCTATAAAAAACAATAAAAAACAATAAAAACATATATATGTTATAATAAATGAAATGTTATCTTACATGAAAACATACCCACACTAAATAAGATAATCATATTAAAAACTACTAATATGATAAAAATTTATATAAGGGAGACTAAACCCATCCTTGATCCCCACATATAAATCCCTATGGATATACTCTATAATCATCCTCTATACATTATGTTCCATAGCATTTATAACTGACCAAATATTTTCTTACACACCAGAGTACCAAGGAAGGGTGTGATTGTAGGATCCAGAGTATTTATAGTATAATATATTTCAATATCTATTAATGTATATATGAATAAGATATTAATTTTATATTATGTAAGATGCTTTTTTGATAGCATACTCAACTCACAATAATGGGTTACATAAAAAAACTTACGTTGTACACAATGTTGAGTTATACCGAAAAATAATACAATAATAATATTATTATATTAAGTGGCAGTTAACTCCAAGTCGTTATATTGGAAGGAATGAAAAAAATAAAATATTATTACAAATGTTTTTAAAAATTATTTATATTTATCCAATAAACATTAGAGTGTAAAAATAACAATGAATGTAATTTTAAGCATGAAATAGTATAATATTTTTAGAAGTATGATTCACTGACGATAGATGGAGAACCATTATTAAATATTGTTTTTTTCATTTTATATGTAATATTTCAAAAAAAACTTATTATATAGAATTGGTATAACAAATTTTCATTTGGTTAATTTTCTTGATTTTCTAGTAATGTTTATTTTTTAATGAGTAGAGAAAAATATTGCATTTTAATTCAAAACAGCCTTTTCATCTAATTTATTTATATAGATATATTATAATTTTAATTGGTTTTAAAGTCTACTTAGATTAATATTTTATAAATTAATCCAATTTTGGTCATTGGAATTAATTTTACATTTTAATTTGGTATACACACGTGTCAATCTTTTCATATTTTTTATTTCTTGAAAACATGCTTGCTTGTTTTGACAACAAGAATTAATTATAAATTAATTTCTGCCATCACTAAATTTTTTATTTGTAAAAATTGATTCCATATTTTGAATAATAAGGTCAATTTTTTTATTTATAATAATTTTATTTTTTGACATTATGAATAGTTACTTCAATAATTATTTTATTGACCATGGTTAATGGTTAAATCTGGTAAATAAAATAAAAAAATAATATTATAATAACATTAAACAAACCTATCATGTTTCAAAAATAAATTAGATGAGATATTCCCCACCATGGGAATCATAGGATAAATTTTGGGACCCCATTTATCCTCATGGGTGTGATAATGACATGTTATAAAAATTAATTTAATTTAAATAGAAATATAATATATAATTGTATATTTTTCTAATGCCATTTTAATATAGGGTTATATAACTGAACTCTGTGACTATGAAAATTAATTATAAATATAAAAATATATCCTATATAATGGTATTATATTTATAATTTTAAACATTAAATAAGATAACATATTTATGATACAATGATTATGCAATTATTGCCTTATTGATGAAAGATTCAAATAAATGATTCTATAAAAATTAAAATAAATGTAACTGTATTATTTAAATTACATACATGATTTTTTTTGTATTATATGGACGTATTAGATTTTCGTTAATTCCATTTGTTTTAATTAATCAAGTTTTTCCTTCTTTAACAAAAATAAATTACTAGATAGTGTCAAAATACACATAAATGAGTTTTTTAAACAAGTACTATTTTATTTAATGTAATAATTGTCCTAAGAATCTATTATTCGGCCTAGTGACATATATAATGTTCCAAATGTCCTTAATGATACAATTTGTGTTCTATTTTAATTTTATAGTAACCATAGTAACCGTATATTGTGAAAATAAAAGCAGACATAGTAAGTGTTAAAGTTTTCATATAATGGTTAATGTTATATGATATGGTTAATGTTATGACCTAAACGTGTCTAAAACCAATTGGTTGATTGGATTTCGGCCCATTAACATATCATAATCGAAATATATCACTATTTAACTATTATAATTCGAAAATAATTATATAATTAAATAATATTTCAAGACTTTCCTAAAGTACCCCTCCTCCCACTTATAAAAGGCCACCACCTCAACAAACTTACTCACACCTCTCAGGATCGTTGGCTCAACCATCATCTGCTCAAATAATCAACCAAAATTTCTACTCTAATTCTATATGCCTTAAATTGGGCATATAGAAACTCGATAAATCATTTTGGCTCATATCTAATGAAGTTACCTGATTTAGAAGCCATGTCCTCTCTCAAGTTCATTTATTTTATTTTCATTCATCACATACTATGATATTATTATTATTTGATTAAAAAACAACACCAGTATCCTCAATATACTAGGATTTTGTTACTAGAATTATTCTTATTACACTTACACACACCTTCATCTAATGGATACGAACATAATATTTCTATGTACAGTGAACTACTGCCTCGAGAAACAATGATTATTAAATTGTGTCCTACCACGTCTCATGGTGGTCATTATGATAGCACTGTAATTATATATTATATATACTATTTTATATTTTCTATATTATTCATCAATTTTTAGTTACAACATATCTTTATGATTTCCATAAGGTGAAAATACGATAATTCCATTTAAGGAAGTGCAAACTATCGCCCCCTCAATTTGATAAGAAACGTTTATGCCAAACATGGAACCTATAACGGATGGAGTTAAAGAGATTATTCTAAATATTTTACATATATATTATTCTATAATTATAAAATACATATGTATCATTTAGTTTTTGTTCCATTAATATGATATTTAAATAAATGTTATCTCTTTGCGTACATAAGAACTACCGTCATTAAGAATAGTTTATTTCATTTCAAATAATAAATTGTATGGAATATAATTAATAAAAATATACTTGATATATAGAATATTTAAATCATTAATATCATTATGGTTATAATTTACATTTTACTACAAGGTCTATTTACATCAATACGTGTTCTTTTCCGATTGATGTACAAAATATCGACAAAATGGCCGAGTTTTGTGCTTGTCTGTAGTAAAAAATCCCTGTCTCCTACACTATACTATAGGATACTAGATATCATAAAAAATATTCTTACACTTATTTGTCCCCTGATGAATTGTGTAAGAGGTCATGTGTGACCTGGCTGTTAGTTTTCCCATGTATAATAATTTAAGAGGTCTTGTGACCTGGACAGTCTGTAACAATTGTGTTAACCCAGATCTTTGGTGTGGATCAAAATACATGTTTTATATATATATCAGGGTGGTAGGTGATCAATAATTTGAGAGGACTATTTCTCCACTTGAGACTGAACTTCTTGTTTTATACCCATTGTGTTTTCAATTTAGGCTTCGTCGGTTTAAATAAATATTTCAAAAAACTCAATTTTACTTTGATAGTTAGTCATGAATAATATTTATAACTACTTTTACCTAGTAAAGTAGTTTCAAATGGTGTATAATTATCACATATTATTAACACTAAGAGTTCATAAATCATGTTATAATTTATTTTAATTGTAAACCAATTATAATTTTTCTACCATGATTATCTAGCCAATTTAATTTTCAATAATGGAATATTTTTAGATAATATTTTTAACATAATTTATTATAGGAACTCAATTCAAAAAAATCTTGAGTGTCCTAATCGAAAAAAATATTGGGTATTAGAAGTTTCGTTCAATTTTATGATTTCAAAATTTTAAATTTGTTATAAAATAATTTTCAACATTGATTTTAGTTGTATATTAAAGATATTTAAATTTCTGTTATTTCTAATTTTCTAGTTATATAAATTCTTATTTCATTATCATGAATAATATAATAGAAGGTGCTGCTACAAACATACCACAATTAATTAATTGAAAAAATAATTCACAATGGAAAACTAAAATGAAAATGCACTTATAAAATATGGGATTTGAGATTTTTTCTTCAATTATATATGTGTATAAAATTCCTGAAACTAATATGCATAAATGGGATGACCCAAATAAGGCTCCCAATAAAAATAATTGAAAATACATTAATGCACTATAATATATGATATTTTATGAAGTGTTTAATATAATTTCAACATGTAAAACATCCCAGGATATTTGGTACACTTTATCTGTTTCACATGATGAAACCATTGTTGTAATGGAAGAGAGACTTAACATATATACTATTTAAAATGATAACATGAAAATGAAACATGATTATCCTTTTTCTGACATATATCTCAGGTTTAATGAAACTGTGAATACTATGATCTCTCTCAAATTAGATGATACAACCATGGAAAAAATAATTAGAATAATTAGATTCTTACCTGATCGATAGAGTGTAACCTGTGAATAAATCTATGAATCCTATGAAATCAGCCAGATACCTATAATGGAGCTGATAGACTAGTAGATAATATATGATGAAATACCAAATGTCTACAAAGAATATGTTGGTGAAACAAAAAGAAAATTTGGTGCATTCAAATCTACTTTCTCTATGTAGAAGCATGAGGTTCAACATAAAACTAAAATATCATGCAATGAACAATAATCAGAAAAAAGTATTGAGGAGATGGATCAAATATCTAGAAGGTTTAAGAATTTTTTTATAAAGAGTAAATTCTTTACAAAATCCAACAACAAAGATATGTATTATCACAAGGGAAACTGTAAATTAGATTGGAAGAAAGGGGATACATCTAGTGAAATAATATATTGTGAATATATGTGAAAGGGACATGTAACGACTAACAGTTCCAAGATAAAGTACAAGAATAAGTATCATGATAATGACATAATCTATTAAAATACCATGAAGGAAACATGGATTACTTATATGGACAACCCATGGGACATTGATTCCTCTCAAGAAAATTATGATAATGAAAAAAAATGTTTCATCGAAAACACATCTATGGTAACACTATATACTACTGAACATAATTCATATTTTTCTAGAGATGAATATGACATTGAAGAAATTATGACTAGTGAAGAATTATTTAAATACATTAATTTGATGGATGTAAGTTGTAATTAATTAAAATAAAAAAATAAATCCTCGAAGAAACAATATGCTTTTACTTCTCTTATTAAATTTTAGCTTATTATAGAGAAAGAGAAAAATGTTCAATTACCCAAGGATAAAAATGAAATAATGTTAAATAATAATAAATTGAAAACTGACGTAGATAAATTTACTAATGTGAAAATTACTTGTACACAAGTGTTTGGTAAAAAAATTCTCATAGATAATCTACTGTTATGGGTTACCAACCTGGGAAATGATATCTAACTCAAACAAAAAAGTGTAACATAATATGAGAAATCTCTTTTTCTACATGAAAATGAAAATTATATTGATAGTTTTAGTTTTGGAATGTCTTTTATAGCTTCTAATTTTTATGTACCAATTAGAGTCTATTTTTTAAATATGTTAAATAATTCGTATAAGAAACCCGTGAAGAAGATGTGGGTCCATAATGCACTGATTAATAATGTTATTGGAACCAAACATATTTGTGTACCAAAACTTTTTTTGTTTCATTATTTGATAGGAAAGGGGCTTGAAAAACTCCTGTAAAAGCTTATGGTACTCAGACAATGGATTTTTAAGACACATGAAAATAGATTAATCATGCTTTAAGAACTTGATAAATATTGATGGTGGGCATGTCCCTTTAGGAACAATGGAAAATAGAAAATAATTGGCCTCACCCAAATTTATAACTCTAACTCACTTATAATCATTAATGTTTTATTTTTCAAGTGATTATAATATAATATACTTAGTATCTATTAGTAGTGTGGTGATTGTTTTCATGTTAAATTTGAAAATAATGATTGCAATGTTTTTAATTCTGGGAATGATATAGTATTTTATCATTTTAAAAATGTGATTTTTTATATGGTTAAAAAGGATTTGTTAGTTACTCAAAATATTTCATTCAGAATTTAATTTCAAAAAGTATCTTGTAATTGGAAAAATAGACTACAAAATTGTAGTATACACACCCTTACAAGTATTAATTGATAAGTTTTAGTCATAGACCTAACCAATAATGAGTTTCCAAATGAAAAAGTCGGTAATCCTTGTCACAAGATAAACTATATAAAATCTATTTCTATGTAATGAATAAAGTGTCAACTTATAAATCTCTTGAGTTGGATTACACATATTTATTGGGACCTTCTAGAGTATCATGTATTAATGGGATGAAATATGTATATATTCTTATAGATGACTACTCTAGATATACATGGTCCTTCATCTTGGCTCACAAAAGTGAATCTTATTTTAATTTTACCATGTATAATAAGACTATAGAAAATCATAGTGGTATTAGAATTAAAACCCTTAGAAGTGGCCATATCCTTGAGTAGGAAAACCTAGAGTTCGAATTCTTTTGCTGAAAAATAGCTATAGTCATAACATCTCAGTGCCTTTGACACCTTAGAAAAGTGGAGTTGTAGAAAGAATAAATAGACACCTGTAAGAAATTCCTAGAACTATGATCAGTTATAACGACCAACCAATATACTTATTTGGAAAAATCATTCAACATAGCATGATATATAATTATAGATTATTGATTTTACAAATTCATAATTGAAATTACTATGTGTTGTGGAACAATAGAAATCCCACAATTATTTACATTAACGTTTTTGGTGATAAAGTCTATATTTTTTACACTATGAATAATCTGGATAAATTTTTTGCTCATAGTAATGAAGTAAAAATTCTAGGATATTCAATCTCTTTTAAATCCTATAGAATTTTTCATAAAAGTACCAAATGCGTGGCAGAATTTGTACATGAAAAATTTGATGAAACAGATCCACAAGAACCTAATACCACATCATAAAATCCTGAGGATGAGGTGTCAAAATTGTACATGAATGTTAAAAATTTTGACCATCCTATGATGTAATATATTAAATATACAAGTTTAATAAATTCTCTAAGATCAAGAAAAAATTAACCCAATCCTATTGAAGACTGTGAAATTACAGGACCTCCTATTCCTATATAAATTAGAACCCTTAAGAACCATCCTTAACTAGTAATTTTTGGATATTTAGATAAAGGAACACAGAATAGAGCTTATGTACGAAATTGGGCGGAACATCATGACATTATGTCACAGTATGTACCTAGGAACACCAAATATGTTATCAATGATGAATTTTGGATGATGTCTATGAAAGAAGAGATAAATTAGTTTTAAAGAAACAATGTATGGAAACATGTAGATAGACCCGAAGACTCCTTCATAATTGACACTGAATGGGTGTTTAGGAATAAAATAGATGAATCTGGTAACATAGTTAGAATCAAATCTAGATTTTTTTCAAAACATTATATTCAAGAACAAATAATTGTATGTGAGGAAACGATTTCACCAATATCAAGACATGAAGCCATCGGAATTATTATTTCCTATGTCGAACATCATGATTTCAAGAATTATCTATGTTATGTCAAGAGTGCATTCCTAAATTGTTAAATAGTTGAGGATTTTTTTCCTGAAAAAACCCACAGTTTTGTAAACACTAATTTTCCAAAGTAATGTTTTTAAAATGAAAAAATATTTATATAGTATAAATCATGCTCCAAGTACATAGTACGATAGACTCAACACATTATATTATTTATAAATGTTTTACAAAAGGAATAGATGATCCTACACTCATTTTTAAAAGAATTCTTAGAGTTGTTTTAGAAGTAAAAATTTATGTTGATGTTGTAATTATTTGATCTTCTAAAAATTATTTATGTGTTGACTTTTCAATGATGATGCGATGTGAATTTGAAATGAGCATATTAGGTGAAATCCAATTCATTGTTAAATTTTTAATATTGGAAAATAAAAAATATTTGGTTTTGAATAATGTAAATTATATTAATGATTATTTAAAAAGTGTTTTCTTTATATGAAAAAAGCGTAGTGACACTACAATTAGTACGATTTGTATGTTGGACTATGATAAAGATGGTAAATCTGTTGATGAAACCACTGTGAAAGGAATTATTAGAGGTATACTCTACATAACAGCTATTTGGCCAGATATTTTGTTGGGTGTATGTATGTCTACACATTTTCAAGAAAACCCAATATAATCACATCTTCTAGCTATAAAAGGATATTCAAATATATAAAACTTACTCCCAACCTACGAAAATTCTATCTAGAGGAAAACCAACTGATTTGGCGAGTTTTTCAGATTATGATTTTTGGGTTTGTAAGATAGATAAAAAAATAATTCCTTCCATGTGTCACATTTTTTAAATGTCTCTAGTTTCACCTGAAGATAGAAACAAAATTTGGGTGCATTATTTGTTGTCGAAGCTGAATACATAGATGCCGGTAGTTTTTGTGCAAAAAATTTGTTGATGAAACCCACATTACTAGATTATGGACATCAATTCAGAAATGTTATTATAAATTGTGATAGCACAAGGGCAATTAATGTTTCTAATAATCATGTTTGACATACTATGACAAAACAAATTGATGTATTGAATAACTTTTTGAGATATAATTATTTAAAATGTGATATAACGTTAGATTTCATTATAACCAAACGTCATCTTTCTGACATTTTCACTAAGCAATTGAACACTAAAAGAATGAACTACATCATACATGAGTTAGGAATAACAAATCTATACAAATTTGTATTGATATTCCATTGACCTTTTTAAGAAATGTTGTCATAAAAACTGTAACATTATGAAGTTGACAATGTCATGATGACAAAATGTTATGCTGAAACAATTATCATTCCGACACCAATACATTATTATGCTGATAACTTGTCATGTTGACACTAATACCTTGTCAATCAAACACCGTTAGAGTTGTGAATATTCATTCATACTGACAATGATGACTCATTTTTTTGTAAATTTTACATCTTTACCACGAGGACACCAATTTAAGGATTTTGATGAACCTGGTTCATGATTTCCTGATTTTGTGGATTTGAATGCCCAAATGATATAAATTTGAATCGATCCACTCCAATCTTTAACTGCTACAATCTCTCTCAGACATGTCCCTCTATACAATAGAAAATTCACCTTCTGACCTCTGGAATGAAATGGTTGGAATGTCTTGTGTGAAGCCATCTTTTGATGGTGGGAGGTCTCATTCTTCTAGGAAATAGAATAGTGAATCCTGAAAATTGTCATGACCGGTTAATCCGACTATGGAATACCATATAGAAGCTTTATAAAAATAATTTCATGGGAATGGAAATTGGAAAGAAATTCGTTACTGCTCATGGAACTAAAAGATCAAGGATGTATTGAGTTGATCCCATATACTGAAATAACCATTTCCCCAAATAATGTTCATAAATTTTACATTAATATACAGTTCCTTTTGTAAGGATGTGATGTTTCCTAGATCATGTACATAGTGAAATGTAAGATAATATCTTGCTCTTCAAGATAATGGTCTCAATGTATTAATGTTCCTCATGATTGTATATTTTATTGTTATCAAGGTACCTCTCCACAAGAGTTTGATATGTATGGTTTGGAGATAGATTTGAAGGAGATCACTATTAATGATGAGAATAGAAGACACATTTCAACAATGTTAAGTTGATAATTTATAATATTATTTATGTTTATTAAGCATCAAATATATCATATTAAAGGGGACTTTTCCTCTATAAAATATCAACATGTCTAATTGGTTTATCTACTAAGAAGAGGGATCAGGGTAAAGCTATGTAGATACCTTAATGTGAAAATGAATAAAATTATAAAACCATCATAAAAAAAAAATTACATATTCTATATAATTATGATCTCAAATATGCTAAAAGTGAAAGGTTGTTTAAATGAATGATAATATGTTGTTTCAGACTACAATGGGATCTACCTCACTAAAGAAATTTGTATTAGGATTTAAATCAACTGGAACATATAGAATCGATATTGGGTTGGAGATGAAAATCTGATCTACGATATGATTAATCCTGTGGAATATCCAACTAGGCATAATAATTTGTATGACACTATTCTAGGACCAAATGTGGATGTTTTTACTCATTGGAAGATGAAGAATATCTTTCCACTCCATCTAGAGATCAGGGGTCACCAATCAATGATTGGAGTGATCCTCACACCACTAAACCTCAAAATGGGTTTTCCTTGGACCTCCTAGTACTCCACTTGACTTAACCTCTAATGACCACACACTAGAAGGAAATGGAGAGGAGGAGACATAAGTCTCTAGTAGTGTGGAATATGTAAGTAGATATTACAGCTCTGAAGATGAAGAAGAAGAAAGTGCAGATTATGAATGTGGAATTAGTTGTTAAGAGGAAGAATGCGAAGAATATAGAGACAAAATGGAAATGAAAAACATGTGTTTGGACAAGATGATGAAAGTGGTGATTATTTTGATGAACTTCATAGTAATTATCAAGGATAATATGTTGAAATTGTTGATGTTGTGGATCACGCTCGGTTGGAAGAGCCTCATAATGCTATTGATAAAGTCAGTGAAACTAATGTAGCTGCTTAAGATTTTCTTATACTTTATTTATTTCATGAATGAAGAAGATCACATGAAAAATATGAGAATCCATTAAGGAAAAATCATATTTTGGGGGAGCCTCAAGAATGTGAAGATCAAGCTGGTGAAGGGAATCAACATAGAAGAGTAAATATTGATACTCTCACTCATCTAGATGATGATATAATGGTTGAATTGGAACAGAATCATAGGTATGATTCAATGGGATTAGATTATGAATATTATGATGATGATTTTTTTGTACATCATGAAAAATAATTAGTGGTTTACACCCTACCAAGTGAATCTATCCCTAAAAATGATTTTGAATCTTTTAATTAATAATTATATTCTTTTATAAGTATATAGTTTCAATTTCAGATGGTGCATGAGATTCAAACAGGTATTAGAGTGAAGACTCCGCTGAGTGATGAATTACACTATATCACATTTTTCATAGAATAAATGAGTTATTCTGGACATGTGGCTTCTTTTCCAAGTCAGAAAATAGGTATTAGTGAGGCTAGTGTAGCTTTGGTTTCAAATAATGGAATTGAGGAGATTCAACCCAACCTTTTTATAAATTCTGAGATAATTGTTTCAATTAATACCATGTTGATAAATGAATTCACTAGGTTTCCTTTTTCAATAAATACACTGACCTTAGAGTATAAAGGTTATATGGGGACTATTCTTAAGACATTACAGAATCATACCTCATCTCTTATAGATATTCCTTCTACATTTGGTCATACGTCATAGACTCTGGACATTGAGGAACTCAAAACTATTGTAAAGGAGAATATTCAATCTCTATTTGATTCCACTAGTTTGGGAAACAAAGAAATTATTGAGAGGAAAATTGACTGTGTGCAAGATCTAGTTAGATTTTATACCAAAGAAGCATCTTCCACTCATGAATATCATACAAATAGGATTAATTCATATTTCTCAATGATTTACACTAATCACTACTTGACAAGTCACATTATGTACTTTGAAGATAATTTAACAATACACCTAGAAACAAAATCCATCATTGAATAATTGAAGCAATTGAAGGAGTTTACTCCTCATTTGGAATAATTCTTGGAGAATAATGATGAATTTTGAGAATGTAAAGAATTATTGTGGAGATATTATTAAGGATTTCATCATGCTGTTAAATCAATACCATCAAGTAAAAATTGCAGAATTTTTTGTACCAACAACTGTACCTCTTAGACTTCATGGATTAGTTCCTCCACCTAGAATGTTGTTTTCTCAGGAAATGACTCAGATTCTCCAAGTGATCCATTAATATATTCAAACTCATGTGCTGTTCCAACACAAACACATCCATGTAACAGATGTTCCCTTGGAGTCATCCTACCTCCTATAAAAATTTCTTTAGAAAGTCCAGCTTCTGACCCACCACCAACTAGACCCTCAAATGATCCCATTATGAATGGGAAGGAACCTCTTAATTCTATGAAAAAATTTGGATCATTCTCTGATAGGTTTTCGTGGTTGAATTTTTCTATTTTTATTCGATGTCTTGTAACACATTGTACTTTATTGATTAATGTAATGTGTTATTCTAAAATTTCCTCTATTTCTCTTATATCTTTTACTTTATGATAATTTTTATTTCTTTTTTATTTACTTTCTTTTTGATAATCCCAAAATGGGGGGGGGAGATTTTGGCATTATCATTATTTCTTTTTTCTTTGATATCACTCTTATATATGTTATTTTTCTCTTTGATACAATTGAAATTGAAGTTAACATTGATCCTTATCAATATATTATATATATTCACCCATAATGGGATATGATAAACAAGATGAATTCATTACACATCAAATAATTTTATTAAAAAATTCCCTATATTGTGATCGCCAAAACAGAGGAGATTGTTGGCATATAGGAGGCCATTTCCCATCTCCTGGATAAATAGTTTTAACAATCACAAATCATGTCAACTATGATTATTAATTCCTAAACATGTCAATAAAAAATATTTATGTCTTAATATGTGCCATTATGTTTGTTTATGATCTCTCGTAAATTTGGAGCATTCTAATAATATTTATATTTTACGTCAGAACAAAGAAAAATTTATTCTATGTGTATCCAACTAACACCGATAGAAGAGAAAACATTTTGAAAAATCAAATGTCCTACAAACAAATGACCTACCTATAAAAATGGCCTACCGACAAAAGACCTACAAATACAAATGAACAACCAACCGATGAACTATAAAATAAAAATACCTACTAATAGATTTCATATCGATGAAAATGACATACCGATGCAGATGACTAAATGTCAGTTCAAATGACCTATCAATGAATGGTGCTACTAAGGAAAAACTCGCCGATAGTTAAAATGAGTTACTGATGTAGTGAATCCCTAACCCATGGAAAGACCGAAATAGGACACACTAATGGAATGAGTCATTGAAAGAAGTATATACTGACTAAGGACTCCCCGATAGACTATTTAAAATTTCTTCTCTTTAAAATAATTTCTAACAGTCACATTTTGTGTGTTTTAATGTGACTGATTAATTTAGTTCCATTTTATAGACATTTGAAATGATGGTATTTGAAATATGAGGTTATGTGTTAATATAAAATATGCATATTTGTAGGATTATATTATATTTAAACAATGGAGAGTGAAGGAAATGATATATGGATAAACTCATGTCGACATGCATACAGAAGAAGATATGATCACCATAAAGAAAGAATAGTGCAACAAGAATTATTCATTCCCTGTTATAGTGAATGAAATAAATAATGATCATAATATTTTATTCATCTCAGTAGAATCCAACATAGATAATGGAGAAGAACATCTCACCTTCTTGAAATAAAAAACAAAGTGCTCCACGCCACATTGTTTTCAGTTTTTGTTTCAAAAAGATGACTGAAGCTTCTACTATAATACATCAGAGAGTCCGTAGCTGAATTGAATAACACTCAGATCATCTCTAATCCCATTTAAATATATTCTTCTATGTTGTGTACCATTTATCTAAACTTTCGAGTAGTGTGTGTGTTTGTACTAAAATACACACTATGTCCTACACTAAAATGGATGATACTATATATCCTCAACAAAATATCTTATTACAGTAGTATCTCCCAAAAATAAATGTGCTATAGGTCCTATGTGACATGGCTGTTAGTTTTCAAATGTATAATTGACGAAAAGTTATTGTGACGTTGAAGGTCTGGGTATTGTTGTGTTTACCCGGATCCATGGTGTGGATCAAAATCCCTATTATATATAGATTAAATGGTGATAGGTGATCACTATGTGGAGAGGAATAAGTCAGTGATTGAGTCTAAAACTCTTGTTTTATACCGGTTATGATTTCAATTTAGTCATTCTATTTTTTAATAAATTTTTTGGAAAATAATATTTTACATTGATGCTTATTGTTGTATTGTAGTTATAACTATTTTTAAAAAGTATAGTAGTTTCAAAAATTGTGTTAATATGTCATATTGTACTAATTGAGAATTATAAAACCTTCTATGAGTCTTTTTGAACATTCATCCTATTATAATTTTACTACCTTGATTAACTACCCCGTTTTATATTAAATTGGGTTATCTTTTTAAGAAATCTTTCTAACATAAAATTTTATAGGAATCAATTCACCCAGTATTGAGTTTCCTACTCTGACCAACATGAATATTATTTATATTGATTCCTTTATACATTTAATACAACCAACATTCATTGGGGTTTTCATCCCATTGATTGTTTATTATTGGATAATAGCTACAGAAAATAAATTTTTTTACTTCAACGATCAATAAATGTTAATATAAGCCTATATGTGTACTTGTTAGAGGGAAAATCTAATTGATGGTTGACACAGGTTAAAAATCATAAAACCAAGTGGATATATTGATGCAATAGATTGGGACGAGTTTAGGGGAAGCTTTTTAAAACATTATTTCTATCGTTCAATAAAAACCAAAATAAGGAAGGCATCCATTAAGCTGAGAAGAAGGAAAATTAATTTATCAAAATATATTAGAAGATATTCACAAGGAAATGAGGTTAAAAACCTATATTAATTAGGTATCATAATGAGATGGTTGATTGATTATTCAGTGTAATAAGACCCCATCTATGGAAGAAACTAGCTAACCAAGCCTATGGAAACTATGAATAGATTTTGAAGAGATCTGTGATGTTGGATATAGAATTCAGAGATACACTAAGGTTAGATTGATCAAATGAAATGATTTTGTCTTTATGCCAAAACATGGGATGTGGCTTTGATCAAATAAGAGATGGAAATCAAGTGGAACATTCCATGTGAAAAATTGAATGAAAAAGGATTCAAGGAACAAAATTCATGGGAGTGTTATATTTTACAACTATGTAAGAGTAGGACATATTTCATAGAACTATCTTAGTTAGTTAAAGCCTTAACTTCTCAAGACTAACAAGAATGTTTAGATGGTTTAGGCCCCACTTGATGTCTACTGCTTTAAGTGTGGATATCTTGTGAATTTTTCTTATCATAATTCAAATCCAAATGTAATAAAGGGGAATCACTTTCAACATCAGTACAAGACATGAGTGAATTTTCATGCTTTAATTTATCAATTAGCTTATGTTGAAACTCCAAATATTGTAGTGGAACGTAAACTCATTATTATTTAAAAGCTAGTCTGTACTTTTTTCAGTTTGGTTATACACATTACGTTATTTACTACAATATTGAAAATAATATATAATCCTTCCCTAAACATCTAGAAGTAGATTTATCAGTCCATTCTCCTTGAGGGATTATCCCAAAATCAACAGTTTATAGATATGTAGAATTTACATTAGTGAGAAAAATCACATAAAAAATCTAGAAGTCATACCCATGATAGAATTTTTCATTTTACATGGGATGGATTCACTATCAAAGTATAATTATATGATCAAATATAGAAGTTAATAAATCATTTTTTTCCTAAATGGAAACCCTATAGGTGTTTTCAATGGAGAGTAATTTTGAAATGAGCATTGTCATGAAGCACCTATTCTAACCTTCATTATGGATTTTATCAGTTTATATGAAGATGTAGATGAATGTTAAAAAATATAGAATGTAATGATTTTTTAGGAACACATTGACTTGTTTCTTGAGTAGCTACTAAGATATCACCCATAAAAAGATTTGGATTTCTACATTGAACTCTTTCCTAGATCCAAACCGATATCAAAGACCCCTTTTAGAATAAAAAATGTGGAGTTTGAGGATTTAAGGAAAAAATATATGATCATCCATGGGAGAACATGTTATCTTTGTGAAGAATAAAGATATATCAGTGTGGTTTTTCATTGATTATAGATTAATTAATTGGATTAAAGTGAAGAAAAAATACCCACCTCTAAGAATGGATGATTTATTAAACTAGCTTCATGGGGATGTATTGTTCCCCAATATTGATCTACAATCTGGTTATCAACAATTAATGGTGAATAATAAAGAGATTCCAAAGATAGAGTTATAATAAGGATATGGGTGTTATGTGTTTCTTTTTCTTCCCTTTATCTTCAATAATACTCCTGAAATTTTAAACGATTTGATTAATAATGTTTTAAAGGACTAACATGGAATTTTTTTGGTCTTATTTATTGTGGATATTATGAAATATTCTAAAAGTCGTGAGGAGCATGGGGTCCATTTAAGGGTTATATTTCAAAGGTTGAGGATGGAAATGATATTTGGAAAGTTAAAAAATAGGAATTTTGGTTACAACAAGTTTGTTTCATGGAAAATATTTGTAAGAAATAGAGGAATCATAGTTGATCCTACCTAGACAATGGTTATGGAGGAGTGGACCCACATTACAATAGTAATTGAGATGCATTTTTTTTATTGGAAAGATATTATAGGAGGTTTGTGAAACAAAATTATGAATATCTAATCCACCAACTTAGATAACTCAAAAAGGGTCTATGTTCATCTTGTCTAAGTAGTTTGATGAATGTTTACAAGAGGTTAAGAAGTGATTTTTTACTACTCCCATGATAAATCTATCATATTTTTCATAGAGATTCATTATTTTATGTTTTTAAATTCTAAAAGGGTTTGGGTGAATCCTCATGAATGATGAAAAGATGGTTACTTATGCATCTCGACAGTTAATGCCAAATTTGAATAATTATCCTATCTTTAACCTAGAGAAAGATGTGGTTTTTTTCTTGTAAGAAATTATGGAACAACCATTATGGGGAGAATGGAGATATATAAAAATACCATCAAATATGATATATATTTTCATGCAAATTGAATTTAGCATGAGACATATAAAATTGTTGATACTTATTAAAGACTATGATTGTTCAATTCATTATCACCCTCGAAGAGAAAACAATATTGTTAATGAATATGTAGTAATGTACCTACTGTGGTAGAAATGATAAGGATTCAAGGAGGTCCACATATCTAATAGAAAGTAAAACTATACATGGGAATCATAATTTTTGGGACTTCATTAACCCAATACAAAATTATATCTTAATGATCCTTAATAGAGTGGATTATGAATGATCAACGATAAGATCCTTTATTATAGAATAATGTAGAGGCTTTGCTGAATTTTATGTCTCTAGAGTTCAATATTGATTAAGAAGTTATACAAAAAATTTATACAAAGCTATGAGTTCCATATGTTATACAAAATAATGAGCTGATGGATTAACCTCACAGATCTACATTTTATTTAACTCTTGGTAGAAGAAAAATTATAGGGACCTTCATTATAATTATTTGTGGGTAAACATGAAAATATAGATTTCCTAATATAGTGTAATGTTCCTAGTGTGTCAGCAAGAGAATTAAAAGTGAAAGATTCCTTAATGGATATTTCAACCACTACCCATCCCATCAAAGAAGTCAAACTATATCGTTATGTAAATTTTAACTGTTCTCCTAGAAACATCCAAAGGAAACAATTTAATATGGGTTATAGTGAATTGTATCCCCATGTATTTACTTTTTATCTCTATTTGGGTAGATTCCGCTCTTTAACTACTCACCACGATATATAAAAAGGACGTTTCAGGGATGCATGTTGTACCAATTAATGTCATTTTTTATCATGGTCCAGGAATTAAATGAAAAATATATAGAAGTCTTTAATATTTTCTAATTAATTAATTCAATTTCACTATGGATAGACGCCCCCAAACTGATGCACAATCAGAAAAGACTATTCATACACACTAGTACATGTTGAGAACATTCTTAGTGGAATATAATGGTGGATGGGATCATCATAAACCATTTCATAAGTTCTGATACAATAAAAACATCTATTTATGTATTCAAATGGATCTTTATGAATCTCTGTGTGGGTTAAAATTTAGAACTCATCCCTGTTATGATGAATCTAGAAAGAGAAAGATTCTTGGGCCAAATATTTTGTAAGAGATTATCGAAAAGGTTTATGCCATCCAAAATCACATAATGGATACTTAGTGTTGACATATGATCTATGGTAACAACCATCAATGGGATAGGGAGTTTGATGGTGTTTACCGCGACTTATTTATAATCTCACCTTGGAAGGGAGTTGTGAGGTTTTTGAAGAAAGGGATGCTCAGGACCAGGTACAATGGCCCTTATCAAATCCCATATTTCATTATACTAGTGGCTTGTCATCTTCCACTTCCTCCAAGTCTTTCTCAAGTTTATTACATATTCCACATATATCTCTTGAGGAAGTACATACCTGACCCTTTACATGAACTGAATCCCGAGGTGGAATTACTGGAACATGATTTCTCTTAGGAGGAGTATCTAGTGGAGATCTCAGACCGTAGAGACAAGGTTCTACGCAAAAAGTTAACCGACCTCATTTAAGTGTTCTGGAGGATACATTGATATTAAGTAGCAATGTGAGAACCTGATGAAACAATGAAGAAAAATTTACCTCAAATTTTCTAAATCAAGGTAAAGAGTAGAAATTTTAGTTAATAAATTTCTTATGGTGAGGAGAATATAGTGACCCATTATTTCAGAATGATAATTGTTTTCTAAAAATTTGTATTATATTATTTTGTAATCCATAAAAATACATCCATTTAACAATTATGTGAGTACAAATGAAATTTGACCATTAGGTTTTAGACTCTATATGATTGTTCGTCAATTATGATTGTTGGGCAATATGAACATTGGAAAAAATACTCGAATTAATAATATTATTGTTATTATTACTGTTATTAATAGAAATGATAGTGGAAAATTAATTAAGAAAAAGGATTCGATATCCTCATCCAGTAGAGTCATGTCATACAAAGCCAATTTGATAGAGCATGGGAAGGAGACAACATCAATATGATTTATACATGACCTAGAATAACTGATCTTAAACATTCTAAGCTTGAATGAAATCTCATATAGGAGAAGTTATGTTAGCGGATATTGCCACTCAAGTGATGTTATCATAGACAATCTTTGAATTAATCACTAACAGATACCCATCCATTATGCCATGTGATGGTGTTATAAATGGTTATGTTTCAAGGAAATAGTTTCTTAATGTCTAATCCCTTTGTATATATAAAATTTTTTACTCCATCAATTCTATTTTAAGAATATTGTATCTTAAAAATATGATGAATTTGATAAATTGATTTTTCATACATAAACTGTACATCTCATAAATGATGTAAATATTTAGACTAAATAAAGATATAATGAATTATGATTATTATAATGAAATAGTTCACTTAAAACAATCTTTATAAATTTAAATGGAAATTATTATTGTGTTCATGTGTTAGAAATTTTACTATACATTTTCTAAAAAATTATACTTTCAATAAATAAGCAATTTTATATTAAAATTTTAAATTTCTACTACTTAGATAATTATTAATATTAAATAAAATTTATTTTTTAAATTATCATATTGTAATTAGTTCTTTTTTAAATTAGGATATTTTTTTAAAATACATTATTTTTTCATGATGAGTAAAAAATACTGTTTGAGTTTTACATATGTTTAATGAAATCATAATAATGTATTATTTATGTTAGTATTATAGTCTACTCTTGTATGATAAAAATTCATAATGTGTGTTTGATGTGTCCAAAACCATGGGAAAGTTCCATAGGCAAACCCTTGGTTTTGAATTTGCAACTACATAGAAATCTAAGGAAATTAATAAACAAATCCTCTCATTTTGTAACCAATAATATTCCATTTTACATTATAATTCATTAAAAAAATTTAATTCTTGATTCTATGATATCATTCCTTCACATAGACTCCTCCAAATGTTCCTTAAATCCACCCAAGTTCCAAATCCTTGTGTTTTAGGTGTTACTCAATTAGGTAAGGGAAATATCATGTTCTCTTTTCCTTCCAATATACTTTTTATGTGGTAGGTAATTAAAATTTACATATAAGGTTCTTTAATCCATTTTATTCCATAAATTTTCTATATTAAGTCTATTTTATGAATTTCATACCAATGTCTCCTATATTATTAATGTTTTCTGAAATCAGGATTCATACCTATTATGCTACTTAATTTTATTCTCAAAATTTCTCCATTTTTAAGAAGAAATTATGTTTTTATACTATTAATAAAAAAACATATTTATCTTCTAGGGGTATTCACAAATATGTAACGATGGATTATTTTTATTCTTTTATTTCCATACCTAAAACCCATCTGCCTTTTTTGGGTTAACAATGACATAATGATATTTTCATTAAGAACATCTTTTAAAACAACATTATATTTATATGAAACATGTTTCTTTTATTCCCCTTGGGTTATTTATGAAATATATTATTTTGATATATGTGGAACGAGATAAAAAAATAAATTTGAATGGTTTTATTTGATATTACTCCAATGTAGTGTGTAATAAATTAACTATCTATAGAGGACATGTTTTTTCATACCTTGGTGAATAACTATGGTAATATATATGACCCATTAGTTAAGAACCATAGTGATGTGAATATTAATTTCTATAATAAATATTGAATCCACATTTCCTTTTTGGATTAATTTTATTTTATATTTAAATTTTCTCATCATCTTTTTTCTGGCCAAAATGATAATTTCCACGTTCAAATTGAATTTCATCAAGTTCACATGTGAATTGTTTCCCTTACATTCCCTTACTGGACCTTATGATTACCCTTTCCTTTGATGTGCCTCCCTGGGTTAAGATATGTATTAATTGTACAATGGGTTGAACCATTGTTGAAGCCTATCATGTGTAATAGAACATTTTTTAATTATTAAATGTTTTATGTACCTTTTTTTTCTAGAAACTAAACAATAAATATCCCATGTTTTGTAAATTTTTTTTACTTTATGCAATAAAATGGTGTATTCCATAGTCTCCCGTATTGTTCTCGACAATGTTGGGTGGAAATAGGGAAAACATCACTAAAAAGACCTATCATACTCAGTGACACCATATCGATAATCTAAATTATATTTAATAGAATTTCTACAATATAATCCATAGAAAATCATAAAAAATTAATCATCATGGGATATTATTATTAAGTGTTGGAAAAAAATATTTCTTGAAAGTTTCACTGATACATGGTCATCAAATTTTGTAGAAATAAGGGTAGTTATCACTAGGTTATGTGGTGTTGTAAAGGGTTGTGTAATGGATTAGAAATATTTCATTTCAGTTAACCATTACAACATGATTTGGGGGTTTCCATAATGTTTTCCACTTTTCTCACCTAAAAAGTGTCACTAGTATCTTAGTTAGGTGATCAGTCCGGATTATGTTACTCTTGAGACATCATTATGGATATATATATATATGTGTGTGTGTGTTTTCTGTTTTATTGTAGAATGATTTTTTTAAAGAGGAAACATTAAAATCAGAGAAGTTTGTGTAGATGTAAAAGCAGAATTTATACATGGTGAATCCTTATAATAAACATCATTAATATGAAAAGCCCAATTTTTGGGAGAATATAACACTCATGGGTTTTGGTACACCATCATATTGAGTATCTATATTTATGTGTAGAGTTATTGAGATAATTTTATATAGTTTTATCAAACAAATTTAGAGAAGGGTATTGTAATCATTATATAAAAACATTATCATGGTGAATAGACTCTTCCTGACATTAAAAAACTGAGGATGAGGCCATGAATTTTAAGCATATAATTAATGAGAATCGTAAGGTGAATGACTGATCCATTTATGTTATGAATTGTGTTTGTTAGTTTGATGGACATTTCAAATCATGACATGTGAAAAATTCTTGACGTGAAAATATTATTGTTCTTTTTCACCCATGGAAACGTGTATATTAGCATATTGGACATCTAATAAAGTCACATCATAAACATTATTTACATGATATGAATTTTCCACACTTTAGCTAGTTTTAATCCATCTTGTTCATATAAATCATCATTCAATTACGTTTTTCACTCTCTTTCTTAGTAGAGATACCCTATGTTTTTTTCCAATTATCATTGATATCATGAATCATAATTCAATAAATGATTAGTATTTTAATTCTCTTAATAAAAGGATAGGATATCCTTTTTTCACATTGTATTAGATCACCTCATATTTCATTAAAATGAACCATATATCAATGATTAATATCGAGATATATGGTTCTTTATTTATGTTGATGAGATCAATATGGGTATTTATAGAGGACTAAAAGTTACATTTTTTTATTGAATCATCTAATATAAAAAAAGGTTAAAAAATTTTGGCCTTTTTATTATTTATCAATCAACAATTAATTAATATAATGGCTCTACTATTTATAAATTATCGATCTCACATTATTAAAAACAGTATGGTGTTATCAATCTAGAAACCTTTTTTAATTGGTTTTCAAATGAGTTAGTTTAAAAATATGTAATAATTATTTACTTCTTAAAAAATGTAATGTATTTTTAGTCCTAAAATAAATTCATTAATTGGTATCCTAGAATAAGTTTTATTGGTGTGATTTCATGTTCTTTTGAGTCTGATTTTACTTAGATGTACCATAGTCAAATAATGATAGACATGGGATGAATCCTAGTCAAATGTTCAATAGTAACAACTATGTCACTTTTTGATGTAATGGAGATAATATGAATCACTTCTCATGATTATACGGAGGTACATGATTTTATAAATTTATTTTGTTGGAGGGTGTGTATTGTTTTCATTATTCTTGATGTTTATAAAGGGAATAAAGACATGATTAATATTTTCAATTTTCAAAACATGATTATTGTTATTATATAAAATATATATATTATTCCATCATTTTTCCTTTAATATATTATTAATTATTCATATCCATTTGTAGTGTGTTGGTATGTCTCATGGGATTACTTATTAATAGATATACACAACAAATTATTCATAAATATCGTATATTATCATAAGTTTCTTATAATGATATTGTTATGGGGCATGTAGCATATTTCTCTTATAGTCCCCCTTGATGTTGAATTTGTGTTTTTTGGGGATTGTGAAGTGGGTTTTCTTCATCTAGGATTATAGTGGATACAAATGGGTGTCTCTATGTTGATGTAACAGAGACTAAATTTGGAATCATTTATTAAATTCCACTGTTAATCTAATATAGTTCCGTAGGGAAATTTCATTTCATTTTGTTTTTATTTGCTAGGTATTATATAGTGTTAGTTTTTATAGTTAATTGTTATTGATATACTGGTTTCTTATTTAGAGGAAACATCCCACAATATTTATTAATCCCATGGAATTTGTTTACCACCACTGGTGTATTGGTGAGATAACATAATGTTAGAACCACATCTTCATTATCTCAAGAAAATGAGTTTTGGGGGAATGTTATAGAAGTTCATGAGTAGGGTTTTCATACAATAATAATATGGATACTTAAGAATTCCCCTAATATGATTTCATATAATATAAAAGTGAATTTTATGAATTTAAATAAGGTAATAATATCAATGAAATATATCATCCAATACAAAAACTTATGCCATGTACTCAATTATTTTCTCCACTTATTTGAATTCTCTTCTAGAAAGAACCTAGATCAACCACCTGACATATCACCCCTTCTTTTGTGATATTGCCTATATTTTAAGACAAGAACATTCTATAGGAAATATTAAAATTCCTATCGATCTTATTCGTAACACATCCCATTAAGGGGATAGTTCATCAGGATTGACATGCACAATATTCTATATAAGATAGTAGAACACAACATAAGATTCGTGATGGAAATAATAAAACGCACATCACATCATGTTTTTTAGTATCATCATCATAAAAATCAACATTAAATAAAAATAGTAATATATATACGAATAATATGATAAATCAGGTGATATACCATCATACATACATTTCCCATGGAAATATACACACTCCAACAATAATACCAACTTTTTGTAAAATCATTCACTAAATTTAGAAGTATCCTAATATAGTATCAATAATGACAATCAAGGAATGATTCCCCATATATATAGTACAAAAATTAGAAATAGTAAAGTAAGGAGGTAGATTCTATCAATGATCATTAAACCCATCATTTGGTCATTCCAAAACTCTTTGAATAGACAATGTTATTGAATATATAATTTATTTTTACCATGTAGAGTAAACTGGAACCCATCAATATTAGTAAATAATGTATGGGATTTTATATTCCAGATCAAATGACAATTTTGATGATGAAGATAGGAATTGGAAGGGTGGATATCCCAAAATCACCTAGATAGAACCCTTATTTTAGATAAGGATGAAAGGAGAGGAATGATAAAATTGATGTTAACTTGGTAAAAAAGTCTTCAGGAACCATATTCATTCTTAGTATGAATTATTGATTCTTCTTTTTTCCTTTATAAGAAAATTGATACACCAAAAAACATGTATCATTATCATAAAATCCCAATGCATGTTCATGTCATGAATATATTTCTTATCATAAAAGTATATTGATAGATTATATGTATTATCCCAGCATATAAATTCAAAAAATTTACATTATTTAATGGAATATTTAATATATTTTACAAATTCAGTTTTTTGAACCATATAAGATTAGTGTATTATGATAATAGGTACACAATATTATTTTCTCATTTATTATATTCAACCGTACTAACAAATATCTCCACATTTGGTAATATTAATAGAATTACCATACTAATATCGTTTTTCTATTACCCTGGGAAATGATACAAAATAAAGGGGGAAAATAAATTCAAATTAATGGTAAATGTGGGATATAGCAATCAATAATAATAATCAATCATATGATAAACATAAGGTTATTAGATAAAGATCATAACATTCATATTTCATACCCAATATGTTATTGTTCATAAAAATTATTCCTATTTTGAAGCTTTACTATTTCATCAGGCATGAATTATAAAAGTGATAAATCTTCATAAATCAATAATGAATAATATGGCCTTGTCATAATAATTTATCCCATTAATATATATAGAAACCTTTTCATATGTTAATTATTACTAATTATACTATAAAATAACCATGTATTTTGAATGCCTATATATTTTCCATGTCATAATGGATAATAAATCACCACATGCATTGCATTTTGGATCAACCATATTATCATTGCCTATAGAGTATAGAATGTACATAGACCTACATTCCATAATTATAGCATCAGTAAAAAACATTTCCTAATTCATTGGAGGGATATATAATTCTTATAAGACTCATCACATAATGTAAACCATATATGATTTATTAATAGGATCATTAATTATTAATCAAGTCATCACTCCTGGAAAATTAAAGGAATTCATAAACATTTTAACATGACATACACTGTGGAAAAAAAATAGTTTCATAAAAAACGTATCCTCACAATCATTAACCATGTAAATAATGAATAACCATTTTATGTAGGAATAATATCACATGTATAAATTTAAAAAACCAACGCTTTTAGTAATTGATAAATAGATGTACCATTAATATATCCTTAAAACCACAAAGCAGAAAATACCTATTACACTATGAAAACATATTTTGTAAATCTAAATATAGAAAAAATATTTTTCAGATATTTTTTATTTTAAAAAATCCTTGTAAAATTATAAAATATTCATCAAAGATCTAAGGGGTACGGATGGGGTAAAATCAAAAAGAGTTTATATACGTTAACATAATGATTTAATTTATAATGATTGTAACAGGTAAAAGTGTGTTGTTAATAAAATCAAAAGAATATTTCATATATATGATATCATAAATTGTCAATCATAGTTTCAATGACTTTCTAAAAGCATTTGAGGGTAGTAAAAACCATCTTGAATTTTTTTTTATAAAACCTCGACATGGATGAGGAATGATTTTTGATCAAAGAGAGATATAATTATGATTTTCAATAAAAATATTCACTTGGTATATTTTGTTATTAAAAATTGTAAAATTATGGTAATATATGTATTCTATAGGAATGAAAATAGGGGAACATATTTCATTATATTATTTAGTAGAAGTTTAATAAATTTCCTCATTGAATGGATAATAAAAACCATTCAAGATAAACAATGAGACAATAACATAAATCCCCAACAATAAAGTAATATAATGATTAATTATCCCCATAAATTAATTATCAGTATAAGGATATATAAATATTATTTATTTTCATAAGATTATTCATAAAATAAATGATGCTGTGAATTTGGATATAATAAATTAAAAAAACTATTGTAAGTAGATTATGTCTCACAAAAATAAAACTAATAAAAAAATAGATTAGCCTACTTATCAAAATTCAATATACTGTTTGATCATCCAGAAAAATAAATTTAGGATTACTATAAATCAAGTATAGCACCATAGTCATATATATCATACAATATATGATTTATTAATAACCATTTATTAACCATTTATTAAAATTTATCTGTTAAATAAATTATTCTGTATGATAACAGATTTGATTTTCATAGATATTTTGTTTTATTAGTTTTGTTCCATGTACTCTAATCATGGATCCACCATCTATATAATGTGATTAATGATATAGATATCATATATAATCATTATATAAATATTTATAGAAGTCCATAATATTGATAAATGTAAAAATAAATTTCATCATTCATAGAGATGGTAGGTCATACGTATGTATAAATACATTTTTCGTTTTTCAATAGAAATAAAAAATAAATTCCAATTCCAATTCCAACTTCTAATATAATTATTATATCATACACCTCATATTTATTCATCAAATATTATCTTATTACAATTAAACTAAAATGAAAATGAAAAATGAATCATATCACCTCATAGAAGATGTTGTTGGAACTTATTTTGGTTTGATGTTATAATGATTTAATGGATTAGAAGTTAATAATGTATATGTAATCAATTAATAAATTCCTTATAATTGTTCATAATTAAATTTATAATTAACCTAATAATATAAAAATGAGTGTTTAATGAGGTGCAAAGTATGTGAAGACACATCGTGCCCTAGAATGAAATATATGATGTACTTGGACAATAATTATCATGGTTGTAATCACTAGATTATTATCTAATAAAACCAATACCACATTGAGTATCTCTACTAGGATGTATCTCTAGGAAAAACTTATATTCTCTATCTTAAAGACATTTTATAATGGTATAAAATACATATACATAACCCCATGGGTTTCACCAATGTTTTATAATAACAACCAATAATTATTTCCTAAAACCCCGCTCGGATTCCAAGTACAGTGACCTCATATTTTCATTCATAATATGAAACTTTTTTAGATAAATATTCAATAAATTCAACAAATACATGAGAGAAGACACTAACGTGTTAGTATATTTTGATACTATATTCCAAAAATTATTATTTCATTAATTAAATTCCACCTCACTACAAAGAATTACCCATACGCTTCATACACATCACATACATAAAACTATTCCACATAAGCTTATTAATGGATATATGATAAATTGTAATCTTAAAAGATCAGTTATGGTAAACATAGGAGATGTCAATTAATGATTATAATAAGGAACCTGAAAAATGTAAGGGTATAATATCACGACTGTAACATAAAATGATCATACTGAATTATTTAGTTTATAAAAACAAGATCCATCGCGTAAATCCTTATCAATTTAATAGGAATGAATAATATGAGTGAGTAATCATCATTAATCAATCATGAACCATATGTTAATGTTTTAAAATTTATGCACAATTATAAGTATATAATCCATTTCATAGGTCATGTTTATCTAATGAAACCATCAATTTATTATTGATAAAAAATACATATTATTTCACATATAATAATGGATCATGTATCAACACCAATATCCAAATTTTTGATCAATCGTAGGGATTTTTTTAATAGCGGATCATTCCCATGAACATGCATCTCTAAATTATCTAGTGATATATGAAATTATTTACAATACACTAGATGGATATATAATTCAAGGACTGTAAATAATGTAATTAAAAACATATATATCTATTCAATAAGATCATAAAAAGTCAGTATATCATAACCAATCGATAATAATCGTGTTTCCTTGACTTTTTATCATGCTATAAAACGTGGAGATGAAGTTGTTTGCATAAAAACCATTTCATCATAATCACAATCCATCCAAGGAAAGAGTTATTATGGAATCATTAGTTCATATACACACTAGATAAAATGTAAAATAATTTTCTATTTCCATTTATTCATATAAATACCATTAAAATGACTCAAAATAATCCAAGAGGAAAATAATCAATTTATACAAAATATTAAATTATTATAAATAAAAATTAATTAAATAATATTAAAATAATATTTATTTTGAAAAAATATTATAAATTAAGGAATGAATCATTAAATTAGTCATCCATCATGTGGAAAGGAAATTTTTTTCATGAATTATATGCAAAAACAAAGATTCCATTCAAATTTATATAAAAAATTCAAAAAATAACATGTATAGTAAATGTAAAGAATGTTACTTTTAAATAATTCATGAAATAATTCCAGAATCATTATAAATTAATTCAAAGTATCATTTTTGAATAGTTTAATCGTTCACAGAAACAATTTTTTAAAGCATGGATATGTAAGAGAACATATTTTCATTTGAAGGGAGAAATGAAGTACATTTTCCTTAAATACATTTTTTGACTTAATTTTATAATGTAATTAAATCACAATTAAATAATATAAATTCAATAAATAAACTTTTTATATAGTAATTTATAGTATTATTGATATATCCATTTGTAAATTTCATCATTAGAATACTAAAATAAAAAAGTCCCAGTAAATAATGATATTGGGACATTAATCCATTTTCACTTTGGTAAAATTATAACAAATAAACCCATTAATAGAAAAAAAGCATATAAGGATATTTAAATAACCATAAAATTATAATAATCATTGAGAAATGAATTGTTTTATGTATATACACCACATAAATGAAATTTGTGGTCAATACGTTTGTGTCTCATTGAAATATTCATGAGATGAAAGTCCATAATCATGGACATTTACATATTTCAGAGATGTTCTAAATTTATATATAATAAGTACAGTTTTATTGTGATTATATTATAGAACCATAATAATATATATAATACCTTTTATGATTTACATATTACCATTTTTCGACCATTTATTACAAATAATTTATTAGAATCACTATTCCATGTCATAATTGATTCACATTTCATGTATGTTTTTTTGGAAATTGCTGTCTTTTTATATTAAGAATTGTTCTTGTAACACCAAGATATTTTTATGAGATATATTTTTTTCTTTATTGTCCTATGTTTTATGCTACACCAAGATTATATTACATAATACAAAATATTGTCTTAGCTCACGTTATACACAGCGCTATACTTAGCTTACCTTACACATAATTTCAAGTTCATTTCATTCAAATAATTTTAAGAGAGAAATATTTTATGTGCAAAAATTATTTTGTTTCCTTATAACCTATTAATTATAATTGAGGGTACCAACATAATTAAAATTCTTTTGAAAATAATATAAATTAAAATATGCGATTTTATGAAAGAATAAAATCACTATTGATGGATTTTATTGTTGAAATATATTTTTAATCTATTCATTATACTGACTAAAATTTATCTTATATGTTATCTAGACATGATATAACACCAAAATCATTTTTTTCTGACAAAAGAGGTTATTTTAAAAAAAGTAGTTTTCTGGCCTTTTAATGGTAAACAAATTTTAAATATAGTTTTTGATACTTTTATATAGATTATTTAAAAAAAAATATTATTTGTAATAGGAATACAAATATTTAAATTGTTCGAGTTTTTGATATTTTTATGATAACATTATAATTATAATGAACAGTAAAAATACAATAAATTTTAATTAAAAAAATTTCATCGAAAAATTTTATATAGTTAAATTATATTATTGAATTATTTTAATGTATATTTATAATATATATTTATTTAATATATTTTATGTAATTATAATTAATTTTATATTGAATTATTAATGTAATAAATTTCCATCTTCTCAATTGTTTTAACTTTTAAAACCCATATCCCATTCTGACAATGGGATTAATTTTAAATTAATTACGTAGACTTACATGATGTGGATTCCAAATATTGGATTCATTATTTGGAATAAATATTTTTAAATTATGTAAATATAAATCTTTTTTTATATTAAATTCAATAATTTTTTTTTAAATTATAAAAAATGTAAATCGTGTAATTATGGGTAAATATAATATTATATATTTACATAAATGTTTCCAAAATGTGATTGGATGAGTGAGTTTGGGCCTAAACCATCCTCGGGACGAAATGATGACCTTTGGATACCACTAGGATGAGATTGGGATATTTAATATATTTTATTTATTGAAAAGATAAATATGACTTACTCAAATTTTAATAACCAAATAATTTTTTATATAATATTATACAAAAGATAAGTTTGATTATAAATATTCATTTTAATGATAAAATATTTATATTTATAATTATAATTTCTTGGTAAATATTATGAAATAAATAAGTTCCTTAAGGTATATATATTACTAAAGCAGAAATGATTTAAATGATATAAAATCAATATTTTTTTTTCAAATATTAGAATACTTATTAAAAGAGGAAAAAATGACCAAATATTATTGGTCGAGTATATATAGATTATAATCATAAAAGGATTGAGTTATTGACCATTTTGAGTCTTATATAGTAGATAACGACACTATTATTCTTTTATTTATAATCATGTTAAAATTTTTGGATTCATGTTTTAATAAGAACAACATTTTGATGATAGATATTTGAAAATATAAATTCAACAAAAAAATTATTATGATATCAAGTATATTTATCATAATAATATTTAATTATTTTCAATTTTATTTCTGAAAATATGTGTATTAAATAATAAAAAATTGATGTTGGAATTCTTTTATTAATGGAAATATTAAATTATTGTAATAAAAAATATTAAAATCAATATAATATGTGATAATTAATATAACAAATTAATTTTGAAGATTTCATTCATCCTATATTATATAAGAATAAATTTATTTTATGGTACCTTCTTATCTTGATATTTTAAAAATTCAATGAATTGTATATTGTGTTCATTGACATTAATTTTTTTTCAAATGAAGTTTTATTAAGTTATTAATAAATCAAAAAACATTTATAAAATAAATATTATAAATATGATATGGTAAAAAATGTTTAAATTTTTTCAATTATAATTTATTTGACATCAAATAAGTAAATATTTTACCCTTTTCATATTGAAATATTTGTAACCCCAATTGAAATATAATATAATAAAAAGTGATAAATTTTATTCATAAAGTTTAAATGGATTGGAAAAGATGTATAAAATTTATTGGATGATAATATTACAAAACTATCTCATATCATATTATAAATTGATACATTTTGATGATTTTTTATGTTGTTTATTTTCATATAAATAAATTCTTATAGATATTCCGAAATTGCCCATCACATTAATTATGAAAGAGAACCTCCTCATTCAGCTCTTCAATTCACATTTATCCTCCAACCCCATCCATACCCCTCCATATTCATTTATAAACTTCCATAGTAACATTATAGTGGTTACGATATTCCTGAAAGAATGACTCTAGAGAACTACATGGAGATTTAGAGGGAGAATGTTGAGGAATGGTTAATCTCCTCTACCGATTCATTCAATTTATTTCTACCGATACTTCCTCTTTATTATTTCTACCCATTATAAATTATTATATACAACATAAAATATTTTTTATATGTTATTAAATTTATGGAACAAACATATTATACCTTACATCCATCCTATTAAAAATGATATCACCATGCATGTATTCATACGACTTATCGCTTCCACGCCGTGGTGTAATATGTTTTTCACTAAAATCTTACATGGATGGATATAATGATGTAAATAGTATCTATATATTATTATTATTATTATAACATTTTATTGATTCGAAATTATACATAAATCATCCTCATTCATACCATTTCACAATTATAAGAATGAAATCATCACTCGTCTGTACGTACGACCTGCCATCTCCACGATGTGATTTGATACATTGTATATGATCTCCATTAAAGGATGATTATATAAAGAAATTTAATTAATTAAAATGATAAATATTATACTGATATAATTATGTAAATTATATAACTATAACATAGGAATAGGAACGTATTGAACAAAACATGTGCAATAAAATAAAGAAGTTTTATATAAATAATATGATCATATTACACTCATTGGATGAGTAATTAGATTACTAAAAAATGGATGATAATATGATCAAATATGATAATATAAAAATTAATAGTTTTTTAAAATAAATCAATGATATTATTTAAATCATAATAAAATCATATTTTATATAAATAAACGAAATCAGAATGAATGTAAGTGATAATTTTGAAATTTTACTATTATCCAGGGTTGTTTATACGTGAGTATATACTGGGGTATATTTATCATCTACATCCATGTTTCCTAAATATGTAATATTATTTGTTTTATTATAAATTTGATTATATACAATGTTACCCATTGGTGAATTTTTACTAAAAGGTATATAACCAATCATTTGTCATTATTTGATACGAGGGACATTATTAATTATCCGACAAATGTGCGAATGGAATTTGTTATTTTAACATATACGGTATGATTGGGTTTTTATGTTTTCATAACACTGGATCTCTTTGATGATTCATTTACAATATTTCATGTTTATATTCATGAAATTTCATTCTATTAAACATGTGAGGAATTTTTAAAAAAGAAAAAGTTTTTCAACAAGAAATGATATTTTATGAAATGACATGTAAATCTGGTTTGTTAATACAATATTGGATTTCCATATAAATATGGTTCAGTAATATTGGGATGGAATGTAATGTAAATCCAGTTGAGTAATAAAATGCTACAACGGAATGTAAAAATTGTTTTGTAATGCACATTTTCCACAATGATGGTCTTGTAAATTGTGTCGAGGCTAATACAGAAATTATTTTCTATGATTACGTGTTTTCCAAAATATCTTGTTTTATACCTATGCTATTTTATAACGAATCTTCCTCATTTCGGATTTATGCATAAGGAAATTCCAATATTTATTATGTGACTCATAATTTTGAAATATGTCATACGTGGTATGATTTTCAAATGTTATGTCAACATTTTTACATTCTTATGTTAGTGTTTTGTTTTTTACCCTTAATGAGCATCTTAGCTCCCCATTTATTATGTTTCCATTCCTCATGTTAAAAATAATTCTTTTAATTAAGATTACTAAATTGGTAGATATTAATGGGAGATGCTGAAGATCTTTCACATGGTAGAATAATGTATTACTTATTTCAACAGGCACTAAGTGATTATGGTCCTCGAGCATTAGTTTGTAAAATGAAATAAATATTCATCCTAAAAGATGTAATATTTATTTATGTCATACTTGGGTCATTATATTTTTTTCAAAGGAAAGGATTATTCATATTTTGGAAACTAGGTTTCAATATCTTTATTGATATCCCTAGAGATATTTCAAATGATTTTTATAGGGATATCCATAAGGGTAAGACTATTTATTGGTCATAATCTTAATATTTTGGTAATGTTCTTGGAAAACCTCATATTAAATTTATGACGTTATAGAATGAAAATACTATCCATTTATTATGTGTTTTTAACCTATTATTAGTGTACTCAAATTTTATATTGCTATTAGTTAATTGATAGAACCCAAAGGGAACAAGTTAATACATGATGTGTTGGTCAATGTAATGATTGTCATCATATGAAACTAAATATTTTGAATGCTAGAATAATTAATGATGTTTCCATGAATACATATAGGCTTCTAAATGACCAAAAGGGAAAAAATGTTCCATTTAATCATTCTAAAGGGAAAGTACTCCTTTTAGTGGAATGATGAATCCCATTGTTTTTTAGAAATGGTTCTATATCATTAAATATATATATTTCATTCTCCATTGTTTATAATGTTAATAACTTACGTAGGGAACATATATCTATGAAGGTAGAGAGACTGTATGGTGGAACATTATCAAGAATACGATGAGACAAGATAAAAATATCTCCATGGATTGGAAAGGGTTCATTAACATATTTTTCATTATATAACTTCCCTTTATTCTTTAAACAAAAAGAATGATTGATATCACCCAAATCTCTCATATTTTTGATAATAATATAAGTATATAGTATAATAGAAACAACAGCACCAATGGAGAAAATAATATCATAATATCTTTATGATTATTTTGTCGAAGGCCACATAGAGGATATTTTTTTAAGTGGACTGATAAATGTTTTATGTGTGGTAAAAAAGTTCATCAGGAATTTTACTGTTGAAATAATAAAAATAAACAGAAAACATGAATGTGTGAACCTCCTAAAAGTTCGTGTTTCAAGTTCAAGGATAATGGAAATTATGCTATCCAATTGAAAATTTCACGGCATAATGATTAAGACCTAAACCAATAATCTCTTTTCATTAAATGCAATGGAATATCACATGTGATCACTTCTGGTAATGTGATGTATTACAATGAAGTTGTGTAATTATTGACAAATTATTATAATTCAAGAATACGGTGGAGGAAGTATATTTAAGGTATTATAGATTATTGAATCATATATGTTGTAATCTTCGATAGTTATCCTATAATGATTTAAGATCATATACTGAAGGTTGCTGGTAAACATTAATGAATATTAATGTAATAAGGTGATTTTTGGGGAAAATGCCTGATTAAGGGAAGGATAGCCAATTAATATGAGCATGATGATGAGATAATGATATTTGGATAATGATATTATGTATATAGATAAGTAAATTGAATGGTAAATATTTACATAGAACTGATTACGGATTGTTGAAAAGTGGATTATTCTATAATTGATTCTGTTTATATAATTTAGTACATATGAATAAGGAAACATTCATGTTTTCAATAAGGAAATATGATAATTAGAATACATGATTAAGGTATTCAAATATTTGTAATGGGAAAATAGATAATTTCCTAACAATATTTATGAGAAAATCATCAATCCAATTTAGTTCACCACTTTCTATAAATTTGGATTTTCATATTTTAATAGGATTATAAGGTTATAAATATGATGAATTTTGATTGAATAAATTATAATCTCAACATAGGTGGACTTATGCATATTAGATAACATGTCCCAACATTTTTTTATGACAAAGATAGATGAAAGTACATATCATTCTATTTATGGATCACATGATCTACTAAAACACCAGGAATGAAAAACTCAAGATCACTTAGTGGAATAAAATATGAACAGGAAATTGTTAAAATCACGAATAATGGTTTGATGTACTAAAATCATGTAGGTATTTCTTATGGAGTTCCTAAACATCATAAAAATGTATATTAAAAATCAAAATGTTTATCCCAGTACATTATTATCTAATTAAACATATAGTCCCTTATGTCATTGAAGATTTATTGATTTCTGATTGTTAAAAATTTCCTAACCATTTTGTCTTTCCATGTTGATTAGAACATAATAGTAATATTTCTCTTCCAAATATAGGTTTTCAATTACCACCATTTTTATCATATGTGGAAACCTAATGATGAGTTAATTTTTGAATCCTTTAATTTGGCATCTTAATATTTTAAAATGATTTTTTATATAATTTGGGTTTCTATCAAAGAAAATTTCTTCTATTAAACATTTTAGAACCTCGAAGAATTTTGAGGGAGAAATTTATTTTATGGGGGCTACAATGTAACACCACTAGATTTTTATAAGACATATTTTTTTCATTGGTGGAATTAATTTCACGCAAGAACAAATACATGTGAAAAACTATATATTATTATGTTACCTTATAAACTAATCATTATAACGGAGGGTATGAACGCCATTAATGTTCATTAGAAAAACTATTTATTTAAAAATAAGTTAGTTTATAAAATAGTAAAATAAATATTTATATATTTTATTATTGAAATATATGTTTAATATATTTAATAAAATGTTGAAAATTGATCTCCTATGTTTTCTAGATATGATAAATAAATAAATTCATTTTTTCAGATAAATTGTGTAATAATATAAATTTATAGTATTTTTTCCTTTTAATGGGGCACTAATTTTAAATATTATTTTTGAAAATTTTATATATTTTACATAACTAGAAAAATATTATATTTTTAATTGGGATATAAAAATTTTCATTGGATGGATTATTTATAATTTTTTCATAACATTCAATTTTTGATGAATTGTAAAACTACAGTAAAATTTAATTAGAAACAATATTTTTTCATAAAAATAAATTATATGGTTAAATTATACAATAAAGTTGTTTTAAACTATAAATAAAATATAAATTATTCATTAAATATAATTAATTTCATTGGAATTAATTTTACAGTGATTTTTATGTAAAAAGCTTCCAATCAATTGAAACATTTCAACTTCAAAAACACATTTTTCATTCTCACAACAAAATTAAGTTAAAAATATTTAATGATGATTTTATGTTTTTAATTTTTAGAAATTTATTACATATTCAGATACAGTAGCTACATATTATGTAAATAGAATTTTTTTGTTATAGTATCTTCAATATTTTTTATTAATACGGTAAAAAGAAAAATCGGGTAATTTACCATGAATATAATATTATAAATTTTCCTAAACACTTGTACTAATGTGATTGTATGAGTTATTTTGGACCTAATGAATCCTTTTGGTGAAATTATACCCTTTATAAACCATATGAAAGAGATTGGAACATTTAATATATTTGATTTATTAGAATGTTAAGTTTGTCTCACTCAAATTTTAATAAATAAATCATTTAAAAATAATATTATATTGAAGATAAATTTGATTATAAAAACTCATTTGGAATATAAAATGATTCTAATTATCATTGTAATTTATTTTTAAATTATATTTGATAACTAATTATATCAATGTTTACATGTTGATGATGTAGAAATTATTTAATTGAAGAAAAATCAATAAACTAATATTTATTAAAATTATAATAACCCTTAAAATAAACCTTCACATGGAAAAATATTATTGGTGGAGTATACATAAACCATAATCATTCAATTGTCAATTTATTGAACATTTGGAGTATAAATTAAGATACTATGAGATTAATATTATTTTATTTAATGTGACACTAAACTTTTCAAATTCATGTTTTATTAACTTTGAAATTATTAATTATGGATTTTCCAAAATATATATCCGACTAAGAATATTATTGTGAATTATAATATATTTTTATACATAATAGTAATTTATTTAGAATTTTATTCAACATATTAGTGTATTAAATAATTACAAAAAACTAATGATGAAATTATTTTATTAATGCAAATATCAAAGCAATTTTATTAAAAATTTGAAAATTAATATATTTTATGTTAATTAATATATAATATGAATTCTATATATTAACTTGACCCCATAGGTTATAATAAAATATTTAGATTGATGATAATGTCTTATCTTCATATTTTCAAAAATCCAATAATTGAATATTTTGAAAATAGACATTATATTTGTTTTTTTTTAAATTATGTTTTATTAAATTATTTAAAAAACATAAAATATTTTTAAATAATATATAATAAATATAATATGGTTTTAAATGTTAAAAATTATTTATTTTAAATTTTATTGTAATCAAATATGAAAATATTTCACCCTTTTAATATAGATATATTTTTACCCTGATTATAATGTAATAGAATAACTATGTAATAAATTACTATGATAAGGTTTAACTATATATATAATCATTTATAAAATTTAATTTTTAATAAGATTACAAATATAACTCATCTTATATTAAAAAATATGACATTTTGGAGGGTTTTTTATGTGTTTTTATTTTATTATATAGTAATACTTTTGGACATTCCAAAGGTTCCCCTGACCAGAATTAAAAAAGGAAACCAACTCCCACACCTCATCACATATCTTTGAGACTCCAATATCAATAATCCCCTGAAATTTTCTCTTAAAAAAATTCCAAGTCACATTCTAGGGGATATGGTCTTCTTCAAAGACCAACTGTCGTGCTTTACGACGAGATTTAAAGGGATCACAATGAAGAAGTGGTAATCTCTGCTACCGATTCTTTCTAATTACTTTCTCTTATAATTCCACATCACAATTTTTTCTATTATTGAGTAAAAAAATATATAATAAATTATATTATGATATTTTATTATGGTTTATTAAAAACCATATTCTATCTTTTATCCTTCCATTAAAAATCAAATAACCAAACGTGTGTTCATACGGCTTACCATCACCACACCATGGTGTAATCAACTTTTAAACAACATCATACATGGAATTATCTATTGATGGAAATAATATATATATATTATTTTTATAACATTATTTGAATTTTGGGACAAAATATATACCATCCACTTCAATAAAATTTCATAAATATAGGAATGATAGCATCGCTTGTGTGTACGTACGGTCTACAGTCTCCACGATGTGAAATGATTCACTATACATTATATTCATTAATGAATGATTATATAAATTAATTTAATGAATGAATATGATATATATTATAATAGTATTATTATATAAATGATATAAGTATATCCAAAGAAGAGTAACTTATTTGAAAAAACATCTATAAGAACATAATGAAGTCAACACCCGTTGAACGGGTAATAAAATTACTAACAAACATATTACAACATGATCATATGTGACATCATAAAAATGACTATGATTCTGAAATAAATCATTTATATTATTTAAATCATCATATACGAGGTTTATATACATTCAAATTAAATGGGGCTTATGGTATGGGATCATTTTCAATGTCATTATTATCTGGGTTTGTTTATACAATCGTCTTTACTAGGGTATATTTATTATACACATCCTTAATTTCAAAATAAGTAATATTAATAAAATTATTATACAATTGTTTATATTCAGTTTTTTACAATTTGTTAATTTTAATTAAATTGTATGAAATGAATATTTTGTCATTTTTTTATATCAGTTTCTTTTTGGCTTATCTGACATAAGTACGGGAACTGTGTTTTATTTTAACTTATAAATCATTATGGGTTTTGTTATATTTTCATAACATCACATTTCCGTGAATAATATTGTACTATATATAAAGGTTATTTTAAATTAAATCCCTTTCATTTAAAATTGTGTGGAATTTTGAGAAAATAAAATATTTTTCAATTACAAAAAATATTTTCCTCAAGAATTAATTTCAACTGTTGAATATGATTTATTTACAATCTATGATGGAATTATTTGATATAGTTATTTTTCATATATAATTCCCTATTATTCTTAATGTTTTATTATGTTTTTTATGGAATGATATTTAGGAAATAAATTTGGTTTACATTGATTAATTTAAGATATAATGATGTATTTGAAAACAATTTTATTCATTTGGTTATGAAACGATAAATGATTTATGTATATGTGGAACACAGAAGAATGAGATCATTATGAGATATATGGGTCCTATATCACCCTCCAATTCATTTTATATAGATTTATATATCATGAGATAGGCTTGAATATAATGAAATTTGAATTTATCTTTGTAATACCAGGCTGAACAACATGTCAATCTTTATATATAATACAGGGCTAGAAGGAATACAAAATCTAGTTCAATAATACAAGGATATAATGACATGTAAAACCATATTAGTAATCCAATTTTTTAACTATTATGGTCTTTTCAATGATCCATGGCTGATATTGAAATGATTTTCTATGTTTAAGTGTTTTCACCAATTCCATGTTTTATGTTAATACAATTTTCTCATTGATCTTATTCCTTTATGATTTATGTTGTATGAAATGCCGTGATATATTCCATGACTCTTAATGTTTTATATGTTATAAATAGTATTATTTAAAAACATTATGTTATTTTTTCACATTCTTCTATAAATGTTTTTCTTAATTTACAATTAATGCGAATCGGAGCTCAACATTTGTTGTAATTCAATTCCTCGGGTTAAAAAGAAAGTATACAAGTAGGAAAAATGAAGGGGGAGAACATTATGAGATATTCTGAATAACTTTCACATTTAATCGTAATGTATTCCATGTTTCCAAAGGCACTAAAATAATACATAGATCGGATGGGCGTTTGTAAAACATAATGAATATTCATCTAAAAAAATATAATATTCAAGTGCATCATTCTTTGGGTGTTATTGTTCCATCATCTTATTAATGTTAAATAGGACATAAATATCCCATATATTCTTAATATACATAATTATTTTAATCTTTGAAATTAAAATATTGAATAATGTATTACACAATTCATGGAGATGGTAGCACTCACCTACATTGGAACATAGTTACCATTTTTCAATAGACAAAACAAAAGAAAGGAAAATCATAATTAACATTTAATAAATATTTATTTCATATTATAAATCATCTATATAAATAACCCAAATAATTATTACAATAAATTAAAAAATATAAATGAAAAAAATGATTCACATCACTTCATGGAGATGGTAGACAATACATATTCATGAGTAATTTTTTCTTCTTTCAATGGATTGGAAGGTCATATGGTAAATGTGATATTACCATTATACAAGTAGAACAATTTCATTAATACTATATTAATATGTTATACCCATTACTATATACATCCATGAGACGCGGTGTTGGAAAATGAATTACCTTTGCTATTGAGAAGATAGTCTGCCATACACATAATAAATAGTTTCATTTCACATTTAACAGAAGTGGAAATAGATATTGTTTATTAAATTTAATAAAAAATAAATCTATATATGGGATATAATTTTATTTTTATTTTTAATTTAATAATAATATCCCAAGGAGGTATAACAATAAATGAAATTAAAACTCATGGTTATGATCTATACCTCTTCATCAGACATCCTCTTAAGGTATATACTAAATTCCTCCCTATAATTTTTTCTAATCAATCCAATGACTCTCGGTCAGGGGGAGGTATATAATGAAGAAATTTGAGTAGTTATTTCTGGAAAATAATTATTCTTTATGTGTAGGGAGGGGAGTAGATGGGTGTCTTTTAAAAATTGAGGGGATGTACACATATCAAATTTTTAAATGTTTTAAAATAATTTCATTACACTTTATTTAATAAATTATAAAAAATGGATCATATATATTGTTTTAAGTGTAATCTAGAAATAAGACAAACTAATGGGGTAATTGAAGTATTTTAGGTCGTTTTAACAAAGATATTTTTATTTTACCAACTTTCTAATCCGGTTTTAAACGAAACCATGGTACAATATTTTTACTTTTTTAAAATTAATTAAGAAATATTTTACATTGAAAATATAAAAAAATAATAATTATTTTTATTAAATAATTTAAATATATATTATAAAATTAAATTCACATATGTAGAATAATTAATTTAAAAAATAAATTATCGAATGTATTAATTAAAATTGAAAAGAAAACCATCCTTTAGTAAAAAAAACTTGTTATGTCAAAAATATACATAATATTTACTACATTAAAAATAATTATGTTAATAGAAATAATTTTTAACAAATCATACATTAAATTAATATTTTTAAAATACAATCAACTTTTTATATTCCTAAAATTAAAATATTGTTTTTAATATAAATGTGTAATTTTCACTATTTATCGCTAAATTAATCATTTTAGAAAATTCTTAAAAAACATAATGTATGATTATTTATAATATTTTAATTCAAAAAATGACATAAATTTTTTAGAATAATCATTCAAAAATTAGTAAAATTCAATTTTTAACAAATTTCACAAAACATGGTGAAAATTGTTTTTCTAAAAAAAACAATTTCAGTCATAAAATTTTATCAATTTTTTGACATTAGAATTAAAAATAATAAATTATTCATGAAATGGTTTCTTGAATATATTATATTTAAATATTATTTAAATAAGTCACCAATATTGATTATTTTTATTTATTAAGAAAAAACATTATTAGACACTGAATATAATTTACTTTAAAAAAATATTTTCTATTCATATACTTTTTATTATAATTTTTATCAATTGATTAAAATTATATTATATTATATAATTTTAAACCATAAAATTTTCATAATTTATTTACTCTTATTCATATCCTCTATTCCAATGTCTAGGTGATATCTATCAAACTAAATAATAATAAATTAATAGTATATCAATGTTTTTTAAACTCGGTGTTACGTGTAACAGGTGATGTAAAACATTTTACATTTAAAAATATATTCCTTAAAGTATTTTAGTTTTTCATTTCTCTCAAAACACATTTTCATCATGAATTCCATTCACAATGTGGAATATACTATTTGAAAAAATATATAATACATTAAGCTAGTTCCTTCACTTAAACCCCTAATATGCATCAACTAATATATTACACTCTTAATATGCAATAGAATTTAAAAAATAGAAATACATAAAATTGACAATTCATTAAATAATTCCTCTAAAAAATCCAATTATTAATAATTTTTCCTAAATTTGGTTCGAAATATTTTGGCTACAACAGTCGAATGTCCACATCCAACTCATATGTCCAATCATTAAAATGTATATGCTACCGAAGGACCATAAGAAGAGGAAAATAATTTAAGAAAACAAATTTGAGAAATGGTTTATAACCTAAATAGTCCATTACAAATATTATGAATCCAAATTCAACTTAATTATCTCATAGTCAATCACATGTGATGGATCAGGGTCATACGTCTGAAGCTATGTTATAAGAAAGGAATTATGTATACCATAATACCTCAAAAGAAAACTGTAACAAATAATACATATTTTTAATTATTTTAATGTCATGGAATGGAATAATGAACTATGATTCCAACTTCTAATTCCACATGATATCTCTACTCTCTATCTGAGTAAAAACCTACTAAAAAACATATCTTCAATCATGATCTATAACGGTTATGTCATTCAGTTTTCAAAAGATCTAAAAAATTTTAGAGACCTAAAATTTAATTTAAGAAACAACTACACCCAATATGGTATTTCATATACAATAACCCCCCCCCCCAATTGGTGAATCACCAACCTCATTGAAGCAGAGTGGTTAATGAAAAATCCCCTTATAGGAAACCTCAAATAGGGCCATTTCAATAAAATATTGGATGATATTATTATTTGAAACTCCATTGAAGATTAATTATCATACCTGGAACATCCAAATTCAATAATACAAACTCAAAAATATCCTCCATTTACTCAATCATTCTAGGCCACTTCCAACAGTCTATGGACGAAATGCTATTCTCAAATCCAATTGGTTACCCTTCAACTTCGGCAAACCTTTTCATAACCAAGTGGTGATCTGAGATTCTCTATCAGATACTATACTCCATGGTACACCATTAATACACATGATATCTAGAATATATATATATACATATATATTAAATAATCTTCTATTTTATGTCCAATATTAGTATTAAATGGTTCACCATTAAATAATTACCTACTATTACCCAGACTGTAACAATGCCTCCCGAGGACCATGGGAACCCATTTAAGAACCCATTATTTACATTATCCCTCTAATATACAGGATCTAGAAGTGTATAGAGTGACCCTATAGGTATCTTAATTATATATTTGATTCTTTGATATGTAATATAGTGGAATACATCATTAAAGGTATGATTCAATGTGTCAAGACACAAGAAATACTATTTTAATTATAATTCATTTTTTTGACCCTGGGTGATCTAGCTAATGAAAATAATTAGGTTATAACATTATAATAATAATAACCTTTTAACCATATTTCTATATGTTTTATGCATAATTAACCATTAATTAGATGTCATGTATCCTTAATTTTAGTTTCATTAGATTTTTAGACACATATTTAGATAACATGAAACCAAAAAAATAACTTTTACTAAATATTCATAATGATCTCATAATACCATTTTACCCCTTACATATTAATGGGACAACCTAGGGAATACATAAATATAGGTATGATCAAAAAACATTGTTTTTTAAATAAAAATAAGAATAAATCCTAAAAAATGCGATAGAAGTCATAACATTATAACATAAAATGCATAAACATATGGAAGCATAACATAAAGAAAATCAGATCATGTAATTATAAAAACATAGTAATGTGAAAAAAATAAATCATTATATACTCATCATTAAGGGATCATTTCACATGATGGATAACAAGTCAAGGTTATCCACCATGAGTGTTGCACAAGGATCAAGAGTCAAAGCTATCCGTCAAAACCATTTGACGTAGTTTCTCATGAGACTAATCATTACCTAATAAATTTCAGTTATATCTTGGATAACACATCATAACATGATAAATAATATGTGTTCTATATTAATAATAACACAAAACAAATCAAAAATAGGCATAAGGTTTTCCCATTGAAATAATTGGTCATCTTACTTATGTCCAAAGGCATATCAAAAGGGAATATCATAACGGTGACTATGAATGAATGGATTTAAATAATACATGTACATTAATAAGGGAAAATTGTAATATATTATGATATTTTGTGTTAAAAACAGTAAAAATTTGTCACAGGTGTGTTAAGTATTCTTTAAAGATATAACATTTTAGTGTGGTATAAGGGAAATTTTGAAAAACTCTTTAAAATAGAAACGGTATTTTTTTTAATGAAACCATAAATTAACTAAGATATATTTTCCTGGTAAAATGTTTTATTTTATAAAAATAATTGTGAAAAAAATATTATTATGGAGATAACTTGAAAATTGTTATGAAATCGGGAAGTTCACTTAAATTTTTATTTAGTATCTAGAAGAATTGAGAAATGAACCATTTTAAAACTTGTTTTCCCCATAAATGATAGATGAATTGATCTAGGTAAATTATTTTGGAATATATGAATATAATTTATAAGAATTATATAAAAACAAATAAGGGTTCTAATGGGGTAAATGGATAATATCATAACCTGGATGAAAAAAGTGTGTTAAAAGTGAATCCCTTACCTAATTTCGGAAAGCGTAATGTAGTTGATCATAATTTACTAGATAATAAAATTAAATTTATTAATTAATTACTTTAGAACCTTCTATAAATATTGTTTATTTATTATAATTTTATAATGATCACTCGTCTCCTTTTTAATAAATTATAATATAAAATATTTTTATTTGGGACAATTTGTTTCCTTTGTTTTCATGATTACTTACAGGTATACATGTATGGATAATAATGAAAAATAATAATAGTTTTCTATAATTGTAATTAAATTTTGTTAATAAAATTAATTCATATTAAATATTATTTTATATCATGTTTTCCCCATATTTTATATGAATCAATTTATAAAATGATAATGATTTCTGTTTAAATTAATTTCACATTTTTTATCATCATGAACGTGTTTTGTTTTATTAAATAATATCATGTATATATAATGGTTATAGAACATTAAATATCATGTAATACATATACTATAATCTGTTTCAATAAAAAAAATGGTCTTATGACAATCCTAGAAAGTAATAAGAGAAATTGAATACTCATCATCCTTGAATGTGATAAATTAAAACACCATGATCAATTTTTTCATTTTTTGAACAAACAGTGGAGGGTGTATAAATGATGATGGATTATTATATTTACAAAATAAAATTACAATATATGTGGTATATGTTATTTACCATGACACTTGGGTGTGGTATGATTAAATGAAAATAAGAAAATAAATTAAATTGAAGGAAAATAAATGACAAAAGAAGGATGATTTTACCTCTTGAATTCAACTCATTTAGAACCCCCATTGGCAATGTAGTTTTTTATTTTTGTTAAAAAAAGGCTCATGAACATGGGGAAGATTCATTGTTATATTATTTTGTAGAAATTCACTAAGCCTCAAGTTTTAAGAGTTATGGATGGATTATAAGATAGATAGCTACTGATTTTAGTTTAGAACTAAGGTGTCTAAACTCAATATACAATAGGGGTGAATTCTATACCTAAAAATTACATAAAGAAATTTTTAATAAACAAAATTCACAATACCATTATGTTTTACTAATTTTCTTGATTCCGGTAAAGTGATTCTTGAAATGAAACATAACAGAAGTTTATAACAACAAAGATTATACCGTAAAGCATATAAAATCCTATTTAATCAGAGTAAAAGTCTAAAAAAGTATAAGATAGTTATATATTCCTCTACAACCAAGAATTACAGTGGAAAATAATATTGAAACACTACAAGTAACAAGTACTAAATATTTTAACCCAACGAGAATGTTATCCAGCAACCTTGGATAAAGGTCCCTTGATTTATACTATCAAGAAATACTTTCTTACCAAAACCATGGTAAACCCTCAATCCAAAGATCAGTATATGTCTTGTCGTCCTTGAAATCCCTTGATTTGTAAGGAAATCAACACCTCTAACTTCACAACCCAATGTTTCTAATTTTATGGAAATTACACCTCTTCACAAAGCTACTCTGCATGAAGCAAAGATTGAACAAGCTGTTCAAACATTATGCTTGATAACCAAAAGTTTATAAGTGCCTCTCTCTCTCTAGAAATCACTTCAACAGCATGTAAGCCATAGATTGATCAACTCGTTATCAGTTTTTTCAAATGAGCTCTTATTTATTGGAACGAAATCAATAGTAGGATCCCTCCTCCAACGATCATATTTTTCCATGAATTTCAGAAGGACCAGTACATGAGTCACTCAAACCATGGTTGGTTTATTACTGAATGCATGACATTGTATTATAACCAAAACATGAGTAAAAAAAATATTGTTACATAAGAAAATTCATTTTTCGAAGTGTAAGAAAAATTAAATGTTTTTATTCTAACAAAATAAATTTTAATATAAAATAATAAATGAATATTTAGATTTTTTTATCAGAAGAATTTGGAGTTATAATTCTATAAAATTTGGAGTCTAAATTTCATGGAAATTCGGGGTCTGAAATTAGTAGAATTCAGAGTCTGAACATACAAAGTTCTGAGATTGAATTCATAGAACTAGGAGTTAGAACTCAGAAGAGTTCGATGTCTGAATTCAGAGAACTCAGAGTCAGATCTCAGAAGTGTTCGATGTTTGTATTCAATGAACTCCGAGTAAGAACTCAAAAGAGTTCATAGTCTAAATTCTGATAATTCGGAGTGAGAACTCAGAAGATTTTATAGTCTGAATTCAGATAACTAAGAATTAGAACTCAGAAGAGTTCAAAGTCTGAATTCAGAGAACTTGGATTTAGAACTCATAAGTTCATGGAGTCTTAATTCACAGAACTCTGAGTTAGAACACATAAGAGTTCGAAACCTATTTTCAGATCCTTAAAACAAAATGCTATATATATATATATGATTCTGAGGTTTTGCATACAAAACCGAATTTTATAGCTAGGGACAAAATGATAAATTAAAAACATGGTTGGATAAATTTCTTTATGGAAGAAAATTTTTCTTATGAAAGAAATGTATAGGATAACATGAAATTTTCTTTAAGATAAGGTGTTTTTGATTTTCCAGACAAGGAGAAATGGTAAAGTAATAAGGAAACCTCATTGATTCAACAATATCCCCAAACATTAAGGAATGGAGAAGTCATAAAGAAACCATATCGACTTAAAAATATACGCCTTTTTGGAAAGCACAAACATCTTTACGAAAATGAATATAAGTACATAGAAAATATTTTTATAGAACATGAAAATAAAACTTATCTCCCTGATCACATGGGCAAGGATGAATATGACTAACACCTCCTTAGTATTTGGAACACTAAGGATCGTATTCTGGATTTCTAGAATGAGATATTTCATTATCATGAATATGGAAATCTATGTAATGAAAACTCCCCCATAAATGAACTCCCCCTTACTTCTGGATATTTCTTCTAGACGTAGTATTATTTTTTCTTTTCTCCCCCTTTGGCATCAGATTCATCACTATTGTCTTCAGCATCTTGAGCTCCTTATGATCTTCCATTTCTCATTTGAGAATCTGATCCTAATCCTCAGCTTTCTTCCCTAAGGCATTGATTCTATCATCCCGAGCCTTAAGAACCTCTGCCTGAGCCTTCAGGACTTCTTCTTGGATGACTAGATTTTCATCGATATCAATCTGAAGATCCATTTCTCTCTTCTTACTTTGAGCTACTGATTATAACATTCCATTCAAATCCTTCACATCATGAATCTAAGAATTCTGTTCCAGAGTCATCTTTTCTTCAAGACTGGTTATGAGATCCTTGATCATACCATCATAAATGTCCAAAGCCTCAATGACACCATCTTGGAACCCATTTAGTTCTCTCATGTTTTCAACTGTCTTCTTTGACCAGCTAACCATTTTTATATAAAACCTTTTGCGGACTTCATAGTTAATAAAGAATGTTTTGAAATCTTCCTCTAGCTTTGCACACTTATCCATTACCATGGATACTGATTCTGATTGTTGATTTAGGGTGTGTTGTAGCATCTGGCATCTCAAATCAATGCATGGAATTATCGAAATAGTCCCAACAAGATTCATCAAAGATTGGACTACAAAATCATCCCATATAGAAGATGATTCAATATCAATGACTTTAAGTGGTGAAAAATATTTCTCTATTTCCACTGATTTTCTCGTTGATGAAGCATCCACATATTTCTTCTTCTATAATACTATGCTAGGAGTATAAAAAACTGTGTGTTTTCCCTTATCAGGTTTCGGAATGGCTTCCTCATCTGGAGATTCATCCTCACTATTTGGCAGCTAAACAATTATATCTTCATCTATATCTTCTTTCTCATCTATTTCCACAACATCCTATAGGATTATGGAATAATGATTAATATTTTCTTCATCATACAACTTATTGACTTCACTTTAATATAGTTATCTAACCATAGGGTATAAATCATTGAAGATTTGGCATTAGAGGTTTGGATTGATAGCTTCTCGGATGGACTTTCCATCTCTTGAAAGTCTTACACTTACATAATCAACTATGTGGTGTCACCACTACTTTCTACTTCTTCCTCAACTACTTCTACTAATTCAACTACATTTTATAAAACATTTTTCGGAGTCACATACTTCTTCTCTGGTGTTTCTGGTAATGCTTCTACCAAGAAAAATTTTGGTACCAGGATGATCTTTGATGCTTTCTCAGTATCCCTCAGAAAGTATTTCAATATCTCTGCTTCATTCAACATCCTCTTTTGCTTCTTTTATTTAGCATTCTTTTCATGCTCATCATATTTATTCTCTTTTAAGGCTTTTTCTTCAGCAGGATCCAAAACAAAACATGGCTCCCTTGCTTTCTTATTTTTCTTATCTTCCCTCCACTTTGCAGCTACCTCATCTAGATAGGCATTTTTCTCCTTTGGCTTTGGAGGTTTGGATTGAGATTCCATAGCATTTGGGGGTTTTCTTTCCTCATATACAACCCTAAACATCCACTTCTTTCTAGAATTTTTGGATAGTTCAACCACTTCTTATTTTTTTGGAATAACTTCAACCTCTTCCTATGGTAAGTCATAAAATTATTCTGAATCTGTAGAAAAACCAATGTTCGTCCTCCTCAGAGTATCATCGCTCACTATCATGACATTGAAATACCTTGGCTTCGAACTGCAAGTAATTTTAAAGTAATATATGCACCGAACAATTAACTTTCAAATAATTGCTGGATACAAGATCATCTGAGCCTTCAAGTTTCCATTCTTAATATTCTCAATCATAATGAGAATATGCTAAACCATGTTTATCTTCCTTTTGTTCACCATGAAATCCAAAATATACATGTCACTCTTTTTCAATGTGTCCTTGTCCCCTTTTATTGTAATTATGAATCCTTGAACCCATAATTATTGAACACGATAATTTGTAGTGAGATGAGAAATCATCGGAGTCTTGAAATCTGTACGACCGAGGAACTCCAAAGCATTCACCATAATAATGCTTCCTTTGAGATCTGGAAACATATGAGAACTGAACTCATCTTCCCCTTAATATAAAATACAAACCAAACTAGCTGCCTTACTATATGAAATACCATAAGTCGTTCTGTAGATTTTAAACGAAATCTTCTCTATGCCTTCTTCCTTAAATAATCTGATTTATTTATAAAACTCAATTAACAGATCTGGATACACCAAATCTTGAGCACCTGCATTTGATATGAAAGTAGTCTCCCATACATTTAGCTTAATGTTTTTCGAGATAATCAAATCATACTTGTTGAAGTAGTTCGGATGCACCAACCTTTCTCTATATACCTACCACTCTGAGATTGGCTTGACAGTAGACATATATTTCTAAGAGTATTCTACTACAGACAATCAAAATTGAGAATCCTTTGAAAATCAGGAGTGAGCTTATGTAAAAGGACATAACTTCAGCACATGAGAGCTTGAGAATCGATGTGGGACAAATATCAGGGGGTCCTTTATATAGGCGTTTGATGCGACATTTCCACTTCTAAACTCAATCCAATGGCTAAAAATCTTTCTGATCAGATCTAACGGTTGATATGATAGCCATAAGGTAATCTTGGATCTGATATTTTGAGATTTATCTAATAAAAACATTCGGATTTGAGGAAAAGAGAATCATAAAAATTTAAAAACAAAAGAAACTACCAGAAAATAAAGGATGATTATGGAAGCTCAAGAAAGGAAACATACCTTTAACATTTCTAGGTAGATTATTCATATTGAGGAAAATACATCTTAATGAAATTTAGATTCAGAAAAATCTATTATAAAATTTTTTGAAAAATGGGAAACTCCATTACGAATATTTTGAGTATGAAAATATTCATTATAAAATTTTTTACAATGAAAAACTACATTACGGAAATTTTGAGTATGAAAATTTTCATTAGAAAAATATTGAGTACGAAAATCTTCATTAAATTAATTTTATTACCAAAATATTTATTATGAAAATTTTGAGTACAAAAATCATAGACTAAGAAAAAATTCGTTACGAATGATTAGAAAGATCTAACTATGAAAATTTCCATTACGTTAGATTTTGAAAATTTTGACTATGGATTTTTTTAGGAAATCATCCTTAATAAAACATTTGATCTTTTTAACTAGAAAATGTACCCCCCCTATGAAATTTTTTTATTAATGTAAAGATATTGGTTTCAATAGAATGTTAACATGGAATATTAACTTATGGTTATCATTATTAACATCTAATTAATGTATTCAAATCTATCCGAGGTTAATGATTTTGTGAAAGATCCGCAAGCCGATAAATCGAAGAATGATATACTCTTTTGGGTGTGATCCCTAAGAATGTGATTCCTAGTATCCATGTGGTTTGCATGAGAGTGTTGTGCATGGTTTTTACATAAGGAAATGGCACTAGTATTATCACAAAAAAATTTTGATTTGTTAAAACTCATACCGTAGTCTATGAGGGTGTGTTATATCAACATAACTTAAGCATAGAAACTTCCAGCTGCTACATATTCAGTTTCACTAGTGAAAAGTGCTACTAAGTGTTTCTTCATGCATGACCAATATTCTAATGAATCTCCTAAGAAATGAAAAGTTCCAGATGTACATTTTCTTACCATTCTACAACCACCAAAGTCAACATCTGAAAAACTCATTAAAATAAAATCATTTCCAAAAGTATAAAAGAGTCATATATCCATTGATCACTTTATGTAGTGAAAATTTATTTTCACTACCTTTAAAATAGATTCTTTAGGTTTGTATTGATATCTATCACATAAGAATACTAAAAACATTATTTCTGGACGACTAGCTGTCAATTAATGTATGCTTCCTATCATATGTCTAAAATATGTTTGATCTACCAGTTTCCTTGCTTCATCAAGATCATGTGTGTCTATGGTATAAATGGGAGTACTAAAACTCTTAGTCTTGTCATATCTATACTTTTTATATGATAATTAATATAATTATTTTAGGATATAAAGATTCCTTCTGGTTTTTGAGAAATTTGAACACCATGAAAAAATGTTATCTCAACCATCACACTCATTTCAAAATCAGATTTCATTAGATTCGCAATGGAATCAATTAAAGAATTCTGAGTTGAACACAATATAATTTCATCATCATAAATTTGAAGAATCAGAACATTTTTCTTATCTTTCCTTATAAAAATGGATGGATCTACATTTCCATTAACATTATTATTTTGAATAAAAAATCATGTATCCCTATCATACCATGCTCAAGGGGCTTGCTTAAGTCCATACAATGCTTTGGTAAGTATAAAAACATGTTCAGGATGTATGGTATCTTCAAAACCAAGGGGGTTTTCAACAAATATTCCTCTTGAACAAAACCATTAATGAAAGTACATTTCACATCCATTTGAAAAAGTTTTAAGTTGATTAATACCACAAAGGCAAGTATAATACGAATAGAATCAAGTCTAGATACATGAGCATAGGTTTTTTCATATTATATTCCTTCTTGTTTATTATATCCTTTGGTAACCAATGTAGCTTTATTTCATACTATGATTCCATTTTCATCACACTTATTTTTGAGGACCCATTTTATTCAAATAATAAAATTTTCCGTAGGTATTTCAACCAAGTTCAAGACTTTATTTCTTCCGAATTAATTTATCTCATCTTGCATATATTTTATCAAATCATTATCATATACAACATCATTATTGTTTTTTGGTTTTAATTGGGAAAGTAATGCTAGATTTTTTACTTCATTCCTTAAGGAACTTCTAGTCCATAAGAGTTGATTAAATCACCAATGATACTATCACTTGGATGATTCTTAAGTAACAAAAAATTTGGGTTTTGTAAATCATATTCACCAACATAGGATAGGAAATCTTCTGTGGTAATTGCTTTAGAAGTTTCTTCATAGAAAATTTCCTTATAAGAAGGATCTTCGAACAATGGTTGATAATTAGTTTTTTAAAACACATTCGAAGATGTAGGTTGGGGTTGTTTAAAAACAAAAGGATAAATTTCGTCAAATTTGACTTTCATTTTTTATTCAATAGTATATGTGTTCTTATTGAAAACTCTATATGCTTGATAAGCTTTGGAGTAGCCTAAGAAAATATTTTCATCAGATTTTGGAGCTAATTTGGGTAAAATTTCTTTAGTATTCACAGTGAATACCTTGCAACCAAAAACCTCGAAGTAGGAAAGTCTAGGTTTTCTACAATTATATAACCCATAATGAGTTTAATTAAGAAAATGATTAATCAAAACATTATTTATAGTATAACATGAAGTACATACTACTTCTGCCCAAAAATGTTTGGCTATAGAATATTCACTCCACATGGTTCCTGTTATCTGTTGAAGAATTCTATTTCTTCATTCAACAACACATTTTGTTGGGGTGTTATTGGTGTTTAGAAGATATTAGTAATGCATTTTCAACTACAAAAAGTTTCAAAATTAGAATTTTGAAATTCTCCTCCATTATCACTATAAATAGTTTTCAAAGAAGGTTTTTCTCATTTTTATCATGGGATCTAAAACATTTGAAATAAGAAAAATCATCAGATTGAATTTCTAGAAAATAGACCCTTGTAAATCTAGTATAATCATTAAATAAGACAAATAAAAAATAATTTCTTCCAATGCATCCTATTTGTGTTGGACCGAAAAGATCCAGATGCACTAACTCTAATGAATCTCTGGTTGAAACTTCACTTACTGATTTAAAACATGATTTATGTTTGTTTCTATATTGATAAGGATCATAAACTTTTGAAGAATAAAATCTATGTTCCGAAAAATCCATAACATGTCTGTTTTAATAGATTTTTCATACGTTCCTAAGGTTACAACGACCTAACCTTCGATGCCATAACCATGAATGACCATCTATTGCAATAAGGCATGGTTGGTCTTGGCTCCTAAGGTCTTCTATGTTTAGTGTGTAAACATTCCCTTGCCTATTGGTAGAAAGAATAAACTCTTCCTTGGTATTTTGTACTAAGAACTTGTCATTCCTAAAATTCACAAGGTAACCTTGATCACATATTTGACATATTCTAATGAGGTTTTGATTAAGACCCTTCACAAATAAAACATCTGAAATCAAATTTTTTCCCAGAAGAACGATGTTACCTATATAAATAATTTATCCTTTAGCAGTATCTCCGAATGTTACTTTTCTCCCTTCATCTTGATAATCTTTTAAAAGAAGTTTTTGTTTCCAGGAATATTGAAGGAACATCAACTATCCATGTACCAATTATTTTTGTTGGTACTTTCTTTATTTTCTTGAAAATAATAATGTTAAACATTCGGAATTCAAACTTTTTTTGATCCTTAATTGATAGACAACAAAATTTTGGGTATCTAGATTTGTTTTAAAAAATAAGAATCCTCAAACCCAAGAGATTAAACATTATTTATTGAACAATATTCCTTCTAATTCCCACCACATTGACATTTAGTACAAAAAGGGGATTTTCATGGAATAAATCTGTTGTTTTTGAAAACATGTTTTCTGTTAGTATATCCTACTCCAGTTGTATTTCCATGAGGTTTGATTTGAGAATACATCTTGTCAAAGTTTTCTTTACCCAAAGTTATGTTTTCAGGATTTTTCATAAGAGAATATATTTCAAATTATAGTCTTATGAAAAAATTGTGATCCTCATGTACTATTTCCTTAGAGTTATATTTTTCCTCAAAAACAATTATTTTTTAAATAGCATTCTTACGATCTTTAGAAAGTTTTTCCTTTTCAGAATTCACATCCTTAAGGTCATTAGAAAGTTTTCATAGAAGCTCATCATTTTATTTATGATCTCTAGAGAGGTTTTAAATTTCATTTGTAATAACTTCTTCCCTAGTATTTCCCCTCTTAGTTTCTTAGAAATTTTAAAATTTCGTTCTTCTCACATCATTGAAAGTCTAGATACATCCTCATATGATGGTATTAATTCATTATATGAAGATGAAGTAACGTCATTAGAAGTAATATATTCATAATTGTATTTCTTATTAAGAGATAAATTTGTTAAATCCTAGGTAGTTCTTTCCTTGGCCATAAGACATGTATTTGAGATATAAGTAGTAGCAATGAATCAAATATTTTTCATTTATGATGATCCATATTTAGTATATTCACTTCTGAAAGAGTCTCCACATCTAGCACTCCAAGTTTCATTTTATTTAAGACATTTCCTGTGCTTAGAACGATATAACTTATTCTTTTTTCCTCTAAATTTATATCCTTATTTTCCTTCTTTTTCAAAAAAGAGAAATCAGGTCTGATATGACATGTTATCTTATATTCATAACACGTAACTTCCCCATCTTTCGTATCTTTGTAGTCTCTCTTCTTGAACTTATTTTGATAGTTCTTCTTGAGATACTATCTTGTTCATTTTCCGAGAAATATTGGATAATTCATTCTCAGACTTTTCTGTATCACTGGATTATGACTGAATGGAAACATTCATTGACTTTGATGTAGTTACTATTTCTGGAGCTTTGGATTTCATATGTTTTGATGTAGTTATAAACGAAACTCCTCCATTCCCATTATTATTTTTAACATTATCAGCATCTCTTTTTTCATACTATTATCATGCTAAAGAAGAGTTTTATATAGCTCATCTAAGGAATTCTGGGTGACATTACAGTTCTCATCAATTATTTTCCTCTTGGACTCCAACTCATTTGGAATGATGTATATGATCTTATCTACAAGGGACTCTTAAATCAAACCTTTTTCTCCCATATATTGAAATAAATTCACAATAATCATGAACCATTGCTGAAATTTTCTTATGGGTTTTCCAAATGGAATGTTATAGCCAGGGTATTCAGCTCTCAACATAGATCTTATTTTCTCTATAACTTTAGATGTACCAAAATGTGTAACATCATGTTTCTTCCAGATACTGTTTTCTACTTCACATAAAGATATTTGACTATAGATGTTCCTTATCATAGAACATAGAAATGTATTTCTGACTCTGAAATTTGCTTGATATTCTGATTTCTCTTAATTAGTAAATATTCTCAATTTCTTATCATGAATCTTACAGTCTCATTTCAGCATCACATAGTTACCTACTCCAGTGTTAATAACAAAATTATTCATCCTATCTCTCCAGTACTCATAATCATTTCAATCAAAAATAGGAGGTCTTTTAGGATTAAATTATCGTTATAACCAACATTTAAACCTTCCTTATTAAGGAAAATATTTCCAAACTAACTTGTTAGTAATAATTGATTGAAAACAAGAAAAAAATCCTAAAAAGGGAAAATAGAACTATAGTATCTCTATGAAAAATATGAATCCGAACATTATGAGTCCGAAAATATGATTCTGAAAAAGTGAAAAAAAAGATTTCTATTCTAAATCTAATCGTTAGATTAATTCAAATTTAACTAGACCTTTGAAGCCAATTATTGTATTAGATCAGGGTACAAGGTCACACCCTATGATACCAATTGTTGGATTGATTGTAAGATAGATATGAAACTGATTTTAGTATCATACTATTGTGTAGATAATAAATAAACAAGTGGGGGGAGGGTGAATTTTATTTTTGAAAATCATTAAGGAAATTTTGTATAAACAAAATTCACAACACCTCTATGTTCTACTAATTTTCATGATTCGGTTAAAGTGATTCTGGAAATTAAACATTACAATAGATTATAACAACAACGATTCTACCTTAAAGCGTATAGAATCCTATTTAATAAGATTACAAGTCTATGGAAGTATAAGATTGTTATACATTCCACAACAACCAAAAATTACAATGGAAACCAAAAATTGAAACAATACAATTAAAAAGTATTAAATCTTTTATCCCAAAGATAAGGGTATCCAACAACCTTGGAAATAGGTCCCTTGATTTATACTTTCAAGAAAATCTATCTTTCCCAATCCTAGGTAAACCCTCAATCTGAATATCGGTAGCTATTTATCTATCATAGCAATCCATCCATTTGTAATGAAATTAGTAGCTCTAACTTCACAACCCGAAGTATATGATTTTAAGGAAATCACACCTCTACAGAAAGAAAATCTACATGAATCAAAGTTTTAAATGGCTATTAAAACTTTCTCCCCAAAACCAAAGTGTTTATATGTGCCTCCCTCTCTATAAATCACTTCAACATCATGTATTCCGTAGATTAATCAACTCGTTATTAGTTTTTTCAAATGAGATCTTATTTATTGGCATGACATCAATGGTAGGATCCCTCCTCTAATGGTCAAATTATTCATTGAGTTTTGGAGGGACATGTACATGAGTCACTCAAACTATGGTTAGGTAATAACATAATGCATGGTATCATTTTATAACCAAACCTGTGTAATCAAAAACATGGTTACTTAATCAAATTAATTTTTCGGATTATAAGAAAAAATAAATGTTCGAAGTCTCAACAAAAACTATTCGGAGTCAATAATACATGAATATTCTAATTCTGTTTAGCAGAAGAATTCGGAGTCAGAATTCTATAGAATTCAGAGTATGAATTTCATGAAAATTCAGTGTCTGAATTTAGTAGAATTCGGAGTCCAAATTCATAACAGTTTAGAGTATGAACTGAAAAAGATCAGAATCTAAATTTAGAGAACTCAGAGGAAGAACTCATAAGTGTTCAGAGTCTGAATTTAGAGAACTCATAGTCGGAACTCATAAGAGTTCAAAGTCTGAATTCAAGGAACTCGGAGTCAGAACTTAGAAGTGTTCAGAGAGTGAATTTAGAGAACATGGATTCAGAACATAGAAGTGTTCAAAGTCTGAATTCTAAGAACTCATAGTGAGAACTTATAATAGTTCGGAGTCTGAATTCAGAGAACTCGGAGTTAGAACTCATAAGAGTTCGAAGTCTGAATTCAGAGAACTCGGATTTAGAACTCATAATTGTTCAGATCCTGAATTCGGATCATGAAAACAGAATGCAATATATCTAAGTATATATATGGTTCTGAGGTTTGGGATATGAAGAAAAAAATTTTATTTAGGAAAAAAATGATCAATGAAAAACATGGTAGGATAAATTTCCATGGGGATGAAAATTTTCTTTATGAAAGAAAAGAATTAGGTAAAATGAAATTTTCTATAAGAAAATGTGTTTGTGATTTTCAAAACAAGGAGAAATGGTAAAGTCATTAGGAATCCTTATTGATTCAACAATCTCCCCAAACATGAAAGAATAGAAAAGTCATAAGGAAACATTATTGACTCAACAAAGTGGTGTGGGGATAAGAGGTGGTGAGGGTGGTATTTATAGTGGACGAGAGGTGTGATTTCTCATTATTTTAATCATTAGTTTATTATTTTTCCTCAAGTCTATCGATATTAGTTATTCAATGATTAAATATAGTAATGAGAAAATAATAATTCTGTATTATTTTTCATACAATAGTGATGACTTGTGGAATACTATATTTACCATATAATGTATATGTAATATAAATTACAGTACTTAATATACCCGAAAAATTGAACTATTTTAGTAAAGAAAAAATAAACCTTACCATTTTTTGACATGTAGATTTCAAAAATTGACTCTATTAGTTAAATTAATTTTTTAAATATGATAAAAAAATTTCATTGAAATCATCATTTATATAGAAAATACTAATTTTATAATTAGAAAAAAAAAATTATTACACATTCAAAAAATATTCAAGTTCTCATAAAATTATTTTATAATCCTGAGAAAAAATATTGATTTAGTAATAAATTTTATTTAAATAATTTTTCTTTTATATCATTATATTAATTATAATTTTTAAAATAAAACATTTTCATTTATATAAATATCAAAAGATAGATAATAATATATAAAATAATTTTTTACTTATACAATGATGTGACTGTATCATATTTTAATTTATAAGATAATTAAATTTTATTTATAATTTCATGGGTGAGGATATAAATCTATTAAGAAATATACCATTAATAATTGTTATATTAATTATATAATTGTCACTTTATAATTCAATTTGAATAGGTTCTTTAGTTTCTATAACTCCCTATTATTTTATTCATTATTCATTAAAAAATTCACTATTTTCATCTCTGTGCGATTATATGATGTTTATACTAATTAACAAAACTAAAAGAAGTTAATTTTCATTGATAAATAATTTTCTGACATTACATTATTCCACTGTTATGAATTTTTTCCCTCAATATTTCATTTTACTTGCTAAATAGGACATGATACTTATCTTTCATTACTTCTTCTCGTTACCATGTTTCCTCATCGTACTAATGGTTCAACCATAGAAAATTGGATGGATTATTTTACTTGATGAGAATAATTTTATCTCTATGTTCCAAGAGCATCACCGGTGGGTCCTCATATGGGAGATCACTTTCCAACTATACCACCTCATGATTCAGCAAATGTGGGGGATCTGGTAATACTTACACAAGTGGGATACATGGAAAACATTATGTACATGAGACATGGTGGGTGGAAGTACTAGACGATACACCATAGATCCAACATGATATATAACATTGAAGGTCCCAATGTACCTAGGTATAAGAATTCTCTACTAAAAAAATATCATGATACTCTTCCATAGAGACATGAAGGGGAAAATCATATATCTAACATTAAACTCGAGGTATCATCAATGATTTTCTACAGAACTCTTATAAAATCACGGGAAGCTTAGATATTATTCATAACAGTTTTTACTTATTATTCCATTACATCTACTATTTAGGGTCATAGATGCTTATAATTACTAAATTTATCCCAACATTATACTATACTTCATCTATTCCCATAAAGAGATGAATATGGATCCATTAGGATGGTCATGTGGAAAATATTATTATAGGAGAACTCAAAAAGAGGAAGATGTTGGTTCCATAATCCTTTTAATTTCAAAGATCTTTCTCTCAACAAATCCTCTAGTGTATGAATTTTCTTTATAGATTGTCCATTATATTTAGGGTGATAAGCCATACCGAATTTCAGATCAGTGTTTTGATCATATTGGAGTCATTTCCTGAATATAATGGTGAATCTCAGATCTCAATCATATACATTCAATAGTGGAACTCCATGCATCCTTACCACTTCCTTAAATTATATCATTCCATTTTAATCCAATGAGAAGTCATATCGAATTGAAAAAGAAATATTACTTTTCTTTGTGAGTCAATCAATAGTAACCTATATAGAATTATTTTATGTTTAATGACATCAGATGTCAAGTGACAAAGACCATGGTGATTTTTTTAAATTTCCATGTTGTTATGGATAATGGATTCATCATCACCATAGTATTTTTTCTTGCAACCTTCACTTTCTGATATGCCAGGAACATTGAGGTATATTCAGTGATCTTTATTTTTGTATTGTATGTACAATGGTTTTCATTGAGTTATTGATAAATATTATTACTTCATAGGTAAATTGAGAAGGTTAAGATATATGTGTGTAATTCAAAATATATTTCATTAAAAATGGGTTGAATAGTACCTATAATGTTGAACGAAATCTCACAACTCATTCCTTATCCATTTGGACCTCAAACCATTTACTGTTTCTGATTATATCTACCCTTTTCTAAATTTCGAATTCATTTCCTTGAGAATCAATTATTTTCCTTATGAGGGATGGTTGAGCGGTAATTTGAGAAATTATTAATGATATTAGATTGTTAATGATTCATATTTCTAGCCTCTATAAGTTCAAGAGTATTTGATCTTTCTCAATTTTCACCATTGATAATGAGATAAGATCCATTCTACTATGAGAATCTACAATGTAATTTTCCATGTCAAGATGATTGTAGATTGAGCAGTCTTAATCCTTGAGGATCTCTAACCATCTTTACTGGCACATATTATCATCCTTCTGTGTGAATATATATTTTAGACTACTGTGATCAGTATAAATCTAACACTTCTCCCCATAGATATTATGCCACAATATTTTTAATCTAATGATAATAGCATCCAAATGTATATCAAATATAAGATAGTTTTTCTCATGAATTTTAAATATCTTTGAGGTACTGGTTATCACTTTTTCAATTTCCATTAGTCCAAAACACAATCGATAATATGATGCATCATTTTTCTCGATAAGGAGTTCCCCACATTTTGGTAGTCTAATAAATGGTTTTGTGACTAGCATGTTTTTAACTCTTCAATGTATTCTTCACATTCATTGTTCTAGAAAAACACATCTCCCTATCAATCCATATTGGCTAGTGGGTTTGAAAAAAATGATATGTTTTACAAAAATCTCAATAACTACACAGATAAACCCGATAACCTATGGATATCGATTATAGATATTGTTGTGGGCCACTCTTTAATTACCATTTTCTTAAATGGGTCCACATATATCCCTTTACTCGGGATTAAATTCCCAAATAATGTTAAAATCTTAATATAGAAGTCACATCAAATATACATTCCATTATATTTATCCCTAAACATATTTTGTAGCATATTATTAAAATTCTTCTCATGTTCCTCATTTATTATAAAATATACAATAATATATTTGTTAAATGCTACAAAAATTTTTTTGTGGTAATCTATAAAGACTCTATTCATTAAATCCATGAAAAAAATGGCAGGATTAGCATGTCTAAATAGAATTATAATGATCTAATAGTGTCCATACCTTATTAAAAAAGGATGTCATGTCAATATCTTAATTCTTCACCATTTCTTGGTTATATTTTTACCAATTTCCCACATAAAAGAAATACTTGGACCCATGTAGTTGGTCAAAAAATACATATATCCTTGAAAGGGAATTATTTATTTATCATGTTTTTTTTGATATTAGTATAATCAAAAAAGACACACATTGATCCATCTATCTTATTGAAAAAGTGTTATGGTCCATCCCACAGTGAAGCACTTAGGCATATAATACACTTTTCAAGATTCCTCAATAACCGCTTCTTAAGTTGATCTAGTTCAATAGTGGACATTCTATAAGTATTATTTGATATAGGCCGAGGTCATGGAATACGTTCAATTGATATTTAAACCTCTAGATCAAGAGTAAGACCAGAAAAATCTTTGGGAAGTACATCTGTGTAGTTCCTCATAATAAAATGTATTTGAGAAGGATTCTCTATTTTTCTCAATAATTTTAGACAGATATTCTTTCTCAGAAGGTATTAATATCCACAATTGGGAAAATGGTTCTAATGGAGATTCATACTTCTCCTTAAAATTGTATAAAATTGGAGGATTCCATGATAAGTGAAGAATTTTTTCCATTAATTGGTATTAAATTTTATCTCTGTACAAGGATATCCAATCCATGGACAATAAATAATTAAATTCCACCACATAATGTAAGATAATATTATCTTCCAGGATATGTTGCAAATCATTATCTAGGGAGGAGTTTTCTCATTCTGATGAAATAACTACACCATTTTATATTCTCATAGATAACTGAGCCAAATTATTTTGAGATAGTGTTTCAATTGTTTTACTTATAATCCATGATATGGAAGAATGCGTAGAACTATAATCAGATAGTATATTCTCTATTTTAAAAGTAATTAATAACCAATGTACATTTCACTAAATCATTATCAGGTCCCACCATAGTAGTAGTTTTACCATATTCCCGTCTTTTCTAACATATAATTTCATTTTGTTTATTTTATTGAAAAACCCATTCTTGGAGATATGGTTCACATAATTACCATGTTCCATGAATTTGAAGCACTATACAATACGATGAATTTCTATATTTACATTATTTCTTCTTCTACATTTACCGGATTCTTCATACACCATTGATAATTAATAGATAGATTCAGCATTCCTCAACATTGGAAGCATATCAAAGTTCTCTTTAGAAATTTCCAATGATGAATCTTCCCACAATTTTGAGATGTGGGGTTGGGATTTTTATTCCATCAGGTGATTTATCTATTTATACACCCTTATTAATGTCAATATTCCACATTTTAGCTTATGGACCATGAGACCAATAAGGGTCTATGATCCCCATTTCAATCTTGAGGTCACAATAGAAAATATAATCATAATTGTCATTGATTCAGATCACCAATTATTTTCATATTCATGGATTTAGTCCGGTAATTAATTTATCCACATTACATTCATTATTCACAAAAAATATATAGGCCTATACTGAAAGCCTTATGATGTTTTCCTCATATACTCCCATAGAATTTTCTTCTTTTTGATTAAATATAATGAACTCAAATACCATCTTAATATACAGTGTTCAAGGAAAATATTTTTTAAAAATATTTTCACGAAATCTTTCCAATCCTTTGAATCAATTTACTCTATGAGAAATGGGTTCAGGATCCATTTCCACCACTATTTATCCACCACATCTAAATTATATTCTTATAACACAATATTACCTTCTCCTAAGAATAGTGGTAAATATAATATCATCTAAATGAAGATAGTCTATTTTTCATGATAATGGGATCAGAAAATCCACTAAGGGATGGAGTCATTTGTCACATAAAGGATTCGTTTGTAACTATATCTTTCTTCAGAGAATGATGGAATTCTATTAAATTAATGTTACTAATAATAAAATTATATAGTTGAGAATATATTGTAATGATGTCTTGAGCACTCATTCCAATTATATTTGCCATATCATTATTGAAATCATCACATTTTCCATTTCATTGATTGATGGAATTACTTCTTCAATTTCCCAAAATTGGATGTGAAAAAGAAACTATAACTAGGGGATTGAATTATTAGTTAATAAGAATAATAAATGATGTTTTGAACATATAAGGAATTTTTTTTAATTTAAATGTATATTCAAACATGTGATAGACTTCATATTAATCCAGGTTATCAATCGTGATAGAATTATTCCAAGGGTACATACTAAATTCTTATTGTCTAAATCATTAAAAATAATTAGATTAATCTCTGATACCCACTATAATGACCTTATACTTTTACAAATATTACTAAATTGGTTTACTCATAATTAAACATTAATTCTATTCCTAGGATCATAAATTGTAGTGTCTATGGATGAATAGACACATAATTAGAAAACATTTATCCCAAAAAACATCATTTATTTAGCCTTAATAATTAGCTAAAAATCCCTCTCATCCCTTACATCTGCAAAGGATGAAATGAGGATATTCATGAACAAGGGGGTGAACTAAAATCACATGTTAGGGATCAACCATAAGATTGAATCATAACACATGACTTAGTATGCATAACATCATGAAATAAAAAGGAATAAACATATGGAAGCTTAATATAAAGAACACAGGATCATGAAATCATGGAGTCGTAGAAATGTGGAAGAAACCTAAAATAGGACATGATAATTATTCAAGGGTCATTTCACATATAGGAGTGTGGGGAAAGGATAAACACCAAGACACCTAGTGAATGAGTCATGGTTAACCACCAAGACCATTGCACATGACATATCTTTAGACTCAAATTTACCCAATTCATTGGACATCTATCTAGACAATACCAAATTAACATGTTCATGAATATTTATTCCAAATGAAAAATCATACATAATAAATAATTCATAAACATAATGGTTACCCATGGAATTAATCAGGTATCATATTATGTCAAAAAACATATCAAAGATAGATTATCAAAAATAGATTCCATGAAATAACGAATATAAATCAAACATGGACATTCATAAGGGAAAATATTCCAAAATAATGATATTTAAGTTAAAAATTATGTGAATACAAGTAAAAATAGTGTTTTAGAATCCATAGAAATAAAACATTTGTGGCAATTTAAGAGAAAGTTATTATGAATCATTAAAATTGAAATGTACAATTGATTGAATAAGGCCAAAAATGAATTGAGATGTTTTTTCATGTTAAAATGAATAATTTTATAAAAATAATGGTGGATTAAAACAAATTATTTAGTGATCATTATAATTTTATGGAAATCATGAAGTTATCATTAATCGGGTATGCTTATCAAGAAGAATTGAGAAGGAGATAATTTTAAAACATGAATATCATCATTTAAGAAGGAAGTAATGATCTAAATAAAATAATTCTGATCATATTAAAATAATATAGAATAATTATATATAAATAAATAAGGTATATAATGAATTAAATGAAAAAAGCATAACCCGGATAAAAAATTAGGGTTTAAATACAATCAATTACATTCTAGATGAAAGTGTCCAGTGCTTGATCTTAATGTCATAGATTATTATAATAAATGTATTAATTAAATAATTAATTTACAAACTCTTATACATGTTTTTATTTTGAATAATTACATATTGTTCATTCATGGCCTTATTGATGAGATATAAGAAATAATTTTACCATTTAGGAGTGTTCGTTTCCTTGGTTTTCATGATCATTTACTAGTATACATGTATGAAAAATCATGTAAAAATAAGAATATTTATAGTGAATTGAAATTATATAATGTAAAATATTTTATGAATATTAAATGTTATACTATATAATTTTTTATTCATAAGTACGGAATAATCATGAGATAAAATGCTAATGATATTCATTTAGATTAATTTGGCATTTTTTTATCATTATAAAAATGTTTTGGAATATTATTTAATATCATGTAAATATAATGGTTAAAGAACATGAAATTGGGTATAAACGATATATTATTATCTTGTTAATCCATAAATGGTTTTATTAACATCTATTAATTTAGTAATGGAAATTGAAATTTAATCATCATTGAATTTAATAAATTATCCTAAAACAGCTAATGTTTTCTTTTTAATAACAAAAAGGGGAGGGGAATGAAATGTTGATGGACTATTACATTCACCAGACAGAATTCCAATATATTGGACATACTAGAGTTTCCATGGGACATGTATGAGAATATATTATGAGAGAATAAAAAATGAAAATAATTTGATTGAGAATAAAAGAAATAGAAGTCACATTTTACCAATTTAATTCACCTCTGTGATAACCTCTTTTAAGACATTGTTTTTTTGACTTTTGCGGAGAATGAAGGATCCAGTAAATGGAGGAGATACATATAATGATTATTAGATAGATATTGGGAAATTTTAAATTCCTAGGATGTTTTTGTAGAAGTGCTGGTGGGGGTTTGTGTTTATAGTGGAAGAGAGGTGTATTTTCTTATAAATTTATATATAATATGCTTATTTTGGGTCTAGAAATTAAATATTTATTATTCCAAGAAGAAAAAATATAATGGGATAATGATAATTCTATATTATGGTTCTTACATCATAGATAAATCATAAAATATTTCATTTAACTTATATTGTATACATACCATTTTTTACTATTTTTTAATATTCATAAATTTTAACAATTTTAGAATAATCCAAAAAAAATTAACCTCTCCATTTTTTGATGTTTAGAATAAAAAAAATCCATTTAAAAAAATTTAACTTCATAAAAATGAGGAAATTAATTTTTAATTGAAATCAACATTTAATTGTAAAATTTTTTTTAAAATTGTATCTGATTTTAGACAACATTGAATAATTAACCATGGTCAAATAAAATTACATTATAATCAAAAGATGCAAAAATATTTATCAATTTTTACATTTTTTTTTAAAAAAAAATTTCTTTTAAATCATTGTATAAAATATAAAATTGAAAATATAACACTGTGTTTTAAAAACTATGAACAATTAAATAATAATTTCAAAATACATTTATTTAATAAACATGTGATATTATTATATTATATTTTCATTTATAAGATACATGAATTTTATTTATAATTTCCTGGGAGAGGTTACTATTCTATTCGCAGTTTACTATTTATACGAGTCAATTAACTATTCTATATGTCATGTTACAGTACGATTGGTATAGGTTCATTAATATATATAAATACCTCTTATTTTATTCATTATTCATTTATATAGTTTTTATTCTATTATTTATGTGATATTATGATATTTTTAATATAAAATAGAATTATAAGAAGTGGATATTCATTTATTAAAATTTATGGTCTTCACATTCTTAACCCCGTATAATATTCCACCTAGGAAATTACATTTTACAAACTAAGAAGGTGAGGGTACTACTCCATTGCTTCCTCTAGTTCCCATGTATTCTCTTTATACTTATTATTCCACCATAGTACATTAACTCGGTGAGTATTCTTGTTCCACAGAATATTATTTCTATTATCCAAGATCTGTATTGGATACTCCTAGTAAGATATATCACATTCCAACTTCACCAACACTGTATTTAGTACATGTGATGGAATTGGTATGTACATACAAAATGGATATACATGGACTAAATCATATACTTGACAAACAATGGTAGGAAGTACTAGTCGATAGACCATAAATCCATCACGGTCAAGAATCACATATAGGCTGATGTATCTAGGATATAGAATTTCGTTCTTGCCAAATATCAGGATCCTCTTACAAGAATATTACATTCAATGAATTCATCCATACATGTAGTTGTTTTTAATATTTTCCATTATTGGCCTTTATATGGAGCCATTGGGATGCAGAAGCTGAAATTATTGTTACGCGAGAACTTAGATAGAGTCAGATGATGGTCTGATTCTCCTGTGATTTCCATAGATCATACTCTAAACAAGTCTTCCAGATATTTAATTTCATACTCAAATTGGCCATCAATTTGTGGATGAATGGTTGTATTTAAATATGGATAACTATTTAGAGCTTGTTGGAGACTTTTCTAGAACATGGAGGTGAATCTTAGATCTTGATTTAATATAATGGACACGTGTACACCATATATCCATACTATTTCAATGACATATATCTTTTTAATTTGATCTATTGAGAAGTCCGCTCTATTTGAGATAACGTGAGATTCTATTGTGATATGATCCACAACAACCCTTATAGCATCATTTCCTTTGGATATCATCAGATGTCTAGTGATAATATACATGGTTATGTTTCCCACATTCATGTTGGCATGGTTACTTTTTTTATCATCCTCTTAGTATTTCATCTTTCAGCCTTCAAATGTTGATAGACCAAGCCCCTAGATATATATTCATTTATCTTGTTTTTTATATTTTCCCACCAATAGTTATCTAAGGAATCTTTATACATATTTTTCCTCCCTATGTGAATATAAAATGTTGAGCTATGTGTTTCATTTAGAAGATCCTTCCTTATCATTGGATCTGATAGAATGTGTAATCATGAACCTAATACGACAACTCATTCCTTGTCCATTTGGAACTCTAGGGATTTCCCATTTCTGACACCTTCAACCATTTTTTGAATTTACCAATTATTTATTTTTTAATCATTTTTTCTCCCTATAAAGGAGATTGAGAAACATTTTTGGATAGGATTGATGATTCTCTTTCATTAGGATTTTCATGTCCATCCTTCATAAGAATTTGAATATTGGATCCATACAAATTCACATCATTGATAATGAAATGGGATCCTTTCAACTTAGATTATTCTCCGCCTTAGTTTCCTTACCGGGAACATAGTGGATTGAGAATTCATAATCCTTGATCTTCTCTAATATTTACCTATATGAATATATATTTGAAATTCTTGTCATCAGTATATATCTCACAATTCATCCCATAGAGAAAATGCAACCATATTTTCATGGCAATTATAACAACCTCTAACTCTATATCTTGATTGGGATAATTTTTCCCATGAATTTTCAACTACAATTTGTCATAAGCTATCACTTTATAATTTTGCATCATTATGTAGTGTAATACCTTCTTTAAAGCATCATTTTATATAATAAACATCCTAACTTCTAGGTAGTGCGAGCACTAGTGGTGTGATATGCCTCATTTTCAACTATTTTAATATATTCACACCCATTTCTCTAAAAAAATAATTCTCCCTTCCATGTCACCATTGTTAGTGGGTTTAAAAATCATGATAATTTCATAAAAAATCACTCGCAATTACTAGATAAACCATGGAAACTACGGATCTCCATTAAAGATGTTATCATTGGCCACTCTTCATTTTCCATTATCATGTATATGTCCACAAATATTCTATTTCTGGGGATTAGATTCACCACAAATGATATATCCACCATCTAGAAAACACATTTACTATACATTACATCTATGTTATCTCATCCCTATATATTTTAAATGGTATTGAAATACTCCTCATGTTCCTAATTCAATATGGAATATATTAGTGTATCGTTAGTAAAGAACACTACAAATTTTTCGTGATGATCACGAAAGACTCCATTCAATAAATATGCCAGAATCGTTGTAGAATTAGTGATTCTAAGTGGAATCACTATAAAATCATAGTTTCAATGCCTCATTATAAATATAGTATTGGTAATATCATCCTTCTTCATAAACTGTTGCTGACATTCTGACTGAAGATCCTCCTTAATGGAATAATCGGATCCACGTATTTTGTTGAAAAATTATCTATTTATAAATGGGGATATATTTTATTTTTATTGATTATATTTAGATCATTATAATCAATATCTAGGTGCATTGATACATCCCTCTTCTTGACAGAGAGGACTGGTGAACCCCAAGCAGAAGCAGCCATGCAAACAATTCCATTTTCAATATTCTCCAATAAATACATATATAGTTATTCCATCTCAATGGTGTCCATGATATAAGAAGTATTTTAAAGAGGTAGATATTGTATAATAAGTTAAACTGAGAACTCATCCTATCAATTAGGTGGGAGACCATGATACTCTTTGGGGGAACACATCAGTTTAAATCCTCACCATGCGATCGACATTGAGAATGATACTCTCCATTTAAAAACTTATTTGAGGAAGATATGATTACTCATATGTCTATAATATCAAAAATTGATACAGTGAATTTTATTGAGTTTTGTACTCCTCTATACAGTTTTACATAATAAAAAGATTCTTCCATATGGGAAGAGTGATCTCCTATTCCAGCCAGTTAGTTTTTTCATTATTTAATGATATCAAATCCTATTCTAATATAAAAATGGGCTACACCAATTTATGTAAGAAAATATTTTCTAGGAATTTAAAAACAAAAAAATTAACAAGGGAGTAGTTATATACATTGGATGACATAATATCCATGATTTTTATTCATATGGATAAATCAACATCAATATTTTTATATGATGTTTGAATAGTTCTACTAAACATTCAAGATACAAAATAATTTAAAAAACATGAATTAAAAATTATGTTCTCTATTCTTGAAGGAATATCCAAAATACCTATCACCCCATCATTATTGGGTTCCACCTCATCTTTACTGAAATCACATTCCCTTCCTTACGGCCTTAACGAAATTTGATGTTTATTTACTCCACCAACCATTGGCTTAGGGAAATTTTTCACATAATTCAAATATTTTTTAGTTGAATGTCTATAATACATGCTGAATTTTGATCTACACCACACATTACTATTTCAAATTATCTTGAATTTTCACATCTCATTGGTATTTAATGGAAATATTCCTCATTACTCAACATTTGATGAATTTCATGGTTCCCTTTTGTTAGTTACACGGACGATTCTTCACAAAATTTTGAAATGTGGGGTTGTGGGTATTATTTCCATCATTAGATATACTTATTCATCTAGCCATATTAAATTCAATTTTCCTCTTTTTCTCTTTGGGCCCGCAATACAAAATAGAATCTTTGTGGTACATTTAAAACATAATGCCACAATGGACAATCTCATCATAACTATTAATTCCTTGAATTAAAAAAACATTCTATAGTCTCATCTTATCACCCCAAAATAAGAGATAAACATTTCTTTTGATGTTCATGACTAATCTAAAGGCGTATCATGCAAGCGATGTGAATTTTTCCTCATACAATCCAATTTAATAATATTCCTCTTCCTTCAATCTAAAGAACCCAAATTCCATATTAAGATTGATTGTTTGAGTAAAATATTTGTTGAATTTTTTTTAAATCATCCCATTCCATAGAAACATTTTTCTCCACAGAACTTGGGATCTTGATCGGAGTCCATGACTGATAATATTCCCCAAAAAATGATATAAAGCATGAAAAACATTCTCTTCTTCTAATAAATAATTTATAGAGAATATTTTATAAAAATATTTAATACATTTCATTCATTATTAATAGATCAGAAGATTTACTGAGTATTGTAGGCATTTCTCACAAGAAAAATTTGACCGGAACAGTCACATTCTTTAGAGAAGGAGGAAATTCCATGATATTCAAGATATTATTCATAACGTGATCCAATTTATCATGTACCATTGTGTTGTTTTGAGAAATATTTCCCATATTATTTGGAATATCATTAGGTATATCATATCATTTCCTATCACATTAATAATTAAGAAAATTTTTTTATTTACAAATATTAACTACGGAAAATAAAATATAATTATGGGGATTGAATACCTATTTAATTATCATAATAATTAGAAATAATGAATATAATAGGTTAATAATATAATGTAAAATTATATCCTACATGTGATACCATATGTACAAATCAAGGTTATCCATAGTGATATAATTTTACATAGGGTTCTTACTAAAGTTCCATAGTCCTGATATCCAAAAATAACTATCCTATGATATGATACCAACTTTAATAGACCTATAATTTTACACATATTACTGCATGGTTTTTAGAATAACTAAAGATAAATTAAATACCTGATGATCATTTAGTCTTTTTTCATTGGTTGATTTAGTATGTAATTACAAAACATGGTGCCAAAATTAAAACAACTTTTATTTAATATAAATAATTATCTCTATACACCCGATAATACATAAAATCTACGTAGAATAACATAGGGAAATTCATGAATGATGTATTTCACTAAAATTACCTATATGGGAATAAACATAATAGATAATAATATCACATCTGTTATAATGAATGACATGATGACATAAAAAGGCATAAACATATGGGGGAATAACATACTAAACATGGGAACATGAAATCATTGAATCCTAGTAATGTGAAAAAATAGACATAATAATGAGTCAGGGATCATTTTAAAAGGAGGATCATGACTCAAGGATAACAACTAAGACCATTGAACATGGAGCATGAGTCAATGCAAATCACCCAGACCATTGCACATGACATCTCATGCGACAAAACATTACCCCATGAATTGGAATTCTATATGGGATAATCCATCATAATATTTTCTTCAATACATGTGTCGTTTGATGAATCATAAAAATTTAATCAAACCCATACATAAGGGTCACCCATGGAAATAATTGGTTGTCATAATAATGTCAAAATGAATATGCAATTAAAATATTTTAACATTGCTCCTAAAAGAATGGATTTAAATAAAAAATGATAATAAATAAGATAGTCATTTATTTTAATTATTTTTATCAATATTTTGTGAAATAATGTAAAAATATTTTTTAGTAATATTTAGAAATAAAACATTTTAGTACATTTTATTGTAAAAATTTCATGATTCTTCAAAATAAAAAATAAATAATTGTTTATAAAAAAACTAAATTGAACTAAGATATTTTTAAGGATATAATGTATGATTTTATAAAAATAATTGTGGATTAAAATAGATTATGGAGTTCACATGAAAATGGGTTAGAAATCGGGATGTTATATGGAATAAGGAGTTCTTATCACAATGAATTCTGTAGGGATCATTTTTAAGACATGTATTTCCCCATAAAAGAAGCATGTTCAACTCTAGATAGATGATTTTGGTAAATACAGTTATAATTTATAATAAATATATAATATTAAATAATAAATACATTTTTTAATGGGAGAAAAGTGTTAGCTTATGGAATCTAAGTGTTCAGCGAGAATCCATTACCTTTTGTCCAAAAGTATTCTACACTTAATCTGAATGTAATGGATAATTATATTAAATCCATTAATAAATTAATTTAGAAAAATTTATGATATTATTTTATTTGTTATAATATTATTATGTTAATTTATCTTCTTTTTCTTTATTTATAATATTCAATAATATCGTTCGGGAGCATTCATTTTATGGGTTTTCATGATCAATTAACTGTTTACATGTATGGAATATCATGTAAAATTAGAAATGATTTCCTGAAATGAACATATCTATTTCTAATGAACATTATGAATATTTAATGGTCATATATATCATTTTTGTTGCATTTGTTATAATAAATAATTATATAAAATTTTAATGATATTTGTGTAGATTAAATTGGTGTTTTTTGATAATCATGAACTTATTTTATAACTAATTAATAATATATATATATATAATGGTTCCAAAACATTATATATAATTTAATATATATTAAATATTTTTATACAATCATAAAAAGGAATTTATTACCAACCATGAAATTGGTAATATAAATTTAAATGTCTACCACTGTGAAAGTGATAAATTAACCCATCACGGGCAATGATTTAAAATTATAACAAAATGTGGAGGGAAACAATATCATTATGGAGTATTATATTTTCATATAAAAATTCCTATCCATTTGAGACAATAAATATACCATGAAAATGGAATAAGGATAGGTGGATGGAGAGTAATAAATGAAATGAAATTGAATGAAAATAATTGAAAAATAAAGTGAAATTTAACATATGTATTCTCTTCCTTGAGAATCTCCTTAGGGAAATTGGATTTGGACTTTTGTGGAATCCCAAGGCCCGTGAATTCTGTAAATAGTCAGGGGATGGAATGTTTTTATAAATTTAACATGATTCATGGATTAAGTGTTGTGAGGAGAATTAGTTGGTTTATGGTTGTATATATAATGGAGAGGGGAGTTTTCAAATTATATTATTCATTAGGTCATTATTTTTCCTAACGATAAGAAATACTGATGATTTAATGACTAAATAGTTAAAATATAGAATGTTAATTTGATCATATGTTTATTCCATAAAAATTGAATAATGGAAGAGTGTATTTAACTTATTATATAAATATATCTGAAATTACCATATTTTACAATTCACTGTAAATTTATCATTTTAGGAAAATTCCAAAAAATTACCCAAAATTTTTTTAGACATGTAAAATTTAAAAGCGGGCTCAATTTTTTGAAATTAAATTTCATAATTTGATAACCTTATTTTTTAATTTAAATATTATTTTATATGGAAAATACAAATGTTAAATTTATAACTGATTTTATAACACATTGAAAAAATAATGAAGGCCTCGTAAATTTATATTATAGTAATAAGATAAAAAATTATTTATTTATGAATAATTTTTATGAAAATAAATTTTATTTTGTATCATTATATTAATAATTAAATTGAATTTAATTCTTTATTCATATAAAAATATCATCTCCTAAATAATAATTCATAGAACATTTCTTTACTTACATTATGATATAATTATATGATATTTCCATTTTCAAAATGCATAAAATTAATTTATGATTTTGTGGGTGAGATTACTATTATATTATCCTATTTATTTTCCATAAGTGTCATATAACTATTCCAGCTACCTTTCATATGGTGCGGATTCCGGAGATTCTTCATCTATAGAAGGGCATCATGATAGTAGCTCAGTACTCAGTGAGGTTCACCGACCTCTCCCGCTACTCCACAGACATGGTACAGGACCCATTATTCAGGGTTTGGACCTTTGATTAGGGACTCAGGCATGAGATCAGGGCTTCGATGATCTCTATCAACATCCCGATGCAAGATGTGGTGCTGGAGAGAGCCCTTCTTGTGGAGTGTTTTCTTGCTGACCAGACACTAGCAGAGAGATCCACCACCGGGCGACACATAGTGGAGTATTCTGCAGCCAGCAGTAGACAGATACCACAGAGGTCCCAGCGGACCGGGCCATCAGGTGGGTGACCCTAGGATATAGGTTCAGATATGTAGGGCACACGAGATAGAACCATCCATACGAGGGGCATGCAGTGATATGCATGAAACGGGCATGGTGGCATGGCTCGAGACTAATCAACCCACCATGCAGATGAGTAGCAGACTGTAGAGGGACCTCCCATGTAGAGGCATAGGTTCGACAATGGTGGTCCACCAGGAGCAGGCGGATGTCGAAATGGAGCTGGCCGAGCAGCAGGTGGTGGACAATGTTTCGAGGCCCTACCACCACCACCACCACCAAGAGGTCCACCCGCGACCATAGGGAGCTGGAGTACAAGGGCAGGCTCATCTCCACGAAGTCGAGGCCTATGACCAAGGCACACCTAAGATGATTCTAGGTACTATCTGTGTCTACTCCACCCTTGCTGTAGTACTCATAGACACAAGTGTGAGTCACACTTTTATTACCGCTGCCCTTGTTCGGAGCTCGGAGATTCTGAAGGATCCATTGGCTCGATCTTTACGGCTAGAGTCTCCTACGGGAGCATAAATGATGATTACACACTGGTGCCTACTGTGTGAGCTTAATCTAGGAGACGAGAGCTGCGAATGGGATCTCCTCCTAGTAGCGTCGGGGCCTTACGACGTCATCTTGGTTATGGAATGGTTATCCACAGTTCATGCTCAGATTGACTGTATTAGAGGAATGTATAGTGTGTCCGTGATGATGGGATGTGGTTTACCTTCTCCAGCGAGAAGGGAGCCTTTGCAGCACAGGATGGACTTATCCAGAGGAGGGGTATCCAGTCAAACATTAGTTGGATAGTCTCATCATCGGAGCGGTTGATGTGCGGAGTTCGTGTTTTCTTGTTGTGGTTGATCAGTACGTGGAAGTTTTCATTGACAATGCTCCTGGACTGCCTCCTCACAGAGAGGTTGACTACTACATTGACTTCTACCCTAAGATGGCAATGATATCTACAATAGCATATCGGATGGCTCCCTCCAAGCTTCGTGAGTTGTGGGTACAACTGGAGGACTTGAAGGGGAAGGGATTTATCTGACCCAGTGTTTCATCCTCAGCATCCCAGATTTTGTTCACCCAGAAGTTGGATAGGAGTGTGTGACTGTAATTTGACTACCGTTTCTTGAACCAGATGACCGCGAATAACAAGTACCCACTCCCATGGATTGTCAACCTATTTGATCAGCTCAAGGGAGAACGATTGTTCTCGAAGATAGACCTTAGGTCAGGCAATCCGCAGCTCAGAGTTTTAGATGAGGATGTGCAGAAGATGGCCATCAGGTGTTAGTATGGCCACTATGAGTTCTTGGTTTTTCCCTTTGGTGTAACCAATGCTCTAGTAAGGTTCATGAGTCTCATGAAGAGGATCTTCTAGCCTTACCTCGATCATTTTGACGTATTCTTAATCGACGTCATACTTTTCTACTCGACTACTGAGGAAGAGCACGCCTACCATTTGAAGGTAGTACTGGACACACTCCAAGAGAATTAGCTTTATGATAAGCTCTCGAAGTGCCTGTTCTGGATCCGAGAAGTTCACTTATTGGGACACGTCATCATGGAGGCTGGATTTGCAGTGGATCCAGTGAAGATTGAGGTAGTAGTTTCTTGGGATCCACCCAAGAGTGTGATAGAGGTACGTAGTTTTCTAGGATAGGATGTGTACTGTTGGAGATTTGTGCCAGACTTCTCCAGAGTTGCAGCACCACTTTCAGCATTGACGATGATGGGGAAACCATTCGTGTGGTCAGAGTGATGACATCAGATCTTTCAAGAGCTAAGGCAGAGGTTGACTAGTGATCCCATCTTGAGGCTACCGAAGTATGGTGTTGGGGACATTGTTTACTGTGACGCATCAGGGACCAGACTCGGGTGTGTCCTGATGCCGGAGCGAGCAGTGATCGCCTATGGTTCTCGGAAGTTGAGACAGCACGAGAAGAACTCCACTACCCATGACTTGGAGTTAGCTGTAGTGATCTTCCCCATAAAGATATGGAGGCACTGTCTTAAGGGAGAACACTGTATAGTCTACTCTGACCACTAGAGTCTCAGATATATCCTCTCACAGTAGGACCTGAACCTGAGACAATAGTGATGGCTTGAGTTCATCCAGGAATATGACTTTGAGATAGTCTATACTCATGGTAAGGGGAACGTCATAGCAGATGCTCTCAGTATGAGAAAATGTATGCAGCTACTAGGAGAGGTGGCATAGTAGCTGGTCGTATCGCAGTTATCCTTTGTGGATCGGGATGGAGCAGTTTTTCTACTGTCTCTTACAGTCACACCTCCTCTTCTTCAGAGAGTCATGGAGGTGCAGTGTGGGGACGATGACTGTGAGACGCGACGTGCTCATATATCCACAGGGCAGTCACCTGATGGACTTTTTGAAGGTGTGGAGAACATCATTCTCTTCAGAGGACGTACAATGGTACCAGTTTCACTTTAGGAGGAATTGTTGAGGGAGTTCCACACATCTCATTTAGTGGGACATCCAGGAGTGGATAATATGTATCAGGACCTCTGACGACTGCACTGGTGGCCATGTATTAAGAAGGCAGTAGCAGAGTTTGTCTCACAACGTCTCACTTGTAAGAAAGTGAAGGGAGAACACAATTTCCCAACAGGTTTGGTTCATCCCTTTGAGGTCCCAAAGTGAATGTGGGAAGGAATATCCTTGGATTTCATGATGGTCCATCCACGTACATCAAGAGGACACGACTTTATCTGGGTGATTTTCAACCAACTCACCAATTCGGCCCAATTACTACCGATTAGATAGTAGGGTTCAGTAGAGATCTTGGTACGCCTCTATGTATGAGAGATCATAAGGATTCATGGTGTTACATCGACGATCATCTCGGATCGAGATGCTCATTTCACTTCCTGGCTACGAAAGGGGTTGCATGAGGCTTTCAGGATGCATCTTCACTTGAGCACTTCCTTCCATACTCAAACAGATGGTCAGACTGAGAGGACCATTCAGACTCTCGATGACACGCTCAGTGCATGCGTCCTCAACTTTGATCACATCTGGAAGGACCACTTACCCTTGGTAGAGATTGTGTATAACAATAGCTGCCACTCTACCAATGGGATGGAACCATAGGAGGAATTGTACGGACGAAGTTGCAGAATTCCTCTGTGTTGGACTGACCTAGGGGAGTCAACACTTGTATGACTAGAGATGGTGCAGGCTACGACGGAGAAGGTACATGTCATTTAGGAGCAGATGAAGACTGCACAGACCAGGCATAAGTCCTACACTGATAGGAGACAGAGACCACTAGAGTTTGAGGATGGCGACCCTACCTTCTTACGGGTCTCACCTCGACGTGGTCTACATAGATTTGGATGTGGTGACATGTTATCTCTGCGATTCGTCAGACATTTTCAGGTACTCAACATAGTAGGTGAGGTGGCTTACCGCTTGTCTCTTCCACCTCAGTTGTACCGGGTGCACGACATCTTCCACGCGTCTCATGTGAGGAGATACGTGCACGACCCGTCCCACATCATCGACCACGGGGATCTGTACATCGATGACGGGGAGACATTAATGGAGCTTCCAGTAGAGATTGAGGATTGACTAGAGCAGGTCCTGCATGGATGATAGACACATCCAATTTGTGTTCGTTGGCAGCACCAAAACCTCCAGGACAACATATGGGAGTGAGAGGCTCAGATTCATTCTCAGTACCCCCATTTGTTTCCTTATTGTGAGTTGCAGCTTATGGGGACATAAAGCCTGTTTTTTGGGAGAATGTAACGACCCTAAAATTCCGTTTAAAATTTTTTCTTCAATACATTGAAATTTTACGAGTCTGACGTTTCTGACATCATTTGATTCTGAGGCCCGGTGTGCCCAGAATAATTTTTTGATGTTTTTCTCAGGTACATTCAATGAACATACATACATGATTTTATATATTTTAAACCAGTGCATGGAATCGAAATCTGAGGGCACAATTGAACTCACAACACTCATAATCGATTAAGGATCCCTTTACCGCAGTGGTGTTCTGACATGAGTGGATGTAAATTTTTGGGGTTTCTAAATAAAATTAAATTAAAATTTTTGTAGAATGTTTATAATTTAATGGAAGATAAAACCACCAAGGGGAGGATGGGGGTGGGGCCCACCCACGCATAACCTCCTTAGGGAGTAAATTATATGGTGGGGCTCACAACAACTGAAACCCCCATAACTCTCTTTTAAAACATGTAACTCTCAATTTATTTTGGAGCCTTTTCACCTTCCCCCATAATTGTGCCAACCCTCACTTGATTTAATTCTAACTCTCCCACTCCCTTTTTTGAATTTTTAATTCTTTCAACCAAATTTAATTAAATGAGTTGTCTCATTTAATTAAACATAACTCTTGTGTATTGTGGTGACAACAAATAATAGACTCCTACTATATTATTTTTGGTTGGGGACTTGGTGGAGCCTTTCCTCTTCAATGAAGTATGATATCCACTTCAATGAAGAACAAAATCCTCTCCAATGAAGAACGACATCCTCTCCACTAAGGAAATATGACATCGTATTCTCCCTCTCCAACCGGGGAAAGAAATGGAAGACGCCACCTATGAATAACGTCTCCAATGATGACCTTATCTCCTCCCAACATGAACGGATTGAAACCTCCTTCTCGATACTCCGTCAAGCGATCATCGATTTCAAGGTAGGGGTTTGTTTGGATTAAGTTAAATCCTTGTTCCTTGTTATTTATTTTTGTTCTTTGATAGACAATTGTGATACCGTAATGTGGAGGGCGTGGGCCAAAAAAACGGGCCGATGTCCCTCCATTTTTTTCTTGTTTGGTTGACATCGGAGGCAGAGCTGGAAGGGAGTGGTGCCATCGCACCGCGCCAGAGAAGATCTTCGGATGAGAGGGTCTCAGCAAAGGGATGTGGCGCTGTTGCACCGCTCCAGAGAGGAAATGCGGATAGGAGAACTACAACGGATGGTGAAATCGTGGCACCGTCGTGCCGTGTGGTGGAGCCGAATGTCGCGGCCAGGCCGGTTCTTGTTGAAAAATCAGGGTGGGGGCATCCCCTCCCGCATGTGGTTGGCTGGGTAGCCATGGCAGGGCTGCTCCTCAACCAGGCCGCCCCTTTGGACTATGTCTGACCCATGGATAGGGTTAGAACATGGTTCAGACCAGGTCGGGCTAGGATAGTCTGACTAGTTCGGACTGGACTAGGACCCACTATGGCCAATTACACCTTTTCATCCATATCATGGGCTATGTGTGTCCGATCGACGAATAGTCCGCAGCGATGCAAGTCGTGGAGTGAGACGATTGTTTTGGAATATACTACATGAGGATTAGATACAGTAGGGGTATGTTCTGGTTGGTTTGAGCCTAAAAACCAACCGGACCACTAGAACAGAAATGCCAATAATTCACAGACCAGGCATCTGATTGACGCGCTGTCTATCGCGTTGGGTTCGTTATAGACACTTGGCTTGAGGATAGGACCCTCCTTGAATCGATTGTTCTGTGTGTGGAAATCCTAGGGCTGGAAATGAATGAGATTATATGATCCTCAGGGGGTTCGACAATGATGATACTATACCAGGATCTTCCTTTTGTTCAATAGTGATGACTTCTGTACCGGGATCCTCCGTGGGTTCGACATTGGGGAATTTTGTACCAGGATCCTACATGGGTTCGATAGTGATGACATATGTACTAGGATCCTCCATGGGTTTGACAATTGTGAATTTTGTACTAGGATCCTACGTGGGTTCCACAGCGATGATACTGTTCTAGGATCCTACATGGGTTCTACAGAGAAGATAATTTAGAGGATACATCTAATCATCTCTAACCCCCTTCATGTTTTGTATACTTGTGTGAGATGAGTCTTGAATTTCAGTCGTTATCACCGAGGTGATCAAATTTAATTCTTTTTGAGACTGGGTTGTTCTTGGGATCGAGAGTTAGTGTTAGGCTGTGATTGGTATCTTAGGTATATGTATCGGAATATACCTAAATAGGGTTGGTTGATACTTCTTGATTGTATCTTTATTCATAGATTTATCCATAGTGGATTCTGGGAGACCATCAAAGGTCTCAGGGTCCCCTACTGAGTATTGTTATACTCACCAATGCACAAGCTTCGCCCACACCTTGTTGTGTTATGTACAGACGATGGTCAGCAGTGATCGAGGCTGAGGGTGACAGACGGGAGGCTGCTCGGAGCTGGACTAGATGGGACGTACTTCAGGGACGAGTTTTTCGAGTTCTGTACCAACATTTCACGTTGGATTCACCGGTGGATGATCCTGGATTTTTTATCTTTTTTACTTCTACTTGTACTTGTTGTTCTATTCGGTTTGTATTCCGGCCGACTTACTTTCATCACACTTTTCATTTCTATTTTTGTACTCATTGCTTCTACTACTTGTGGTCAGACTATGTGAGTTACAGGATTAAAGGCAATGCCTTCCATTATTATCTGGGATTCACCTTTGCTGCTAGTCGCCAGCCCCTGGCCTATGGATGGCGGGCTCAGGGCAGTTATGTCATGGGCCCCGAGGACGGTTCGTGACAATAAAATTATTATTTTAAATTAATATGCTAAATCATTCTCCTCTCCTATCAAATTGGTTATGAAATTATCCTTCTTTTCTACAACAAACTACAACCTTATAAATAGATTTTATGAATTTTCCATCACAACCTATAACATCTAGATATAATAAAGGATTAATTGTTTTTATATATATGATATTTATGATATTAATTTTTTTTTCTTATTTCAATTTTTTTGGAATATGATAACATCTTTCAAGTGTAAAATGGACTATATCATCGAGAAATTATGTGATTCCTTGAATATTTACATAGAAGGTAATAATCTTGGGTTTAATGAAAATATATTTTATATGTCAAATAAAAACTATTATTTAATGATATTATATTATTAATCATTATTTTTTTCATTCCATCGAGAAAATGTAAATGACGATCATGTGTATGTATGGATTAACATCTCCATGATTAGTGCAATTCATTTTTTATCTCTATCTTTTATGGATAAATGAAAATACATGTACAATAAAAATAAATAATACATCTATCATTTTGAAATGATTTATAATATATAAAAATAATAAAATTAGCTGCACCAAAAATAAAAAATCAAAACTAACCTGAGAACAATGTTCTTATTTCCCAAAATCGTGACATTAACATAGAATTATAAGTAAACATATAATAAATAGACATATTTAAATGATATATGGTATGAAATATGCATATATTTTTATTTTATATAATTATAATATACTTATTTTTGTTATTTATGTGCATCAAATGTTTTGGATTGAAGTTGACAATTATTGTAAGGGATTTCCAACTCAATTTTTTATTAGTGGTGGAACATGTCATATTCACAACTTCTTTCTATTATATGATTTATATAAATCCCCAAAATATATTTATGATTCTTATAGTTAAATTTTTTAATTTATATTTCCCTTTTAGGATCACCATTTCATTGGATTACATTTCAAATGATACAAAAGTAGTAAGGGTTTTTTTCATTTTTTCTTCTTCGAGGCATATGTTATGTTATCAATCAATTTTCATTATTTTCATGTATATACATCCAATTTTAAATTAAATATACATTATTTAGTTATTATTAGGATATAATAGGTCTAATTTAACATTATTCTTTCATGGGTCTTATTGTTATGGTTACCAAATTTGTAAGGGTTTTTATTCTACAATAATATTGTTTGTAATTATTTTTTCATTAAATTGCTTAAAATAATGTAATAAAATGATTAATGTATCATGAAGAAAATATTTTTTTTAATAATCTTGTTTTTTATAAGAATACATTATATCTATTAATTTTTTTTAAATTGTGTACTTAAGAGTTTAAAATAAATATTTTAATATAAATCATATTTATTTATATCTTTGTTCGAACACTATTTTTCTTCAAGAATAGTACATTCATAAGAATTGTTTTCAAAATTTTTTTTAACATTCATAAAATTTTATAATAAAGAATACATTCAATTTTTGCCTTTTACAAAAAAAATTATGTGTCTTTATATCCTTTTTGAAACAAATCTTGGTTCTTTTTTTTCAGAAATGTGACTGAAATATTTTTCTAACGTGTATAAAATTAATAATATTTTCTCTCATCATGAAATTTTTTTATATAAATGTTTACATTATAATTTTAAATTTATTTTTTCATGGAAAATTAATTACAAAATGTGTTATCATTTATTATTTTTATAATTTTTTTTTCAAAATGCAATGGAAATTTTCCACAAGATTTTTTAGATTATTTTTAATGCATCCATTAAAAGTCTTAAATGTTAATTTAATAGAATTTTTTTTATTTAGTTATGTTTTTATTTTTCATAGAAAATGTAATGAATATATTCTTCCAGAAATATTCAAAGTGATCTTTCTAAAGAAATATACTTCTATGATGGAATCCTTTAATATAACTTATGTTTTAAAGGGAGAAGATTGAATGAAATTGTCAATATTATTTTTATTTATTCTTTTTGTTTTTCATGTTAGTATTTATTTGAAACATATTTAATTTACATCGGAAATTCTATGATTAATTAATGATATTTTGGTGAAACACATTATCATTACACATGTTATGATGTGATGATATGATGTATGATTTGAAAAATTGTGGCACACATTAGTATGGTTATCATTTTGATATGAGTGATAACTATATCTCTATCAAATAAATGAGTAAACGATTTAAATATCTTGAGATAATAATATGAAACATGTTTCAGGGACTGATCCACTATGAGAAATTGGTGCATCCTAATCCCCTATGGGAAACAAGTGCATCTGGATCCACTATGGGAAACAGGTTCATCAGGATCCAAAAGTAGAAAGATGTGATAAGAGAAAATACACGATGTTGATGAACTTTGTTTCTAACATTCAAATATGATATGGTTTGTAAATATTTATGATTTTTCCCCACTTCTATGAAATTATATTTTTTATTTATTGATTTATAATGATCAATAATACTTTTTTCTCCTGTTTTCACAAATGATAAATTTTTATACCATGTCACTTTTTAATTTTATATGTAATGTTGGGTAAGAAATACTTATGTTTTCTTCCTGATCATATAAACAATATCTTATCATAGTATTTCATACAATGGTATATTGATATATCTTATGATTACCCTAAATGGGATTCTGAGAAAAACCGTTTTCTAATCATTTACTTTCTTATAATGAACGATTTATGTATGGTAATTCTAAGTGGAGCGAATTATGATAATTTATTTCTTTAATATATTAATTATATTTCTTGTAATAATAATATAATGTTTCTATTCTATAAGACAAAAATCTATTACATCCCTTGAATTTTATTTTTCTCACTCACGAGTAATGGTTCACCATCTTTTTGTGGTTCCATAGATCCACTAGTTTAAGAGAAATGGATCAGTAAAAATGAAAATATATTTTTCATTCATCTACGTTTGGAGAATTAAAAACTCTTTATGGCTATTTTTTATTTGGAATATTAAGATGATCAGTCATATACTCATATTAATATCATCTCAAAAAAATTACATATTTAATCTTTGGAATATGAAGAGTATAAATTGGTATTCAGTTGTATGTAATTCCTATCCCATATATGTTAAATCTGGTAAATTGATCACCTAATATAATGAATAATTATACTAAATCTATTTGTACCTATGAATCTAATCTTACCAGACATTCAATGTATGCATCTAGATTAGTAATCAACCATAAATGAAAAAGTAATCAATTCTTTAGTGGAATAAAACCAAGTCTTAAAAATGCCTAGTCAATTTGAGACTTATATAGCTTAAAATTATTCAACCCAAATTCATTAATTTTTTACTAGTAATATTATAGGATTTATCATTGGTTATTTATCATCGATTTATTATATACTGTTATTTAATATGAGGGGTAATATTTTTTTCATTGATTTTTTATAGAAAATGATGTTAAAAATCCCATAGTTAAACAATTAATGTATTTATTATAATGAAATTAAATTTAAAAATAAAATTATTAACTATTTGATTTGTGTTTTTAAAATAACTATCGTGATAGAGTAACTTTTTTAAAAAAGTAAGGCGTAATTTCTCAAAAAAAAAACAACATTAAAAACCTTTTAAATTTATATTTATAGTTTAAACAATTCAAAAACATTCACTCAAAACCCTCTCTATTTCCCTATTATCAGGTTACGATACGATATACCACTTTTATAACCTTTGATTCTCTCTTAAAATTGATTTGCATCCATTTTTTGGTTCTTCATTAACACCTAAACTTCTCTTGACTGAATCATTATCAAATCTTGACTAAGAGACTAAATCATGATTGAGGAAGTCCCTAAAGACATTAAGCCATCTACCACCTTCTATTATTATTATTTGAAATTGATTATGCATCCACATTTTCAATTATTTCTCTTCCATATTCAATTATTCATTATATTCAACTTATTATGGAGATGTTACAATCGAATTGAATCCAAAAACAAATTTCATAATTTTTCAACTTTTTTCACTCTTTTTTCATTATTCCTAAATTATTTTATCTATTAACATGAATTTTTATTGAGTTAATGGAATTTAGATGTAATTTTTTATTAATAAAATGCCAAATTAATAAGTTTTTATATATAATTTCATCCTAATTATTTTAAATCCTAATTAACTAAATTTATTCAATATTTTTATGATTGATTATTCATTATAGAAGATCAATAAATAATTATGTGACCTGAATATGTTGAATATTGATGAGATTATCTGATATAGTGGACTATAAATTTTTGTAATTAAAACATAATTAATTATACTAGAGAAATAAACCCACACACCATGGATTTTTTATTTTTAAAACATCAAACAAATTAAGCGATGTGGGGGATATGTTAGTCATTTATATGTATTACTTTGATTCATATTCTAGATGTGGAATCTAGAGGATTCTTATGTCTAATATCAACCTGATAACACCATTACACATTACTAAATATCATGTTGAATGTCATAATTGACATGGATTGATGTTTTATTGAGTATATTTGATGTTCATTCAATGGTAATACTATTTCATATCAAAACATGATATAAAATTTACATGATGACAATCATATGCTGATTCATTTAGATTCATCAAATTGATGAAGTATTGGGATGTGTAATTCATTGATGAAGGAAAGATTATATAATTGTTTGTATGTTATTTATATATTTCTATTTGTATAATTATATATATAATATTCCATATAATTGTTATTATAATGGTTTGTATGTTATTTTTATAGATTTTTTTTGAATATTATTTAGTATAATGTTCAGTATAATTGTTCATAATTCCAGAGATATTTTTCATTAATATTTGTATGTTTTTTTACTTAATTTTTTGTTATTATAGTTTTTTATAATTAATTATTTTTAATTTTGTATAGTGATAGTTATTTTTTAAATTATTTTTTGGATAATTTTGGTTATAATTATTTTTTGTCCGTTGTTATATATTTTATGTTTTATAAATTTTATATAAGTGTTTTTTATATTTTATATATTTTTAAACATTTATTTGTTTTAATATATTTTCCTATTATATTGTTATCTTATGTATTTAATGGATCCTAATTAGATAAATCTATATATTAGCACTCGTGAATATGGAGAAGGAGTTAATAATTACGTGTAATTTTCTATATGAATTATTCAATAAGAAGGTTTTATTTTACCACCATGCATGCAGAGTCCAAATATGATAAAGTAAAATTCCACATAAATCATGGGTTATCTAATTTTATAATCTTATACATAGTAATTATGTTGGATCATTCATGGTGAAATAATGAAAAAATGAACATCTAATTTGGATGGAAATATTTAGAATGAGATAGATGGTCATATTGAAGAATTAATTCAAGATGTATAGTTCGAAACAATCAAAATAGAAAATATTTTTTAATTATTTTATGTAGATTTAGAAAAAATATTATTCATAGGTTTGGATAAACCAAAAATGTGATCAGTTGTTCTAGGATTAGTTAACTTCAAATTACGAAATTGGTTTACTGATAAATTTTTACACCAATATTTTGAAAATAAAAAAGAGATGTATGCAGAAGGTGGTGAGTTTATAGATTCCAATTAAGAGGAGATGAAAATATTATACATGATGGGATTTAGGAATACAAAGATAAATTCATTCTCCAATTACTATGTTTTTAATATTAAGGAATATGAAAATTTATCCCAAATTATTAATTGTAGGAAATCACATAATTAAGTGGATGAATAAGTAATATATGATTTATCCTCAAGTTCTAACATCTAACCTCTTCTTATATAAATATTGTACCATCAATTAATTTCATACAATATTTCCCTCAAATACGTCAAATCATTTAACAATTATTTATTCACTAGTATTATAATCAATCCTCATAGTAATACAATTTGATACCTTCTAATAATTTCTCATTTGATGTGTTTGTTTGCAAATTCATTTGATTCAAAATGTTTTATATGGAATATAAATGTGTCCATCGTAGATGGTAAATTAAATCATCATACATATTAACCATAGTTTAAGAGATTGTATATGTAATTTCATTATTTTGGAAGTGTGGTTTGAAATCATTGAATGGGACTATGCATATATTGACTGAATCAATTTCATAGCTTAAATTTACAATATCGTTCATCTCCTTATTTTTTGGTAGAATACAACTTTTCCCCACATATATATATGAAAAGGAAATGTGTAATGATTAGTTTTTTTATTTATAGACCAAAATATCAGAGAAATGTTATTTATGTGTATAATTCAACATTTATTGACGATTTTAATCTTCTATGGGTGTTATTTGTTATAGTTTTTGGTACATTTAACAATGGTAAATTTCTTTTTCATGTAATGATTATGAATTTCTAGCATATGTAATCTCATTTGGATGATATGTTATGGGATATAAATGCTATATAATTTATGAAAAATAGACATCATTTTATCAATTTCTTAACTGCATTAATATTTTGTACATGGTACATCCATGATAATTTTGAATTAATCATCATTATCATAGATTGGAATAAATATTTAACATATTAAAAGAATATAATCCTCTAAATCAACCATTTTTATTTGAAGAATATTACGATTTATTGAAAATAATTATTTTAAATTTTGATTAGAATGGTATTATGATCATGAAAAAATATCTACATGAAACATTCTATATTTTAGAGCTACCAAATTGCAAACCTTTAAAGATAATATATAACATTGACTTTATTCTTGTTATCAAAACAAAGTTTTATTATTTTATTGAAAGTTTATTGGAAATAAATGAAAAAAATAAATGGATTTCATGATAGATTATACATAATATCAATGAGAATATGTTTTGAGTTATCTACAATATTGACTAGAAATGGAACACATTTACCTTTAGCTTGCCAAACATTATGTCATAGAGAGATGATGCGTTTCTTCAGTGTCTCTATGTTATTAATGTGAACAGTTAATACTCTTCATACATAAATAAATTTTTTTAATTGAGGGATTTTAAATTAATAGTTATGAAATCCCATGAAAAATATATATTCATTATACAATTACAACTAGTGGCCCTGTGTGATATGTTTTGGAAATAATCTAGAAATATTGTCATTCAGTTAAGTAATATTTTCAAATACATTTTTACAAATTTATATGATTAAAAAAAATTAGATGTTGTGGAGAATTAAGATGATCGTATTCTTTTTAAAATATAAATGTATTTCAATTCCTCACTAGTTGATATGGTGGTTTGTTTGGTGATTGATCGTGTGTGTGATAAGAATATTTGGGCCAATGTTTTTATGTTGGATGTATGATTATAAAAGATATATAAAACTTTGGTAGGGTTGTCTAAAAAATAATTATCTAACGAAGTCCTCTATTTTCAAAAAAAAATATGTTTTGTAAACACTTATTGAGTTCTATATAGAATATTTATACGAATTAGATCATATTGGTCGTCCTATAAATTGATATGTGGGTATTTATTGTGAAGGTGGAGGTATTAGAGGATTGAAAAACATCATTCCCCTTGATGAAGTGATGTTGTCAAATTTATATATTTATAAAAACATATCTGTGTATAATCCATTTGTATAATCAAATATTATTTAATTAAAAGTAAAATTTCTCAAAAGAAACGAATAATTTTTTATGGTTATGAATAAAAAGGCATATCTATCATGTTTTAAAAATAATGTCATCTATTATTGATATAAATAGAATCATTGAAATGGTTGTAAGGCTATTTGTCTCTTAATTTCATAACACGGTATATTTTTGATATTAATACTTACAAATATTACACAATAAATTAGGATGACAGGAGTACCATTAAAATTTTTAAAGTATCGGTCATCGTGGAAGCACTAAAATTTTCAATGGAAAAATATAAAAACCCACTTTCCACATCAATTTCATATATTAGAGTTCTATAGGATATATAATATATTTATTATATTACATTTCGAGTCATAATTTATCAATGTAACTGGATTCATAGTAATAGTGGTGTAAAACATGATAAATATAGTTTTAGAAGGGTTGATTTGAAACTATTTAGTTGAAATGGGGAACCATTGATCTGGGCGACCCATGAAAATTAAATATATTATTTAATTGATTTGTGGAATGAACAGTGGTAATTAAACACTAAATGGAAAATATTTTTTTTGGTTCATATGGATGAAAATTTTAATGATTTTCATGAGTGTTTTTTACTAAATACATGATTTCCACAAAATAAAAAACACTATAATACAGACACGATCCAAGTTATATAAAATAATAATTTTAATGGTGCATGGGAAAGCACAAAATTTATCCCCTTATAATTCATGTAAACATTTAATTTAATTTATTTTTTTCAATTTTACGTGTCTAATCACTATTTATTATAAATTATTGGATATCTAGTAATTTATATTTGACAATTTTTAACAATTATTTTTTAAATATAATATTCAACAGTTGTGGGAAAAGATTTTTTGATTTAAAATCTAGATATACATCATTTTTTAATAATGTTTTGTCTTTAATTATAACATTTTGTTATTTTCCAAAATAAATTTATAAAAAATATATCATTTTAGATTTTGTGATTATATACAATAGTTTAACTTGAATATTTTTTAGTTATAAAACATGGAATAATTATTTTTTTTCAAAAATTACACATGAAGGAATCCATATTATTCATTACATATGTTTCTAATAATGGTTTTTAATATTCACTTCTCTAATCATATGACAGTACACAAAATATCATTAAAATTTTCCTTTTAAAGGAGTAAAATAGAGGAAGAGGAACATTTCCAAACATATATGTAATTTTTATTATTATTAAAATTATTTAATTTTATTATTTACTTAATCAAAACCATAAATTTACAAAAATTAAATTATAAGACAACTGATACGCCTTCTTCAAATGTTCATCCATCCGATTCCTCTCCTATGGGGGATTTCTTTCCTTCCTATATATACTAATCAATATCTACTGTTGTTAGATATGTGATTACACTATTACAAAATCTATCTCCTCCCAATTGTGACTAGAGAATACATATTAATTATAATGAAAATAATAACAAAATTGGCCCAAATGAAACCTAGTTTACCAGTTATATCTTAATGAAGAGCCGTTACAGGGTGAACATTTTCTGTCATTTTATGATGACCATCGATAAGAAGGAGAATGAGATTTATTGGGAGCTAATAAAAGTAAAATATTTCCATTTATTTATTCTTATATGTCATTTTTTATATTATATACACAAATTGGTTATTATTTAATTTATTAATTTATAGATGACAATCAATTTTGATGAAATAAAAAAATATGAAATTATCCCTAACTTTTTTTGTGGGTAGATGTAGATATGTAAAATATATATTAATGAAATATATTTTTTGTGGATGTTATAGATGAAAACTCATGCCTTGTGTATGGGTTTTTAGATGTTGATACATGGAAGAAATTGGTCGCCATCCCACATGATGAGACATTTATGTAATGATAAAAATTTAATATTTTATATATTCTCACATACTATATGATTAATTTTTAGTTTATTTTTATGTAATAGGACTATACGATATCTCATAAAGAGACCTAATTCTTGAATTTATACCCACATATTTTATCACATATAGGTAATAATTAATTGAAGGAAGAAATGATTTCTAAAAAGGTTGATGCATTAAATGATCAGTATTCTAGTTGTTTTGAAGTGGTCCAGTTTTTTCATCCATAACCACCCCCACTCACCAAGAATATTGTAAAATAGTTATAAAAAATGATATGTATCAAAAAAAATATCTATGAATATGGAAAAATTATATGATCTTATTTTTTATTTTCCAAGAATTGTATTTTTTTTAATTTAAATAATATAGAATTTTAATTTTTCATTTCACGATGACCATTACGAGTAAGTGACAGTGTGAAAAAATTTCCCTTGTTTTTGGATGGACAATATAGATACAACTCTAAGAAATCCAGAACACCCGGGGCATGTAAGAGGATATGATGTGGGAGTTGGTTTTAGTAGATTTTTTGTCTATTAAAGTAATAAATCAAGAGAAGAAAATTATAGTCCATTAAATCTTATTTTAAAGGGTTGAAATAGAAAATAGATGATAAAATTATATCATATTTTAATGTTATATTTGAATAATTGATGACACAATCATCGAATATGCAGTGTACCCAGCTATCCCAACCTATCATGCCTGTGAAACCAACAATGCATTCCCATATTTCCATGGCATCCTAGTCAATTATTCCTCCCCATCCTACCCATCTTATATAACCACATCCTCTAACATCTCATTCAGACTGAACCATATATTTTGAGTTTTATAAGGGTGATCCCCGTATTCAAATTATATCGTATATAGTCAAACATATTTTTGGGGGTTCTATACATCACCATACAATTTATATGGGTTAGGTAAGATCATGGAACATGTTATATTGAACCAACTATTCTACATTATTTTATTACAAATGAGGTTAACAGAGTTTGATATAGTGTGAGTCATTTTACTATTTTCTAGATAACATTATTATTTATCTACTGTACATGGTATATATTGTGTTATTAAATATTATGTAAATTTTATTACAGACAACTTATAATTTTTTCATAATAAAACATATATTGGAGTATATAATATTTGAGTAATTAGTACCAAAGAAATCAAAGTACTAGACACCAAAAAATTCTAATACATCAGAGAATATTATAAACTAAAAATATTATACTTACATTATTTTCTTTAGATAAAATTTCTGAGTTTCATTTGACATCTGATATCTGAGGAAGAGACTATCCAGGGAGATTATTCAATAAATATTATAGGGACATAGTTTATTTAGATCATCTCGGAGTTCCTATATTTTTTTTATTTTCATGTAAGTGGATTTATAATTCCATTTTTATTTATATAAATAATGTATATTTTTTGTGACTTACTAATTTAATTATTTAATTAGGAATATGCACATGCTCCATATTCAAAATGATACTTCTAGACTTTATGGAATTATAAATCCTGAATTCATTTCCTCAGTTTGCTTGATATGTGTAAAATCTTGATAGATTTAAATATATATCTATGATATCACTATACAAAAGCATTGAATTCATGTTTTTTTCATTCCTCCATGATTAAGAGTTATGAGATTAGTATGACATAACATTATTTATAATTTTATATCATTTAAGAGGTCATAGGATGACAGGTGTATTTCATCCAAAATAATAAAAATCATATTGGTTTTGTTCTTTATTTGGCAGTGTTAATAAACAATTAGTATCTTTTTATATGGGTATGTTTTATTATTTTTTAAAATATTATTTTTAATTATATTTATTATAATTGTTTAGTTAATTGATATATATCAAAAGTAGTTCATGTAAAAAGTTTAAGAAAGATTATTTGTCAATAAACCAGCTAAATACAATCAAATATGGGTAAAGAAAGGTAAATATATATTATATTTGATAATATTTTTTTTCATACATATATATATGATTGTGTTTGCATTTATTTTAAATTAAATGTTCTGTAATTGAACAACCCTCATGAAAAATAATTTATGGAATGCATTTATTATGATTTAAATTTTTTGTTTGAGATATTCACAACTAGGTCAATTAATAAAGTTGATATGGATAGTTATGTTAATTATTATTGTTTTATATCAAAATATTTTGTTATTTAATTTTATATAATTTGTTTTTTATATTTTCAATTATATCGAGTTTTTTTTGAAATATGAACATAATAAACTTCACATTTTGTTTTCATGATATTTCTTAATTATGATTGTGATTAATGTTTTTAGGTATGTATAATTTATTTAATAACAAAAAATGAGAATTTAGATAATCATTATACTCTATAATTCAGAATATTATATTTACTTTTATATGGTATTCACCTACAAAATAAATGATTAAGTATTTATAAGAAAAATTTAAAAATTACAAATACATTAAATATTATAGTATGTATCTTTTACGTGATGATTTAAAAATGGGTAATTATACTATTTTTAAATTAAAATTTATATATTTTTCTTGTTTTTATATGATTTAGTTTTTTCTTTTTTTTTCTGTTTTAACTATTTTCAAATAATATTTTATTTTTAAAAAAAGATATATAAATAATTATTATTTTAATTTTTCATATGTTCATTATTATTAATTACTATTGTTTATATGTGTTTTGATAATTGATATAATAACATTCAGGTCATGGAAGGGTTTGATTTTTTTGAATAATAAAAACATTTATAATAATACCTAATATATCAAAATGTCCTTCACTTCGCATTAAAAAATGATCATATTTTGAAAAACATCTCTATGGAGGTGCAAGAAAGAAACTATCAGTGTAAATATTGATTAATTTCTTAGGGTTTTGTATAATCGCTTTCTAAATATTTATATAAATATGATTACACATTTTATTTTTTATATTCCTAGAAACTTATTAATCGTGATATCCGCACATTTTATGGTTTATAAAAGATACATGAGGAAAGTATAATTGTGCAATTAGTCTTAAAATCTACCTAATTAGGACATATAATGATCGATATTTATTAAAAATTAATTTATTTTTCTAGACATCCTTACATGAACTATATTAATATTATGTTATATGTCACACTAGGCTTAGGTAATTTTATGTGTATTGTTTGTTATCCTATTTTATAGATATATCTCATTAATATGATATAAATTTATTAAAATTCGTGTTCATTAGTTATTGGATAAATATAAATATATTTAGTTTTAATGGACCATTTGAAAAAGGTTATACATTTATTAGATAAACCCTAATGTTTTCCTATAAGAGACACTAATAACCGTGATAAATCTAATCCCTATCAAAATAATGAGAATGAGTCATTATATTAGATAATTGTTCGTTATATTCGATCAAATTCTTTATTGATACCATCCTTTACCATTATAATTGTACCAATTACTATTGTGTTGGTGCCTTCGATTATTTTCTACTACATGTTATTAGATTATTAAAAGCTCTTAAAAATAATAAAGGAATGTTGTAATGTTGATATAATATATTAATGGAAAAGTTCAATCAATTTATTGATTATCGAAGCCCCGAAATTAAATATGACATTATATATTCTAATAGGCTTGTAATGGTATATTGAACACACATGAATGACCTTAGGAATATGGAGGTGTGTTGATGTGATTGTAACCCTATTAAGAGATAAAAATATTAAAAACTATACACCACTATAGTGTAATCCGTTTGGTTTATTCAGGATGTTTCAACATTGATGTTACAATGAAATTCATCATGTCCAAGATCACTATTAGACATTAGATTGAAAACGTCCTTTTAAATTTCCTTCCCTTAAGAAAAATAATCATAAGATTATTATTATGAAAAATCATGATTCATTGGATGAATATAGTTAAAATAATGGATCTTAGAGGTATAGACATTAATAAAACAATCACATAATTTTATTATTTCCATTTTAATTATAACAACATACATGAATGGTGGTGACTTGTTTTTATAATGATAATTCTAAATATTATATTTTCAAAATAAAAAGAGTTCAAAAACTAATACTTTTGTATAAAATGTGTCTGATATAATTTAATTTACAATTTTTTTTTAATATTTTATATTTTAGAATTTTCATTACATTTTTGGTTAACTGGGTAACATTATAATAAATTTATAAGGATGAATTAAACATATGTTCAATTATTATCATTTGTTTGGATGGGGTAAGTTCAAGTTTTTTGTTATATGTGTGAAATGTTGTTAGTTTAAAGTATTACAGATTATGTAAATCACATATACATTATAACTTTCATTCAAATGAGTTTTCCCATTTGATATTCCAAGCCTCAATATGGTTCATATTTAGTCTTTAATCTCAATCCTTGAATGTGCATATTTTTTGACATGATGTTTCACAAATAGATTTTCTAGTACATCAAAATAAATGATTATGGATATCTAGATGGTTTATCTTGTAGTAGATTCTTGTGTGGTAGGAAAGGTCACTACAAGATGATGTTGTGAGAGAGGAAAACAATAGGTTGGTGATTCATAAATCATTTTTAGTCTATTGAGAGGTTCAAGGGGAAGTCAATATGGCGAAACTAATACCCCTGTAATTATTTTTTAAATATGACTCTAAGCATGGTTCATAAAATATTCCTATTCTAAAGGAAAAAAATTACAAATGTAATAAATTAAATTTACTATAAGAAAATATCCATCGACTAATATGGTCATAACACCGAACCTATAATTATCATCATCAACAAACATCCAGAATTTATAATATAAATGAAAAACCAAAATGTCCAAACCCACTTATTTGGGATCTACCCAAAGTAGTAACTCAACGAAGAGGATGAATGTTAAGATCTTAGAGGAATATAAATATAGTCATCATCATTCCAGGTATAGGATCTAGATTTACATAATCATGGTCAAAATAAAATCTAGGTTAAGGTAATGAATTTATACATAAAATGACCATTTAAATTTTCCATTGATTTCCTTTCAAAACAAAATGAATGTAAATGAAACTAAAAAATAAAACTTAAATATATATATATATATATATCCATGTATGTGTCTTTTTGGAGTTTATTTCATAACTAATTTACATAAAAAATTAATGATTTATTTAAATACATGTAAATATTAATTGTATATCTGAGTTTTATTTTGTTAATTATAATGGTATTTATTAAATCCATATAATTTTTAATTGTGATGGGGTCTCGTTGGCATGAAATGTTACACCCATTTATTTTTGGTAAAATGAAATTTTATATATTAAAATCTTTTTTAGGTACTATTATTGTCTCTGAGGAAATAAAAATAAATAGAATGAAAATATTTTTATAGAAAAAATCATTTTTTTCAAAAATGTTATTAGATTATATAATAAATTATAATAAATGTTTTATGATTCAATAAGAATTAAATAATTAAAATCGAATTATGTTATGTGACATTATTTAAAAAGAAGATAATATTTGATATATGTAGTTTTTCACAATTAAATGGAACATTACATAATATTATAAAATTTTGAATAGTCATAATAACGATATTTTAGTAAATTTATAATGATGGATTGATGTTTAAGATTCCCATTTTATTTCACGGGTTATGTTATGATATATGATTTATGTTTTTGTGGAACACATAAGAATGGTTTCATTATGAGATGGTAAGGAACAATATCTCCCTTCAATTCATTGCGTGAAGATTTATATCTCTTCAAATATGCACGAATGGAAGAGAAATTAAATCATGTACAGTAATACGGGGAGGGGATGAAAAGTAACCACTGTTAATTTGTGGACATTTTCCATAATGATGGTTTAGGGATCAATGTATTGGCTACTATGCAGATAATATTATGTACATATTTGTCTTACACCATTATAAGTATTATTCCAATTCTAATCTCTCATTGTTAATGTTGCTTTATGATTTTTCCCACCATAGTACAATGGTTTTTTTCGTGACTCAAGATTTTGATGTTTCATCATTATTTTTTTGCTTTTATGTTATAATATCTATGGTTTGTTTTATGTTATCCATGTTTACCCTATTAGATAATTTGAGCTCACAATTTTTATGTTTTCATTTCAAAAAGATATAAATAATGGTTTTAGGTATCAAAACAAAAGGGGATATAATTTATGGGTGATGTTGAAGATCTTTCACCATGTTAGGAGATTATGTTCCATGATTTCAATAACACTAAACTAATATGGTCGTTTTGAATCTTTTTGTGTCATGTATTATGTGATCCTAAAATGTAATGTAATTTCCATGAAATTCAAGCATGGGTTAAAAAATATGGTATACGAGTGATGTTTTAGTTAACCTTTTAAAATGTAGGATGTCATAACATTAGGGAAATCTCTATATATATTTCTATGATATATCTAGGGATGTACCTAAGGGTATGTCTATATATAGGATATAGTCCAAGAATTATGGTTGTGATCATGAATAGACTTGGATTAAACCAAATATTTTAGATATTGAATGTACTCCCCCTAGATTATTTTGTTTTCTTATTATGATATTTTCTTCTGGCACTATTCATTTTGGGTTTTAGATGACGTCTGGTACCCAAATGAACACTGTTTCTGATCAATGCACATGAAAATGCATTGATTTTCCTCTAAAACAATTAAATGTTATTGGAGATTATATGAAAAATCTTATTTCTATACTTACACAATCTATTAATCATTCTAGACATACAAATGAGTAGGGATGGGAGCCACAATTAGTTGAGTACCTCATGAGGAAACATCCACCTTCATTTAGTGGGTCTTATGATCCAATTGATGATGAACAATGGATCATAAAAATTTAGAAGATATTTATGATCCATCATTTTTTGGAACCTGAAAAAGTCATTTTGGCTATTTATTATTTATAAGGTGAAGCATGCTGGTAGTGGACTCAAATCAAGAACAGAAGGCCAAAAGATAATATTGAATTCAGAGAATGATATGAGTTCAAGAACATGTTATCCATACGTATTACCCTAATATTCCTCAAAAAAGATTTAAATGGAGTTTATTGAGCTCAGGAAAAAAGTATGGCGAATCTGTCAAGACATATAAGGATAATTTTACAAGACATGCATGGTATTCTTCTTGCATTATTATCCAACATGAAAGTAATAGTGATTGATTCTTTAGTGGCTTAAAACCATGTATTTGAAGGGAATTAGCTATAATAGACTTTAGTAGCTATGAAGCTATTGCATGTTGTGCAATCATGATAGAACATGAAGTTGTTGTTCCATATGCATATCATGGTTTTTATAAGAAACAAAAGATGGAGTTAAAAGGAAAATATCAAAACAATGGTTAAAATAATATAATTTTTTCTTTATTCCTAATGTGGGAAAAATCTTGGTGAATATTGACATAATGGGGAAAGAAAATGATTCAAGATTAGAAAATAAGGTCATCATGTAGTTGAGTGCTAAATTTTTAGTAAAAAGGATGCTAATTATTTGAAAAGAGAAATGACTGCAGAGAACGCACAACAACCACTTAAATGCTCCATGTGCAAGATAATGGGGAATTATTATAACCAATGCCGAAATCCAAGGGTTAAGGATGTTGATCGACATAAACAACCACATAAGTCCAAATAAAAGGGAAATCACAAGAAATAACTATTGGTGGTGTTTAGTATGACAACAAAGTGGTGAAATGTGTATTTTTTATGTAATCAGATTCCAAAATATTGCCGTAGAATATCTTTTATAGTATTACGAAATTTTGGAAAATCTATATATTGGTATATTGTGTTTTTCCATATTTATAAGGTAATAGTAACCATGAAACGTGATTGAAATATTTGTGGAAGGTACATTAAATGTGTATAATGAAGGGATAAGGAGATAATATCATGGATGATAGTATTAATAAGCTCATGAAGGATATTAGGACAATGTGATAATGTGGTTTGTGTATTTTTAATTTCTAGTATGTTTGATATTTTCAAAGAGTAAATTTTTATATAATGCATGTTTTCACTAAATTTATATGTTAATTCATATTATTATCAAGTTTCAATAGAATACATGATTTATGTGTTCACATGTTTGGAAAGTGAAAACCAAGATCATCCTAATGAGATATGAGAGTCAAATGTTATGTCAATTTAGTTAACCTCTTTCAAATGTTTTATATTTTATATTTTTGTAATAATTTTAATGTTATATATTGATAGATATTATATGTTACATCCTGGTTAAAATTTTGTAGATTAATGTATTGTCTCACTATATGTGAACTTTTGAATATTTGATAACTTCTTCTGTCCTATTTGTTCTGAAAAATAGAATGACCTATCATTCTATCGAATTATTTGATAACATTTCAAGAATGAAAAATTAAAATTTATTTCTTTAAATAATAATGGAAGTGTAAATTGTTCAAGCAATGACCAATGGTTATATAGTAGACAAATCATGTAATAATTTCTACTCATACAAAAGAAAATCATGTTTAGGAAAAGGATTTTGAAACAAAATGTTATCCATGAACATTCTAATCAGATAATTCATATGGTCCCTTAAATCATCATTGATTTATGGAATTCGAGTAGTTATCTTTCTATGAATCTTATTCTCTATCACTATCCATCATTTCCTCATCGCTAGATTTCACATTCATATTCAAGTTCACACATCCCGCATATGATCATTGATGTGGAAGCACAGTAATATGTTAAATTTGGTAGTTTTTATGTTTCTAATTATCTTTTTTAAAATAAAGTTTTAGTGTTCCTTTTTATGATGTCGGTTTCCATGAAGGAAACGTTCAAGTAATAACCCTTTATATCCCCAACAAATGTGTAGGGAGAATTTCATTTTAAGGGGGGTAGAATGTAAAACCCTGAGATTTTATGAGTTATATTCCTTTTAATTTCATTTATGTATAGTGTTTTATGATACACCAATATTATCTTGTGCTATACGCAACACCGTATTACCTTGAAGTATACAAAACACTATTATTGGCCAATGTTAAGAAATATTTCACGATCATTTCATTGAATTCATTTCATGAAGCATTGAGTATACATTTTGTTCAATGAATAAAATAACTATGTTTTTATTCTAAAATATGAAACATCAATGTAATCTTGAACTAGAATTATCACTGGATAGGATTTCATTACATGCAAGAGAAACATCCTCAATAGCTTGTGTTCTATGCAATACCGACTTTCAATAAATGATGATAATATTATTAAAATATTATCATTTATTTGGATATAAACTAGCTGTTATGAATAGTAATAAATCCATTTATATTTCCATATAACATTAAAATTCATCTTATATTTTTTCAAGAACATAATGTAAAAACAAAATCAATTTTTTGGATTAATGTAATTGTCAAAAAAAATTGTTATTCAGTTGTCATTTGTAGGTGCACCAATTTTAAGTCTTGGTCTTCGAAATTTTTTATATTAAATTTGAAAAAATAACCTTCTTCTTTTTGTAGAGAATATTAAAATTTACTTTGGATGAATTTTTTGAATTTTTCTGATAAGTTTCAATTTTATATCAATAATGAAAATACTGGATTTTTTAAAGTCATTAAATTGTGACATATTAGTTTTTAATATTAATAATGACATTTTTATACAATTATGGTTTTTGAAAATGAATTTTTTATGAATTAGTTAAATAATATATTTTCCATTTAAAAAGGAGCATTTTTCCAAAAACTGTTTTTCGTGACATTTTAACGGTTTTGTTTGAAATTTAATTCTGCAATTTTTGTATATTGAATAATAAAAATTGGAACTCATATTTGGATTCAGGAGGTCCTAATATGTTAAGTAGTTCCATTAAATTTTTTACCAACAATTATTGTAACCATGGTAAATTTTATAACCACGGTAAACTGTTAATTAGGTAATTTTAGTTCAAAAAACTACAATAACTATAAAATGAAAAAAAAATAAAAAAAATTATTTAATGAATGGAATTGGACCCTTAACACCAAATGATATAAAATGTTTCATTTAATAGACTCTTTTTTATGAAAATGACTTAAATAATATTTATATCAATGAAAGACACAAAGTGTCATTTTTAAGGTCTTTAATATGAATTATGTATCCATTTATGGACAAATGGTTGGAATCAACAAATATATATATTAATTTTATACATAATAAAAATACCTCCTTTATAAAAATATATTTTTGACATATTGGGGTAACTGAGAGATACTATGGTATTTATAATATTATATATAATGAAAATTTAATGATGTCACATTCATGTTTTAAATAATATATCCTTATATAAATAAGGTTATAAAAAACCAAAATTGATTATGAAGTTTTTTTTTGAAATATAAAATGTTTATATTAATCATGGTAATTTATTTTTAATTTTTATGAATTATATATTTACCATAATTTTGTATTTATGGATGATGCTGAAATTATTTAATTGATGAAAAATCAATAAATAATTTTTTATTAAAATGAAAATAACGTTTAAGGGACCAAAAAAATTACAATTTTATATTTTTCGAGTATATATAGACAATAATAATCCAATTGTCCAGTTATAGACCATTTGGATCCATATAAAATAGAATATGATATTTATATTATTTTATTTAATATAATAATATAATTCTCAGATTCATACCTTTATAATTATAACATTTTTATGGATGGATTTTCCAGAAGATAAATTCATCTAAAAATATTATAGTGAAATATAGAAAATTAATTTTCTTAACATTATTTTATTTAAAAAATTTATTCAAAAAATATATATGATATATAATTACACAATATTGATGTAGTGATTACTTCAATAACGGTGATATCAAATAAATGTTATTAAAAATATAAACATAAATATAATTTGAGGTAATTAATTTTCCAACAAAATTTAAATATGACATTGAAAAATTAGAGATATAATAAAATATTTGGTTTGAGGATAAAACCTTTTCTTGATAAATCTAAAAATCCATGAATTTAATATTGTTAAAATTGACACAATTGATATTTTTATAAAATAGTGTATTATAATATTATTTATAAATCATAAAAAAAATTCAAAAATATATAAGTTTTATTATATGGTATTAAATTCACTAAATTATTCAGTAATGGTATAATAGAATTCAAATTTGTAAATATGTCAGCCTTTTAGAATTGAAATTTGTATATTTTAATTAAAATCAAATAGAATAACTAATTGTCAATTTAAAATAATAATGACTTAATTGTTATAAAAACATCTCTAAATTTTAGTGTTTGATGATATTTCAATATTATAATATCTTATATTTTAATATATCTCAATTTCAAGTATTTTTATTTATGCTCATATTATTATAAATTATTATTTTTGGGATTCCAAAAGTGCCTCTCACCTCAATTATTATAGTCACTTCCTCCCTCAAATATATAGTTAATTATGGGCCTCCAAGATCTACCATACCTTGCCAATTTCTATTCTGAACATCCCAAGAAACATTATATATTTTTCAGTCTTCTCAAATGATAGACGATTGTGCTCAATGAAGAGAATTAATAGACGCACGTTGAAGAAGTGGTATTATCATTTACCGATTCATTCTTACTAATTTATTCTTCTACTAACACATCATGAGTTGTTTCATTATAAAGTAATAAATAAAGTATAATGAATATATTTGGAGACAATTATGATTATCAAGACAACCTTAGTCCATCTTCTCACAATCTAATGAAAAATGAAACCACTATACGTGTGTATGTACGATATACCGTCTCCACATCGTAGTGTAATTTCTTTTCACCACCACCTTACATGGATGTGTATAACAATGTAATTAATAAATGTATACTTGTTTAAAAAAATTATATTTATTCTGACCTTCTATACATAATAAAATTCAATCCCATTTAACAATTATGGGAATGATCACGTCGCTCGTGTGTACGTCTGGAGAACTGTCTCCACTATTCTATGTGATTCCTTCTACATAAACTTCATTGAAGTATGAAAATATAAATTAATTAAATGAATAAATATGATATATATTTAACTAATACCATACTTTAAATGATATTACTATAACCTAAAAATAGTATTAATATATTATCTGACAAAACATGCATAAGAATATTAATCAGTTAATACCCAAATAAAAACTAAAAGTGAAATGCTACTAAAAATAGATTAAAATATGATTATAAATTTTATGATAAAAAATTAATATGATTCTAGAATTAATAACTAAAATTATTTATATAATTATATAGAACATTCTGATACATAAAAATCAAATTGACACTATGGTAAGGAAAAAGTTTACATCCTCCATTTTATCTGACATTGTTTATACATATGTATTGACTAGGTTATATTTATCATCCACATATATGTTTCCTAATTATAAAATTTTATTTCTATTATTATGAAATTTTATATTTCTAATTTATCCTATTGGATTTTTTTATTAAATGGTATGAAATGAATTATTTTTCGTGATTTGATTTGAGGTACTTTTTGACATTTTTGGAAAAATAATGAGGAGATTTTTTTAAACTTATAAGGCATGAATATATTTTTATGGTATCATGACAACCTTATTTAAATTTACATTACTTTACAATATTAAAAAATTATTCACAATTAAATTGTTTTTACAAATATTTGGTGGAATTTAGAGAAAATTACACGTTTTTGGAAAAAGAAATGTCATTTTGGTTAGTATTTATGTTCATGTTTTTATAAAAATCAATTCATATCTGATGAGATGGGTTTATGTTTCAATAAATCTTTTTATGTTGATATTATTTTGTTTATTATGTAATTTTTTAGGATTTCAATTTATTTTAAATGAATTATGATCGAATGATGTTTAAGAATTCCATTTTATTTCAGGGCTTATGCTACGATAAATTATTTATGTTTTTGGGGTACATGTAAGAATGGTTTTATTATGATATGAGTGGGACCTATATATCCCACCAATATATTATGTAATGATTTATATTTCATTAGGTAGACTATAATGGAATTTAATGTAACTATAGTTCTATAATACAGGGCTCGAACGACAAGTAAACCTGGTTCTGTTATGGACTTTGACCACTATGATAGTCTTGGGAGCAATGCCTTGGCTACAATGGAAAACATATAATAATTATATTTTTTCCACCATTCCATGTTTTAGTCCAATTATATTCTATCATGGTTAATTTTCCATTATGATCTCTGCCTACTGTAATTCCAATAGTGTTTTTAGGATTGAAAATATTGATGTTTAATCGTTATATTCTTATTTTTATATTAAAATGATTAAGTTTTTTATGTTCTCCATGTTTCACCATATTGAGCACTTGTGGTCCCCATTTTTATGTTTTCTTTTCCCCATGATATAAATATTGGTTTTAGGTAGGAAAACCAAAGTGGAAGATCATTATGGGAGATATTTTAGATCTTTCACCATGCTAGAGGATTGTGGTGTATGTTTCCAAAGACACTAAACTAATATGGTCTTTGGGTGTCTTTTGTTGTCATGTATTATGTATTATGAAACAGTTATATAATGTACGTGTACTTAATTATCATGTTATTATAGTTGGTATCAGAGTGAAATTTTATCTAACCATTGGATTCTAGGATTTGAAAACATTAGTAAGATATACGGAGATATTTCTAAGGAATATCATGGGATGTCCCTAAGTGTTAGTCTTTTTATAGGTTGTAGTACCAGAATTATGGTAATGATCTTGAGTAGCCTAGTATTAAATTTAAGATGATAGATATTTAATGTACTCCCCATAGATTATGTTATTTTTCTACTATTATTTTTGCCTCCGACACTATTTTTTTGGGTTTTAAATGATTGTTGGAACTCAACGGAACCGTGTCAATGATCAATTTACTCGGAAATACATTGATTTTCCTCCTGAACATCCGAATTTCATTGGATATGGAGTGAAAAATCTTATTGGTATAATTATACAATCTACGAATCATTCCAGACATTCAAATCTGAGAAGGAAGGAATAACATTTTTTAAGTCCTTCAGGAGGCTACATAGACCTTCTTTTAGTTGGTATTCTGATCCACTTTTCTTTAAACAATGTATCCTTTCCATTGAAGATTTATTTTCCATAATTTTCTATTCATAACATTATTAATTTATTTTTGATTTTTCCCATTTTTAATGAGATGTAGGCCAATGGTCGACTCTAATAATGAATACAAGGTAGCTAGATGTAATTTAATCTATGGAATGACACGAGTTCAAGAACATGTGATTCAATAAGTACTTCATTCATATTATTCAAACAATGATGGATTATGATTTTTATGAGCATAAGCATAATAACAATGAATATATTGGTACATACGAAGATATTTTTCACGATTTTCAAGGTATTCTTCTAGCTTTATCATCTATCATGAATGTAAATTTGATCAATTATTCAGTGGAATAAAATAATGTCATCAAAATGAATTAGTTGTAAGAGACTTTCGAAGCTATTAAGAGATTGTGAGTTGTGCTATCAAGGTAGAACTGGAAGTTGGTGTTATGTATGCATCCCATCGTTTTAACATGAAACGAAAGATGGAAACAATGGTTAAATGAAGATGAATGTTTCCTTTCGCTCAAAATGGGGAAATAATCATGAAGCGTATTTTCATAAAGGGACACAAAAATTAATCAATAGTGGAAATGAAGGTCTTTGTGAAGATGAGTGCTGAAGAAATATGGATAGTTTACTAATTATTTTAATAGAGACAAGACTACAGATAACGCACAAATAACACATCAATGATACAAGTGCAAGTAAATGGGCCATTATGCTAACCAATTCCCAAATCCAATGATTAGTTATGATGATCCATGTCAAAAACCACTTAAATCCAATGAAAATGTAAAATCACATGTGATAACTATTGGAGATTTTGGTTATGGAAATGAAGAGGAAGAATGATAATGATTTTACGTAATGAGATTCCAAAATATTGTGGTAGAATCTCATTTTTTGTATTTGGGAATAATTGAATATTAATGTATTTATCCATTGTGGTTTTCCAAAATTATATTCTATCGATATCCAGGAAAAGATATTGAAATATTTTTTGAAAGCACGTAATATGTGCATAATGAAGGGATATATAGATAATGAGATGTTTGGAAGTATTAATGATCTCGTGACTGATATAAGGACAAAGTGATAATGTGGCTTTAGTATATTGGATTTTTGGTATTTTTTGTTTTTTGACCAATTTAAATTTTACATAATTCATATTTTAACTACTTTTCTATGGTAATTCATGTTATTATCACATTTTAAGAGAATACATGATTAACATATTCACATGTTTTGAATGTGACAGTGACGAACATCCAACTGAGATATGGGAGACAAATGATAAGTTGATTCATTTTACCTATTTAGGATGATTTATATTTTATGTTTTTGAAGTATTATATGGTTATCCATTGATAGATAGTATAGGTTATATCCTATTTAATATTTTCTAGATTAATGTATTATATCAATATATGTGGACATATGCTTATTTGATAACCGGTTCTAATTTTTTTGATACAGATGGAATGACCAATCATTCAATCTCATGATCTGCTAACACATCATGAATGAAAATTTAAACATCATTCCCTTAAATAAGTTATTTAGTGGAAAATATTTTGGGAAAAAATATTGGTGGGATGGTACTCCATTCACGTAAAGATTTATTATAATACTAAAATTCATCAACTTTTGGAAAATAATCTTCAAACGAAAAATGTTATCCTAGTACCTTCTAATCCAATGAATTTTTTAGTCCCATAAATCATCATATATTTATGGCTTTCTAGTTGTTAACATTCTCCAAACCTTATTTTCTATCACAGTCCATCAGAAATAATGATTAGATTTTACTTCCACTTCCTTGTTTTCACATCCACCTATTTTTTCTAATGTAGAATCCTAGTGATTATTCACATTGGGTAACCATTATGTTTCTAACTTTCTGTTTTAAAATGATGTTTTAGACTTCCTTTTCATGATTTGGGTTTAAATGAATGAAACATTCAATTAGTAAACCTTTTATAACCTTGAAAAATCTCAAATTAGAAATTAATTTTAAGTGGGTAGAATGTAACATTCCAAGATTTTATGATATATATTCTATTTAATTTCTTTTATTTATTGTGTTGTACGCTACACAGTGATTTTCTTTTGATTTATGAAACACTGTATTACCTTTCAGTATATGAAAAACTATTATTGTCCTGTAATACATATAATTTTTTGATCTTTTTACAGAATTAATTTCATGCAACATTGATCATATGTTTTTTCTAAATTTATAATAGAACAATGTTAGTATTATGTTATACACAACACCAAATGAATATTTCATTAAATGTAACACTGACTTGGTTAGCATTACATGAAAGAGATAACTTCTTCAATAGCTTGTGTTGTTCGCAATAACGAGTTTCACTAAACAATAATATATTATTAAAATATTATTATTTATTGGGATATAAACTAACAATTATGAAAAATATTAACCCCATTTTTAATTTCATATATCATTAAAATGAATTTTATATATTTTCTAGAACATTATATAAGAACAAAATCAATTTTTCGGATAAAAATATTTTTCAAAAAAATGTTGTTTTTCAACCTTTTGACTGTATACCAATTTTAAATCTAGTTTAGATCACTTTTTTATAATAAATTTTAAAAAATAAACTTTTTCTACTAGTTTAGAATATAAAAATGTGATTTTGTTGAATTTTGTTTATTTTTATGATATGTTTCAACTTTTATGAATAAAAAATACATATTTTTAAAGTAATTATATAGTAAAAATATGATTTTTATTTGTTATAAACATTAATTATTTCAATTTTAACCAAATTTGACTTTTTATACTGATTTTATACATTAATTTTTTATAAAAACATTTTTTTATTAAAAAATGAAATTTTCATCAAAAACTAATTTTCCAGACATTTAAATGGTTTATTTGAAATTTAATTATGTAATTTCTGTTAATTAAATTGTAAAAAATGTATTTCAAATTTGGATACATGAAATCCAAATTGTGTAAGTAGTTTCCTTTTACTTTTGACCAATTTGAATTGTAACCATGGTAAATTTATTAACACGGTAAAGGGTAAATATAAGGACCCAGACTTAAACATTACATAATATTGAATTAAATTAATAATTCGCAATGAGGATCCTTTCTGGTTTAGAGTTTTAGGGAATTAGGACATAACTATTACATCTCAAAAGATTACATTGTAGACATATCTACATAGTTTCCATTTTTTTAAAAAATAAAAACCCTTGAAAAAAACAGTCAAGTCGAGTTCCATGTTTTAGACAATATGACTTTTCTGTGATCTCATCCTTGACCCTATTCATCTTTAAGCCCTGTGAAAACATTTCAAAACTTGGGATGAGCATAAAAATCTTAGTAAGGCTTACAAAACAAAGAATGAAATAATTTTTTCATAAAACCATAAAAAATATGAAATCATTTACTTACCTCATGAAATCATATGATTTATGAAAGACACATATAAATCATTAATCATAAAGGTATCTTATGGCATTAATATCATACTTACATTGAAGCTATCACAACTACATAGGGAGTTAATTTGGAATACCCATCATAGTATATTCCATAAATCTATTAGTATAAACATTCATGTTTACCTCCTTCATGTTACCCAATGCGTTAGAGGGTTATCTCGGGCTCACCCACCCTAGGTTTATCACGGAACCACCCGTATACGTAAATAATTCACAAGAACCATAACATGATCATAACACATAACATAAGCATAAAATAAAGATAAAATTTCCATATTGCAATAATAAAATATCATTTCAAGATATTGAAATAATATATCCATTCTCAAAATCATTTTCAACACCAAAATACTTGAAAAGAATATATGGTATTTATTTTTCCTTATAAAAACATTACGGCTTGTTATGAAAGCCAAAGATCAAATAATACTAGCGGCGGTGGAAAGGTCATTGTCACCACGTACGTTAAAACAACATTCCTTTTTTATCGTTTAGTAAAACACTTCGTATAAAAATATTCCCTTTGAATAAAAAGAAATATCAATGGTGTTTATACACAATATAAAATAATGTCGTGTATAAAACTAAAAATGCCTCAATGAAATGAGATTGAGAGGAAGTCTCTTACCTCGTGTCTGACTTGATTCAATTGTTATTTAATCTCCTCAATAATAAACTAAAGTTAATTATACTTTCTTCAGAACATTTTTCATGTTTATTATTCCTTTTATATCACTTATTACCATGTTATAAACATTATGCAATCATTTATGTTAATAACGTTCATTTTGTCGATATTTGGTACTTGTGTAAAAAATGAACACCTTATATTTACATGTTTTCCATGTGGTCATAGTTTCATTATATACAGAATGATATTAATTATTTGAATATAATATATATCCATCATATACATGTTTTTATAATAGTAAATATCATTTAGATGTAAGAAATGAAATGCACCATTCATGGAAACGGTAAGCCGTACGTACACATGATTGATACTTTCATTTATATTTGATGTATTAAAGGAAATAAATATAATGATACAAAGATATATTATAATTCTAATATAATAACTTATATACTATCATTAACTCCATCCTTTATACATCCCACATAAGGCATTAACGTCTCAAATCACTTTGAGGGGGCGGTAGTCCGCACTTTCTAAAATGAGATTATTTTATTTAACCACTATGGAAACCATAAAGGCGTGCTATAAATGGGAAGTACAGAAGTAGAAGGATATTATAAAAATAATATATATCATATATAAATACATTTCTATCATAATGGCCACCATGAGAGGCGGTAAGATGTAATTGAACAATCATCGTTTCGTGAGGCCTTAGTTTTCCATCCACAGAAACATTATGTTCTTCATCCGTTAGGTGGAGGTGTGTGTTTGTATAGTTTTAATACATCTCATAAAAAAATCATAATACATTGGGGATACTGGTGTTGTTACAAAAGAATTGAAAAAAAGAGTTTCGGGGTTGGAGAAGTAAAATAAAAGAAACCAATTTAAGAGAAAGTGTTACCTTTAATTTGGGTAACTTCTTTTGGTTTGGAGCAAACGGATTTTTTCAAGTCCCTTCTGCCTAAGTTAAGTCTTCTATGGGGAGGCTAGGCATGCACTTGTCTTAATTGGGCCGAGTTTGGACGATCCAAATGGTTTGAGAGGTGTTGAATTGGTTAGAAGTGGTCTTATTTTATAAGGGAGAGGAGGGGCTCTTTAGGAAAGTGTGAAAATATTATTTTCTTATATATTGATGTTCTGTTTCTAAAGGTCCAAAAATCATTTAGGTTGAATATAAGATGACTCATAATCAAAATCAAATCATCCAATCAGAATTGGACATGATTTGGATAATATTGTAATAATTATAATCTTATTTATTTAAATCATTTATTAATGAGGTAAATACTGCATCATTATTGTGTCATAAATAATTTAATTTTATTGATATTAAAAAATTATAAAAAAATACCATGATGTAAGAAATCTTATTATCTTTATAATGAATATTTATAGTCGAAAAAATAATTTATATAACCCCTTATAAAAATTAATTTATCAAACGATAATTGCTTTTGTAATTTTTGCCTTTACTTTAAATTAATTAATCTAAATTGTCATTATCACTCTCAAGTGGATCAATGGAGTCCCAACATCTATCCAATGATTAACATGGACTTAAATGACTCAAAAAATTTGTTTTTTCAAGTGTTAAGATAATTTTTAATTATTATAATATTCTTTTAACCATTAATTAACTTATTTACTTTTAACCGCAGTAAATAAAAGTCAAAAGATACTATTTACCAAAAATAATTTTCATCATAATGAACCAAATTTTACTTATTTAAAACAAACACATATTTAGTATTTTTGAAATTCAATTCACATAATTTTTAAATTTCATTTAAATGAAAAAGTTAGTTTTTTAACTACCACTAAGTGGTTTCACGATTCATCAAAAATTGACGTTTTTCAGAAAAGTACCCAAAAATCAGCCTTATATATATTGGATATTCTGAATTAAAAAATGAATTCTAATTTTCTAAATTCAAAAAATAGAAGTGGCATTAATAAATTTTAAAATTAATTCCCATTATCAATACAAAAATCATGTTTTTAAGAAACAATAACTATCAAAAGATCGATACTTGTTTATTTCCAATTTCAAAGAGAAATTAATTCCAATGACCAAAATTTAATTAAATGGTAAAAATATATTCTAATTAAACTTTGAAGAAAATTAAAAATATAATCAAACAATATAAATTAATTATAATATAATATATTTTTGAATTAAAATACAATATTTTCATTATTCATTAAAAAAATGAACATTATTGGAAAAATTCCAAAAATTTACCCAAATTAAATTTTAATGCACCCATTATAAAGAAGGCTTTTATTTGGTCTTATAGAATTTATTAAGGTAACTAAAACTATATATAAAGTGGGTTCCCCATTAAAAGGTGATAAATCGGCCTTTTAATGTAAATTATGCTTAAAATTAGATTCATTCACATATTAAGCCTCAAAGTATTTATTAAATAATGTAAATACATTTTAAAATATTTTATAATCATATTGTAGTTAGTTTTTTTTATTCCCACAAATAAAATGGCTAGGTGTTAACTACCATTTAAAATAATAATATTATATTATTAGTGTGCAACGTAAGATTCTAATGAAACCTATCATTGCGTATCGGGTTCGCTATCAAATAAAGAAACCCCTTTAAAGTAAAAATAATATTTACCTAAAAAATATTAATAAATAAGAAATATGTCTTATTCTTCATTTACCTGGGATGTTACAACTTCCCCCTTTTGGAAATTGCATCCTCAAAATTTTTATTCACTTATCAAAATATGTGGGGGTATTAATCCCTCATAGCATTTTCAGATTCCCACGTTGCCTCTTCAACCATATTGTTTTTCCACAAAACCTTTACCTAGCAAATAACCTTATTCCACAACACTTGCTCTCTACGGTCAAGAACATGAACTGGTTGTTCTTCAAAAAAGAGATTCTCTTCCAACTGAACTACCTCTAGGCTCAAAACATGAGATGGATCTCGCATATATTTTCTAAACACTGAAACATGAAAAAAATTTGTACATGGGATAAACATCAAGGTAAAGGCACTCTATACACAACTGATCTGACTTTATCCCGAATTTTATAAGGTCCAATGAACCTCGAACTCATCTTTCGCTTCTTACCAAAATGCATGACACTTTTCTATGGAGAAACTTTGATAATGACATGATCACCTACCTCGAAGGAAAGATCCTTCTTCTGGTTATCTGCGTAACTTTTATTGTCTGCTCTGAGCTGTTCTCATGTGCTTCTGAATCAACTAAACTTTCTCTGCCATCTCTTCTACCAATTATGGTCCCATCAGCTTCCTTTTACCTACTCCATCCCAGAGTGCTAGAGCTCGATAATGCTTTCCACATTATTCCTCAAATGGAAAATCTGTATACTTGAATGAAAGATGTTATTATAAGAAAATTAAACCAATGAATGATGTTGGTCCCAACTTCCCTAGTAATCCATCGTGAAAGCACGTAACATATCCTACAAGGTCTGAATTGTTCATTCTGACTTCCCATCCGATTGAGGATGAAAAGCTGTACTAAAATTTAATTCTATACCCAATGACTTCTGAATGCCTTTCCAAAATATAGAAGTGAACCTAGGATCACGATAAGATATAATGGAGAGGGGAACTCCATGCAACCTGACTATCTCTTTAACATACAACTGAGTAAGTTGATCTAGATACAAAGTATAACTAATAGGAAGGAAATGAGCAGATTTAGTCAATCAGAAATCTATAAACTAGATTGCATTATTACCTCGATATGTCATTGGTAATTCCACTACAATGTCCATGGATATATTTTCCCATTTCCACTCTGGAACCGGTAAAGGATGATGAATTTATTTCGGTAACTATCGCTCTGCTTTAAACAACTGACAATTCAAACTTCACAGTAAAATCAGGAATATCTCTTTTCATTCCATCCCACCAATAATACTCCCGAAGATCTCTGTGCATCTTAGTACTGCCACGATGAACTGAAAATAGAGAACTATGAGCCTTATATAACAACTCATTCTTCAACTGTGAGTCATAAGGCACACATAATCTCCTTGAAAATCACAAAACACAATAATTATCAACGTTAAAATCAGGCTGCTTACCCTTCTGAACCAGCACAACCTTTTTCTGCTACTCACTGTCTTCCTTCTGCACTTTCATAATTATGTCTGATAGAGATGATTTCAATGACACCTAAAACAAAACAGAAGAATTTCCTATAACAACAACTTCTATGCCAAAGTTCATCAAATCAATAACCAAAGGATCTCATTCCAAACGTAAAATGGTTAATTAAGTATTAATTTTATCACTCAAAGCATGAGCCACTTTATTTTCATTCCACAGATGATAAAGGATTGTACAATCATAATCCTAGATTAATTCCAACCATATCCTCTGTCTCATGTTCAATTCATTCTGAGGGAAAATATATATCAAATTTTTTTGATCAGTATATATTTCACACTTCACTCCATTAAAATAATTCCCCCAAATTTTGAAATAAAAAACAATAGAAGATAATTCCAAATCATGTGTAGGGTAATTTAACCCATGTGGTTTCACTGAATCTTATCACAAGAAATTACCTGATCATTCTTCATAACGACACATCCAAGTCCTTTCAATGAAGCATCACTGTAGATAACAACCTCACCATTTCTGGATGGCAGTGCCAAAACTGGAGCATTCACCCATCTTCATTTCAATTCTTGAAAACAATCATCACATTCTTTTGTTCAAGTGAATATAACACATTTTCGAGTTAAATTAGTCATTGGACTAGATAACAATGCAAAATTTTCAACAAACCACTAGTAGTAACCTTCCAAACCAGGAATACAACAAATCTCCATTATATTTATGGGTCTTGTATAATCTTCAAAAACTTTTATTTTAGTAGGATCAATAGTAATGACATTTTTTGAAACAATGTGACCAAGTAAAGAAATTTGTTGAAACCAAAACACACACATGCTGAATTTACCTAATATTTTATTTTCTTTTAACGATTGCAAGAAGACCCTTAAATGACTTTCATGTTCCTCCTTACTTTTGGAATAAACCAAAATGCCATCAATGAGAACAACCACAAATTTATCCATGAACTCACGGAAAATTATATTCATATGATCCATGAATACAGAAGGTGCATTGGTTAACCAAAAAGGCATAACTACAAATTCATAATGGCCATATCTAGTACGTAATGCGGTCTTTGGATGGTCTGATTCCTATACTTTCATCTGATGGTTCCCCCACCTCAAGTCAATATTTTAAAAATACTGAGCACCCTGGAGCTAATCAAACAAATCAACGATATGAGGAAAAGGATAATTATTCTTAACAATGATGTTATTGAATGCTCTATAATCAATGAAAAGTCTCATTGAATCATCATTGTTTTTAACAAACAAGACATTAGAACCCCATGGTTATGTGCTAGGTCGAATGAGTCCTTTATCTAATAACTCCTGTAATTTCTTCTTTAACTCTAAAAGTTCAATTTGAGACATTTGATAAGGGGTTTTGAAATTTGCTTATCCCCAGTAACTAAGTCAACAGTAAATTCAACTTCCCAATCAGGTATAATACCATGAAACTCATCAGAAAAAACATCAAGGTACTCATTTACCACTAGAACATCATTAATCTGAACAGTTCCATTGTTTTCAACAATATGTGCAAGGTAACAATCATTTCCATCTTTTACTAGTTTCTAGCTTCCTGATATGTTATCAACAACAAGGGATCATTTTTGTATAAAAACTGAAAATAATTCTTAAAAGAACCCTTCTAATCTCTTCAGTCAATCTTAGCATGATAAACAGAAAGTCAATCCATGCCTAATATAACCTCAACCACTACTAGAGTCAAAACAATAAGGTTTGCAGGTAGATTCTTTCTGCACACAAGGACAAGAATGTTCTTATGTTTTAGTTTTGTCTCAACATTTCCTCTAGGTTTTTTTACCATATGTTCAGTATTTATATTATGATTTGGAATTCCTAATTTACAAGAAAAATTCTCAGAAATGAATGATTGTATAGACTCTAAATCAAACAACACATTGGCATAATTTGAACAAACAAACAGTGTACCTGAAAAAACTTCATTTGATGGCCCAACATCTGCTAAAGTAGTCAAAAATGATTTCACCACCCCTTTCTTGTTGTAGTCTGGAAGATTTCCTTCAGTTGAGTTTTTTGTTGGACACTCATTTTCCTAATGACCCATTTCATTGCAATTAAGACATTTTAATAACTGTAATTCAGATTTTGTCTTACCATTACCCTGATCTTTTTTATTGCAATTACGACCCTTATGTCCCATTTTACGACATCATTATAACTTACCAAAAATCAAATGACATTCCCCAGCATTTTTTTACCAGAATTTTCACAAACAGTAAACTTAAGTTTCTTACCATAAGACTTTTTTTAAGAGTTCATCCCTTTCGCCTACCACCTCGACCTCTTTTTTAGTTGTTTGTCAACGAATACATGATCATTAGAGAGCTCCATTTCCACCTTTTCCGTACAACGAACAAGTTTTTCATAACTTTTGAACTCACGAGAAAATAAATCCATTTGATATTTTGGATTTAATCATGATTAAAAACTGTTGATTTTACTATCAAGATCTCATATGAAATTTGAAGCATACAATTCCAGTCGAGTAAATTTTTCATCAGAAGCAGCCACTTATTCATCCTCCTGCCTCAATTCCAAAAATGGGTTTTCCATCCTAAGACGAACCACCATAGGAAAATATTTCTCAAGAAACATACCATTGAATTCAACTCAATCGAGAGAATCAGTCTCCTCACTATCCCTGATATTTTTCACCATCGACCACCACTGATCAACTTCACTTTCAAAACGGTAAACAACAAGACTAACATTTTGATGTTCTGAACAAACCATGGCATCAAAAATCTTCTCCAGTGCTTTATTACACCCTTCGTCTTGCACAGGGTCATATGATCCTTTGAATTATGGGGGTGTTGCCTCATGAAATTCTCCACTACTGACATGTTCCTCTGTGGTTGACCAGGCTGATCTCGTACATGGATACCACCACCATTTATAGCCTGATCCAACTATGCCATCACTATAGAAAACTATTCAGTTCTGATTCCGACCATCCCAGGTTGCTGATTTGGAAGGTTGTCTTCCTCCTGATGTCTTCCTAACATAGGTTCCTTGTTTCTTCTATGGAAAACCATTCTGAACACAAAAGTATCTTAGGCGAAATAACATGGTAATCTGGAAATGATATATGATGTCAATATTAACATAAATTACACTATGTATATTAATTTAACAATACCCTAACACATAAAGTTATCCAAACCGACCTTTGATTCCAACTATAAGGACCCATCCTTAAACATTACATAATATTGAACTAAATGAATAATTCACATTGCTGATCTTTTCAGGTTTATAGTTTTAGAGAATTAGGACATAACTATTACATCACAAAATATTAGAAGGTAGACATATCTACACAGTTTCCATTTTTTCATAAAATAATAACACTTGAAAAATGAGTAATTTCTAGTTCCATGTTTTAGACAGCATGACTTTTCCTTGATCCCATCCTTGACCCTGTTCATCTTTAAATCCTGTGAAAGCATTTCAAAACATGGGATGAGCATAAAATGCTCATTAAGGGTTATAAAACAAAGAATGAATAAATTATTTCATAAATACATACAAAACATGAAATCATTTACTTACCTCATGAAATCATAATATTTATGAATGAAAAATAGAAATCATTAATTCCAAAGATAACTTGTGGCATCCATATCATAAATACATTGTAGTTATCACAAATACATAGGGAGTTACTTTGTAATACCCATCACATTATATTCCCTAAATCTCTAAGGAGGAACATTCATGTTTACCTCCTTCATGTTACCCAATGCATTGGAGAGCTATCTCGGGCTCACCCACCCAAGGTTTATCATGGAACCACCCGTATACGTAAATAATTCACATGAACCATAACATTATCATAACACATAACCTAAGCATATAGGAAGGATAAAATTTCCACATTGTAAGAATAAAATATCATTTCAAGATATTGACATAATAAATCCATTCTCAAAATCATTTTCAATACCAAAATACATAAAAATAGTATATGTTATTTATTTTTCCTTTTAAAAACATTCTGTCTTTTTAAGGAAGACAAAGATCATATAATACTCGCGGTGACGGAAAGGCCGTTGTCACCACTTACGTTAAAAAAGCATTCTTATTTTTCATTTAGTAAAATGATTTTTATAAAAATATTCCCTTAGAATAAAATGAAATTTCAAAGGGGTTTATACACCATATAAAATAAAGTCATGACTAAAACAAAAAATGCCTCAATTAAAGGAGATTGAGACGTAGTCCCTTACCTCGTGTCCGACATGAGTTGATCGTTCTTTAATCTCCTGAATAATAAAATAAAGTTAATTTTTACTTCCTTAAGAACCTTTATAAATTTTATTATTCATTTTATATCACTTATTACCATTTTATAAACATTATGCAATCATTGATGTTAATAACGTTCATTTTTTCGATATTTGGTACTTAAGTAAAAAATGAACACCTTATATTTACAAGTGGTCCATGTGGTCAAAGGTTCATTACATCTAGAATGATATTAAAGATTTTTATATCATATATATCATATATACCCAACATATACATGTTTTTATAATATTACATAATATTTAGAGGTAAGAAATGAAATGCACCATTCATGGAGACGGTAAGCCGTACGTATGCATGAACACTAATTTTGTTTCTATTTCTAATTTTAATGGAAATAAAACATAATGACACATAGATATATCATTATTACAGTATAATATCATATATAATATTGTTAAATCCATCCTTTATACATCCCACATAAGGCATTAATGAATCAAATCACTTTGAGGGGGTGGTAGTCCGCACATCCTAAATTGAGATTATCGTATTTACCCACTATGGAAACCATAAAGGTTTGCTATAAATGGGAAGTACAGAAGAAAAAAGAAATAATAAAAATAATATATATCATATATAAATACATTTCAATCATAATGTCTCCCATGAGAGGCGGTAATATGTAATTGAACAATCATCATTTCTGAGGCCTTAGTTTTCCATCCACAGAAACATTATGTTCTTAATCCATTAGATGGAGGTGTGTGTAAGTTTAGTTAAAATCATTAACATTAAAACATATTAGTATATTGAGGATACTGGTGTTGTTACAAAATAATTTAATAAAATGATTTTAGGGGTTGGAAAATAAAACAAAAGAAAACAGTTTAAGAGAAACTATTACCTTTAATTTGGGTAACGTTGTATGGTTCGGACCAAAAGGACTTCTTGAAGTGACTTATGCCTAATGTAAGGATTCTTTGGGGGAGTATAGGTATTTAGGTAGCTTAATTGGGCAGATTTTGGTCGAGCTAAATTGCTTGAGTGGTGTGTGTAATTGGATAGAATTGGTCTCATTTTATAAGGGAGAGGAGGGGCTCTTTAGGGAAGTGTGAAAACAATATTTTATTATATAATGATATTCAGTTTCTAAAGGTCCAAAAATAATTAAGGTCGAATATAAGAGGACTAATATTCGAAATAAAATCATCCAATCATCATTGGAAATGTTTTGGATAATATTTTAATCATTATAATCTTATTTATTTAAATCATTTATTAATGAGGTAAATATTGCACATTATTGGGTGATAAATAATTTAATTTAATTGATGTCTAGAAATAATAAAAAAATACCTTGATGTTGGAGATATTTTTATCTTTCTAATGAATATTTATAGTCAAAACGTTAAGTTATATAACCCGTTATAAAAATTAATTTACTAAATGATATTTTCTTTTTTTATTTTTGCCTTTACTTTAAATTAATTAATCTAAATTGTCATTACCACTCCCAACTAGCTCAATGGGGTCCCAAAATCAACCCAAATATAACCATGGTCGTAAATGACTCAACCAATAATTTTTGGAGAAATCTTATGTAATTTTGAATTATGATAACATTGTTTTAACCATGAATTACACTATTAATCATTAACTGCAAAAAGTAAAATCAAAAGTTATATTCACTAACAAATTATTTTCATCCTAATGAACCAAATTTTACATCTTGATAGAAACCATGTATGTAGGATTTTTTAAATTCACTTCAATTAAGTGGTATAATTTCATTTAAATGAAAAATTGAGTTTTTTAACTACCACTAAGTGGTTTCACTATTCATCAAAAATTGATGATTTTCAAAAAAAATACCAAAAAATCAACCTAATCTATATTTGATATTCTGAATTCAAAAATGATTTCTATTTTCCCAAATTCAAAACAAATAAGTGGTATTAATTAATTCTAAAATTAATTCCCGTTATCAAAACAAATAGCGTGTTTTTAAAAAACAGTAACTATCAAAATTTTGATACTTGTTTGTGTCCAATTTCAAAGTGAAATTAATTTCAATGACCAACATTGGATTAAAGGGTAAAAATATATTCTAGTTAAACTTTAAAACCAATTATAAAGATAATCTAACCATAAAAATTAATTAGATTAAAACATTGTATTGAATTAAAATACAATATTTTCACTATTCATTAAAAAATGAAATTTATCGAAAAATTCAAAAAATTTACACAAATTAAATTTTGATGTCCCCATTATAAAGAAGGATTTTATTTGGTCATATGGAATGTATTAAAGTAACCAAAACTATATTTAAAGATGGTTAAAAGGCGATAAAATGACCTTTTCATGTAAATTATGCTAAAAAATAGATTTATTCACGTTTTAAGCCGCTAACTTTTTATTGGATAATGTAAATATATTTAAAAATCTTGTATAATAATATTGTAGTTAGTTTTTTTCCCTCCAATACAAAATCTAGGAGTTAACTACCATTTTAAATAATAATATTATATTATTAGTGTGCAATGTAAGATTCCAAAGAAACCTGTTGTTGCGTATCAGGTACGCTATCGAACATAGAAACCCATTTAAAGTAAAATTAATATTTAATTCACAAATATTAATAAATATGAAATATGTCTTATTCTTCTTTTACCTGGTATGTTATAGTAAATTTGGAAATTTAGGTTAAAAATAAAATTTATAATGACTATAAAATGAGAAAAATGAAAATAATCTATTTGATGAATATAATTATACCCATAACATATAATGATATAAATTATGTCATTTAATAGAAACTTGTGCCCAAAAATGACTAAAATAATATTAAAATCAAATAATGACAGATTGTGTCATTTTCATTGTCTTTAATTTTAATTACGTATCCAAATGTGAACAAATTTGTGGAATCGACTGATATAAATTGTAATTTCTAACTTCATAAACCTATTTTGATGATATTGATTTATTTTGGATGTTTTAGAGCCATTTTGGATATATTATGTTATTTTTAATATTTTATTTAATGAAAATTTAAAGATGTCATATTCAAGTTTTAAATAAAATATCTTTTTAAAAATAAGGTTATACAAATGGTAAAATCGACTATAAATACATTTCTGAAATATAAATGATTATATTTATGATGGTAATTTATTTGTAATTTTTTGGAATGAAATAATCACCATAATGTTTTATATATTGACAATGCAGAATTATTTAATTGATGAAAAATAAATAATCTAATTTTTATTAAAATGTTAAAAACCATGAAAGGTGGAAAATATTACCATATTTTGTTGTTCAAGTATATATCATCTATAATAATCCAATGGTATTTTAATGGAATATTAGGAAAAATATTTTATATTTTTGGACATTTATTTTATTTTATATATTATAATGATAAGATTGTCACATTCAGACTTTAATAAGAATTACATTTCTAATGTTGTCTATTTTAGAAGATAAATTATACAAAATGTATTATTATTAAATATAGTAAATTTATGTGCATCAATGTATTTTACTTGAATTTTTTTTCTACAAATAATAATTTTAAAAAATTACATAATATTGATGTAGTAATTATTTTAATAATGGTGATATCAAATACATGTTATTAAATATATTAAAATAAATATAGTTTTCAATAATTAAATTTTCAAATTAATTTTATAGATGTAATATCCCTATTAGGGGTATAATAAATTTTTTTTGGGAGTTACAACTGTATCTTGATATTTCAAAAAATCAATGAAATGAATAGTGTCAAAGTTGTCACAATTGATATTTTTTAAAAAATAATTTTTTATAAAATTATTTAAAATTCATAAAACAATTTTAAATTTATAAAATAATTATTATAAGGTATATAATTTTCTATTTTATTAATTTATAGAATAATTTAAATCAAATAATTATACATTTAACTGTTTTAAAATTGAAACTTTTTTCATTTTAATTAAAATTAAATAGAATAACTAATTGTCAATTAAAATGGTAATGTGTAAATTGATATAAAACCATGTATAAATTTAATTTCGTGCATGATATTTCAATCATATCATTTTTTATCTTATAATATATACCATTTTTGGAGGAATTTATTTTTATTTTCAAACTATTATAAAATTATATTTTTTTGGGATTCTAAAAGTGTGTCTCACCTCAGTTAAAAAAGGCACCTCCTCCCTCAACTATTTGCTTCATTTTGAGCCTCCAAGATCAACCGTACCCTATCCATTTACCTTATAAAATTTCCTAGAAGCATTATAGATGTCCCAGACTTCTTCAAAGCGCAACAACATTTCTCTATGTGGATATTTAAATGAGGCCCGTCGAAGAAGAGGTTATATCATTTACTGATTTTTTAAACTTCTTTCTTCTTTTACATACACCACATGAGTTGATTAATTGTAAAGTAATTACAATAGTAGTACGTATATACTGATAGGTTATTATGATTAGGAAACAATATTAATACACATTCCATCCGTTCGATGAACAATGAAATCATCGCGCATGCGTATATACGACTTACTGTCTCCACGTCGAGTTGTAATCTATTTCTCACCACCACCTTACAAAGATGGGTATAATGACAGAACTAAAAATTATATACTTGATTAATATAAAATTATATTTATTCTTAGATACCATACAACATAAAATGATATACTATTCAACAATTAGGGGAATGATATCGTCGCACGGGCGTACATACAACTTACCATCTCCACAGTGTGATGTTATTCGTTCTACATAATCTTCATAAAAGAAAGATTATATAAATGAATTGAATAAATAAATATTATATATATTATATTAATACCATGATTTAAATTATACTATTATATAGTAATAAGTGGAATATGAACTTATTCGATAAAAAAGAATAATATCATAAAGTAGTGAATATCGGAATAACGAGTAACAACAAAATGTTACTAGAAAACAGATGAATATATCAATATAAATGTTATCATAAAAATTGATTATTATTATAGAATAAATAAATACCATTAGGTAAATCATTATAAAAGCATTTTAGGATACATATAAAGTATATCATTCCTAATTTAAGTGATAATTTTACAATCTCATTTTTATCCCAGATTGATTATATGTAAGTATTTATTAGGGTATATTTATCATCCAAATCCATGTTTCCTAATTATGAAATTGTATTTCTATTATTATAATATTTTTTAACGTTAATTTTACCCTTTGTTAAATTTTTATTAAATTTTTTGAATGTAATGTTTTGTTGTTATTCTATTTGAGGTACTTTTAGAATTTTCTAGAAAAACTACGCGGTGAATGTTTTTGTAACTTATATGGAATGAATGTATCTTTATTATTTCATGAAACCATATTTCCATTAAGAAACTTTTATATGATTTCAATATAATTTTCAACTAAATTCTTTTCTTTTCAAATTCTGTGGCATTTTGATGAACGAAATCATTTTTTGGAAAAATAAAGGATTATTTCCCCTGGAATTATGTTTAGGTGTTTTATCAAAACTATTTTCCATCTATGATGACATATGGTTTTGTTTCTATCCCTATTATTACATATATTTTATACTATTTATGGTGGAATTTATTTTATGAAATCAATTTCTTTTTAATGAAATATAACAGAATAATGATTACGAACCCCATTTTATTTCCTTAGTTATGATATGATAAAATATTTATATGTTTGTGGAACACATAATAATGGTTTCATTATGAGATGGGAATGTCCAATATCTCCCTGCATTCCATTGGATAAAGATTTATATCTCATTATATGGATATGAATGGAACATCATGTAAATGTGGTTCAGTAATAAGGGGATGGAATGGAATGTAAACTTGGTTTAGATATGTACTTTTTTAAATGTGATGGTATTAGGAGAAATACCTTGGCTACTATGGAAATTTTATTTTGTGCATATTTTTTATCCACCATTATATGTTTCCATACAATTCTATTCTATCATGGTTAATGTTCCATCATGATATATGCCTTTCATTCTACCGTTTTTTATTTAATGACTTCATATTTTGAGGTTTAAACATTATGTTAATGTTTTTTGGTCAAATGTGTATGGTTTGTTTTGTGTTCTCTATGTTTACACATATAGAGATTTTAAGCTCAAAATATTAATGTTTTCATTTCCACAGGTTATAAAGTAAGGTTTTAGGTAGGAAAAATGGGATGATCACTATGAGATATGTTGAAGATATTCCACCAAGTTAGAAGATTATGTTCCATGTTTTCAAAGACACTAAATTAATATGGCATTTGGGAATCTATTTGTATCCTGTGATAAGTATTCCGAAAAATTAATGTAATGTCCATGTACATAAAAATTGAATCATTAAGAAGTCATTTACGTGTTTCATGGATAATAGTTTACAAATTTTTTTGAGTATATTTGTAATACTTAACTCTTGACTGTTTCAATAATTTTAAATTATATCCTTATGATAGAAATGATATTTTACTAAAATTATTAAAAAATATATAAAATGGTTTCTGAAATTTAGATCTTATACAAAAAATTTGTTTTCGACCATCAACATAGTATTTATAATGGTATTTAGATTATTTTTCTGATGGAAATGGGATCATTTTTTATATTAATCCTTAATGATTCTTGTTGATATTGCCATAAATGTAGCATACATGAAATTTCTTTAGTTTTTGGAAATTATTTTTTGGGAATTTTATTGAATATTAATTTGGATTTTATATGAATATAAATATATTTTATGTTCTTTTATTTTAAAAATTATTGATAAATGTTTCAGATTTAATAATATTAAATTATATATATATATATGACTGTTTTAATTCATGTATTCCCATGGTATTCTCTTTATAAATAATTTAATCTTGATTAAAACACTACATGTTCATGTGACATAACAAGAATTTACAATATTTTTTGTTATAATTGTTTTTAGTTTAAAAAAATACATTTACATCTAAATATTTCATTTCATATGTAAACATTCGTGTATATATATTTATATATATATATATATGTGTAACTACATAAAAATTTATGATCAACAGATTTCAATTTACATCATTATATATATGTATATATAAATTTAATTATATATTTATTAATTCAATTAAATTTTTTATTAATAATATATATATAGGTATGTAAATAAATGCATGTCTATACATATGTCATTCTAGTAAAAAAATATTTTTATTTTCTTTTGATAACTATACATATGTTTATGAACATGAAATCATGATTTCATTTCGATATCATTATATATTAAAAAATGTATATATATATATATATACATATGTATATTTTATTTTTGGTAAAATTTATTAAGAAAAAAATATGTATATTAATTTCTATTTATAAATTTCATTTCACTTGAATCTATATTTATCATGAGATGTGTAAAATTAAGTAAATACTTATTACGAATTTTTTACCAAATCACAAGTTATTTTATAAAAAATCATTGTTATTATGATTTAAACTGAATGTTATAATTCCAAAGAACTACACATAGATATTATGTGAATGAAATAAGGGGATTGGGTGTGAATCAAAAACCTTATTAATCTTTTTTCCAATCATTTGATGGGTCCTCTAGAAATAATATATAACTCCAATGCATTGGGTTATATTTTAATCTAACGGGATTTATTGTGTGGTGAGAGTTTTGTATGTACTAATCACATATTGGATTAGTGAGTTAACCTAATCTAGTATGATACTATTTCCACCAGGATACATAATCTCCAGATATAACCATGGCTAGATATTTTGATCCAATGTGCCTATGAGAATTAATTATGACGGTTTACAAGTTATCAAGTGAAATCAATTTTATTTTATAAAAGAAGGATGTTTATTTTAAAAATGTTATATATATTGAAATAAATTTGGCTAAAAAAGTAATTGGAAAAGTATTCATGATTTGTAACCAGTCATTATAAAAATTTATAACAGGTCTCACTTTTTTATATAAATGATAAAAAAATTAGGTTGCCTGGTTTTTTGGAAACCCTTACTAAGATTATTTTCACAATCCCTATGTCTTCAAAACCTATTTTTACTAGTCATAAGGATATATATATGTGAGTTAGTGGTTGATGTATTTCTATGTTGTTTAACTCAAGTAATGAATAAGAAGAGTTTTTTTTGTTTTCTTTTATCAGTCGTGTAATTTGATTTCACAGATATATCCACACACTCCACAATATTGAACCATTGATATCTCAGATTTTGTGAAATAAAATCTTACAATTTTACATAAAAAGTCATTCCACTTCACAAGATATATTTTTTTTAATTATCATGAATTTTTTTTATGGAGATTATTAATAAAAACCAACATCGAATTTTTTATTTTAAAAGACATTTGACATAGGTTTTTAAAATTAACTGTTGTAAAAATAATTCTATGATTAAATTTTATTAATAATACAACATGGAATGTTCTATCTAATAACATTCATTGTTGGCATTATTTTGAAACAGTCATAGAAATAGACTTTTGATGTCAATTTCATTAACAAATCGGTGTGGAATCTCTTCCTAATCGAACATTCAATATTGGTCTTTTGTAAAACACAATGTTAATCGTGGAAATAGATTTTTATTTGATGTTTTTGAATAAATAATGTTGAATTTTATTTCCCTTTGTTTACAAATTAATTAAAATAAAAACTTAATGTGGAAAAAATTTAATGTCAGTTTATATATAAACTAAGGTTGAAAGACCTCTGGATTTAATTTTTTTGAAACAATTTTGACACTGGTTTTTGTATTAACAACAATGAAACAATTATTTATAACATCGCATTTATATATGTTAATTAAAAAATGATTTTAGTGAACAAAAAAACTCGATGCTAATATGTTTATCTCCACCAGTATTTGAAAAGTGAATGAGATAAACCCATTATTCTTATAGTTTTGATTTGAATGGGAAGAATATGACTCTTGAAAACAGAAATGGTGGAATGAAATTACAACCTTCATCATTTCATAAATGATGAATGAATCATCAGAGGAAATTCATTAATAGAACTGGTAAGTTCATAAAATTTGTAAATGAACAAAATAATTTTCCTTATTATCGAAATAGAATTAGTGGCTTGGTTAATGTAATTGAGGTTAAGAGGACACAAAATAATTCACCAGCTAAATATCAATGTTTCTTGTGGATGGTTTTTTTTTGATTTATGAGAATCAATTCCCCAATCCAACTATTATTGTTGATAATAATACATAAGAACCCATGAATACAATGAACAAAGGGAAACCATATGATATCATAATGGATGAATTTCTTCAAAATAAATAGGGAACACTTATCCTGCCCTCAACAGTGTGGAATTTCATGCGTGATTTAGAATGAGTGATCCCTATGAAAATTTATTTTTTCATCCCTTTAAATAATTTCATGTGATTATCTCCCACCAAAATTATTCTTGAATATTGAAATCAAATATGATATTATATTAGTACTAGAGTGAAACAGAAAATTTTAATGAAGATATATTTAGTTAAGATAAGAACGTATATAAGTAATCGAGAGATAATTATCTTTTTGATGTGTATATGCCACCAGTTTTGATAAATTATGAATTATACTTTCCTTTAAGGTTTTTTGTGTTTACGGTTTATTATAAGATAAATTTCATTGGTCTAAAATTTTAGTTAATATGTAATGAGTTTTTATCAATTTTAATGATATTTTAAGAGACATTTATCTCAATAAAACCCTTTGTATTAATAAATATTTTATAAAAAATTAATATTTAAGGTGGAATTCCATAAGACATTATGGGTGTATTATTAAACAAATGGGTAACATTTAGAGTTTATCTTATATATATTATATTGAGGTAATTATGGGATATAGTCAATCACCATACAAAGTCAGAATAATTATTTTCAGTCAAGGAATATTTCTCTCTAGATCTACATGTGAGACTATATATTAAGGATGTTGAAAGATTGCACGGATTACATCATTCAATTGTATCTAATTGGGATTTGTATTTTTCCTCAAATATTAGGGGATTTTTCTAAGAATGATCTTGATATAATTTTGAGTATAAAAAATCTATATCATACTCAGATAGATTCTGTTTATGAGAGAACAATTCAACCATAGTGGATATTCTACTATCTTGTTATATTGATTTTAATTGTGGTTGAGATCAACATCATCCTCTAGTTTATGATTATAGAAAAAAATAACATTACAATGATCATTGAGACGGATACCCAAGAATTCCTTTATAGAATGAACGATTGAACTCCAATATACTGGAATGAAGATGCAGAAATAATGTTGTTCATGCCAAAGAAAGATTTTGATATCATAGAGAAGGTAAGATACATTAAATAAAAAGTAATGAAATCTTTATGTTATAGAAAAATTATGATGATATCATTCAAAGCGATCTTGAATGTGAGGTTGTTAATAATACCTTACAATGAATTTGGCATTATAGGAATGAACGGAAAGATAATCCCTAGGAATATACTTCCCTTTGAAATAAGTGATCATATTTGTATAGTATATTGTCATTTTGAATTTCCACAAAACATTTCTTTGGTTCGTGATGTTTTTCATATACATATCATAAAGTTATATATACCCGATTCTTCAAATGTAATATACTTAAATATTGTATTGTTGGACCTTGATCATCTTTATAATGAATAATCAGTTAAGATTATGAATAATACTAATAATGTTATATATAAAAACAATAACCTAGTTAAAATTTAGTCACAGGACCACTATTTTGAGCATGGTATGTGGGAAGATGAGTATATAATTAGTTGTCCTAAATATCATTATTTAGTACCAATCTCATGAATTTAGAAAAAAATACAATTTAATTCAAGTAGAATGTGACAGACTAATATTTTACGAAATATATATTTTTGTATAATTTTATTATTTTTTTCTTGAATGAATCATATATTTTATATTTTTTTACACACAAAACCATTTTTTTTATTTCATAAAACCCTGTTTAAACAAAAAAGGACATACATTTAAAATATTACTCATTAAAATTATAGTTTTCACCTATCCATTGTAATTATGTGTATGAATGTGACTCTGTAAAATATAAAATTTCATTGTTTAAAAATTTATATATAATGAATTCTGTTTTTTCCATTTAGTTAAAAATAAAAATAAAAAACATTTCCAAATAAAAGGAATCATTTTCAGAATAAATATTTTTAACCAAAAAAACATATTTACTCTCAAAAAAATAAAAAATTAAAATTTTATAAATTATTTTTACTAAATTTATATGTTTTAAATTTAAATTTTTTTTATCTTTTATCTTATATGTCTTTAAGATACAAGATAAGAATAAATATTATTTTATACATAAACCTATATTTTTCAATGAAATCAATTTTTTATCATTTTTAGAAATTATTTTAAAATTAATTTATTGAAAATTTAGAAAATTTATATCAAAGAATAATGATAATTATTGAAATCACCTCATCAAAATTATCTTATGGGGAATTTATTATAATTTTTTGAGAATATAAATTTTTTAATAAACACTAAAACAATAGTTCATTTCATTAAGAATTATCACTTATTTTAAAACATTTTAAAACATATTAATTGTTTCAATATATCATTAAAAAGGGAAAACAATTAAATTATATATATTAACACAATTTAATATATTTAAATCATTTTACTATTTAATTTTTTTATAATTTTTGAAAAATGTTTGAACATATTTTCATTGAAATATCGCATTCTTATTGCTTTTTTAAGATATAAGGTATATGATAATTTTTTAATTATAAAAATTTAATGTGGAAAAAATTATTCAATATACGTAATAATTCAAATTTATATTAAATATTGGTTTCAAATTACTTTTACGGCATAATTATTATTAAAAATTGTAAAAATTATTTAGTGTAGTTAATGTAATAATTGGATTATATGGAGGTTAAACTAAAATTGAAGTTTTCAAAATAACCAAAAACTTATAAAACACAAATTTACATACCATAAATGTACCTTATCTCATTTATTTTTGATACTATATCCTTTTTAGTCTTGTTTCATACTAAAAACATGGTAATCATTTTCCTTTTCAATAATTACAATGACGCCACTCACCTAACTTATAAATGGCCACCCATATCGTCCCCACCTCACACATTCAAAATTTAATGGTTTAGATAAAAACATCCCAAATTACATAAATTATTCCCATATCAAATAAATTTCTTCTTATTTTTGTTAATTAATCGAACCTAAGAATCCCTTTGGTGAAAACTACGGATGTCCTCTGAAGAGGAGGTACATCCCTACCCGTGCATTTTATTTTATTTGTTCCTCCACAAAATTAAATCCTTTTTACAAAATGATTAAATACTAAACCTTCTATATTATATAAACTAATAATTCATTAGATTTATATTATAACCTACATATTTCTTATCTTCAAACATATGTGTTATGAAATCATTGCTTTTGTGTATGATTGAATATAGACTTATGAACCAATGTTATTTCTTTTCATCACCGCCCCTCGTGGGATGAATATATTAATGGATTAGTTTACTAATTATATATTATATTTATGTTATAATTATTCTTATAAAATCAATATATAACATGTTTCTTCTTAAATTATTTTCATTGGGAATATGATTTCATATTTCATATGTACGGTAGACTAGTACTTTGTGAAGTGATGAAATTCATTTTCTATTGACATGGAAGGTAATAAGGATTTGTTTTATGATAATATTTTATGTATTTTAAATTAAATGGATCTATAATTGTGTCATATTATTTACATGTCCTTCTTTATTTCAATCCCATGGGAATATTGAAACAATGTTCGTGCGTATATATGACATATTGTGTCTATAAATGGGGTATTTCATTTTCTATCTATAAATTTTAATGATAACTCTAAATAAATGTATAAAAATATATTTTATATCTATATCTCATTAAAATTATTTAGATTGTTGAACCATGATCAATGTAGGAAGAACATAGATAAAAAATCATAGCATACATGAAAAACAAAGTAGTTAATTCCCAAAACAATATTTCAATATGGGGTTGTTAATAAAAAGACATTAAAATATCATATGTATATTATATTTAGAATTATGTTTATAATTATGGTTACTAAATATATTTTTAATTAACATATTTTCATTATTTCATAATGTTATAAATTTTTAACATAATTTGAGAGAAATGGTAAAGGATTTCACCATCACTTTTTACTTTTGTGAGACACATGACATGTTCAGAAATTTTTAATCTTTTTGGTTAATATAGTAAATATAAATTTATTTCATGAATTTGTAGTTAATTTTCATTGGATTTTAAAATACATTTTTTGTTTACATTATAATTTTTAATGTTCATATATTACTTAAGCGGTAAGGGATATTTTTCTCAATTTTCCTTCTTTAAGACATTTGTTATCTTAAACACCAATCCTATTTTTTGTGGTGTATATAGATCCCCTTTTACATGTAAAATCATGAATTTATTTATTATATAGATATTATATGATTCATTTAGTTTTATAATTCCATGGAGTTTGTGATTCAATGTTACCAAAGTGGTAATGGTTTTTATGTAACATTTACAATGATTATCCAGATTTGTCATGATTATTCTTCCAAATAAAAAATAAAATTATATTTCCCTCAATTAACACATTTATTTTATTCTCTACTTTTTATTTATTTATAATACAAGTTTTCCCTTTATCTTCCTCTCTTAATGTACTCAAATGTTAAAAATAATCATTTTAGAAAAAATCATCTTTATTTCTCTTTTTAGTGAATGAAACATTTTCTTCCAATACCTTGAATTCAAAAAAAGTTAAAATAATGTTTCTATAATTCCAAACATGATGAATTAATGAATTACTTACCCACATTTTTCTTTTTAATCAATTATTTAGAAGTAATCTTCATTTAATTTTTAAAACATTGGACGTTTGGATTTTCCTGAAATTTTGAATGAAATATTTATTTTAACATTTATGGAATGATTGGTATTTTCCACCATCATGACCAAATAATTGTTTAATTTACTATGACACATGTTAGAAATTTTACTTTCTATGAAAATTAATTCCAAAATGAATTCATATTTTTTAGTTTAAAAAACTCAACTCATTTTCCAAATGGAAATGATATTTCCCTTAGAAAATATTTAAATATAATTTTTAACATTCCTTCATAAGATTCTGGATATTTTTAAAGAAAGTAACATTGTAAGTTATTTATGTTTAAAAAGAATATTATAATTTGGGAAAACATTTATTACTCATTAAATGACCCAAGTGATATTTCAAAATAATATTCCTTCTATGATGACATCCTTTGATGTTACTTTTGATTTACAGGTGATAAGATTGAATGATAAAATCCTTACTCTTTATATAGATGGATAAGATTTATATTAATTAAAATTATATGAAACACATTCCTTTTATATGGATTATGATATGGTTAACTATTTAAATGTTTGTGAAATCCTATTTCTTTACATCTGTTTTGATGTGATGATTTTAGGAATGTTTTATGATATTATGGAATTAAACAAAATTCATTATATTATGGGTGGCACTTATATCAATCTCTAATGTATTAAGTAAATCATTTAATATCATGTTATAAAAATGGGATACATGTAAATTGGATTGATCCCCTATGTGAAATAGGTGATTCCTAATCCAGTGGGTTAAAAAAGTTTTTCTTGATATACAATTTGGAATAGGTGGATACTGTTCCGAAATTTGAAATGGTTGATAAGTTATGATCCACTATGTTGATCCTATTGGAAGTCACCATTATATATGTAATGTTTTTTCGATATTAACTAGGGTAATACACTTTTATGAATTGGTTTTATATTTATTTATTTCTTTATTTTACCCCTACTATGATTATGAGATCACACATTCTTATGTTTCCATTCCATGGTCATGAATAAATGTTATTTTAGGATATTACTATGAGGAATGTTTTGTGAGAAGATAATTGTGGGTTATTTCAAGGGTATTTCATGAAATAATATGATTGGGTTTCAATTCTCCAATTCACAAAACAATTGCGGTCCTTGGGTATATTTTAAATAGAATGTATTTTATATTAATCGATAAAGATGCGATATTTATGTATTAAACACTAGGTATCTATATGGTTGATATATAAATTAATATAATATCATAAAAAATCAATAAATATATTTCTTATAATAGTGTAATACATTTTATGAGAAATTTCAGTATTAACAAAAATTTCTCATTCAATGAAATCATACATAAATGGGAATGAAAACAGTAAAATCTAGAGTCAAATCTATCATGGATTCTAATGATAAATCATGATATTATGTAATCCACTATTTTCATATCACATAATATGCATATTTCATTTATTAGTTGAATTGAATTAGCAGACTAATAATATATTATGTAATATTCCTCATGGTTTCCCTTTGATAATTAAGGATATAAAATCAATATTCATCTATAATAAGAAAAATTTTACATATAAAATTGATATTTTCCCAGAAAAAATTGAAATAACATTGTATATAAGAACTCTACATTCATAATTTTATTATATATGGTTTTTACAATGTATAAAATAATGATTATGTTGTTAATATATTATTTAAAATTGAAATAAAATAATAATAATTTATATAATTAACCTGTTACACAACTGATATAGAAATGGGAGAAATATATAAATTCAAGATCAATGTGAGTTGTGATGGATAACATAATAATATTTAAGGAGAAAAAACTTGATAGTTTATGTATGAAATATATAACGAATGAAAATATTAAGGGAGGTGAAAAAAATCTACAATAAGTAAAAAAATTGTTGAAATACATAATAATATGAAATAAAACCTTTTTAAAATGTAAATAATGGTATGTAATTTTATGAGTAATATTTTCATAAAATGAATGATAAATTAGAAGATAAATAATTACATTCACTCCAAAATACATTCAAATGAACTTATGAACTCAAAAATGATATAATTTTGTTTCATAATTAAATGTTTCAAATGATAACTCATATTTATTTAATTATCATGATTTATTTTAAATCATTTGTTACCATTTATTATTCATTTTTTGAAATAATTTTTATTTTTTCTGTCATGCTAATATTTTCTGGGTCATCGTTCTAAAACCGATTACATGTAATTGTAATATTTATTGTTCACAATTAAATGGATTGATAATCTAAAAATCTGTCATGAAAGTGATTCATTTATTTTCATATGTGAATATGTTTAATACCTTAGATGATTGTTATAATTTTCACAATCAATCTCATTGTGATTTTTTATATAATTGAAATGACCATTATTGAATAAATATCAAATCCATATAGCCATTCTATTATTATCATTATATAAACATATAAATGATAATTTTGTTAATTATTTTATAGTTAATCTTGATCTATATTTTTCTTCATGTATCCATTAAAGGTAAAATTGAAAATAAGAACATCGTTTTTCATTTATATAGTGTAAAACTATATCCTGTGAAGTTATTTTTCCAAAATATTTTTAAAAAGATATGTTTACAAGTGAATAAATTGATTTTATTAAAAAAATTAATTATTTTAAAAATATTGTTAAAATATTTTCCATATAAAATACATAATGGCGTAATAGGATAATTGAAATGAAATTGAATTTGTTTTCATTGATATACATTTAAAACTGTAATACCATTTAAAAATTGTTAGTTAAGAGAAATTTGATCATCTATCTCAGTAACATCAAATTATTAAATTAATACCACATAAATATGAAAATATCTTAGTATGTTTAAATAAGTTTTATTAAAATAGAACTAAAATCATAATATGTAAAATACACTAGTAACCATTACATTAAGATAATTATGATTTATTGGAAGAGTTTTTCATATGTAATAGATAATATCCCAAAAAAATGTTCCAAAATATGTAAATAAAATATAATTATATTCAGTTCATTATATATAGATTATGATGATATTAGATTATAATAGAAGTGTTTTCTAATAACATTTGAAGAAAATAAAATGTTTTCATTACCTTCATGTTTCCTCCATCATAATGATATATGACCACATGGGAAGGATCTTTTGGAAATAAAATATGATTTTGTAGTTGTACATAATATTATAGAGATATATTTCAGAACATATTTACTATAATAATGTTTTTACTATCTAGGGAGAAAGGGGTGGGATTATGGTGATTATATATTCAAAGTTGTATTTTATAATAACTTATTTATTATAATTATGGTTATTAAAAGTTATACTAATAGTGTTGAAAGAAATTAAATTTTGAGTATATGATTTATTAATACATGGTTCACATATTATTTCACAAATACAAAATAGGAAGGCCTATATGAACTAGTCTATACAAATTAATGAATCAGATATTGTTTTGCATTAAAATAAAATATAACATCTATATTGAAAATTAATTTATATGTTTGTAATTTATATTTATAATTATCAAATTACATATATTAGTCAATAAATATTTTTTATTTTCAACAATAATATTTTCCACATGTTTTTTCTCATATCTATATGATGATGCCGTATTAAAATATATGATGTACATAAAAAAGAACAATTTAAGAAGTTCTATGAAAAATAAGAAAAATATAACAAAAAACACCCAATTACAATTTTGATATATTAAGTCACCAAATGAATTCTATTGTATCAAACATAAATTCCAAATATTATATAATTTACTTCAAAATAAATTCAAATAATACCTAGGAATAAAATTTATCAATAATAAATACTATATATTTTTCCATGAATGATAAAATTTTAATTTTATATTATTATATGAAACTTAATTTATAATTTTGACATTATAATAAAAATATCTAAAATGCAATATATCTATTTTAATCTATAATATATTTCAAATTTATCTAACTTTAGTATTAAAATTTTATTTACAAATTATTCTTCTAAAAAATTTAATAAAACAAGTTCTTTAAAAAGTTATAATTTCAATGGAATTTTTCTTGTAATTTTCTTCAAAATTATTAACATAATTATGGAATTTATATAAATTTATCACAATAATCTTAATTATTAATTCTTAATACTTTCATAATTGAATTATAGAATTTTCTTTTCAATAGAAAATTATTATTCCTAAAAGTGGATTATTATTACATAAGTCGTATATTCCTTATAATTATTTTAAACAAATATTATTTATAGCAATGGTCATTCACTATATTTCTATTAAGGTTCTATATTTTTCACAAAAAATTGATAATGAAATTAGACATTTTTTTAAAGTACTATTTGTGGTTGCTATAATTTCTAGGATAACATAGTGAAAATTATTTTTCATTTCTTGTTATTTTATTTTCATGTATTTATATTCCAAAAATATTATTTCCTATTTTTTATATTATACATATCATTTAGTTTTACTTTCTACAATAAAAAAACTAAACTATTGAATATATTATTTTTTGTTGTCTTGATTTTTTTATCATTCTTGTATATATGAATTCTTTTCATATAATCATAATATGGAATGATTATTTAGTGATAAATATGAATAAATTAGACTGAAATATCATCATTTATAAAATAATTAAAATTATTTATATATATTATATAGTCATTTTTAAGGAAAAGTTTAATATAAATACTCATTTATTTTATGAGATGATACACAAAATTCTATAATATATTTAATTTCATGGTTTGGGATTGTTGTGAGTTATATAATCTTGAATGGTTTTTTATCAAAAGTAGGATGGTTTATAATAAATTTTTATGTAGTCATGTAGTATTTACATTTAAAAAATCATTTTGGGAATTTATGTATTCAGTTGTATGATATTACATTTAAAAATTTGATAATGATTCTTTATATATCTAAGGTTATGGAGTAATAGAAACCAATACTAATATAATTAATTTATGATGTTCTTACATTTATGAAGAAATTATAACATTATAATCGTTTTTATGTAGGTTTCATTCCAATCATAATATATTTTATTAAATGGATATTTTAAAATTATTGTGGTTTAGGAATCATAACAGTGAATAACTCCAAAATGATTTTATAATACATCATGTATCTTTATGTGTAGTTGTACTGTTATTTCAAAAGAATCTAGTATATATTTTTATATTATTTTTCAACTATCCATATATGAACAAGGTAATCGTAATGATGAACTACTTATTACCTAATAAGGAAATGTTCTTCAATCTATTTAATGGGGATATTTTGGTAATAACTATTCATTTATTATCTATCTATTCTTATAATGGCCAAAAATTAAGTATACATTTAAAGAATTGATTTTCATGTTTGGATGTGACAATTAAAATTAGTCTTGATGGTTTTAGTGTTAAAGAAGTTATAGACGTATTCTTTGGATTGATAAAATATATTTTTAAAAAATATTTAAATTATTTCCATTGGTATAATTATTTATTTTCAATATCAATGACTATTCGAGTATGGATAAGAATCATGGGAAGAATATTAAGATAGAATTTATGTTTAAATTATGAATATGTCATTTTAGAAGTTTATAGATATTACTTTTAGACATTTAATGTTTATATAATGGGGTATTTTTCTAAAATGATTTTATTTAATTTATCCATTAATGACTGGTGATATTGTTTCATATATATAGTTGATTAACATTTCTGGGATGTGAAACATTATTGTAAATTTTGGCTATTATATGTTCTTTATGCTTGAGTTTTTCATTTATAATATAATTTATTTTCTATGAAAAATAATGGAAATATATTTGATAGATTATATGAATCAAAGACTATATATGAGGATTTTAAATACAATTTTATGTTTTTTATATTATATTAGTTACAAAAGGAATTGATTAATTATATATAATATGATGTTAAGTATCATTAAGTATGTGTACATAAAAGTAGTAAATAGTTATAATAATTATGTTATCAATGATTTGGATTAGGAAGAATTTGATTTTGTGTTTATGTTTTTGTAACCGCGACTTCTTGGAGAACATTACATAGAATTTATATATTATAGAGGACATAATTTTTTCTTCATCAAGAAATAATTAAACTTATTAAATAGTATCATGATATATTTCTTATATAATTATCAATTTAAAATGATATATACTCATATAAATGAAAATTATGATGATTATTCTTTTAGTAATATGTCTTATAATGATGTTTCAGGGAAGGGAAATATAAGAGATAATATGATAAGATATTTGGAAACTATACTTCATAGATTGGAAGAATTGGATCATGTTTCTTAGAATGTTTCATGACCTGTGTTTTTTAAACGAAGTATATTTATATGGGAATTAAAATTTTTAATTTAGTTGAGAGTAATTTAATTGAACTGAGATTTGGAATTATGTTATGAGAGTTTGAATTATTAAATTCAATTTTTATACACTTGGTAAAAGTAATAAGTGGTTCCTTGGTTGTTACGTTGTGTTTTGGGAGCAATAGGCGCCAAAAACACCTAAATATGAGATGTTGGAAGAGGATCACAATATTTTTTTTCAAACCAAGTTTCCCTCCATTAGAAATCATGTTTGATAATTTTTGTGCATAAGAATGCCTCATTCATTGAATAAATCAATACAAGTCGTGGTTCATGGTCATGTGAGGTTGTACATTTTTTATTAGAGGGTATGCATTGACTGCACAATGTTTGTTTATCAATTTTCCTAATATTTCATTATTAGTTCCTTTTAGGTAGTATGTATGCACTCCATGGTTCATGGATGGTGAACAATTATTCAAAACATCATACATGTCCTTTTGTTGTGTGGATATGAAGAAGTTGGAGTCACACTATTGGCTCATGGTTGGCCCAAACAGTGTATCCAAATCATGTGACCCTATTTTTTAGAGTATAATTACTTAAATGACCTCAAAGAAACTTAAAACCTATTGTTTTATTTTTATACTCATATTCCATCAAATTGATCCTCCCCTTACTCGTGTTTGTTTCTCATAAATACTATTATAGTCATGGGGATATCTCCACCATCCACATTCAAATTTGGGGTCCATCTATCCTTATAGAGTCCTCATAGTGGGAACATTGTTTCTCCTGAACCACTCTCTGTTTTACATACTCTCAATCATGTTATAATAGTGTTATCCAATTCTCCCATTTTAAATGTGTACATATTTTTCTTGGATTTCTCTCAAAGAAGATATAATCAAGACAAAATATAGGATGTGTGGATCTTCCATTGTATAAGGTAGGTTTTCTATAGCCCTCTCCTATTTTTTAAATTGATTTATTAATATTTATTTTGTGCTCTAACCAGCCTTTATGGTGTGTCATCCAACAATGAGTTCATCATTTAGAAATTGTTATAAGAATGATATATAACACTCTTTAGGCCATAGTAGGTGATTATTGGATGTAAAACGCAATTATATCCAACACATTGGGTTTCCATCAATGAAATACCTTTAAATATTTAATTGAATATATGATCATATCATCTTCTTTGAATTCGACATATATTTTGAATGGAATTTCCAAAGTAGGTAGAATCATAATTTATTAGGGCGCCTATAATATCTACATTGACCTATGCAATTGATATTATTTGTCTATGAGCCTTATAAAAAGAAACTTTTATGTGAAATGGGTTACGAATCATCAATGTGATTCTTGGTTGTGTTAACTAATTGTCTGTTAATAAAGTCATGTTTTACAATAAAACCCATCATATGAGGTGTGTTATATTATACACTAAAAAGAGGTGATTAGGGATTTGAATCTTTCTAGTCCTTATGGAATTTTTTTTCCTAGTGACTTATGTTATTTATAGATATGTTTAAATCTTAGTACATATCCACAAATGATATTCTTAAACTAATTAGATATAGGACATGGACTTATTTCATGCCAATTTTTATTAGAAACCAATAACCTTTTATGTTTCTTGGAAAACCGTGATTATAAATTTCCACAACTTTTAAAATGAAATTCTATATTTTAAATTAGAAAATCTAACTTGAATTTAATTTAATTGGGTATAATTCCATTACCCTTAAAATATATAAATAAGCACTATTAAAGTGAATAGTCTGTATTGTGACACCCTTATTAATATTTGGATTTTAGATATCTAACTATTAATAGTCAATTATTTATTTTTTTAATTATTATTTATTAATTTCTATTGTTTTTGGAACTACATTTATGTTATTCTATTTATCATGATTTTTCATGTTTCCTTACATCAGGTTTTGAGAATTACGTCTCACACCATTGGTAATATTCAGTTGGTGGGCCTGACGCACCACATCCCTTATTTTTGGTGTCGATGGGGAGACTCCCCCACCATCTACGATGAAGAGAATTATTTCTATATTTCCTTATTATAAGTAGGATTTCTAGCCATTTCATGATCTTATATTCCTGTCTACAATGAATTCGGATTCATGAGTTGTTCCCCAATCCATCTATAACATAGTATTCCACCAATATGGACCCTTAATTCCACACATACATAGTCGATATATGTAAATGTAGCATTAAATGTTAGTATATAAATTACTGATATATATATATATATATGGATACAAATTAGAACCATTTTAGATTTGATAAAACGTAGATAGATCCATTAGGTGTCTATTGGCAACCTGAGTAGGATGGTTGTTATATTTTCTATTTAGATTAATACTATTTATACCTACACATTGTTGTACCTTATATTCACAGAATAGATTTATCAATATAAACTACAGGTTGTACTTTGATGGGATTTTATCTCACAACCTTTTTAGTCCACCAATAAATAGGGGTACCTAAGAAGATCTCATGATTAGAGGACCATGTACTTATTCTTGTTTTGACTTGCTTATAAAATTGGAGTTAGAATTACCAGGTGGAGATAGACCCCAGGAATATCATATATTTCATCATTGGGGTCTTTATTCCTTCCATTCATTCATGTACTATAGTATATCATGTTACCTTGTTTGTGTCTACTATTTTAGTTTATGTATTACCATATGGAAATGCATTTATAGTTGTATAATAGTGTTATCTATTTATATTCAGATTATTTTATTCTTCACCTCTTATATCTATCATTTTTTACTACTACTATTTTTCATATTTTTTTTCCGGATATAATGTTTTTATACTCTGATCATGAGGGTATAGTAATCTATTTGTGAAATCAATATGTCATTTATTATTTTTGGAATCCTCTAGCTTATAAGGAGGAACACTTGAGGCCTCGTAGAGAGCGGTCCAGCTACTGGTTTTATAGGTAGTCTAGTCTGAACCTTATAATGTTGTATAACATCATTTCTTTTACCATTCACTTATAGTCTGGGGATGGAAGATAACAGAATAAGAATATTTGGTTCTTGGTATAAATTTGTGACTATAAATAATCATTCCATGATTGGGGAAATCCTTACATTGCCATTGATGGAAGTTTATTCATATCGTTCTATATTATAGTTGATTACTTGTTCACCATGTTTGATTTTCAAAAATTCTTCTACATAATGATTTTTTTAATTTATATAATATTTTACCTGGACTAGCACAGTAAGGAAGTAAAATTATATGCATCATTATAGGCCCATAGAGAATAAAATTACATGCCATGAAAATGCATTGGTATTCTTCTAGTAGATTGTGATGATTTTCCATTTCTATTTATTATATTACTTTTTATATACCATAATAAGTATGTTATTAGCTTGGGTAGTATTGTACCTATATGGAATTTCATTGTCATGCTTGTTTTTATAACTTGTCTGGGTGATTTATTTGGAATATTAATCTAATTCTATGATTATTTAACTATATTCAATGCATCTTGATTGTTTATCATGTCTTTCTTGTTTATCACACCTCTATGCTCATTTATCATGGTTCTATGTGTTTATTGTTTATGGTAGCATACAAAGATATAAAAATGATATATAAGTCACTATCAATGTTTAGTCATTGATCTAAATGGTGCTTTCCTGTATAAATGGGTGGTGACTCCATAACTAAACAATCATTATAAGTTTGATCCAATTACTATTGGGTGCATGAGGTGAAACATGTTTTTCGTTATTAATGGGAGCCAAAATTCAATTTATTATGTTTTGGGTGCTTTATAAACTGGGTGATGGAAACCCATATAGTAGAACCATTACATGTGGCCATATTATATTTCCAGATGGTTATAAATGAAAAGTTGTTTAATTATTTATATGAAATGAATTTGTAAAATATGAACCATTTACATGACTCAAACCTCGTTGGTCAGTTATAGTAGTTAAGGTTATTAAATAAGCCCAATTAATTATTATTTAAAAAAAGTTAATAATTTCCCCTTTAATGGCTTGTGACACCATCAAACATACATGGTGATCCATATGATTAACTTCCTAAATGAAAACATGGACCCAAGTTGGTTATATAAGGAATGTTTTTTTAGATAACCCACTATAGTTGTTTTGAAACTTTTATATTTAAATAGAATCAATTGGGATTTATTCTTATGAACCAGAGTTTTCTTATTGGGAACCTTATATATTTCTTTATTTATTATGACTAGGTATTAAACTAACCACAATTCTGAAATACCTTATGGAAAATAAATTCCTAAAATGGAATATTTATGATAAATTTATTAATAATGATGCTATTTTAATTAATGGTTCTTGTTTTAAAAAGATTTTTGATAAGACATAGTATTTTTCCATTATGTGCCGGTTAAATTAGGTAACAAATTGGATTTGATTTATAATTGGTAATTAATTCTTGATTAAAAACTCTTAAATTATTATAGATTAATAGAGAATCAATTTTATTAATTGAAATGCAACTTTATGTGGTATCCTTAGTCAAACCCTCTTGTATTTGTAGATTAAAATTCTCATTGAGTTTACATGGAATAGAAACATGATTTTAATCTTTTGGACCTAATCCTTTCAAGAAAGGGATTATATGATAGGCTTAAGTCCTAGTGAAATGTGATTTTGATAACCTACTAATAAGATAAAAATATGATTTCATAAATGGATATTCCAAAGGTAGGTATCTCCCTTAGGGATTAAATTCCATGATAAATGTTTTGACCTACCTATTGTATGGTACTATATGGGTTCCATTTTCCATAGTTGAAAACTAGTACTATAATAGACACACTTATTTGGATAGATGATCATTGTATCATGGATTGCTGTCATATGTGTGAGAATCATGTTATATTTGGATTCAGTAGGTTATACATGCCTACTTAATGGTTATCCTCTTAGTAGTTCATGTGACACTTTATTTGTTTTTATTGATGAAGACATGGTGTGTCTTCATCTATATTAGTGTTAATATGAGGGAATTTTACTATTGGTTAATTATATTGTACATACCACCAGATACATGGACACATAGGTATGAAATCCTATGGATGGTATTGAGGATTTTTTCTCTAACTCATGAAACCATGGGGTATTGGGGGTTCATATATATGATTCTCATAGAGACTACAAATAACATAACAAACTAATTGAGTTCAATAGAATCATTGAGCCATCATATTTTGAGTATTTTCTCGGGCCATCTCAGGAGTATAGGTGACCAATGAATTAAAGGAATAAATCCATTCTAACTGTCGAGATGGAATTCCAACAGGTTCTGGGTTTTGAAACTCTGATGTTGTTGATTTTGAAATTCTACAAAAATTCTATAAAATATTTTATAATTACAGTGAGAATTTTACTTCTTGTGTTAATAGTGAATTTGATCTAACTTGCTTATGAGCTGCTATTTTATCTCTCTTTTTCCCAACTAGAACTCTATTAAGGTGGGGACCATCACATCTGTTCTAATGAATACATATTATTCCTCGTAGAATGGAAATAACAAAGGAATAACGTTTAAAAAAGGTTAGTATTGTTTTAGTAATCTTGTGAGGTTGGTGTGTCTTGTAACATGTCAGTGTTGAAAATGTTGTCAAATTGTGAAATGGATGGATGTGTTCATAACAACTAAAAACTCCTTTTTTGATTGATATATTTATACATAAATGTATGAATGATAAAGGGATTCCTCAGGTGGTAATGGTATTCTGATATGTTATTATTGATGTGTACAAATGTGATGTTGTGATTCATTCAAGAGAAGTTTACCAGAACTTTTTTGGCAACAATTATTTTGAGTTGTTGAAATGTGGCGATTTTTTGTGCACAAAACACTCTGTCTTAGATAGGATATTAGTGCCTTGTATTTTCATGGTAATCATCAATATCCTATTAATGTGAACTTTTTTTGGAGTCATGCATGTCCCCAATCATGATATCATCCTAGTACAATGAGAGGGCATTGAATATATTCTGTAATAAAATTTAAATTCCACTGGGAATGATAGTTAAAGTACATGAGAGTTTCGGTTTTGAAATATAGTTGTTTAAATGAGAATGGTTATTACTAATTTATGAATGTGTTCCAATTTATGAATACTTTTGTAAGACTCATGAACAATTTCTACTTCTAGGAATGGCTATTGTTGGGCTTAGATAGTTTCATTCACATGTGGACATCTTGAACAACCATAAATGTCTCACGTGTAAATATCTGAGTATATATGGTCTTGGATGAGTTCATCAAATTGTAGTTGATTATTATAAGGTTACATAAAACCTCTATTCTACTGGGATGAGATCTTTTTAGAATGATGATCCAATTATATATGTTTGGGAGTACACCCATGGTCATGTTGAGGAACAACAACTTTAATGGATGTTTTGCATAAAACATCATCATAATTCAAAAACCTACATTAGTTAAAATTCTCAAGGGAAATGAAAAATTCATTAGAGGATGGTTTCATGATTCATAATGTAATACATTGGCTATCTATGATGACTATTTTGACAGTGGTTAATCATAGGCGGATTTAATTGTTTCCATTTTTATTAAGTAATATGATTGGTGTAGAACTTTTTTTGCCATATCATCATGTGGAAACGAGTGCAGTATATGACAGTTGGTGATTTTCATAAAAACTAAGTTCGATGAGGATAAAAGAGTACATAAAAGAATATATTGTTTTACAAATTCCAAATCATTCCATGACCATCATTATAATACTTAGGGAGATAATTTTATGAAATTATAATGGTGGAGGTATTATGACTTTGAATTGGTGCACATTTTAGGTAAAAAACTATAGTGGGAATCATTATAGTCCAAATTTTTATGGAGGCAGTGAAATGATCATTTCATTGGCTAAATGGTCTCAGGTAATAAATGTTTCAATGTTTCAGTTAGAAAATAAGAATTGTATTTGGTTTTGAAAAAATAAGTATGAAATGGTTATGTAATTCTTAGAGGTTCCTTATGAATTTTGGAACAAAACATGACTATTTTATTGATTATTCATAACAAATGAAGGTTGGGTGATGTTTTCAATATTTTGTCCAAGGATTATTTAGAATGGGATGTTATACAGTGTGGATAATGTAATGAACTATGCTTTTTCGACAATGTATAATTCCAAATGAATTTTCATTTTTCCATTCTGGTGACAATATTTTTTTAACAAATATTTGGAATGAAATTATTAGAGTCAAAATCAGAAAACACTTTTTTTATACATTTTAAAAAGGTTCGAGAGGTGCCTTAGCTGCTCTATTGAGTTACAGGAGAGTCCGGCTACATAATCACCAAAATTGGAGATATTAGAAGAGGGGAAATGTTTTTATTAAATCTTACAACCCTCCATGATTAACTATGTGGGGAATATTATGTGTATTAGGAGGCCTGAAAACCTAACTAAGGCCAAGTTGTTCTACAACCCTAGTCATATGATGCTCTATATCATTTAGTAGAGGGTGTGCATTGGTTGAATATGGTTCTTTAACCCGTACATCTAATCCCACGTGAGTAGAGCCTTTTATAAAGTTGGTTTTTCTATTGGTGCATACGTAGTTCATGGTTTGACATACATTTTAAGAATACCATGTTGATTGTGCTTCATAAATATATGGAATAAAAGGGTAGGTGCACTGGTTGTCCAAGTGATCTAGCCAAACCATGAACCCTATTATTGAGGATTAAATTAAAAAAAATACCTTAATTTGAATTAAAACATAATTATTATTATTATTCATCCTCCTTTCATATGAATGGATCGTCCTATCTCTCTCAGGGGATTCTTCTCAAGCCTCGTCTATGAATATTAATATCTCCCTCATTTGGAGTCGGATATGAGCTCCATCAGTCTCTATTTATGACTCTAGATGAGTTCTATTTTCTAATTGAATCTTTATCCATTTAACCTCTTTATTTCCTTCTTATCATAGTTCTATTTAATTCTCTTAATTTTCATTTTGTTCATCTATTTTTATAATTTCTCTCAAATCATACCAAATAAAGAACTGATACTGGACATTTGGATCACGCATGGTATAAGGTTTGTGTTATATAGTTCTTTCTACTTGTTTCCACATATTTATAAATTTTTTCATCATGCATGTGTTGGACATAGTCAGGATTTACCAAAAAATGTTTTCTTCTACTGCAAATTTTTATACACATGATGTATTAATCCTTTTGATTCATGATAGTTAATTACAGGATGTTAACCTCAATTCTATCCACACATTTTGGTGTGATAGAATTAAATTCCATTATTTATTTAATTGATTAAAATATCTAAATATATTCTACTCATTCATTATAAATTGTTAATTTAATATCCCAAATAAGTAGTTTCATAATTGAGAGTGGGGGCTTAAAAGTTCTTCACCAATCTATGATATTTATTCTCTATGTTTGGATTCCTTATAAATTGAATATTCTTTGGTGAATGGAGTGATTAAAAATGATTGTGTTTGATGTCTTTGTTAAATTTAAATTTTTATTAATAATTTTATGTTTTATAATAAATCCACATTAACAATGTCTGTTGTCATCTAAAATAAAAAGTGGTGATTTGTGACTTGAATATTTCATGGACGTAATGAATTTTATTTTTATTATTACATTAAGTCATTGATGTATGTGATTCAATATTATCACTTATCCTCAATTGATTTTCTAAAATTGATTAAAAAAGGGGGAACATGATTCTCTGTGACTAGTTTTTTCAATGACTGACCTCCATTATGTTTGCTGGGAGGAATTGATTTTAATTTTCCTTTTCTTGTTAAATGTAAGTGGATTATTTAAATTGGATCATTTAATATAAATTAAATCTAATTAGGTTGAAATTTCATGACCATTTCTATATATAAATATGAATAGGTTAAGTGAATAGAATTAATTATTATGCCCTTTGTTATATTATGATTATGGATTACGTGTGATTTTTAGATAATTATTTTTTGTTACAATTATTATGGAATCATTTATATTGGATATAAAATGATTATTATGTAATTTTTTTAGAATGATGTTCCACATTGGCTTATATCAGGTGTTGAGCATGATATATCACACCATCAACACTATATATATGGTGGGAATAACACATTGTGTCCCCTATTTCGAGTGATGACATAATGACACACCCACCATAAGAAATTACGTGAATTAATTCTCTCCTTAATTATGATATGTTATTATTTTTCCATTTTATTTATATTATTGGAAAATTTATATTGTTTATAGATGCCTTAGTAGTGTCGTTGTCAAGCTATAACCAAGTATTCCAACTATATGGATACTAATATTTTAATGTACATAGTCTATAAAGGATGATACAATATATAAATACACCATATATATATATTACTACTATATATAGTGATAATGATTAAACACATTTTAAAGCATCAGCCGATGGAGGTTGATTTCCCCTGTTTCCATTGGGAACATGAGGAGGATGGTGGTTATCATTTTATCTTTCTTTATTATTATTTATAACAACTCACAATTATGACTTATATTCATAGAATATATTTAGCTATAAAAAGTCATTGTGATGTAATTCTGTGATTTTATCTCACATATTACTCTATAATTCATTTCACTAGGGTACCTGATCATATCTCATGTTTATTGGACCGCAAAATTATTCTTATGTTGGCATTCTTATATCTTGGAGTTAGGAGCACTAGACATTGTCGGTTATTGGGATTCTCATAGTGTTTTCCCTCGGTGAATTTATTTATTCTCACAATTCATATAATAAAATATATCTTTATTCCTTCTTTTTTTATATTAATTTAGGTTTTGTGTCATTAAAATGAAATTACTGTACTTTTTTATATTGTAATTAGACATTTCTATTCATTTTATATTATTCATCAGATTCTCTATATTTCATATACTAATGATTTGGTTTTTGTTTATTATTAAATTTATGATATACTATTGTGTATCTCTGATCAAGATGTTATAGTTTCCCCCTAAATTTGTCATTATTCCCTCACTACTAGTCAATAGCCTCTATCATATTGGGAGGCATGATTGAGGCCATGTGGAGATAGGTTTGGATAATGGGTTTTTAAGAATTTTTTTTGGAACATTATAAAAAGAACAAATAATGATTCACTCATTATTTCTATGGTGATTAGTTAATTATGAGATTTTGGTAATTAGAACTGTGGTACATAGATATCATATTATTCGTGAAGGTTTTTTTTATTATTTATGTAATTTTAAATAACACATGGTCTTGTTTCAATTAATTTAATTTATTTCTCCAAGCATGCTTAAGAACAATTTTTATGAGTCCTATGTTTCACATTTGATTGTTTATTATAATATTTATAAAATAGTCTTCAATGAAAATAGATAATTTTTTAGACTTTGATATAAATATGAATATCAATGTTTAATATATGATTTCTTAACGGTTATCGTATTGAGGAGGAACATCGTTTATGAGAATGATTGATAAAACCACTGAGTATTACAAAATTAAAATAATTGGTTATTTTAATCAATGTTGGTATGTTTATACCTCATTCATCTAGATATTATGAATCATTTTGTTTTATTGCTTTTTATATCACCATGATATATTATTTAATAATAATTATATTGAAAATTTGGATAGAACATTTACCCATCAATTATATTGTCTATGTGGTTATGATTTAAAATTATTTATATTGCTAATTAATATTTAAAATCATAGTTTTCAAATGATATTTTTTCTTGTTTATATGTCCCTTTTATTATTAAATTTTTTGTTAGTATTAAACCAGGTTAATTGATAGATATTTATTGTAACATCCACCCCGAGATTATGGACATTGAGCAGTGTACAAACAAGATAAATCAATACTCGGACTCTTGCATGCCTCCATATATTTTAATAATTCTATAAAATATAATAGGGCTTGGGTGTTATAATAGGGAGAGTATACCTCTATAGCAGAATTCATAATGATAAAAAAACATCCAGAAAACCTTCAAAGTATAAAATCCGAGTACATAAAAGAAAAAAAATTATAAATAATAAATAAATATATAAGAATATATTCAGACAGGCATATGGTTATACCAATATTCAATATCATATGTCAAATTGGGGAAATATTATATATCATATAAATGAAAATAAAAAAAATTCATTTATTCAATATTGATGAAGATGATCCATACCATAAACCCATTAAACTATTTCATATGAGCTATCAAATACACTCAAGATTCATTGAGCCTTTTCAAAACATGAATCAAAAATATGTGAGGATCATAAATGGTACCAATATTCCCTATCCATCCAAGAAAGTTTCCAGTTAAACATTGTATTCAATCACCACTACAATTCAATATGTACCTAGTAATCATTTTATATAAATGTGACCTTTATGAAATTATAAATCCATGGGTACTAAATAGAAACTACGGATAATTTTTTCTTCTGGAGATGTGTCTCAAAGATTATCACATGACTATTCCACATGATACCAAGTGAAGCAGTCATATATTTAATGGTGAGTGAATAGATTCCTTTGGAAATGACCATAGTGAACAACATATTATCGATCCCATGATCGATTCATAATGGAATATCCCAGAAAATCCATTTCTATCAAGAATACTACATTATACATGGAGGATGATAATAGAAATCCATATAAACTTGTATGTGTTTTCTTGTGTACCCAACTAGGAAATCAAATAAACTTATTGGCCATGTTCCAGCATCATGGGTCTTCAATATGGACTTGAAGGTAGAATCCAAGAGGATTTTACAATATATTATTATAGAACATTATGATGAATCAATTGAGAACATCTATGAAAATAATAGATTATATGTAAGGGTGTTGGTTCCTAGGGTGATTTACAGGGTAAATATTATAAAAAAATTAAATAAATCCTTGGTAATAGACCATGAACAATAGTAGCATTCCATACCCTATGACAACAAGATATGTAACATCTATAGAGAAATAATATATGATGGAATAATAGTCCGGACACGTGTGAAAATAAACATGATGCTTGGAGAATAATCCTAATGATGATGATATAGTATGACTTTGAAATATATCATGAATATATTCTATAGAATACATATAATAATACATAATCAATACTTATTGCCTTAGAAAACACAATATTATGACCTTGTTGTGGCTTATTAATAAAAAAACCACATAGTATAATTTTTAATAGTTTCAAAAACCTATAGTTATTTTTTGAATTATGTTTTAGGACCCTATGTCTCATTCATGTCTTTTGTTTTAAAAAAATACTACCCATTAGTGAATATGGACTCATGAAATAACAACAATGTGTTGTCTCCTAACATGTGGTACCTTAATCAATTCGTTACAAAGTGATATATGACCCCACATATCAATTATCGATACATATGTCTACCTCACTAAAACAATAATTCCTATTACAAACCATAGATAATTATCTCAGAGAAACGATACATATTTTATGAAAAAATATTAGATAATTTTATAGACTATCCATAACAAGGTTATAAGTATCATAAATACATATCCATGTTTATTTGATGAAATAATGAAGGATGCAGGAAATGATGAAAAATTAAATATTAATATTATTTGATTAATAGAATTTAAATAAAAACATATATATTTATTTTATAATTTAATAAAATAATAAATAATTTTCATATATTTAATATAATATAAATTTTGATTGGTTAAAAATCATACACTTAACATGGAAACAAAAATAATTGTTTTTGGAAATATTAATTTATAAAAAATAATGATTAAAAAATATTTCTATGAGACTAAATGAAAGCACAAAATCTATATTTAAGACACAAGACTATAAAATTCATTTCATATTCATTAAATTCATTTTAATGGTCAAACATTTAAATTATAATATTTTTAAAAAAATATAATTTAATTAAAAATTCATTCTAAATTAAAATAATTTTTGTGGCCTGAAAATAACATGGAATGTAATTATTTAAAACAATCATTATCATGATTGTAAAATAAAACTAAATTTTTATTTAATAGATTCGTTTAACGTGGTCATTGGATACATAGTTACCAGTCACAATCAAAATTAATTTTTAAAATAATGAAGTAAAGGTATTTAAAAACATTTATTTCTAAAATAATCAATAAGGAAAAATAATTGATAATGGTACTATGTTTTTCAATTAAAATTTGGAGTGAAAGGTAAAACAAACCCTCATAAAAAGAAAATAATTAAATATTTTAAAATACAATTATTGGGAAACTACATCATAAAATTATGATAAAATTAGATTTGAATAAATATTATTAGAAATATGATTTTCCATTAAATAATTCACAATTCATAATCTATTGAAGTATTATTTGGTTCTAATTGAATGTGTGGATATAGAGTGTAATTTTTTGTTGTTCAAAATTGGAATTAAACATATCAGTGTCAATAATTTGTAGGAGATTAATTCTTCAAGGAGGGTGATTTGAATAAAAAAATTATTTTCCAATAGATAAATTGAATTATCAACATAGAATCTTAGGTTGAAATAATTTTATATTAGAACTAAAAAGATCAATATGGGGGTTTCTAAATAATTTGAAGGCATTACAAATAACAAAATCACAATGAACTTCAATATTTTTTGAATCAAAAACCTTTTAAATAAATAAAAAAATATGTATTTTTAAATCCCCTGATATTCAAGGTGAAAATTTTAAAAAAAAATTCAATGCAATTATATAACCTACGAAAATATAAATATAGTGGTAAATATTCCCATAGTCTCAAATGACGGAAATTGTGATTAAAATACAATAAATCAGAAGAAATTTTTTAATAGAAACGTTTGGAAATGGATGGATTAAAATAATAAAAATAAGTGGTATTTAATGATAATAAATATACAATATCATTATAAACATCATTTAAATTAAACATGGTGTATGAAATCCAAACATAACTCAATGTAGTTAAATGGAGATGGAACACTCTTATATTGTATTCCTGCATAGTTGAGAATGCTCTAATTTCTGGTATAATCAACATAACTCCCTTAACCCCTTACTTCATTATGTTATTAAAATTAGATTTTTTTATTATATTATATAATAATTATTTATAACATGTTTTATTTTATTTTGTTGTTTTTGTTAATTATTATAATATTAATGAATAAATGATTTCGAAAATATTTGTATTGTCGATTTAAATGCTTATTTATTAATTATATGTTTATAATTCATAAATTATATTATTTAAGTTAATATATAATTTATAATGACTTATAATGTTTTATTTCCATCAAATTGTTTTTTTATTGTTATTGGAGGTGATTTAAATAGTGTTATTTGTTTGAAAATGATTAATTAAAATTTATGAAATGTTTATAATAATTTAAAAAATTAAAATGTCATTTGATTAATAATAAAAAATTACTACTTTCTCCTTTTTGTTTCTTTTTATTAGTATTTATGTTTCCATATTAACCAGTGATATAAATATACAGCAATGTTCCCTTACCATGTTAAACATAACCAAAAAAGAACAAGTTATAATCGTTCGGTGAGTATTGTTTAAAATGTTACTCCACTAGATAAAAAAACAATATATTGATATTTCTTATTAAGGTGGTGAATTATATTATAAGATATTTTTAAAGAGAATAGAATTGTATATGGGAAATTAAATATCTTGATTCATGGAGGTGATGGTCTATATGTCCATACAGATTTCGTTCTCATTTTCCATAAAATATAAAGATATCAAAAAATTATTTTTTTAATCAAAATAAATTTCTATATATAATATTTATTGACTAAACAAAATCTCTTAAAAATTAGTCTATTATAGTTATGAAATTTTGATCTTATCCCTTATAGAGGATGTGGGCTTCATGTAATAAGAGAAACATTTTCCTTTTTTTATGTTTTAGAGGAATGTTTCAATGAAAATCACATAAAAAAATAAAACTTATATATATATATATATATTTAAACATGTTAATATTAGACACAAATGATGGAGAAGAGTAAATAATTACAAAATAAAATTATGTAATTGATAAATTTACCAAACTCATTATAAGAGAATATTAAAATATTAGACAATGGATTTGAGCGGAGGTAATTAAGAAAAAAATATCTACTAAGTGTATTCAATTTTTTTATTTCAATTTTGTTAAATTTTGGTTGTATCCATAAATCATGGAGTATGTTGTGAAACAAGCGATTTTGTTTTCTTTTATAGGGTAGTGGATGATCTGTTTTTAATTATATAAAAGGTAATATCATGATTCTAAAGTAAAGTGGAACCAATAATGTATAATAATGGATTTGGGGAATTTTTATGGTGGATAAATCCAAAAAAATACATTTTTAAAAATATATAACATTTATTATTTATTTTACTAATAGATTTTTTTTATTTTATCATATTTGGATTTTAATGTAGATATTTAATTTTACCAATGTAATTTAATTTTATAGACTAAAAATAATGTAATGATAATTAAATAATTTCTTCATAATGATAATGATTATGAAATAATTTTTTCCAAATTATATTTCTTAATTGTGGAACACTTTAATTATTTTATTAGAACACAAAATGTATAAATAAAATTTTAGAAAAAATTGATTTTTAATCCTAAAACTTATTATTATGATAAAATTATCATTATTTATGATTTATATGTAAATTATTGTTTCATTATTATCGAAATATATTTAATATTTATTTAAAACATTAAATAACTGAAATTGACTATTTTCAACTTATAGAAATTAAAAAAAAACAAAATGAAATTTAATAGTGTAAAATATTATCTAATATTCCAAAACATTAATCATGGATTTTATAACATCTATATTTCATTAGAAATTTGAATTTCAATTTATAAAATTTTATTTTATTAAGAAAATATCTTATAAAAAAAATTATCATTTTTAATTTAGAAAATATCATTAATGTGGTAACATTTATAAAATACATAATTTTCCCTATTCACCTTAATATTTATCATCTTAAAAAATAATCATAAAAAATAATTATAGGATAATAGTAAAATTATTAAACAAAAAATTATGAAAATTTTATAGTAAATAATTCGATTACAAATTTATATTTTTTTTAATGAAGAAACAAAATAAAATGAAATATCATTATTAATGATAAATTATTTTTTAGTTGTTCATAATTTTATTTGATATCATGTTTCAATGAGTATAATTTTAACATATTCATTCATATATAAAATTTGAAAACTATAACATTTGGATTTATTCTGTCATAAATCAAAATAAATTAAAAACCCCAAAAATTTAGAAAGGTAAATATTTTTTATTTTTAAATAATATAAATTACTTATCATATGGTTGTATGAAAACTGTAATTGAGTAATATTATTTTATTCTCAATAGTAAAAATAATTTGTATTGTTTTCTGTATAATATTCGTCAATTATTTTTTACCTGGTTCAGTTCACTACAGTGTATTTAAAACCCCATAAAAATGGTTATATTTATTGAAATAAATGATATATAGTAAAATCATTAGGTGTTTCATTTTCCACCAAGAAAATTAAAATTTTCTCCGTATTTATAATTTATAATCAATAATATATTTGGTATTATTGACTATTATATAGACATGAAATTGTATTTTATTTATAATTTGGAATTAGTCTTACTTAATTTTCTAGGTAGCAGACCCTCATATATTCCTACATTCTTGATATATCACAAAATAGAGTTTTATCCAATCCAATTATGCTAAAAATTCCTAACCATTGGATGTTAATAATGATATATGGCATAAAATTTCCTAGAGAGTTCATAATCATCCATGTAGTGTTAAGACGTCATAATTTTATTTAAGATATGAAATATGATTAATCAATTTCACTATTATTTAATATACATGTATATAACTAATGCATTTCCAATATCAAATAAAAATAATCTAAATGAATGATAAAAATAATTTCATGAAAAATATTTCATATATAATTACAAGGGATACAATATTAATAAATGTTTTCCATGAGAATATTTAAACATCATGGAGGTGATTTGATTCTCTTAATGAGATTCTTATATATACAAGTGTGGCTAGACTATAATCCATTAAGACATTTATAAATATTTATCGAATATTAAATGTATCATGATAAAAATATTTATAACTATCCACACAAGGAATTCAATACATAAGATTTTAATTTTTCTCAGTTAAAAGAGATCAATGTTGTGTATTGTATTCTTGTTCACATAGAATAGTGCACATATTTAAAATTTAACTAAATTCATGACATCAAAAGTATCTAATTCATTATTGGTACCTAGGAATAAAAATATTATACCACATTATGGTAATTAAAATGATATTTATTCCACAAACCCATTCTAATAAATGTCATCCTCTAATATAAACAATAAATCTTCTTGTTCCCTTGAGCCACTCCCATGGGAATTTCTTCCCAAAATATGGACATGTAAGAAGTTAAATCACCATTACCACATAACTATATCACATTATATCTATAAATATCCCACATAAAACTTTTTTTTGGATTTTTTGGAAGACTCAATTTACTAAACACGACTCATGATTTTTGGGTGAGAATGATTATATCACTTTTAAATCCAGCGTCATGACCATTTTTATGTTAATTATAATTATCATTTATTTATTCAAATCACTAATTATTAACTAATTTATCAATATTATACACATTTCATTATGAAAAATTAAATTTAGGGGTGATAACAATTATATTTATAAATGTTGAGAATGAATTATTAGAAGAAATTTATTTGAAATGATGTCTGTTCCCTATCATTTGAATTAGTAGACATCAATAATTGTTTTTCAATATCTATTTTGAATAATATTATCTTCTTATACTATACAATGATTCTAAAATACTTCAAAATTGTTTAAAAATAAATTGTATTTTTTTAATAATACACCTATTGAGTTTCTATCTATGTATGTATTTTTAATCCTAATCATAATGTGTTGCGTATTGATCTAGTTGATACCAAACTAGCCTTTTTCCAGTTGATTACACCTCAATGAACCCATGGATTCATCAACATTCCATTTTGTAAAATGGGATGTCCTGTCTCAGAAGATCAATACTCAATCCAATAACAAAATATTTTGTTGTTTTCTAACACTTATACGTAACTCTATGGTTTTCTCTAATTTTCACCCATCATAATAATAAAAAATGTAACAACCAAACTATTTCTGGGTAATAATTATGTGGATGAATATTAATTTCAATCATCTATTGGATTTAATATTTTGTAATCCATGAATGAAAATAAGTTTTTTAGAGTTTAATCATATACAATTCCGGTTTCAAGATGGGTTGTAACGTTTGTGCGTTGTACTATAGGTATGGGTGGTTTCCAAATGAAGGTCAAAATGCAATAATGTTTTGGAAAGATGTAGAAAATAGATTAAAAAATGAATGTATGGTTCATTCAATGAAATATTAACACATATGGTCATGGGATCGGTGTCCATGTAGATCATCTGATAAAATTATGTAAGTGATTTTTTAAATTAAAATCGTGGTTCAACACATTTATAATTGGCTGACCGAGAAAGCCAAATATAATTTCAATAGAAGATTATAGAGTATTTTCATACACCATTATTTGGGGTGGAATTTTAAAGTGAATTAATTTTTTCCCCTCATGATTCAATCTTTTCATCATTTTACTTGTTTCCATTAAATTGGATTGAATTTGAGTATAGATTTTTTTGAAATCCATAGGATCATGGATTAAATTTTCCTAATAGATCAACCATATACATTTCAAGAATATATGGTGTACATGGTAGATATTTTCAGACAATTTGAAGATGACTTAGGGAGGGTACATAATGTATGAATTTTAATATATTTTTAAGCATATTAAGAGAAATGACCTCATATAATAGAAAATTCATTCAATAATAGTGCAATTAACTGGATATGGTATGTTTTTGGAGGGGCCACAAATCATATCATGATGTTTTATTAATAAGATGATTCTCAATGAGATGACAGGTACTCTTTGGTACATAAAATAAATAGTATAATTATAATTTTATTATACATTATTATTTAAGGGTGATTCATGGTGTAATACATGTCCCAAAAATCATGGATAATGTTTTGTTCTCATAAATGATGGTCGATGGATCCAAATAAAGGGATAACTCTAGTATTGATCAAGATGGTCCCTTTAGCACAAATCTATATCTTAGTTTATCAATTTATGTGCAGGTTTCTATCCATACTACATGGGTTATGATATTTTGTTATAAACTGGAAAATAATTAGGCTATATTAAATGTTTCTTTTTCCCTCCATGTAGTGAATATATTCATGGAAGCATGTGTTTGAGTTGGAATTTTGATGGTTACATTTTCAATAAGGTCGAATGATAATGAGTGGGTTGATGAAATGTCAAGGATTTGTCATGCGATTCAAGTGGAGTTATGATAATGGAATGGAATGGATTCTTTGTTCAAGTGGATGGGTGTGAGTGGATTTTGTTTATGTTTTTATAGTGATAATTTGTTTTGTATCATGGGGGGAGGAACTTTCTCTAAAATATGGATTTGAGTTCATGATATGTTCATAGATTCAAATGTGTCTATTGAGTCCTAAAATTGGGATACCATTGAATTTTTGGAAATAAATTAGACCCCCACCGATTAAAATTAGAGTGATATAGAATGTAATAGATTTCGAAAGGCTATTGGTAGAAGAATCCGCAATGATTCATTATTTGGTGGGATTCAACTAAACCTCAGGGTTCTCAGTCTGTGGGATCCCTCAAAAGGTGATGTAACCATTAAATTATTGGATTGAAATTGTATTATTGATCATGGTTATCCAAAATTCTGGATTAACAAGAAGCATAATTGTTTGATCGAATGATATGTGTTAAAATGAGGGGATTTATATTTAGAGACTAGAAACTAGGTGTTGTATGGTTATTTGTGTGATTCACTAAAGTCCAAACTTATGGGCATATTATTTTTTAAACCATTGAGAAAATAAATCATTATAAAATTTATGGGATGTTTTAATTTCAATATGACCACTCTATAGTTTGTGGGGATAGGTTTCTATTATTACTATTACTAGATGAGGGTATTGGGTTGAGGAAATTTATGAACATAGATTATGTTGGTCAGAATGAATTTGATTTCTCTATGTGTTTGAATTATTTTTAGACCTCCCTGTAGGATTGGTCAGGGAATGATGTTAGATGAAAATGATGGGCCACATCATGTGGGAAGGGATGTGTTAAGACTCATTGAGATATGACTTTACCCAGTATCTACGAGTATTGGGTAAATAAAATTTATACATACCCACCATATTTCATCCTGTATGGTCTATGAATATGTGTCATGTAAATATGGTCTTTGTTGATTTTGTTATTGTTAAAAAATATGTACGATCGAGGACTACGTTTCATGTTCGGAAACCATTGACCTGAGAAGGTTGTGTACATCGTCGAGTGTTATGGAATAATTGTTAGTGCATGTTGAATCAATAAGCATGTTTATATATTTATTTTCATTTACAAATCTAAACACACGTACACACACAAATATATGTATATATATATATGTGTGTGTGTGTGTGTGTGTGTGTGTGTGTGTTTGTGTGTGTGTGTGTAGTGTTTGTGTGTGACAGTGTATTAGTGGTTATTAGTGACACCATGTTGGGTTTTGTGCTCAAATGCTCCACGAGCATCTATGTGTGTGTGTTGAAATTATGATTCCATGTCATGTCATGGGATATGTTTATTAGTAAATCTGGATAGAGAATCTCAAGGGTATTAAGATATTGGGGGAATTCCATGAGATTGATATATTCGGGTTTTTCATATTTAGTATATTAATTTAATTTTTTTACATGGAATCTTCCTAGTGGGTAAACAATTTTATTTATGAATCAAATGAATATATATATATTATTAATATGAATGGATGGTATTTTATTAATTCATTACTGTGTGTAAAGATTGTCAATTTTTGATGTTTTTCATTATAATTTCATGATATAGTCAACCCATAGTAAGAAATTTGATCTAACCATTACTTTTAAACAGTTATTTTATATTGTGGTATGACTGGGATCATTCGGTGTCCTTAGCCTAAGAATTACCAAGTATCCTAGAGTGGGATGTTTTAAATTTGAAGTAGACCATTTTTTTCTGATTTTTTTATATGGAAGATAGGTGGTCTGAGAATATTCAAGGGAATTTGTTTTATAATGACTATTTTAAAAGAGAATACATTTCCCAATAGGAATGAAAGGTTAACCAAGTATGGGATTTATGTAAATGATATTCAATGTTGAGGTTGTTTTATTTCACCTCTTATTATGTACTTTTTTTGTTATTTTTTGTTACAGTCTCTAGTAATAGTAGTAACAAGCTAGTATTATGCATCATTATAGGCCGGTTAGTTTCACAAAATAAATATTTTCCAATGATTTATTATTGATGATATATCCAACTATTGAATGTGTTAAAAATAAAAAATACACTGTTTTATTATATAACATATTGTTTTAATTATAATAAATTGTACTATGATTTAATTTCTTCTAGTCGTTGGTCATCTGATCTTTTATAGGGTGGTACATATATGATGGAAGATAATGTCTGTTGTCACAATATATATGGATATATATTATTTTTCAGTATGGGAATATGATTCCCAAGTAATGTATTTATAATGGATTGGTGTTCCTAAGATCAGATCTATAGAAATAGTTTTGGTGATTTATTTTAAAATAATAACCTATAAAGTGTTATTACATATAGCTTCGTTGGGGTTTTCTAAATAACTGGACTAGAATGGTATGTTGAAACCTGATGAGTTTTAGGTAAAGAAATCACAAATGACATAATAATTTGAGTTGTAATGTAATTCAATCATAGATTTTATTGATGATAGTTTTCAATAAATGAACGAATCGGTTCCCATCACAGTATGTTATTAATGTGATTTTATGTGTTATGATTGGTTCAAGAGTATATGCTATAGGAGTTGAGAGTGACACAGATATGGGGGTGTTAATGTGGTTAGATTTCACATGAGTGACAAGAGTTGGATTTTTTGATGCATTTTACATGAAGTTGAACACAACTTTATTGTAAAGCAATTGATCCCATCTCGATTTAGAGATAAGTCATGAAGTCATGAATTTGTTTTGTGATCAGGTATCACGGGAGTGTGAAACCATTTGTCTTGGGAGATATCATGTAGAATCATGATGATGAACCTGTGTGAATATTCTCATTGAATAAATCTACCATAAGGAGGAGAGAGTTTTTTTATAATTTTGGGATAATATATTATATTTCAAGAAGAGGATCTTGAATGATATACGTAGTTCTTGTATGGGTTGTGTTTCTGGGAATAGATTATGTGAATGACTATTTAAAATGTTAATGGGAGTCGATGATCGAAAGTGAAAATATAAAATATATACATTTGAGTGAATTTAGTGATAAACATTTCACGTCATTTAGTTAAATGGAATATGTCCCTTGTTTACATTTAGGGATATTATAACTCGATTGGGGTATCACAGAATGGTCAATCTAGGTTGAACCTTGATAGGTGCTTTCTAGGACCCCTTTTTCCAGGGTTAGTGTGATTATGTAGAGCATGGATCAACACAAATGACATGTATCTGATGTATGGAATCATTTTGGATTGGTGGTCATGGACTAAATCCATGATTTAAATTTCATAGGGATCATGACATTTGTGGGTAGAGAACATATATCTAGTGATCCTATAGTATAAGATAGTGGTCAGTGATCATGTTGACATTCATCTACTCGTGGTTCATCTAGATACAGTCAATTCATTGTATAATGTATGGATAATAGGCCTAGATGTTTTGGTTTTTGGGATAATCAATTAATTTAAATGATACTACAATGTGGGATAACATCAGGTTTGTTGAGAATAAAAAACACTCATGTCAGAAGGGTCATGGAATCAGTTAGTCTGATCTATAGATTGTTGACATGGAATTGGAATGTCGATGTGCGGTATGATATATTAAAATTTAGATCCTTCGGTAATACCAAACATTATTTTTAGATATAAGGGTTTTCTGAATAGGTATATGGCTTCGGGCTCAGATCTATTTTGGTTTTATCCATGAATGATTTGTGAAGTGAATCATTATTCATGGGTGAATCAAGGCTTGTCTAATGGTTCATTAGTTCAACCCATTTTTTTCATTATTCAAGATCTAACGTAATCAATTACATCATTATAGGGGATAATGAAGTGAATAAATGTCATGATAATGTCATTGGTATGTGAATTATATATGAAGAAATGGAAGATGGTTAGGTAGTTTTGTGCTCGATTTGGACCTGGTGTTTCATTCATTAGTGAAAATTATAAGGTGGTGAAAAGTTATCAGTTTATTATGTCTTAAAGGAAAATGAAAACTATTTTTGGGTAAATAATAATTGAAGATTTCTAAGAAGTGAAATTTTGGAGGAATTGGTTATTGAAAAATGAAATATATGCTAATATATTCATTTATGATGCAGTTCCATTTTTCTTGGGATTATATTGATATCTTTTCGGTAAACTGATGGATATATTCATATAGTATAGAGATGAATAAGGAGAGTTTTTCATATGTTCAGTGAGAAAAATCATTGAATTTTCTATTATATGATTACCAAACTCTGATTGGGGTTTTCGTTCATAGAAATGTACTTCTTCATGAGGAATATGAGTGTTTACATAGTGATTTTTTAATAAAAAATAGATAATTATGTATTTTTTAATGTGTAATTTGAAAATCATTACCTAGGGGATATATTTTCTAAATCCACCAAAAAAATTGATACCAAGAGTTCAAAGAGCCTTTAATGAAGTATTAACTGGTGTTTTTATTTTGGTGATTTTCTAAGGGTATGAGGTTGTGTTGGAGGAATTGATGGACGCTAGGTCTTCTCATAAATGATGGAATAGAGTGTTTACAGCATAAACCCATGGAAAACACGTTGACATATTCTTATAGAGGTTGACCAGTACACTAACCTATTGATCTGTGTCATTAACCATTGGTTCCTGTTTTAAAGTATTTATATCATATTTTTCAATGTTAAATGAGTCTCATACCCATTATCATTTTGGAGGATGGATCAAATTCATGGGATGTCTAATATTATACATCCATTTCCTATAATATAAATGACATTGGGTGATTTTTAGTGGTGCTTTTTTATTTTATTCCCCTATCTTATTCCACCATTTTTCCATAATATTCTCCCAACTAAATTTCATGAATTTGGGTTAGTTGTTTTTGTGATTTCAACCAGAATGTGTTTGAAATTATACAGATATAAATGGATTTTTTCTAAATTCATAGAGGATATATAAGGACACATCCATAAAAAAATTCATATTCATGAATTAAATGAATAATTCAAATTGAAGATCTTTTTAGGATTAGAGTTTTAGAGAATTAGGGCATAACTATAACATCTTATTGATTACAAAGTTGACACATCTACTTAGTTTCCATTTTTTCACAAAATAAAAACTCTTGAACAAAAGAGTCATGTCTAGTTCCATGAGTTAGATAGAATGACATTTCCTTGATCCCATCCTTGACCCTATTCATCTTTAAGTCGTGTGGATAACATTTCAAAAATATGGGATGAGCATAAAAAGACTAGTTAGGGATATAAAAATACAGAAAGAAAACATAAGTCCATTTATCCATAAGAATAAATGAAATCATACTTTACTGATAGAAATAAGAACATTAAAATACCTAATTAAATCAAAAGATTTATTAATAACTCATAGAAATCATAATACATAAAGCCAACTTGAGGCATTCATACATTCTTACGTAGGGAGTAACCATCATGGTTACGTTTGGAATACCCATTACAGTATATTCCCTAAATCTATTCGGAGAAACCTTAGAATTTAAATCCTTCGCATTACCCAATGCATTAGAGAGATATCTCGGGCTCACCCTCCCCTAGTTTATCATGGAACCACCAACTTCATAAATAACTCCCAAGAACCATAACATAATCATTTCATATAAAACGTGCATAAAGGATACATAACATTTCTACATTGCATTAACAATATAATATTTTATGATATTGATATAATAAATCCATTCTAAAAACAATTTTCAATACGGAAATACATTAAATGTGTATATGGTATTTATTTCTATTTTGAAAACATTACGGCTTGTTAAGGAAGCCATAGATCAAATAATACTAACGTTGGTGGAAAAGGCCATTGTCACTGCTTAAGTTAAAAAATGGAACATTCCTTTTTGTCGTTTATTAAAATGATTCGTACAGAAAATATTCCCTTTAAATGAAATGAAAATTCAAAATGGTTTAATACACCATATAAAATAATGCCATGTAGAAAACAAAAGATGCCTCAATGAAAGGAGATTGAGATGAAGTCTTGTACAAAGACGGTATCCCTAGATTAAGGATAAATAAATTATATAATTATGTGTGAAAAATATAAATACACATAATATAAGTGGGTATTATGTGTAAAGAAATCATAGGTCATCCAAACATATTCATAGCACTACATAATCAAATCGTATAGGTTTAACCCAAAGAATTGAAATTGGGTTAAGAAGTTCCCTTACAGAAATTCGACAGCCTAACAACGTCACATTAAAATTCAGGAAATGAGTTGATGATAGAGAAAATGGTATCTCATCACATGGACACAAAATTTACATCTTTAAGGATACAGAATATCACATCCATACATAATAATATGTAAATTAAAACACATAACAAAAAATGTCTTTTAAAAAGAGGAGGGTGAAAGGTTCCCTTACTGATTTGGGAAACTTTCGAAATGTAGATCCCATAAAAGAAGGAATTTGACATGTTGATGTAAATATCCTTAAGTGAAATTATATTACACAATGAGTAGAATAATGGGAAGTACTTACACCACTAAAAGGATATAGTGGAAAATATAGCATGAATCCCAAGAGAATAAATAGTGACAAAAAAACCCCTTACCTCATTTTAATCAATCATGTCGTATGACCAAAAGATAATAAGAACAAAAGAAATCATAGAATACCATGAATATAAATATAATAATGACAATTTATATCAAATGAAAGTACACAAACCCAATTGCAATAAATAATTGGCGAACAATGGAAAACTCACGGAATTAAAAGTGAGATAAGAAATCCCCTTACCTCAAGTGCGACATGTCTTATTATTTTCATTATATTCCGGAATAATAAACCTTGGTCAGTTTATAAATTCTTAAGGACTTCATTTAAAGTTTATTATTCAATTAAAATCCCATATTTTCCTGTTATAAAAATTAGTTAATTATGTGAGTTCATATCATATGTTTTTTCGATGTTCGGTACATGAGTCAAAAATAAACTTGTTTGATGAGAATTGTCCATGTAGTTGTAAGTACATCATCTCTGGAATGGTGTTCATTATTTAAATATCATATATATCCCATATATATGTATTTAATAATATTCCATAATGTTTGGAAATATGAAATGAAATTTACCATTCATGGAAACGGTAGGTCGTACGTACAAATGAACGCTACTTTAATTTTTTGCCATATTAATGGACATTAAAACAAAATGAGACATAGATATATTATAAATGCAGTATAATATATGTGGTATATATGTAACATAATTTCATTAATTACCTTATTTATAAAGTCCATGTTTGGCATGAACGAGTCGCATCACTTGACGGGCGGTTGTCCGCACTTCCTCATATGAAATTATCGCATTTGCACATCATGAAAAGCATCAATGAATGTTTTAAATATAAAATACAGAAGCATAGAGGGGACATAAATATAATATATATCATATATAAATATAGTTCCATCATAATGGCTGCCCTTAAAGGTGTTAAAAGAAGATTGAACAATCACTGATTCGTGAGGCAGTAATTCGCCACCCACAGAAACAGTATGTTCGTTAACCATTAGACGGAGGTGTGTGTAAGTGTAGGTATAATACTTATCATAAAAACATCCTAGTATATTGAGGATACTATTGTTATTATGGGATCAAATAATAAGAAGATAGTGGTGAGTAAATAAGGAAAATAAAAAAAAGAAACTCGAGAGAAGACATTACCTCTAAATTGGGTAACTCTTATTGAATTGAGCCAAAGGACACCTTGGAAATACTTTTAACCAAAGTGAGGATTTGAGGAGTCATCAAGGGAGGTGGAAGGATAATCTGAGTAGAGGTTGGACGACCTAAGGGATTGAGAGTTGTGTGTTAGTGGGTAGATATGGGGGCCTTTTATTAGAGGGAGGATCATCACTTTTGGAATGTCTTGAAATGTTACTTTATTATCAAATGTTTTTCAGATTTTGAAGGTCCCACAATGATATAATTAGAAGATAAGGTGATAAGGGTTCACAATACACCAATCCAATAGGTTTTCGACAAGTGTAAGTCTTATATTTTACCATATCTTTTCACTTTATTTAAATCATTCATTAATGAGATAATCACTACATCATCATGGTGTCATTAATATATTTATTTATTTAATGTATGAAAATTATAAAAACATACCACGATATAGAAAATACTTTTATATTTCCAGTGAATTCTTATATTCCAAGTGATAATTTATTTAAACCAAATTAAAAATTTTTTAGTTAGGATATACAAACCTTTTTATATTTCTCTTTTTTTAAATAAAGTCATAAATGTCACTATTACACCCATGTGACACCATGTGCCCCCATGTTCGGTAAAAAGATTACCATGGTCATACATGACTCTAAAATAGGATGTGGAAACATTTTCGGGTCATTTTATATTATTCGTATATTATTTTTATTACCTTTAACTACATGATTACTAATTAATCATGATAATTAAAGATAATTACCGTTGTTACAATTAATAATGTCCAAAAACAAAACAGTCTTGATTACATAATCTGGACCTTATGATTCCAAATATAGAATCTATATTAACAAATTCCAATAACTATAATTTAAATAATTAGTTTAAAAATAATTTTCATTGTCACAACCAAAGACGGGTTTTTAAGAAGTAATATTAATCAAAATATTGACATGTTTTACATCCAATGGAATAGTAAAATTAATTCCAATGAAAAACATTGTATTAAGTGATAAAAATATAATTCAATTAAACTTTAAAACCAATTAAAAGTAATGTATAACTATATAAATAAGTTAGATGAAAAAGCAGTTTTGCAGTATTTGTTCAGTATTCAATTAAAAATGAATATTTTTCAGAAAAATACAAAAAATTAATACAAAGTAAATTTGATATTCCAAATTCAAAATGATGGTAATTTTAACAAATTAAAGAAGTAGAAGTGGCATTAATTAATTTTATAATTAATTACCTTTGTCAAAACAAATAGCGTGTTTTTAAGAAACAATATCTATCAAAAGATTGACAGTTGTTTGTGTCCAATTTCAAAACGAAATGAATTCCAATGACCGCCATTAGATTAAATGGTAAAAATATATTCTAACTACACTTTATAACCAGTAAAATATAATCTAACCATCTAAATAAATTATATTAAAAGGAGGTTTTGAATTAAAATACATCATTTCTATTATTCATTAAAAAATGAACTTTATCAGAAAAATAAAACAAAATTACACAATGTAACATTTGATGTCCCAATTAAAAAGAATGATTATATTTTGACAAATATAACATATAAAATTGTCAAAATGTGGATTTAAAAAAGGGTTCTCCATCAAAAGATAGTTAATCGTCCTTTTAAAGAATAATAGAATATTTATGCTTAAAATTGGATTCATTTGCATTTTAAGCCTCTATCATTTATTGGGTAATTCTTAAAATATTTAACAAACATATATAATCATTTTGTAGTTATTTATTTTCATTCCCAACATTACACCGATTAGGCGTTAACTACAATTTAAAATAAAATTATTATATTATTATTGTGCAACGTAACATTTCAAAGAAACTCATTGTTGCGTATTGGGTACACCATCAAACATAGAATTACCTTTAATGTAATATTATCATTTTATTCACAAATATTAATAAATATGGAAGTTTCATATTATTTATTTACCTGGGATGTTACATCATTCCCCCAATTTGGGAACTATGTCCTCGTGATTTTAAAATTGGGCACAAAAACTTCATTGAAAGCCCCAAATAGGAAAAGGAGTATATTAAAATATCATGTTAAAAGAAAGAAAGAAAAGTACAAAGGTCACTTGAGATAACATATACTATGATTCCATGAAAACGTGGATATGGAAGAGAAACTAAAGGGTCATTTTCTGATGGAGAGTGATTGAAAAAATGTTTAGCTGAAAGTTAACCACCATAAAATCACAAACTTGTGATGGCTTGAACGGTATTTGATTCCCCAGTAGGAAATGTTAACAGACAACGTTTTTGTTTCATGTTACTTTCCATTGGGGAATTTATTTTTGAGCTTAACTGAATCATAGGGAAACATTCTTACTTTTAATGTTGACTTTTATCTCTTACTAGATATCTTACAAAAACTCATATTTTCACCCAAAGATGAGTATTTAGGATGACATGTTCACAATAAGAGTGCTATAATAAACTTCATGAGAATCACCTAATCCACAAAAGATGAACTATATATTTCCCATGTCATTAGACCTTATCCAAAACCAATATTTCTAGTACAAGATCAGATAATCCCCGAAGGGATAATCCTTTATAAAAAGAAATACTACACTTAATCTCCAAAATTCAACAAAAAACCCAAGGTTCAATAAAGACCATTAAATAATCAACTATCCATAAAATTCTTCAAAGTAATCCAAACAAAGATTGAAACCCAAATCACTAATGGATTTAATCACATAGTCTTCCACGGTAAATGTTGACATTTATATCCAAATAACATCAGTTACTCTTAAAGTATCATACTGAAAAGTAATTGACCTTATCAAATTTCCACCATTATAGGTTAATCATTTCCATAGATAAACCAAAATTAACTTATTCCTAATTCATAAGATCATCAAACTAAAAATAATTAGTCATACTAACCGGGGACTTCACGTAGTCTAGTGGTAGCTCATAAATACCAGTCACACTTTTGTTGTGGGTTCGATTCCCATAGCTTCATCTAACGCGACGGGTATTCACATGGATTGTGAGTTGTAAATTTTAAAAAACTACATAATTTTATAACCTTCCCACAAAGAGATAAATTATTCAAAAATAACCGTAACATATTTTAACCGCAAAGGTTATCTAATAAATTTCATTTTTCATTCCAAAATGTATTAACTCGTAATTACCTCCAATTCAAGGATCATATAAACCAAAATTTTTCTTTATAACTATATCCTCAAAATAAAATATATTTATTCCTTGAATAAAATTTTCATATATCAAACATCAGGGTTCCACATACTATAAAAATTCTTCTAATGTAATCTCATAATCAAAAGAGCCTTAATACTTTTAAGAATTTATCCATCCTAATATCTACCATAACTCTTGAATCCCTTATATGTTGACTTCATACTCATTCAACATACTTCATGATACATTAACCATTCCTTTCAAACGTATTATGAAATAATTCCTTCCTACAAACAAAATCATGAATCATATCTTAAGATAAAATAATAGGAAAAAATATGTTAATAAATAATACATACCTTTCATTGGTCATTGTTAGTTTCTTCATCATAAATTGGAATAGAATGAGGTATTGGTAAATGAATATTTATACGATCTCAGTGATCCCATTCCTGAAACATCTTCGTAGGACATGTGTTTTCATAATGACCATGCACACCACATTTAAAACATTCAATTGATCCCTCGGTAAGGAATTCATTCCCTTTCCTAGAGTCAACTAGATGATTCTTTTTTCCATGGAATGTTCTTGCATTATGAACATCATTTCCACATATACACCATCTTTCTGTCCTTTTGAAACAATTTCCTAGGTGTTTATTTCCACATCTTTGACACATAGTTTTTTTAACACACTTACCTTTATTATTATTAGCTGAACATCTGTAGGGATTTGTTTCTTGCATATATGATGCCTTATAAAAATAAATAAGGTTCATGTGGTCAATCCTGACTTCAGATAGTGGGTTGAGAATAACCAAAAGTGTTTTCATTTCAACTCCCATATAATTCAGTTGCTCGTTCGGAAAACCGTCACAGTTTTCGTCACATCCACCGTTACTTTGCTGCCTATTACATCCATCCATTTACTAGAACCAAAAAGCTCAGTGTGAGTATATCAGTAAAATAGTTATAGAATATCATATAATAAGGGAAAATACTATGATATTCTTATTCATGTTATCATATACTCATTCACATTATAAAAATAACTGCGACTCTTTCTAAAATCCTAACCATTATGGTAATGTCACTTGTTCTTAAAGAATACCCTATCCTCTAAAGTTATCTAAACCGGCCACTGATACCAACTATAAGGACCGGTCCTTAAAACATTACATAATCATAAATTAAATGAATAATTCACAACGAGGGTCCTTTCAGGTTTAGACTTTTAGAGAATTAGGACATAAATATTACATCTCAGTGATTATAAAGTAGGCACATCTACTCAGTTTCCATTTTTTTCACAAAATAAAAACTTTTGAACAAAAGAGTCATGTCTAGTTCCATGTTTTAGACATCATGATAGTTCCTTGATCCAATCCTTGACCCTATTCATCTTTAAGTCCTAGGGAAAACATTTCAAAAACCTGGGATGAGCATAAAAAGCTCAGTAAGGGATAGAAAAATTTGGAAAGAAAACATAAGTCCATGTATACATAAGAATCAATGAAATCATAATTTACTCATAAAACATATGCACTTTAATATACCTCATGAAATCATAGATTTTATGAATAACTCATAGAAATAATAATACATAAAGGTAATTTGAAACATTCATAACATTCTTATGTAGGGTGTAACCCTCATGGTCACATTTGGAATACCCATCACTGTATATTCCCAAAATCTATTTGGAGAAACCTTAGCGTTTAACTCTTTCACATTACCCAATGCATTGTAGAGCTATATAGGGATCACGCTCCCTCTATTTATCACGAAACCACTCGACATCATAAACAATGCCCAAGAACCATAACATAATCGTATCACATAAAACATGCAAAAAGGAAACATAACATTTTCACAATGCAATAAAAATATAACATTTTATGATATTGAAATAATAATTCCATTATAAAAACCATTTTCAATACCAAAATATTTAAAAATAGTATATGAAATTTAATTTTCTTTTGAAAACATTATGGCTTCTTAAGGAATCCATAGATCAAATAATACTCGTGGAGGTGGAAATGGTTGTTGTCACCGCTTATGTTAAAAAAAAGAAACATTCCTTTTTGTCGTTTAGTAAAAGGATTCATTGAGAAATGATTCCCTTTTAATGAAATGAAAATTTAAAAGGTATTTCTACACTGTATAAAATAAAGTCATGAAGAAAACTAAACAAGCCTTAATGAATTGAGATTGAGACGAAGTCTCGTACAAAGATGATATCATTAGATTAATGATAAATAAATTACATATTTATGTGTTAAAAATATAAATACACCCAATATATGTGGATATTAAGTGTAAAAAAATCATAGGACATCCAAAATTATTCATATCAAGACATAATAATTAATTAGAGGTTTAACCCAATGAATTGAAATTGGGTTAGGAAGTTCCCTGATAGAAATTCCACAGCCTAACATCGTCACTTCAAAATTCAGGAAATGAGTTAATGAGATATAAAATGGTATCTCATCACTTGGACTTAAAATTTACATCAATAATGATATATAATAACATATCCCAACATAAAAAGATGTAAATTAAAAGACATAAAAAAGGAATTTTTTTAAAATAGGAGGGTGAATGGTTCCCTTACTGATTTGGATAACTTTTGAAACGTACATCCCATGAAAGATAGACTAAACAATGTTGATGTAAATAACCATAAATGAAATTATATTACACAAATAGTAGAATAATTGGAAGTTCATACACCACTCAAATGAGATAGTGGAAAATATATCATGAATCTCACGAGAATAAATTGTGAGAAAAAAACCCCTTACCTTATTGTAATCAATCAAGTCATATGACCAAAAGATAAAAAGAACCAAATGAATCACATTATACCATGAATATAAAGAGAATAATGACAATATATATCAAATGGCATTACACAATCCCACATTCAATAAATAATTGGAGAACAATGGAAATATCATGGAATTAATAGTGAGATAAGAAATCCCCTTACCTCAAGTCCAACTTGTCTTGTTCATTTCATTAAATTGCTGAATAATAAACCATGGTCAATTTATAATTGCTTAAGGACTTCCTTTAAAGTTTATTATTAAATTAATATCACATATTATCATGTTATAATAATTAGTTCATTATGTGAGTTTATATCATACGTTTTTCGATGTTCGGTACAAGAGTCAAAAATAAAATTGTTTGAAGAGAATTGTCTATGTAGTTATAAGAACATCATATCCGGAATGGTGTTCATGATTTAAATATCATATATATCTAGTATAAATGTATTTAATAATATTCCATAATAATTGTAGATATGAAATGAAATGTATTGTTCAGGGAGATGGTAGGCCGTACGTATGCATGAATGCTACTTTCATTTTTTGTCATATTAATGACCTTTAAAACTAAATGAGACATAGATATATTAATATTCCGGTATAATATATATATTATATAGGTAAAATAATTTCATTAATTAAATTATTTATAAATTCCATGATTGGCATGAACGAGTCACATGACTTGAGGGGGCGGTTGTCCGTACTTCTTCATATGAAATTATTGCATTTGCACAACATGAAAAGCAAAAAGGTATGTTTTAAATATAAAAAACATAAGAATAGAAGGGAAATAAATATAATATAAATCATATATAAATATAGTTCCATCATAATGAAAACCATGAATGGTTTTAAAAGAATATTGAACAATCATCGGTTCATGAGGTAGTAATTGTCCACCCACAGAAAGAGTGTGTTCTTTAACCATTAGACGGAGGTGTGTGTAAGTGTAGGTATAATCATTATAATAACAAAATCCTTTTATATTGATGAAATTGTTGTTATTATAGGAACAAATAATTAGAAGATAGTGTTGAGTGAAGAGGGAAAATAAAAGAAAGAAACTCGAGATAAGACATTACCTCTAAATCAGGTAACTCTTTTTGTTTTGATCGAAAGGCTTCCTTGGAAAGAGATCTACCCTATGTAAGGATTCTAGGATAAAGATAGGGATTTGTAAAGATAATATGAGAATAGGTTGGATTATCCAAGGGCTTGAGATGTTTGGTTAATGGGGTAGAGGTGGGGGCGTTTTATAAGAGGGAGGAGGGTCACTTTTGAAATGTCTTGAAATGTTACTTTATTATAAATTTTTTTCGGATTTTAAAGCTCCCAAAATGATATATTTCGAGGATATGGTGATAAGGGTTATATATCCACCCATGCAATAGGTTTTTGACAAGTTAATGTCTTATATTTTACTTTATCTTTTCACATTATTTAAATCGTTCATTATTGAGGTAATAACTGCATCATCATGGTGTAATACATAAATTTATTTATTTAATGTCTAAAAATTATAAAAAAATAACATGATATAAGAAATATTTTTAGATGTACAATCACTATTTATATTCTAATAGATAATTTATGTAAACAAAATTAATATTGTTTTACTTAGGATATATAATCATTTGTTATATTTTTGTTTTGTTTTTAAAATAAAGTCATAAATGTCACTATTACACCCAGGTGACTCCATGGGCCCTCACGTTCGGTACTAAGCTTCCCATTTTCGGCCATGAATCAAAAAGGAGAATTTGGAAAGATTTTTGTGTCATCTTATATTATTATGATATTATTTTATTACCCTTAATTACTCGATAACAAATTAATCCCGATAATTAATGATATTTACTGTCGTTACGATTCATAATGTCCAAAAACAAAAGATTCTTAATTACATAATCTAGACCATATTATTCCAAATATGGGATCCATTTGAAAAAATTTCTATCTCATAAATTTCATTATTTTGATTGAAAATAATTTTCATTGTCACAACCAATGACGGGTTTTTAAGAAGTAAAATTTATTAAAATATTGACTTGTTTTTACCTCCAATTGAAATATGAAATTACATACAATGAAAAAAATTGTATTAAGTAAAAACAATATAATTAAATTACACTTTAAACCAATAAAAAGGATAATCTATCTATTTAATTAAATTAAATTAAAAATCATTTTTGAAGTATTTTTCACTATTCATTAAAAATGAACATATGTCAGAAAAATAACAAAAATTCATCCAAAGTAATTTTGATATTAAAAATAATAAAATGGCTTCCATTTTACCAAATTATAAACATATAATTTTTATTAATTAATTTATAATAAATATCCGCTATCATGACATATATTTTTTTTATGAAACAATATCTATCAAAAGATTGACACTTATTTATGTCCAATTTTAAAGTGAAATTAATTCCAATGACCACCATAGGATTAAATGGTAAAACTATATTTTAACTACTCATTAAACCAAATTAAAAAGATAATCTAACCATATAAATAAATTAGATTAAAAGGAGATTATGAATTAATATACAACATTTCCACTATTCATTTAAAAAACTGATCTTTATCGGAAAAAAAAAACAAAAATATACCCAAATTATCTTTTGATGTCCCGATTCTAAAGAAGGATTTTATTTTGTCAAATATAACATATAAAATTTTAAAAAATTTCATTAAAAAGGGTTCTCATCAAAAGGTGGTTAATCGACCTTTTAAGGAATATTATATTATTTATGCTTAAAATTGGATTCATTCGCATTTTAATCCTCAATCATTTATTGGGTAATTGTTCAAATATTTAAAAAACATATATAATATTTTTATAGTTAGTTCTACTCATTCCAACCATTAAAACAGCTAGGCGTTAACTACCATTTAAAATAATATTATTATATTATTAGTCTTCAAGATAAGATTTCAAAGAAACTCACTATTTCATATTGGGTACACAATCAAACATAGAAATCCTTTTAATGTAATATCAACATTTTATTCATATATATTAATAAATATGAAAATGTCATATTCTTTATTTACCGGGGATGTTAAATGATATCTTAAGATTTATTTTTATATAGTTGGAATGAATTTATGTGAATGTGTATTGTGGTGTAAATTTTCATTGGGATATTAGTGAATTATTTGAGAAATTAGTTCATTGATGTGACATTTACATTGGAAATTTTTGATGTCTTAAGTCCCAATTTGTCTCAAGAGTCATCCAAAACCTTTATTTTAATGCTTTAGAATTTTGATAATAGACAATGAGTTTTTTTAAAATATTTACTATTAAATTGAAATTATTTAATCTCATTTAAATTTGTTATAATTAATTATTTGGGATTATTTATTTGATACGGGTTCCTAAAAACATGGAAAATATTTGATAATATATTTGAAGCTTGATAGAGCTCTTCCATGGATTAATCTACTGTCAAGGATTATGGAACCTTTAACACAATATCATATTGATTTTTACACATGGGTGCAGATGTGTGTGTATATTTCATGGGTTGGGGAAAAGGACTAGAGACTAGGAAAGCACTTAATGATAATATCGGATTCATTGAGCAAATAATAGGTGAAATTTTTAAATGAAATTTGGTCCAAGGGAATCCCTAGTGACTATGTATCCATGGGAAAATCTTAACGAGTAAGATGATTTGAGGCTCAAGATGGGTCTAAAGCTTCTTGTATGAGTTAAGAAAATGGCCTTGGTTAGGAACCAGGATCCAGTGTGGGGAATGAGATTCATTGGGTTGAGTGCAGGTGGTAAAAATGAGCAATGTCTCAAAGTTGATGGGGGAAATCACTCTGTAATATAGTGGTGAGTTCTTGATCCATGATATGGGGAAAATGATCCATTTTTTCAAGTAATTGACATACCATTAGGGTTTTGATCATTAATTGGCTGCCTTAATTTGAATCTATGGTCAGGGAAAATGTGATTCATTAGAATTATCCCATAGTTTTGGGGCTCTGAGTGATAAATACTTTTGTGCGGTTGGGGTAATCTCATTTGTTATAGGTTAGTGGGATCCTTAAGGGAGTGATGTCACTAGTGTGTGATGGGATTGATATGTAAAAAAATATCATAGATCATTGAGGTTATTGAAAACCCATTAGTCTCCATGAAAGATCATCATGAACGTGTTATGATGAGGGGATATGTCTTGAAATACTTGATCCCTAGTTTAATATTGTCAGCTACATGATGTCCTTTGGGAATTGTTATCTGAAAGAGCATAACTATTCTCCCCAAAGACTTCATGGATGGTTATTTATTTCTATTATCAACCCAGAGTCTTCTGGGAGGCGTTTGGGATCTTTTTTACATGCCTAAAATCTATGCTAATGAGTTACTGTGATTTTGAAATCCCCAGACTCAGTGTGGATGGTTCAATGCCATGGATTTTATATGAGAAGGTAATAGGATCAAGGAAATTTATAGACATGTTTTTAGTCAGTCTTCATGAAATGGATCTTTCATGTTGTAGGATTTGGATGATGAAAAACTAGGTTGTTTTTCTATTATATGGTGCGCGATGAGGACGATTTGCCTCCATAGAGAGATGATGGATCAAACAAAGCTTTTGAATGTATGATCATGTGTAGTGCTTGTGGGTACATGGATATGGTTTTTGACACTACCCATACATGAGACTATATATTTTGGTCAGGAATAAATATGATGGAACTCGATGTCAATTAGATTATGGATTGAATCCAAAGAACTTATTTTCAGGAATTCTTTGTCCTAGTGTGCATCTGATGACCTGATAGGCATCTTTACCTCATCCGGAGATTGTCGCATGCCTCTTATTTTATGGTTAATTATTGAGAAAGATTGTTTTTTTATTTCTTTTCCTCATCCATACACATGAAATTGTTAACGTATATTAAGTGTGATTTTTGGGGCTATACTAAGTTATATTACCAAAATATTCATGGACATCTCTATGTGGATGGAGACATTTTGTTTACAATCCTTGTCAAGGAACATGTTGTGCATTTGTTTGGGTTATAGAAATATGTATTTATCAAAATATTCTATTGATGATCAGAGACAATTAAACTGAAAATATATGTGTTTTGAATTATTTACACTAGGAATCAACCAATTTAAAGATATGTTTTTTTAAATTCGGCGGTGTCATTTGTTATTATATATTGTTTGAGGGTTTATTTTGTGTACACCAATGTGTATAATTTATGGTTATCTTTAAATATTTTTTCTATTTTATTCATTGAAAATTTACCCCATATTTATAGATTAGAACCTCCCTATATGTCAGTAATATCTATCATAAGGGGAGGCACAAATGATACCATTTGGTTTCCTTATCCCAAGGATAGATAATTGCAACGAGGCTGGGAGTTACAAAATATTACTACACAAGTCCATATATCATGCAGTCTTTTTCTAAAATGAAATGTGGCACCCTAGGACAGAACAATTAGGATCGGTGTTAGAAGTACATTATTTTATAATAATTATTTGAAAAAATATGAGATATCCCAAATTAGACACACATATACTGCTATCATTTTAAAATTAAATATAGTAATAATTACAACATCCCAATAATTGATGGTATAGTGTCTTCAATGATTGGCTACATATGAAACATATTTTTTAAAAAAATATAACATTTATCCATTAATGTACAATTCTTGATCCAATTCTAGAAGTCACCTATCTTATACTCTACTTCATAACCCAGGGAATAGAATCATATGATGTCGTTAAGCAAAATCCCTTATAAAGGGAAAAGATATCATTATTTCATCAGGGGTTATATGAAAATAATTTTTTAAAACAGGATCATGGTATAAATATATTGTAAATAATATAATGAACTATAATTATGGTCCAAAAGACCTGATACCGTGAAATGTAATCTAAAATTATAAATTAAAAGTTTTCATATGATTCTGGAAATGTTAGATAATGTTCTTGGGACCTAAAAATGATCCTAATAATAATAATATGGATTTTTTAAATGTGAATCATAACAATAAAATATGAAATAAACTTTATCAAGACGAATCATCAATTTATGATTATTAATAACGAACATTCTACCCATTAGTGACCTTGGGTTCTCAAACACAAGACTCATTAGTGATTTAGGTTTCATAAACCAATACCTTTTAGTGAAAGAGTAATTTCAAACCTATATTTCATAACTAACATCAGTTTCACAATCCTATAAAAAATTAGTGACTTAGGTTTCAAAACCCTATAGTCCCTTAGTCACATAGGATTCACAAACATTCAACCCATTAGTATCTAAAGAGATGGAGAGAGGTAACTATTGATTTATAGGGTCATATAATACACCATCCATAAATAATAAATATAAAATTTGTTCCACATAAAATAAATAATTAATATTCAAACATCACTTCATTAACCTATTGAAATGAGATTGGTTTTGTGAAGGAAGTTTTTTTAAATTTCATAATACATCGAATGAAATTTGGTGGGTGGTATAATATGAACATATCTAGTGTGTATTATAAGTAATGTTAAATGGTTTTGGGATATATGGGAAACAACATTCAATGATTATTGGGTAATGAATATTGACAAAAATATCTAATTGTGAAATGATTTCAAACATAATTAACAAATTTTATTGAAATGAAATACAATTATTTTGATAATAAATTTTATAAACTACCCATTAAAATAAAAATATTTTTTGATGATACAATTTTATTTAAATAAGGATGATTAAAAATATCATCATTATGAGGACATAAAAATAATTCATATTGCTTCAAATAATGAAAAAACTAATTTCCAAATAAAAATATTGAAGGCATATTTAAAAAAATGTTTTGAAAAATATAACCATATTTTATTTATCCTTTAAAATAATTATGAAACAAAATCATTTGTAAAACAATTTTAAAAACTAAAATAAAGCATTATAATGGTAAATTCAAATCATGGTGAAGGATAATATAGAATATATTTTAAATATTATTTTTATGATTGTTTTAAAAGAAATGTCATAGTTTACATTAAATTGTCATTTAACAAATGTAATGTGCATTTTATTCAAAGGAATTTACATTTAAAAACTATATTCCGTATTAAGGAATTGAAAAAGATAATTTTTTTCAATTTAACTATTTTTAAGAAGATGAAAAATATAATAAAAAATGGAAAAACGTTTTGATATTTTAATGTACCATTTTTCAAATACATGAATCATAAAATGTTGTTAAAAACTATTTATCAAAAGGTACAGAGTGAAATATAATGGTCTATTGAATTTATTTCCCATATATTTTTTCCAAAGAAAGAGATCGTTGAAGGAATGAAAAAATATCGTATAATGGAGAAATAATTATTATAGATATTTTTAACTATTCTTAACATTTTAATACTTTTAGGGGGAATATATTCCACAAGTTGTAATATTTAAATAAAAATGTCATTTTAAATGGGGAGAAAGGGGTATTCATATATAAAATTTTTGTGGGGATCAATCCATACATAGAACTAAGAAATTGAGGATAAAAAATATTAAATCAATGAAGGGGAGATCATGTGAGAAAAATCCCATAAAACATCATTATTAATAAATCCTATGATACTGAAACGTATAACATGTGATGGATTTTTGAAACAACTAAACATTATTATGAAATTTATAAAACGTATTTCAGGTATAATATATTCATCAAAAAAAATTAAGTCGTTATTGAATATGTAAATGGTCACAATGTTTGAAAATTAATATCAGAATCCCTTAGATCTTACGAATCAATTTACCAAACACTCATTTTATGATATATCATAAATTTGAGGTTAAATTACCCTGAAATAAATAATTTCCAGGATATTATATATTTTATAAGTGCTGTCAATACTATTTAAATGTAATTAAGTTCAAAATGAAATTTATATATTGATGAAATGAAATCAAGGAAAATCACACTTACCTCGTATTCCAGATTAGTCGAACAAGGAAAAAAATCATTTATAAAAAAATAACTCTCATAGTGATTTATTTCAGATCATATTCTTATCTATGAAATTTGATTCTCATTAATATTTATTATTAATTAAAAATCAAATTTTTAATGATAGTTTATTTTCATCAATGGCTATGTATTTTTTATTAATTTTAAAAATCATTTTAATATCTTGGTTGACCCCATTATATATTAAAATGTTCATCATTCCAAAATAAGTTAAAATACTATAATTTATATTTTATATTGACTTGTAATGAAAAAATTGTATTCCATTATATTTTCAGTCAAGATTCATGAATATGAAAATTTTTTAGTTCTTATTTCAATAATTTTTTAATGAAACATTGGTCCATATATTAATAATATGTTTAATAATAATTTATCCATTATAAATACATTAAAATTATTAATTTTGGTTGTCATAAATATAATTATTTTTGTTTCAATATTTTCCCATTATATAAATTTATAATGATGATCATATAGATGGTTAAACTAACTCAAACAAAAATATTCTACAATGGATGGTTTTTATGGTTTTTGAAGAATTTCCTTTCGAATAACACCATTTTTATTGAAGTATAATAATATTATTAATATTTTGTTATGTATTGGAATTTTATTTTATGATTTTTGGTAAATAATATTATTCAGGATGAAAAAATAATTTTGTTTCATCATGGAGGTGTGTTTCTGCATGTACACACATGCATTGATCACAATTTTAATAATTTTCAAGATGGTAGGAAATTGTTTATATTTTCACAACCATAAGAATGTTATAAATATAATATTAATTCATTAAATACTTATTTTTAACAAGAATTGTATGGTATTTAGGTCAAGTGGGTCAGGTATGTTTTGAATGTGTTAGTATGTAAGTAAAAAAGACGGAATTTTAATGGTTTGAATTGAATGGAGGAAGGTAGAAAAATTATTTTTCCATAAAAATAATAAAATTCCATTATACATATGATACTAATGTAATTATTTCAACATGGTAAGATTGTATTCGATCAAGGTAGAATAATAAAGAAAAGAAAATAAATATAAATGGGGTACTTGATAATTTTACCTTACTCTATTGATTATATCTTTCACAAATTAGATAAAGTATTTGAGAGGAATAATTTTGAGAATAAAAGAAAAAATATTAATTTTACAAGAGTTGTGGGGAGTTATTTGGGAAATGTTTTTTTAATGAATGAGTAATGGTGTGTGAGGAGGACTATAGAGATTATTGATCCTTTTATATAGAATATCAGTGAAATTTTTATTTAATATAAATGTATATTCAATTTTATAATGTCATGTGGATCCAATAATGGACAATATAGTATTATGGGAATAGTTAGGGATGAGAAATTTTATACAATAATTTTTTCATTTAAATTTGAAAACATATTTATAAGTAATTTTCTCTTTATTTATTCAGATTTTCCAATTTTGGTTTCTATAATGGAAAATTTTAAATTGAAAATTAATTAACTTTTTAAACCTTAAAATAAAATGTTATTTATTAAATAATTTAAAACTCATTATAAAAAATATGAAAAAACCCATCCAAAATTTTATAATGGTGATATAAATTATGTTTAATACTTTCTCACATAAGGTATAAAAATCATTTTTAATAAAATTGTATTTCTATGATTAAAAATTAAGATTAAGAAAAAACTATTAAATTTTTTTGATTACAATGATATAAATTGGATAGTTATTATCGAAATATATGTTTTATGGATATAAAAACAACTATAAACCAAATTCAACCTTTTATATAAATATTAAAAAAAGACCAAAAAAATATTAGTTATAGAAAAATTTTAAATATGAATCCTAAAATTTTCAACATTAGTTTTAGAAAGTAAAAAATTTTATTTTAAAATGACAAGATTAAAATTAATATAAAATTATATAAAAAATAATTCAAAAATATTAAAATCATTCTTTTGTAATGGTCATTTAATCAAAAAATATTTGTAAAATCATTATTTTTCACCATTCAATCAAGAATCATATTTCTTAAAAAATATGTAAAAATTTTCTGAAGATAAATTTTACATCAAGAATTATAAAATTAAATCCATTTAATAAAAAAAATTATATATAAAAAAATTTAGTTTTAAAATTAAAATAAATATATAAATAAAAACAATTTTTACTAAGAAATTTAATTTTAAAGGGTTCATAATATTATTTATTATAAAATTATATGTTTAATAATTTACATATATCAGTTCATATAAAATATTATAATGTTATAAATATTTTTCATCTGAATAAAACATTTAACACTATAATAAAACAAATTTATTCTGAATATTATTATTTTTATACACCAAATAATATTAATTATTTATCCCTTAAAAGTACATAATTTTATTATTTGGAAATATATTTTTATTTAAAATATTGAATATTATAAATTATTTTTTCTAATTTATATTATTATTAGATATCATTTATTGTTTTACATTAGTGTCTCATGTGGATCATAATATGAAGAATAATATAGTTTATAGATGGAAGGATATATAGTAATATATTATTGTTTTACAATAATATAGTTTATTCATTAGTGAAACACTAATTTTGGTCACTCATATTAGAGGGGAAAATAATTAGTGTTTAGGGATTAAGGTTAATATATATTCGTTCTAAAAATATTGGAAAATTCTTGTTATAATTTCAAGAAATTGATGTTATATGAGGGATGTAACAATACATGGTTGATCATTCACAGGGAATGATGTGAATATGGGCTTTAGAATTAATAATATATGAGGGAAAAGTATGTATATAGAGATGCTCGCATTTTATATATAAGTATTTATTGTTATTAGATGGTTATTAATTACATGTCGTTATGATCCATTCAAGAATGATATAGGTTTACCATCATTGGGGACTATGATGCATAATCAATTGGTACATAAATGATCTATATCATTTCCTTTGACAATATTCATACCTAGGACCCGTTGTTGTCATATCATACTTAGAGACTTTCTTCATAGCCATGGGAAATGAAACGTAGTGAATCGTGAGATCATATGATCTGTAAGGTTATACATAAGGGATATCTATCTAAAAAAAGAAATGTGCATAGGACAAGAATAAGGTTTTTAATACATGATCCTAAAATACAAAATTTACACCCTTTCGGTCAAGGATCATTAGTCCCAAATTATGTCATACATCAATGTACTAATTGAATAAGTATTTAATAATATTAAATAATCATCAATAATAAATAATTTTCTATTAGAACATATAACTATAATAACACATGTGTATGTTACATATACATAAGAAATGAAAATAATTTCTTTATTCATATACCACTTAAAATACTATCATTGTGGTCTAGGATCACTACCCATCCAATCATTTCCATAAATAATTCTTCCTCGCAAGACTACGTTATTGGAATAATTATCTTACTAAATTTTTTTCAATATACATTCATGTCTATATTATCTTATGATATATGTACATTCTCTGAATGAATTTATGGGTGTTAAAATTCTTGGTCCTCTGGTTATATAATAAAAAACATATATATGTGTTCCACAATATCATATAAATTCAACATAATATCATATCATAAATCGCGGGAGCAATCAGTGAATCATGAACATTTAATCATAATAATATAAAAAAATACATAGAAATGTAAATAGGATAACATTAGATTTTATAATTATTCAATCATATAAAACATTTAGTGATGATTTCAAGAAGATGATATTATTTTAGCTAACTTGAATATGAATTTAGGAAAAAACATTTTATTTTCAAATCAGTAATAAAAAATAATCAAAATTTTAAAATTTAAAGGAAAATATATTATTTTAAATTAAAAATTGATTATTTGAAATGAATAATTAATTAAAATAGTGTACATGATAGTAAGAAATTTCATCCACCTATTTTTTATAAAAACAAGTTTCAATCCAAATTTTTAGTCAAAATCTAAAAGTACCGTGTTCAGAGATTAAAAAAAAATACCAAATTTAAACATTTTTCGTGAAAATTAAATATAAGAAAAAACTAATTTCATAAATATTTTTTAAACAGTGAAAACTTTATAGGAAAAAATTTATGTATAATACAGTCATAGAAGAAAATATTCTTTAGTAAAGTGAAAATTAAAGAATATTTTCCATAAAAATGTTATTTTGATATATTGATTTCATAAATAGTGTAATGTGAATGAAAAATCATTAATAAAAATAATTTATATGTGAAGAATGAAATACATAATATCTTAAATATATTGTTTATATAATTTCATTATTGTATATTTATTCATAAAGAATCTCATTAAAAATGAAATTATAATAGGAAGCCCTTACTTCAAGTTCACCTTCCCTGACATTCTCTACAACCTCCTGTATTAAAAATTTATATTTAGTATCTTGACATCCCCAAACTTTTATCATAAACATTTTAAAATTCATTTTTTACATATGCAATCTATTCACTCGTTCATTAAAAATCATTCATTTCTGTCTTTATATTATTTCTTTTATATCATTCTTTTTCATGTTTTTTTAGTTCATAAGATTGAAACATTTATTTTGATCATGGAATTATCATAATAAAAATAATAATCATGATATAAATATCATATATTAATTATATATATATATACATTCATATAATTTAGTAATAAAAATATAATTACATCACTTCATTGAGATGAATGTCTGTATATATACATGAGTGATATTTTCATTATTAAAGAGAGTTGGAACTATGGAAAGGTAAATAAAAAATAAAAATTATAAAATCAGACATATATAGTAAATATAATTTGTAAACATTAAAATAATTCTAATAAAAATCATCAATTTTAGTGATGAGAAATGAATCGTCTCACAATCGTGTGGTAATAGACTTTACCTATGCAAGATAAATATTATTATCTCCCAAAAGAAATATAAGATATGGGTATTAGTTCTAAAATTCTCATAATAACAAGTCATATTATTTAGAATATATTATTTATCATTTAATGATGTATAAAATATTTTTTTAGTATATAGATAACGAAAAAAATTGTATGATTCTAGTTATTATTTATACCATTTCTTTGAGGGACTACCATAGATTATACCATAATACATGATGGAATATTCATCGATGGATATGTTAAATTCTATGATAAATGGTTTTAATCTATGAACATTTTTTGTATTTATTTTTTAAGATATAAATCTAATATAAATTTAATAATGGAGTAGGATATATTATTTTTATAAGTGGGGGGAAGGACACACATAGATATTTTAAAATATTTTCAATGATATAAGGAATGATTCTTGGGAAAGTGTCTATAAAAGGACTTGAATTCGAATGTAGGATATTATATGGTTGAAATATATTCAAAAATTAATTATTTCACATGTTTGGGTGGGATTATATAATTATAATTTGGAATAACTACCATGTAAAAATATTTCAAAATTCATTGTGGATACAAAATTTTACAGTTTTTATTATTCACTATGAGAAGAATTTATTTTCATCCCATGAAATTAAATTAATTAATAAAATTAATAATATGAACTAAATTATATATGTTTTTATTAATATTTTTTTGAATTTATTTTAGAATAATATTAAAAATTGTAATGAAAGGTCATTTAAGAAATGTGTTTTTAGGGCCTGAAAAGAAATGATACCAAATTAATGTATAATGATTATTATTGTGTAATTTATTATAATATATATAAATAAAGCATAATTAAGTTAATTTATGATAAAATTAAAAACATAATGATATGTTGAATTTTGATTAAATACTATTTTTTACAAAAATTATCATATTTTTCAAATTAGTGAAATACAAATCTTTTTAGTAAAATTCTAAAAATCACCCTACAATAGTATTTACATGATTATTTGAAATATGAGACACATTTATTCAATTAAAATTCCTAAAAATTGTACAAATTAATTATAACTTTTATTCAAAAAAATTATGTAAAATGTATTTTCAATCAGAATAAATTTATTAGTTGTGAAATGAATTTTCTGAAAAAATTTTTAATTATTAAATATAAATTAATCCAAAAATTTAAATTATTTAAAAAATATATAAATATTTTCCGAATGAGGTTATTAATATTCTTAAATTCAAATTTATCATATGGGATTTATATCACTACAATATCATGGTTAATTTAGGATCGAGGATTAGTGTTAGTCCATATAACAAATACCTCAATTTTATTTCAAATTGAATAACTAAATGTATTGGGGTTTAACATTATACCCCAAATTAAATTAATTTCCCCATAAAAATTATTTCTATGTGATACAATAAATTGTGGATTTCTCTACCTATTATTTCCTCAAGTTCTCATACAGCTTTCTCATATTTCTAATCCCTCTAATGAACAATAACTAGATGAGTAGTATTGCAACCTAGAAATTTACATGTATGATCTATCATTTCATTAAGTTAATCTTCATAAGAATGATCCAAATATACTGGTACATCTTATGAGTTTATAATATGTGGATAATCCTACATGTAATTCCTCAACGGATATCCATGGAAAATATGGTGAACTTGAGAGAGGTTAAGTGGAAGGGCCATGGGAAAAGAAACTATCCCAATCTAATCATGAATATTGGAAGGACAAATAGACCTAGAGATTAAAATTTCTATATTTTAAAATTTCATAACCAAATTGAATTTATAAATTCATAGTATTACCTTCTCACCAACATCAGGTTCTAAATCTCACAAATGATTATTATAATTACGTAACTATTGATTTCAAACTACCTTGATGTGATGTGGAATGGTACTAACCATCATTATAATTTATCATCTGTCAATATCCACAATTTAATTCTTTCTCTAATGTCATAATTTCATTTTAAATTTATTTACCACTTATTATAGAGGTAAACATAAGGATCCATGTGAATTTTCATGTGAATGATATTTTTGAATGAAAACTCAACTAGGGAAAAAAATTTATCTAGAACACAACTCGAATCAATATATGATGATTTTTAAATATCTCCCTATGGTTGGAATTGTCTTATCATATATACAATCTATCAAAGGATGATATACAAGACTGAAAAGAACCTTAATCATTAGTCTAATTAATACATCAACAAAAAAAAATCGAAACATTAGTTATCGATTAGATATAATAGAACATGCTACTACATGTTACCTTATAAATAAGATTACATATATACTAGAAATATGATCATGTCTAAATAATATCATATTGCAATTATGTGTGCTAACATCATAATCTGATTGACTATAACCAAAATAAAATTATGTCCATTATACATTTTGCGAGGTCTGATGAAAAAATTGATGGAGTTATTTTCCCATTTCCAATATTGTATGGGTAATTATTATAGCATCACTTAGGAATTTTGTCTCTCATCATAACCATGTTGACTTACAAAGCACCTGGATACAAACTCTGCAATATCGCTTTTCAGGTTGTACCCTAAAAAATAGTCTATGAGATCTTTACACATCATTGTACTTCTAGGATGAATAGACAATTGTGATCTATGAGAATATTCAAATAGATTTTCCTTCAAGTATGGTATTCATGGAAAATATACTAGGGTCATTAATCTTATCATTCAATCATAATCAGAATTTCCCTCAATAACATTTCATATCATCTTTTTTCACTCAACATCCTCCTTTTATACCCCTTTAATTATCCCATTTATAGGGGTTAAATAATAATTAGAGAAATCTAGTATTTCTATGATTCATTAAAGATTTAATTTTCCATTATAATACTAAGAATAAGTGAGATCATTCCAACTCAATAAATAATAATTCATGATGTTTCCATTTCCATGGTGGAAATGTTTGTAGAAATCGATATCAATAAAAAACTCTTACATTCATATATAAATCATTTTCAACTAATTATTTGTGGGCTAATAAATATAAAAATAATGATCCATATATATAAAACACCATTATCCAAACTGATAATTCCTCCTTATAGTTAATGTAGTGAATACCACAACTAACGCCAAATTATTTGTTAGGTATCTTTTATCACGAACCTTCAATAGGTTTGTGTCATAAATTATAATTGTATCATACTAAATAAATTATGAATATTGGCTATAAAAATATTCATTAATCTGTCATATAATCCCAAGACTAAATAAGTCAGTGGATCTGTTAAGCACATAAGTTATTGAACATTCACATAATCAGTCCACTAAGATTATGATGTGTTTGGTAATTTTTATCATGAACCTTCAACTAGTGGGAGTCATACACTGACCAAACATCTCTCCAATTAATTGAAATTTTCTTCACATTCATTTTTTATAATTGATTCATTGAATAAGGGTATAATATTTTTTATTATGTAGTATGATATAATTTTAATTTATGATATAGAACAATTTAATGTTCAAGAAAAATATTACCTAACAGATCATAGTAACTGTAACTAGTTTTTTAGAATATTCAATAAATTATTTTCTTTATAAATCCACTAACATATTCTCTCTTAAGATTATAAAACTCAATAGTGAAACTTTTTTAGACAATTTTCGTACATGTTAAATTTTTTATATTGCTTATCCTTCATTATGATATTTAGTAAAATGATTAGGTGAACCTCATGGTCATACTTTCCTTAGGAATATGTATTAAAATATATTCTATAATTACTACAAAAGACTGATAATGTTAATATCTAATGATTTTCCCCATTAAATCAATGAATAATTTAGGGAAATTACTAAGACATGATGTAATCACTACAAATTCATAGATCCCATAAATAAAAAAGAAATATTTTCTTGTGTATATATTCACTATTTACCCTAAAATGATAGTATGTACTACATAGATCAATCGTGGAAAAATATTTATCACCTAATTGTTGATCAAATAATATATGAAAACATGAGAAATGACACTTTTTCATGAACATGATCATCTTTTGTTCCCCATAATCGATGAGGAGTCACATTAATCCATCATTTATATAAATAAAAATAAAAGTTGATCCCAAGGTGATGCACATGGCCCAATAAATCCCATATCAATATTCAAATGGGGTTTCTTATTAAATTCTTGAAAATCAATATGGGATATTTTATACAGATTCCTTGAAATAGTTGTAGCACCATATATGAGTACTATAGAAATCCCACCTTCCAAATTATTTGTAGTTCTATGAAACACCACCAGAAAGACGTCTATAATGATTCATTAATTAGTAACTTCATAAATTTAATGTTTCTACATATCCATCTGAGATAAATATCCCCATTTAATATGAATCAAGACCAATGATATAGATTTCAATTTCATTGGATGATTATATTTTCCATTTAACTAATAAAAAATCATATGATGGTTATAAGTACAAAATTTCAAATCGTTATTGGAAATTTTTCTAGAAATTATATTAAAATATAAAGTCTATACCAAAAATCACAGCAAATAAAACAATATAATGAATAAAAATATTTCTTGTATGTAAATTCACTCAAATAGTCATTGGATAAGAATAATAGACATGATATGTGATCATTAAACCACTGTGAATTTTTAATTATAATTTAAAATTTCATCATTCCGGATATGAATTCATATTCCATGATACTATAACTAAAATTTATGAACTCATTTAACTAATCTCAAATAATATACTTCAATAACTGGGTGTATATATCACCCAATCAACCTAACCATTATATATATAATCCCCTACTAAATAAAAAATGGTTATCATTTACATAATGAATCACTAATCATATGGATAATTCTTATAATTTTCAAAATCATTTAAAGGATATCTAAATAAGTATAGATTCTTTTCGATCTCTGACACCGTTGGATTAAAATAGTTCATTAATGATAAAAAAATTAATTTTCAATATAATGTTTCATAAATAAAATTTTAATTAACGTAATCATATACTACGGGAGTTTCTAAACAGGGGTCCAGTCAAGTCCCATAAACCATACACTAGAATAATGGTCAAGATATACTCATACAAACCCTTTTAAGGGTAGTTTCATTTGAGAAAAAAAAATCCTTTCTAAGAATATAGAAAAGTATTTGTAGCTCGTCATGGGGTAAAATAAAAAGAGGGAGTTCAATTATATATCAAAAAATAAATGAGTGAAATTGAAGGTTAAAAATTTAATTTAAAAAAATGGATGAAATTAACACCATATGAGGAGATGTCCAAAAAAATCATAAGTGATTTTGTGAATATAAAATTAATAAAATTAATATCTGTTGAATAATAAAACATTGAATTATTTTAGAATAATTTAATTAAAGTAATTTCATGGACTAAACAATTGAATAAATGAATTATTGAATGCGATAAATTCTTGAAATTCATGAATTTATGTAAAACAATATATTAGATAATGATATATGGAAATATATCTAAATGAACCCATATATTTAGCACATTAATTGCTTAAATATTTAATTTATTAGACCTATAAATTAATGTTAATATTGTTTCCAATGCATTCCATGTATTTTTATGTATTATAAAAAAATAAAATTTTAATATATATCACCTCTTTAATGGGAATTCTAGAAATCATAATAATATTTTCCTCTTAAAATTTTAATATAAATGGATGGAAAATAATATTCTGTCACTATAATGACATTGAGAACTATATTTTGAATATTGACATAGGTGGATGATTCCTAGGAAGAAATTACATTTTAGATTTATCTCAATTCTCTTAATGAACATAATAAACATGTTTGAAATTAAATAGAATAACAAAATAGGTTGATCAGATATATAATTTATAATTCAATTATTAAATTATTATAAAAAATATGTAGAATGATTTCAAAACAATGATTAATTTATTATCAAAGTGTGTTTCTATTTTCTAATGGGATAAAAATTATGTTCCAATGTCTACCAAGGTCATTATTTATATGATTTTAAACCATTAAAATTTATCATTATTTTATTAGGTGTCTTTCCTCTAAGATTTCCATGTTCAATATATTGTTACCACCTTAAAATTTGGTCAAAGAGAAGTAGACCATACCCCTCCATATACCGAATAGCCTCGACCAGATAGCCCCACTAAAAATATGGCAATTTTCAGTGCTTTAAAATCGCATTAAATGTGCTAAAAAAGTTTTTTAGTCTAGGTGAATATTGGGGGGGGGGTCCCCTTTATCAGTGCTCAGAAAAGAGATGATAAAGGTCCCTTTTATCATCACTATAAAACGCGCAGATAAAAGTTAAAAATTTATTTTAAAAATTTATTTTCACCATTCTAGGGGGATTCAACTATGCTTGAAGAGCCCCATTAACAGCACCCACCCCCATGGAATTCCATGAACACCATGGCCAGCTTCACCTAGCCCCATCCCCTTTAACAGCTCCCCCCCCCCCATATTAGTGGTAGGTTATTCCCCCCACCTATGACCTTGACCTGCCTCCCCCAGGATTCGAACTCGAGAATTGTTGCATGCGCGCCAAAGCCTTTACCACTCCTCCATATTACATTTCTCTTCATTTTTATATATATATCCATTTATTTATATATATATATTCAGAAATATTTATTCATATATTATTATATATATATTAAAATATATATATATATATATCCATATATTAATATATATATATTTATATATATATATTTATTAATACAACTATATATATATATATTTACATATATATATAATAAATATATATTTAGTTATAATAATATATATATACCCTTACATATATTTAGTTATATTAAAAAAAAATATTTATATATATATATATATTAATATATGTATATTTAGTTATATTTTTATATATATTTGTATATTAATATATATATATATATTCACATATATATATATATAGTAATATTTATATATATACAGACATATTAATATATATATATTTATATCTATTTATATCTATTTTTTTAGTCATAATTTTTATATGTATATATATTTGTATACTAATATATATTTTTAAAAACAGTTTTAAATACATTTATAAAATATGTTTTATTATGTGTATTTATAAATAAATAAATACATTCATACATAAATATATACAAGACACACACACACTCAAATATATATATATATATATATTAATAAATAAATACATTTGAGTATATGAAATCCATAGAATGTTAAAATGACCATAAGTATTAATCCAGAAATCAATATCAACTCCACAACCATTCAAATCGATTAAAATAAAAGAATCATCGATATGAAATGTGGTACATGCCTTGAGGACATATTGATCATATGATATATTTGAATGTTAAAAAATTTGGATATCCGGATAAAAAACTAATTTTTGGAGGTCTTCAGGTCATTCGTTGGCCTAAAAAATATGAAAAAGGTTCCCATGGATGATTTGTGTGTATATCTCAACCCATGATTTGATTTGATATATTGTAGAGCTCCAACATACACCCGACTCAAAATATATGGTCGTTTGATGATTGAGTTCCTTTTTCAACATATTTTGGATCTTCAATTAATTTTATTGTTTTTCTATCTTCAAAATGATATTAAATGATTATTTTTAACTGATAATTTGAAAATTATTAATTATTATTATTTATAAAATAATTTAGAAGCCTCATTCACTAAATATCTTATACATTTATTTTAGATTTCCATTAATCCTTATCTAAAACATATTTACAATATATATATTATTATTTATATCATTATAAATATACTTATGTATCAATATATTATTTTTTATGAAAAATATTTTTTTTGAAATATAAACTTTACCAATGCTTGGAAAAAGCACTAATAAACCCCCACTATCATCGATAGTAAAAAGAACTGATAAATGGGGAACCATTAACCACACTAATAAAAGCACTGATAAAGGGTCACTGTAAACATCATGTTTTTTGGAACTGTTAGATGTGCTCTTTATCAGCGCTTTTTTTAGTGCTGATAAAGTAACCCTCTTTATCATCGATTTGTTTAACACTGTTAAAGGGTGCTGCTCTGGAATCCCAGTATGGTGGTAGTGTACCTGGTGGTGTTATATGAACACTATCTTTACAGACTACTACCGCCACCTAGAATTTGTTACTCTATATGTTGGATGGTGTTGTCCTATTTTATGACTTCCTATTATGCATGTGAAATAATTATTAGATTCTCATACACATTGTAATCGGTTGGGTACTCTTACCTGGGAAATATATTGCTCATTTCATAGCATGCCAGTGGTAGTACACTGGTCTTCTAGAGCTAGCTAGAGCCATGGGCTTCCTGAAGTGGCTCCAACACTTCCTTCAATGACCCACCATGATTCTTTTTTCTTTATTCTTAGTCAAAAAAACATATATTATGATGTGATCAAGGATACTTATAAGTTATTAAAAATATTTCATAATTATAAGCTTTAAAAAAACATAAATACAAATATTAAACACTTTTATTAGTGATTCTGATCATTAAAAATAAGGAATGGTGAGAATAAAGTCAATTTCCCACATTTGATAATAAAAAAACGAATTCAATTTAAATAATGACAATAATATAAAATGTTGAATTGAAGTAATTACCATGATTCATAGTCATCCAGCCCCCCAATTTTTAAATAACATACAATTTTTTAAAAAATTCAAACACTTCACCAAATAATTTTAAATACACAAAAATTTTATATAAAAAAATTTATTGACCAAATTTTCTTTATGAAAAACAAATTTACAAAATGTTCTAGAAAACTAAAAGAGATAATTGGAAAACAATGGTTGTCATCAGAATTAACCATTCTAGAGGGATAAAAAAATTTCTAAAATATTTTTAAAACTCTTAGAATATTTAAATGAATGATATTCAATAATATAGTACATATACAAAAATTAACATTTATCAAAAATAACTAGGGTGAAATAAAGCAAATAAAAATATTGACAAAAAATCTAAATAAAATCAAATATATTTTAAATTTTATTTCCCAATTGAGAAAATCTATTTTAATATAATTTTATTATTATAAAGTTACTCCCCACCTAAATAATTCTTCATGTAATTTTAACGTATAACATAAATTAAAGCAAGATTAAAATATTGAAATTAAAGACATAGAAGAAAACATTGTGAATAATCAATTATATAGTATTTTTTAGAATATATTGTATTAATAAACACTAAAATAATTACAAGGACTTTCAATCTAGGTTTACAATAATGGTCTAATAAACTTATTGTGGATGTATATTTGGATAAAAATCCAATTAAAAAATTTTGGCATGAACCCCTATGATAATAAATGTAAAACTTATATCAACTTGTTTATATACAATGGTAAGAATGATTTATAATGATTATGAATCTAAATTTACTTTTTCCAAATTATTAAATGCTTTTTAAAATTGTTTTTTTACATGTAATTATTTTTGAATAATGATTTTTAAAAATGATTCAAAAAATTGAAAATATTCTCAGAATTTATATGATTAAGTGATATTTATCTAATGATAATTTTACATACCTCCCCATTGATGAATTCAAAATGATAAAAATGATGAGTATTATTGGTGATATTGAAAAATTGTTGGTTGTTCCTGTAAAGTCCTGGAAATGTCAATTAAAATTTTTTTCTTATGTTCTTTGGAATTTTATGAGAACATGGATTCTGACGGCACCTGATCCCGAGGCCCGGTGTACCCAGAATATTTTTCTGATGTTTTGTTTGGGTACGTTAAGTGAATGTAAAAATGAATTTTTCTAACTTTTGAACCGGTACTCGGAATTGAAATCTCGGAACACCGATGAACTCACAGTGCCAATATTAACTTATGGGTACCTTTACCATATTTGCGTTTTATGTGGGTTGAAAGTTAAATTTTGGGGATTCTTAATAAATTATATAAAATTTCTGTGTTATTTAAATTTTATAAAGGTGGTGGTTAAATCCACCAAATGTAGGATGGAGGGGGTCCCACACCCCACATAACCTCCCATTAGAGGATTTAGTGTAGTGGGGCCTACATGAACCAAATCCATTCCACCTCCCCTCAACTCCCTTGAAACCCCCCATTTAACTCCACTTAAACTCCTCATCTCCCCTATATTATTTTGGATAAACACTCATTGAAAACTGACGGAAAATTAATTATGTGAATCACATAATTAATTATTTGTGTGTTTGAATTAATTTGAAATGCTTAGAAATGTGTTTATATTGGGGGGCATTTTATTATATTTGTTTGGAAAATATTTGTGGGTAGATTTTCGGGAGAACTAAGGAGAGGAGGAGGATTTTTCATCCAACGTGGAATGTGAAGAACTCGAAGAATGACGTTCTATCCACTAAGAACATCATCCTTTCTTCTTCCTTTGAGTCATGGAAGAAGACACTGCTCGTGAGAAATGTCAGCACGACAATGACCTCCGACGTGGACAGGACGACATCATTCTCAGCGACGCCGTCTTCTGCGGCTCATCGATGTGAAACACTCTTTAAATCAAGGTAGGGGTTTTTATATCATTTTAAGTGAATGATATTATACATCCTTCATAGATAATTCTCTGGATTATCTTTGGCCTATTGTTATCGCCTAATTTGGAGGGTTTGGGCTAAACAAACACGGCCCAACAACCCTCTGTTGGTTCCTGGTTAATTTGGAAACGCCAACCATAAGGTGGGTGCATGGATGAAGGACGCAGCTGCGTCGGTGAACAGATGTATTGCCGGCCACGCGCCAGCTACATGAAGAAGAACCGCGACCCGCAACTGCTGGCCGCTTGGCCAATGATGAACCGGTTGGGATGAAGGAACCGTGGTGCTGTGCTGTGGAACCCGCAGCCCATGCTCCGTGGGCCACTTCAGTGGTGAACAGGCTGGCCACTTGCAGGTTGGATTGTAAGTATCCGCGACACCACCAGGTGCCATGCGGGAGGAAAGCGGCCCACTGTGCAGGGCACTCATGCTCAAGAAGACTTGCAGGCTTCGGCCGGTTGGGTTGGAGGGGTGTCGTCGCTGTTTCGATGAACGCCCCCCCCCCACACCAAGGTCGGCAAGACCGACCGAGACGGGCCACAAGCCATGCAGGTTGGGCCACCCTGGCATGGGTCGGGCCACTTCTGTCGGGCCGGGCCACACCCTACTGGTCCCGACCCAGACACGGGTCGGGTCGACCCGGTTCAGGCCGATGCAGGGTGGGTTGAGCCGGGTCAGACCAAACCCAAACCCCCCTTTTCGGACCTATTTTAGTATTCCGCCCATATCATGATATATGGACCTCAAATCAATGCACCATCAGTTTCATAGGATTTCTTGGATTAAGACGATCTTTTAGGTATATTACACTTAAGGTTTTGGCAAATTTTTGGAATGCCCGGGTTGTTTCAAAATCGAAACCAACCATGCCCTTAGAGGGGACACACATATAACATAAGGACCGGACATATGATTAACATTCCAACAACAACGTTGGACTAATTTTGACGAGACGGTACTTTTGTCATACTCCACATGGGATTTAGATGACATTGGACTATGAATGGTTTGGATTGTACCCTAAATCCAACAGACCCCCTAGAACAGAAAAGCTAATAACTCTCAGACCGGGCGTCCGATTGACGCACTGTGTGTTGAGTTGGGTTCCTTTTTTTGTGATGGAACAAAAAGGTACATAAACTCAAGACTATGTGATAGTTTATGTATCGACCCCTTTTCTCGAGGAACGGATCGTCCAGGAATCGAGCGTGTTGTGTGCAGGAACCCTAGAGATGACTGCGAAGATGCGACTACCATACTAGAATCCTCTGTGGGATCAACAATGATTACTACTGTTCTTGTATCCTATGTGGTTCTATCATATTTGAACTCTGTACTTGTATCTTGTGTGGGTCCGACTGAGTAGTTGGTCTTGTATCTTGTGTGGGTCCGACAGCTTAGCTTGTCTTGTGTCCTGTGTGGGTCTGACAGCTTAGCTGGCCTTGTATCCTATGTGATTCTAACAGTTTAGACGAGATGGCTGACCTTTTATCCTGTATGGGTCAGACAACATAGCTGGTCTTGCATCCTGTGTGGGTCTGACAGCTTAGATGATCCAGTGGCTATATCTGATCATCTATATCTCTCTATAATTGTCGCATACCTGTGTTAGCTGAGTCTTGACTTTCAATCATTATCATCAATGTGATTTACTTTAATTCCTGTGTGGTTTGGGTTGTGATTGAGCACGAGAGTTGGAGCTGAACTGAGATTGAAAACATAGGTATATGTATGTGAATATACCTATATAGGTTTGTTTGATACTTCGTGATTGTATCATTCCATATGTGGCTTATACTTCATGGATTTTAAGAGACCTTTAGGGGTCTCAGGATCCCTACTTAATATCGTTATACTCACCGCTATAAGGTCTATGCCTGCACTTCATTTTGTTTGATGTAGATGATGGACAACATTGACAGAGGCTAAGAGCGAGCCCGGACTGGACAATACTTGGAGATGGACCACACGGGGAGACGGTATATGGAGCAGACCGATAGATGTGGAGTGTTTAGGTGGAAATCTATACCTACACTTCAGGTAGGATTCTCGGCGGTCATTCTAGGAGCTGGCCATTTTAGTTGTTGTCCATTTTCCAGTTGTTCATTATTTATGTTGTACCAGTACATTACTGTTGGGCTTGTATTTCCATCCCCTTTACTTTCAGAACTAATTTCTGCATACAGTATTCATTTAGTGTTTACTTTCTCTTGTATACTCTGTTGTTTTTGTTTACTTTAACAAAGGAAATTCCTTCCCAGCTTAGGGATTTATGCCTTTGGTGCTAGTCATCAGCCCCTGGCCTATGGAAGGCGGGCTTGGGGTAGTCACAGCATGGGCCCCGAGGATGGGTCCTGAAAAATTGGTATCAAAGGAGTTTGTTCTACCGCAAAACTCAGGACTTTGATAATTATTTTTTGTGAAGAAATCGTGTTAAGAGTATTGAGTGTTGTTTTTAGTCTAGGGAGTCCAGTGTTGGTGTGGTGGCCAACATTTCCATACACTAGGACTTTGACCTCTGATTTCAAACTCAGTGCACAAAAACACAGATTGCTTGTTTGTTTCAAGAGTTTTCTTTTGTGGTCTCTTAGAGTCAGCTCACCAGGTATAACATATTTACTGTGGCAAACCTGTTCTTTATAAGGATGCCACTACGAAGACAGCCAGCTAGGGTTCTCAAGAGAGTACATGAAAACGGGCGACCAAGTGATGAGGCTCTGGTGTAGTTCTCTCATTCTACGTTGGAACCTTCGGGTGGTGTACCAGTAGCACCACCACCCATTGGGCAGCAGATTCCACCAGACGCAATAGCAGACGGTGCATGCCGACAAAGCATGTTTCATGAGTTCCAGTAGTAGAAGACTAGATGGAGGCGATTATCAGAGTTTTCCGCCTAATTGAGACACTAGTGGAGCAGATGTTGATCTTAGCTACTAGTCTTTTTTATGTGAGTGACCAAAAGGATGGACCACATAGTTAGGAAGATTTGATACTTGGACCGTTTTTGGTGATGGTGCCTTCGGACAGTGTGCCAACTATATCACTGCCCTCTGGTTTACATATACTACTGGCGGTACTGGTAGAGGACCCTTATAGGGTTAGTGCCTTGCATGTGTTTCAACATCATATACCCCTCATGTTCCGAGGCGATCCCGACTAACAGGTGGTTGAGGACTGGCATAAGGAGGTGGTTGAGTGTTCCCTTTAGTTTCTATAGTTTCAACAGGCCGATATGTCAGTAGTTGAGTATTCATCGAGGCATACCAACCATTCTTGGTACTCGATGAATATGATGTGAAAAGTGCTTCAGAGGTCGGACTTCTGAGAGTGGTGTGTTTAAGGATATCTGAGCCAGCATATTTTCCCCTATGCATTTTTACTTTTGTTAGAGTGCTAAAGATAACATTTTTGGTTAAATGATTTTTGGATGAACAGATAGATCAAGGTAATGTTAGTAGTGGGAAGCTGCGAACTGACATCAGACTCAGAGACATGGGCATGTGAGACGTTTCTGAAAGTGGAATTGTTAAGGATAGATGAATCTACTAGGTATCAGACACGGATGCAGAGCTAGGAGAGCAGCATAGAGTGGTGAACATTTCAACATGTTACAACCACCCACCTTTAAGGTCCCCGCTAGGCTCAAGGAGATTGAGGGAAGGGGAAGAGAATAGCTGCATGCGGTCAAGGAGTGTGACCCAAGGGCCCTAGGAATGATTCGAGGTATGATCTGTATCTACTACTTGCTGTCATACCAATAATCATAGATACCAATCATTACTACCTTCCACGAATCTTGTTCCAGAACTAGAGATTCTGATTAAACCTTTGACTTGACTGTCACGTCTGGAGATACCATTAAGAGGAGACTCGATAATCCCACTTACGCCGACAGTGTGAACTTACCCATGATGTGATATTTTCGGTTGGAACCTCTGAGTGGTAGCATCAAGGACTTACGATGTTAGTTTGGGTGTGGACTGGGCAACCATAGTGCATACACATATTGACGGTATTAGGGGAAAAGGTTATGGTTTATCTACAATGTTGGTATAGGGTTTTCCATTGTCAGCAAAAATTAAACCCAGGCAGCACAAGATGGAATCATGCGTAAGAGGGTGCAGTCTATCACTCAAGAGTTAGCCAGACTTAACTTTGTTCCAGACTTCTCCAGAGTTGCAGCATCAAATTCAGTATTGATGAAGAAGGGGGAACCCTTCGTGTGGTCAGATAGATGACAGTAGAGCATTCAAGAGCTAAGGCATAGATTGACTAGTGCACCCATCTTGAGGCTACCAGAGGAGAGCATTGCATACATAGGTTACTGTGACGCATCGGGGACCAAACTCGAGTGTGTCCTGATGCAGGAGTGAGAAGTGATCACCTATGGTTCACAACAGTGGAGACAACACGAGCAGAACTACGCTACCCATGAATAGGAGTTATTAGCAGTGGTATTCATGTTGAATATTTCACGGAACTATCTCATGGGCAAGTATTTCATAGTCTACTATGACCACACGAGTCTTAGGTACATATTTTTGTAGAATGACCTAAACCTGAGACAGTAGAGATGGTTGGAGATCCTCCAAGACTATGACTTCAAGATAGTCCATACTTTTGGGAAGGGGAACATAGTAGCAGATGCTCTCAGTATGAGATCCGTCATATAACTACTAGGATTGGAGACAATGAAGCTAGTCGAACTGTAGATATCCTTTGTGGGTAAAGATGTATCAACCATCCTAAAATATCTGACAGTCACTCCTCCACTTCTTCGGCGAGTCATAGAGGCACAACATGGGGACGTTGACTGTGAGACGCGACGTGCTCAGATATCTTCAAGGTAGGAACCTGATGGGTTTTTTGAATGTGGGAGCATGTCTTCATCTTTAGAGAACATACCATGGTACCAGTTGCACTACCGTAGGATGTGATGAGGGAGTTTCACACATCCCCTGTAGTTGTATATCCAGGAGTGGCGAAGATGTATGAGGACCTCAGACGACAGCACTGGTGGCCGGGTATGAAGAAGTTTGTAGTAATGTTTGTCTCTGAATTCTTTATTTTTCGGCAGGTGAAGGTAGAGCACCAAGTACTAGCAGGCTTGGTACAACCCTTAGAGGTCCCAGAGTGGAAGTGGGACGAGATATACATGGATTTCATGATGGGGCTTCCACATAAATCCATAGGACATGACTCTATCTGGGTGATTTTCAACCGACTCACCAAGTTGGCCCACTTCCTACCAATCAGAGAGAAGGGATCAGTAGAGGGATGGGGACGCCTCAACATACAACTGATTGTACGACTTCATGGGTTTCCATTGATGATCGTCTCTGATCAGGACACACGCTTTACTTCCCAGATTTGGAAGGGGTTGTAGGAGGCATTTGGGACGCATCTATTTCTGAGCACCGCCTTCAATCCTCACATGGATTTCTATACTGAGAGGACCATTAAGACTCTCGAGGACATGATCTGGTCATGTTTTCTTGACTTTGGTCACATTTGGTTGGATCACTTACCCTTATTGAAATTCGCGTACAATAACAGCTATCACTCCACCATCATGATGGCACCTTAAGAGGCACTGTACTACCAACCATTCTGATCACCTATGTGCCGGACTGACCTAGGAGATTCATCACATGTAGGACCAGAGATTTTGCAGGCTACGATGGAGAAGGATAAGATCATCCAGGAGTGGATGAAGAAAACATAGAGCAGACAGAAGTCCTATGCTATTGGAGAAGGATACCACTAGAGTTCGAGGATGACGACAACATTTTTCTACGGGTCTCACCTCGACGAGGTCTACGTAGATTTGGCCAAGGCAGAAAGATGTCTCAAAGATTTATCGGACCACTCTAGGTCCCTGGTAGGGTAGGAGATGTGGCTTACTACCTGGCCCTTCCACTTTAGTTTCATTTGGTGCATGACGTTCTCCATGTATCTCAACTGAGGAGATACGTGCTTGACCCATCTCACATCATCGATCATAGGGTGCTGGACATCGACGATGGGGCTAACTTCACGAAGGTCCCATAAGAGATCGAGGATTGATAAAAGTGGGACCTATGTGGATGGTCGATTCCTCTGGTGCACATTCACAGGAATCATGGGAAGCTCTAGGGGAGCACAAGGGAAAAGGAGGTTTAGATGCGAGCTCAGTACACCCATTTGTTTCCCTAGTTGGTGTTGTAGCTTTACGGGGATGTAAAGCCCTAACATTGTGGTAATGTAAAGACCCAAAAATTTAATGGAAAGTTTATTATTATGTTATTTGAAAATTTATGAGTACGTAGTTTCTGATGAAACCTGATTTTGTGGCCCGGTGTTCCCGAAATAATTTTCTGAAGTTTTGTTCAGGTACATTCAGTGAACATATGAACGGATTTTTCTAACTTTTGAAACGTTGCTCGGAATTGAAATCATAGGACATTGATGTACTCGAAGCGCTGATATTCTCTTATGGGGACCTTTACCGTAGTTGCATTTTATGTGGGTTGAGTGTTAAATTTTTGGGATTCTTCATAAATTATATAAAATTTATGTGTTATTTAAATTTTATAAAGGTGGTGGTTAAATCCACCAAAGGGAGGATGGATGTGGGGCCCACACCCCACGTAACGTCCCATTAGAGTATTTATTGTGGTGGCGACCACACAACCCCAATCCCTTACACCTACCCACAACTCCCTTGAAACCCCCCCATTTAAATCCTCTTAAAGACCTCATCCCCCTTTATTTGGATAAAATATCCTTGCCAACCGATGAAAAATTAATTATGTGAAACACATAATGAATTGTTTCTATGTTTGAATTAATTTGAAATTCTTGGCAATGTGTTTATATTGGGGGGGCCTTATTATATTTGTTTGGAAAATATTCATGGGCGATTTTGGGGAGAACTAAGGAGAGGAGGAAGATCGTTCATCCAACATGGAATGTGAAGAACACGAAGAACAACATTCTCTCCATGAAGAACATTGTCATTTATTCTACCTTCGCATCAAGGGAGAATACACCGCCCGCGAGAAATGTCGCCACGACAATGCCCTCCAACATTGATGGGATGACATCATTTTCCACGACGCCATCTTCTGTGGCTCATCGACATGCAACGCTCTTGGATTCAAGCTAGGGGCTCTTTTTATAATTTTATGTGAATGAAATTATACCTCGTTCATTAAGAATTATATGGATTATCATTGACCTATTGTTATTTCCTAATACGGAGGGCATGGGCCGAACAAACACGGCCTGATGACTCTCCGTTGGTTCTCGGTTAATTTGGAAAAGATGAACATAAGGCATGAGCATGGATGAAGGAGGCGGTGGCGTTAGAGACCAGATGTAATGGCGACCGTGCACCGGACGTGTGAGGAAGAACTCTGCCCTGCAACTGTGGGCCGCTTTGCCATAGAATAATTGGCTGGTCTCATGACCGATCGAGCAGGAAAAACTAGTCGGCTTAGCCGGCCAGGCTGAAAGAACCACATCGCCTAGCGGTGCCGCGCTGCGGTAAGACCACGACCCGCGCTCCACGGGCCACTTCGGCGCTGAACCTATTGGCCTATTTGCCGGCCAGATTGAATGAAGTCGCGGCACCCGTAGGTGCCCCGCAGGAGGACATCAGACCGCTGAGAGGGCCGCTCACGCTGGAGAAGACTGGTCGGCTTCTGCCGGCATGGTAGAAGGGACAGCGCCACTCGGCACCGCCATTACGAAGAACGCCCCCCCCCCCCCCCTACATGACGCTCGGCCAAATGGTCGAGCAACGACCTGCCACCGAGCCGGACCGCCAGCCACAAGGGTTGGGCAACCCTGGCGCGAGTCGGGACGCAGCCGCCTGGTCGGTCTGCGACCCACCGGGCTGCTCCTTAGCAACTGTGCCAGGCCATTCCCTACTGGGCTGGACCCAGACCCCGGTCAGGTCACCCGGTTCAGGGCGTCCCATGGCAGGTTGGGCCGGGTCGGACCGAATCCAAACCCCCCTCTTCAGACCCATTTTAGTATTTTGCCCATATCATGAGCTACAAACCTCCAATCGACGCACCGTCAGTTGCGTAGTATTCCTTGGATAGAGATGGTCGGTAAGATATATTACACTAAAGGTTTTGGAAATGTTTGGGTATGTCCGGGTTGGTTCGAACTCGAAACCAACCATGCCTTTTGCAGCAGAAACACTTATATATTAAGGACCAGATTTCCAATTGATGTGACGTCAACTATGTTGGATGACATTTGACAAGACGGTCCTTTTGAGATATGCCACACATGATTCAGATGACATTGGATTTTGGCTGGGTTGGATTTTAGATGAAATCCAACCGGGGCCCTGGAATGGAAAAGCTAATAACTCTTTGACCGGGTATCAGATTGATGCGCCATCTATCACATTGGGTTCCTTTTTGTGAGACAGAACATCGGGGTACATCAACTCATGACATCATGATAGTGGATGTATCGATCCCTTTGCACGAGGAGCAGACCCTCCCGGATTTGAGCATGTTGTTTGTGGGAACCCTAGAGCTAGCTGCGACAATGACGACAACCGTAGTAGAATCCTTCGTTGGTTTGACGGAGAAGACTATTGTTCTTGTATCATGTGCGGGTCTGGCAGATTTGATCTTTGTACTTGTATCCTACGTGGGTTTGACAGCTTAGACGAGATAGTTGGCCTTGTATCCTATGTGGGTCAAATTTCTTAGCCGGTCTTCTATCCTATGTGGGTCCAACAACATAGATGATCATGTGGTTATATCTGATTATCTATATATCTCTACAATTTTGGCATACTTGTGTGACCTGAGTCTTGAATTTCAATCATTATCATCGATTTGATTGACTTTACATCCTGTGTGGTTTGGGTTGTGCTTGAGCACGAGTGTTGGAGCTGAACTGAGATTGATAACTTAGGTATATGTATGGTAATATACCTATATATGTTTGTTTGATACATCGTGATTGTATCTTTACTTTTCTGGTTTATCCTTCATGGATTTTGGGAGTCCATCGGGGGTCTCGGGGTCCCTAATGAGTATAGTTATACTCACCCCTGCACGGGATATGCCCGTACTTTGTTGTGTTTGATGTAGATGACAGACAACGTTGACAGAGGCTGAGAGTGAGCCAGGACCAGACGATACCTGGAGGTGGACCACACGGTGAGACGTTATACAGAGCAGACCGATAGATGTGGAGTGATGAGGTGGTAATCTGCACCTACCCTTCAGGTAGGATTCTCGGCAGTCGTTCCTTGGGAGGCCCACTTTATTTTTTGTCCCTTTTTCAATTTTACTTTCTTTCTGCTATACCTATACATTACTATTGGTCTTGTATTTCCGACCCCATTACATTCACCACTATTTTCTGTATACAGTATTCACTTAGGGTTAACTTCCTCTTGTGTAATATTTTGTGTTTGTTTACTTTCACAAAGGTAATGCCATCCCAACATAGGGATTTACACCTTTGGTGCTAGTCACCAGCCCCTGTCCCATGGAAGGCGGGCTTGGGGTAGTCACGGCAGAGGCCCCGAGGATGGGTCGTGACGGGTTCAAACAAGTCAAAAATTATATAAACATTTAAATGTGATCTTATAGAAAATATGGTATCCATTTAATATTATTGGTATCATAGTGTAAGATTCGATTTTTTGAAATACTATTCACACTAGTATTGCAAAACATGATAGGGATAAAATAATATATCATCCCAAAGTAAAAAAATTGTGTTTGATCAATATAAATTGGCCACAATAACTCCACATGAATATGTATTCCGTATTGACTATAGAAATAGAAACAAAGACTTACTTCACTACTATAATGCATACCTTTAGTGGTGCAAGACTTTATCAGTGATAGCATAAAGCAATGATAATGGTTCCCATGATCATTGCATTATTTCTATCATTGATAAAGGGTCACATTATGGGAACTTTTCTATTTCACATAAAGGACTAGCAAAAAAATAAAATAAAACGTAAAAAAATCATAATGAATAAATTAAAAAATATATTAACATTTCAATTAAATAAATACTTATTCATAAAATTCAATATATTTAATATAAATATATAAAAATTATAAATACTAATAAATAGTTTATATTTAATATATAGATATGTAATGTTATTAATATTAAATAATTAACGAAAAAAATTAAAAATGAATACCTTATTAAATATATTACTAATTTTTTTTAAATAATTATTTATAAAAGTGAAAAAATCGAATATACATTTATATATATTATAAATATTAAAATTTAATATAAAATTTAATAAAATGAATAAATTTTCATTACCGAAAAAAATTTAGAAGAAATAATTTAAAAAAAATAAAAAATGTATGTAATGAATTAATTATTATTAAATTTTTATAATTTTACTATACATATTAACATATTAGTATATGAATGTATAATATCTCTTAAAATGTGATTTAATATAATACAAAATTTTTAATCTTACATTTTTAATATACATAGACATAGATTTTTTTCTAGTAGGACATACATATATATTTTTATATATATTTCATGAGTTAGGCACCAAGACAGTGTTCAATTTCCAAGCCTAGTGTTTCTAGAATTTTTTAAAATAAATATATAAAAAATAATAGTCTTAAAATGTGAAAAATTATAGAAAACAATATAACTCTAAAATTGTTGGTCAGATGAAAAATTTGAAACCATGTTTGAGTCTGGAACACTCTATTTAACATAGGATGAACATAAAATTAGTCGATTCAGGACATCCAGACCCACTGCTCGTTAGTGGTACATTTTTATGAATTATATAATTATTAATTAAATTACATTTGACCTAAATATTTTTTTATAAATATTCTACAATCGATAATTTTCCAGAGTATGATTGTAATTCTACCATTTCTAGTGAAATCTCACTTCCTCCTGCATGTGCATATTGTAAAAAACGATGATAGAACTCTGAACCAAGTTATAATGGTACAAAAAGCACATCATCTTCCTTCGAAAAATTGATGATAATTTTATTTACTAGGGAATGAACCAAAACAACGGTAGGAGTCACCTTTGTTATGGCTTGGATTAATTGATTGAGTATACGGTTCTTATTTTTTTCAAATCTATGCCTTGTACTCCCATTGGATGTACCCATGATTTGAGTTTAAATTATTTAATAATTTGATCATTTAACCCCATTTCCCTATTACTCATCGTCAGCCTATAACCCTAGTCCATGGATTTATAGAACCTTTTTGGTTCCTTACATTCAAGTTTCATTGTGTTCTTAACTATTGGAATCCCTTAGGACATGGTTTGACAAGAAGGATGGTAGCGAGCTCGATCGTACAACATGATTCCTGGAGGAATGATGAAATAAGAAGGGTTTGTCGAATGAAAAATGGAACAATAATTTTTATAGTATAGGGATGCTCAATTTTATTATTTGAGGTTGGATCATAGGTCATTTCATCTTCAGGTGTGTGTAAAATGTTCGACATAACCCTTGATGGAGCTGATTCACGGTGAGCAACAACCAAGTTCCAAAGTCCACAGCCAGATATCTGTGTTTTGGTTTGATTCAGGGTGGAATCAATGGTGACAAGGAAAATATTCAAGCCACAAAGATGAGATATTGAAAATTAGAAAACTACCAACTACACGTCGTGTCCGTGGAAGAACACATGGAATTTATCCCCTTCCTTATGGGGACACTAGTGTTTTGGAAACCCATAAGGAAGAAAAAACATGTAGTTATCTTGAAACTCCATGTGCTATCTTTTCCATGTAAGTGAGTTGTGTGGCTGATAAAATGTTTGGACAAACATGATGTGTTGAGTTCACCAATATTGCAAGAACACATGGGAAACATCCCATGTGGACTGAAAAGACATTTACAAGAGTACACACACATGGTGTCTAGTATGTTGACAGAATTTATGGAAAAAAACATGGTACTGAAGAGACTGGTTATGCTATGTATTCCACATATGTGGAATATAATATCTGATGGTCTAAATCCATGTTTTTTCCTAGGACATGGAAAGGATGCGATATGGGCCACACCCTATGTTGGCCTCTGATAAAATATGTACCCCTTGGTTCATTTTCATGAATATTGTATGTATCATATCTTCTACATTTGATATAAAATTTTCCACTTCAAGTAGCACATACTGAGTGTATTTCTTCTTAAAAATTTATGGTTCACATAGTTGTGTATTTTGAGATATGATGTGAAGTGTTACTGGCATGGCATGCACTAAAAACAATCCCAATGACATTATCAGTTTTGTATGATCCCCATGAATATTTTTTTTGTAATTACCCTATTTTAGGGATTGATTGTGTAGTTCCCCAATATCATATTCTTGATATTACCCTCCTGCAGGGCTGGGTAGTGGAGTTCTCTAATAACATTTTCTGGTTTTTACCCTATAGCCAGGCTGGGTAGCGTAGTTCCCAAATAGCATTTTATAGTCATTAACATGTGGTGTGGTTTCACAGTGGTGTTCCACAAAGGCTTCTATTGGGCATTACACTCCAGTTGGGATAGGAAGTGGAGTTCTTCTGAATACCTTCATTCTCACATTACCCCCTTAAAAGGCTAGGAATTTGAAATACAGGATTAAATTATAACGTGTTACCTTCCCATGGATCATGGAAAAGTATCCTCTCAGTGTAAAGTCAAGTATGACCCTTATATTATATTATAGGATGGGTCCTCCACCATGAATTTACAGCCCCATCGACTATATGGCAAGGTGAAGAGGTGTGGTTTTATATAGATTTTTACACATGAATAAAAGGGATGATATCTCCCCTGATATGTTTTTGGGTGACCTGACCTAAACCCATGTGGGAATGTTAGTGATTCCCAAAGTTTATAATATCAAAGTGTTGTGAATGAATCAATTATAAATTTGTGTTTAGGGAAGACATATTGGGATGTTGGGCATCAGTGATGGAACTTTGGAACTGTTCCATAAAATTTGTCTTAGGATGATCAATGAGAAGGATATCCACTTATTCTCTCATTTAGGATTCAGTGAATATATTGTGAGTTGGGGATCCCCATAAACTATCATTTGAGATTGTTTTTAGAGCATATATATATATATATATATCATTTATCTATATTAACATCTCGGATCTGGAAACTCTCCTTATATGAAGGGAAAATATGTGTGGGTATGCCTTCTTATTTGTGTTTCTAGATTCTCATGGTTGGATGGTTTTGTTCTCCAATTACTAGTGGTGAAATCATGATTGGTAGTTCATCAAATTACTGTATTTATTCCCTTATTCTTGGATGATATTGTGTTCATTATTATTGGGATGAGTTGTACTCTTCTATTGTAACTTATGGATGTTCTATAAATCTATTATATTGTTTCTCTAGCTTCTCCCATTCATCATTCATTGTTTCATACTGGTTATGTTTATACTCACCCCTAAATGGGATTTTCCCTCATATATAATTTCTTATGAAAAAGATTAAAAGGTTGAACATGACTATTAAAGAGATAGGGGGCATGGTCAATGTACTGTGGTCATTGCGTGGGATTCAGGAGCTAGGACATCTCATCAATTTCAATATTCCAGTTTCATAACTTGTTGGGAAATATTTCTTATTGGTTTTTTTTATTTTTCATTTACTTTTCAACTTTATCTACCATACTTTTACACATTCTAGAGGATCATGAATTCTTTGTTTATTCTTATTATAGTATTGCATCTTTTATTATTTCCCTATCTTAATTTTCATTGATCTAGATGTGTGCCTATGTAAATGTACATAGGAATAGGACTCCCTGAGTTAGTTTTTCCTTCAATGCTTATCGACTTCCCAAGCCTCTAAAGGTGGTCATGGGGTAGTTACTGCTTGAGCTCCAGCAATGGTCGGGCCATGAAATATTTGTATCAGTGAAAATTAATTCCTTGGTATTTGGATTAGATTTATCCCATTACATAGATTGGTTGGTTTAATGGAAATAGTTTCAAGGTGTCTTTAGTGCAACTCTCAGGATTGGGAATCAAATTATTGTGTGGCAGTAGATGTATTTATTCACTATGTCCTTCACCACCTTCATGATGACATAGAATTACAAGACATTTTTTGTAGGGATAAATGGTACATATATCATATATATTATGTCTTTGATTATTCTTCTTTAGTCTTATCCATATTTTAATCAATATATATTTATATATATACTCGAGTTTCCATGGTAATCTATAATAACATTCAAGATGCATATGTGATGATAACCATCCAGGATACTAGATATAGTTCGTAATGAAGTCCCTTGGAGTGAAGAGGCCTCAGTTTAGGATCCATCCCATGACCTCTTCCTCTATGTGGTTAGGTAGTAATACCTCCTCTGGTATAGGAGTAGATTGTCCAAGAAGATCTAGATAAAGATTGGTATAGTCTTAGTGTTCTTCTCGAGTTCTAGTTTCAGAGACTAGTAAGGATGTATGGAATTATAGATCCTATAGTGGTAGAGAATTTTCTTTATTTTGTGGACCATATTTCCATGCATGTTTGGAAAATTATGGATCGATTGGTGGAATTTGTAGCCGTAATTTTTATGGAGTAGATGGGTGTTGGTGGAGACTCATTACATAGATCCACAATAAGTATATAGTCTCGTTTGATGACATCAAAAAGTTGTCCATTAAGGATTACAACCCCTCATTGTGATCAGTTCAGATTGAGGAGATTTTATATTTTCACCAAGGATGGATGATGGTCGCTGAGTATGCATCAATATTCACAAACCTTGATTGGTACTCTCTTGACGAGATTCACGATGGATGCATCTGAGCATAGAAGTTTATGTTGGGGATCAGTATACATATTTCTTCAGTATAGTGACCCTATACATCCCCGCCCACAATGGGGTACTAGAGAAAGCATTGGTTAAATATATATTTATTATATTGGGATTCCAGGTCGTCAGAGCTTGCTATGGAAATCTGAGAGCTGAGTCGTTAGTAGTGCTGCCCAGCACCGGTCTGTGGGATCTAGAAACAGGAAACCCATTCAGGACATGGATTTAGAAAATGGTCAATTTGCACAATTTACCAGGAAATCATCTGGAAAACCAATATTATTCTTGGGATGAGTGATTTCATATTTCACATGACTATCCAACCTGATGTGTAAAGTTGCACAAGATGATAGCAGACAGAACGCCACGACAGAGGCAACACAATGATCAGGGACAACATATGCCTGGACAAGGGGGTCCCTAGTGAGGTTTATTTGGAAGAGGAGCAGGAGGAGCCACTGGTGGAGAAATATTTGATGAGATCCTTCCACCACCTCCACCAGTAGACCCATGTTTGGTTCAATGATCTAGTGGATGAGGAAATTAATAGATGAGTTATATTGATGTATATGATCCAAAAGTACATGAGATGATCAGAGGTATGATATATATTTATTCTGCTCATTCATTAGTAATTCTAACACAAGTACTAGTGATTCAATTTTTTATTGACTACTAGTGTGAGAAATAGAGCTCCCAATTGATGCTCCACCCCATGAAATTTTTTGTTAGGTTACTAATTTAAATTCTTCTTCAATATCATTTATCTAATGGTAGTGCAAGCCATCACTTGGTGGTTGGAGTATAATATGGGACATTTTTTTTACCCGATGGAACAATATGATGTCATCTTGTTCATGGATTGTATTTACATTTTCTAATCCCTAATTAACTGTCACCGCATACTTTTCAGATGCATACGCTCTAATGTTGTGATATTCTCCATTTTTGGCAAGATAGGTATCAGGGATGGACAAGATAACTCTAAGAATAGGAGTCTACGACATATCAAATAACAATAGGTAAGTATATCCCATTTTTAGTAGGATTTTTTGGAATCTAGGTTCCCTCATTTGTGGAGGATTATTTGTAAATCATCCCATAACATATTGTTTGACTAACTCCAAGGGGTAAGATATAGGTTTGAAATGATTTCCATCCTATAAAATCATTGACATATTCTATAGCATATCAGATAGCCCCTAATAATCTTCGAGAGATCCAATTATAGTAGGAGGACTAGTGAAAGAGGGGTTTCATAAAACCCAGTGTGACCCCCTGGGTAGCTCTACTATTGTTCTTGAAAAATTTAGATGAGGGATTTAAGATTTCCGTGGATTATATATTCCTTTACCAATAAATGATAAATTATAATTACCCATTTCCCTGGAATAAAGGACACTTTGATCATTTTTTACTTGAGAACTGGTTCTCAAAGATCCATCTCAGTTCTGGATACTACCAGTTGAGGGTTCATGAGGCTGATATTCCAATTTTGTTATTCCAATGTCAATATGTACAAAATGAGTTTCTAGGGAAGCCCTTTGGTGTGATCAATGCACCCACCATTTTGATGGATCTATGAAAATAGGTTTTCATACCATACATTGAAATGTTCATTATTGGCTTCATCAAATAGATACTTATATACATTGTATTTGAGGAGGAGCATGTAGAGAACTGGAGGATGGTTCTGGATTTTGCATGAGATCACAAGCTATAGGGAAAGATCTCAATGTTACAATTCTAGATATATGAGGACCAATTTATCGGGCACAAAATTTATGGTCATGGATTAGCTGTGTACCTAGGGAATATTGAAGTTGTTCTTTATTGGGATAAAACCAAGAATATTTTAGAGGATATGAGCATTATTGGCCCACTAGGAGTACTAAAATAAATATTTGGCACACTTATATTGAACCATATCACCTTTGACTACTTTGACATGAAATGGGAAGCCTTTTACGTTGGCTGAGTAGTTCCAAAGGGTTATTGATGAGTTCAGGATGAGGGTGAACACTATTTAGTATTGTGACTACTATAGGAAGGTGTTGAGTATGTAGTGTATTTTTTATTCCTCAGGATCTGGGTTTAGTTATGTGTTGATGTAGTGATAGGTATTTATTAATTACAGGTTGAGGCAGTTATGACCATGTGAGAAGAACTATGGAAATCTTGACCTAGAGCTAGAATTAGTTGTCTTCACCGTGAGTATTTGGAGGAACATCCTTCTTGGTGGTCACATCATGGTCTACATAGGACACTAGAGTCATCAGAATGTTTACACATAGAGAGACCAAAACCTAAGGCATCGATGATGGTTGGAGTTCCTACATGAATATGATATAGAGATAGTATAAAATATAGGAAAGTGAATTTTTTTTGGATATGGACTTAGTAGTATATCTCAGCCTCATATATTTTAGGAAGAATCAAAGTAGTTAGCCTCTCGGTAGCTAACCCTAGTGGACAACGATGGACGATATTTTCTTCTGCTGAGGGAATTGAATCATTCTCTTAAACAGTATCTGATATATACCTAACAAGGAGACATCATCTTCATGGTATAACATGATTAGATATCCACATGTGACACACTGGATGGATATTATAAAGGAGGGAACCATGCCAACCTATTCCATAGGTGAACAGTTTTTCTGATCATTATGTGGGAGGATATAATCTGAGAGTTCCGCACATCTACCCAAGATGTACATATTCATGTGGGAAATATCTATAGTGACCTTCAAATATGTTTTTGATTTTCCATTATGAGAATAATTGTAGATATGTTATTCTATCAATGCTTCAACTCTTAGTCGTTGAAGGTTGAGCACAATGTCCTGACATGTTTGTTATAGTCCCTTGGATTCCATATGGGGATGTGGGATGGTATATTCATTGGCCATTTCGTAGGGCATCCACGCTTTGTGAAAATACAAGATATAATCTTGATGATTAGGGAGAGACAAAGGGTTTTGGTTCCCTTCCTTTCTATGAGGTAGCATAGATTATTGGAGAGTTATGCGATATTGTATGTATGGGAGATCAATTGCATTAACAGGGTATCCTCATCGATTTTCTCCGATCATGACACATGATTTATGTCACAACTATTGAGAGGTGTTCATGATGAAGATGATATATATAAATATGTATATTAGTATATAATTTCACCCCCAGACCGATGGGCAGACAGATACCACTATCCAGTTGTTATAGGATATGTTTTTGGGATTTCATGTTAGAATTTGGTGGGATATGGGTGGATCACCTCCCATTAGTACTGTTTTCATAAAACAACAACTAGAACTCTATACTCTGTAGGAAATTTTTTTTGGTTTTTATGGGATACTATGATGGTTAACATTGTGCGAGATAAGGATTGGTCAGTCATCTCTTTGGGGCCCAGGGATGGTGTGGGTGACAACTAAGAAACTCTAAGTTATCCATATGTTGATGAAGATGGCCTAAATAATAAAAAAATCTTATCTATACTATCATTTTTTCCCATTGGAGTTTGGGAAGTGAGACCACATTTTCATGTGACTCTTTCCATAATAAGGATTGCTGAGGTTTATCTATAGAGACATGAAATCCTAAAGACTCATTTTCCTGTTTGAGATCATGTAGATGATTGGAGCGGTTTCCAACTATCTCACCCAATTCCAATTACGAGAACTGGTTCATGATTCTTCCATGTGACAAACCTGAGGAGATATGTGAAGAACTACACACACATCCTCAATTGAGGTGAGTATGAAATTATGGATGGAGAAAACTTAGCAAATCTCATGGAAGAGATCGAGGATCAGATAGGGAAGAAACATCATTGATGGAGTATCCCATTTGTATGTATGTTGCAAAAATATGGAAAAAAGTTGGAGAGTTCTTGTGAGTTGGAGAGCCCTGTGCATGCTTAGTATCCGGAGTTGTTTTCTTAGTTTTTTCTTTTCCAGCATGAATATATTGAATGAGGAAATAATGTAGAGACCTGATTTATTCTATTATGTAATTTAAAATATTTATACATATATTTCAATATCCACTCACTGAGATGGAATGAAAATATGAGGCCGGGTGTGCCCGCAATTAATATAATAAAAATATTAAATATATTATATATTTTTCACGTGTGTCAACTAATGAAAATATACTAACTCTTAAATAGATGATTATATCAGATATCTATGATAACATTTGAGACTAAAATGTGATGTTTAACCTATGTAGAACATTGGAAGAGTTATGATGGGACATTCATAACCCTTTATTGTTGGTGGTATGATTATGTGAATTAATTAATTATTAATATAATTAATAAATTTCCTTTTCACATAATGATATGTTTATAAGTATATCTCTAGAGAGAATTTTCCAGCATTTCCTAAAAATTCTACCATCACTGGAAACATCGCCCTTCATCCTCTATTGGTTGATCTTCAAAAATTATGACGAACCACTGAATATAGAAAATGAGGATGTTGTGGATGCATTATATTTCATTAAATCCTAGATAAACACATTATTTGTCAGCGATCAATCCAAAACTATTGTAGGACTTGTATTTTTTTCTTATGCCTTTGATTAAATGTTTTTTCATATCATTCTTATCTTTTCTATTATTGTTTAGATCATTTATATTTATTCAATATACCAATTGAAAACCCTTTTCATGTGTCCATGTTTGGTGTTTAAATATTTTTCTGATATGTTCATCTAACCATAGTTCCACATTCTTTATTTTCTTCCATGACTGATTAGTTGGTGATGCCTAAAACATCATTTTTAGTTTCTTTCTTCCATTTTTATTAATGTTATTCACCGTGTGAATCCCTGAGGAACCAGTTTGACTTTTCTGGACATATCGAGGTAGAGCAGACCCCCAGTTTCACAGCAGAATAATGGAACGAGATGGGTTTGCTGAGCAAATCCATGATACAAAATTATTTTTATTCAATGATATATTATTAGATGAAATGATCTTGGATATTCTATAGTTCCAACTTTTATGGAATTTAAATTGTACAAGGAGTCCATCGATGATGATTAGAGTTGATTTGTGGATAGTAATGTTTGAGAGCTAAACTCCAAGACTAGATCACGGTGGAATCAAAGGTTGTGTGGATGGATTCAATAAATTATAATCAGATATGGAAAACTGGAAAAAATATTACTACATTCCATATTCAATAAAATACACAAAATGTGTAACACCTTCCATAGGTGGTTCTATGGTTTGTGGAAACCCATAATGATGTCCCAACGTGTAATTATTTCAACATGTCATGTAATATATTTTATATGTGACTACCCCATGTGATGGATAAAATAGTTGGGCATATTACACGTGTCTATTAAATAGTCACGTCCAAACCACCTAGGTAGCATCCAATGTGCAGTTACACATAGTGTACTAGAGCACATGGAATCAGGATCCAGTACATGGTCTCGGTCTCGGTTACACTAGACTCACTATGGTCTACACCTACATGGAATGTACATCTACATGGTACAAATTCATCTTCCATCCATGGACAATTCCACTCTATGAAGTTGGTCCACTCACCATGTAGGCCCCCACACACATCATGTACCTATCTATTCCTTTTAAAAAAACTTCAATGTCCCTTACTGCCTTCATTTGAACTCATATTTTTCCCCGTGAGTATCATTTCCTGAGTGTTTTTATGTATATAATGCAATGGTGCCTCTAAAATTTTATTTTGAGTTAATATGTGTAATTTTTTGAGATTAAAACTCTTTTTGATGGAACCTCATGAAACAAATTATTATGCCTGATCACCAGAACGTTTTTTGGGCATTATCCTCTTATAGGAATTATCAATGGAGTTCCCCAAAAACCACCTTCCAAGCAATACCCTCTATTAGGGACATGCTGGGGAATTCCCTAACAACTTTCTCTAGTTGTTACCCTCCATTAGGGATGAGTATTTGTGTTCATCGACATACTCGTCCAGGCATTTTCCTCTAGCTTGGCTGGGTAGTGGAGTTCCCTCAATGACCTTCTTTCATGCGTTAGCCACTATTCGGAATGGGAAGTGGTGTAGTCCAATGAAATCCACTTGAATTACCCCCATCATGGTCGGATAGTGGAGTTCCTTAGTTAATAAAAATTAGGACCATCCAGTTGTATCAAAGAATTTTTACTATACCTAGATTTTACGACCCCGTGGACTATGATAGATAGTGACCTGGCATGTTTGAATGTCGATTTGGATTCAATATATAGATACAAAATTTCCCCATCTGGACACATTTTTTGATGTAATCTAAAACCAAGTTGGAGAGTCAATTATTCCCATAGAGGATTGTGTAATGGTGTGATTAATGGTTCCCCTATACTTGTGTGTTTATGGAAGACACTTGGTATTTTGGGCATCATTGATGGACTTTTGGGACTATTAGATACTATTCTTCTAAGGATGATATGTGATATGTAGATCCCCTTAACTTTTCATTTTGGATTCTTTGACTGAGTAGTGTGATTGAGATACCCAAAATTTCTCATTTGGGACTCTTTCACTAAGAATGTATATATATCACTCTTCGGTATCCGCTTCTTCGATTTCGACACTCGAATTATTAGAGAGAGAAGACATGAATGGTATCCCATGTGCTTTCCCTATCAAGATTCTTATTGTCAGAAGAGCCTACTCATCTACTATAGGTGGTGAAGGATCAATGGGTATTTCATCTACTCATTGTGTTTAGCCTCTTGTGCTATGAAGAGCATACTATAACTCTTGTGGGTTTATGTTGTACTATATCATGGTACCGTGGGGATCTTTCTCTTCTATTTTATCTCATACAAATCCCACATAATCATTTTGGGAGTCTAAAAGTGTATGTTTATACACACCCATACATTGGTTTTTCCCACTCGTGTCATGTCTTATATAAAAGGAAGAAAATTTGATAGTGACTATAGAAGATCACATCGACCATGTTTTTTTGGATATCATACGATGGTCGTATCATGGGATTCAGGATCTAGGCTCTCTCAATTGTTTTACTTTTCCATTTTTTCAGGTTTGGACACATTTCTCATTGGTTGTATAGTTTTCCCCTTTACCTTTTAGGTTACACAACCATATTTTTGAACTGTCTAGTTGTTCACTTATTTTTGGATTATATTTACAGTAGTGTTTCATATTTTATGCTTTCACTCTGAACATTTTCATTTAGTGAGATGTTTCTGTGTGTACATGTACATTGGTAAAGGCATACCTGAGTTATATATGCCTTTGATTCTTTTTTCCACCCCTGTCATATGTATGTGGTCGTGGTGTAGTTTCAGCTATAGCTCCAGTATGGTTTGGGTCATTAGGAAATGAGTCAAATATTTAGGGAAGACTAGTTTATAATTAAAAGTGCTGACTAATTACGTCGACCAATAAACATAATTGAATGTCCTTTAATTTATCTATTTAAAATTTATCATATGTGTGTTAATTTCATTAACATACATATACATTTTGAGTTTTTATATAAAATGCACAATGAAAAATATTTACATAATTAATGAAGTCATATAAATTTATATATAAACATATACATCTAAATAATATATAATTTATCCATAATTTATTATTCATTTTTCAAATTCCCTAAAACATGATAGATTTAATATATTATGTTTTTAAGTGGAAAATTTAATTTATTTATTTTATATGTTATAATAGTTTGGTATGAACTCGTTTTTAATATTTAATAATTATTATATATTCTTTTTTTCAGAATTTATTATTTTTATATTATTTATTTATATTTATTTATTTAGAGTTTATTAATATATTAAAATTTATTAATCATTATTTAAATATATATCCATATTTCTATAATAATTTATATTTAATTAATATAAATTATCCATTTTGTTAATATTTTTAAAGTGTACTCATTTGTTATTATTCAATTTCATTCATTTTTAACATGTACGTATTTATGTTTTTATATTCATTAATATTTTTAAAAATATATTTGTAATTAATTAATTTTATAAAAATATATTTATCAAAATATATTTATTATATTTATCAAAATATATAATTATAAGTAATAATAAATACATAAACTTCTTTTAATGTATTTATATAATTATAAAATTAAAAATATATATATATTTAAATAATTATAAAAATATAAAAGATTTATTTAAATAATGAATATATTTACTATATTTATATCTATATTTATAATTATACGTATATAATAAATAAATAGTTATATAAATATGTATATAATGTATTTAAAAAATTATAAATATATATTTATACATATTTTTATGGATTTATATTTACAATATTTATAAATTTATATGTTCATAATAATAAAATATTATTATATATTTTAGTAATGTATTTATATAATTATAAATAAAAAATTAAATATTTATATATTTATAAATGTATAACAAATATATATATATATATATATATATTTAATTATAGAAATGTATTTACAACATTCTCGTTTATAATTATAATTATATAACTTTTATCAGTGGTAACATTTTAGTATCTATAATGATGGATTTATCATAATGAAAACTTTATTTATATAGATTGATTTTATCCGTGCATATCATTTTAGGGGTGTTAAAAGGTATCATTATCACTGAATTTTTTGATTATCTGATAAATGTTTCATGACCTGTTTAAACAATTGTAACCACGGCTATTTCATTCCGGGTACCAAAAGCTTTTCATGGAAGCATCCAATAGTCAGTGTTCCTCTACCTAGGATCAAGGAATGAATCAGGTATTGAACACATCTAATGCTCAAATCCATCGATTGATCAAATCTAGTATTGAATAAATCCAAGTATAGAATGAATCCAAACATTTTCACTTGATTTAACAAGTTTCTCTAATAAGAATTATAGCATGAATACCAAGAGTTTTAATTTTTTCCTCGTCATTCATTGATTTCTTTCTGGGATCCACATAAGGTTCCTCAAACTTTGGTGTTGGTTCTTTTGATGAGTGATAGTAGAATTCATCGAAACAAAAAAATTGTGTTGATTTCATTGAAGGATTTTGTTTATTTTACCTTTATGGGGAAGTATGGATCTTCATGTTTTTGAGTTACTAGATAATATATATTCTCACAAATATTTTTAGATTTTTATGTTTAGGAATAAACACCATTATTTTTGAATATTTGGATTATGGAATTAGATCCTAGGATATTTATAATCCAATTGAAATCCTAATCATAGGAATGAGGTATAATGGATTTTTTACTTCATCCAATGACAAGAATGATACTGGAAAACACCTACCCATGTGAGAGACCCACAATTTTATAATGAGATGATACAAAGAAGGCATCTTCATTTTCGTACAATTTTTCAATTTTGGGAATTGGTAAGTTTCTTGGTGAGTTCATCTGAGGATATTTTCCATATTCCTTTAAATTGAAATAAATGTAACTTTTTACTCCTTGTAATTTTATCATAATTTTATGAAGATCATGCCTTTGAACATTACAGTGATGTTGGTTGTGGTTCTATTGTTTTGGCACTCTCTGGTGGGGTTTTTTATGTTCCTACAATGTAAATTAAATATGGAAATTAATTATAATTATTTTCAAATTATGTATTTAACTATATTATTGATGATATATTGGATCATGTTACTTAGGATCTATGTAGCTGTATTTCATGGAATGAGGGAATTGTTTCCCATGTGTTTATTTTTATAATAGAGGTGGGTCGTACCCAAATTAACCAGTAATGTATTATATTTTTTTAGTGTGAAATGTAACATGTTGGATTAACTAATTGGAGAAAGGAGACCATAATGAGTTCTGATATGTGTTTATGATAATGATATATAATATATTACAATTATTTGGAATAAAATAATCAATATATAGTGTATTCAATGATTATAGTCTCAGTTGGTTATTTTTCACCTTATGATCCTTGAGTTTTTATGGTGGAAAAATCCTAGGGAATATTAAAATATAAAATGATGGTGGTGAAGTTGGATATTCTTGAATTGGTTGAGAGGGACTTTTTAGAGTGTATTGTTTGATTTACGGTTGTAAATGTGTTTTTAATGGGCAATGGTTCCAAAATAATGTGAGATATTGTGTAAGGAAATAGGGTATCACCATGGAAGTTAATGTCTAGTAGTATATTTGTTAGATTATGAGACACCTGGAGAGGATAATTCTGGACAACGAAAGTAACCCATAAGGGTATAATAATGTATGAATTTCAATATGAATGTTTTTATTAGGGTAGTGAGGGACTGTGAGAGTTTATATTATCACATTAGTAGTGGTTGTATATTTGGTATAAAATCGAGTATAGTCGTCAAAACCTAGTTTGATAACCTCTAAATGATAGGATGGATTAGTTTATCATATAGATTACATTTGCATCTAATTTTAGGTATATAAGTGTTAAATTGTGGTATATTAGATTTGAGATCATTTAAAAACTAGTCATTGAAAAATATGATCAATTACCAACAAAATTAATCATTGAGTATCGTATAATAGGATACAAGGGGTGTTATGTGAGGGCTGGGTTTGTTAAGTTAGAATCAGATTTAGTATATACATTTTTGTGATTCATGAATTCCTATGGTGAGGGTGATGTGATAGTTGTGTTATTGTATGTTGTTCAATACGTTTTTTCAGATGTTTGGTTTATGTAATGTATTTTGGAACCCATAAGTTTGTTCTTTACTAAGGGAACAAATTATTTTAAGCATTCCCCATATTTAAAATTAATTTCCTTATAAATATTACTATGTGAAACCAATTTCATTATTTAGATGCAATAAGTACACGTGAAGGTTATCCTTGAGGGACAGTCTTTGATGATAGGGTTAAGTTGTTGTATATCGTGGTACCAATGAAGTTATTATTTCTAGAGGGTGGTAAATAATTTATGACAATCCTATTATTAAAATGTTAACCTTTTATATGTGAAATTATGGAAATGTCATGGAAAAACTCTTGTTTCAATATAAAATATTACTAGTACAATTAACTTGTAGGAAATAATGTAGTTGCATTTTATTATCAAGTTGTCCTTGTTAGTACCAAATTACATGACTTAAATGTGTATTTGGAGTTCTATTAATTTGATCATATACTCAAATATATGAATTTATTAATATTTTTGGAGCCCTATTATTATTTACATCCATATATTAATATTCACACCCACCACAAGAACCTCAATGGACATAGTGATCTTATATTTTAGATGCATGAAAGGGAAAAGGACTAGTATCATTGATTATAGGCAGTGCATCTTAGTGGGGTGACATGATGTTCTCAAGGTAGTGTTGAAGGACTTTTATAATTATTATATTAGTTATGAAATTTGAAATTAATATTTTTTTAATTAATATTTTTTAAAGAGTCAATTTTCAACTCCATCAGCTTCAACTCCCGAACACTTATTACTTCATTTTGTTGCTTGAGAATAATCCGTGTTATCTTAAATTTTTATTGAACTACATTGAGTTGTATTCATCCTAAATGATCATTAGTACCTACTATGCTATGAAAACTTCTAATATTAGTTATAAAACATAAGCACATACCTAGAAGATATTGGGTATGTGTCTCAGGAAAAAACTCAAATCATAAATGTTTTGGATATGATGATGATGAGGATGGTAGTTGTCTATAAATTGAATCTTCTCATGAATTCAATAGACAACACCTAGAATATTGAATTAATTATTTTCTTATATTAAATTATCAATTTCTATCATAATGGATTCATGCTAACAATTTCACGATATATTATTATGATAGAGTTAAATAGTTCATTTTATTTTCAATACATTGTGTATACATCCCTTATCAAATCTGTATTCCATTTTTACATTGTTGGTATTCCAAAAAAATTAAAATATTGACTAATCATACAGAATATTTCATCTTCACATGATGATGAAACCACTCTAGAGGAAGAATATAATGTTGATACGGAAAATATTGAATTTTTATGGGAATAATACCAAGTAGGTGATGAAAATAAGTAGGATGAGACCTCATAGTGATGAATAGAATTTTCAATTAATGAAGTTTGTGTATAAAATTTGTCGATTGTAGAAATCAACATTTCCAACCTGTTGACCCCAAAAAGTCAATGTTCATTATTTTTGTTGAGGTGATAATGAGGATGAATGTATTGATTGATATTGATTCTTAGTGCCACATTATACCTATAATGAATGAAACCATTTAAAACTATATAATTGAAATGTTAGGATATACATTTTCTATTTTAAAAGAAAAATAGTATAATTAAATGTTGAATTAATTTTCATTATTCCATGCATATTTAATTTATTTAAGAATATATTAGTTGGAAAATTGTAGTCATAGCATTTAGATATACCCATAGATGAATATGGACTCGTTATACCACGTCACGTCATAGGGTTACTCAGAGGAAATTCAATCCACACCCACTTGTTTGTTATTCCCACATTATAGATATTGAAACATTAAATACATTAACCATTATTCATGATGAGGAGTCAGTTTTTGGTTAAATATAAGTGATAATATTTTTATTTAAATTATTTTTATGTCAAATATGATTCCAAAAAATTATTTTTTGATAGAGAAAGTGTTGAAAATAAATAACATTAATCAAAACCACTATACCCATATTAAAAATAAAGTATACTTCACTAGAAAATAAATTGGAATGCATTTTAAATAAAAAATGACAGTTTTATGTCAATTAAAAAAACATATGTTTCTTTTTTATATATAGATTGATGAATAAAAGTTGAAATTGAATTGCATCCAATGTCATGTTCTATGCAATGGGGATCATGTAAATAAGGACGTTTAAATATTTGATGAAAACCCAAACCAACAATGGGAAACAAGTGCAAGTATTATATTATTGTAATTTTTTATGCATTATAATTTTTCTAAATTAAAATATCTATCTATTTATTTATATTTTTATGGTTTAGTTATAAGAATCATAAAAAATCATGCTAATAGAAGAAAAAATCAGTAGCCTTTTTGTGAATGTATCAATATGGACACAACAGATACTTTTCATTTAGATTGATTCCTATAACATAATCTTTAAGGATAAAACCACATGAATATACATATATGATGTTGAAAGGATTATGAGCCCAATTAAGTGATTTTAAATAATTTATTGTTCGATCTGGTTTAACAGACCAATTTATGAAATGTATCAAAGAAATCCATTGGTGGAACAAGGATCCTCACATGAAGAACCAAATGACTCCACTAACATTGAGGGAACTCATTCACCTAAAAGGAATACCTTTCCTGAGGTAATCAATTTTTCAATGATATTACTTCTCAATGTGAGTCATATAACATCTTATATAATTATTTTACTAAGATCGCTCATGGTGAAGTTGTATGACATTTATTTCAACCAACAAACACCAATTGCCTAGTTGAGAGGATTATTGTTTATAATACCCTGGGATACTAGCTCCAACAGAAATAAATAGCAATAGATCACTTGAAAGTGGGGATTGAGGTAGCTAATGATCAAATAAATAAGTTTCTTAATGAAAATAATGATCCAAATATTACATTTGTAAATGATGATATTGAAAATTTCATATCATGATCACCCAATCATATAAATACACAAGTGGTTTTTCATTAAATATAATTTTCAAATTCAAAAACCAATAATCGTTGATGAAAAATGGTTTAACATGAGTTATGATATGAAATATAGATTGTGAAATGAGTAATTAGAAATTCATAGTATGAAAATATTGTGAATTAGAAAAAACATCAAATGTACATTTTGATAGTACTAAACCCACCCCGCACCAGTTCCAAAGAAACATTTATTATCATTAAAACATTCTAAAATTATAACATTTAATGATTGAAATATGTCTTTCATTCCTTGCGAATATGAAATAAATGGAACAACTATGAAAAATTCAATTGGTATCAAGAGTATAAATAATATCTCAAACATGAATGGTTGTCATCCTTAGTTGTGAATTCTTACATATGTTAAATGTTCATAATACATTTGTCTAAATACTGAGCTTATATGTTTAGAAAAGATTATAATTATTCATATTTTATACAAGAGTTTATATTAATACTAAATAAATGTAAAAATGTGTGGAGGATTGTTAACATTCATTAATACCTATATAATTTCTTTTGAGAAATGTACATTGGATAAGGAATAAATTAACTTTAAAATAGATGATATTCACAATAAATTTGAGAAAAAAATTATAGAGAACAGAATATTATTGATTCCAAAAATGGAAAGGTAAAACTATAAAATATAATAACAGAAAATATATTTTTATTTATTTAATTAGATTCATTTTATCTTGGAATATATATATGACGTTCTGAGTCAAATTTGGATAACATAATTTTTTTTCTCGTTAGATCCAATGATGGAATATATAACAAACTAACCACACATGATGTGTATTACAATTTGTTAATACATTTTAAAGAATATTTTATAGAAAAATAATGAATTATATTTTTCATTCCATGTTTGAAAAGATTTTTTTTATGATGAGATGGTTTCTATATATAAGCTAAATCATGGCATGAAGTCCATGATTAAATATAAAAATTGTCTGAATTAATATAAATGGAAAAAATTACGATATATATAGAATGATTTAACTTGAAAAACATATTCCAAAAATTTCCTTATTTTGATCAATGTTTATACAGTGCTTGATGAAGGATAATGACATAAATTGGTGATATTATGATTGAAAATTTTAGAGAGAGATCATAGAAAATTAAAAGACTATGATCCATAGAACTAGTGATTATAAAAGGTAATTTCTATTTTAATAAAAATAATTCTTAATCATTTTTGGACAATATTTTCTCAATAACACCAATATTAGACACAACATACAAACTCAGAAGAATATGTAATATTTCTAGGGATGAGTTGATAGTGTACATGTTTTCACAACCTTTTTTAATGAAAACTTTAGATATTACCTGATATATTAGTGATCTAGTACAATATTTAACCTTAGATATATATTTTTGGGGTGAATCATATGTTTCTGAATAATAATATATAATTTTTTATCAGCTTTTCAAGGGAAATTAAAACATAGAAAATCAATTTTTCTACAAATGTTTTCCTTTAAATATTAAAAATGTTGGGAAATAATATTGGAAAATACGGAGTCATGGGAAGAGGAGGATATAGAGGCCATGGGATAATTGAAGGTTTAGGTCGAGGAATTGGTGGAGATGGAGTTTGAGTTTGAGATTGAGGTAGGGGCATAGACTAAGGCGGAGTAGGAGACGAAGCATTGTGATATAAATATAAAAATAGTTTTGTAATGTAGTATAATAGGGATCATATCAATTTTGTGGTTGTGATAAATTTTTTAAATGTTCTCACAACACTTGTCACTTAATAAATTATATATTGTGATTGTGTTTCAGGGTTTTTCTGAAAATATTGTGTCCACCACAATTTTATGTGATTTTTGAGGGGAAGTGAAGTGGAGGAATATAAAAAAACACTGATGAATTTTTATAACTAATTATCATAGTCAACATATTTTATTATAAAATTCCAATTACTATAAAATATTGCTGATGTGTGTATAAAACCCATTTCCCAGAACAAACTAAACAATAACAATAAAATAGATGAAGTTTCATGACCATTTATTAACTACACTAAAAAGAAATGGACATAGTAATAGATACCATAATCACATGAGAGTCATACATCAACAATCCTATCATTAAATATGTATATAATCAGGATCAAATGTTTGAATAAATATGTGGTAAATCAACTAATGAATTTTGAAGGTGTATGAGAGTACTATTGGAGGAAAACCAGTAATGATATCTCATGGTCATTATAAAGGCATAGTGTCAATGGAATCATGGAATCGAATAAAAATAAAATAAAATATTAATAAATACATGAAATTGAAAAACCCACATAAAATAAAATCACGATTCACTAAAAATCATAATGAAAACCACTTGGAAAAATAATCAAGTGGTTAGATCAAAAAACAACTAAAAAATAATAAAATAAAAAATTGCATTATTTGAATCAAGAATTTATAGATATATACCATATAATGGCATCACCTTTTTGGGTTGTAAAACAATTTGTGAGATTCAATCATCAATTGAATCCATGATAAGGTATAAAAAGTTACTGTGAAATACTTATATATAAAAATCATTATGCATGTAAAAATTAATTATTTAAAATGATCTGGGTTCAAAATATCATTAACATAAAAATTCATCCTCATTCTCAAACAAATAAATGAGAACATGGATATTTCACTTTTTAAAAAAATTTAATGATGATGTTATGTTTGAAATAAGAATCACAAGGACTATTGGAATGGGTATACTAATATATAGCACAATACCAATAAACATAATGGAAGCCAAAGAGTTTAGTTTTATTTGGATGATATATTTGGATATACTGATTTTTAATACTATCAAAAATGGGTAAACAAATTATAGTAGAATTCAGTGTCTTATAAGAATAAATAATGGGTTTAAATAAATATTTTACCTCAATTATGGTAAATTGTTTTTCAAGGTGCTTCTACTCTCTATAATGGTGAAATGTAAAGATTGATTTTATTTGGTTCTATAAAAATCATATGAAAATATTGTTTGTCTTAAATTAATGAATTTTAATAGGTTTACAATAATATTAAATTTTTTCAAGGAATAAATTCTATTGTCAATAAGGATGATTCACTCCTTTCCATTGATCTCACACTCCACAACGATTATTCACTCTTGGTGATTTAATTTTTCTCTCCAATCCATTGAAATTTATAGTTTATCAAAATATATATTTTTTAAATAAGATTGAGAGTTTAATGAATTGTAGCCTAAAAATACATTGTGTAATCAATCATACATCATAGCAACACATAGTGTACTCGGTACGACCCAAATTTTTTTGTTTTTATTTTAAAATGTACATTTTATTTATTTCTTATTTTATATTATTTTTATGTCATTTCATTATATTAATGATTTCATAAAAATAATTTTCTTGTAGAGTTGTATTATTTTCCTTGAATTTTTATGTTTTTATTGATGATTCTCATGCTAATGAGAGATTGGACTTCTAGCATCCAATTGAGATAAGAACAACAAGGTAACGGGTTAAGAATGTATATAACCCTCATAAAAAGGTGAATTCCTAATACTTAATGAGTTAAATTTCTCACAATTTTATCTAAAAATTTTATGTCATTTTCATTACAATTATATTCAAATAATTATTTTTTCACTGATCATTGTGGAATTCATATGTTTTCCTCAATGACATGTGAAAATCATGAAAAGAGATAACATGTTCCTTTTGAATAAAGAATTTCAGGCAGGATGGAGTATCTTCTTCCATTCAAATAGAATTTTACATTATTTCCCAGCTTGGAGTATAAGGATAAAAGAAAAACACACATTACATAATCATTAATCCTCACATTAATAGGACACACCATGTGACTGGTATGACTCGAACATAATGATTTTAGTTTATAATTTATATTTTACATGAAAACTTATATCATATACAAAGAATTGAGAAAACCCATTATGATTTTTTATAATTTAGGAAATTTATATTTGTCTTTATTATTTGTAGGAATAATCTATACCACAATCTGATGCCTAGTGTTCCTATTATGTCTCAATGTGTGTGTTATCAATTGAAAATGCGCATTTATGTTCAAAAATTTCACTCACTAGAAACAATGAAAACATTTTTGGATTGACTTGATAATTAATTACAATGACTCATAGGTCATTTTTTATTTATTGGAATCATTCTAACGTCAAACTAACAAATGATGTGACTGGAATGACTCAAAGGGCATGTTTATAGTTTAAAATGACATTTTGGTAAAAGAAAAAGGTGACAAACTCAAATATAATAAAACACATAGATATTTATTTGATATCATTGGAAAATTATGCAACTATCATTTGGTATATGAATATGTCCTCAACACATTAATCTAATTAATGGTATGATAGGTATGGCTCCAGGTGCGTCTCGTTATATAAAATCGATGTAAACATTAGTGAAAAAAACAGATATAATCAAAATAGATAAAAAATATTCATATTGTTTTTAATATTTATTAAAATGATTCATAAGTCGTTCTTTACAATTATTAATTTTTCTCACCTCAAAATGATATATGATGATGCTTATATGACTCAAAATGTAGGTTATGAGATAAAAATGAAATTTTAGGTCAAAACCTGTCAACAACTATTAACTGAGTACACACACGTAGATTGCTTTGATAATTTTGGAAAATTATTCTTAAGTCAATTCATTTATTTATTAATTATTCTCATATAAAATCAACACACTATATGTCTTGAATGAATCAGAGTGTCTGTTTCCTATTTAAAATGTAATTTTTGTAAAAAATAGAAGTGAAAAACTCAAAACCAAGAAAAACAATGTGTAAAATTATGATTTGTTATTGAGATGATACATATTTCCTTCAGTATTTTTAGCAATTAGTCTCACCTAAATAGGAAAAAAAATATGTGTTCAGTATTACTCTGAGTGTTCATTTTGTTTTAAAATAACTCTAATTATTGTAAAAAAACACAAATGACATACCAAAAACAGGGAAATAAGACCATATTTTGTTGATTCTTTATTAAAATTACACATAAGTAATTATATCATATATTAATCAATTTCACCTCAATCTTTTATATGATGCTTCAAGTATGACTCAATTTGTCCACTATCAGTTTAAAATGGACATTTTAGTTCAAAACGTGTAACTCACTGAAAACTGAGACACCACTATTTTATTATCATGATAATTTAGGTGAATGATTCATATGTTATATCTAATGTTTTAGAATTCAATATCTTATCATACTGACACATGATGTGATGGTTATGACTCATAATCTGTGTTTCCAAATTAAAATTTCATTTTATTAAAAAATAGTGATGTACTCAATACCAAAAAAATAAAGATTTCATTATTTATATACACTATTAAAATCTTCCTTATTTAATTTTTGATTCTTATAAATAATATTTAACTCAATATGAAAATTGGAGTGACTGGTATGACACCCAATGAATCTTTTTATTTCAATAAGACATAAATTTTTGTAAAAAAAAAGACTGAAAGATTCAAAACTGATAAAATTATTTCATATTTTTTTCTTAATTTATAATTATGTACCATTTTTAATTATCAGTGTTTAAGAATTTTCCTAAACTTTATCAAAATCTAGATGTACCTAGTATCATAAAAAAGGGCCATTATCTGTTTAAAATATATATTTTACTTCAAATTGTGTCACTCACTAAAAACAAAATAAATTATCTCATATGGTCTATATAATTTATGAAATAACTTCCTAATTAATTATACACATTTATGAATCATTCTCTTATATAAATGTCACAAAATGTGACCGGTATGACTCAAAGTGTTGTTTTCCCATTTAAAATGAAATATTAGTAAAACAACAAATGTGACGTACTCAAAACAAAAAAAAACATTCAGATTGTTTTTATACATTAGTAAAATGAAACATAATTCATTTTTGATTTTATTTAATCATAATATCATTAATATGATTCACATTGTGGCTGGTACGACTCAATGTTTGTCTTTTTATTTAAATATGATTTTAATTTTAGTAATGAAGGAAACTACCATACTCAATACCAAAAAATTGATTTTTTTACTTCGTAGATAATGTTTGAAAAATTTCCAAAATTAAATTTATATGTGTTATAATCATATATTCTTCAATCAAAAACTCTATGTGTCTGGAATCACTGAATGTTTTATTAATCAACATAAAATTGACATTTGTTGTTCAAAATTTTCACCCACAGAAAAATGAGTACACATACATGGATTTTCTTGATAATTCAGTAAACTAATAAATATATTATTTCCTACATTTAGGATTCATTATCACATAAAATATACATTAAAATTGATCTATATTAGTCAAATAGGGTTTACCAAATTTAAAATGAAATTTTATAAAATATCATATGTTACATGCTCAAAACTTATCCCATGCATTTGGATTGTTTTTAGACATAGGAAAAATGTCCTATAACTCATTTTAGATGTGAAAGTATCATCTCCCCCTTAATATTACATATTTTGTGAGTGTTATGAATCCAGGTGCCTCAGTTTATTTAAAATTTACATTATTTTGTTAAAAAATAAAACTAACAAACTCAAACACAAGAAAACACAGTCGGAATATTTTGAAAGATTAGAAATCTAATCCATAAGTACTTTATGAAATTTATAAATAATCTACTCCTTAATTTGTTTAAAAATGTGGCTAGTATAACTCAATGTGTCCATTTTTAGTTTGAAATTGACAATTTTGTAAAAAAAGTAAAACTCACTGAAAATCATGAAAACGTGCTTGGATTTTAATGATAATTTTGGAAAATGGATCATTAGTAATTTGTGATGAATAGTAATTATACATACCTCAAACAAAAACACAATGTGAATGGTATGACTCAATGTGTATGTTTCCGTTTAAAAATTTCATTTTACTATATAACATAAGTGGTGTATTGAAGACCAAGAAAACATATTATTTGGATTTTTTTATGAATTGCGAAAATGAGTAATGATAAATATAGGACATATAGGAATATGAATAACCAAATCTAATGCTTAAAGTGACCAGTAAAAGCCCATGTGCAACTTTTTATTTAAAATAGACAATAATTTTAGTAAAACTGACCAGTGACATACTAAAAAATGAGAGAAATAATATATAATGATTTGATGTTATATAAAAAATATTCCTAAGACTCTTTTGATTTAATGAAGGCATCTTTTATAAATAAAATTCCTCGTATTTATTTAATTATATTCCATATGGATATTTAAAACACAATAAATTATAATATTTTATTTTACCCCATTTTATTTAAATGTTCGTTAAATATCATTATCGTAGATAATGTAGTCGTTGGATTTTGATCATATGACTAGTAAAAATATAGGGTTTTAACAAATCCATTTTACATAGACAAAGGAAGTTATAGCCTCATCCAGTATGATTGAACCCTATGAAGGCCATTTATTGTATCTTCCATGGGAGATAAGATTTCTGGGTTTTCCCAAAGACCAATCCCAAGCTGTGATCCAACAACATAAACATGAGTGAAACCGTTTACATAAGAAGTTCATGCCCATCAAGATCACGACCCAAATCAAGTTCACCTAACGGACCCCTAACCCCCCCCCCCCCCCTCATCACACAACTAACACATAGGTAATATTTCTTGTAATGTAGGGATATGTATCAAGATCATTGTATTAGGAATATGTACATTATTTTTGTTACAAAATAATTAATATATCTTCTTCCTATTAATGTTTGTTTCCAAATAATTTTTAAATAACTAGTATTATTTTTGGATAATATTCAAATTCAATTAAGAAATCCATTTTAATGAATTAAATTATCATTGAAATATATAATATTATAATAAAAATTTATTAATAAATTTATTTTATGAAAAAAATGATCATATAATAGTTATTAAGTCATACATAATTTGTTTAAGGTTTAGACGATATTTTTGTCAAACCGCATCTTTTTTCAATAACATTCAGTTTATATTTTAGAATTTAAAATTCACATATTTAGAAAAAAAAATTAGATAAAATGAACATTATTTTTTTAATCAAGATGTAAATATTATCCAATTTATATTTTTTCTTAATTTTGCGAGATAGTCGAATTTTTGTGTAAAAATTAAATACTGTATAAATTTACATTTGGTTTTATAACATCATAATAGACTAATAATGATGATATAAATTATTAAAAAATAATTATCATCGAAATTTATTTTCAACCTATAAAATAAGTGATTTTAGAATTATTTTATTATTTTACAAAGCCTTAGTGAATCCCCCATGACATATAATATATTTTAGGATTTTAAAATCATTTCTTTGAAAGTGTGACACACCACAAAGAAGTAAGGTAAATATTTCAATATCATGTACCGTTGGCCAAATAAATGAATATATACCATTCCAATTTTCTATTAACCATGGGAAAAAAACCCATGGGATGTCTTTTGGTTTTGAATACATTATTTTGTATTATCCAAAACCAAAATAATAAATAAGTCTCTCTCTCTTCATATATAAACCCACCCAAGCTCCCATTTATCTTCACTAAAACGCTTTTATTCTTGACCAATCTCCTCACTCTTCCATCTAATGTCCTCCCAAGGTTCCCCCAAACTCTCAATAAGCTTCTCTCATTCCATATGGTTCACACATCTATTTAAAGGATCCTCACATCCTCTCTTCCATTCAATTCAAAAACCTTATAAAAAATTAGTCTTTTGATTTCAATTTTTTTTATTATCATCTTTTTATAATGAAAATACCTACTATATATTTGATTTTATTTAAATGTGGTATGATTTAACCTCCCCCATGTGGACACTTACATAACCCATTACTATGCTAAAATTCCATATGTGATTTATCTCTCTGTACATTTTTATCAATAACGTCATTTATGATATGACCATAATTTCAAATTGCATAACTTTGGATACATTATTAAATATCCACCATACTTTAATTTTAATTTTTCAATTATGTAATACCCCTTGTACTCTAATCTACCATTTATATATATTTTTTATGAGGTCATTATGCTTCAAAAATAGAATTGTGATTCTCAATGCCATAATTATTAAGCAGAAAATACCATACTCATTTATTTATCAAGGGGATTTACCGTTATTCAAATTTAATTATTTATTATGAATCTATATTTCTTTATTCCACATTTTCTTCATCGCGGAATTAACAATGTTTGTCAATTACCCCATTTTGTATGATCTTTTTGCCACACATTTGCACAAAAACAAAATTATTATGAAGGGTGCTCTATGGTTTCACTCTAATGAAATTTTTAAGGTTTATTATCAAGATACATAATTTAAAATGTGTTTTTAATCATTATAATTCTGGTGAAATTTGTGTTTACTCATTAAAAATAAGTTTCATTGGGTGTTGACTCATGCTACATAATGTGCTATGGGTTTTGCCTCATGCTGCTTAATGGGAAATGGGGGTTAACTCATGCTACATCATGTGAAATGAAATTTGACTCATGATACACCTTGTGAAATGATCCATTGATCATACTAATATCATGTTGTATGGTGTTTCCATAGTTCAATATTGTGATTTTCATTCTTTATCATGGCCTTATATTCATCTTTTTTTTGCCATTAATATGACTATTGTCTAACATGTATTGTCTTATTCATGTTATTCCTTTTTAACACCCATACAATGCTTTATAGCTCACCATTTTCTTATGTATGTTCTCATGTTAACCCATTAAATGTTATGTATGAAGGAATTTGGCGATCATGTAAAATTTTTTTTGAATAAATATTTAGTATTTCATTTTTAATGTTGTTATGTAATGTTTTAATTTCCAACTCTACTGTGCCTATCAATATTACAAGAATTATTAAGTGAAAATAAATTAAATAAATCATGTTTAAATATTAAATAAAGTCCATGGTTGATATATTTTGTATCATAGTATTGATTTAGTTATTTTGGGATTAGGATTCGAAAACCCAAATGAAATCCCTTTGGGAAAATACTAAGTGTAACATACATTGCTAAATATTGATGAGTATAGTGAACGTGTTTTATTTAGAAAATTTATCCATGTATGGATACAAAAAGTGGACAAGGGTATTGAAAATATGTACCTAGGATTAATAACTCTGAAAATCTAATTAGGGCTTCAAATTGGGTTAACGGGTACATGATAATAGGTTATATTGCACACCTGGTTTGACACTCCTAGGTTATATGCATTGGAAAATTCATAATCCCATTACAAACCATTATTGAGGGAATAAAAAATTTCCAATATGATTTTAAATATAGAAGTAGATAATGAAAAACATATACTGAAACTTAGAAACTCATATTTCAAGAAGATAAATTTACATTATAAGTTATCCTTTTATTGTAATTGGATTCAACATTTTTGTGTATATATTTTTATGGTACTAATACCTACGTCTATATTAGAAATATTTAAACCAAAATAAAGGAGTGAAATTTGGGGATATCATCTATAGTTTTATGTATTCTTTTATATCATGAAATCTTTGTAAAACAATCCAACCACTGAAGCACTAAATGGAAGTAGATATGTTGGTAAAAATCATTAAATTATTACATCCCAAGTATATAACTCCTCCATTATAACAAATTTTGGACTGATCATCAATGGGAACCATTTCATACAAGGTTGGTTGGAATTTGATTCAATTTTGGTCATGGATTATCCTTCCCTATATGGATCCAACATGAATTTCAGCAAGAGGTAAATCACACTCAAATTGGGGAATATCCCCTGATTCTATACAAGAACAATGAGGGGGATGAATATTATTTACCACCGTCATATCAACCATGGATATTACTACCTTATGGGTATGCATATCTTGATCAAATTATTGATTCTTAGGATAGAACCATCCTCAATATCATTCATATTGTAATAGAATTCACTGATGTGATTCTTGAGGAATTCCATGGTCTTCTTCCTAAAAAATATCTAGATTTATCAATAGATTGTATACCTAGGGAACGTCCAATATCCAAGAATCCATAGAAAATGGCTGTTGAGGAACACGAGGAGCTAAAGAAACAATTCTATGAGAATCTGGATAATGTATTTATATTCCCAAGTTCTTCACCATGGGGTTCACCGGTCTTCATAATCAAGATGATGTATGGATCAATACTCCTTTTTCATTTATTATAAAAATCTCAACTAAATCATGATAATAAACCAGTATCAATTCCCCAAATTGATGAATTCACAAATGAGCTTCATATAGCACAATACTTCTCCCAGATGTATTTGTTTTTTGTATATTTCCATGTAATGGTGAATAAAGTGTATATACTCAAGAGTGTATTTTGTATAAGGTACATGAATTATTAGTTTATAGTTATTCCTTTCGAACTCAAAAATTCTCTAGAAATAATCGTGAACATCATGACTAAAGTCTTTATAGATTACCTAGGAAATTTTTTGGTTTCCTTTATAAACAATATTCTAATAAACTCCAATATTATTGAGTAGAATTATAATTATATGACAACCATGCTAAAGACATACTGAAAGGATAAGCTCTATGAAAATTACATAAATCAGGAGTTGTGGTTGATGCCCCATTCTTGGGGAATATAATGACATGAAATTGGATATATATTGATCATTCAAAGAAAAATTAAATTGAGTGATGATTGAGGACAACACCTATGGCCGATATCTACTACTCCCATGGGTTATATGGATATTATCATTTATTTGTTATAAATTTATCACTATTTTCAAACCCTATCACCATGATTACTAAAAAGGGAGTCAACAATGCATTGAATGATTAATTTGAAGAAATATTGATGGAGTTGATGAGGAGGCTTATCACTACCATTGGGCTCAGACTACCCAAAAGTGGGTAGCTTTCATACTTATTTGTGATGATTCAAAGAAGTTATTTCTGGGTGGGTTGATTGAAAATGACAAATTTATTTCATACACTTCAAGAAAACTGAACATTTTGTATAAATACTATCCAATGCTTGACCATGAGTTAGATGATGTGATCATTGTGTTGAAAATCTAGAGATGTTATCCATTTTGGGATAAACATGAAATATAGATGGATCAAAACAACCCCAAATATATATACTCAATAAAAGTGATAAATATTCCCCATTGTTTATGGTTTGAGCTCATCATCGATTTTGACTACTCGATCTACTACCTTCCTATGAAAGATAAAATGTTGGAATATGATATAAGCTGAAAGGACCCATAAATACTATCATTGATGATAATATAGAGTGATATGATCATCATGGATTTGAAGAGGATGGACATGGGAATCATATAGAAGGAAACATCAATATTCCCTTCAAAAATTATTATTCAACCATCTCTTTTATATATGTTAAGGTATGCTCAAAAAATTTGATTTGGAAATTTTGATGAAATTTAAAACTTTTAGAATAGGTAAATCCTTAGTGTTAAATGTTAAAAATGAAGGAATTGTGATATTTTGTTCAAGAATATGTGTTCCAACAATTTCTTATTTAAATAATGAAATTTTAGAAGATGTGCATTGTTATTCTTTATCTATTAACCTAGGAGACATACAGATTTATCGAGATCTCTGATAACACTATTTGTGGGATTTCATGAGAAGGATATCACTTAATATACATCAATGTGTTTGGAATGTCATAATGATAAGGCTGAAAGGAATTATTCTTATGGGAGGATATAAAAATTACCCATACAAACATGGAATTTGTAAAAAAATCACCTAGTATATTTTTTGGAAACATCAAAATACATCCAAAGGAAACAATGCAATCTGGGATGTCATGGATTGCCTTGCAATGAATCCACACTTCATTATGATTCGAGAGGATTTTTCAGTACATAAAATGGAAAAAATATACATTATGGAAGTGGTAATGCTACTTGGAGGACCACTCTATATTTTATTAGATCAGGATCCATGATTCCCTTCTCAGTTTCTGGAAAAGTCTCCAACATGCTCTAAACACAGAGTTGAACTTCAGTTTGTCTTATTACCCAATAACTTATGTCTAATCTGAACATACTATCCAAACACCTTAGGACATGTAGAGAACTTTTTCAATGTACTTCATGGGCTAATTGGACCAACATCTTTATTTGGAGGAGTCCTCTTACAACAATAGTTTCCATTTAAGCATTTAAGCAACACCCTATGAATCCCATTATGGGAAGAGGTGAATAACACCTGAATTCTAGGATGATTTTGTAAAAGGAAAACATATTAGCCCAAAAATGATTAAATACAAGGTGATGATGGTTAAGACCATCTAGTAGCACATCAGAGATACTCATAGTTGAAAAAGATCTATGCTAAAAATCATTAATGAGACCTAGAGTTTGATGTTGGAGATATGGTATTCCTCTTAGTACCTATATGAAAAACAATAGTTATATTTTGGAAAACGGGAATGGTTGGTATAAGGTACATGTTCCCATTTGAGATCCTTGATCGCATCTCTGCAATGCCTAATGATTAGTACTCCCACCGAACCTATCTCAAGTATGTGATGTATTCCATGTATCACTTTTGAGGAAGTACATACCCGAACCATCACATGTTATCAATAACGAGTTGTTACCAATGGAGAATTCTCTTTACTATGACGAGTAGCTCATAAAGGTATAATATTATAGTTATATTTTTTTACACAAAAATACAAGGACCCTCGTCAAAGTGTTGTGGTAGAACCACATGATTGAAGAAGCAATGTAGGTACCAAAGGTGATGTGAAGAATAGTTATGATCAACTATTGTACTGTGGGGAATGTGAATTTCTATTGTGGAATTTCTAAAGGGGGGTGACTATAAAGACCTGGGATTTTAGGAATAATATTCCCCTATTTGATTTAATAAAATTCCTTTTGGATCAAGAAAAAACAATCATGAATTATGTTTTATTTTATCAAATTTTATTTTAATGATCAATTATTATCATTACCATTGCTTTTTTAGTCATTGAATTGTGATCACATGACTAGTATAAAAATAATGTTTTAACAAATCCATTTGACAGAGTCAAAGGTAGTGATAGCCTCATCCAGTAGTATTGTACCGTATGAAGCATATTTAATAAATCATACATGGGAGATAACATTATCTGGATTTTCCCTAGACTAATCCTATGTTGACATCCAATATCATAAGAATGATAAAATACATTTATTTGACAATTTGAAGATCATCGAGATCACAACCAAAACCATGTCCACCGAATGGACCCATTAAATCCCCACCATAACACACCTTACCCTTATGGGATTTGCTGGAATAATAAAGTGATACATATCAATAACCTAGTGTAATGAATATGTACATTATTTTTATTATAGAATAATTAATATATTTTATACGTATTACTATTACTTTTCAAGTGATTTATAATGCCCAATTTGTAATCTTGGTAAATATTAACATTCAATTAAGAAATATATTTTTAAAATTGATGTATTTTTTCAATAAATAATATTTTAATAAAATAATATTATTAAATAGTTTTTATTAAAGATAAATTATCATATAATTGTTATGAATTCATATGTATCATTTATTAAGGTTTGGAATATTTTTTCTAAAACAAATAAATTTTGAATAAAAGACTGTTTATATTTAAAAGTGAAATTTAATATATTTAGAAAATTATTTTGATAAAAAACTATTTGTTGAATCAAGATGTCAAAATTATCCAATGGTTATTTTTTCATGATTTTCTAAGATAGTAAAAATTTTGGATAAATATTAAATAACATATAAATATATGTTGTATTTTATGAAATCCTTGTGACCCAATAATGATATAACAAATACTATAAAATGAACTATCATCCATATTAATGATTAATCATTAGAATAAATTAATTTCATATTTATTTGATTTATTTTATTCAGCCTTATTTAATCCTCCATGACATATTATATATTTTATAATTTCAATATTTTTTCATTGAACTTATGAATCACCTCCACATAAGCCCAGAAATATTTCAATATATTCATCCCTTGGCCTTATTAAATAATATATGCCACAACCTTCTTCCCAAATGGAAAGAAAAACAATGGGATGGGTTGTGATTTTGAATATTTTTTTGTGTAGTGTCCCAAACCAAAATAAAATATAAATCCCACTTCTTTCCATTATAAACACACCCATGCTCCCATTTATCTTCCCTAGGACTTATTTAATATTAAAAAACAATTCCACCTACTCTCTATAGTCCACACATGGTTCCCCAATTCTCCTATGAATCCTATCCCATGACATTGGGGTCACACGTCCATGTAAGGGATCCTTGACTTCCACTCTTCCTTTCAATTCAAACACCCTGTTTGGAATATGTATTTTTAATATAAATTAATTATATTATAATCCTTTAATATTAAATTTTATCATATATTTTTTATCATATTTCAATGATTGATCATTTATCCTCTCCCATTTAGAGGCTTAAATAAGCTGTTATTATACCAAAATTTCATAAGAGGTTTTATTCTCTCAATCTCTTATCTTTTAATTAGGCACCTCATTTACGATATGACCTTAAATTATAATTACAAAAGTTTGAATACATTATTATCTATCCTCATACTCTACATTTAATTTTTAGATTATTAGAGTTAATTTTCTCTCTGATAAACCATTTTCATGAATTTCAATATAATGTCGTTATGCAGCCAAAATTACATCGTGATTTCCCATGCCAGAATCTTGGTGTAGTAATTACCACACCCCTTTCTCAATCATGTGTATTCACATTAATGCACATATACTTATTGATATTGAATATATATATATATATATATATATATATTCTACATTATCATTATCATGGAACAATGTATGGTGATAAATTAATCCATGTTGTATAATCTATGTGGAACGCATAATCAAGAAAAAAAATAACGATTATGAAGGTTACACACTCATAGCACTATAATTAATTAGGTTTGGTTTGTATCATTATATTTCATGTGAAAATGATGTTGAATCTTGCGACTTCATATTCACTAGGTCATGACCCATGCTACTTCACGTGAAATGGGTGTTGACTCATGCTACTTCTTGTGTGATGGGTATGGACTCATGTTAGCTCATGTAAAATGATCATTGACTCATGCCCATCAATTATAAATGAGCCTTGGTTCTTGATAATACCATATTTTATGTTGTTTCCATAGTTCCATATTATGATTATCAATCTTTTTCATTCCCTTATATTCATGATCCATTTATTCTCCATTGATATGCCTATTGTATGACATGTATTTTCTTCTTCATGTTATTCCGTATTGAATCCATTAATGGGATTTATAACTCATCCGTTTATTATTTTTTTCCTAAGGATATACCATGTTGTGTTATGTATGAATGAATTCTGTGATCATGAAAAATATTTTTTTAATAAATATGTTTTATTTCATGTTTTTAGTTGTTAGGTACTGTTCATAATTTCATAGGACACTAGAATTATTGATCTTTTGATTTTTATTAAGTGAAAATAAATTTAATATATAATATTAAAATATTAAATAAATGGTTGAAATGTCATATTTGAGGTTTGGAAATTAGCCTCACTCAAATATGATACCCAATGATCCCAATATGACTCAATAAGTCCATTATTTGTTTAAAATTTACATTTTAGTTCAAAAATATTCACTCCCTGAAAACAGATAAAATGAACTCGGAATGAATTTATAATTTTGGAAAATGATTCATAATTCATTTTTTTGTGTAGGAATTATTCTCACATAAAACTGACACATTATGTAGCCAGTATTACTCAATGTGTGTGTTTCTAGTTTAAAATGACATTGTATTAATAAAACAATTGACATACTCAAAAACAATAATATTATTTCATATTATTTTGAGACATTAGGATAACAATATATAATTCATTTTGGATGTTTATGGGTCATCCTCATCTCAATATGCAGCATAGTGATACTAGTATGACTCGTCTACCTCCTTTTTATTTAAAATTGACATTAATTTTAGTGATAAAGATATTTGACATACTAATAAGAGAAAAATGAATCATTTATACTGTTTATATACTATAGTAAAATTATCCATATGTAATTTTTGATTTGTAAATATTTTTATCACCTCAAGTAAAAACATTATGTGACTGGTATCACTCCTATTTTTAGTTATCTGTTAAAAATGATATTTTTTTTAAAAAAAGTTTCACTCATTGAAACTAATAAAAAAATACTCTATTCTCATTATAATTTATAAATATGATTCATAAGTATGTTTTGATGTTTAGGAATATGTCTTACATCAACCCAATTCCCAATGTGACTGGTGTGTCTCAAAGGGAATATATCCAATTTAATATGAACTTTTTGTAAAAAACTAATAGACTGAAAATGGAGAAAATAATTCATATTGATTTTATACGTTTCTAAAATGATCCATATTTATGTTTGGATATGTAGGAATTAGCCTAACCAATATCTGACACACTATGTGACTGGTATGACTCCAAGTGTTTCTTTTTATTTAAATTTGACATTAGGTTTAATAAAAAAGACTACTTAGAAACTCAAAATTGGAATATTACATTCATATTATTTTTTGATAATTTAGGAAAATTATTTATAAGTAATTTTAAACCTGTGTGAATTAGTTTCACCTCAAACTAATACATGATATGTTTGGTATGTATCATTTTGACTGCTATTAGTTTCAAATTGACATTTTAGTTCTAAAATTTCCACTCACCAAACACCACTAAAATTCACATGGATTATATTGTTTATTTTTTAACCTTAAAAATAAATTATTTATGATGTGTATGAGTCCCTCTCATGTAATCGAAATACATAATATGATCGTTATTAATAAAAGTGTGTTTTTCATGTTTAAAATTAAATTTTAGTAAAAAAATCGAGTAATGTACTAAAAACTAATAAAACACAATTATATTTTTTTTGGTACATTAGGAAAATTATTCATAAGTAATTTTGGATTTTAGGAAACTATTTGACTTCAATATGATGCATGGTGTGACCGGTGTGACTCTACATTCATCCATTCTATATTTAAGTGTCATTTTAGTTTAAAACACGCATCATGAAGCCAAAACTAATCAAAGGAGACTTGATTTTTTTCATGTACTTATATCATCTAATACATAATTACTTTTCATATAATTGTTTTCTTATAATAATTCAGTTAATTTTCGTAGAAATAATTCTTGATCCTGGACAAGAAATAATGTGAAATGAAATAGTTAACTATAATTGGATAAGATATGTAGTTCTCCTAGAAGGACTCAATGCTTAGTTTAAAATTATCACAATATCCTCAATTTTTTAATATATATATGTACTTTCGTTGTAATTTTTTTCTAATAATGGTGTGTTCCTTGTCAAGATCATGGGTGGTTTGTTCTTTTCTACATAATAACGTTGTGTTCTTTTTCTCTATAATATACCATTTTTTTCTTGTATTTCTGATATATATTTTATTTCTTTTAACTTCTATATTATAATAGATTAATCAATATTCTAGAGTTAATATTTTTACTAAATTTCTCTATTACAACAAACTGTAGTAAGACATGTTTATGGTGATATATTGTGTTATTAATGCACATGGAAGTATGTCACATTATTACTACTACTAAAATCACTAATAAAATAATCCATTATAAGGAATTTTATATTCACTGATAAATAGATCCTTTATTTGTGATTGTAGAAGCATTGAAAAAATGTCTCTTTTATCAGTTCATTTAGATGTTCTGATATTGTGTCCCTTTTTATGTGCAAAAAGAATGCACTAATAAATCGGGCTTTTTATTAGGGATTTTAAATTAACCTCTAATGAATCCCATTATCAGCACTTATAAAAGTCATAATAAAGGATCTATTTATCATTTACTTTCTAGGACTGATAAATTACGTAATATTTTTATCATTCTCATGAAGTTATTACTTTTTATCACTGTTAAAGTCCAATTCTAGAAATGTGAATCTCCTATTATGTAGTAATTATTTTTAATATTCCAAAATATTAGGAATTTTTCAATTTCATGATGTGATCAACTAGAACCATTCCAATCTGTTTGGTATGATAAAAAATAAACCTCAATATAAAATAAGACTTTTGGAAATAGATTTCCCTAGAATAAAAATGAATGCTCGTATCATGATTTCTAGACATTTCATATTAATGAGAAGAATACAAGAAATCACACTTCAACAAAACCATTTGTTGACCGATGTACTATATCCGGCTAATGTTTTCATGAATGATTTCTTTATGGGAATTTTAATTTCCATTCCATGATCAATTCCAAACATAATTTGATGTTAATTAGTATATTTTAATTTTTTCTAAAACTATTCTTCTTAATTTTATGAAAATTTATAACAAATGAAGAATCTATGTTCTCCCAAAAAATACATTCTAGCACATTATTCACAAAAATGTAAAATTCACTACAATTAGATTATTTATTTTAGATGAAAATAAAATATAAAGATGTATCTAAGCAATTAATAAATAATTTATAATTGTTCTTTTTATATTAATATAATTTTAATTTCATAAATTTCAATCATTTGAAAAAAAATCTGTTATCCTCTCAAACAAATCAAAAGGTTACTTTTTAAAACCATGGAGAGGTTATTCAACATTAATACAAGATATTAAAATTAGGATTTTCAAAAATGTGTAGTTTCTCTATAATAAATTGATAATAAAACCATTTAAAAAACATTTATCTAAATTAATGTAAATAAAATTGGAATAAAAATGTATTTATTAATTTCAACATCATTATAATGGATTGGAGTTGAGATATAAGTGGAAATGAATCCCCATAATAAAATCTCCCTTTTTGATTTTATCCATTTTCTAGATACAGATTCAATATTACAGATTATATTTCCTTATTCATCATGGGTGTTTATGTAATCCAACTCAATGAAAATAATAGGTTAATTATTTAGATTCACCATGATTGTATAATTTTTTAGCGATTTAATTTTTTTCCACACCACTTTTCATGAAATGTATTCAATTATAATCATTAAATAAATTATCAATGGAATTATGTTCAAAGTGAGAGATAAAGTCCGGATGTCAAATCTCATTTTTGTATGTCCTTCTAGTAAATATATATGTATTATGGTTGAAAAATAACATTATCATTTTTGTGCCAATGAGCTTGTACCCAAGTGGTACAAGATCCTACTTGGCATCCAAAAGACTCGGGATCAAATCTGGGATGGGATGAATTTCCGGGTACTGTAGAAGTACAGTAGCAATACAATAGCAGTGACAGAACTATAGCAGCGGAGGTAGTATTGCAGGGAATTGTAGTGGCGGAGGGTACTGTAGCAGGTACTGCAGCAGCGTGCATATTGTAGTAGTACTGTTCACTAAGGGGTCATTTGGGCCAAAAATGGGCTTTCAAGACTTGTATTCATGACACATGGGCTTGGGCATTCAGGCTATGTAATGGGTCTCCCTCTACCCACACTAATGATGACTTTTCATTAAATAATAAATTGAGGATTCGACCCCAGCCTTTAATAAAACATTATCATGTTTGTGATATTTGGATTGAATACAAGGCCATGGGTAATAGAGATTATGGGGATTCAAATATATTTCCAATTTCTATATATGATATATGTTAATCCCTATTCAAACTCGGTAGGTCAAAATTATCATCGCATTGTTAACGTAATTTTGGGAAATATTTATTAAATATTTTTTGAGTATTCTATTTTAATGACTTAGTCTTTTAATTAAATGATCAGAAGTCATTACATGAGTTCAATTATCCATGAAATATTACTTCATCTAATTTAGGATCAAACAATTTTATAAGAACCCTGGTATTAGGGTTATATAGTAAAACAAATTATGACATTAATGATGATACATTTTTAATATCACCTTTTCAGAGATTATAAAGGGGTTTCTTTAAGATATAACCCAATTGAAAATTGTTTTAAATAAAGAAGTCATAATTACCACCAAAATAAATAATAACTATGTATCGAAAATCTCATTTAGGATATTCCTAGAAAAATCATGGAGGATCGTTTTTAATATTTCAAAAACCCCTTTTTGTTCTGTTGTTCAAATAATGGAAAATGGTTTATGATGACAAAGTGTAGTAGAAAACTAAACAACAGAATTTATATCCAATTCACCATCATGGTCACTTATATTTTTGGGGTTTGTATCTCATTCCATTTTTGACATTCCTTAAAAATTTGATATCGAAATTACAAGACTAATTCAATCAATCTATGAAGAAAAACAATCCAAATATAATATTGTCATCAATAATTATAATTTTTTAAAATTTACATCCACTATAAGAAACTTATTTTCCCACAAGAAATGAAGGATATTTATAATGCATTAAAATATGACATAAATTATGATTCGTTATAAATCATACTTTTCATTCCTAGTTGGGAATGTTCACAAAAAATGTATCCATTAAAAGATAATTTTGTTTGATCTCATTCATGATTGATATAGTTTACCATGTAAAAATAATGATTATTATAATGACATAATAGGTGATAAAAAATCAATGAATCATTTACAATTTCACATAAACACATATCATTTTCAGTTTCTCGATGTTTGAAATCTATAATATAAATGTTTTGAAAAAGGGATATAGTAAATAAATACATTTTTGTATAATTAAAAACATTTCCAATATTTATTTTAAAAGTAAATATTAATATATAATAATATAATTTATTAATAAATATTAAATTAAGCTTCACGTCTCTGAAAAATTAATCAACATTGATAAGTGAAGAGCCGAAAAATCCAACCATAAAAATAATTTTATTTTTTAACTTCAATAAGCTCCAAATGTGACATTTCCTCTATCAAAATCATCAAGAAGATGGAATTATAATGGATCGAAACACATGATCCTTGAACACTATCTGTATAAATTCTATGGTCCATCTTCGGTTTTTCTGTACTTATAAAAATGATTATTAAAATATAGCATTTAGAGACCATGTCATTGACTGTTTATATTGGAAAATAAAACATTTGGAATCCACATTGGTTTAGAGAATTTTTTTTCATTTGAAATATGATAATAAAGTCAAATGTCATGATGAACAGACTAACTGGGTCCCAATATTCTGGATGATGTCTTTCACACCACAACTCCAAGCCTACCACCATAGGATATGGGATGGAAGATGTGTCAAAAGGCATATGTAACGTTGGAGTCCTTTACCTAATGTACTTGTACCCCTACATTGAAAAATCTCTGTTTTTAGGTGTATATGTGCAATAAGAAAATAATGTTTCATCTAGAGTGAAAAAATAAACATAATAACCTCTATTTAAAACAAAATAGTGAAATAATGAAATAAAAAATCTAAATTTGATAAAACACATCCAACTAAAAATGATGTCCCGAGCTAAAAGTAACTAGAAAATAATTTTTTAGAGGACATGGATCCATATCTCTATGTTTGACAACCATAAATGGTTTATTAACATGAGTATTACAATTATCCACTTAACTTAATGATGATAAGTCTTTTTCCTTCATTATACACAACACATGTTGAAAATTCTATATAGTAGTGAGTATATACATACTAACATGAATGTCTTGAAAATTGAAGTAGATTAAATAAGAATCATAGAGAATTTTTCAGATCCTCCAAAATATAGATTGAATGAAACCAAGCAATGAAGATATGTATACTCAAATATGAAACCCATAAAATATATAAATGGGACCTCTATCTAATATCCCAACACAAGAAAATTATTTATCCCACAACTCAAAAATCTATCATTGATTCCTAGAATTTCCTGTGTCTGAAAAAATAATTAATAATGTGGAGAAACCAAACCTTACCACTTTGTCTCAAAATTGATGGGGAACAATATCCCAGTAGATTTCCAATTCCCTAATCCATCAATTTGGTACCACTTATTATGTTTAAGACCTAAGCCTCTATGCATCGAGGGGTGGTGGGGGTAACACCTAGTAGGTAGTTGACTGTAGACTATGTTTTCTAGGGTGTACCCCTTAGTAGGAAGAGGACCCACTCCCTAGTACATCATTGGGGTACCTCCAAGTAGGTAGATTATTGATTCTCTATTACATTAGGGGGTACCACTTAATACCTATAGAAACATTTCCCTTATCCATTAGGGGTAGCACTTTGTGGGTAGAAGGCCCACACATTATTCCAGGAGTGGGATATAATATGTAGTTAGGGTACCCATACCCAAGTAAATTAGAGGGGGAACTACACAATAGGTAGAGGTGAAAGGAAGCTCATTGCCAATAATGATAGGGGTTCTAAACTGAACCTCTCAAATTATAGTTCCCGATCACGACCATCATCATGTATTGGTTAAAGAGGAATTACACACGTAACATCTCACATCATATCTAAAAATACAAAATAATGTCCAATAAGGATTTCAATTATTAAATATCTCAGGATATGATAATAAAGGGACCAAATAGGATTCCAAAGGATGGAGGTATGGGGTATCGAAATTTTATTAAGATTTTCGTGATGTGCATGGGGGTCACATGACATATGACCTCATAAGGAATTCTAACAATTTCCTCACCAACATGTGGATCGTAGGCCATGTAGTACTACAAAGTGTCTAAGGGTACTGCAAGACAAGTATCATCCTCCTAGTGTTGAGTGATGTTCTCCAATATGTTCTCTTGTTAGTTATGTCCTACATGCATACATGGCCATGAACCGAGCCATGATCGAGAACTAGAACATGCAAGTGTACTCTAAGAGTACACAATCTTACCCCCACATTGGGTCCTTGGTGTGAGAAACATGAACATGGTATAGATTCTTGAGATTTTTCAGATAGTTTTTGGACCATCCAAATTATGTGTGATCCTTATCCTTTTCCTTTATCCCTAACTGCAAAAAATTGGTGACAACAGGTCATGTCTTCATCCCAACGGATTCTATGTAGTGGGAATTTTCTTAGAACATGTTCATCATCTTGGGGATCCTATATCTTCTTTTTCATCCACTGAATCTACTTTTTGAGTGGTTAAAATTGTTGGTAGTCACCTTTGGTAATTGATTTTTTCCCTCCAATTTCCAAAAATTAGATAAAATTTAATAGTATAAATCATTTTCACAACCTGATGTGCCAGCCATCAGATCGGATTAGTCTTGAATCCCAGATGCATTGAATTCATCACCTACATCCCATGATCTATAATGATCCATCATAAATATTTCAATCCATTATTCACACATTAATATTAAAAGAATCATTGTGATTGGTCGTGCTTAAAAATTTAATGAAAATTTGAATGGAACCCCATGTACCAACTATAGAGAATGTTAAGAACAATGGGATAAAAGCATCATAACAAGGGTGATAAAAATTATTATACTAGTATTCATTAATGAAAACTTCAATTTTAAGAATATAACATGTAATCATGGAATAATAAATAATTATAAATTGACTAATATTTTAATATGAGCATGGTGTTCATGAAAAGATTGTGTAATATCCAAAAATAATAAGTAGATCAAATTCGCGAATAAAAATTTTATTTAATATGTTGCAAACCAAAATTGATGATAAATATTTATATATTATTAAATTTTGGACATTTAAATTAATATAAAATTTGTAATTTATTTAAATTTAAACAGACATTCTAATGGCTGCATCTTTCGACCGACCGACTCTTAATGAATGTAGGTCTTGCATAGGGTAAACCTCCTACTCACGAACCAAATGTCATCTTCAATTACTAATAAAAATAATAATTATTAGATATTTAATTTTTTAAAATAAATGAGAATGAGAGATGTGAAATATATTTATTTTTAGAAAAATTATTTCTAGGATCACTGATCATAGTAATCATTTGTTGTCTCAGCGCCATGCTCAAAAAATATTTCATCACATATTTCATTGTATTAAAAGTAATATATGAGTTTATATAATATTATAACATCAAATATTTCATCCCAAAAAATAAAACAGTATGAAATGTTTATATTGATTCCAAATATAGATCTCCCACTCCCATGAGCTCCCCAGCATTCTCTCATGCCTCCACCACATGTGAACAAATGAATAGTCCAACCACACAGTATCCTATCATTTTGATCATAAATTTACTCTAGGTACTCAATGATGGTTTCGCAATTTTCAAATTACATATCCCCCAAATCAATAACATGTGTATGTTAATTCATTTATCCCCTAAGATGTGACACATGGTAGACTTCATGCAGATGCCCCAACTATGCGAGTATGTCCAGCTGGTAAGAAACCTTAGCATTCATCTGAATGATCTTTTGTGGCCCAATGAACCTTAGAGATATCATTACCCCATAGAAGAATATATTATGTAATCATCATGGGGATACACTCAGGAATATATTTTCTCCCTAAAATAACTCAATGTTCCTAAGATATCACTATATATAAGATTTATTCCTTCTCTAGTTGGTCCTCCACTCACAAATCACCTGGACCAACCCTATCCTTAATTTACCCATCTACAAACCAACAAGAGATTCCCCATTAATGTCAATATTATATAAGGTGACCTGTATTTTCTCCTATACAGGGTCGTCGAATATTTCCATGGAGACAGTAGAGGGATATCAATTATCATTTGAAAACTCTGCAAAGGGAATGTGATACCCCACATCTCTATATATGGTTTAAAACACAATCTCATATTTTTTTTCCTCTAACAATTATATAGGGTTGTTAGTCTACCTATTCATATGTGGGTGAATCTTGGTACACATCCTCAACTAGGACCCAAATGACTCCAAGATAACACTACATAATTATTATTTGAACCATGAATCAGGTTTGGAGACAAATGTTAAGGGAAACCCATGGAGGATTATGATGTCCGAAATGTAAAACTAAAAAAAACTCTATACTAAACTCTAATGCCCAATAGATAAAAAGATATTCAACATTGTAACTTGGTCATATATCAGCAACAAGGAATCATGGACTTTCCCTACCAATAAGAGACCAGTTGTAATTTCTATGGATATGCCATCGCATATCCACTTTATGATATTTATAGTCTGTAACAAACCTATAGAAACCTTGTTCTCAGCTATCACCTATTGCATTGTGAGACACTGATGGATGAACTCATCCACACTCCACCTCATTCCCACCCACCAACAATTCATTTATAAGGTAGCGTACATTTTTCATAAACTAGGATGATCATCATAAAGAGATATGTGAAACTCTATAATCACCACCACTCTAATCTTCACTGGAACCATAGTCCATATCATGAAATGGATGACATGATTTCCGCTTTCTAAGAATTGTTCTAGTGAATATACTGAGGTTATCTAGTTGAGTAGGACCTCAATGTTAATTTATCCCAATTGATCCCCCTTACACACATGATAAATAGGGGAGAATACGCGATCCATTAAAGAAAATTTTCACATGTCTTATCTAATATTTCCAATTGTAGGGAATATAACTTATCAAATAACTCATATAATGAAAAAGAATAGGACATCCTAATGAGATCATACCCCCCACAAATTTTCATTATTAGAAGTATATACTATATCAAAGTCCAATCCATCAAAAACTCCAACCAATGGATCAATTATAGGTTCGCACATCTCTACATGAATTCATACCCAAGACTCTATCTGTTAATGTAATCAATGAAGGTCACTCCTAAAATATTGTGTCTCTACATACTCATAGCAAAGCTACCCCTATCAACTCTTGTCCCAGAGTTGCATAGTTCTTCTCATCGGGTCTCAGTATCCTTATCATATATGTGATCAATTCCTTGCCCTGCATCAACAATTCTCTTTTTACCTCACTAAAGGAATCATAATACACTATACAACCTACACCCATATCCCATAGTCTCCAAAGATGGTTCTAGGGAGTCTCATTATCATCTCCTCAAATGATCAATGAAATAACGTAGTCTTGGTAAAAAAATTTAACTTTACCCATTAGGATGGTTAATGTTTCAATAATGATTGATAAATCTACCATTCCCCTCATATAGTAACCCTTTGTGGAAAGAAAACATTTCACTACTAATACTCTCTTGGGTGCCTCCCATTAACAAACCGCGTCCATCATTGTTGGGTTTATAGCTAATCAAAGCTCAGAAATGGAAATACCCTAACATAATCCCTATTGGATCAATAAATAGATCTTGGCGATTCTTTGATAATGATATATCTATAGAACACAATTATAGGATGATCCTCAAGTACTATATGTTATTCTCCTATGTCACAGATTAGATGAGTATTTCATCAATGAAGATAGACACAAATCGGACCATGTATGGTTAGAATATCTATTTCATTAAAGCCATTAACATATTGGGGAAATTCATCACACCCAGAGGCTTCACCAAGAACTCATAGTGTCTATATATACATCTGAGTGCCATCTTATGAATACCATCATTGAGAACCCTCAACTGGTGGTAGCAGGACCTATGATTGATCTTTGATAACCATTTATCACTCAAAAATAATAAATTATTATTTCAATTCATCGATAGGGTACCATTTTATTTATCATGGCTTGGTTTTAAATATTACAATCACCACAAAATCATAAGAACCAATATACCTATTTTTTAAAAAAACCCAGAGATTCAAATGGGGGGATCTTGTTCTAGTAAAACCCTTCTATTGAAGGTCCCCATACTGCACCCTCATCTCCGTAAGCATAGTAGAGTTCATCCTATATTCATCAATAGATATTGGAGTGGTCTAAGGGAATGTGGTGATTACCAAATAAATCTCCCACCTCAAAGGTAGTAACGTAACATATTTAGGGAATATATCCATATAATCCTACACAACTGAATGAACCGAAATGGTTGGGGAGCTAACTACACCATTATAAAACATTCCAACTAACAGGAAATGGGTTACAACTTCTTTTTCATGAGTCCAACTAACTCTACCATGAGATCTCTCTCACCAATAAAATATATTCCCATCTCATCCATATAGTGTCATATGAGTCATCTCTGATTACAGTTGAGCTAGGCATAAAACATGGAAAACCTATTAATATCGAAGATGGAGTCATAAGTTCTCTGGGTAATAACCAATAATTCCCATAAGAAATTACTTCCACCAAAAAATGAGCATTCATTGATTCTCAATAAATTATATCGAAGAAGTGTTCTATATAGGAACCTCAAGAAAAGGAATATGGGATAATGTCTTGAGTACATGATCCATATCATCCAATATAGTGAAGATATGAATGAATCCCTTTCCAAATTATCTACTAGAACTGAAACAAGAGTATAATAAACATATAACATACCTCTAATAACATTTTTAGTAATTTTTTCACAATGATCCATAACATACAACATCCCCAAACCCTAATCATCAGCTCCCCGAGCCTTGTATGGGACTCCAAGTAGTAGTCACAAATGCATCTCATAACAGAATTAACAACCAGCCACTCCTCCTATATGATCCCAAACTTCACCTGTGATAGCATTGCCTCCATGGGTTTCAACCTATCTATTTTTGGGATAATAATGATCATAGTGATAACTCTATCATGGGGGTCCATTTGTTCTCTCTCTACCTCCTCAAAACATTATGTCAAGAAATCTCTTATCAGGTGATCTTTTACACCACATGCATAACATCACCCCTCATAGTGATAAAATATTCCACTACATAGTCCATGTGATAATGGGATATGTGCATATGTCCGTCCATGGGGATATATCCTTAGAAAGAACCTTCTGACTGGTGACTTGTAGTTTTTGTAGATGACATAACAATCTGACATCCTTGAAATGCTTCGGCTACATGGTTTCCCTCAAATAGAAATCTCTCCATCACCAATTCCCACTCATGAAACCAAATGAAGTGGGTAATGCATAATAACATTTACATCTTCATCTTTCACACCTAGTATAATTATCTACTATATAGGAATGGGTTTCTACCATTTTATCTCCTAGTGGAAGTATCTTAGGAGATAGACCCTAAATTGAGGCCTCATCCCTCATCATATCATCATTAGGATCTAGAATTGGTGACCTATATTGATGTATTGATGGAGGAATCATGAAAATTAATTAAGAAACCCCATTTTTAGTTGAGTATATATATATATGGGATCTGACTCACGGAGGATAGTGAAAATACTTGATCCTATATGATGCATGTACCAATGTTCCCTTCAACTAATGTTCCCAACAATCAATGATTCAATATGTATAGTCAAAAATGTTATTTAGGTAAATGGTTAATGGATACATTATCCACTACAAAGACACAAGGTTCTATGGCCAAATATATGCCCATGATCCACATTGACACTATTTCCCTAAATTACCAAATCAGGCCACAAAGGGTGAAAAACTCCCAATATAGTATGGATGTTGAACCTTCTATGATACCGATATATAATGGCCCATCCCTCCAATTCCTACCTAGTTCGAGGATGTCATGGATTACATGACCCCATGATTTACACCATAGTCTAGGGTCCTGAGACATGCCCTAAAATACAAGAACTAAAATCACATGTCATTGCCTAATGTATATATTAAAACGAAACCAACCATATCTATTCCATTGATTAGTGGTATAATAATACAACATTGGAACATATAGTGTAAAAATCATGCATATAATAACCTCTTGAAAATTAAAAATAATGGGAAAGTGAAATCTAAAAATAATGGAAAAATACATTCCAAATTAGAAATGATGTCCCGGCAAGAAAATAACTCAAAATGAAATGCTAAGTGCATATGGCTCTAGATCTCCATGTTTGACCACCATATGAGGTCTATGAACCCAAGTATCACTAAAATCGAATAAAAACACATTCACTCTCTCCTTTATCTTTATAATATATTAATCTTTTAGAAAACTCCCATGCCAGGGTGAGTATATAAATTCAATGTAGAATGAAATGAAAATTTTAGAGGGACAAACTAGAGACATGAAAATAGAATTCATGTAAACCCAAAAAATAGATAATTAATCCTAATAATAATTATATATATGCCCATAATAGAAACCCATTTGAGAATGAAATGATATCTCAATATCACAACATATTCCATGATTATGGGTCAACTGGATGGTCAAATTTCAATCCGTATTTTTCATCAACAACTCCCATAATCTCACATGTCATTTCGACGAAGTAATATAGTGGTGAACTTTCTACTTTTCACTATTCCTCATATTCGAGTTGGAGTAATCTCTTGGTAGAGGACACATTCCCTAGTCTGTCAAGGGGGTACCACTAAATATGTGTAGGACCCATCCTGTAGTTTATCTAGGGGTACCACTCATAAGGTTAGGATCACATTCCGTATTCTGTTAGGGGGTACCAGTCAGTAGGTAGAGGACCCACAACCTCATCCATCAGGGGGTACCACTCATTATGTAGAGGACCCACATCTTCATTTTTCTTGTGATACCACTTAGTAGAGAGAGGACTCACACCATGTTCTATAAAAGGGATACCACCTAGTAGGTTACAGAGTATAGGATACACTTGCCTTAGTATGGTAGGAGGTTCACAACTTTGTACACTATGGATTCTGCAATATCACTTCTATCATCAAGAGTTACCTAATGAATCCTCATAGTTGAAAAATAATTCCATAAATCATAAAACCTCAACGAAGGCTACCATCACATTCAAAATGTATATATTGTCCGGATTCGATACACTTGGTCTATAATTCAAGTATAAATGAACTATATAAGAGATATAAAAGATCCATTAAACCTTACATGATCTATATGGGGAGTCATATAGAGTGTGACCTCACCTAGACTCCTAAACATGTCATCTCCATTACAAGGATAAATGGTCATGTAGTAATAATTATCATGTAAGGTAACTATGTGGTGTATCAAGGCCTCTTGGGGCCATGTTGTGTTATTCTATATGTGATCTTTTCTTTCATGGTGTACTTGTGTACTTGTTTGTGTACCTGTCCTTACCCAGGTATTATCCCATCCATATGTACTCCCAGTGTAGACTGTGTGTCCACCCACATGGGGTACTAGGATTTTATAGTTGGAGTAAGTCCGAGATTCTTGGGTAGGTCCCATGAAATCCGGCTAATCCACATGGTATATGATCCTTATCATTTTCCTAAAACCATATCCACTATAGTTTGGTGACACAATGACATGTTTTCTTCCTAGACCACACTATGTAGTTGGGATTTAAAAAATAGGTTCTTAGTGGGAATTCTATATCCACATCCACCTCTATGAAATTCTCCTTTTAACCATATTTAATTGGTGGTAGTTTCATTTAGTCATCGATTCTATCCCTCATGTGTCTTGAAATTAGATTTTTTTGGATCCATGTGAAGCTGACACACCACTCGAGATGCCACCTATCATTGTCTCTTGGTCATGGATATGATGTTCATGGTAATTTCACCTAAATCTTTCCATATACATCAATCCATCTTCAAATCACAAAAGTATTCGTCCAACATGAATCTGTCATGAATGAATAGGTTTGAGAGCTCTTGAACCATTATTAAAAGTCATATTATAGCCCCAGAGGTCAACGAAGAATTACACTAATAATGATGGGAGGAAACTACATATTTAGGGTAATAAAAATAATTTTACAAGAATTATTATAAATTTATTGAAAATAGTGGAATCCTGGGTGAGATCATAGCATAAGAGAATAAAATAAACTGAATGAAAATGTAATATCACAAAGGTGGTCTAGAGAAGCACTTCTAGTCACTAAAACATAATAATATAAAATTTATTATTTAAAATTTAATCAGTAACTAATATTTGATAGTTTATGACTTCATACATAATGTTGTGATTGGTTTTTGTAATAAAAATGTTTTCCACCAATGGGGACTATTTTTTGCATTCATTGTCAGTCTATTCATCATGATCTAATCACTGATCATCATCTGATATCAATCATCCAATGATGGTGACCAGTGATCATCTTAAAACCTCATGTAATTTCCCGACCCCAGAAGCCCAGAGTCGGTGCATTATTATGTATCATTGGAATGATCACCAATGATCAAGTCTCCAAATAATGATTTGTTTAATATCCTCTGATATACGAGATTCATTCATAAGGTTTGCATTACATCATAAAATGGAAAACTACAACAACATTGTTTCTATTGAAAACACTGAGATCCCATAGACTATCCCTTCCGGTCAGTCATAATATACTTCATCGTATCTTGGTAAAATTAGAACATATAAAGGGTTGAGCCCAGATACTCAGCAATGATAACTATATAGCCGAAACTTTCATAAATAAGCATAAACATTTAAGGCAATGTATAAGACTAAAACAAAAGCCTTTTAAACATGAACTTATTCATAATATGGAAAAGATAAAATCAAAATAATTCAATTTAAATACTCACATTGATATTATACTAGTTGAATAATAACATGAAATATTAATACCCACCATCATAATGATGGAATGCATAATGCCATACATCATAACCACATACTCATGGCCTTGTTCCAACACTAAAAATAAGGTTTTGTTAAGGCCTGGTGCCAAGACACTAGTTTGTCTCATGAGACTTACTGATGTATTGGGGAGCTATAGTGGGCTCCACCTGTCACATATTAATTCCAATTCATTCCTCATATGAAAATGTTTAAACTTAATATAAACATTTGTTTTAAAACTAGCATACGATATATCAATACTTTGTCCCTAAACCATGAATGGTCTAAAAATAACACATCCAAAATCAAACATATCACAAAAAAGTCAATTCAGTATGGATGTTTTGAATCATAATAAATCAACATCAAATATGCTTAAAATCCATCAAAGGATCTAGAAAAAGATGAAATAAAAACCTCTTTTAGAGAAATATATGTTTACATTTTGAAAAAAATTAAGAAAAAATTTATTTTAAAGAAATATATACATGATGGTAAGGGATGATTCGATGATGTTATAATGGAAGAATATAGCGGCCCCCTCCTTATCAGTTAAAAAACATTCTTTCCTTAATTTTGTCAAAAAGTTCATAAAGTACCTTGTTTTGAAAACAACATAAAGATTCATTTCAAAACATATAAGGTCAAATAAGGGTCTAAATGACATTACCCCATTTTATAGTAATATTAAAAATATTTTGAAATACATTTTTATGAAACATGGATGTGGAAGACAAAGAGGTCCAATTATATAATTATGTATAAATAACCTCGGATAATATAGAGATTGTAAAATTAACCCTTACCGTGTACATTTCCTTAGTCAATGGTTGGTTTTCCTCATTTATAATGGGAAAAATAATTTTTATTAAATTATACAAGAATAATATAAACTAATATGATATCATATATTATCTTTTAACATTCCTTGGTTATTAATAACTTAGTTTTATTGTCGTTTCAGGTGTTAACTGATTCATTTTCCATTATATGCTTTGTTTTGTAAATAATGTTTGTTATGGATAAGATGTACCTTTTTCATATTCATAATGATACTAAGTATTTATAAAATATTTTTAATCATCAAATGAATATTAGTCTTTAATGGATACGATGGGGAATGAATCTCATCGCGTTCGTGGAGACGGTAATCCGTACCTACGCACGATCGACATTACCATTCTTTTGATATTAAAATTATATATTATTGGATGTTATATTATATATACATAATAATTATCATGTTATATTTATTATTTACATTATATACACATCATTATTATACCCATCCAAATTATATTGTATTGAATAACAATTACACCACGATGTGGAGACGGTAAGCCGTACGTATGCACGTATGATGAGTTGTTATTCAAAGTAAGGATAAAATAATGAATATAGTTGTACCATAATTATAATAACATAATAGTATATAGAATATACTAGATTAATTATTTTATAATTGAAACAACAAAGGAAGTTGAAGTGGAAGGAGAAAGGAACTTGAAAGAAGTGATGAAATATTTACCTCTTCTTCAGGTTCTTCCTTTTGATTTCATAAAAAGGGATCCATTGGTTGAATTTTCTGACTAATGGAAGGACTATAGGATAAAGGTAGGACATTTTAGAGGGTATTTGGGCAGGGTATTGTCGAGACAAATATATTTGATGGTGTGAATTACAGATAAGGGGGAGTTCACTTTTATAAGAGGGGTGAGGGGCACCTTAGGAAAAGCTAGAAATATTATATTATAATAAAATCATTTTCGGTTTATAATGGATCCAAAATGAATTATTTAAAGGATAAGGTCAGTATAGGTAGATACCCACTACACCAATTGGTTTTATAATGTTTCAGGTCACTATATTAACTTTATCTTTTAGATTTAACTCTTAGATAAATAATTTGACATTTACCATGTCTCTTTCAATTTTAATATATATGGTTAATAATCATAGTATAAACATCCAAGATAACCCCAAGTGGTTCATTAAGAATAAAAAAATAATTATATAAGTCATTTGGAAGATACTTATATTTTTACGAATAAAATATCAATTATTAATATAATATTTGTTTTAAAAACTCTTTTATGTCAATTTTGACACAATTTGGTATTTTGTTTTTTCTAAATTTATAACAGCATTATTACATCGAACTAAATTCATCTATCCAACCATATCATGTAATATTAATATATATAATTAGTGGAATTCATAAAAAGTCTCTAATTACATTTATTTGGATATTTATAATATCAATTATTTTAATATTTCATTAATTAAGTAATTACTGCATCATCATTGTGTCATAAATAAGCTTAATTATTTAATGTCCAAAAATCATATTTTAAAACACCATTATGTATGAAATCATTTTATATTTCTAATGAATATTTATAGTCGAATTTATCTTATGTGTAACCCTATATTGAAAATTATTTAGTTATTAAACACTGATTTTAACTCTTTTAATTCTTCTTTAAATAAAAGAATAATAAATGTCCTAATCTAATACAAGAGGACCTAGAGGATAATATTTTATTCATAAGTTTGTTTTTGGATGAATTATACATATATAATAGAGCTAGTACATGTGTAAGGGTAATAATAATATCATTTTTACACTTAATTACCCTATTTACATTTAACAACGGTAAATAAAAGGAAAATGTTACTATTCGCCAAAAAATATTTTCATTTTATTGAACCAGATTTTACTTACTTATATCAACCATGTGTCTTGGATTTTTGAAATTCAACTCACATAAGCGGTAAAATTATGTTTTATGTAAATTTGCAATTGCACTTAGGAGGTGGGTAAAAGACTATAAGAAGTTCAATTAAATTTTTATATATCTAAAATTATAATAAACAGACTCCAGTGAATTACATTGAACATATATAAGCATTATGTATCTATTTGGACCTAAAATAAGTTTAAATAAAATAAATACTTATTTAAATACAATTCAGTTTTAAACTATAACTCAGTATTTTTTACTATTCATCATAAAATTGAATGTTTTCAGAAAAATACCAAAAATTCACCATAAGGTAATTTTGATTTTCCTAATCCAAAAATGAAGTCTATTTTGAAAGATAAAATTTATAAAAATTAAAAAAGTGGGTATTTCTATTTATAGAGGCTTGTTTGGTCGGTTACAGAGTGATAGAACTCAATGTTGTGTACGACACACGCTATTATTTTATTCAAAGAGAAGCATACCATGGAAGCTTGGGGTGCTACATTCTCCCATCCTTAAAATAATTTCTTCCTCGGAATTTCTAGAATATTACAGCATAAAAAGACTCAGGTGGTTCTTCATCATATGTTCCTCGGGTTCCCACGTTTCCTCTTCTTTCTTTTGGTTTCCCCATAGAACATTTACCAAACGAGTCGTCCAGTTTCTTAGCAAGTGTTATGTTGTATCAAGTACCTTGATTGGCTCTTCTCAAGAAGATAGATCGGGTTCCAGTTCTAATTCCTCACATATTAGTACATGTGTTGGGTCCAACATATATTTTCTCAATAGTGATACTTGGAACACATCAGGAACGTTGGAGAGACATGGCGGCAATTCCAAACAGTAAGATACAACCCCAATTCATTATAGAGTTTAAAAAGGTCCCATGTACCTAGAACATAATTTTCCCATATTAATGAAATGTATAACACCCTTACATGGGTATACCTTCATGAAAACATGATCTCCTACCTGAAATTCCAAATCCATCCTTCAGTTATCCACATTGATCTTATGCCTACTTTGAGATACTTTGATGTGAGTTTGGATTACATTCATCTTTTCCATTGTTTCCTCAACTAGTTCTAGGCCTATGGGTTATCTTTCAACAACATCATCCCAAAAATTTGGTGTGCGACATCTCTTTCCATATATTTCTATAGGGTGGCATCAGAATACATTAATGGAAGCTATTGTTATAGGAAAAATCTACCAAAGGTAATTATTGATCCCACATAAATTAAAATTAAAGTGAGAAAGATATGAAACTATCTTCTAAGGTTTGAATAGTCCATTATGATTGTCCATTAGTTTGGAAGTGGTAGGTTGTGCTCAAATGAATTTTAGTATCCAGGGATTTTTGAAGACTTTTCCAGAATGATGATGTAAAATGGATATCACAATCAGAAACAATCGATTTTGGTACTCCATGAAGTCTTACAACTTCATTAATATATATTCTTACCAATCATTCAACTAGTAAATCTTATCTTATAGTATGAAAATGTGCTTACATGGCAAGACGATCAACAATGACCTATATTGCATCGTTCATTCTTGGAGCCTTTGGAAGTCCCATGAAAAAGACCATCAGAATATTATCCCATTTCCACTCAGGTATGGGAAGTGGATGTAAGACTCCTCCAGGTTTTTGCCTTCTAGCTTCCACTAGTTGACAAAACATACATCTTGACACAAAATCAGAAATCTCCCTCTTTATGTTGTCCCACCAAAAATGTTCCTTCAAATATCTATACATTTCAATGCTACTAGAGTGTATATGGAAATTGGAGCTATGATCATCATCTAACAATTCCCTTTTGAGATCAGGTATATTAGGAACAAAAATTCTCTTCCAAAATTTTAAAATCCCATCTTCATATACGATGTCAATCAATCTCCCATCATTTACAGATTTAATCTTCTTTGGAAATTCCTCATCATCAGCCTGAGAACTATTTATCCTTTCTAGTAAATATAGTTTGGAAACTATGTGAAAAAGCATGATCTTTCACCTTCCATGGTTATTTCCATATCCATCTTTACTAGATCCATGAAAATAAGATCCTTTTTAACTGTCATCTTGTTCAAAACTCTATAGTCATTTCTTCTCAATGCATCTTCCACTATATTTCCTTCCCTGGGTGGTAGTGTATCGCGCAATCATAATCTTTGAGTAGTTCCAGCCATCTCCGTTGACTCATTTTGTGTTCATTCTAGAGAAAAATATACTTCAAACTCTTGTGATCAGTATATATCTCGCATTTATCACCATAGAGATAATTTCTCCATATCTTCAAAGAAAATATTATAGCTTCAAACTCAAGATCATGAGTAGGATAGTATTTCTAATTAATTTTCAGCTGCCGTTATACATTGGCAATAAATAAATCATTCTGCATAAGGACACAACCAAGTCCTTTCTTTGATTCATAACTATAAACAAATGATAAAATAGTTTGAAAAGATATTTTATATCAAGAATTAAAAAATTAATTCCATTTAATGAAAATAAAAATATATACAAAAAAATTAGTTTTATAATTAAAATAAAGATATAAATATAAAAAATTATTACTGAGAAATTCATTTTTAAGGTTTTATAATATTATTTATTATAAAATTATATGTTAAATAATTCTAATATATCAGTTCATATAAAATATTATAATGTTATAAATATATTTTATTTGAATAAAATATTAAACACTATGATAAAATAAAAAATTTCAGAAGATTGTTCCTTTTATATACTAAATAATATTAATTACTTATCCCGTAAAATTATGTAATTTTATTATTTGGAAAAATATTTTTCTTTCCTAGATTCAATATTAATAATTATGTTTCTAATTTATTTTGTTATAATATATCATGTATTTTTTTACATTAGTGTATCATTTGTATCATACTATAAAGAATAATATAGTTTATAGATGGAAGGATATATAGTAAAATATTATTCTATTATATAATGATCTGGTGTATTCATCAGTGAAACACTATTTTTGGTCACTCCTATTAGAGCAGAAAATAAGGGGTTGTTTTGGTAGTAAGGTTAATATATATTGATCCTAAAAATATAGTAATAATCATGTTATAATCCCATGAAATTGATGTGATAAGATGGATGTGACAATAATAGGTCGATCATAACCATTGAATGATGTTAATATGGGCTTGAGAATTAATAATAGATGAGGGTAAAGTATGTATATAGAGACCCCCAATTTTTATACAAATGTATTTCTTTTTATTAGATGGTTATTCATTACATATCATTATGATCCTTTCATGAATGATATAGGTTTACCATCATTGGGGAATTTGATGCATAATCAATTGAAACATAAAAGATCTATATCATTTAACTTTATGTTATTCATACCTATCACCCCTCATAGTCATATCATACTTAGAGTCTTTCTTAATAGCCATGGGAAATGAAATGTAGTGAATCATGAGATTATATGATCTGTAAGGTAATACATAAGAGATATCTATCTACAGACAAAAATGTGAATTGGACAATAATAAGGTTTTGATTACATGATCCTAACATTCAAAATTGATACACTGTCAGTCAAGGATCGTTAATCCTAAATTATGTCATACGTCATCGTATTAACTGAAGAAATATTTAATAATTTTAAATAATCATCAATAATAAATAATTTTCTATAAGAATATAAAATTATAAGAACATGTTTTTATGTTACATACACATAAGAAAAGAAAATTATTTTACAAGTCATAGTTCACATAAAATACTATCTTTGTGGACTGGGATCACTACCCATCCCATAATTTCCATAAAAAATTATACCTCGTAAGAATAAATTATTTGAATAATAATCTTCCAAAATTTTGTTCAATATCTATTCTTTTCCATGTTCTCTCATGATATATCTACCTTCTATGAATGAATTTAGGGGTGTTAAAATTATATTTCCACTGGTTAGATAATTAAATACATATATATGTGTTCTATAATATCATATAATATTCAACATAATAAAATATCATAAATCATGGGAGGGGTCCATGTATCATAAACATTTCATCATAATAATCAAAAAAACATACACAGAAAGAATAAATAGGGTAACATCATATTATATACTAATTCAATCATATGAAACATTTAGTGATGATGTCCAGAAGATGATTTCATTAAACATCACTATAACATTAATTTAGAAAAAAACATTTTGTTTTGAAATAACTATTCAAAAACAATCACAATATTAAAATTTAATGGAAAATATTTTATTTTTAATTAAAAATTGAATCTTTGAAATGAATAATTAATTAAAATAGTTTTAATGATAGTAGAAAAATACATTCACCTGCTATTTATAAAAACATGTTTCCTTTAAAAATAATTAGTCAAATACTAAAATTACTATGTTCGAAGATTGAAAATAATACACAATTAAAATAATTTTCTAGAAATTAAAATACATGAAAAAACTAATTTCAGAAATATTTTTTAAAAAGTGAAAAAATTATAGGAAAAAATTAATGTATAATATAGTCATGGAAGAAAATATTATTTACTTAAGTGAAAATTAAAGACTACCTTCCAAAAAAAATTGCTATTTTGATATATTGATTTCATAAATAGTGTAATGTGAATAAAAAATCGTTAATAAAAATAATTTATATGTGAAGAATAAAATATAAAATATTTTAGATATAATGAATATATAATTTCATTATCGTATATTTATGCAAAAACAATCACAATAAATATGATATTAGAATAGCAAACCCTTACTTCAAGTTCACCTTCCCTGGAAAACCCTACAACCTCCTGTATTGAAAATTTATATTTATTATCCCACATACCAGAACTATATTCATAAATCTTTTAAAATTAATGGTTTACATATATGATCTATTCACTCGTTCATTAACAATCTTTCTTTGTCATCTTCATATTCTTGATTTTATTTCATCCTTTTTCATGTATATATTAGTTCTTAAGATTGATACATTCATTTTTATCATGGTTTTATCATAATAAAAATTATAATCATGATATAAATATCATATATTAATTATATATATACACATTCAGATAATTTAGTAATTTAAATAGAATTACATCGCTCTGTGGAGATGAATGTTTATATATATACACGAGTGATATTTTCATTATTAAAGAGATATAGAACTACAGAAAGCTAAAAATAAAATAAAAATTATAAAATAAGACATATACAGTAAATAAAATATGTATAAATTAAAATATTCCTCATCAAAATCATTAATTATAGTGATGAGAAATGAATCGTCTCAAAATCAGGTGGAAATAGTCCCTACCTATGCAAGATCAATAATATTATGACTCAAAAGAAAGATATGATATGGGTATTAGTTCATAAATTCTCATAAAAACAACTCATATTATTTATGATACATTATTTATAATTTTATGATGTATAAAATATTTTTTGAGTATATAGATAAGGAAATAAAATTGTAAGATCCCAGTTATTATTTATACCCTTTCTTTGAGGGACTACCATGGATTATACATTAATACGTGATAGATTATTCTTCAGAGGATAAGTTAATCTCTATGATAAATGGTGTTAATCTATGAACATTATTAGTATTTATTTTCTATGATATAAATCTAAAATAAATTTAATAATGGAGGAGGATATGTTCTTTTTATAAGTGGGGGGGACACACATAGATATTTTCAAATGTTTTCAATCGTATAAGGTATGATTCATGGGAAAGTGTCCCTAAAAGGACATGAATTATAATTTAGGATATTATATGGTTCAAATATATCAAAAAAAATATTTTATATGTTCGGGTGGGATTAATTCCTTATAATTTGGATTAACTGCCTATTAAAAATCATTCAAAAATCACCATAGAAACAAAATTTTACAGTTTTTATTATTCACATTGACCAAAATTAATTTTTGTCAAATTAAATTAATTAAATTAATAAAATTAATAATATGAAATAAATTTTAAATGTTTTTATTTATATTTTTTTGAATTTATTTTAAAATAATAATGAAAATTAAAATTAAATGTTGTTTTAAAATAATTCAATATTATGAATAAAACATATTTTTTTACAATTTCTGGAATTCTAAAACCCATAAAATGAATGGTAAAATATTTAGTATATTATATAAAAAATAAATTTATTCAAATATATTAAAAATAAATATTAATTAAATTTACTAAGATAAAATTACATTTTAGGTATGAAAATAGTATTAGGATATGAAATGTGTTTTTAGGTCCCAAAACAAATTATACCAAAATAATGTATAATGATTATTACTATATAATTTATTATATTATTTATAAATGATGCAAAATTAAGTTAATTTAAGATCCAATTAAAAACATAACGGTATGTTGAATTTAAATTAAATTCTAGTTTTTACAAAAATCATCGTATTTTTCTAATCAGTGAATGAAAAATCATTTTATACAAATTCTACAAATCACCCTATAATAGTATTTAGATGATTATTTAAAATATGATCTTCATTTATTTAATTATAATTCCTACATATTTTACAAATTAATTATAACTTTTATTAAAAAAATTATGTAAAATATCTTTACGATCAGAATAAATTTATGAATCCTGAAATGAATTATCTGACATTTTTTGTAATTATTTACTACAAATTAATCAATAAATTTTAATTATTTAAAAATTATATAAATATAATCATAATGAGGTTATTAATATTTTTACATTCAAAATTTTCATATAGGATTTAAATCACTACAATATCAGGGTTAATTTATGCTCGAGCTCTTGTGTTAGTCCATCTATCAAATACCTCAACAATATTTCAAATTAAATAACTACAATGTATTACGGTTTAACTTTTTACCCCAAATTAAATTAATTTCCCCAAACAATTATGGCTATGTGAAACAATCAATTGTGTTTTTCTTAACCATCAAATCCTCATGTTCCCATATAGCTTCCTCATATTTATAATTCCTCAAATGAACAATAACTAGATTAGTAGTATCACATTCTAGAAATTTAACTCTATGATCCATCATTTAATTAAGTTAATCATCATAGGAATGATCCAAATATATTGGTAGATCTTATGAGTTTAGAATAGGTGGATGATCCTGCATGCAATTCTTCAAGGGAGAGCCATGGAAATTATGGTGAACATGAGAGAGGTTAAGTGGGAGGGACATGTGAAAAGAAACTATCCCAATATGATCATGAATATTATAAGGATAAACATACCTAGAGATTAACAATTATATGTTTTCAAATTGCATAACCTAATTGAATTTATAAAGTCATAGTATTTCCTTCTCACCAACATCATGTTCCATATATCATTAATGATTATTATAATTACATAACTACCAAATTCAAATTACCTTGATGTGATGTGGAATGGCACCAACCATCATCAGAATTTCCCATATATCAATATGCAAAATGTAATTCTTTCTCCAAAATTATAATTTCATTTTAAATTTATTTACCACTTATTATAGAGGTAAACATAAGGATCCATGTGAATTGTCATGTGAATGATATTTTTGAACGAAAACTCAACAAGACAAATGGTTTTATCTAGAAAACCACTAGAATCAATATATGAAGATTTAATCATTTCTCCCTAGGGTTTGAATTGTATTATCATATATTCAATCTATCTAAGGATGATATACATAAATGAAAACAACATTACATCATTATTCTAATGAATACATCAACAAAAAAAATATAAACATCAGTTATAGATTAGATATAATAGAAAATGGTATTACATGTAACCTTATAAATAAGATTATATTTATCCTGGAAATATGATCATGTCTTAATTCATATCATGTTGCAATGACGTGTTCTCACGTCATAATCTGATTGACTACAACCGAAATAAAATTATTTCCATTATACATTTTGGGGAGTTCGATGACAAAATTTATGGTGTTATTTTCCCTCCTCAAATATTGTATGGGTAATGATTATAAAATCCCTTTAGAATTTTTTCTCTCATTCTAAACATGTTGACATATGAAGCACCTGGATAGAAACTCTATAATATCTCCTTTCAGGTTGTACCATGTAAAAATGTCTATTAAATCTCTATATATCATTTTACTTCTAGGATGAATAAACAATGTTGATCTATGAGAGTCTTCAAATAGATCTTTCTTCAAGTATGGTATTCATTGGACACATAATGGGTTCATGAATCTTATCATTCAATCATATTCAGCATTGACCTCAATAATATTTCGTAACATCTTTTTTCACACATCATCATCCTTTTATACGTCTTTAATTATACCATTGATAGGGGTTAAAAAATCATTTGATAAATATAGTATTTCTATGCTTCATTAATGATCTCATTTTTCATTATACTAATGATCATAAAAATGATCATTTCAACTATAAAAAAAATAATCCACCAAGATTCCATTCCCATGGATGAAATGTTTTGAGAAATAAATATCATTTACAAACTCTAATAGTCATATATAAATCATATTCAACTCATTATTTATCGGTTAATAAATTTAACATTAATGATCTATATATATAACACCTTTATCCAAACTGATAATGACTCCTTATAGTTAATGTATAGATTAGCACAACTAACACCAAATGATTTGTTAGGTAATTTTAATCATGAACCTTCAACATGTTTGTGTCATAAATTATTGTCTTATCATAGTACATAAATGAGGATTATTGTCTATAAAATGAATCATTATTCTGTCATATAATATCAAGGAATAATAAGTCAGTGGATCTGTAAAGAACATAATTTATTGAACATTCACACAAACATTCCCCTATGATTATGATGTGTTTGGTAATTTTTATCATGAACCTTCAACTAGTGGGTGACATATATTAACCAACCTTCTCTCCAATTCATTGAAATTTTCTTCACATTCATTAGTCTGAAGTGATTCATTGAATAAGGGCATAAGATTTGTTATTATGTAGAATGATATAATTTTAATTTATGATAAACAACAATTTAAGGTTCATGTAAAATATTACCCAACAAATAATAGTAAAAGAGGCTAGTTTATGAGAATATTCATTTACCTATTTTCTTTATGGATCCCCTGACATATTACCTCTTGAGATTATAAAACCCAATTGTGAAACTTTTTGTAGACAATTTTCATAAATGTTAAATTTTTTATATAGATTAACCTTTATTATGATATTTAGTAGAATCATTAGTTGAACTTCATGGTCATACTTTTATCTAGAATATGTATTATAATATATTCTATAATTACTACAACATACTACTCATGTTAACATATAATGATATTCCACATTAAATCAATAAAGACTATGGGGTAATTATTATGACATGATGGAATCACTTCAACTTCAAAGATCCCATAAATGAAATGGAATATTTACATGTGTATGTATTCACTATTTTCCCTAAAATGATAGTATTTACAACATAGATCAATCGTGGGGAAATATTTATTGCCTAATTATTGATCAAATAACATATCGAAAAAAGAAAAATTAATCTTTTTCATGAACATGATCATATTCGGTTCCCTATAATCGATGAGGGGTCACATTAATCCATCATTTATATCAATTAAAATAAAAGGTGATCCCAAGGTGATGCACATGGCCCGATTAATCCCTTATCAATAATCACTTTGGGTTTATTATTTATTTCATGAAACACAATATGGGAGATTTTATACAGATTCTTTAAAATAGTTATAGCTCCATATATGAGAACTATAGAAAACCCACCTTCTAAATTATTATTATGTCTATGAAACACCTCTAGAAAAACATCTATAATGATTCATTGAATAGTAATATCATAAATTTACAGCTTCTCCATATCAATCTAATATAAATATCCTCATTGAATATGAATCAAGACCAATGATATAGATTTCAATTTCATTGGATGTTTATATTTTCCAGTTAACCAATAAAAAATGATATGTTGGTTATATGTTCCAAATTTTACATCATAATTGGAAATTTTTCTAGAAATTATATTAAAATATACAGTTTATACAACAAATCACCACAAAACACAACAATATAATGAATAAAAACATTCTATGTATGAAAATTACCTCAAATTTTCATTGGACCAGAATCATAGACAAGATATGTGATCATTATTCCACTGTGAATTAGTAATTATAATTCAACATTTCATCATTAGAATATAAATTCATATTCCATGATACATTTCCTAACATGTATGAAATCATTTAACTACTCTCAAATATTATACTTCAATATTTGGGTGTATATATCACCAAATCAACCTAACCATGGCACGTATAATCCCAAACTAAATAAAAAATGCTTATCATTTACATAATGAATCACTAATCTTGGGGATAAATCTTATAAATTTCAAAAATATTTATAGGATGTCTAAATAATTATAGATTCTTTTTGATCTATGACCCAATTAGTTTAAAAGTTATCATTAATGATAAAAAAATTCATTTCCAATATAATGGCACCTAAAAGAAATTTAAATTATCCTAATCATATACTAAGTGAGTGATCAAACAGGTGTCCAGTCATGTCCCATTAACCATACGCTAGAATAATGGTCAAGATATACTCATAAAAACTCTTTTAACGGTAGTTGGATTTGTGCAAAAAATTTCCTCTTCAAGTATCCTGACAAGGATTTGAAGCTCATCATATAGTAAAATAGAAAGAGAGAGTTCAATTATATATCATAAAACAAATGATAGAAATTTATTGTTAAATTTTTTTTAAAAAAATATTGATGAAATTAACAAATTATAAAGATATGACAAAAAATATATTTGCTGATTTTTTGAAAATAAAATTAATAAAATTAATATATGTTGAATAATAAAAGAATGGATTATTTTTGAATAAATTAAATCAAGTAATTTCTTGTAATAAACAACTGAATAAATGAATTATAGAATGTGATAAATTCTTGAAATTCATGAAATTAAATAAAACATAATATTAGGTAATGATATATGGAAATATATCTAAAAAACCCATACATTTAGCACATTAATTGCTTAAATATTTAATGTATTGGACCATTAAAATTAATGTTAATAATGTTCCCATTTCATTCCCTGTATTTTTATGTATTATAAAGATAATAAAATTTTAATATATACTACCTATTAAATAGGAATTATAGAAACCATACTAATATTTTCCTCTAGAAATATTAATAGAAATGGATGGAAAATCCGATTATTTCACCTTAATGTCATTAAGAACTAAATTTTAATGATTGACGTAGGTGGAAGATGCCTATGAAGAAATTAATATTTAGATTTATCTCAATTTTCTAAATGAATATAATAAAAATGTTGAAATTAAATAAAATTAAAAAATAGGATGATAAGATATAAAATTTAGAATAATGTTAATAAATAATAAAAAAATATATTTAAAATGATTTCTAAAGAGTGATTAATTTATTATCGAAGACTGTTTCTATTTGTGATGGGATGAAAAATTATGTTTCAATCGATAACAGGGTCTCTATTTATATAATCTAAAACCATTAAAATTTTTCATTATTTTATTAGGTGACATTCCTCTATGATTTATGTGTTCAATATATTGTTACCACCTTAAAATTTGGTTGTGGTGAAGTAGACAAGACACCAACATATTCCCTATAGCCTTGACTAGATAACACTACTAAAAATATGGCATTATTAAGTGCTTTAAAAGAGAATTAAAAGCTCTAAAAAAGAGCTTTTAATCGAGGTGAATATTGGGGTGGTCCACATTATCCGAGCTCATAAAAGAGCTGACAAAGGCCCTTTTTATCAGCACTATAAAATGTGCAGATAAAAGTTAAAAATTTATTTTCAAAAATATATTTTTGCTAATCAGGGGGGATTCAACCACACTTAAATCCCCCCATTAAAAGCTCCCCACCCCCCATGGTTTCCCACACACACCATTACCAGCTCCACCTAGACCAACACACTTTAACAGCTCTCCCCCCATAATAGCGCTAGGTTATTCCCCCCACTTGTGCCCATGACCTGCCTCCCCAAGGATTCGAACACAAGACTTGTTGCATGCGTTCCTAAGCCTTTACCACTCCTCCATATTGCTTTTCTCTTCATTTATGTATAAATCTATTTATATATATATATTCAGTTTTATTTAGTCATTTATTAATATATATATATATATATATATTAACACATATATATTGTTATATTAATATATATATATATGTCCATATATTAATATATATATAAAATAATAAATATATATTTCCTTATATTAATATTTATATATCCTTATAAGTATTTAGTTATATTAATATATAAATATATATATATGTTTATTTATTAATATTTAGTTATATTAATATATATATTCGTATATTAATATATATATATATATATTAAAATATATATTTTTAGTAATATTAATATATATATAGTCATATTAATATATATATATATATATAAATCTTAATATATATATATATCCATATATTAATATCGATTTATATCTATTCATATATATTTTTTTAGTAATAATTTTTTATCCATATATTTATTTGTATATTAATATATATTTAAAATATTAGTTTTAACTATATTTATAAAATATGTTTTCATACATGTATTTATAAATAAATAAAAACATACATACATACATATATACAACACACTCACACACTCACATATATATATGTATATTAAAAAATAAATGTATTTGAGTATCTGAAAATGATTAGACTGTTAAAACGACCATAAGTACTAATCCAGAATACAATTTCAACTCCACAACTAGTCAAATTGATTAAAATGAAATAATCATTGATAAGAAATGTGGTACAGGACTTGAGGACATATTGATCAGATGTTATATTTGAATGTTAAAAAATATGGATATCCGGATTAAAAACACAGTTTTGGAGGCCTTCAGGGCTATCGTTGGCCTCAAAAATGTGAAAAAAGGTTCTATTGGATGATTAGTGTGTAGATCTCAAAACATGATTCAATTTAATATGTTTTAGAGGTCAAAAATACACACAAATCAAAATTTATGACCGTTTGAAGTTTGATTTCCATTTTCAACATATTTTAGATATTTAATTAATTATAATATTTTTTTGTCTTCAAGATGATATTAAATGATTAATTGTAATTGATAATTAGAAAATTATTAATTATTAATTTTTTAAAATACTATATGTGCAGCTTTTATTAAATATCTTATACATTGATTTTAGATTTCAATTTATCATTATCTAAAACATATTAAAAAATATATAATATATTTATATCAATATAAATATACTTATATATGAATATATTATTTTTTAGCATTTTTTATTGAAATATACACTTTACCCACACATCGAAAAAGAACTGATAAAGCTCCTTATCAGCGCTCCTAAAAAAAAGCACTGATAAATAGGGCACCTTTAACAGCGCTAAAAAATGAACTGATAAATGGCCGCTTTAAACATCGGTTTTTTTGCGCTGTTAAAATTTCAATTTATAAGCTCTTTTTTAGCACGGATAAAGGCACCCCCTTTATCATCGTTTCTTTAGTTCTGTTAAAGGGTGCCGCTGTGGAAACCCTGTTTGGTGGAAGTGTACATGGTGGGGTTATAAGAACACTATCTTTAAAGACTACTACCACCACCTAGAATGTGTAACACCACTTGTTCGATGGTGTTCTCCTATTTAATGACTTATTATTATGCATGTGAAATAATTATTAGATTCTCCTCCACAAAGTATTCAGTGGGGTCTTCCTACCTGAGAAATATCTTGAGCATTACACATCTAGCTTGTGGTAGTTCACTGGTTTTCTAGAGCTATCTAGAGCCATGGGCTTCATGAAGTGGCTCCTAGACATCCTTGAATGATCCACTATGATTCTCTTATCTTTATTCCTAGTCATAAAAACATATATTATAATGTTATCAAGGATACATATAAGGTATTAAAAATATTTCATAATTATAATCATTCAAAAACATAAATACAAATATTTAACACTTTTAGTAGTGATTCTGATCATTAAAAATGATGAATGGTGAGAAGAAAGAAAATTTCCCACATTTGATAATAAAAAAACATTAATTCAAATTTAATAATGACAATAATATAAAATATCGAATTGAATTTATTACCATGATATATATTCATCCCCCCCCAATTTTTAAATAACAAACAATTTCTTAAAAAATAAAAATACTTCACCAATTAATTATAAAAACATATAAATATTATTGAAAAAAATTTATTTACCCACATTTCATTATGAAAAAAAATTTACAAACAATTCTATAATACTAAAAGAGGTAATTTTAAAAAAATGGTTCTCATCATAAATAACCATTCAAGAGGGATAAAAATTTGTTTCTAAAATATTTTGAAAACTTTTAAAATATTTAAATGGATGATATTCAACAATATTGTAGATATAATAAAATTAACATTTATCAAAACTAACAAGGGGGAAATAAAACATATAAAAATATTTATTAAAAATAATATCAAAATAAATTTACTGTTAAATTTCATTTTCGAATAGAGAAAATCACTTTTATGAAAATTTTATTATTATAAAGGTAATCCCCACCTAAAATAATTCATCATTTAATTTTAAGCTATTATAGAAATTAATTTAAGATTAAAATATGGAAATTAAAGACATAGAAATAAATATTATGATTAATCATTTCTATAGTATTTTTTAGAAAATAATGCATTAATAAACCCTAAAATAATTACAAGGACTTTCAATCTAGGTTTAAAATAATGGTCAAATCAACTTATTGTGGATGTATATTCCGTTAAAAATCCAATCAAAATTTTTTTTCATGAACCCCTATGATAATAAATGTGAAAACCAAATCAACTTGTTTATATACTGGTAAGAATGATTTATAAATAGTATGAATCTCAATTTATTTTTTCAAAATTATTAAATGCATTGAAAATTAGTTTTTTTAAAACGAAATTATTTTTGAATTTTGATTTTGAAAATTGATTCAAAAAAATGAAAATCTTCTCGAAATTTCTATGATTAAGTGATATTTAACATATGATAATTGTATATACCTCCAGTTTTATGTATTGAAAATTATCAAAATGAAGAGTATTATTGATGATATTGAAAAATTATTGTTTGGTCCAAACATGTCAAAAATGATATAAAAAATTAAATGTGATCTTATAGAAAACATGGTATGCATTCAATATTCATTATACCATAGTGTTAGATGGTATTTTTAGAAATACTAATCACCATATTTTTGTAACATGTGATAGGGATAAAAAATATATTATCCCAAAGTAAAAAAATATAGTGTTTGATCGATATATATAGGCCACAACAACACTCCATTAATATGTATTCCATATTGACTATAGAAATAGAAACAAATACTTACTTTACCACTACAAAGAAGAGATTTGGTTGTGCTATAATTTATCAGTTCTAGCATATGATTATGGTTCCCATTATCGTTGCATTTTTTTCAGCATTGATACAGGTTACACATTATGGAAATTTTTTTATTTCTCATAAAGGACCCGAAAAAAATAAAATAAAATGTAACAAATAATAATTATTAATGAGTAAATTAAAAAAAATATTTATATTTTAATTAAATAAATAGTTATTCATAAAATTTAATATATTTAATATAAATATATATAAATTTTAAATACTAATAATTATTTTATATTTAATATATAGATATGTAAAGTTGTTAATATTAAAAAATTAATGAAAAAATTAAAAATGAGAAAGTTATTAAATATATTATTAATATTTATTTAAATAATTACTTATGAAAGTGAACAAATCTAATATACATATGTATATATATTATAAATATTAACATATAATATAAAATTAAAAGAAATGAATAAAATACTTTTACTGGAAAAAATTTCAGAATAAATAATTTAAAAAGAATTGAAAATTTAATTTATGTATTAATTATTATTAAAAGTTAATAATTTTACTATATATATTAACATATTAATATATGAAAGTATAATAATTCCTAAAATGAGATTTAATATAATACAAAATATTTAATCATACATATTGAATAAACAGAGACATAGTTTTTTACAAGTAAGACATAGAAATATTTTTATATATATTTCTAGATTTAGGCTACATGACAATGTTCAATTCTCAAGCCTAGTGCTTCTTGAATTATTTTTTGAAAATTATTAAAAAAAAATTATATTGTTTCCATGTAAATAATTATAGAAAATAGGATAACTCAAAAACTGTTGGTCAGATCAAAAATTTGAAACCATCTTTGATTCTATATCACTCTATTTCACATAGGAGGAACATAAAATTTGTCTATGCAGGACATTGAGACCCACTACTTGTTAGTGGTACATTTTTATGGATTATATAATTATTAATTAAATTACTTTTGAGAGGTGTGCATGAAAAGGATGAGATATATATGTATATTAGAATATAATTTCACCCCCATACCGATGGGTAGATAGATACCACTATGCAGTTGTTAGAAGATATGTTTAAGGATTTTATGTTAGACTTTGGCGGGATATGTGTGGATCACCTCCAATTGGTAGTGTTTTCAAAAAATGCCAACTAGCACTCTACACTCTGTAGGTAACCTTTTTTGGTCATTTATGAGAGACCATGTTGGTTAAAATTGTGCAAGATAAGGATGGGAATGTCATCTCTTCTGGGTCCAGGGATGGTGTGGGAGACAACTAAGAAAGACCATGTTATTCATAAGTGGATAAGGATGGCCTAAAGAATACAAAAATCTTACGTATAATATCATTTTTGGCCCTTAGAGTTTGTGAAGGGAGACCAATTTTTTGAGTCTCCCCGTAATGAGGATTGATGAGGTTTAACAATGGAGGCATGCAATCCTCAAGATTCATTTTTCTATTTGAGATAATGTAGATTGTTGGAGAGGTTTCCAACCATCTCACCCAATTCCAATTTCTAGAGCTGATTCATGATGTCTTCCATGTGCCAAACCTGAGGATATACATGATGAACTACACACACATCCTCAATTGGGATGAGTATGAAATTATGGATGGAGCCAACATGAAATTGCACATGGAGGCGATCGAGGATCAGAAGGAGATGAAACTTCATAGATGTAGTATCTGATTGGTATGTATGTTTCAAAAATATGGAAACATGTTGGAGAGTTCTTTGTAGATGGATAGCCATGTGCATGATTATTATCTGGAGTTGTTTTCGTAGTTTTTTCATTTCCGGTATGAATATATTTAATGAAATAATAATTTTGAGACCTGATTTGTTCTAACAAATAAATTATTATATTTCTACATATATTTTAGTATCCATTCACTAATATGGAATGCAATTCTGAGGCATGGTGTGCCGGCAATTAACATAAAAAAAATATTAAAAATATTTTATTTTTTTCACATGTGTTAACTACTGAAAATAGAATAACACTTAAATGGATGATCAGATCATAAATCTATGATAACATTTGAGACTAAAATGTGGTGTTTACACAATGTGGAACATAAGAAGAGTTATTATGGGACGTTCAGACCCCTTTCCCATTAGAGGTATGTTTATGTCAATTAATTAATTGTTAATTTAATTAATAAATTTCTTGCTGAGCTAAAGATATGTTTATAAGTATATTACTAGAGATATATTTCCAACATTTCCTAAAAATTCAACCATCACTGGAAACATCGCTCTTCATCCTCTTTTGGTTTATCTTGAAAAATTATGAAGAACCACTGAAGTGAGAATATGAGGATGTTTTGGATGAATTACTTTTCATCGAATCCTCGATAAACTCGTTATTTTTCAGCGATCAATCTGAAACTATTGTAGGACTTTTATTTTTTTCTTATGACTTAGATTAAATGTTTGAGGAGATCATTCTTCTCTTTTCTATTATTATTTAGATTATTATTATTTATTCAATCTACCCATTCTACACCATTCACATGTGCCCATGTTTGGAGTTTAAATAATTTTATGATGTGTTCATTTAACCCTTGTTCCATGTTCTTGATCTTATTCCATGATTTACTGGTTTCTGATGAATAAAACATTGTTTTTAGTTTCTTTCATCCTTTTTTATTAATGTTGTTCACTGTATGAATCCCCAAGGAACCAGTTTGACTTTTCCGAATGTATCGTGATTGAGCAGAACCCCAGATTCATGGCACAATGATGGAACGAGATGGGTTTCCCGAGAAAATCATTGATCTAGAATTTTTTTCATTCTGGGATATATGATTAGATGAATTGATTATGTATATTCAAGATTTTCAACTTAGAGGGAATTTAAAATGTGCAAGGAGTCCATTGATGATGACTAGAGTTGATTCAAGGATATCAATGGCTGAGATATGAAGTCCAAGAATAGATCCTGGTGTTTTTGATAGATTCAATGTGGAATCCATGGTGGTGGGGATGGATTCAAGATATTATAATCATATTTGGAAAACTGAAGAAAATATGACAACAGCCCATATTCAATAAAAAACACACAAAGTGTATCAACTTCTAGAGGAGGTGCAATGGTTTGTGGAAACCCATAATGATGCCAAAAACTACAATTATTTCAACATGTCATGTACTATATTTATATGTTACTACCCCATGTAATGGATAAAACAGTTGGTCATATTCCACATGTCTATTACATAGACACAACCAAACCACACAGGTAGCATCCCATGTGCAGTTACACATAGTGTACTAGAGCACATGGAATTGGGATCTAGTACATGGTCTCGGTCCCAGTTACTGTAAACTCATAATGTTCTCCACCTACATTGAATGTACATATACATGGTACAATGTCATCTTCTATCCATGGACATGGATAGTCTGCGAAGTTGGTCCACACACCCTATATGCCCCCTCACACACCATGTACCTATATATTCCTTTAAAAAAAAATTAATGTCCCATACCGCCTTCATTTGAACTCATATTTTGATCCCGTAAGTATCATGTCATGGGTTTTTTTATATATAGAATGAAATGGTGCCTTTGAAATTATATTTTGAGATACAATATTTAATTTTTCGAGTTTAGAACGCATTTTGAAGGCACCTGATGAAACCAATGATTGTTCAGGATCACCATGACTTTTTATGGGCATTAACCTCTTTTAGAAATGGGAAATGGAGTTAACCAAAAACCACTTTCCAGGCATTACCATCTACTAGGGAAAGGTTGGGTAATTCCCTGATTGCTTTCCCTTGGTGTTACCCTCCAGCAGGGCTGAGCAGTTGTGTGTTCATCGACTGACTCGTCCAGGCATTTCCTTCCAGCCAGGCTGGGCAGTGGAGTTCCCTCAATGACCTTTTTTCATGTGTTACCCTCTATTCGGGCTGGGAAGTGGTGTTTTCCAATGAATTTCCCTTTAATTACCCACAACAAGGCTGGATAGTGGAGTACCTTAGTGAATAAAAAAGTATGACCATCCAGTTGTATCAGAGAATTATTCCTATACCATTAAATTACGACCCCATCGACTATGATACATAGTGACCTGGCTTGTTTTGATGTAGATTTGGACTCAATATATAGAGAAATTATTTGCCCATCAGGACAAATTTTTGATGTAATCTAAAACGAAGCGGGTGGTTCAATTCATCCCAAAGAGGATTATGTAATGTTGAGAATAATGGTTCCCCTATACTTGTTTGTTTATAGAATACACATTCTATTTTGGGCATCATTGATGGACTTTTGGGTCTATGGGATACTATTCTTCTGTGGCTGATTTGTGATATAGGGATCCCCTTACCCTTTCGTTTAGGATTTTGGGAATGAGTAGTGTGATTGAGATACACAAAATCTCTCATTTGGGACTCTTTGATGGAGAATATATATATATATCCCTCTTCTATTATCTACCACTTGGATTTCGACAGTCTCTTTATTGGAGAGAGAAGACATGCATGATATCACATGTGCATTCTTTATCAGGATTCGTATTTTTGGAAAAGTCTACTCTTCTACTATAGGTGGTGAAGGATCAATAGTTAGTTCATCTACTCACTTTTTTCAGCCTCTTATGCTAGGAAGAGCATACTATAACTATTGTGGGTTTATGTTGTACTATATAATGGTACCTTGTGGATCTTTCTCTTTTATTTTATCTCATACATCTCCCACATAATCATTTTTGGATTCCAACAGTGTATGTTAATACTCACCCATACATTAGTTTTTCCCACTCATGTAATGTCTTATATAATAGGAAGAATAGTTGACCGTCACTATAGAAGATCATAGGGACAATGTGTTTTTGGACATCATACATAGGTCGTATCTTGGGATTCAAAATCTAGTCCATCTCAATTGTTTTAATTTTACATTTTTTTTAGGATGGGACAAATATCTGGTTGGTCGTATAATTTTCACCTTTACATGTTAGTTTACACTACCATATTTTTGAATTGTCTAGAGGTTGATGAATTTTTGGATTATTTTTACTGTAGTGTTTCATCTTTTATTATTTCATTCTGAATATTTTATTTTAGTGGGATGTGTCTGTTCGTACATGTACATTGATAAAGGAATACCCGAGTTACACATGTCTTCGATGCTTTTTTCCACCCCTGTCATTTGTATGTGGTCTTGGTGTAGTTTCAGCTTGTGCTCCAGTATGGTTTGGGTCATGAAGAAATGAGTCATATATTTAGGAACGACTGTTTTATAATTAAAAATGTTGACTAATTACATCGACCAATCAACATAATTGAATGTCCTTTTATTTTTCTATTCAAAATTTATCATTTGTGTGTTACTTTGATTAACATACTTATACATTATGTATTTTTATATACAATTCATAGAGACAAATATTTACTTAATTAATGAAATCATTTATATATATATAAATATATAAATCTATGTAATATGTAATTTATTCTTATTCCATTATTCATTTTTTAAATTCAATAAATCATGACAGATTAAATATATTATGTTTTTCAGTGGAAACATTATTTATTTATTTTAAATATTATTATAGTTTGGTATGAACTACTTTTTAATATTTAATATATATTATATATTTTTTTCGAATTTATTCTACTTATATTATTTATTTATATTTATTTTTTTACAGTTTATTAATGTATTAAAATTTATTTCTCATTATTTCAATATATATGAATATTTTCATAATAATTTGTATTTAATTAATAAAAAATATCCATTTTGTTCATATTTTTAATGTCTACTCATTTTTTTCAATTTCACTAATATTTAACATGTATGTATTTAAATTTTAATATTCATTAATATTGTTAAAAATATTTAGGTAAATAACTAATTTTATAAAAAATATTTATGAATGTATATTAATTATATTTTGAAAAATATATATTTCTAATTAATAATAAATACATATTATTTTTTCAATGTATTTATATAATTATAAATAAAATATTTATATGTATTTAATTAATTATAAACATCTAAAATATTTATTTAAATATTGAATATATTTATTATATTTATATCTATTTTTTATAATTATACATATATAATATATAAATATTTATATAAATAAGTATATAATGTATTTTAAAATTTATAAATATATATTTATAAATATATTTATGAATTTATATTCACAATATATATATAAATTTATATTTTACAATAATAAAAAATATTATTTTTATTTTATTTTATTTATATAATTATAAATAATAAATTATATATTTATATAATTATAAATGTATAATATATATATATATATATATTATATAAATGTATTTACAACTTTCTGGTTTATAATTATAATTATATATCCTTTCTCAGTGATAACATTTTAGTATTGATAAAGATGTCTTTATCATAATGTAAAATTTATTGATATAGATTGATTTTAACCGTTCTTGTTATTTTAGGGGAGCTAAACGGTATATTTATCAATGAATTTATTGATGTTCTTATAAAATTTACATGAACTCTTTAAACAATTGTAACCCTGAAAATTTCATTCGGGGTACCCAGATATTTACATGGAAGCATCCAATAGACTGTGTTCCACATCCTCGGATCTTGGCATGAATTAGGTCTTGAACACATCTAATGTTCAAATCGATGGATTTAACAAATCAAGTATTGAATAAATCCTATTCTAGAAAGAATCCATACTTTTTAACTAGATTTAACTAGTTTCTCTAAAAATAATTTTAGCGTGAATACCAAGAGTTTTATCTTTTCCTCCTCACTCATTGATTTATTTCTAGGACCCTCATAAGGATTATCAAACTTTGGTGTTGGTTATTTTGATGAGTGGGACTAGGATTCTTCGGCAAAAAAATTTATGTTCATTTCATTGAACGGTTTTGTTTATTTTACCTTAATGGGGAGGTATAGATCTTCATGTTTTTGAGTTACTGACTACAAAATATTATCACAAATAATTTTATATTTTTGGGGTTATGAATAAACACCTTTATTTTATAACACAGGGAGTATGGAATTAGATCTTATGATATTAATAATCAGGGTGAAATCCTAATCACTAGAACTATGTATGATGGATTTTTTACATCATCCAATGATAAGAACGATACTGGAAAACACTAACCCATGTGAGAGACCTACAATTTTATATGAAGATAATACAAATAATCCATCTTCATTTTCATTCAATTGTTCCATTTGGGGAATTGGTAAATTTCCTGGTGAGTTCTTCAGAGGATATTTTTCATTTTACATTAAATTGAAATAAATTTATGTTTTTACTGATCGTAATTTTATCATAATTTTATGAAGATCATGCCTTTGAATATTACGGTGATGTTGGTTGTGGTTCTGTTGTTGTGGCACTCTCTAGTGGGGTTTCTTATGTTCTTACTAGGTAAATTAAATATGGAAATTAATTATAATTATTTTCTAATTTCTTATTTTATTATTTTATTGATGATATATTCGATCATGTGACATAGGATCTATTTAGAAGGCTTTCATGAAATGAGGGAATTTTTTCCCATGTGATTAACTTTATAATAGAGGTGGGTCGTACCAAAATTAACCAGTAATTTCTTATATGATTTTAATATGAAATTTAACATGTTGGAATAGGTAATTGTAGAAAGGAGTCCATAATTAATTATGATATGTTTTTATGATAATGATATATTAAATTTTCCAATGACTTGGAATAAAATAATCATTCCATACTGTATTCAATGAATATAGTCTCACATGGTTTTTTCTCACCTTATGATCCTTGAGTTTGTATGATGGAAAAATCCTAGGTAATATTAAAATATAAAATGATTGTAGTGAACCTATATATTCTAGAATTGGGTGATAGGTACTTTTGATAGAGAATTGTGTGATTTATGGTTGTAAATGTGGTTTTAATGGGCTATGGTTCATGATTAATGTGAGATATTGTGTATTGAAATTGGGTATCACCATGGAAGTTAATGTCTAGTAGTATATTAGTATGATTATGAGACACCTGGTTAGAATAATTGTGGACAATGGAACAAAACCATAAGGGTATAATAATGAATGAATTTCCATAAGAATGTATTTCTTAGGGTAGTGACGGACTCTGAGAGTTTATATGATAACATTAGTAGTGGATGGATATTTGGTATAAAATCGAGTATAGTCCTCAAAAACCTAGCGGTATAACCTCTATAATATAGGAATGATTATTTTATCATATATATTACATTTTCATCAAATTTGAGGTATATAATTGATGAATTATGGTATATTAACTTTGATATTATTTAACAACTGGTTGTTGAAAAATATGATCAATTACCAAGACAACTAAATATTGAGTATCATATAATAGAATATAAGGGGTGTTTTGTGAGGGATAGGTATGTAAAGTTAGAATCTGATTTAGTATATACATTTTTTGATTCATCAATGACTATGGTGAAGGTGGTGTGATAGTTGTGTTATTGTATGTTGTTCAATAAAATTTTTCAAAATTTTTCTTTGTGTAATGTATTTTGGAACCCATAATGTTGTTCTTTACTAAGGGAACCAATTATTTGAAAAGCTCTCTGTATTTCAAATTTACATCCTTATAAAAATTACTATGTGACACCAATTTCATTATTTCTATGCAATAAGTACACGTGATGGTTATCCATTAGGGATAGTATTTGATGATAGGGTTCTTGTGGTCGAAATATCATGTTACCAATGATGTTGTTATTTCTAGAGGGTGATAAATTATTTTTGACAATCCTATTATTCAAATGATAACCTTTAATATGTGAAATTATTGAAATTTCATTGAAAAACCCTTCATTAAATATAAAATATTACTAGTATATTTCACTTGTAGGAAATTATGTAGTGGAATTTGATTATCATGTTGTCCATGTTAGTACCCAATTACATGACTTACAATTGTATTTTTTGTTCTAATAATATGATCATAGACTAAAATATAAGATGTTTTTAATATTTTGGGAGCCCTGTTATAATTTATATCCATATATTAATATTCACAACCCACACAAAAACCAAAATGGAGAAAGATCTCTTATATTTTAGAAGCACAAAAGGGAAAATAAATAGAAACATTGTTTATAGGCAGTGCATCTTAGTGGGGATGACATGATGTTCTCAGGGTAGTGTGAATGTACTTTTAGAATTTTGACAGTTGATATGATATTTGAAATTAATATTTATTTATTTAATATGTTTTGAGGAGATAATTTTCATCTGCATCATCTTTATCTCCTGAACACTTAGTATTTAAATTTCTCCCTTGAGAATCATCCCCCTTATCTTAAATGTTTGTGGATCTACTGTGAGATTTAGTCATCCTAAAAGATCATTAGTACCTAGAATGGTAATTAAACTTTTAATAGTAGTTAAAAAAACACAGGAACATACCTACAGGATATTGAGGATGTGTCTCCAGAAAAAAACCCAAATCATAAATTTTTTTTCTATGAAGCTGATGAGGATGATAGTTTTCTCTAAATTGAATCATTTCATGAATTCAATGGATAAAACCTACCATAGTGGAGTAATTATTTTCTTATATTCAATTAGCAATTTCCATCACAATGGATTCACACTAATCATTTCACAATAGATTATGATGATAGAGTTAAATAGTTCATTCTATTTCAAATACACTGTGTATAAGTTCTTCTGAAATCTGTATTCGATTTTTACATTGTTGGTATTGAAGAAAAATTAAAATATTGACTACTCATACAGAAAATTTCTTCTTCACATTATGATGTTACCACTCTAGAAGAATAATATAATTTTGATTGGGAAAATATAGAATTTTTAGGGGATTAATAGAAAGAAGATGATGAAAATAATAAGTATGTGACCTCGTAGTGCTGAATATAATCTTCAATGAAAGATGTAAGTGTATAATATTTTAGGGAGATATCAATCAACGTGTCCAACCTGTTGACCCCAAAATTTCAATGTTCATTTTTTATGTTGAGGTGAAAATGATGATGAATGTATTGATTGATATTGATTCATAGTGCCACCTCATACCTCATAATTAATGAAAACATTTAGAAAGATATAATGGAAATCTTAGGATATACATTTTTTATTTTACAGAAAAATCATATATTGAAATTTTGAAGACGATTTATAACAGTGTCACGTCATAGGGTTGCTGAGGGAAAACTCAATCCACACCCACTCGTTTGTTGTCCACAAAATATAAAGATTGAAACATGGAATACATTAATCATTATTCACGATGATAATTCAATTTGTGGTGAAATGAAATTGTTAATATTTTTATTTAAATTATTTTTTATACAATCCGATTTCAAAAAATTAATTTCTGAAAGAACATGTTTTGGAAAAAAATAACATTCACCAAAACCAATCTACCCATATCAAAAATAAAGGATTCTTCACTAGAAAATAAATTAGAATGTATTATAAATAAACAAAATAATTGTTTTATGTCAATTAAACCAACTTATGTTCCTTTTTTTATACTGATTCATGAATAAAATCCCAAATTAACTTCCATCCCATGTCATGTCCACTGCAATGGGGATCATTTAAATAATGAGGTAAACTATTTGATGAAAACACAAGCCAACAATGGGAAATGAGTGAAAGTATTATACTATTGTAATCTTTTATGCATTATAATTTTTCTATATTAAAATAACTATTTATTTATATATGTTTTTTATGTTTTTTTCATATGAATCATAAGCGACCATTCCAAAAGAAAAAAAACTTTGAGGTGCTTTTATGTTGATGGATCAATATGGGCAGAACATATGATTTTCTTTTATATTGATTCATATAACATACTCGTTAAGGATAAAACCACATGAATATAGATATATGATGTTTAAATGATTATAGGTAAAATTACAATAATTTCAATTAATTATTGTTCGGTCTGGTTTGGAAATCCAATATATAAAATGTATTAAAGCAAACCATTGGTGGAACAAAGATCTTCACATAAGGAACTAAATGACTCCACTAACATTGAGGCAACACATTCACCTAAAATTCATACATTTCCTGAGGTATTATATTTTTCAAAGATATTTCTTCTCAATGGGAATCCAAAAACATCATATATAATTATAAAACTACTATTACTCATGGTGAAGTTTTATGTCATTTATTTCAATCAACCCACACAAATCTCTTAATTGATAGGTGTATTTTTATAATATCCTTGGATAATAGCTAAAAAAGAAATAAATCGAAAAAGATCATGTCAAAAGTGGGGATTGAGGTAGCTCATGATCCAACTACTGAGTTTCTTATTACAAATAATGATCCAAATATTACAATGGTAAATGATGCTATTGAAAATTTCATATAATGATCATCCAATCATATAAATACACATCAGGATTGTCATTAACAACAATTTTAAAATGAAAAAAAAACAAATAATAACTGATGAAAAATGGGTCAACATTAGGTATGATATTAATGATAGATTGTGAAATGAGTAATTGGAATGTCATAGTATGAAAATATAGTGAATCAGAAAAAAAAATCAAAAGGACATTTTCGGGGTACTACCCCCCCACCACCAGTTTTATAGAATCATTTATTATCAATAAAACATCCTTAAAAATAACATTTAATGATTAAAATTTTACGTTCATTCCATAAGAATATGAAATAAATGGAACATCCATGAAAAATGTATTTTGTATCAAGAGTATAAATGATATATCAAACATGAATGGTTGTGATCCTCAGTTGTAAATTCATACATATGGTAAATTTTCATAATAAATTTGTCTAAATACTAAGCTAATATGTTTATAAAAGTTTATAATTATTTACATTTTCTATCAGAGTTTATATTAATATTAAAAAAACATAAATATGTGTGATGTATTATTTACATTTGTTAATACCAATATAATTCCTCTAGAGAAACCTACATTGTATAAATAAGAAACTAAAAATAAAAGAGATGAGCTTCCCAATAAATTTGAGAAAAAAATTATAGATAAGATACTTTTTTTGATTCCAACAATTCTATGGTAAAACTCTAAAATATAATATTAGAAAACATATTTTTATTTTATTAATTAGATTATTTATTATTCTATGAATATATAGATGATGTCCTAAGTCAAATTAGAAAACACAAATATTTTTTCGTTAGATCCAATGTTGAAATATATAACAAACTAACGACCCATAATCTGTATTACAATTTTTTAATACATTTAAATGAATATATTGTAGAAAAACAAGGAATTATATTTTTCTATACATGTTTGACAAGATTTTTTTTGATGATATAGTTTCTCTATATAGGCTAAATCATGGCATGAAGTTCGTGATTGAATATAAAAATTATCTGAATTAATATAAATGGAAACAAATTAAGTTATATATTGATTGATATAAATTGAAAAGGTTATTCCAAAAATTTACTTATTTTGTTCATTGTTTATAATGTTCTTGAAGAAAGATAATTCCATAAATTTGGGATATTAAGATTGAAAATTTTAGAGAGAGATCACAGAAAATTAAAAAACCATCATCCCTAGAACTAGTGATTCCAAAAATTAATTGCTATTTTAATAAAAATAATTCTTAATCATTTTGGACAATTTTTTCTTAGTAATAGAAATATGAGACACAAACTTCATACTCAAAAGAAAATGTGAGATTTTTAGAGATGAGTGGCTAGTGTACATGGTTTCAAAACGTTTTCATAACAAAAATTCAGTTATTACATGATATAATAGTGATCTAGTACAATTTATAACCTTCGATATATATTTTTGGAGTGAATCATATGTGTCTGAATAATTATATATAATTTTTTATCAGCTTCTCAATGTGAAGTAAAACCTAAAAAATAAATTATTCTAGAAATGTTGGCATTAAATTATTAAATATGTTTGGAAATAATATAGGAAAATGTGGAGATATGGGAACAAGAGGATACATAGGCCATGGGAGAAGTGAAGGTTTATGTCGAGGAATAGGTGGAGACAGAGTTAGAGTTCAAGGTTGAGGTAGGGGAATAGACTAATGTGGAGTAAGAGATGAATTGTTTTCCTATAAATTATAAAATAGTTTTGAAATGGAGTATAATTGGGATCATATCAATTTGGTGATTGAGATAAATTTTTTAAATGTTCTCACAACACATGTCACTTAATAAATGATACATTGTGAATGTGTTTCAGTGATTTTTTTGAAAAAAAAAATTTCACCACATTTTTATGTGATTTGAGAGGGGAACTGAATTGTAGGAATTAAAAAAACACTAATAAATTTTTATAACTAGTTATAATTGGAAAAGAATTTTATTATAACATTCCAATTACTATAAAATATTTCTGATGTGTTTATGAAACCCCTTTCCAAGAAGAAACTAAACAATAACAATAAAATAGATGAAGTTTAATGCCCATTTATTCACAACAATACAAATAAATAGAGATAGTTATAGAGACCATAGTCACTTTAGAGTCATACATCATAACTCCTATTATTAAATAGCTATATAATCAAGCTCAAATGTTTGAATAAATATGTGGAAAATAAAACACTGAATCAAGAAAGTGTGTGAGAGTAATATTGGAGGAAGCCCAGTAATGATAGCTCATGGTCAACATGGAGGAATAGTGTCAATGGAATCATGTAATATAATTAAAATAAACAATTATATTAATAAATACATGGAAATGAAAAATCCACATCAATTAAAATCCTGATGCCTTAAAAATACTAAGGAAAACCACATTGAAAAAGAATCATATGGTTTGAGACAAAAACACAAAAAAACTAAGAAAACACAAATTGCATTAATTGAATCAAGAATTATTAGATATAAACCAAATAGTGGCATTCCATTTGTGGGTTGTGGAATAATTGGTGAGATTCAATCATCAATTGAATCCATGATATGGTATCATAAGTGATTATGAAATCCTTATATGTTAAAATCATTATGCATGTGATAATTCATTATTTAAAATGATGTGTGTTCACAAGATCTTTAACAAAAAACACATCATCATTCTCAAACAAATACATGAGACCATGAATATTTTACTTTTTATGAAAATATAATGAGTATGTTAGGTTTGAAATAATAATCACTGCGAATATTGGAATGGGTATACAAATATATAGAACAATACAAATATCCAAAATGGAAACCCTAGAGTTTATTTTTATTTTGATGATATAATGGGATATATTGATTTTCAATACAATCAAAAGGGGTAAATAAATTATAATAGATTTCAGTGTCTAATAAAAACACATAATAGGTTTCAATTGTCTTTTCCCTCAACGATGTTAAATTGTTTTTCATGGTTTTTATACTCTCTATATTGGTGAAATGGAATGATTGATTTTATTTGCTTCCTTATAAAATCATATGAAAATATTTTTTGAAGTCAATAAATGAATATTAATAGTTTTAAAATAATAGTAAATGTTTGCAATGAATAAATTCCATTTTCAATAAGGATGATTCACTCCTTTTCATTTATCTCATGCTAAACAAGGATTATTCACACTTGGTGATTTAATTATTCACTCCAATGCATTGAAAATTATAATTTATCAAAATATAATTTTTTTAAATAAGCTAGAGAGTTAAATTAATTGTACCATAATTTACACTGTGTAATCAACCATACATCATAGAAATACACAGTGTACTCGGTATGACCCAATTTTTTTGTTTTTATTTTAAAATGTACATTTTAATAATATTTTATTTTATATTATTTTTTATGTTATTTCATTATAGTATTGATATCAGGAAAATAATTTTTATATAGAGTTGTATTATTTTCCTTGAGTTGTTGTGTTTTTATTGATGATTCTCGTTCTCATGAGAGATTAGACTTCCTACATCCAACTAAGATAAGAACATTAGGGTAACTAGTTAAGATTGTATATTACCCTCATGAAAAGGTGAATTCCTAGTACATATTGAGATAAATGTCTCAGAATTTTATGTACTAATTATATGTCATTTTCATTATCATATTTATCAAATAATTATTTTTTTCATGAATAATTGGGGAATTCAAATGATTTCTTCAATCACATGTGACGAACATGAAAAGAGATAACATGTTTCTTTTGAATAATAAATTTCCGGCAGGATGGAGTTTCTTCTTCCATAAAAATGGAATTTTACTTTATTTAATTTATTAGAGTATAAGGATGTCAGAAAAAGCACTTCACATAATCAGTAGTACTCACATTAATATGACACACCGTGTGACCGGTTTGACTTGAACATAATGTTTTCAGTTTATAATTTTCATTTAACATGAAAACTTATATCATATACAAATAATTGAGAGAACACATTAATAATTTTAAAAAAATTTAGGAAAAATATATAGGTTACTTATTATCTGTAGGAATAATTTATATCACAATTTATGGCCCAGTGTTCCAAGTATGTCTCAATGTGTCTGTTATAAATTTAAAATGGGCATTTGTGTTCAAAAATGTCACTCACTAAAAACAATGATTTTTTTGGATTGAATTGATAATTTATTATAATTACTCATAAGTAATTTTTTATTTTTTAGAATCATTCTGACATCAAACTTTCAAATGATGTGATTAGAATGACTCAAAGTACATGCTTATAGTTTAAAATGACATTTTGGTAAAGGAAAAAGGTGACATACTCAAATACAATAAAACACTTACTTATTTATTTTATAACATTGTAAAATTATGCACCTATCATTTGGGATATGTATACATCATCAACACATTAATATAATGAATAGTATGATAGGTATGGCTCCAGGTGCGTCTCTTTGTATAAAATTTACTTAAACATTAGTGAAAAAGAAAATAGATATAATAGAAATCGATAAAACACATTTGTATTGTATTTATACATTATTAAAATGATTCATAAGTCATTTTTTACAATTATTAATCTACATGAACTCAATATGATACTTGATGTTCTTGATATGACTCAAAATGTATGGTATGAGTTAAAAATGAAATTTTAGGTCAAAACCCATCACTAAATAATAACTGAGTACACACACACATCCTGATTTGACAATTTTTGAAAATTATTATTAAGTCAATTTTATATTTATGAATTAGTCTCATTTGAAATCAACACACTATATGACTGGATTGACTCAGATTGTAATTTTCCTGTTAAAAATGACATTTGTGTAAAAAATAGAAGTGTCAAACTCAAAACCAAGAAAATAAATGAGTAATATTGTGATAGTTTATTGAGATGATAAATATTTCATTCAGAATTTTTAGCAATTATTCTCACCTAAATTAGACAAAATATGTGTTCGGTATGACTCCAAGTGTGTCTTTTTATTTTAAAATGACTCGAATTTTGGAAAAAAAAATACAACTGACATACAAAAAATAGGGAAATCAGATCATATTTTATTGATTCTATATTAAAATGAAATATAATTCATTTTATCCTATATTAATCAATTTTTCCTCAATCTGTTATATGATGTTTCATGTATGACTCAAACTGTCCATTATCAGTTTAAAATAGACATTTTAGGTCAAAATGTGTAACTCAATAAAAATAGAGAAAACACAATTTTATTATATTGATAATTTTGGGGAATGATTCATATGTCATCTTTAATGTGTTCGATTTCATTCTTCTATCAGACAGACACATGATAGATGGTTATTACTCATAGTATGTGTTTCCAAATTTAAATGTTATTTTAGTAAAAAAAGTGATGTACTCAAAACCAAAGAAAAAGGTTTTCATTATTTATATACAATATTAAAATTTTCCTTATTTAGATTTTTATTCTTATTAATAATATTTACATAAATATGAAAATTGGAGTGACGGGTATGAATCCATGTGCATGTTTTTATTTAAATATGACATTAATTTTTGTAAAAAAGAAGTCTGACAGATTCAAAACTAATAAAATTATTTCATATTGTTTTCGTAATTTATAATTATATACCATATTTAATTTCTAATGTTTAAGAATTATCCTTAACTCAATAAAATTATAGATGTGCCATGTATCATACAAATGGGCCATTATTAGTTTAAAATTTGTATTTTACTTCAAAATGTGCCACTCACTAAAAACAAAATAAATTATCTCAGATGGTATATATAATTTATGATATCAATTAATAATTCATTATAGAAATTTATGAATCTTTATCTTATAAATATGACACACAATGTGACGTGTATGACTGAAAGTGCTGCTTTCCAATTTAAAATTAAATATTAGGAAAACAACACACGTGATGCACTTAAAAACAATAAAAATCATTCAATTTATTTTTATACATTAGTAAAATGACCCATAATTCATTTTTGATTTTATGTAATCATACTAACATTAATATGATGCACATTTTGGCTGGTACGACTCCATGTTTTTCTTTTTATTTAAATATGATATTAATTTTAGTAAAAAAGAAAACTGCCACACTCAAAACCAACCAATCGATTTTTTAATTATTTGATAATTTTTGAAAATGATCAAAAGGTAAATTTTTATGTTTTTTAATCAAACATTATTCAATCAAAAACTCTATGTGTCAGAAATGACTCAATTTTTTAGTAATCAGTTTAAAATTGACATTTTTATTCAAAATTTTCACTCACTAAAAATTAAGTAAACCTTTATGGATCTTCTTGATAATTTATTAAACTAATAAATATATTATTTCCTACATGTAGGATTAATTATCATATAAAATAGGAATTCAATGTGTTCTATATTACTCGAATATGGCTTTCACAAATTAAAATGAAATGTTAAAAAAATCATAAGTGACATGCTCAAAACTTGTCCCACGCTTTCGGATTGTTTTTAAATGTAAAAAATGGACTATAACTTATTATGGATTGATAAGAATCATATGCACCTTAACATGACCTATTTTGTGTGATTTATGAATCCATCAACCTCTGGTTTTTTAAAAATGACATTATTTTATTATAAAATAAAACTGACAAACTCAAACTCAAGAAAACACATTCAGAATATTTTGATACATTAGAAATCTGATCTATATTTTATTTATGATATTTATATATCAGCTACACCTCACATTATTTCAAAATGTGTCACCTATAACTCAATGTGTACATTTTCAGTTTGAAATTTACATTTTTGTAAAAAAGTACAAATCACAGAATGTCATGAAAACATGATTGGATTTTTTTTTGACAATTTAGGAAAATGAATTATAAGTAATTTATGATGAATAGGAATTTTACATACATCAAAATAACACATAGTGTGACCGGTATGAATCCATGTGTATGTTTCCATTTAAAAATCTTATTTTATTAAATGACATAAGTGGTGTACTGAAGACCAAGAAAACACAATAATAGGATTTTTTTTATGCATTAGGGAAATTAATATTGAGTAATATAAGACATATAAGAATATGAAAACCTAAATATAATGCTTACTATGATCAGTATAATCCCATGTGCACATTTTTATTTAATATAGACAATAATTTTAGTAATAATTTCAACTTACATACCAAAAAATGAGAAAAGTAATTTATATTGTTTTGATGATATAGAAAAATGATCCATAATTCATTTGTGATATAACGACCGTATCATTTATAAATAAAATTCCCTTTTTTATTTAATTAAATTCAATATGCATATTGAAAACACAATCAATTGTGATGATTTATTTTACCCAATTGGTTTTAAATGTCCGTTAAGTATCATTAGTGTTGATAATGTAGTCATTTTATTTTGATCTCACAACTAGTAAAAATATTGGGTTTTAAAAAATCAATTGGACACAGACAAAGGAAGTGATGGAATCATCTTGTAGGATCGAACCCTATGAAGCCCATTTATCGTATCTTACAAGGAAGATATGATTTCTGGGTTTTTTCTATGACCAATCTCTATCTGTGATCCAATAACAAAAACATGAGTGAAAACGTTTAGATGAGTTGTTCATGCTCATCGAGATCACGACCCATGTCAAGTTCACTGAACAGACCCATGAAATACCCCACATCACACATCTTACTCTTAGGTAATATTTTTTTGTAATTTTGGGATATGTATCAAGACTGTTGAATGAGGAATAAGTACATTATTTTTGTTATAAAATAATGAATATATTTTCTTCTTATTAATGTTACATTCGAAATAATTTTTAATTAACTATTATTATTTTTGGATAATACTAAATTTAAATTATGAAATCCAATTTAGTGAATTAAATTATTTTTGAAATAAATAATATTCTTATAAAATCTTATTTCTAAATTTATTTTATTAAAAAAATGGACATATAATAGTTATGAAGTCATACATAATTTTTCTAAGGTTTGGAAGATATTTTTTTGAAACCCCAGCATTTTACAATAACAATAAGTTTATATTTTTGAATTTAAAATTCACATATTGGAAAAAAATAAGACAAAATGAATATTATTTTTTTAATCATGAAGTAAAAATTATCCAACTTATATTATTTCAAAATTTAGGGAGATAGTCGAATTTTTGTGTAAAAATTAAATACCGTACAAATTTACGTTGGGTTTTATGACCTCATAATGGACTAATAATGATATTACAACTTCTATAAAAAGAAGTACCATCCAAATATATTTTTTCCTCAAAAATAAGTTGGTTTTAGAATTATTTTATAATTTTACAAAGCCTTATTGAATCCCCCATGACATGTAATATATTTTATGATTTTAAAATCATTTATTTGAAAGGGTGACACACCTCAACATAAGTAAGTTAAATATTTTAATATCAAATAAAATTGGCCTTATTAATGAATATATTCCACTGTCATTTTATAGAAACCATGGGAAAACCCCATGGGATGTCATTTGGTTTTGAATAATTTATTGTGTACTATCCAAAACCAAAATAATAAAGAAATATATCTCTTTTCATATATATACCCACCCTAGCTCCCATTTATCTTCACTAAAAATCTTTTAATCTTGACCAATCTATTCCCTCTTACCTATAATGTCCTCCCACGGTGCCCCCAAATTCTCAATAACCCAATCCCATTCCCTAAGGTTCACACATCCATTTTAGGGATCCTCACTACCTCTCTTTATTTCAATTAAAAACCTTGTCTAAAATTAGTATTCTAATTTAAATTTGTTTTGTTATCATATTTTTATAACAAAAATACCTACTATTAATTTGTTGTTATTTAAATGAGGTATCATTTCTCTACCCCATGTGAATATTTACCTAACATGTTACTATGCTAAAATTCTATAGGGGATTTCTCACTCTGTACATTTCTATCAAGAACCTCATTTACGCTATGCCCATAATTTCGAATTTCGTAACATTGGATACATTATTAAATATCCCCCAAACTTTAATTTTCATTTTTGAATTATTTAATACCCCTTATTCTCTCATCTACCCATTTTATTATATTTTTTATAAGGCCGTTATACTGCCAAAATTGAATTGTGGTTTCCTATGCCAAAATTATTATTCAGCAAATTCCATACCCATTTATCTATCAAGGGTATTAACCATTATTCAAATATAATTATTGATTATGAATCTATATTTCTTTATTACACATATTCTTCATCTTTGAATTTACTATGTTTTTAAATTAAACCATTTTGTATGATCTGTGTGCCACACATTAGCATGAAAAAAAATTTTATGAAGGGTGCACCCTAGTTGCACTCTAATGAAATTGGCAATCTGTATTATCAAGATACATAATTGAAAATGTGTTTCAAATAATTCTAATTTAGTTGAAATTTGTGTTTACTCATGCAACATATGGTCCAATAGGTGTTGACTTATGCAACATAATTTTTGTGGGGGTTGGCTCATGCTTCTTTTTGAGAAAAGGCAGTTAACTCATGCTACATTATGTGAAATGAAATTTGGCTCATACTAGTCCATGGGAAATAATCCATGGATCATACTAATATCATGTTGTATGTTGTTTACAAAGTTCGATATTATTATTGTAATGCTTTATCGTGGCCTTATATTCATCTTCCTTTTTTGGCCATCAATATGACTATTGTCTAACATGAATAGTCTTCTTCATGTTATTCATTTTTTTCAACAATAAAATGATTTATATATAACCATTTTCTTATGTATGTTCTCAATTTAACCCATGAAATGTAAAGTATGGAGGAATTTTTCAGTCATGTAAAAGTTGTTTTGAGGAAGTATTTAGTATTTCATTTTTATATTGTAATGTAATGTTTTTAATTTTCTATCACACTGTGCCTATAAATAATACAAGTTTTATTAAGTGAATGTAAATTTAATAAATCATTTTTAAATATTAAATAAATTCCAATGTTGATTTATTTGGTATCATAGAATAGATTTTGTTATTTTGAGATTAGGATTAGAAAATCCAAATGAATACACTTTGAAAAAATACAAAGTGTAACATACATCAATACATTTTGCTGAGTATAGTGCAAGTGTTTTATTATGAAAATGTATCCCTGTATGGATAATAAAAGCGGACATGGGTCTGGAACATATGTACCAAGGATTAAAAACACTAAAAATGTTTTTAGGTCTTGACATAGGGTAACCAGGTACATGATAATGAGTTATATTTCACACCTAGTTTGACACTCATAGGGTATTTGCATAGGAAATTTCATAATCTCATTACAAAACAACTATTGAGGGAATAAAAAAATTGCCAATAATATTATATGTTAGGAAGTAGATAATAAATAACTTATACTGAATCTTAAAAACTCGTATTTTAAGAAGATAAATTTATATTATAAGTTATCCATTTAATGTCATTGGATTCAACCTTTATGTGCATAAATGTTTACTATACTAATCCCAATATATATATTGGAAATATTTGACACAAATTAAAGAAGTGAATTTTTCTGTTATCATTTATAGATTTATGCATTCTTTTATGTCATGATATCTTTGTAAAATAGTCCAATAATGAATATAATAAATGGAAGTAGATATGTTGTTGAAAACAAGAAATCGGTAAATTATTATATCCCAAGTATATAACTCCTCCCTTATAAATTTTTTTTGAATGATCTTCCATGTGAACATTTTCATACTACGTTTTTTGGAATTTTATTTAATTTTTTGTAGGGATTAGCTTTCCTTATATAGATCCCACATGAATTACCGAAAGAGGGAAATCACTCTCAAAATAGTGAATATCCCCAGATTCAATACAAGCACAATGTGGGGGAAGAATATTCTTTAGCACCATCATATCAACCAAGGATATTACTACCCTATGGGAAATCATATCTTGCTCAAATTATTGTGTCTTAAGATGGAACCGTCCTCATATTCATTCTTGTTGTAAGGGAATTCACTAATGTGATTCTTGAGATATTATATGGTCTTCCACAAAGAAATGATGTTGATTTATCAATAGATTCTATACCTAGGGAACTTCAAATATCAATGAATCCATAAATAATTGTTATTTAGGAACATGAGGAGGTAAAGAAAGAATTATAAGAGAATCCAGATAATGTGTATATATTCCCTTGTTCTTCACCATAGGGTTCACCAGTCTTCTTCAACAAGATGATGTATGGGTCAATATTCCTTTGCATTGATTATAATGATCTCAACTACAACATGATAATAAACCAGTATCATTTCCCCAAATTGATGACTTAGTAAATCAGCTACATGGAGCACAATACATCTCCAAGGTGGATTGGTGGTTGGAATATTACCAAGAAATGGTTAAGAAGGATTAAACCACCAAGAGTGTTTTTTTGTACACGGTAAGTGAAGTATGAGTTTATAGTGATTCCATTTGAAATCATTAATTCTCAAGAAATATTCTTGCACATGATGACTAGAGTATTTATAGATTACGTAGGAAACATTTTTGTTTCCTTTATTAATGATAGTCTAATATACTCCAAAATTCTTGAGTAGAATTATAGTTATATGAAAAGAACATTAAAGACATACTGAAAGGAGATGCTCTTTGGAATGTACATAAATCATGAGTTGTGGTTGAAGCCAACTTCTTGGGGAATATCATCACAAGAAATGGAAAATATGTGGATCTTTCAAAGAACAATTTAATTGAGTGATGGTTAAGGAAAACATCAATGACAGATATCTTCGGCTTCCATGGGTTAGCTGTATATTGTCATCGATTTTTCAGAAATTTATCAAGATTTTCAAACCCCTCACCATTATTACTCCGAAGGCATTCAACTTTGCGTTGAATGATTAATTTGAAGAAATATTGATGGATTTGATGAGGAGTCTTATCACTACCCATGGGCTCATACTACCCACAAGTGGAGAGCTTTTCATAATTATTATTGATGATTCAAAGAAGGGATTTCCAGGTGCGTTGATTGAAAATGACAATTTCATTTCCTACACATCAAGAGAACTGAGAATTCATTATAAAAACTATCCAATGTATGACATGTTGTTAGAATATGTGATCATTGTGTAGTAAATAAAGTGACATTGTCCATTTGTTGATAAGCATGAAATATATATGGATCAAAAAAGTTACAAATATATAACCTCACTAAAAGAGCTGAATATGCGCCAATGTTGATGGTTTGAGCTCATCATCGATTTTGACTGCTCAATCTTCTACCTTCCTATGAATGATAATATGTTGGAAGAGGCTATAAGTGGAAAGGACCCATAAATTCTATCGTTAATGATAATTGAGACTGATCTGATCATCATTGATTTGAACCGGATGGACATGGGAATCGTAAAGGAAGAATCATAAATAATCCCATAAAACATTATTGTTCAACCATCTCTTTTATATATGTTAAGGTATGCTCAAAAATTTGATGTGGGAATTTATAAGAAATTTGAAAATTTTAGAATAGGTAAATCCTTAGTGTTCAATGTTAGTAATGAAGGAATTCTGAGATTTTGGTCATGAATATGTGTTCCAACATGTTCTGAGTTAAAAATGAAGTTTTGGAAGATGCACATTATTATACTTTATCTATTCCCCTATGAGACATATAGATTTAACAAGATCTCTGAGCACACTATTTGTGGGATAACATGAGAAGGATTTCACAGAATATACATCAATGTGTTTGGCATGTAATAAATATAATTATGAAAAGAATGATTCTAAGGGGATGATATAAAAATTACCCATACCAACATTGAATTGGGAAACAATGTACTTGTACATTTTTACTAGAAATAAAAATAAACACAAAGGAAACAATGAAATTTGGGATGACATGGATCGCCTTGCAAGGAATCCACACTACATTATGATTCGAGAGGATTTATCGGTAGATAAAAAGGAACAAATAACCATTAGGTAAGTGGTAATGCTTCTTGGAGGACCACTATATATTTTATTTGATTGATATCCATGATTCCTCTCTCAGTTTCTGCAAAAGTCTCTAGCATGCTCTAAACATATAGCTGGACATCAGTTTGCATTATCACCCACTAACATATGTCCAATCTAAACGTACTATCCAAACACATGTGGACATGTTGAGAACATTTTCAATGAACTTCATGGGCCGATGTGACAAACATCTTTATATGAAGGAGTTCTCTAACAATAATTGTTAACATTTAATAATTTAAACAAAACCCTATGATTCTCTTTATGGGATGAAGTGCATAACACTTGAATGCTGGGATGAGGTTGGGAAAGCAAAACATAAGAAAGAAAACTAAATGATTATAAAGGGTACAAAATGATAACACTCTAATTAATTGGTTATCGTTTTGTTTCAAGATATTTCATGTGAAAATGATGTTTACTCTTTCAACTTTATGTTCACTAGGTATTTACTCATGCTACTTCACGTGAAATGGGTGGTGACTCATGATACTTCATGTGTGATGGGTATTGAATCATGTTATCTCATGTACAATGAGCATTGAATCATGCTAATCCATTTGAAATGTTCCTTGGTTCATGATAATATCATATTTTATGTTGATTCCAATGTTCCATATTATAGTTATCAATCATTTTCATTCCATTATATTCATGTTCCATTAATTCCCCATTGATATGCCTTTTGTCTTACAGGTACTGTCTTCCTCATGTCATTCTGTGTTGAATCCATTAATATAATTTATAACTCATCCCTTTATTATATATGTCCTAAGGATATACCAGGTTTTGTTAAGTATGAATGAATTTTGTGATCATGTAAAATATGTTTTCCATAAGAATGTTTTATTTCATGTTTTATGTTGTTATGTAATGTTCATAATTTCATAGGACACTAGACATCTTGATATTTTGAGTAGTATTAAGTAAAAATAAATTTAATAAATCATATTTATATATGAAATAAAGGGTAGGGATATCATATTTGAGGTTTAGAAATTTACCTCAATTAAATATGATAAACAATGATCCCAATATGACTCAATGAGTCCATTATTAGTTTAAAATTTACATTTTAGGACAAAAATATTCACTCCCTGAAAATTGTGAAAATGAATGCGGAATGAATTTATCATTTTGGAAAATGATTCATAATTCATTTTTATGGGTAGGAATCAGTCTCACCTAAAACTGACACATTAAGTAACCAGTATTTCTCAATGTGTGTGTTTCCAGTTTAAAATCACATTGTATTAATAAAACTAGTGACATACTCAAAAACCAGAAAATGATTTCATATTAATTTGATACATTATGATAACAACCCATAAGTCATTTCGGATGTTTATGGATCATCCTCATCTAAATATACTGCCTAGTGCTGCTAGTATGACTCGAATCTCTCCTTTTTATTTAATATTGACATTAACATTAGTAATAATTATATTTGACCTAAAAATATGGGAACATTAATAATTTATATTGTTTGAATAATATAGTAAAATTATCCATATGTAATTTTTGATTTATAAATATTTTTATCACTTTATGTCAAAACATTATATGACTGGTATCACTACAATATTTAGTTATCAGTTAGAAATAATATATTTTTTAAAATGTGTCACTCATTGAAACCAATGATACAATATCTGATTATCATTATAATTTATAAATATGATTCATAAGTAAGTTCTGATGTTTAAGAATAAGTATTACTTCAGACTAACGACTAATGTGACTGGTATGTCAGAAAGTGAATATATCCAATTTAATATGAACATTTAGTAAAAAAATATTAGACTAAAAATGGATTATATAATTCATATTAATTTTATACAATTCTAAAATTATCCTTGAATAATTTTAGATATGTAGGAATCAGCCTCACAAAAATCTGACACACTATGTGACTAGTATGACTCCTAGTGTTTCTTTTTTTCTCTACAACTAAGTTTTATTTATTCCAACCAGCAATAGTTTAAGGGTCCAGCTCAGGTCCCTGATGTGATGAATCATTACAATAAGTCTTCATTTGAGTTTTCCAACTTCCCTTAACATGTATACTGTCCTGACTACCTATCATAGAGCGTACAACAATAACACATGAGGACTCCATGCCTTTTAATTTGACATTAGTTTTAATAAAATAGATTACATAGAAATTCAAAATTAGAATATTGCATTCATATTATATTTTGATAATTTTGGAAAATGATTGATAAGTGATTTTCGACTTATGTGAATCAGATTCAACTCAATCTAATATATAATTAGTTTTGTATGTATCATTTTTCTTCTATAAGTTTCAAATTGACAATTTAGTTCAAAAATTTACACTCACCAAAAACCAATAAAATTCACTTGGATTATATGGGTAATTTTTTAAGCTGAATAATAAATTATTTTTGATGTGTATGAATCCATCTCATGTTATAACAATACATGATATGATCATTATTTATCTATGTTTTTGTTTCCAGTTTAAATTGAAATTATATTATAAAACTCGAGTAATGTACTAAAAACAAATAAAACACAATTATATTTTTTTGATACATTAGGAAAATGAATCATAAGTAATTTTTTATTTTAGGAAACAGTTTCACTTCAAATGATTCATGGTGTGACCAGTGTGACACTACATTCATCCATTCAATATTTATGTTTCATTTTAGTTTAAAACACACATCATGATTCCAAAACCGATCAAATGATCCATGATTATTTTCACATAATTCTATCTTGTAATACATAATTAATATTCATATAATTGTTTTCTTACACGTATTATGTTTTTTTCAAATAGATAATTTATCAAACTAGATTGGAAATAATGTAACATGAATTAGATAACTATACCTGGATATATACGTAGTTCTCCAAGAAGGACTCAATGTTTAGTTAAAAATGAACAAAATGTCTTTAATTTTTTAATTTATATTATTACTATTGTTGTAATTTCATTTCTAATAATGGTGTTCTCCTTTTCTCAATCAAGGGTGGTTTTTTCTTCCTTTCATAATAACGTTGTGTTCATTTTCTCTATAATATACCAAGCTTTCTTATATTTGTGATATATATTTTATTTCATTTAACTTCTATATTCTACTAGATTAATCAAAATTATAGTGTTATTTTTGTTACTAAATTTTTCTATTACAACACACTGTAGTAAGACATGTTTTGGTGCTATATTTTGTTAATAATGCACATGGAATTATGTCATATTATTAGTGCTACTATAAGAACTGGTAAAATAATCCATTGCCTGCACATTTAGAAAAACTGATAAATAGATCCTTTATTCGTGCTTATAGAACCCTTGAAAATTGCCTCCATTATTAGTGTTTTAGAAGTGCTGATACAGTGGCCCCTTTTCAGTGCTAAATAAATGCACTAATAATTGGGGCCTTTTATTAGTTATTTTAAAATAACCTCTAAATAATCCCGTTATCAGAACTTTTAAAATTCTTAATAAAGGATCAATTTATCATTTCTTTCCTAGAACTGATAAATTCCGTTATATATTTTTCAATCTCTACTAGTCATCACTTTTTATTCACAGATAAAGTCTAGTTTTTGGACAGTTAATCTCATATTATGTAGTAATTATTTTAAATACTCCAAAATATTGGGAATTTTGTAATTATATGATGTGATCCACTAGATCCTTTCCAATATGTATGGTATGAAAAAAATAAAGCACAAGATAATATATGAATTTTTTAAATTGATTTCACAAGAAATAAATTATACAAATATTTTAGAACCTTTCAAATAATTGACAAATAATTTGAAATATTTTAAATATGATTTCCTTAGATCATATTTTTTAAGATAAAAAATTAATTCTCGGATCATGAATTCTGGACATCTCATATTAAAGAAATGAATACATTAAATCATACCACAATAAATCCATTTTTGGTTCGATTTACTATATCTGGCCAATGATATCTTCAATGTTTTCATTATTGGAATTATAATTTCCTTTTCATTATTAATTCCAAAGATCATTAGATGTCAATTAGTATATTTTATTTTCTCCAAAAACAACTCTTCTTAATTTTCTAAAAATTTAAATCCAATGAAGAATCTATGTTCTCTCATAAAATACATTCTGGCACATTATTCAAAAAAATGTAAAATTCATTGTAATTTGATTATTTATTTTAGATGAAAATAAAATTTAAACATGGGTCTAAGGAATTTATAAATCATATTAAATTGTTCATGTAAAATTGGTGGAATTATAATTTCATAAATTTCAATCATTTGATAAAATGTTTGTTAACCTCTCAAACAAAACAAAATGTAACATTTTAAAACCTTGGATAGGTTATTCAACATTAGTACAATATATTAAAATTAATATTTTCAAAAATGTGTAGTTTCTCCATAAAAAATTGATAATTAATCGATTTAAAAATTATCTATCAATATTAATGTAAAAAAATTTTAATAAAAATTTATGTATTAATTAATACAAAATTATAATGGATGGGAGTTGAGATAAAAGTGGAAATTAATCCCCATAATCAAAACATCCTTTTTGATTTTATCCACTTTCTAAAACTGATTTCTTATTAAAGATTATATTTCCTTATTATTCATGTGTGTTTATGTAAACCAACTCGAAGAAAATATTAGGTTAATTATTGATATTCACCATCATTGAATAAAATTTGATCGATTTAAATTTTTTCCACACCTCTTTTCATGAAATGTATTAAATTCTAATCATTAATAATATTATAAATGGAGTTATGTTCAAAGTGAAAGAGAAATTCCCCATGTCAAACATCATTTTCGTATGACCATCTAGTAAAATATATGGATTATGATTGAAAAATAACATTATCATGTATGTGGTATTTGGATTCAATACAAGACCATGGTTAATGGATAGTATGTGGATTCAAATAAATTTCCAATTTCAATATATTATTTATGTTAATCCCTAGTCAAACTCGGTGGTTGAAAATTATCATCGCATTGTGAATGTAATTTAGGGAAACATTTTTTAAATATATTGTGATTATACTCTATTAATGACTTAGTCATTTAATTAAATGAACAGAAGTCATTAACTGTGTTCTATTATGCATGAAATATTACTTCATTAAATTTAGGATCAAAAAATCCTACATTATCCTTGGTGTTAAGGTTATATAATTATAAAATTATGTCATTAATGATGATACCTTATTAATATCACCTTTTCAATGATTATAAGTGGGTTTATTTAAGATATACCCCAATTGAAAATTATTATAAAGAAATAAGTCATAATGACCACCCCAATCAAAAATAACTATGGCTGGAAAATCTCATATAGGATATTCGTAAAAAAAATCATGGAGGGTCCTTTTTAATATTTCAACAACTGCTTTCTGTTCTTGTGTTCAAAGAAAATAAAATGGGTTATGATAACAATGTGTAGTAGAAAACTGAACAACGACATTTTTATCAAATTCTCCACTATGGTCAATTATAATGTTGGGCTTTGTATATCATTACATTTTTGACATTCCTTGAAAATTTGATATCTAAATTACAAGACTAATCTATACAATCTATGAATAAAAACCATCCAAATATAATATTGACATAATTAATTATAATGTTTTAAACATTACATCCACAACAAGTAACATATTTTTCCACGAAATATCAAAGAAGGATATTTCTAAATCATTAAAATGGTAAAAAATTATGATTTAATAGAAATCATATTTATCATTCCTAGTTGGGAATGTTCACAAAAAATGTTTCCATTAAAAGATAATTTTGGTAAATCTCATCCATGATAGATATAGTTTACCAGGTAAAAATAATGAATATTATAATGACATAATAGGTGAAACAAAATCAAAGAATCAATTACAATTTCACATAAAAACATATCATTTTCAGTTTCCATATGTTTGAAATATATAATATAAATGTTTGGGAAAAGGGATGTAGTAAATAAAAAAAATATTTTAAAATTAAAAAACATTTCATAAATATAATTTCAAAATAAATTTTAAAATATAATAATATAATTGACTAATATATGTAAAATTAAGCTTCATGTCATTGAAAAATGAAACTACATTGATAAGTGAAGAGCCCGAAAAAACAACCATACAATAGATTGTGTTTTTCAACATTAATAACCTCCAAATGTGACTTTTCTTCCAAAACAATCATCAAGAAGATTGAATTATAATGGATTGCAACACATGATCCTTGAACACTATCTATATGTATTCTATGATGCATCTTTGGTTTTCTCTGCATATAAAAATGATTATTAAAATATTTCATTTGCATCCTATGTCATTGACTATTTATGCTAGAAAATATAACGTTTGGAATCCACATTGGTTTAGAGAATTTTTTTACATTTGAAATGTGTTAATAAAGTCAAATGTCATGATGAGCATACTAACTGCGTTCCAATATTTGGTAAGAAGTCTTGTACACCACAAACCCAAGACAACCAACATAGGCCATGTGATGGAAGAAGTGTCAAAAGACATAAGTAACTTTGGAGTCCATTTCCTAAGTTAATTGTCCACTTTAATTGAACAATCTCTACATTTAAGTGTATAGGTGTAATAAGAAAATAATGTCAGTTCTAGTGTGAAAAAATAAACATAATAACCTCTATATAATACAAAAAAAATGAAAAAATGAAATACAAAATGTAAATGGAATAAAACACATTAAACTAGTAAAAATGTACCAAACTCAAAATAATAAGAAATTACATTTTTAGAGGACATTGATCCATATCTCTGTGTTTGACCACCATAAATGGTTTATTAACCTGAGTATCATAATGATCCACTAAACTCAATGATGATAAGTCTTTTTCCGTCATAATACACAACACATGTTGAAAATACCATATAGTGGTGAGTATATACATACCAACATGAATTTCTTGAAAAGTGAACTGGGTGAAATAAGAATCATATAGAATTTATTAGAACAATAAAAATATAGAGGGAATGAAACCAAGCCATGAAGATATGTATAATCAAATATAAAACCCATTCTATAGAAAAAGGGGACGTTTATCTTATATCCCAACATAGGAAAATGATTTATCTAACAACTCAAAAATCCTTCAGTGATTCCTAGAATCTCATGTGTCTGTATGAATAATTAATAATGTGGAAAATCTATACCTTACCACTTTGTCTCAAAATTGATGGGGAATAATATCTTAGTAGATTTCCAATTGCCTAGTCCATCAAGGTGGTACCACTTATTAGGTTGAAGACCCACAACTCTATGCATCGAAGGGTGGTAGGGGTAACATCTAGTAGGTAGTGGACCCCAGACCATATTTGTCAGGGTATACAACTCAGTAGGAAGAGGACCCACTCCCTATTACATCAAGGGGTACCTCTAAATAGGTAGATTATTGATTACCTTTTCCATCAAGGGGTTCCACTTAATACATATAGAAACATTTCCCTTATCCATTATGGGTTTCACTTATTAGGTATAAGGCCCACACCATATTCCAACAGTGGGATCTAATCTGTAGATAGGGTACCCATGCCCAAGTCATTTAGAGGGGAAACTGAACAATAGGTAGAGGTTAAAGTAAGATCCATTCCCTATAATGATAGGTGATCTAAACTAATCCTCTCAGATTATCCTTCACCATCATGACCATCATCAAGTATTGGTTAAAGAGGTATTACACTCGTAACATCTCACATCATATCTCAAAATCCAAAATTAAGGCCAATAATGAATTAAATTATGAAAAAACTCAAGATATGATAATAAAGGGACCAAATAATATTCCGAAGGATGGAGGTATGAGATATCGATGTTTTAGTAGGATGTTCATGGTGTTCATGGGGGTAACATGGAATATTACCACACATGGAATCCTAGACATTTCCTCACCAACTAATGGATCATAGTCCATGAAGTACTACAGAGCATGTAAGGGTACTTCAGGACATGTATCATCCTCCCAGGGTTGAGCGATGCTCTCCTAGATTTTCTCTTGTAAGCTATGTTATACATGCATACATGGACATGAACCGAGCCATGCTTGAGAACTAGATCATGCATGTATACTCCAAGAGTACATAGTGTGTCCCCCACATTGGGTCCTAGGTGTGTGAAACATGAATATGGAATGTCTTCTTGAGGAGGTTCACATGGTGTGTGGACGATCCAAACGATGTGTTATCCTTATCCTTTTCCTTTATCCCCAACTACCAAAAGGTGGTGACTACATGTCATTTCTTCATCCCAATACATTCTATGTGGTGGGTATTTTCGTAGAACATGTTCATCATCTTGAGGCTCCTTGATCTTCTTTTTTGTCCACTGAATCTCCAGTTTGAGTACTTAAAATTGTTGGTAGTATCCTTTGGTAGTTTATTTTTCCCTCCGATTTCCAAAAATTAGATATAATTTAATTGTATGAATCTATTTCACTACCTGATGTTCCAGCCATCATATTTTCTCAGTCCTAAACCCTAGATTCATGGAATTCATCATCTACATCCCATGATTTATGGCGATCTATCCTCAAATTTAGAATCCATTTTTCACACATGAATATTACAAGAATCATTGTGATTGGTCGTGCTTAAAAATGTACGTAAATTTTGAATGGAACCCCATGTAACAACTATGTACAATGTGAAGAACAATGGGGTAAAAGCCTCATAACAAGGGTGATAAAAATTATTAGAGCAGTACTCTTGGATGAAAAAATCAATTCTAAGAATATAATGTTTAATCATGGAATAATAAATTACTATAAATTGAGTAATAGTTTAATTTGATAGTGGTATTCAGGAAAAGATTGTGTAATCTCCAAAAATGATAAGTAGATCAAATTATAGAATAAAAAATTTAATTAATATGGTGGAAACCCAAATTGATGATACATACCTAAATATTGGATTGATCATTCTTGAAATTTCATTTATTATCAAGGGGTTGTATTTTCAATATTCATTATCTATCGATTCAACTTGATATGATCACCTAGCAACGCCTGATCTCAATCTGCCAATAAAAGACATAAGAGAAACTTTAAAAAACCTCCCAGGGTAATGAAACATACCATAGATTAAATATATAAATAAATATTTATATATTATTAATTTTTAGACATTTAAATTAATATAAAAAAGTATAATTTATTTAAATTTAAACATACATTATAATGGATGCATCTTCCAATCGACTGTCTCTGACCGAATGTAGGCCATGCATATGGTAAACTAATGCTCACGAACCAAATGTCATCTAGAATTTCTGATCCAAAAAATAATTAATAGATATTTAAAATTTTAAAATAAATGAAATGGAGAGATATAAAAAAAAGTTCTTAAAATTTTCATTTCGAGGATCATTGAGCCTTGTAATCATGTGTTGTCTCAGCGCCAAGCTCAAAAAATATTTCATCACATATTTCATTGTATTAAAAGTAATATAGGAGTTTAAATATTATTCTAACATCAAATATTTTCATCAAAAAAAAAACAGTATGAAATGGTTATATTGATCCCAACTATGGCTCTCCAACTCCAAGGAGCACCCCAGCATTCTTTCATGCCTCCACAACATATGACCAAATGAATAGTCCATCCACACAGTATCCTCTCATCGTGATCATAAATTTTCACTAGGTACTGAAGGAATGATTCACAATTTTTGAAATTACATATCCCCAAATAAATAACATGTGAATGGTCATTCAATTATCTACTAAGATGTGACACATGGAAGACTTCATGTAGACTCTCCGACTATGGGAGTATGTCTAGCATGTAAGAAACCACAACATTCTTCTAAAGGATCATGAGTGGCCCAATGAACATTAGAGATATCATTCCTCCATAGTAGAATATATAAAGTCCTCGTCTTAGGGAGACACTCAGGAATACATTTTCTTCCTACTATAACAACATGTTCGTAAGATGTCATTAGGTACAAGATTTTGTCCTTCTCTAGTTGGTCCCCCTCTACTCACAGATCACCACGACCAACCCCATCATCAATTCCCCCATCTACGAACAGATGAGAGATTCCCCATTAATGTTAATATTATATATGGTGACCTGTAGGTTCTCCCATATGGGGCTTTCAAACGTTTCCTTGCAGACAGTAGAGGGATATCAATTATCATTTGAAAACTAAGCTAAGGAAAAGTGATACCTTCATCTTAAGGTTCCGGAAGCAGCGGAATCGCGTGGGTGGATTTTCCCACTTGGCTTTTTGTCATTAGCAATGATCAATCCGGGATCAATATGATGATAAATGCCAGTCTCCACAGATCGAATCACAGAAAAAGACAAAGAAGATGGTTTGACCCAGAACCACAAACAAGGATCATTATAGGTTGATTATAATTAATTTACTTAATTATAAAGAAATACCATTTGGGTGTTCATTCTTCATTGATGTTATTGATCAAGTTGTTTTTGTGATTCTTCATTGCGTCGTAGAATCCAGGTGTAGACTCCCTCTAGCGGTGATCCAAACGTGTACCTCGTATCTCTAGATGTCGCCAACGGATTATCCGGGTGCTAGCGTGGAGAAGCCTTTTCTTGTGTTGTCCACCTTAGATTATCTTGATCCGATGGAAGAGGATCTCTCTTAGTCTTGAGAGTGTTCTTAGAGGAAGAGGATCTTTCAGCCATGAAATAATTCTCCATATATGTTGTGCACAACGATTCTATTGTGTGTTGGAAAAGAGTTGGGGTTGTGAGGATATTCATAATCGGGTGTGTGGGGTTATAGAGTTATGAAAATAAATAAATGCATTACGCATTTTATTTATTTCATTGACTCTTATTTAAAACCCCCTTGTCAAATAAATAATTCCATAACATGCGCCTACGCTGATTATAATAAATATTATTTAAAACAATATTATAACCTCAAAATCCCGACTGGAAAAACTACACGGCGTGTAATAATAAATACATGGTGTGTACTTGTTTTTCATTGAAAACTACACGGAATGTACATTAAATGTACACGGCCTGTATATCTTGTATTCATTTATTCATTTCCTTTCCAAAATAAAACTACACAACATGTACATTTAATAATACACAGCGTGTACTTTTTTTATTTTATTTTTCCGCCATCATTTAAAACAATATAGGCTTCCTTGAATAATTATTAAACCACATACGGGAATAATCTTTATTCAACTTGAGATACTTGGATACACTAAGTGTGTGACCCTCTAGGCCTCTTTCTAGATGGCATTAGGAGAGCTTTCTTAAAGTCTAGGATTACTGTCTAGAAACGGGTCAAGGCACCCAAGAGAAAGAAGATGACGCCGCATTGACGTAACACCTCATACGAACGCTTATTGGGTAATATAATCCCATTGACTTGATATCTCATCAAGCAGGTTTCATGGCAGTGTCATAAACCTACATACTTGATCCGTCATTCTTTGACTACCTGAAATAAACTCATCGTTTACACCATGGCCATGGAATTTAATGTGACAGTTCTATTTCAATCAAAGGACCGAGATATCAACTTCCTTAATTAGAAGGGACAAATCCTTTATCAACTTATCCATTGACAACATGTCACTCATGACGCACCCAATGTACCCTACTTTCTGCCAACTGTCTGTGTGATGGTTTTCATCAGTAAATCTAAGTGCGCGAGTAATGACATGAGTTAATGATAATCTTATAGTCTAAGGACCATTATACATGCTCGCAGATAGCAATATCCAATGACACCAAGACATGCAGAATTACTACTGGCGGGTTTGTTCTCATAATCTCCCATCTTAGAGATTACCAAGTGCGAACTCCATGAGAGAGAGTCTCGTCTTCTTATGAGTACTCGCACATGAAAGTCTGTATACTATGTGTCCTATCGTAGTATGTCATCCAACCACAGAACATTATTGAAGAATATTGTTATAGCATTTCAAGGTTCTCATCATAGCGGGGATCTGCTATGACCTTATTAATGCAACAAATATTCCAGGACATTATTATATTATAGTCATACAGAAAAATGAACAATATATAATAAGTGAACATTCAAGTAATCAAATTACATAACAGTTGGTTCTGAGGACACCAACCCTTAAATAATCTCTATATAATGTTTAAAAAGCAATCTCATATTATGTCCTCTAACACTTATATAGGGTTTTTACTCTACCTATCCATATGTGGGTGAAACTTGGTACTCATCCTCAACTATGACCCAAATGCCACCTGCATAACACCGTATAATTATGATTTGAACCAAGAATCATGTTTGGAGGAAAATGTTATTTGAAACCCATAGAGGCTTATGATATCCCACATATAAAACTACAAAAAATTCCATACTAAAATATACTCTATGATAGATAAAATGTTATTAAACTTTGTAATTTGGTCATATATAAGCTACAAGGAATCATGGAGTCTCTCTATAAATTGAAGAGAAGTTGTAATTTCTATTGATATGCCCTCACATTTCCTCTTTATGATATCAATAGTCTATTAGAAACCTATCGAAACCTTGTTCTCAGCTATCACCTACTAACATGTGAGACACCGATGGATGAACTAATACAGACTCCACCTCATGACCACACACCAATAATTTAATTAAAAGGAAGCATACATTTTCCCTAAACAAGGATGACCATCCTAAGGAGAGGTCTAAAACTCTATCATCACCACCTCTCAAATCATCACTAGAACCATAGACCATATCATGAAAAGGATGACATGATTACCCCCTTTTATGAATCGATATGGTGAATCTCCAGAGTTTATCTAGTTGTGTAGGACCTCAATGTTAATTTCACCCAATTGATCCTACCTTACACACATTATAAATATCGGAGAATACAGAATAGATTAAAGAAAATTTTCACATGTCTCCTCAAATATTCCCAGTTGTAGGGAATCTATCTTATCAAACGGCTCCTAAACTAAAAAATAATAGTACTTCCTACTGATATCATCCACCACCAAATTTTCCATGCGAGGAGTATATACTATATCAAAGTCCAGTCTATCAAAAACTCCAACCAATGGCTCAGTTGTAGGTTCACCCCTCTCTGCATAAAGTCATACCCAAGACTCTATCAGTTAATGTAATCAATAAAGATCACTCCCAAAAGATTGTGTCTCTACAACCTCATAGAAAATATACCACTATCAACTCGTGTCCCCGAGTTGTATAGTTCTTCTCTTGCTGTCTCAATATCCATAACCTATATGTGATCAATTCATTCATCTACATCAACACGTATCTATTTCCATCAATAGAGGCATCATAATACACTATATGGCCTACACCCATATCTCATAGTCTCCAAAAATGGTACCTAGGGATTCACATCATCAACTCCTCAAATGATATATGAAATAACATAGTCTATGTAAAAATTTTACCTTTCCACATTATTATGGTTAATGTGACATTATCATTGATAAATATACCATTCCCCTCATATATTAACCCTCTATGGAATGAAAAATTTTCACTACTAATATTTTCATAGGTGTCCCCCAAGAAGGAACTGTGTCAATCATTGTTGGGATTATAACTAATCCATGCTCAGAAATGGAAATACCCTAATTGAATCCCTAGTGAATCAATAACCAGATCGTGGTGATACTTTGACAATGATAGTTCTCTAGAACTAATTATTGGATGATCCTGAAGTACTATATGTTGTTATCCTATGTCACATATTAGATGAGTATTTCATCAATGAAGATAGACACAAATCTAACCATGTATGGTTAGAATATCTATTTCATCATAGCCATAAACATATAGGGGAAATTCATCACATTAAGAGGAATCGCCAGGAACTCAGAGTGTCTATAGAGACATCTGAGTGCCATCTTATAAATATCATCCATGAGAACCCTCAACTGGTGGTAGCAGGATGTAGGATTGATCTTTGAAAACCATTTATCACATTAAAATGATAAATTAGAATTTCAATTCATAGATATTGTACCATGTTATTTTTCATGGAATGGTTCAAAATATTACAATACACTCAAAATAATAAGAACATATCTTCCAATTTTTCAAACAAAACTGGATCATCCAATGGGGGAAAACTACTTCTAATAAAACCCATCTATTGAAGTTCCTCAATCAACACCCTCATCTCCTTAAGCATAGTCTGGTTCATCCTATATTCTTCACTACATATTGGAGTCGTCTAAGGGAACATTATGATTATAAACTATATCTCCCACCTCAATGGTATTCAAGTAACTTCTTTAGGTAAAATATCCACATAATCGTACACAACTGAATGAACTGAAATAGATGAGGAGCTCACTACACCATGATAAAAACATTACAACAAATGGGAAATGGCTTCCAACATATTTTTCATGAGGCCAACTTACACTAACATGAGATCTCTCTCACCAATAAAAGATATTCTCATCTCATCCATATTGACGCATATGAGTAATATTCGATGAAAATCGAGCTAGGTACAAAACATGAAAGACCTATCAATATCAAAGATGGAATCATATGTTTTCATGGTAATAACCAATAAGTCCCATAAGAAATTAATTCCACCAAAATGAGATTTCACTAATTCTCAATAATTGATATTAAATTAGTGTTCTATGTAGGAACCTCAAGACAAGTAATATGGGATAATGTCTTGACTACAATATCCAAATATTCCAATATAGTAAAGATATGAATTAATCACGTTCCAAAGATTCTACTAGAACTGAACCAAAAGTATTATAAACAAATATCATACCACAAATAACCTATTTAGAAATTTTTTTACAATGATCCTTAACATAAAACAACCCCCAACCCTAATCATCAGCTCCATGTGCCTTGTATGGGACTCCTAGTACTGGTGGTGGAAGGATCATGTAATAGAATTAATGACAATCCTCTCCTCCTATATGATCCCAAACATCACCTGTGATAGAATTGCCTCCATGGGTGCCACTATATCTATTCTTGGGAGAATAATGATCATATTTCTAACTCTGTCATGAGGGTCCATCTGTTCTCTGTCTACCTCCTCAAAACATTAGGTCAGGAAATCACTTAACATGTGATCTTTTACATCACATCCATAACATCACCCCTCATAGGGATAAAATATTCCACTACAAAGTCCATGTGCTACAGGAAAATGTCCCTATGTCCATCCATGGGGATATATCCTGTAGAAATAACCTCTTGATTGGTTACTTCTAGTTGTTGTAGATGATATAACACTATGACATCCTTGAAATGCTTCGTCTACATGGTGTCCCTCAAATAGAAATCTCTCTATCACCAGTTCCCACTCTAGAAACCAAATAATGTATTAATGCATAATAACTTGTACATCCTCATCTTTCTCTGCTAGTATAATTAGCTACTGTATAGGATTGGGTTACTACCATCAAATATCCTAGTGGATATATCTTAGGAGATAGACCCTAAACTGAGGTCGCATCACTCATCATATCATCATTAGGTTCCATAATTGGTAACCTATATGGATGTCTTGATAGAGAAATCATGAAAATTAATTAAGACAAATCATCTTTAGATGAGGATATATATATATATGGGGATATTACTCATAAAGGATAGTGAAAAGACTATATCCTATATGATGCATGTACCAATGTTCCCTTAACCCAATGTTCCCTACATTCATTGATTCAATATGTATTGTTCAAAAAAAGATAGTTAGATTATTGTTGAATATATACATTGGAAACTACATAGGCACTAGGGTCTAGGGCCTTATATATTCCCATGATCCACATTGACACTATTTCCCTAAATTACCAATCATGCCTCAAAGGGTAAAAAACTACCTATATGGTTCTGATGTTGAACCTTCTATAGTACCAACACATAATGTCCCATCCCTCTAAAGCCTACCTAGTTTGAGGATGACTAGTATTACATGACCCCATGATTTACACCATAGGTTAGGGGCTCGAGGCACGCCTTAATGTACATAACTATAAACATATGTCATTTCCTAAAGTATATATTCAAACTAAACCAACCATATCTATTTCATTGAGTAGTGGAATAATAAGAAAAGATAGTAACATCTAGTATAAAAACCTTGCACGTAATAACCTCTTGGTAATACAATAGAATGGGAAAGTGAAATATAAAAATTATGGAAAAATACATGCCAAACTAGAAATGATGTCCCAACAAGAAAATAACTCAAAAAGAAATTCTATGAGCGTATGGCTCTAGATCTCTAGTTCTGACCACCATATATGGTCTATGAACTCGAGTATCCCTAAAATCAACTAAAAACACCTGCACTCTATCCTTTATCTTTATAATATATGAAAAATTTAGAAAAATCCCATGTAGGGGTGAGTATATGCATACCATGTAGAATGACATGAAAATTCTATAGGGATAAAATAGAGACATGAAAATAGTAGTCATGAAAACCCAATTTAATAGGTAATGAAACCTAACAATAATTATATATATGACCATAAAAGAAACCCATTTGAGAGGGAAATGGTATCTCCATCTCAAAACAGATCCAATGATTATGACACAACTGGATGGTCAAAATATCAGCCACCATTTGGCATCATCAACTCCTATCATCTCACTTGTATTATCGAAGATGTAATCGAGTGGTGATCATGCTACTTTTCACTAATCCTCATTTTCGGGTTGGAAGAATCTCTTCGTAGAGGTCATATTCCCTAGTCTTTCATGTAGGTACCACTAAATATGTGTAGGAACCATCCCCTAGTTCATCAAGGGGTACCACTCAATAGTTTGGGATCCTATTCCCTAGTCTGTTAGGGGGTACCAGTCCGTAGGTTGAGGACCCACAACCTCATCCATCAGGGTGTACCACTCTTTAAGTAGAGGACCCATACAATATTTTTTCTTTTGGTACCACTTATTAGGTAGATGACCCACACCCACTTACATAATAGTTTTACCACTTAGTAGGTAACAGAGTATGGGAGACATGTGCCTTTGTACAATAGGGGGTTCACAACATTGTACACTAATGATTCTTCCAGGTCACTTCTATCCTCAAACGTTACCTAATGAATCCTCACAGTTGAAAAATAATTCCTTAAATCATAAAACATCAACGAAAGTGACCATCACATTAATCATGTTGATATAGTCATGATTGGACACCCTTGGTCCCTAATTCAAATCAAAATGAATGAAATAAGAGATATAGAATATCCATTATGCTTTATATGATCTGTAAGGGGGATCACATGGTGTGTGACCTCACATGGCCTCCTAGACATGTCATCTCCATCACATGGATCAATGGTCATGTTGTACTGAATATAATTTTATGGAACTACGTGGTGTATCAAAGCCTGTAGGGTCCTGGTTGTGTGATTCTAGGTGTGATCTTCTCATTCTTGGTGTGCTTGTCTACTTGGTCGTGTACCTATCCTTACCCAGGTACTACCCCTTACCTATGTACTCCTAGAGTATACTGTGTATCCACCCACATGAGGTACTAGAAGTTTATAGAGGGAATATGACCTAGATTCATGTGTAGCTCACATGAAATCCAGCCCACCCACATGGCATCTGATCCTCGTCTTTTTACAAAAACCCTTGCTTGTAATGTCTTATATTTTTCTGTGTATTATTTTCCAAATTTAAATGGAATTATTTTGAGACCAACATGACGAAGGCATATCATCCCGAGGCCCAGGGAGACTGGAATGGTGGTTTGAACTTTTTTATGTTAAGTGAGTCGGCACTTGTGCATGGTGAGGGAAATTTCCAAAAGGAGGCTCAGATTAAAAATATTAGGGCATCATTGAATCTGAGGTGACAACGTTACCTATGAACAAACCTAACCTTGACCGATGTGGGTCGAGGGAAAAAGATAATTTTCTGTTGTTTTAGGTAAAATATAACAAAATAAATTCACATGTTTATTTTATTTCATTTAGGGAAATATCTGTTTCATCACGGCAACAGGGAAAATGTTACCTTAATTAAATGGAATTTCATAGTGACTCAAGAATGAAAAGTTGGAATCATTAACACTAAAGCGTATTTTTGAATTTCAAATTTTCTTCCCTTTTTATTGGGATAATTGAAAGTCGATCGTTGTCGAATGTTTGAGAGGAAACCCTGGAGAAAACTATCAGTGACAAATGACAATGGATCAAAGCTACGAATTTCAGCGCCGACAAGGTTGGAGGATCTCGATGATGACAGTAGCACAACCACTTCATTGGTGATCTATTCCTTATTGAGTTAGGGGTTTTTTATTTAATCTTTTCTTTTCCTTACTTTTTATTTAAATAACGAGTGCAGATCAACCATGAACAATTTGATCTAAAGATTCGTATGTTCTTATGGGACGGATTTCGTTGGGATGATTATGGGGGATTTAATCCATGTTGATTTTTTTTGATTTATTCCCCATTTTATCCTACTAACGAGAGCGTATAAATGACGTGATAAACGACGGCGGAGGTTCATTCCTAGATTTGTTGTATTGGATTTCCCCTCTTTTTTCTTTCTTCGAACGATCTTCGAGTTCTTCATTGGGCGACAAATAATGGATCGTAGTGCATCCGTTCTACAATGCAACGATACGAAATTGAAAAATCCACACCACAACGACCTTGTGGAGGTGCGGTGATGATAGCAGATGACAAATCGAAACAGATCGGAAAGGGTCGTTCTTCGATCATTTTTCGTGTGGATGGGTTGTCTCATGTTTTCGGAGAAGATCAGAGGTCTGAAAAAAACAAAAACTTCTTCATGGTGTCAAGGAGACCAAAACTGTGGAGTTTCGTTGTGATTGAATTGCTGGATTGATAAATGGAGCATCACTAGAGGCGTGACGGCCTAGCTCCGTATTTCAGGAAATTTCAGAACACACGTCATGTACTTCCGAAGAACACTCTGTGTAGTACTGGCGGTGACAAATAGGGTTTCAGGGGTCAGAGAGGAATCACATGGTGTGTGACTCTGGTCCAAAGGTGGGTTAGGCATTCCCCGAAGCTCGGCATGTATTTTGGGAAGTACACAGACACAGGTTGGACTACATGGCTTTAGGGGACACGACATGTACAGCATGGCAGAGGTGGCTACGCGGAACTCGGCGTGTATCCAAGGGGTACACAGACACAAGATGGAGTACACAACTGTGTACTCCATCACACAGCCATGAGAGGCTAGTAACGCAGGTCACCCCATGTACAGATTACTCGGGATGGAGTACACGGGTTGATGATTATGTACGGGCACATGTTTAGCATACACGGAGCTGACCCCATCCACTCCGACACAGCCAGTTCACCATACTACATGCATTTTACTCAGTTTTCTACATGACTAGCCATAAGACATGTGTCATTGTAAATGGGCTATACCCGGGGTCAGACAACACGGCGTGTAACTTTTCTATATGTTGTGTACTTTTTTGGAAATGACGTGGTCCTCTTGTTTCGCCATATCTTGGACATCATTATTTTGGGTTAGTTCCCCATTATCGCATTCTTGGGAAGGTCAGGCATCGTTTCGTCACACAATAGTTTGATCACCTCAGCATGATATTCTGTGATAGAGTCAGGCATCCATATGAGAGGCCCGGATCGAGATCCTTTATCCATTCTTGACCCTAGGTAGAGTCCGGCATCAACGTGACCAACTCCCCCGAGCATCGATACTCAACCTAGGAGATGAATTCTGGATGATTCACGTTATCTGTCATGGCCCTGGTAGTGATCTTCATCTGTGTATCGTGATCTTTCCCACTCAAGAGTGTGTATCCTGTAATGAGTTTAACTACCTCTCCTGACGTTTCCCAACATACTGTACTTCTCAGACGGACGTCATCATAGCTATAAGAAACCTAGAGCGTGTTCTCCCGGAACGAGTGCTTCGTGGAATCTTTGAAATGAACCCCAAGCTGGGGGTATATGGTTTTGGGACTTGTCTCTAGACTATGGGTCTAGGTTTTGATTATATCTGGTTTTTTCTATATGTTCTTTAACATATACTCTTCATATTTGACTATACCTTTACTTTGTGTAATGCTTTTTTGTTTTTGAAGTCCTCTACTAATTATTGTTATACTCACCCCTACACAGGCTTTTCCCATATGTGTCATGTCTTGTGTAGACGTGCAGACTTTTGATGGAGTCTAGGGAAGACATGGACAGGACCGATCATTCTGAGTTCCCTATAGGCCAAGGTGTTCCTACGGCTATAAGCATTAGTCCTAGTACCATTTGTGTTTACGGGTTGGACTTCGTAATTCCCAGAATTCTGTTTTGGTGGGCTTGTATTATGGCCCAATTTTCATTTAGTACTTTACCTTACGTCATACTCTGTTGGTTGGGTTTAGTTGTATGCATAAATTTTTTTGTTCCTTAGTGTTTTTATATTTCAGAATTTGTGTACTTGGAGATGTGTGCGTGTGTACTGGTACATACGAAATGCCTCCTATGATTAGTAATATTCCTACTCGGTGCTAGTCACCAGCCCCTGGTCTATTGGAGGAGGGCTTGGGGACTCATGAAGTGGGCCCCACAAGGATGGGTTGTGATAGAGTGGTATCAGAGGTGGTCGGTTCTACCTAAAGAACATGATACTATGAGAGTGGTTTGGGGAATTGGTGTTAACTGTTTCGAGTTCAGCCTTCAAGCCAGAGACTCTAGTGTTTGTGTGGTAACCGACGTATCCATATTCCAGGAATCTGATAACCTTCTTTTCAACTCGGTACATGAAAACTCTAGTTGTGAGGATGTAAAATAATGCTCCATGCATCATATAATGATGGGTTGTGTTTCCCTTTTCCTTTGTGTCAGCTATCCATATATATTTATTGACCATGGTATATCCCGTTTCATTACAGCATGCCTCCGCGATGCATACCCACTATGATTCATAAGAACGATCACAAGGATGACCCCCTGAGTGGCGAGTCATTGATAAAGGGACCAGATCCCCAGGAGTTGCCACTAGGTGGTGCTCCAGTTATGCCCCCACCAGTGGAGCAGTCTATGGTACCTGCAGCACAGACCAATAAGGAGCGTAGGATGAGTGTGTTCTATGAGTTCCAGAGAGTGAGACCCCTCAGGATCCGAGGCAAGCCTGACCCTCAGGCGGGTGAGGACTGGCTTGAGGTAGTGAACACAATTTCTTGTCTAGTGAGGACACCAGCATACCAGATGGTGATCCTAGGAGAAAGCCTTCTTCAGGGTTTGGTGGGACGATGGTGGAGTCTGGCCACACAGACTCACGACGAGGAGACTCTTTCATGGACATAGTTTGAGAAACTCTTCAGGGAGGAGTTCTCTCTGGTTACGCGGAGTGTTGTGTGCATCCATGAGATTCTTTAGCTCTAGGAGGGTAGTGTGACAGTACCTGACTATTCATCTAGGTTCACCATCCTCGCCCAGTACTAAATGGATATTGAATGGGATCAGTACTTCATAGCATGGCCCTTCGAGTGAGGTCTACGATGAGATATCCGAGATAGTGTTGTGCCTCTATGAATTTTGACTTATGATGGAGTTTCAAGTGGGAATTGGTGATCGCAAGCTTCTTGGCGGAGCAGAGGCAGCTGACGACGGTCAGCATTAGGCAGACAGGTGTGGAGACCCCGGCAGCAAGGAGCCGACGTCAGGCATAGGGATCTGGACGTGGGAAATGTCATAGGAGGACCCAATATAGAGGATCGATAGTACAGGGCTCTCAAGATAGATCCAGTCAGCCTAGGGAGAAGCGATGCTATGCGTGCAACGATACGGGACATCTCAATAGAGATTGTCCGACCCATCAAGCTGCAGACAGGGAAGCATTGGATGGACCACCGAGGAAGAGGCAGAGAGTGGAGCAGACATTCCTTCTAGTCATTAGACATGGCAGAGGAGTAGGGAGAGCTATAGGTTATGGAAGAAGCTTTATCTTACTTCCACCACCACCCCCAAGAGGTCTACACCAGGCTTAGGGAGCTGGGGGATAGGGGATGGGACAGCTACATGCGGTCGAGGCATACAACCCAAGGGATCCAAGGATGATTCGAGTTATGATAAGTGTATTTTATACCATAGCTTCCATACATATAGACACAAGTTCTAGACATTCCTTTATAGCCACATGTCTTGTACGAAACCTCAGGATTCTGGCAGAACCGTTGACTCGATCCTAACAATTAGAGACACCTACAGGAGGACACTCAATGATCACACACCATTGCAGAAAGTGTGATATTACCCTTAGAGATGAGAGTTTTGGTTGTAACCTCTTCGTGGTAGCATCGAGGTCTTAAGACATCATTCTCGGTATGGATTGGTTATCTTCGGTCCACGCCCAGATTGACTGTTTTAGGCGAAGAGTGTGGTTTGTCCACTGTGATGGAACAAGGTTTTCCTTTGTTGGAGAGAGGGAAACCCAGGCACTACAGAATGGTCTTATGGATAGGAAGGTGCATCCAATCGCTCATGAGTTGGTTATCCTAGCCCTTGGAGTAGTGGATGCTCTGAGCTCCCAGTTCCTTGAAGTAGTGGTGTAGTAGAAGGAGATCTTTCCCGAAGATGTACTAGGATTATGTCACCACCGGGAAATCGAATTCTGCATTGACTTACACCCTGGGATGACTCCTATTTCCTCATCATCATATCGTATGGCTCCCATTGAGCATCGTGAGCTGAGGGTGCAGTTGGAGGATTTTCAGAGCACATGTTTTGTGAGACCCAACGTTTCACCCTGTGTAGCCCCAGTCTTGTTTACCAAGAAGGAGGAAGGGTGTCTCAGGTTGTTTGTGGATTACCAGTTCATGAACCAAGTGACAGTGAAGAACATGTATCCAATTCCAATGATAAATGACCACTTCAACCAACTAAGAGGGGCACAGTTTTTCTCGATGTTTGAACTTCGATCGGGCTATCTCCAATTACGAGTACAGGACAAGGATATTCCGAAGACGACATTCAGATGCTGCTACAGTCACTATGACTACATGGTGATTCTTTTGGGTGTGTCGAACTCCCCTAATGTGTTCATGGGACAGATGAACTAGATCATCCAACTGTACTTGGACCAGTTCGTAGTGTTCTTCATCGACAACATCCTTGTGTACTCGGCGTCAGAAGAGGACAACGTGAGACACATGTGGATGGTTCTAGATGTACTTTAGGAGCACCAACTTTATGGGAAGCTTTCAAAGTGACAGTTCTGGATTCATGAGGCCCACTTTCTAGGACATGTCATCTCAGAAAATGGAGTAGTTGTAGACCTAACCAAGTTGGATTCGGTGTGAGCATTAGAGCCACCTCAGAGTGTGATGGAGGTGCGGAGCTTCCTTGGGTTGGAAGGATATTATCAGATATTCATTCCAGATTTCTCCCGAATATCAGTACCAATTATGGACTTGACCAGGAAGGGGCAACCCTTTGTGTGGATAGAGAAGTTCCAGTAGGATTTCTAGTGGCAGAGACAGAGTTTGACTAGTGCCCCAGTCTTGAGATTGCCGGAGGAGGGTGTTGAGTACATAGTTTTCTACGACGCATCAGGGACCGGGATTGGCTGTGTCCGGATGCAGAGGCGGGTGGTGATTGCATATGTTTCTTTCCTTCTTAGGCCACATGAGATGAACAATGTGACACATGATCTTGAGTTGGCTTCGGTGGTCTTCGCATTGATGATGTGGTGAAACTATGATATGGTAGAGAGGTTTATCATCTAATTTGACCACAAGTTCCTCATGTACATCTCCTCCCAAAAGGTTCTGAATCTTAGGTTGAGGTATTGGCTAGATTTCCTCCATGATTATGATTTCGAGATCATCTACACTCCTAGGAAGGTGAACAATGTGGTGGATGCTCTTAGAAGAAGGTCGAGCTCACAACTATTGAGTGAGGCGACAGATCAGTTATCCACGTTGCATTTAACCATCATTGATGGAGAGGATAAAACTTACCTATAGTCGATGGTTGTCAGCCCACAACTCTTACAATGGGGTTGGGAGGCATAGCTAGGAGATGTTTACTGTGTGGACTTACATGCTCAGTTACCCAGAGGACATGTTCCTGATGGATATTCACAAGGTGGGGAGCAGGTACTTATTTTCAGAGGACGCACTGTTGTACCAGTGGCATTGTAGGAGTGGGTCCTAATGGAGCTTCATAAATCCCCTTTGGTAGTACATACTAGAGTGACAATGATGTAACATTTCCTCTAACGACAGTTCTGGTGGTCAGGAATGAGTAAGGCAGTAGCGGAGTTCGTTTCTCGATGCCTTACATGCCAGCTGGGGAAGGTTGAGCACTAGGTTCTAGTAGGATTAGCTCACCACATGAAATCTCCAGAGTGAAGTGGGATGGAATATCGATGGACTTTGTGACATGATTACCACAGACGTCCAAGGGGCATGAATCCAACTGGGTGATCATTGAAAGACTAAATAAGACCTCCCATTTCCATGATATCAGGGAGCAGAGTACCATAGAGTGCTTGGGACGACTCTATGTGCGGGAGATAGTTCGGCTTTATAGAGTCTGCTCGACAGTAGTCTTGAATCGAGAGGCCCGTTTCACATCCATGTTGTGGAACAGATTGAGAGAGCCTTTGGGACTCAGCTACTCTTGAGCACAACATTTCATCCCCAGACTGATGGTCAGATGGAGAGGACCATTCAGGTTCTAGAGGATATGTTGTGACCCTGTTTCTTGGAAATTGGTCATAGTTGGGAGGACCAACTACCACTAGTAGAGTTTCCATATGACAATAGCTACCACTATACCATTGGTATGGCACCGTTTGAGGCCTTTTATGGGAGACCATGTGGGTCATCACATTGCTGGACCAACCCTGGAGTGTCAACACTCATGGGTCAAGAGTTGGTGCGAGCTACCATCGAGAAGGTGTAGATCATCTGGGAGCAGATGAAGACTTCCCATAACCGTAAAAAGACTTATACTGATAGAATAAGTAGACCTTAGGAGTTCTAAGATGGAGACCATGTATTTCATCGGGTCTCACCTCGACGAGGGATAAAGAGATTTTTATGAGGCAGAAATTTATCTCCAATGTTCATTAGACCTTTCTAGATACTGTGCAGAGTTAGCGAGGTGGCTTAATGCCTAGCTCTACCGCCACAGTTGCATCGGGTACGTGATGTCTTCCACGTGTCACAACTGAGGAGGTACGTGCTTGAAACATCACACTTCATCAACTGGGGTGAGCTGGACATCGAGGATGGAGTGACCTTTGCTTAGTACCGAGTGGGTATTGAGGATCGGCAGGATAGGATCCTTCGTGGGTGATCAATTACCTTGGTGTGCATCTGGTGGAAGAATGGGAATCTTTAAGAGAGGATGTGGGAGCGGGAGGCCCAGATCCATACCCAGTACCCACATCATTATGAGTAGCCTTTGTTTTGGCTTTTTTTGGATGTAAATATCCAAGGTTGGGAGAATGTAATGTCTCATATGTTTTCGTGAATTAATTTTAAATTTTTAATGGAATTTTTTCGAGACTAGGGGTGAAGACGGAACATCATTCCAAGGCCCAGTGAGCCCAGAATGGTGTTTTGAAATTTTTTATGTTAAGTGAGTCGGCATTTGTGCGCGGTTATGGCAGTATCCAAATGGAAGCCCTGATTAAAAATCTAAGTGCACCGTTGCGTTGGGCGTGATGACTTTTCCTAAGAATGAGGCTAACCTATACCGGTGTGGGTCGAGGGAAAAACTTAATTTTCGGACTTTTTATGTAAAATAAAATAATATAAATTTGCATGTTTATTTTATTTCATTAATGGAAACATCCGCTCAAACACGGAAACATGGAATCTTTTTCCTTAATGAAATGGCACATCATAATTACTCAAGAATGGAATGTTGGACTCATTAATATCACATCGTAATTTTGAAAGTCAAAAACGTATCACTTTTTATTGGGATAATCGAACGACGATCATTGGAAAATGTTTGAGAGGAAACCCTGGAGAAAACTCTCAGAAAAAAACGACGACGGATCAATGTTATGAATTGCTATGCCCAAAAGGTTGGAGGATCTCAATGATGACATTAGCACAACCTCTTCGTCGGTGATCGATCTATTCTTGGGTTAGGGGTTTGTTATTTAATCTTTTCTTTTCCCTTCTTTTCATTTAAACAACGAACACAGATCAACCACGAACAAGTTGATCTGTGGATTTCTACATTCTTGTGGGTGGGATTTTCTTGGGATGATTTCGTGGGAATTAATATAGGTTGATTTTGTTGCTGTTTTCTTTGATGTTTAATCCTACTAGCAGGAGCAGATCATCACCGTGACGAACGACAGCGGAGGTTCATTCCTCTATTTGTTTAATGTGATTCCCCCTCCTTTTCCATTCTAAGAACAGACATCATGTTATTCTTGGGGAAATGAACAATGGATCGTTGCGCATCCGTTCCCCGATGCAACGATCCCAAAATGAGTAATTGACACCACAACGACCTTGTGGAGGTGTGACGATGACAGAAGATGAAGAATCGGACCGGGTCGGGATGGGCCATTCTTCGAGCGTTCTTCTCGTGGATGGATCATTTCAGGTTTTTTGAGTTGATCATAGGTCCTAAAACAATGGAAACCTCATCTTGGTGTCGGGGGGACCCAAACCTGGGAGTTTCATGGTGATCGGACAACCATATCGATGAATGAGGCATCACCGGAGGCGCGATGGAAGAGGTCCGCATTTTTTGAAATTTCCAAATACACGGTGTGTACTTATGAAGAACACGCCATGTAGTAATGGCGGAGGTAGCTAGTTTTTCAGGTGTCAGAGAGGAATCACATAGCATGTGACCCTGGTCACACAATGTGTTAGGATTTCCCCAATGCTCGGCGTGTATTTTGGGAAGTACACTAACACAGTTTTGACTACACAGCTTCTGGCGACATGACGTGTATAGAATGGCATAGGCGGCTACGCGGAACTCAGCATGTATCCAGGGGTACACAGACACAGAATATAGTACACATCTGTGTACTCCATCACACAACCAGGAAAGTTCTGTAACGCGGGTCACCTTCTGTACCGATTAAATGGTTTAGAGTACATGGGTTGATGGCCATGTACGACCACATGGCCAGCGTACATAGAGCCAACCCCAGTGACTCAAACATGGCGTGTACACCATACTACATGTTGTGTACTCATTTTTCTACATGACCAGCCTAACAACGTAGGTCGTTGTACACAGGTACTACCCAGGGTCAGACAACATGGTGTGTAACTTTTCTACACACTGTGTACTTTTTGGAAACTGGTATGGTCATCTTTTTCACCGTATCGTGGTTATCTTTCGTTTGGGTTAGTGCCTCTTCTTCTCGTTCCACTAAATGTCAACTATCGTTTCCCCACACAGAAATATGATTTTATTAGTAAAAATATCTGTGATAGAGTTAGACATCCATCTGAGATACCCGGTTCGAGATCCTCTATCAATTCTGGACCCAAGGTAGAGTTTGGCATCGATGTGACCAACTCCACTAGGCGTCGATCCTCTACCTAGAAGGTGAATTCTGGAAGAGTAATGGTATCCTCCATGGCCCTAGATGTGATCCTCATCTGTGTATTGTGATCTTTCCCACTCAAGAGTGTGCCTCCCGTAAGGAGTGTAACTACCTATCGTGACGTTTCCTGATGTACAATACTTCTCGGACGGATGTCATCGGAGCAATAAGACTCATGGAGTGTGTTCTCCTGGAACGAGTGCTGCATGGAATCTTCGAACTGAACCCCAAGCTAGGGGTATGCGGTTGTGTGACTTGTCACTATACTATGGGTCTAGGTTTTGAGTATATCTGGTTTGTGCTATATGTTTTGTAAATGTATTCTGTGCATAGCTAACTGTACCTTTACATTGTGTACAGCTTTTTGGTTTTTGGGGTACTATATTGTGTATTGTTATACTCACCCCTACATGGGATTTTCCCGCATTTGTCATGTATTGTGCAGAAGAGAAACATTTTTATGGAGTCTGGGGCAGACCAGGACTGGACTGAGCTTTCTGAGTTCCCTACAGGCCAAGGAATTCCTACGGCTACGAGCAGCAGTCCCATTACTTTTTGTGTTTACAGGTTCAACTTTGTAGTTTCCATACAATTGTATAGGTGGGTATGTATTCTGGACTATTTTACATTTAGTACATCCCCTTCCATCGGTCTCTGTTGGTTTTGTTTAGTTGTATTCATGATTTTTTTATTCCTTAGTGTTTTTACATTTAAGCATTTGTGGGCTTGGAGATGTGTGTGTGTGTACAGGTACATAGGAAAAGCCTCCCATGATTAGTAATATTCCTACTCAGTGCTAGTCACCTACCCCTAGCCTATTGGTGGCGGGCTTGGGGAGTCACGACATGGGCCCCACTGGGACGGGTTGTGACATTGCCATTGTAGTTTGGTGTCTAAATGACATGAGTTCTTCCTTGACCACACTATGTAGTTTGGATTTGAAAAATGGTTCATAGTGGGAATTCTATATCCAGACCCCCCCTCTATGAAATAGACCTTTTAACCACTAGTAATTGGTGGTAGTTTCTTTCAGTCATCGATTCTTGCCCTTATGTGTCAAGAAATTAGATTTTGTGGATCCATGTGAAGCTGACACACCACCCAATATTCCACCTATCATTGTCTCTTGTTCATGGATCACCGGTTCATTGAAATTTCACCTTAATCACTCAATATACATCAATCCATCTTCAAATCACCAAAGAATTCTTCCAACATGAATCTATCACAAATGAATAGGTTTGATAGCTCTTGAACCTGCCTGAAAAGTCATATTATAGCCCCATAGGTCAATGAAGAATCACATGGATAACGATGGGGAGAATATCTATATCAACGGTCATAAAAATAATTTTACACGAATTAGTAGACATTTATCGAATGTAGTGGAATCCTGGGTGAGATCATGGCATTTGAAAATAAAATAAACTAAATGAAAATTTAATCTCACAAAGGTGGTCTAGAGAATCACTTATAGTCACAAAAAATACATAATAAAAAAAATTATTCTTTAAAAATTTAATCAATTACTAATATAACATATTTTATGACTTCATACACAATATTGGATTTAGTTTTGGAAAAGATCATGTTTTCCACCAATGGGGAATATTTTTTGCATTCATTGTCAATCTATTAACCATTATTTGATCACTGATCATCATCTGATATCAATAAGTAAATGATGGTTACCATAGATCATCTCAAAAACCTCTTCTAATTCCCCGACCCCAGAAGCCTCGAGTCGGTGCATTATTACGTATCATTTGCATGATCACAAAAAATCAATTCTAGAAAGACCGATTAGTTTAGTAGCCTTGGAAGTACTAGATACATTCATTAGGTTTATATTACATCATAAAATGGAAAATTACAATAACATTGTTTCCATAGACAACGCTGAGATCCCAGAGATTATCCATGAAGGTCAGTCACAATATAATTCTTTGTATGCAGGGAAAAATAAAACATAGAAAGGGGTGAGCTCATATAGTCATTAAGTATAACAATATAGCAGAAACATTCATAAATAAGCATAAATATTTAAGGAAATGTATATGACTAAAACAAAACCCTTTTATACATGAAATTATGCATAATAAGGTAACGGTAATATCAAAATAATGCAATTTACTTACTCACATGGATATTCTACAAGTCTAATAATAAAACGAAATATCAATAGACACTTTCATAATGATTAAATGCATAATCCCATACTTCATAAGCACATAGTCACGACCTTGTGCCAAGACTACAAATAATATTTTGTTAAGGCCTTCTGTCAAGACACTAGTTTGTCTCTTGAGACCTTTCGATGCATTGAGGAGCTATTGGGGGCTCCACCAGTCACATATTATGTCCAATTCATTACTAATATAAAAAAGATTAAACATAACATAAACATTTGTATTAAAACTAGTATACTACATATCAATACATTACCCATAAATCATGAATGGTTTAGAAATAACACATCCATAGTCAAACATATCACAAAACCTTAAATACAATATGGAAGTTTTGTATCATAATAAATCAAATTCAAATAAGATTAAAATCCATCAAAGGATGTTGACATAGATGAAATCAAAAACATTTTTAGAGAAATATCTCTTTATAATTTTAATAATTCAAGAAAACATTTATTTTGAAAATATTCATATATTCTTGTAAGGGAAGCTTCGACGATTTTATAATGGTAGAAAATAGTTGCACCCACCATATAAGTTAAAAAACATTCTTACCATAATTTTGTCGAAACGGTCATAAAGTACCTTGTTCGGAAAACAACGAAATGATTCCTTTCAAAACATATAAGGCCAAATAAGGGTATAAATGACTTTACCCCATTGTCTAGTACATATTAATTTTTTTTAAATATATTTTTATGAAACATGGATGTGGATGATAAAGAGGTCTATGTAGATAAATATGTATAAACAACCTCGAATAATAAAGTGATTGTTAAATTAACCCTTACCTTGTACTTTTCCTTGGTCATGGGTAGGTTAACCTACTGTATAATGTCAATATAGTTGTTATTATATTATAAAATAATCATATACATTAATATGATATCATATATGATCTTTTAACATTTCTTTGTTAATAATATCTTACTATTACTGTCATTTCGGGTGTTAATTGATACGTTTTCCTTTATATGATTTTTCTCGTAAGTAATTATTATTATGGATGGGATGTATAATTTTCGTATTTAGAATGATATTAAGTATTTAGAAATTATTTTTAATCATCTAATGAAAATTATTCTGGAATGGACATGATGTGGAATGAATCTCATCGCTTTCACAGAGACTATAATTCATACGTACACACGAGCGACAATATCATTGTTTTGATATTAAAATAATATACAATTGGATGGTATATCATATATAAATAATCATTATCATGTTATATTTATTATTTACATAAATTAAACATCATTATTATACACATCCAAATAATAAAATATTGACTAAAAATTACACCACGACGTGGAGACGGTATGTCGTACGTATACCCATATGGTGACATGTAATTCAAAGGACGTTTAGAATAATTAATATGGTTGTACCATATTTATAATAATATCATAGTATATAGATGATATTGGAGTTTTTATTTTATAATGGAATGAAAAGAAAGAGCATGTGGATGAAGAAAGGAACTAGAAAGAAGTGATAAAATATTTACCACTGCTATGGGTACATCCTATTGAATTGATTAAAAGGGACCCATAGGATGGATTTATGAATAAATTAAGGCCTCTAGGATGAAGGGAGGATAGTTGAGATGGTATTTGGGCAGGTGCTGGCCGTGCCAAATGGCTTTGATGGTGTGAATTAGAGTGAAGGGGGAGTGCCATTTTATAAGAGGGGTTAGGGGCACCTTAGGAAAAGCTAGAAATATTATATTATAATAAAATCGTTTTTGGATTATAATGGCTGAAAAATGAATTACATAAATTATAAGGTAGGGATGGGTCAAAAAAAACTCAACCAATTGGTTTTAGATAGGTTTGGGTCAATACATTAACTTTATCTCTTAGACTTATCTCTTAGTAAAATAGTGTGACATTTACCATGTCTCTTTCAATTTTTATATTATATGGTTAACAAAGATACTACAAAATCCCAAGAGAACCCTAAGTGGTTCATTAATCATACAACTTTCATTATATATTTTTTTGGAGAACCTTATATTTTTAGGTATATGATATCAATTAATAATATAATATTATTTTAAATACTCTTTTATGTCAATTTTGACACTATTTGGTATTTTATTTTTTCTTAATTTATAACAGCATTATTAATTCAAACAAAAATCATCTAACCACCCTAACATGTCATATTAACCTTGAAAATTCTTTTAATTCATAAAAAGTCTCAAATTACATTTATTTTGATATTTATAATATCAATTATTATAATATTTCAGTAATTAGGTAATTACTGCATCATGATTGTGTCATAAATAAATTTAATTGTTTAATGTTGAAATATTAGAATTAAAAAACCAATATGTATGAAATATTTTTATATTTATAATTAATATTTATATTCTAATTTATCTTATGTATAACCCTATATTAGAAATGTTTTAGATATTAAACATTTATTTTAACTCTTTTAACTATTCTTTAAATAGAATAATAATAAATGTCATAATATAATAAAAGTGGACATAAAGGATCATAATTTATTCCTATGGTTGTTTTTGGTCTAATTACACTTATCCAATAGAACTACGACATGTTTTAGGGTAATAATAATATCATTTTTACACTTAATTAAACTATTTACTATTAGCCATGGTAAATAAAAGTAAAAAGTTACTACTCACTAAAAACAATTTTCATCTTATTAAACAAAAATTTTACATACTGTTATCAACTGTGTGTCTTGGAATTTTGAAATTCAACTCACAGAATCGGTAAAATTATGTTTTATGTATATTTGCAAATGCTCATAGGTGGTGGGTAAAATACAACAAAATGTTCAATAATGTTTTTATATATCTTAAATTATTATAAACTAACTCAAGTGATTTAAACTGAAAATATATAGTTATAATGTATATGGTTTTACCAATAATAAATTTAAATAAAATAAATTATTATTTAAATAAAAATTAGGTTTTATTCTATAACTCGGTATTTTTCACTATTTGTAAAAAATTTAATGTTTTCAGAAAAATACCAAAAATTTATCCTAAGCTAATTTCAATCTTCCAAATCTAAATATGAAGTCTGTTTTGAAAGATAAAATTTATAAAATTTCAAAAAAGTGGGTATTACTATTCATAATGGCTGGTTTGATAGGATGTGGGGTGTTAGAAATCGAAGTTGCGTACAACACACGCTATTGCATTATTCAAAGAGAAGCATATCATGGAAGCTTCGGGTGTTACATTCTTTAATCCTTCAAATAATTTCAACCTCAGAATTTCTAGAATATTATAGCATAAAAAGACTCAGGTGGTTCTTCATCATATGTTCCTCGGGTTCTAACGTTGCCTCTTCCATCTTTTGGTTTCTCCATAGAACTTTCACAAAATGTGTCATCCTATTTCTCAGCACTTGTTCTCTTATATCAAGAACATTGACATGATCTATGGAAGAAGACAGATCAGGTTCCAATTCTAATTCCTCATAGTTGTGTACATGTTATGGGTTAGGTATGTATTTTCTCAATAGTGATATGTGGAACACATCAGGAACATTGGAGAGACTTGGTGGCATTTCCCAAAGGTATGCTATATCCCCAATTCGTTCTAGAATTTCAAAATGTCCGATGTACATGAGACTTAATTTTTCCTTCGTACTGAAACGTATAACACCCTTCTATAGAGATACCTTCAAGAAAACATTATCTCCTAATTGAAATTCCAAATCCGTAATTCGGTTATCAGTATAGCACTTCTTCCTACATTGAGATGCTTTGATGTGGGTCTAGATTACCTTCACCTTTTCCATTGTTTCCTCGACATGTTCTGGGCCTACGAGTTTCCATTCACCAACATCATCCCAACAAGTTGGTGTGCGACATCACTTTCCATATAACGCTTCATAGGGTTCCATATGAATACTTTAATAGAAGCTATTATTATAGAATATTTATACCAAAGGTAAATATTGATCCCACATAACATGAAAGTCATTTTTTTAAGATCTAAACATGTTTTATAAGGTTTCAATATTCTATTTTGATTGTCTAGTAGTTTGGCGGTGGTAGGCTGTGCTAAAAGAATGTTCAGTATCCAGGGCTTTCTGAAGACTTTTCTAGATTCTTGATATAAAACTGGGATCTCGATAAAAAAAATTGACAGTGGTACTCCATGAATTCTAACAACTTTATTAATATATAGTCTTTCCAATTATTAAAGTTGTAAACCGTCTATTATTGCAAGAAAATGTGCGGACATGGTAACACGATCAACAATGACACATATTTCATTGTTCCTTCTCGGTGTCTTTGGTAGTCCCATGAAAAAGTCCATCATAATATTATCCCATTTCCAATCAGGTGTGGGAAGAGGTTTCAAGACTCTTTTAGGCTATTTCCTTCCAGCTGTCACTTGTTGAAAACCAAACATCTTGACAAAAAATTAGCAATCTCGCTCTTCGTGTTGTCCCACCATAAATGTTACTTAAAATCTCTAGAAATTATGGTGCTACCAGGGTATATAGAGAAATTGGAGCTATGAACATCATTTAACAATTCTCTTTTCATATCAGGTATATTAGGATCTCCAAGCCTCTTCCCAAATTTCAAAATCCAATTTTCATATACGAACTCAATCAATCTCCCATCATTCACAGATTTAATCATCTTTTGAAATTCCTCGTCACTATCTTGAGAACATTTTATCCTATATTTTAAAGATGGTGTGGAATCCATTTGAAAAATAATTGATGTTTCACCTTCCATGGTTATTCCCAATTCCATCATTACTAGATCAAGGAAAATTGGATCCATTTCAACTCTCATCTTGTTCAAAACTCCATGATCATATCTTCTCAAAGAATCTTCCACCTTATTTTCCTTCTACAGGTGGTAGTGAATCATGCAATCATAACCCTTGAGTTGTTCATGACATTTCCTTTTCCTCATTTTGAGTTCATTATGTTAGAAAATATACTTTAAACTCTTATGATTGGTATATATCCCACATTTTCACCATAGAGATAATGTCTCTATATCTTCAAAAAATATTACAGCTACTAACTCAAGATCATGAGTAGGATAGTTTTCCTCAGTAATTTTTAGTTGTGGTGATGCATAGACAATAAAACTCTCCTTTTTCATAATGACACAGCCAAGTCCTTTCTTTGATGCATCACTATAAATAAAAAACCCATCATTCCCCAATGGTAGAGTCAAGACAGGAGCTTTGACTAATATTCTCTTCAAATCTTCAAAACATTCTTCACAATCTTTGGTCCAAAAAAATTTAACCCCCTTTCATGTGAGCTTGTTTAATGGGTTAACCAATCAGGAAACATTTTGGAAAAAACACTGATAATAACCTACTAAATTAATAGAACTATGTAACTTAGTTATTCTCGTCGGTTCTTTCCATTCGTGGATTTCTCATGTACTAGAAGGATCAACATATATTCTATCCTTAGAGACAATATGGCCACACACAAAAATCTCCTGAATCCAAAATTCTAACATGATAAACTTCTGATATAATTCATGTCTTCTAATAGTATTTAGAATAACGCACAAGTGATTTCATTATCTTCGTAGATTTTTGAGTATACCGAGATATTACAAATAAATACCACTAAAAAGTCATAATGATATTACTTGAAAACTATATTCATTAGATCCATGATGGAAGAGGGTGCATTATTCAATCCAAAAGGCATTAGATTAAACTCATAATGCCCATACCTAGTTTGAAATGATGTTTTCGGAATGTCTTCCTTCATCACACATAACTGATAATATCCAGATTGATGGTCAATATTTGAAAAGTATTGACATCCATGAATTTGGTCAAATATATCAACAATACTAGGTAGGGGATACCTATTCTTTATTGTTATAGCATTGATCTCCATGTATGAAACGTATAACCTCATAGATCCATTTTTCTTCTTAACAAAAAAGATAGGGGCTCCCCATGGAGAAACACTAGCATGAATAAATCCCATTTTACACAACTTCACTAGTTGTTTCATTAGTTCCACTAATTCAACAGTGGCCATTCTATAAAGGGGTCGTTTATATTGGCCTTGAACTAGGAATTAAATCAATGGAAGTCTCAATTTCTTGTTATGCAGGATGTCTTGGTAAATCCTATGGAAATACATCAACATACTCATACACAATAGGTACATCCTCTATTTGAACATTCTATTCCTCTGCCACAGTAATTTCATTCACTTCCTCCCAAATAATTGAATTTAGTTGAGCTACTAGGGGTGGATCTAGATAAGATTTTGGGGGTGATGATTCTGCTCTAATGATTAGGTACTCCTTATCATCATCAAAATTTGTGACCTCCTTCTTAAGAAATAAACTATCACATCATAGTCCAAAAGACCATCTATAATGAGGATTTTATCAAATTTAACCAAGGGTATGATGATGAGATCAACAGATAAAGTAAATTTATATGCCTTAATGGGGAATGATTCACATAAAATTATTGAAATGGTACTTCCCTTAGGAGTTTGGACTGACAACTCCCATGTTAAATCCAATTGGAAATATCATATTTTCATAGAAAACGGGGAAGATAGGAAACATTGTGATTATCCAGAATCAAGTGAATCATTTCCTCAACTTCTTGAATCCATTAAATTACCTGCCACTACATATTTTGTAGCATCAACCTCACCAGTAGTGATAGAATAAGATTGTCCTTGATCTATTGGAATTTTCTGAGGAATGTTTCTAAAATTCTTTAGAAATTAATTCGCATAATGCCCCCATTCGCTTCAATTGTAGCATTCAACATCGATATCGTCATTCTTCCCCTTCCATTCACGAGCGTGGTGGCCATTTTCACCAAACATGAAACAGACTCCCATTCCCATAAAGAAAGAACCAGGGTGTTTCTTCCAACATTTACTATAGGATGGAAAATAAACTTTTCCCTTATTCACCTTATTTCAATCTCCATAGTTTTCAACAGATCTCTTCTTCTCTTTCTTTTCTTTAATTTCATAAGACAATGAGAATTTTATTTCACTATTGATAGCACCTTAGACATCATCTTTGTATGACGAGAAGGATTGTGAAACTAATTCTCGATGGTGAAATAGTTTTAACCCATCAATGAAACGATCAATTTTTATTCTTGGGTTACGTATATAATTTACAGCATGCCTCACTAACCATGTAAAGTTAGATTCACACATTGCTACATTCTCAAACTCCTTTTTCCTCATACTCAGAAATTTTCATTCCATATCTGATCAATGGTCATGAGGAATGAATTTTTCTACGAAAATTTCTTCAAACTCCCTCCATTGCATATTTGATACTTCATCATTTTCATTTGTGTTTTGAATCAATGGACACCATTGATCAGCATCTCAAGTGTCGTGGTAAACTACAATGACAACTTTTTCTCTTTCACTACTCCCCAAGAAGAGAAATATTTTCTCTAAGGAATTTATTCATTTTTATCTACTAGTGGATTTGTACCCAATTGAATGTTGGTGGTTGTTACCTAATGATTAAATATACATTATTCCTCCATGTTGTGTATCAGGGTGCTCTATACAGGTAAGGTTATTATTCAAAACATGAGTGAGTTATCCCAATATAATGATAAACTGATCAGCACCGGCTGTATCACCAGCCCCACTATAATTATCTTGAGCAGGAGGGAAATTCCTACATGGAGTGCGTGCATTGATACGGTTCCATTCCTTCCACTGGTCACCAATTCGAAACCATGGCATAATCTAGATTAGTTTATGAATCGAAATACATATTCCAAACTTGTAAAACACTTAACATAAATTGAACTATTTATAGATATAATCCATATTCATAATAAAATGTTTTGTTTGATGAGATATATACTCATATACCCCTAATAATGGAATGCACATAAAATGAGAATTTTATCCTAAGCATATCCATCGGGAGTTTTGTAACCAAAAGTACAGCAAGGCCCATTGTGGTGCACCAGTTCCTATTCGAGTCTAGATCTAAGCAGTGTTTTGAGGTTATACCCCTAATTACATCTGTGATAGAGCTAACTCTACCTTCTCATATCCAAAAAGGGTTTTATTTCTTGTAAAAATCTTAAAATCTCTACAATACCAAAATTCTAGAGTGTTCATCTACAATAATTCTCAATGTCTATCATAGGGCTACGTGATCTAATCAGTGTGTATCTAAATCTACTTTCCAAGGTTTCTACTAAACTTCCTCTTATACCAACTGTAACTCTCTGACCCCATAAGCCTAGAGTCAGTGCATTATTATGTATCATTTTCATGATCACAAAAGATCAAGTCTCGAAACACCAATTTGTTTATTAGCCTTGGAAGTACTAGATACGTTCATAAGGTTTACTTAACATCATTAAATGGAAATATACAACAACATTGTTTCTATATAAAACACTGATATCCCATAGAATATCCCTATAGGTCAGTCATAATATACTTCGTCACATCCTAGAAGAAAAAAACATATAAAGGGGTGAGCTCAGATGCTCAGGAAGGATATCAATATAGCAGAAAATTTAATAAATAATCATAAACATTTAAGGCAATGTTTAAGACTAAAACAAAATAATTTTAAACTTGAATTACATCATAATATGGAAAATAGAAACTCAAAATAATTCTATTTACATACTCACATTGATATTCTACTAGTCGAATAATCAAATGAAATATCAATAGCCACTTTCATAATGATGGAATGCATAATGCCAGACCTCATAACCACATAGTCAAAGCCTTGTGCCAAGACTAAAAATATGATTTTTTCAAGACCTTGTTCCAAGACACTAGTTTGACTCATGAGAACTACCGATGCATTGAGGAGCTATTGGGGGCTCCACCCATCCCATATTATGTCCAATGCAATCCTTATATGTAAAAGCTTAAACCTAACAAAAACATTCATATTAAAACTAGCATACAAAATGTCAATAATTTATACATAATCCATGAATGGTGTAAAAATAAAAAATACATAGTCAAACCTATCACAAAACCATCAATACAATATGGATGTTTCGTTTCATAATAAATCAATTTCAAATAATCTTAAAATCCAATAACGGATGTTATCACAGATGAAATCAAAACCTTTTTTTAGATAAATATCTCTTTGTATTTTGAAATCATTTAATAAAATAGTTACAATGAAAATAATCTTATAAACATGTAAGGGAAGCTTCTACGATGTTATATTGGTAGAAAATAGCCACAGCCGCCATATAAGTTAAAAAAAATCTTACCTTAATTTTGTCGAAATGGTCATAAGGCACCCTGTTTGGAAAACAAAAAACATATTCCATTCAAAACATATAAGGTTAAATAAGGTTATAAATTACATTACACCATTGTCTAGTAAATATTAAAAATGTTTTGAAATACATTTTTAGGAAACATGGATGTGGAAGGTAAAGAGGTCATAGTTGATAATTACGTATAAACAACCTCTGATAATAATAAGATTTTGAAATTAAAACTTACCTTTTAATTTTCCTTGGTCAAGTGTAGTTTAACCTCCTTTATAATGGAGAAGTAATTGTTATTAAATTATACAACAATCATATACATTAATATGATATCATATATGATTTTTTAACATTTATTTTTTAATAATATCTTAGTATTTTCGTCGTTCCATGGGTAAAGTGATTCGTTTTCCTATATATGATTTGTTTCATAAGTTATGTTTATTATGGATAGGATGTATATTATTCATATTCAAAATGATATTATGTCTTTAAACATTATTTTTAATCATCTAATGAAAATTATTCTGGATTGGATATGATGGTGAATGAATCTTATCCCGTTCGTGGAGACGGTAATCTGTGCGTATGCACGAGCGACAATAACATTCCTTTGATATTAAAATAATATAAAATTGGATATTATAACATATATAAAGAATCATTATCATGTTATGTTTATTATTTAAATCAATTTCACATCATTTTTATACCCATCCAAATAATTATTTATTGAATAATAATTACACCACGACATGGAGAGGGTAAGCCCTATGTATGCACGTATAGTGACATCTAATTCAAAGGATGTATAGAATAATGAATTTGGTTTTAGGATATTTATAATAACATCATAGTATATAAATTATACTGGAGTTATTATTTTAGTATGGAAACAACAAAGAAATATTAAGTGGAAGAAGAAAGGAACTTGAAAGTGGTGATAAAATATTTACCTCTTCTTCGGGTTATTCCTTTTGATTTGATCAAAATAGATCTTTTGGTTGGATTTCGGACTAAATTAATGCCTATAAGATGAATGGAGGATAGTTGAGAGGGTATTTGGGTAGGGGTTCGTTGTGCCAAATTTCATTGAAGGTGTGAATTAGAGAGAAGTGTGACTGCCCTTTTATATGTGGGGTGAGGGGCACCTTAGGAAAAGCTAGAAATATTATTTTATAATAAAATCATTTTAGCATTCTAATGGCTCCAAAAATAACTATTTAAATGATAAGGTGGGTATGGGATTTAAACCAGTCAACCCATAGGTTTTAGATTTGTTTGGGTCAATATATTAACATTATCTTTTAGATTTAACTCTTAGTTAAATAGTTTGACATTAACCATGTCGCTTTTTATTTTTATATTATATGGTTAATAAACATACTATAATCTTCCAAGATAACCCCAAGTGGTTCATTAATGATACACCTATAATTATATAATTATTTTGGCTGATCCTTATATTTTTAGGTTTATAATGTCAATTAATAATATAATACTTGTTTTAAAAACTATTTTATATCAATTTTGACACTATTTGGTATTTTGTTTTTTCTAATATCATAACAACATTATTATTTCGAAACAAATAATGTAACCAAACCTAACATGTCATTTTAATAAAAAATAGTAGAATCAATAAAAAGTCTCAAATTACACTTATTTGGATATTTATAATATCAATTATTTTAATATTTCATTAATTAGGTAATTAATATATCACTATTGTTTCATAAATAAATTTTATTATTTAATTTCTTAAAATTGAAAATAAAACACCATTATGTAAAAAATATTTATACCTTTATAATGAATATTTATAGTCGAATTTATCTTATGTATATCCCTATATTAAAAAAACTTGTTATTAAATGTTGATTTTAACTCTTTTAACTCTTCTACAAATAAAATAATAATAAATGTCCTAATCTAATACAAGTGTACATAAATGATCATATTTTATTCCTAAATTTGTTTTTGGTCGAATTGAACTTATCCAATAGAATTAGGACATGTGTTAGAGTAATAATAATATCATTTTTAGCCTTAATTACCCTAGTTACTTTTAACCGTGGTAAATAAAAGTAAAAAGTTACTATTTACCAAAAATTATTTTCACCTTATTGAACCACATTTTACTTACTGATATCAACTGTGTGTCTTGAATTTCTTAAATTCAACTCACAAAAGCAGTTAAAATAATTTTTTTGCAAATTTTCAAATGCTCTTAGAAGGTGGGTAAAAGACGGTAAAAAGTTAAATAAATTTTTTATATATCTAAAACTATTATAAACTGACTCCAATGAATTAAATTGATCTTGTATAGGAATTATGTATCTATTTTGACCAAAAATTATTTAAAAATATATATATTATTTAAATAAAATTTTTGTTTTAAACTATAACTTTGTTTTTTTCAGCATTCATCAAAAATTGATTGTTTTCAGAAAAATACCAAAAATTCACCCTAAGCAAATTTTGATATACCAAAACAAAAAAATCATGACCATTTTGAAAGATATAATTTCTAAAATTTCAAAATGTTTGCATTACTATTCATAAAATCTAGTTTGATTGGTTGTGGTGTGTTAGAACTCGAATTTGCGTAGAACAGAAGTTATTATATTATTTAAAGAGAAGTGAATCGCGGAAGTATGTGGTGTCACATTCTCCAATACTTCAAATAAATTCATCCTCAAAATTTCAAGTATATTATTGCATAAAAAGACTCGGGTGGTTCTACATCACAAGTTACTTGGGATCCCACGTTGCCTCTTCCATATTGTGGTTTCTCTATTGAACTTTTTTCAGATGAGACGCCTGGTTTCTCATCACTTTTTCTCTTGTACAAAGAACCTTTCTAGGCTCTTCAAAAGAAGACAAATCAACTTCAAGTTATAATTCCTCAAAGGTGAGTACTTGCGTTGGGTCAAGAATATATTTTCTCAATATTGATACGTAGAACACATCGTGAACTATAGAGAGACTTGGCGGCATTTCTCTATGGTAAGCTACATCCCCAATTCGTTCTTGAATTTTGAAAGGCCTGATGTACCTCGGATGTAATTTTCCCTTCATAAAGAAACATATAATAACCTTCCCTGGAGATACCTTCAAAAAACATGATATCCTACCAGAAATTCCAAATCCTTCCTTTAGGGTTGGTAGGCAGTGCTCAAACGAAGTTCAGCATCAAGGGTCTTCAGAAGACTTTTCACAAATCTTGACGTACAACAGGGATCATGAACATAAAGAGTCTATAGTGGTACTCCATGAAGTCTTACAACATCATTAATATATAGTCTTTCCAAATGTTCAAGTGGTAAATATTCTCTTCTAGTAAGAAAATGTGTTGACTTTATAAGATGATCAAAATGACCAATGTTGGATCATTCCTTCAAGGAGTCTTTTGTAGTCCCATGACTAAGCCCATCATAATATTATCCCATTTCCACTCATGTATGAGAAGAGGATGAAAAAATATTCCAAGCAATTTCCATCCAGCATTCAATTTTTGAAAACACATAAATCTTGATACAAAATCAGAAATCTCCCTCTTCATGTTGTCCCAAAAAAAATGTTCCTTCAAATCTCTATAAATTTTGGTGCTATGAGGCTGTATAGATAAATGGAAGCTGTGAACATCATCTAAATATTCAATTTTCAGATCAGGTATTTTAGGAACACAAAGTCTCTTCCCAAGTTTCAAAATCTCATCTTCAACTATCATCTTGTTGAAAATACTAAGAACTTTTCTGCTTAAAGGATCTTCCACATTATTTTCTTTCCCCGGGTTGTAGTGTATTTTGCAATCATATTCCTTGAGTAGTTCAAGACATCTCTTTTTCCTCATGTTGATTTATTTCTATGAGAAAATATACTTCAAACTCTTGTGATCGGTATATATCTCACATTTTTCAACATAGAGATAATGTCTCCATATCTTCAAAGAAAATATTACAGTTGCTAACTCCAGATCGTGAGTATGATTTTTTTGCTCAAGAATTTTCAGATGTCGTGATGCATAAAAAAAATCTATCATTCTGTAGAAGGACACAACCAATTCCATTCTTTGATGCATCACTATAAAAAACAAAACCATCATTCCTCGATGGTAGAGTCAAGATAAGAACATTGACTAATCGTCTCTTCAATTCATTAAAACATTCTTCACAATATTATCTCCGTACAAATTTAACACCTTTTCATGTGAGATTGGTTAATGGGTTTTCCAAACGGGAAAAATTCTGGATGAAATGCCGACAGTAACCTGCTAATCCAATAATACATTGTTCCTCTATTAAACTCGTCGGTGCTTTCCATTTTTGTATTGATCTTGTATTTGAAGGATCAACATAGATTCCATCGATAAAGACAATAAGGCCATGAAAATAAATCTCCTGAAGCTAGAATTCACACATTCGAAGCTTCCCATATAATTCATGTCTTCTAAGATAATTTAGAATAATGAGAAAGTGATTTTCATGATCTTCGAAGTATTTTGAGTATACGAAGATATCATCAATAAATTCCACAACACTGTTATCATGATATTCCTTGAACACTATATTCACTAGATACATGAGAATAGAGGGTGCATTAGTCAATCCAAAAGGCATTACTGTAAACTCGTAATGCAATTATCTAGATGGAAATGATGTTTTCAGAATTTCTTCCTTCTTCACACGCAACAGATGATATCTAAATTGAAGGTCTATCTTTGGAAAGTATTTAGCATCATGGAGTTGGTCAAATAAATCATCAATGTGAGGTAGGGGATACTTTTTCTTTATTGTTATGGCATTGATCTCCCTGTAGTCAATGCACAACCTCATAGATCCATATTTCTTCATAACAAAAAGTACAGGGGCTCCCAATGGAGAAACCCTAGGGAAACTAAATCCCTTATTACTCAATTCTCTTGTTGTTTCATTAGTTCCACTAATTCCATAGTGGCCATTCTGTAAGGGGTCTTTGATATGGTCCTTGAACCTATAATTAAATCAATGGAAAACTCAGTTTCTCATTCTGTAGGATGTCCAGTTAAATCCTCTAGAAATAAATCAACATACTCTTGATGAATAGGTAAATTAATTATTTGAACATTCTTTTCCCCACCCATAGTTATTTCATTCTCTTCCTCCACAATAATAGAATTTAGTTGAGCTACTAGGGGTGGATCTTGATAAGAAATAGGTGGTGAAGATTCTGGTCATAAGATAAGTTACACCAAATAATCATAAAAAATTGTAACCTCTTTCTTTTTACAATAAATTTTCACATCATGGTTTTAAAGCCAATCCATACAAAGGATTGTATAAAATTCATGCATGGGTATGACAATGAGACCATTAGATAAAAAAAATTTATATTACCTAATGGGGACAGATTCAAGAAACATTGTTGCAATGATGCATCCCTTAGGATTTTTGACTAAGAACTCCCATGTTAAATAAAATTTGAAATATCTAATTTTCAAAAGAAACTAGGATGATATGAAACAATGCGATGATCCAGTATCAAATAAAGTAGTTTTTAAACTTGAGGAAACCATTAAATTACCTGCCACTACATATTTGGAAGCTTCAACCACATTAGTAGTGATACCATATTTTTGGCCTTGATCCCCTGTCATTTTATAAGGTATGATCCTCAGACTCTTAGTGATTTCATTCGCATAATTCCCCCCTTTAACTACAATTGTATCATTCAACATCGACAACATCTTTCTTTCCCTTAAAATCACAAGATTGCTGGCCTTTTTCACCACACTTGTAACAGACTCTAATTCCCTTCATGCAAGTAATAGGGTGTTTCTTCCCACATTTATTGTAGGATGGATATTATACTTTTCCCTTCATCCCCTTATTTCCATTTCCATATAGATCAACAGATCTCTTCTTCTCTTATATTTCTTTAAAATTGTAAGACATAGAGAATTCTTTTTCTGTCATGATATCAAATGAGGCAATATCTTCGTACGACAAGAAGGAATGTGAGACTAATGATCGATAGAGAAATGGTTTTAACAATCAAATAAATGATCAATTTTACTTATTGGGTTACGTATATAATCGGCAGCTTGCCTCTCTATCCTTTCAATGTTAGACTCATAATTTGGGACATTCTCATCCTCCTTTTTCATTAGACTCATAAATTTTCTTTCCATATCCGCTCGATGGTCATTCGAAAAGTATTTTTCTATGAAAATTTCTTCATACTCCCTCCATTTCATATTTGATAATTCATCATCTTCCTTTGTGTTTTGAATCAATGACCACCATGGATTAGAATCTCTAGTGAGGTGGTAAACTACCATGACATATTTTTTCCTTTCACTAGTCCCCAAGTCATGGAATATTTTATCTAAATAATTTATCCATTTCTCACCTACTAGTGGATTTTTCCCCCATTGAATGTTGGTGGTTGTTTCCTCAAGAAGAGATCTAACATTGATCATCCACACTGCGTATCAGGGTTCTCTATACATGTATGGTTATTATTCATAACCTGAGTGAGTTATCCCAAAATATTGATAAGATAATCAGCACCAGTTGTATCACCATATCCTCTATAATTATCTTGAGCAGGAGGGAAATCCCTACATGTAGTGTGTGCATTGATACAGTTTCCATTCTTTCCACTAGGGGACAATTCAATACAATGGCACAAACTAGTTTATGAATTGAAATACATAATTCCCAACATTTAAAACATTAAGCATAAATTGAACAGCTTATGGATGTAATCCACAATCATAAAAAAAATATTTTCTTTGAGGAAGTATATACTCCTAAAACATTCATAATGGTTTGAAAAGAAATGGAAAATTGTACTAAAAATATCCCCTGAGAGTGTCGTAACCAAGAGTTCCGTAAGTCCTGTTTTCGTGCACTAGTTCTCGTTCGAGTCTAGCTCAAATTAGTGTTTTCATGTTTTACCCCTAGGTACATCTGTGCTAGAGATTCCACTACTTTACCATATCCATACATGGATGTATTTCTTGGAAAACTCACAAAATCCCAACAATGCCAAAATTCTAGAAAGTTCATCTATACGAATCATCAATGTCTATCTTAGGGCTATGTGATATAATTAGAGTTAATCTAAATCTAGTTTCCAAGGATTGTACTAATCTTCCTCTAATACGAAATATAACTCCCTGGCCCCAGAATCCTAGAGTCGGTGAATTATTACGTATCATTGGCATGATCACAAAAGATCAAGTGTCAAAAGATCGATTAGTTTAGTAGCCTTGAATGTACTAGATACATTCATAAGGTTTACATAACATCATAAAATGAAAAACTACAACAACATTGTTTCCATAGACAACACTAAGATCCCATACAGTATCACTAATGGTCAGTCAAAAGATAATTCTTTGCATGCTGGGAAAAGTAAACATTGAAAGGGTTGCGATCAGATGCTCATTAAGGATAACAATATAGTAGAAACTTTTATAAATATTCAAAAACATTTATGTCAATATATAATACTAAAACAATATCCTTTTAAACATGATAATCAGAATAATATGGAAAAGATAAAATAAAAATAATTCCATTTACATTATCACATGGATATTCTACTAGTTTAATAATCACATGAAATATCAATAGCCACTTCCATAATGATAGAATGCATAATGCCAGACTACATAACCACATAGTCAATCCCTTGTTCCAAGACTACAAATATGATTTTTTCAAAGCCATTTACCAAGACTACAAATATGATTTTGTCAAGGCCTTGTTTCAAGACACTAGTTTTTCTCATGAGACCTATCGATCCATCGAGGATTGGTAGGAGGCTCCACCTGTCATGTATTAAGTCCAATGCATTCCTCATATGAAATGGTTTAAACATAACATAAACATTCGTATTAAAACTTGCTTACCAAATGTCAATACATTATCCAGAAACCATGAATGGTGTAAACATAACACATCCAAATTCAAACATATTATAAAACCTTCAATACAATACGGAAGTTTTGTATCATAATATATCAACTTCAAATAAGCATAAAATCCATCAAAGGATGATGACAGATATGAAATAAAAACCTTTTTTGAAGAAATATATCTTTCTATTTTTATATCATTTATGAAAAAATTATTTTGAAAATATAATTAAAATCTTGTAAGGGAAGCTTCAACGATTCTATAATGACATAATATATCCACACCCACCATATAAGTGAAAATAACATTCTTACCTTAATTTGGTCGAAAAGGTTATAAAGCACATTGTTTGGAAAATGACGGAAGGATCCCTTTAAAAATATATAAGTTAAAATAAGGTTTTAAATAACTTCACCCCATTGTATAGTAAATATAAAACAAATTTGAAATACATTTTTATGAAACATGGATGGGGATGATAAAGAGGTCCTTGAAGATAACTACATTTAAAAAACCTCGGATAATAAAGTGATTGTGAAATTAACTCTTACCATGTACTTTTACATGGTCGAGGGTAGGTTAACCTCCTGTATAATGGTGAATTAATGGTTATCAAATTAGACAAGAATCATATACATTAATATGTTATCATATCTGATCTTTTATTATTTCATTGTTATTAATATCTTAGTATTATCATCATTTCCAGTGTTAACTGATTCGTTTTCCTTTATATGTTTTGTTTTGTAAGTAATCTTTGTTATGGATAAGATGTATCTTATTAATATTCATAATTATATTATGTATTTAATCATTATTTTTAATCATCTAATGAAAATTAGCGTTGAATAGTTATGATGGGGAATGAATCTCATTGCGTTCGTGGACACGATAATCCGTATGCATGCACGTGTGACAATATCATTATTTTGATATAAAAATTATATATAATTGGATGTTATATCATATATACCGAGTAATTATCATGTTATATTTATTATTTACCTTAATTACACGTCATTATTATATCCATACAAATAATAATCTATTTAATAACAATTACACCACGACGTGGAGACGGTAAACCGTACGTACGCACGTATGGAGACATTTCATTCAAATGATGGATAGAATAATTAATATGGTTGTACCATATTTATAATAACATCATAATATATATAATATAATAGTGTAATTATTTTATAATTGAAACAACAAAGAATGATCTTGTGGAAGAAGAAATGAACATGAAAAAGTGATGAAATATTTACCTCTTCTTCGGGTTCTTTCTTTTGATTTGATCAAAAGGGCTCGTTATGTTGGATTTCCTACTAAAGGAATGCCTCTAATAGGAATGCCGCAAAGCTTAGAGAGTATTTGGGAAGAGGCTTGCCGGGCCAAATGTCTTTGAAGGTGTGAGTTAGATATAAGGGGCAGTTCCCTTGTATATGAGGGGTGAGAGGCACCTTAGGAAAAGCTCGAAATATTAATTTATAATAAAATATTTTTCAGTTTATAATGGCTCCAAAATGAATTATATAAATTATAAGGTGTGGGTGGGTCAAAAAAAACTCATCCAATTGGTTTTAGATAGGTTTGGGTCACTATATTTACTTTATCTTTTAGACATAACTCTTAGTTAAATAGTTTGACATTTACCATGTATCTTTCAATTTTAATATTATGTGGTTAATAAACATACTAAAAACATCCAAGAGAACCCCAAGTGGTTAATTAATGATACACCGGTCAATATATAAGTCTTATGTTGAACCTTATGTTTTTAGGAATATAATATCAATTAATAAATTAATATTTGTTTTAAATAATCTTTTATGTCAATTTGGAAACAATTTGGTATTTTTTTCTAAATTCCTAACAACATTATTACTTCAAAAAAAATTCATCTATCCACCCTAAAATTTCATATTAACCAATAAAATTAGTTTAATTCAAAAAAAGTCTCAAATTACCTTTATTCGGATATTTATAATATCAATTATTTTAATATTTAGTTAATTAGGTAATTACTACATCATCATTGTCTCAAAACGAATTTTAATTATTTAATGTCTAAAAATAATAAATAAATCACCATTGTTTAGGAAATCTTTTTTTATTTTTAATGAATATTTATAGTAGAATTTATCTTATGTAAAATCCTATATTAAAAATGTTTTCGTTATTAAATATTGATTTTAACTCTTTTAACTCTTCTTTAAATAAAATAATAATAAATTTCCTAATCTATTCCAAATGGACCAAAAGGATAATATTTTATTCCTAATTTTGTTTCATGTAGAATTACACTTATCCAATAGAATTAGGACATGTGTCAGGGTAATAATAATATCATTTTTACCCTTAATTACCCTCGTTACAATTAACTGTGGTAAATAAAATTTAAAGTTACTATTCACCAAAAAATATTTTCATCTTATTGAACCACATTTAACTTATTAATTTCAACCGTGTGTCTCAAATTTTTGAAATTCAACTTACAAGAGTAGTTAAATTAATTTTTATGTAAATTTTGAAATGCTCATAGGAGGTGGGTAAAAGACGGTCAAAAGTTTAATAAATTTTTTATATACCTAAAATTATTATAAACTGACTCAAATGAATTAAATTGAACATATATAGGTACTATGTATCTATTTTGATCTTAAATAAATTTATATAAAATAAATAAATATTTAAATAATAATTCTGTTTTAAACTATAACTTAGTATTTCTAACTATTCATAAAAAATTTAATGTTTTCAGAAAAATACCCAAAATTCACTCTATGCTAATTTCAATATTATGAATCCAAAATTCTAGTACATTTTGAAAGATAAAATTTATAAAATTTATAAAATTTCAAATGGTGGGTATTACTATTCATAACAGCTAGTTGGATTGGATGTGGTGTTTTAGAACTCGAAGTTTCGTACAACACACGCTATTGTATTATTCAAAGAGAAGTGTACCATGGAATTAGGGGGTGTTACATTCTCCCATCCTTTAAATAATTTCATCCTTAAAATTTCTAGAATATTACTACATAAAAAGACTTGGGTGGTTCTTCATCACATGTTCCTCAGGTTCCCATGTTGCCTCTTCCATCTTATGGTTTATCCATAAAAATTTTACCAGACGAGTTGTTCGGCTTCTCAGGAATTGTTCTCTTGTATAAAGAACCTTAACAGGATCTTCATAAGTAAACATATCAGGGTCCTGTTCTAAATATTCATAGTTGAGTACATGCATTGGGGAATTCATGTATTTTCTCAACAGTGATACGTGGAACACATCGTGAACATTAGAGAGACTTGGAGGCGTTGTCAAATGGTATGCTACAGCCCCAATTCATTCTAGAATTTTGAAAGGTCCAATGTAACTGGGACAGAATTTTCCCTAAAAACTGAAACCTATAACTCCCTTCCATGGTGATACCTTCATGAAAACATGATCTCCTACCTGAAATTCCAAATCCTTCCTTTTGTTATCATCATAGCTCTTCTGCCAACTTTGAGCTGCTTTGATGTGGGTTTGCACTACTTTCACCTTTTCCATAATTCCTCAACAAGTTCTAGTCCTACGAGTTTTCATTCACCAACATCATCCCAAAACATTGGTGTGCGACTTCACTTTCCATATAATGCTTCATATGGTTCAATCTGAATAATTGAATGGAAGCTATTGTTATAGGAAGATTCTAACAAAGGTAAATATTGATCCCACATACCTTTAAAGTCAATTGAGAAAGATCCCAACATATCTTCTATGATTTGAATAGTCCGTTCTGATTGTTCATCCATTTGGGGTTAGTAGACAACCCTCAAACTATGTTTAGTATCCAAGGATTTCTGAAGACTTTTCCTGAATCCTGATGTAAAACAGGGATCATAATCAGAAACAATCGATAAGGGTACTCAATGAATTCTTAAAAATTCATTAATATATAGTCTTACCAATTGTTCAAGTGGTAAGTATTCTATTTTAGCAAGAAAACGTAATGAATTTGTACGACGATCAACAATGACCCATATTGCATCATTCCTTCTAGGAGTCTTTGGTAGTCCCCTGACAATGTCCATCGTAATATTATCCCATTTCCACTTTGGTATGGGAAGAGGTTGGAAGACTCCTCTAGGATGTTGCCTTCAAGTTTTCACTTATTAACAAACCATACATCTTACACTAAGTCCTCAATCTCCCTCTTTATGTAGACCCACTCAAAATGTTCCTTCAAATCTATATACATTTTGGTGCTACCAGGGTGAATACAGAAATTGGACCTATGAGCATCATCTAACAATTCCCTTTTCAGATAAGATATTTTAGGAACACAATGTATCTTTCCATATTTGAAAATCACTAATTCATATATGGTGTCAATCAATCTCCCATCATTCACAGATGTAATCTTCTTTTGAAATTTCTCATCATCAGCGTGAGAAAGTTGTATCCATTCTAGTAAAGATTGTTTGGAAACCATTTTAAAAATCATTAATGTTTCACCTTCTATAGTTATTACTATATCTATCTTTACTAGGTCCATGAAAATATGATCCCTTTCAACTCTCACTGTGTTTATAATTCTATGATCTTTTCTTCTCAAATCATCTACCACCTTGTTTTCCTTCCCCATGTTGTATTGTATCATTCAATCAAAATCCTTGAGTAGTTCAAGCCATATCCTTTGCCTCATGCTAAGTACTTTCTATGAGAAAATATACTTCAACATATTGTGATCAGTAAATATCTCACTTTTTTCTCCATAGAGATAAAGACTCCAAATCATCAAAGAAAAGATTATAGATTCTATCTCAGGATCATGAGTAGGATAGTTTTTCTCAGAAATTTTCTACTATTGTAATGCATTGGAAATAACAATATCATTCTGCATAAGGACACAACCAGGTCCTTTATTTGATGAATCACTAGAAATAACAAACACATAATTCCTCAATGTTGGAGTCAAGATAGGAGCATTGACTAATCTTCTCTTAAATTCTTCAAAAAATTCTTCATAATCTTCTGTCCATATATATTTAACCCCTTTTCATGTGAGCTTGGATAATGGGTTAGCCAATCTGGAAAAATTCCATACGAAACACTGATAATAACCTGCTAAAACATTAAAACTCAGTACCTCAATTATACTCGACGGTGTGGGCCATTCGTGGATTTATCATTACATAGAAGGATCAATAGAGATCCCATCCTTAGGGACAATATGGCCAAGAAAAGAAATCTCTTTATGTGAGAATTTACACTTGATAAACATTCCATATAATTCAAGTCTTCTAAGATTTTGGAATAATGTTCATGTGATTTTCATGATCATCATAGTTTTTTGAGTATACCATGATATCATCATGATATTCCATGAAAAATCTATTCATTAGATCCATGAAGACAGAGGGTTCATTAATCAATCCAAAATGCATTACTATAAACTCGTAATGCTCGTACATGGTTCAAAATGCTGTTTTTAGAATGTCTTCCTTCATCACACACAACTGATGATATCCTGATCGATGATCTATCATTGAGATGTATTGAACTCCATGATGTTGCTCAAATAAATCATCAATGCATGGGAGGTGATACATGTTCTTTATTGTTATAGCATTGATCTCGCTATAGTCAACGCACAACCTCATAGATCCATCTATCTTCTTAACAAAAAGGACAGGGGCTCCCCATGGAGAAACACTAGGGAGAATAAATCCGTTATTATTCAATTACTAAAGGTGTTTCTTTAGTTCCACTAATTTTACAGTGTCCATTTTATAAGAGGTCATTGATATGGGCCTTGAACCAGGAATTAAATCAATGTAAAACCCAATTTCTCTTTCTCGAGAATGCCGATGTATATCATCTGAAAATACATCAACATAGTATTTCACAATAGGATCATCCTATATTTAATCATTCATTTCCTCACACATAGTTATGTCATTCTCTTCCCCCCAAATAATATAATTTAGTTGATCTTCTGAGGGGGGATCTAGATAAGAATTAGCGGGTGACGATTCTGCACAAAAGATAAGGTACACCTTATCATCATAAAAATTGGAAAACTCTTTCTTATTACAAGAAATTTCCACATCATGGTTTGAAAGCCAATCCATACTGAGGATTATATCAAATTCAGTCAAGTGAATGATATTGAGATCTGAAGATAAAGAACATTTCTATGATTTAGTGGTTAATGATACAGAAAACATTGTTACAATGATACTTCGCTTAAGAGTTTTGACTAAAAAATCTCATGTTAAATCAAATTGGAAACATCTGATTTTCATAGCAAACTAGGAAGATATGAAGCAATGCAATGATCCATAATCAAATAAAGCATTTTCTAAACTTGAGGAAACTATTATATTACATTCCAGTACGTCTTTCAGAGCTTCAACCACGGTAGATGTGATAACATAATCTTGGCCTTGATCACTTGGCCTTTTGAGAGGTATGTTCTCCTAACGCTTAGGACATTCATTCTCACAATTACCCCTTTATCTACAATTGTATCATTCATAATCAGTAGCCTCTTTCATCCACTTGCAATCATGTGCTTGGTGGATTTTTTCACCACACTAGTAACAGACTCCCATTCCCTTCAGGTATGTACTTGGGTGTTTCTTCCCACATTTACTATAGGATGGATATTCAACTTTTCCCTTCTTCTGGTTATTTTTATTTCAAGAGTGTTCACTAGATCTCATATTCTCTTTCTTTTCATTAATTTCATAAGACTTAGAGAATTCTTTTTCTGTCTTGATAGCACATGAGAAAATATCTTCATACGATAAGAAGGATTGTAGGACCACTGCTCGACAAGATAAATGGTTTTAACCCATCAATGAAATGATCAATATTACTTCTTGGGTTACATATATAATCTGCAGCATGCCTTGCTAACCTTGTAAAGTTTGATTCATACTTTGTGACATTATCATCCTCCTTTTGCCTCAGACTCAGATATTGTCTTTCTATATCCACTCGATGGTCACGAGGAATAGTATTTTTCTAAGAATGTTTTCTTTAACTCCACCAATTTCATATTTGATACATCATCATCTTCCTTTGTGTTTTGAATCAATGAACACCATTGATCAACTTCTCTTGTGAGGCGTTAAACTATAGGACAACTTTTTCCTTTTCACTACACCCCAAGGCGTGGAATATTTTCTCTAAGGAATTATTGTATTTTTTAGATACTAGTGGATTTTTAACCCCATTGAATGTTGGTGGTTGTTTCCTCATGAAGCGATCTAATGTTGATCCTCCACACTACAGATCAGGGTGTTCCATACAGGTATGGTTATTATTCATAACCTGAGTGAGTTTTCTCAATATAGTGATAAGCTTACCAGTATAGTTATATCACCAGCTCCACTATAATTATCATGAGCAGGAGGGAAATCCCTTCATATAGGTCATGCATTAATATTGTTTCCATTCCTCCCATTAGGTTCCAATTCAAAACAATGGCATAAATTAGATTAGTTTAAGAATTAAAATACATAATTACAAACATGTAAAACACTTAATATAAATTGAACAGTTTATGGTTATAATCTATAACCAAAATGAAAAAAAATTAATTGAAGAAATATAAACTCATAAAATCTTCATAATGGATTGTAATGAAAATGATAATTATCCTAGGTATATCCCATGGGAGTGTCATAACCAAGAGTGCAGCAAGGATCGTTGTCGTGCATCCGTACCCATTCGAGTCTAGCTCAAAGCAGTGTTTTCGAGTTTTACCCCTAGGTACATCTGTGCTCGAGCTGCCTCTACCTACTCATATACTGACATGGATGTATTTCTTGGAAAAATCACAAAATCTATACAATATCAAGATTCTAGAAAGTTTGTCTATAATAATCCTAAAAGTCTATATTAGTGCTATGTGATCTAATCAGAGATTATCTAAATCTAGTTTCCAAGGTTTGAACTAAACTTCCTCAGACAAAATCTGTAACGCCCTAACCCTAGAAACACAGATTTAGTGCATTATTAAATATCATAGGCATGATCACAAAAGATCATTTATCGAAAGACCAATTAGTTTATTAGCCTTGGAAGTAACAGATACATTCATAAGGTCTATATAAAATCATAAAATGGAAATCTACAACAACATTGTTTCCACAGACAACACTGAGATCCCATAGACTATCCATCCAGGTCAATCATAATTATCTTCATCGCATCCTGGGAAAAATAAAACATAGGAAGGGGTGGGCTCAGATGCTCAGTAAGGATAACAATATAGCAAAAAAATTCATAAATAATCATAAACATTTAAGGAAATATTTTTGACTACAACAAAAGCCTTTTAAACTTGAACATTAGTATAATATGGGAACGATAAAATCAAAATAACTCCATTTACTTACTCACATTGATATTCTACTAGTCGAATAATCACATGGAATATCAATAGCTACTTTCATAATGATGAAATGAATAATTCTAGAATTCATAACCACATAGTCAATTCCATGTTTCAAGACTACAAATATGTTTTTCTCAAGGCCTTGTGCCATGAAAACAGTTTGTCTCATGAGACCTACCGATGCATTGAGGAGCTATAGCGGGATCCACCCATCACATATTAAGTCCAATGCATTCCTCATATGAAAAGGTTTAAACATAACATAAACATTCTTTTTAAAACTAACATACGAAATGTAAATAGTTTTTCCATAAACCATGAATGGTGTAAAAATAACACATCCATATTCAAACATATCACAAAACCTTCAATTTAATATGAAGGGTTTGTATCATAATAAATCAACATAAATAAGCTGAAAATCCATCAAAGGATGTTGACATAGATGAAATAAAAACATTTTTAGAGAAATATCTCTTTTTATTTTGAAATCATTTAAGAAAACATTTTTTTAGAAATTTTTTATAAGCTTGTAAGGTAACCTTTGATTATGTTATAACAGGGGAAAATAGGTGCACCCACTGTTTAAGTTAAAAAACACATTATTACCTTAATTTTGTCAAAAAGGTCATAAAGTACTTTGTTTGGAAAATGAGGGAAATATTAATTTCAAAACATATAATATCAAATAAGGGTATAAATGGCATTAACCCAGTGTCTAGTAAAAATTAAAATTGTTTTGAAATATATTTTTATGAAACATGGATGTGGATGATAAAGACATCCAGGTAGATAATTACGTATAAAATACCTTGGATAATAAAGAGATTGTGAAATTAACCCATAAATTGTAGTTTTCCTTGGTTGAGGGTAGGATAAAATCCTATATAATGAAAAAATAATGTTTATTAAATTGTACAAGAATCATATAAATTAATATGATATAATATATGATCTTTTAACAATTCTTTATTAATAATATCTTAGTATTATCATCATTTTGGGTGTTAACTGATTCGTTTTTCGTAATATGATTTGTTTCGTAAGTAATGTTTGTTATGGAAATGATGTATATTATTCATATTAATAATGATATTAAGTCTTTATACATTATTTTTAATCATCTAATAAAAATTAGTCTTGAATGGATAAGATGGGGAATGAATCTCCTCGCGTTCGTGGAGATGATAATCCATTCGTACGCATGAGCGACAATGTCATTATTTTGATATAAAAATATTATATAATTGGATGGTATATCATATATAAATAATAATTATCATGTTATATTTATAATTCACATAAATTAAACATCATTATTATATCCATACAAATAATAATGTGTTGAATAACAATTACACCACGACCTGGAGACGGTAAGCCGTACGTATGCACGTTTAGTGACATGTCATTCAAAGGATGGGTATAATAATGAATAAGGTTGTACGATATTTATAATAACATCATAATATATAGAATAAAATGGTTGAATTATTTTATAATGGAATGAACAATGAATGTTGGAGTGGAATAAGAAATAATCTTGAAAAGGTGATGAAATATTTTCATCTTCTTCGGGGTTTCCTTTTAATTTGATCAAAAGGGATCCATAGGTTGGCTTTATGAATAAAGGAAGGCCACTTGGATGAAGGGATGATAGTTGAGAGAGTATTTTTGAAGGTTTTGGCCGAGCCAAATGTCTTTGATGGTGTGAATTAGATAGAAGGGGGAGTGCTCTTTTATAAGAGGGTTGAGGGGAACCTTTTGAAAAGCTAGAAATATTATTTAATAATAAACACATTTTATGTTTATAATGGATCAAAAATGAATTATTTAAATTCTAATTTGTGGATAGGTTGAAAAACACTCAACCAATAGGTTTTAGATATGTTTGGGGAACTTTATAAACATTATATTTTATATTTTACAATTATTTTAATAGTTTGACATTTCCCATGTCTCTTTGTATTTTTATACTATATGGTTAATAAACATACTATAAACGTCTAAGATAACCCCAAGTGGTTCATTAATGATACACATATCATTATATAAGTATTTTGGCCAATACATGGATCTTTATTAATAGAATATTTATTAATAATATAATATTTTTTTAAAAACTCTCTTAGGTCAATTTTGACACTATTTGGTATTTTGTTTTTGGTAAATCAATAACATCATTATTACTTTGAAATAATTTAATCTAAAAACCCTAACATATCATATTAACCTATAAAATTAGTGTTACTCATAAAAGGTCAAAATTTACTTTTATTTGGACATTTATAATATCAATTATTTTAATATTTCATTAATTAGATAATTACTGCATCATCATTGTGTCATAAATAAACATATATAATTAATGTCTAAAAATTATAAATAAAAAACCATTATGTATTATATCTTTTTTATCTTTATAATTAATATTTATCATCGAGTTTATCTTATGTATATCTCTACATTAAAAATGTTTTACTTATTAAATTTTGATTTTAACTCTTTTATTTTTTCTATTAATAAAATAATAATAAATGTCCTAATCTAATCCAAGTAGACCTAGAGGATCATATTATATTCCTAAGGCTTTTTTTGGTCAAATTACACATATCCAATTGTATTAAGAAATGTGTTAGGGTGCTAATAATATTATTTTTACCCTTAATTTCCCTAATTACTTTTAACCGTGGTAAATAAAAGTAAAAAAGTTACTATTCACCAAAAATTCTTTTCATCTTATTAAACCACAATTTAATTAATGATATCGACCATGTGGCTTGGATTTTTGAAATTTAACTCATAGAAGAGGTAAAAAAATGTTTTCTGTAAATTCTCAAGTGCTCATTGGAGGTGGGTTAAAGATGGTAAAAAGTTAAATAAAATTTTTATATATTAAATTTATAATAAACTGAAGCCAATGAATTAAATTGAACATATATAGGTATTATGTATCAATTTAGAGGTAAAATTAATTTAAATAAAATAATTAGTTATTTTAATAAAAATTATATTTTAAACTATAACTCATCATTTTTCAGTAGTCCTTAAAAATAGAATATTTTTAGAAAAATACCAAAAATTCTCCCTTAGCTAATTTCAATATTCTAAATCCAAAAACGAAGTCCATTTTGAAAGATAAAATTTATAAAATTTCAAAAAGTTTGTATTAATATTCATAACGGCTAGTTTGACTGGTTGTGGTGTGTTAGAACTCGGTGTTGCGTAAAACACACGCTATTGTATTATTCAAAGAGAAGTTTACGATAGAAGCTTGGGGTGTTACACCACTAATGATTATAAGAGTAACAATTTAAAAAATTCCTAATAATATATTTATAGTGCATCATATTTATGTTATTGAAATTATTATAAATAAATATATCATTTATTTTAATTTAAATGCACCAGCCAATGGCTACCTCATCCTAACCTCTTGTAATAACCATCATTAGTCTATTATAATAGTAATCCCCAAACACTAAATTAATCCATTGTATAATATTTCCAATATGAGACTCTGTTCAAGTGGTATTTTATTTAATTATAAAAACATTTCAAGTGTGATATAAAATATATTTAATATAAAAATAAATCCTAATTTGGGAAAAGTAGCCCTCAGAATCCAATGCCATCTTATCACCTGAATCTGAAAATATTCATTTATATATATCAATGTAAAAAATGGAAAAAATAGAGACTCTTAATTATTTCCTCTTTTAAATATTTTCATCCATTAAAGAAAAAATCCTGGATAATGTGGGTATAATTCACCTCCATCTAGCTCTACCACCCCAATGTGCTCGCCTGCAATCTCACATACTTCCATAGAACATGAACCAAAGTAATGTTCATACCAGATAGGATCATATACTCCCATTAATTGATTATCACTCAGTAATCCAAGAAGATGGGTCCATCTTTGATGTCTAGATACCCCTAGAAAAAGTATGTGTATGATCATGCAAGTATCTTCTCTACTTGTACACATCGAATATGCTTTGAACCAACTTCAATAGTTGAGGTAAGGCTATGTGGTATGAAACCACACAAACACTCTGTAAAATTCCAAATGTCCTAATGAACCTATATGATATCTTACCTCTACAGTTGAATATCTGTAATCATTATCATAGGGGATCTTTGAAAAACATGGGGTCTATGCTCAATCTCAAAGGGACACTGACATCAATCTGTATATGATTCCATCTAACTCGAGGTCACCTTCATCTAGTCTTGGATCACCTGGACATTATCTATCATCTCCTATCCCATTTCTGTCTCAATTAGAGATGCATCATCAGTCTTATCACAACATAATGGTGACATTCATTGTCTCCTAAACAGTTCCTCAAAAGTTTAACTTTTAATAGTAGAATGGAATATATTTTTATAACAGTAATTACAATAGTAAATTGATTCTCCCATATTAATGCTATGTCTGAAAAAAATCTATCTGAATTCCCATTAATACCTGGATAGTACACTCTATCATTCTATCCATTAGGGGTAAAAATGTTTTACTCATCCTCAAGTGGGTCAGGAATTCCTCAATAAGCCTCCCAATTGTCATGAAATTAACATCACATCAATATTATTAAAAATCATCAAAGTAATACCATAGAGTAATATAATATCCTTCATGTACAACTCCCCCACCCTCTCCCTCGAACTCGAATCCCTGATATAAAGGATGTGTTCTCACTTGGTTTGTCGATCAACTATTACACAGATGGAATCATGGCCACTGATTTTCTATTGAGGACCTATAGGAAATTCCATTTATTTTTTATCTTGTTTCCACTATGTTGTCTCTAAAGTCTATAAAAACAAATTTTAACCAACTGATCATCCATCACCTACTAACATTCGAGAAATTAGAGAAAAACTAGGCCATGGTCTTCCTCATTCCAGCGAACCAAACCTGCCACATATGGTATCTATAAATCAACCATTCACTGGGATGTATAGGTAATGGATATGTGTGAAACTCCATCATTACCCCTATATCATCATGACCAATCCCTCAATCCATTTTGAGAATAGTATGATGTGATTCCTTATGATGGTCCATTTTTTCCCTTTTATATGGTTAATGTGGTCACCTATTGCATATCATGTTTTATCAAATCCTTAAAAACATAAGAAAAACATGATTAAACATTCATTACATGTTGGTGATTTGTATATGAAATAGAAAACATTGTATTTAATTGAGTTGATAAATAAATTGACTTAAAATAATAAGTGAATATTTTTTAAGAGAATTAGTTTATCTATGGTTATTACATGGGGTGGATTTGATAAATTTCTTTTTAAATTATTTTAATTTCATTAACATGATAATAATTCATTCAATGAATTAAATTTATCTCGATAAATTATTAGTATAATACTTTCACATACAAATTATAATCACAAATACACTTAGACGATAATTTTCATGATCTCTCCATGATAAAAGATATTATTAAAACACGAAATGTGTGGAGATAAATTTCAATACAGAAGTGGAATAAAGAAAATAATTGAAAGAAAATATCAAGAAAATAATTGATTGAAAATTATTAAAATTAGAAATAACATCAAATACATACAATTTCAGCTCCATCTAATCAGCAATTTAGTTTTTTATCCCTCTATTGAGGTTATTCAATCATTTGAATATTGAAGTAGACTCAATGGGAATAATTAGAGAAAACAACAAAGAAATAATGATCACCCTAATGTTAAGTAAAGAATTTAAAATTTTAAATTTGAATAGATTAACCCCCTTATGAAAATATATAATAATAATACTAATAATAATATTATAAGTGAATTAAAAGAAATATTGTTAATAAATTAATGTGATTTGAGAAACGTACAAATGAAAAATAAACACATGAAATGAAAATGGTTGTGTAATAATAAAATTCAAATAAAAACATGGATTATCCATTTACATCACCACAACAACATTAAATAAGAATATTAAAGTCCTAGGGTAGTGTATCTGATATAAAATTTTTTCTACATTAATTAGGGTAGTCAATATTACAATGACATAAAAGTAAATTGGAATCTTTTTATGTTGACCAAAAAATTATGAAAGATCCACACCTACTATTTGGAATTCAATTATTACAATGAATATGTAAAAATCATTAATATCCATATAATAGAAATATATTCTTCTATGATTCATATAATAATTTAAAAAATTTCATTCCAATTAAATCATCTATTTTGATTTTATAACGAAATTGGGGATCAAAATTTATGGGCCTTCAAACCTGGTAGACAAATTAAATATCAAATTTGTCTCTAGTGATATCCTTGAAAACATGATAATTAATTCTGTCCATAGTGTCGTTAAATGAATAACATAATTTCAAATTAACAAATTCAAAATTTTAGCTTCATTGGGCATGATTTTAGGGTCCATATTTACATAATGGGCCATATGCCCATTATTCTTTGTCCAGAAATTGTTGTGTTCATTGCAGAAAGATCCATCTCCCATTATGATTAATCAACTAATCCTAAAATATTAAATGTTCCAAACCGAGTTTTCAATATTTTTATAAAACATTAAATTCATATAATAATCAAAAGGAATTCCATAGTTGGATGATTAATTAGGCAGAAATTTAAACATTAAACCTGAATTTCATAATGATGTTAAATTAAATTAAATTTATGAATTATAATAAAATTTGTGTTTATAAAAATTGAAACACAATAGTGGGAAGATTTAAAAAATGAATATAATCCTATCTTGGTGGTTGATCACACCCCATGGTTATTTTCTCTAATCCCTGGAAAAAATTATATTAAAAATATTTAATAGGTTTCACTTTATGAAAATATTTAACATACAATTCTGACTAAAATACATCATGCCAAAAAATCATGAATCTCATCCACATAAATTCTTAGAAGATATTTTTAGAAGAATATCCCAAGCTGAATCCCATTATTTTTTTAAAATTCTTCACCTTATTTCATACTATTTCAATTGGGCATATTGACATAGTTTGTATCTCTAAATACCTAAGCACATTTTCTTATTCATGTGGAATCTAATGTATGTTTATGGCGGGAATGACATTAAAAATATTATTAGAATCCATTTATTTTATTTTATTCAATATTTTTTGTTTTATTGATTTTGGTTTCTATAAACACAATATAGATCAAAAAAATAAGTGCATGAAAGAAAAAATGGTGTCATGATCCCCATATCCCAAACTCAACACATATATTCAATTTCATGATAAAAATAGAGTTCTTAAGCCCTACTATGGGAATGGAAGCTTTATAGTTCTTATCCCAATGTATTGAAAACCAAGCAATTGGAAATCAAATTTCCCTATGATGACAATATTTTATTTTTAAGGTAATCAAATTAGAATAAATTTTACCAAAAACCAAATGAAATGATAAATGGGACCAAAATAATCAACCATACACGAAAAATACAATATAAGTGCATTGTGACATTATGATTCAGTGAATGAAAGTATTAGAACTAAAAATCACATTGGATATCTGCACATTCCAAAAACTATGCTCAATAGCGTACAAATGCATTAAAATTATAATCCAGGAAATGATAGTCATTTTATATTCAGTTTTCATTATTACCAACATAAAAAACAAATGAAATGAAAATAAATTGATTTCTTTCATTGAATTGAATTTTTATCATAAAATCCCCAAAACATTAAAACAAATATTTTCAATCCCCATAAATTATAATGACATTGCCTTTAGTGTTTAATGTGAACAGAAGAAAGAGATTAGAATTTTGAATATATATGGGTGATGTGAATTTTAAATGAAATAATGGAAAAAAATCACCTAGTTCAAAATTGATGACTGATCAAGAAGAAATTGAGCACATTGTATTTATATCATAAGAATACTCATTGACGATGATTGATGTTTGGGTATTAACATTATAATACATGGATTTCATTTGGAAAAAATAAAATGTTGTAGCTTCTTATTCTCATACACAAGAAACATTAGATAACTTAGGAATCCTGAAAGGGTTCTCATTGGCAATAAAAAGGGAAAGAAAAAATTTACCTATTTATTTAAAAATTCATAATATTAAGTCAATATATATGGAGAATATAGATTGCCTCATATAATACGCATTGTTTAATTTCCCTATGTCGACATGGACCCTAATCCAATTTCTTTTCTAGTTTATTGTTTGGATAACATAACTCTTCCAGTATTTATTTTTTATTGAATTACTCAATGAATGGTTTCAACTTATAGCCAATTACAATGAATATATGACCACTTGAGGGGTCTTGAATCTCTACTACATAATTTTGGAACATATGATACAATTTATAAGGCCCAGACCGTCTTGACATTATCTTTCATTGATGTAAATCATGTTTGGAACTATATAAGAAAACAAATTTTACCTAGTTAAAATTATTTTAATTTTAGATTCTTAGATTGGATGGATTGGACTCAAGATTTTGTTATCGCTGATTTTTCATAAGTGTCAATCCCATGATTCTTTGGTTCTTTAATTTCTAATTTCCTCATTGTTTTAGAAAATAAATTTTAAAGTACATTATTTTGATCACCTTTAATGACATATGTTCAATTTAATTTATTAAATGGAAATATTTTTCACTTATCATTCTATAAGATGACATGAATAGGATATTTTTTAAGCTTTTGTGATATTCCCTAAGGGAGTCATTGAGTTTCATGGGATAATACTACATTGTGGGATTGATACATTTTCCATAATTTTCTTAATTTCCATAATTTTCAACTCAGCAATACCATTTATTTGAGGGTGTTAGCTAGTGGATAGGTTATGCGAAACACTATACATAGACATGAGTGATAAAAAGGTAGGGTTGATTAAATGGGATACACTATACATAATGATAGCAATAGGAATCCCAAAACAGGATAAGATATGCTCTTCCAGGAATAAAATAACAACTTAATTAGTATTTGACTTAGTGGGAATGGCCTCGTCCCATTTAGAAAATTATTCTATAACTAATGGGATTTATACATAGCCCCTATAGATTGGTAAGGGTCGCATTAAATAAATTCCCCAACAGCCAAATACTCTGTCAATGCTAGTGGGTTTATGTGGAATTTGATTTATTTTTTGTTATCGATACTAATTTCTAACATTTAAGAAAAAATTGGACGAATGTGAAGTAATCATTAGCGAGGATAGGATAATTTAAAAAACATTTTTCATATTTTTAGTTGTTCATTACTTGAATAGTGGCCTACAAATGCCTCTTCATCATAGAAATTAATAATGGACTCCTTCTCATACTCAAGAACACATATCATAATGACTTGATCACGAAAAAACATGAAGTGGTATGGATCATCAAAAACATAGTGTTTGATATCACAATGGAATTTTCTATTATCATAGTTCATGGTGGATTTGGTAATGATACCAACAACCAAGTAGTTTTCTATGTTAGCATACCATAAGAAATCACTCATGGAATCAATGTGGTAATTGGGAAATAAATGAGATAGAGATGGGTGATATGATTTTTCATTGAGTTCCAACCTATAGTGTTGATCAGCTACAACATTTTAAAAAGGATATTTATAATTTATGGTTATATGAAACTCATAAATATTAATTACCAACCAAATCAATGTAGCCTTTCCATCTTGTTTCTGAAAAATGTATTTTACAACTAGATGATATTTGAAAAAATGGGGGTCCTTAGAGATATGAAATATATTTTTTAAAAGCCAAAGGTGTGGTAAGTAACTATTTATCAGTGGTTCTATAGTTTATTTATTCCTCATTTAATGATTAAATTTATAATAAATGACACATGGTGTTTTACCAAAACGTTGTCATACTACAAATCCTACGACAGATTCACTAACATCCCAAAATAGTTATAATGGAATGTTATAGATTGTATCTTGCATGATATTTGGAGATATAAGATATTAATTCATAATTGAGAATTATTTTCCATATCATTATGTCCAAAAAATGGAGCATCTTTTACCAAATGAGCACAAAGTGGTCAGTAAATGGACCTGAAATTACTAATGATCATTCTATAGAAACCAAAATGTCAAAAAAGGTTCCTACAAACATGATATTGTTCAAAGTGGGAAGGTTAATAGTGATGTTAACATTTACAATATCATCATCAATCCATTTATCGGAGACTGGATGGACTAGATCACGTTGTAATTATTCAAGGAAATGACATTTTCCAATTTGCGATTGGATTATTATCCTCACTTCTAGAAATAACTCTTTCTATATTTATTATTAATACTTTAAAAGTATCCACAAATATGGATAATTGATCCATATTGGCTTCTAAAAAATCCACCACATTGTTAGAAATGATTTCCATCATGCACTGCTATATGGTACCAAGGGCATTGCATAACCCAAAGGGCTTGATTTAGATGGAAAAAGTGCTGAATAGACTGGTGAAGTATGCTTTTACATGATATTATAAGGAGAAAACAATTTTATTATACACTAAAAATCTATCTAAGATGTAGTAGTTATTATGACCTTCATCTCTCTCAATGACTTGATGAATGATGGTAAATGGGAAACTGTCTTTCTCATTGAATGAATTTAAATTTTATACTCACAACAGACTCTCCATTATCAACTAACACTTTGGGATAAGATCACCAGCCACATTGGTAATCATAGTTATCCTAGAATTCTTTGGAATAACATTAATTCGGATTACCCACTCACACTCACCATTGGGGTAGGTGATACATTATTACAAAAACATAAGAAGTTATTTCCTTGCCCCGTCCATATGGTTGGTATTGAGTCGCTATTGATGTTTTTGACATGGTTAAGGGTCAGATTCTAGAATAATCCTATATGTTCCAATGAGTCGGATAATCCAATTAATATCATAAAGGATCCATCCAATTTCTTCTTTATGATTTCCAAGGATATCTAGAAGCATCCTTTCAAGATTTTATTTAAGAGAGGAATAAATGAAAACAAGAATGTTTTTATCTGATTGTAATAATTAATACATTAGTGATGAAGGTATGACCATAAATATGGTATCATATTTTTTAACATGTTCAAAATAAAAAAGGTACTTTTCATAAAAATCAAGGTTTTATTCCAAATTTCATAAAAGAATTTGTTCCTTTTGAAAAGAATTTTTAGTCGCCACAATAGATTGATCAGTTTCAAGAATTCATATGGACTTAATTTTGTTTATTTCACCGATGGTATCATTTATTGGTGAACCAAAAATTGGTCAAAGGATCCATTTTAAATATATGAAATCTAATTACTCAAATTTCCCACTAAGGAACAATCGAATTCAATGTCATCTTGACATATACATCCTCCAATGAATCCTCGATGTTATTATGATTAAAAATTAAGATAACCTGTCCAATTTTCCATATGTATCTCTTCATCATCCATAATTTTTGTGTTTTCATTTTAGATGCTTAAATTGACGATCAAGTATCCAATGGTTATTGTCATTTTCACATTCCTTACACGGATGACTGGTTTTATTGTTAATAAGAAGGTAAAACCTAGGGTGATTTGTGTTTTCTCCCTAGAACCTAATCTTATGTGATTCTCTAGGAGAATGAATTCTTCATGGTAAATTAAATATTAATATTTCTCCAAAATAACTCTCAAAATCCTCTTTCGAACATAAACTCTATGACGGGAATCTAGCATTGTGACAGAAGATGGTCAGGGAGCTTCATGACTAAATTGACAATAAATAGTATATTGAATGAGTTTAAAACTACCTCATAAATCATAAAGGGAATTGATAACATTGTTTTCCCCTAAACCCACATTAATTTATATACATCCTGGATCCTTTAAGCCGGTTAAAATTGTACCATTATTTGTGGTACTCGCATTTGAATAAAAAAGGACATGGTTATGATGTGGAAATTTTCTCATTAAAAGAAAAAAGTTCATTAGGAAATTTGATTAGGAAGGAATTGTTTGGATTTCAACAATAAGTTTAATGTACAAATTAAAAATTTAGTAGATTTCACATAATATTTTCTTCATTTTTGGTTTATAAATTCCTCTCACACATTGGGGGAGGGGAGAAATTTTTTTCCCTCTTTTGTGAGTATGTGGATCATTCACATTATTAATGAATTTTTTAAAACCTGAGGGTGTTTATTAAACATTTTCATGTGATATTTGTGTTTTTATAGGTTCTAAAATGTTTTTATTATATTTTTCAACAGATATCCTACTCGATAAGACTGTTATAGATTTTAGATGTTTTTGAGAGGGTTGTTGGTAACTTGATTAGCCTTTAATTTTTTGAATGGGATAGCCTGAGTATGAATGGACAACTCTTTTTATTTTACCGTTTTTTAATTATTGATTATGATATATTAATTATGAGTTCATTTATTCTAATTTGATACACAAAATTTAAAGGATTATTGTAGGGAAAAAGTGGATAGTTGTTTATTCTTGTAGTCTTATCCCAGGAGGATACTTTGGTTGTTGGATAAGATATAGAATGGGTTGTGGGATAAGTTGTTGATAATAGAAATAAGGATGTTTGTATTGAACTATTTGTTCTTGAAACTGATTATAGGATTGAAAATTATTATAAGGGTAGTGGTTTAGGAATTTCCCCAGTTAGTTGTCGATGTTCCGTCTAATGGAAGCACAAATGGTCATTATACTATAGATTGAAAATGTTTTAGTTCTGCTGTTTTTTAATGTTCAATGAATTTTCCCCTAATGATGGTCCTCCTAAAATAACATCCATGTTATAATTAATTTTAGGATAACTATCGGTCTAGTGTTCATGTTTGTCCAAAATTGTGAAAATAGTCTCAATAGTTTTGAATTCATGTAGCTACCAAAGATTAATCTCCCCAAGGATCCTAGTGAGTACTGTATGTTATTATCTAAGGATTTCCTCTATTATATGATTTTAAATTCCACCCTAGTTGGGTAGATAATATCAATAAGGTGATTTTTCTCAAGAATGGTTTATCTCATCAAGAATTTATAAATACTCATATAACGAATTTTGGAGTTTTTTTTGAATGGTCAACTGCACATCATGTTAATAATGTTTTTCTTTTTTTCCCTAACCATTCATAGAAAAATCTCATGTGTTATATGTTTTATAATACATGTCCAGGTACCATGATTAATTTCTCCTAGAACATTTCCTTGTTTTAAATAATGTATTTGCCTCTTATTTTTAGAAAAATTGGATTATATTTTCAATTGTAACTGTTTTTGATGGGGGAAGTATTTTTTGTATAATTATAATTGTATTTGGTACCATGAGAGAATATATGCTGGTATACATTGTTTTGACCAATTATTTTCTCTATCATTAATATGAAAATGAAAGAGTCTCATTTTATATGATTCAATTTCAATTAAAGGGGATGTGGTTTGGAAAATGTCATTTAATTATTTAATGTTAATGTATGGAATATCAAAATCCATACCATTAAAGGTTTTATGGTGGTTTAGTAAATTCGATTGAAATCATATTGGGAATATATTATGGTATTATAAATAATTTAAGAGGTTTAATTAGACCATGTAAGTGTGAGGTTATAATTCATGGTCTGATTAATGGCATTCACTATGTTTAGGGTTTCATCATTAGGATTTTCATTTTTGTTCCCACCCAAAATTATGAGTTTCATTTTTTGAATACCTTCCACTAGAATGGGATAAAGGTTTTATTCCAAAGTATTAAGTACATTATTATCTAATGCATAGAGACCTCTATGTTTACTGGAATCCCTATCCCTATGTTTATCCACTAAAATTAGATGATTTTGATGGTCACAAGTATAGATAGACATGCCCAAAAAAAGAAACAAAAATAAATGGAAAAAGATAAGATAAATTGGATTGGAAAAAATAAATTAAGGATAATAGAATGATTTTATAAGGTGAATTACATGGGTCATTAATAAAAGTAGAAAAATTTGGTGGAAACTATATTTACCCATGTTATAAGGTTAAAGTGATCCCGTGTCACACAAATTGGATTATCAAATACTCAATGACCTAAGGAAAAACCTAAAGGAACATTAATTTTACAAGGTTCATTAGGCTATGTAGTGGCCATCTTGGGTTTTAATGGATGTAATAATAAAATATTTTTAAAAACATAAGTGAACTCTATTTAACAGAAAGTGTTTATCCTATGTTATTCCTTGGGTTGGATTGGATGAATTTATTTTTAAATTATTTCAATTACGCATTCTCGAGTATAATTCATTCACTGAAATCAATTTACCCCCATAACATATTTATTTTACACCTTCACATAAACATTATAATCACATATACAATTATACTATCATTTCATAAGAAATTCATCACAAATGATCTTATAGCCCCTGAAATGTGTGGTGATAAATCTCAATTATGAAAGGGAACAAACAAAATCATTGAATGAAAATATGAACAATATATTGATTATGAATTATTAATATGATAAATAACATCCAATAAATCCCATTTACTCTCTCTTGGATCAACATATTAGACATTTACCCACTTTAATGTTATTCTATCAATGGATATAGGATGTAGACTCACGAGGGTGTAATTAGAGAAGAAAAACAATGAAATAATGAACAATCCACCATTTTGCGAAGAACATCACAAAATTGGACATGAATAGATTCACTGATTAAGTAAAAAGAATACAAATTTAATGAATAAGAATAGAATAAGAGATTACTGTCATATGTTATTAATAAATGTATAAAATTTAATGAACATAGATCTGAAAAACAAATATATGAAATGAGATTTGATGTGTAAAAATATAACTAAAAAAACCATGGATGATCCAATACCTTCACCACTACAAAATTAAATATGATTATTATGAGACTATGGTAGATCACCCAAAATTAAATTCATTACCCCATTAACTAGGGGACCCAAACAATGTTGTGAGAAAAAAGGAAATCAGAATCTTGCAATGCTGACAAGGAAATCCACCTAAATTCGCTCCCTATTTATGTTGAATTATGGAATTCATGATGGATGAATATTTGATTTTCACAGAGTATAAATATATTCACCAAGGTGTCATATAATTTATGTAAACATTTCATTCAAATTGGAGTAGGAACTCATAGTTAATTATGATTTTGTTTCCTTAAATTTTTGGGCCTTCAAATCTTTCCCATAAATTACATTTCCACATGGGCTCCCTAGATATCATTGAAAACAGGTGAATTCATTCTAGAATCAATTGAATGAAATTTCACCCGTAATTTTTTGTTAATGAAGATATTATTTATTCTTTTTTGGGATGGGTTTTTGGGATCTAATTTCACATGATGGACCTATGGCCCATTATTCTTTTTCTACAGATTTATGTGTTACTTTTCAAAAAAATATACCTCTTCCCTAAAGGTTCATCCATTGTTCATAAAAGAGAAAATGGTTAATACAATGTGATTAATAATATTAATTAAAATAAAACTCATTTAATAAATATGATGAATTCCACATGGAGATGATTAATTGGAACCAAATTGACACATTAATCAAGGATTTCCTAATGATGTGAAATGAAGTAAATTTTTTAAAATAAAATAAAATTAGTGTTTGTGGATATGGAAGCACAACAATATTATGATATAAACAATAAATATTATCCTCTATTGACAGCTAATAAATTATTTACTTTATAAAATTCATAGAGTTAATCAATTGTGGGGTATTTGTCAATGTAGGACCTCACAGTCTAGGAATCCTAGTTAATCGTCCCTCACCTGATAGATAATTGGTGGAGTCAATCCATCAACTGAATAAATGCTCCACACCTCTCATTAACTATGGTCAGTTATAAGGAATATATATATTGAAATTCCTACTCTACCAAATGTGAACAGGACATCCTGACCTTGGAATCTATAACCATGTCTACCTTCCAAACAGTATAGAAAATATCATAGTCCTAGTACTATAAGTGGTCAAATCATCAAATTCGAATCTGGATCTGATAACTCTACATAAATAAAAACATGTTACTCAGATGGTCTGAGAAGACAACAATGTAATCTCCCAGAATATAGTGTCTAAACATCCTTAGGCCAAAGAAAACTACTTCCAACTATATGTTGTGATTCTCAATGTTCTGATCCTGGGGTTAGAACAACCTCAACTAATATGTTATAACTACCTTCCTCTACATAAACACACAAATGATACTAGCTCATGATGCATCACAATACACTATGCACACCATTACGACCACTATTATTGTAAAAAATTGGGCACTATTTAGCCTCATTCTAAACTCATCAAAGGATATAAGACACAACTCAGTACTGGTAAATGAAATCCATTTTATGTTATTGTATTTAAAGGGGATTCAATCAGGGATATGTCTTCTATGAACCTCTGGTAGTACCCCCATTAATATTTAAAATCAACATACCTTATACACACTCTTAGATGGATTCCAAGAAATCACTCAATCAATATTTTCATGGTCCACAAATTTTCCAGGGTTAAAAATTATGTTTTCTAAAAATTGAACATTATGGATCCTAAACTAGAACATCAAGAAATGATCATAAAGATAGTTCTCTCGAATAAATTGTAGGCAAATACCCATGTTTTTTTTGTTCTCTTCAACTGCCATAGTGTTGATGAGTATGTCATCAATGATGAAACCCAAAAATTAGTCTAGGTATGGATGTAATATATATTTTTTCATATCTATAAAAGTAGTTGGGGAATTCATTACCACGAAAGGCATCACCAGAAAAAAATGTCCATAACAACATCAAAATTTCATGTTCAGAATATTAGCATCTAAACCACTCAACTAGTTGTATTTAAACTAAGGATATATCTTTTAAAACAATATCCTAGATCAAAACAGATCAATGAGTTAACTAATCAAATAATGGTTACTTTTGCATTAACATTTAATATTTTAGGTGATGATAATCAATACAAATCCTCATACCCTAAAATTCCCTATTCATGAACAACGTTATAGATACCATAGGGGGCGCATGGGTCCTGATGAAACACTTATCTCATAGGTCCTACAACTACACATTAATATTTTTGTGCTCCAAACGGGACATGAGATAGGATTTACAATTTATATGAGTGGTATTGATGTGAAATTCGATGTGAAACCCCAATCTCTGGCCTTGGAGGGATTTCTCGAACATCCTCTAGGAAGACGTTTATATAATCATCCATGACTAGAGGAACCTAGATACATAAATAGATAGCTGTTCCAATTGTTAATATCACAGAATAAATGGGTGATGAGTTTTATATTCCTATATTAAAGACCCACTTTCTCCTTCATTTGATCTTTCATTCCAAAAAATGATAATCTTATCACATTTTTTTGAATGCATATAACTCGATGAAGGTAAAAGACGATATTATCACAGACTATAGAAAACTAGATTATATCCTAGATGATTTTATGTGGACTCCTCATGATGAGTAATATGTCCCAAAAGAGACACACTCCACCAAAAAATAACTCACACTCATGGTAGATTATCAATATTGAAGAAGTGTTCCCCATAAGAACCTCAAGAAAATTATGTTTGGGTAATGACTAAACAAGGAAATCCAACTCCCACACCAAGAGTAAGGAGATTATGGAATGACACAAACTACTGTCTACTTGTAGTAAATAAATAGTAGAATAAAAAAATATTGTATAGATTATCATCTTGGGAGATTTTAGTTGATAAACCTCCATGGATAACAACTTCCCACAACACCTAATGTCATTTACCAATGCGTGGAATTGTCCTCCTAATGGTTGTATGGAAGGATATCATAACGTAATACACCACTAGAAGATCCTCATATGGGATCCACGAAAACTCATATTGATGATCTACCACCCTAGGGGCCACACCTCGAGAACTATGTTATGGTTGCTTCCTCTTCTATGGCTATCTTCTAATCTATATCTTCCTTAATCTGTTTTTTCTGAAGGGAAATCATGTTTTATATGACATTAGCCATCATATTTACATAATAATACTTTTTTGAGATACCTTGTCCCCTTTCATGGTCCCTATGACTCAATACCACATGCCTTAGTTCGACTTTGGGGATATATTATATGCTTTGAAAATGCAGAGTAGATCCTAGAAACATTGATTGATAACATGCCCCTTGAAAGCCTCATACAGTTCCCAATACAATGAATTCCTCTAATAGTAAGTTGTCCATCACCAGTTACATCCCTATAAATCGATATTATATGGTAATTTATAGGTGTACAACACTTGCATGGATGTGTCTATGGAGATGTAGTTGAATCAATTGTGCCTGGAAGAAACCATTCAATGGAGTACCATATAAGGTTAGTGAACATCATCAAATACTCAGAAACATTCATCTACCCAAGATGCATCTGGAATATTCCCTAAATTTCAAATCATCCGAAGAACATTAGGTTGTACTCATCACTAAATAGATGTCATATGTTAGACCATAATATTGTAGACTCATCATGTTTCTACGAAACTAGATTCCAATTGTACCAAGCTGCACATTTGAAAACATTGACTTCTAGATCAATAAACGAATTAAACATTGTCTGCACATGCTTCAAATATTGTATCACTAACTGAAGCCAATCCTCCACTACTTATTGATCATGATCACCATGGAATCCTAGAATTTCCTAAAACTATAGGGCATAGTGTTTAGTAAGCTTTTAAACGTCATTAGTATACTTTACATGTATAATATTCTTCTATAATGGTGGTGGGGCTTCCATCATCCCTCCAAGATGAATGAACTTGTGATATGGACCTTGTATTAAGGCCTCATCACTGATTAGATCATCATGAAAATACTGGACCAGTAACATGGATGGATTTAATTATTGAGGCATCATTAATATTAAAAAATATATACAATATTTAGGTGACATATATGTATGGGTTTCTATCAATATTGAAAGTCAAAGGACTCAATAATATATGAAACATGTACCAATGATTCCTATAAAAAATGTCTCAGTATTCTTAGTCGACATTCAGGTAGTCAAATTATAGGTGAATTGATATATTAGATTCCACAGAAACAATGGGTTCCCAATCTAGAAATGAAAACCTAAGATACATTGACAATATTTACATAAATCCCCAACCAGGTCTCAAATGTGTCTGAAAAATGAAACACCATCGAGAGGTCATGCCATCACTAATAATAATTTTCAATGATCCAACCCACCAAGGCCCAAATGGCCTTCAGAATAATAGGTCGTCATATCCCCTAGAAATCCTCCATATGCTAGGGGCCAGTGATGTGATCCAAAATAAATAGCTATATTTGGAGGTTTTTTCTAGATGTACATATACACAAAAACAAAACTATCACCATATGTAAATGTAGAGGAATGATAATAAAAGATAGTAAAATTTAGAAATCAAAATATGTAATCAATAACACCTATGGAATTAAAAATAGTGAGATTGTGAAATATGAAATTTAATTGGTAAAATACCAAACCAACCAAAAATTATATCCCATCATTACAATAAATGAAACGAAATTATCAATGTACATGGATACAAATCTCTATGGTCTACCAACATACACGGTCTATGAACCTGAGTAACCCTATGATCCTCTAAAATCACCATAAATCAATCCATCATCATCATATGGAATAAGATGTTTGGGAAAATCACAAATGGGGGTGATATCATACAAAAAAAGCAATAAAAACTAATATTAAATATGGATAAACATTATAAATGAAAGAATTAGTCAGCTTATCCCAAATAATAATTGATATATACACACCTACAATGATATATAAGCTCATTAATGAATCCTTTATAATAGAGAAAGGGGATCTCTACTTCACATCCCATCCCAATATGATGAGTCTTCCTGTAACTCTAAAAGATTATAATTGATATCTAGAATCACACATGTATACCCAAAGAATTAATTATTTTGTGAGTAAGCACCTATACACTATGTTACACTATAAAGGAGGGAAAATATTCAAATAAAATATCCATGACCTTGTGCCCTAGGGGGACCACTAAGGATGTAGAGGACTGAATCCCCGGTCTGTCAGGGGTACCACAAAGTAGGTAGAGGACTCAGACCCTAGACCACTATAGGGTTCCATTATGTATGTATATAACCCATGACCATGTTTTTATAGGGGGATCACTTTATTAATTTGATAACTAACTACATATCCTATTGGGTGTACCAATCCATAGTTATTAGACCACCGCCCTAGTCATTTTTGGTCGTACCTCTTAGTTAGTAGAGATCCTCCACACTAGTCCATCAGGTATAGATATCATTAGGTGGAGGAATAATTTCCTAATATATTATGTTTTACCACTCTCTTGGAATAGGATTGTGTGAAAACCCCTCATTATTATGATATGGTGCTTTCAAACTTCAGTCTCTCTCTGTATTAGGTAGGATCACTTCCATCATCAAACGTTTTGAATTTAATGTTCACACTCTAAACATCACACATGGTATATAATGAGATATAACAATGTACAACAACATGTTCTACATGAACATTAACCCGATATTGGACAATAATAGGACTAAATATCATTACAAGTGATTGAGATAAGAGAGATTTAAATTTCACTAATTATTACATGACATGTAAGGGGGAAACACAATGTGTGGCCACAAGTGGACAGCTGGAGATTTTCTCTCCATCAAACGGATCACTATCCACATACCACCACTTGAAATGTATGTGTTCTACCTGGTGTGTTTTGGACACCATGGGATGATCCATGTGATCATTTTAATTCTCGTGTTCTTCAATTCGTGTCTGGGTACCTAGTCATGCTCAGGTACCGACATGTGACCTTGTAACCCAAGAGTACACGACATGTCCTCCAACATGGGGTTATAATTGTGTACACATGAAACACATCCGGGATTCTTGGAGAGTTTCACATTGTATGTATCCGACCACATAGTTTTTTTATGGCTAAATTTTTTAAGAAGTGTTATCCTATGTATATTGGTTATTAAATAGTGTGTTTTTATTTCAATACACACTAGGTAGTTGGGATTTCAAAGAATTAATGGTTATTCATTATTCATCTAGATCCACCACTCCCCCAAAAAAATATTCTTCCACCTGAAATTTTTTTATTCCCATCAGGCCGTCAATTTCATCCCATTAGTAGCAAGAAACTAGATTCAGTTGATCTGCATGAAACATGTACATTGTTAGACACCCCACCTGTCATTTCCACTAGGTCCCAGATCTTAGATCCAAGGGATTTATCACCCTCACCCTAAAATCTATCCCAATCCATGATATAATACACTATATCTTTATTTCAAATGAATCATCTATAAATTCGGGTGTCTCATCGTGCTCAATCATACTCCGAAATGTCGAACTGTGACCTTTTAGGCCAATGGTAAAAATCAGAAAAAAATATGGGGGGATCCACTATAACATGGATGATAAACATAATTGTAAAATAATTATCACTGAATTATTTTGAATTGGGGAATCTATACTAACATCATTGAATAAGAAATGTTAATTAATTGAGTAAAAGTTTAATTTAACAATGGGGATCATGTGAATGGTGAGAAATAATTGAAAAAATGTATGAAGATTATACTCATGCTTTATGAATATAATCCAAAACATAGATACCATCATTGGTGATTCATACATAAAATTTGGATTTATATTTCAAGAAAAAAAATTCAAATTTAATGGGTAAGACCTATTTTATTTTCTATATATCGAATCTCCTTAATCAGATCAACGAATTTCATCTTATCTCGACTCACCAACAATGGTCTTCAGATATCGTCTCAATAATCACTCTTGGATATGTGACTAACCCTAGTTTAATTTAATAATAAAAATTAATAGAGGATTAGAATTATGACATTTAAATAAAAAAATAAATATGTAATTTATTTTATTTTAAATGCACCTACCTATAGTTTAAAAATTATAACATTTTTAGTTGATAAACAAAAGTTAATTCCTATAGTAATCCATGTGGTCTTGACTCAACTGTGGTCACAAATTTTTGATCCGATGATAGATTCATTATATAATCCCATTTCATTGAAATTTTTTTTAATAATGATATAAAACATATTTAATTATTTTTTTAAATTTATTTCATGTTATGTATGCTCACAATCGTGATTCGTCTTAGTGCTTTGATCAGAAATCATTTCATGATATATTTAAAATACATATAAGAGAAAAATTGAGTATCAAGAAATCCTATTTGTTCTATCATATCAATAATATCTATAATTTCATTCATGAATGAGACAAATTACATTTTTCCAAAAGTTAATAAAAATATGTTTAGAAATTCACTTTAATGAAATATTTGTTTTAGATTTTCTTTGGAAAACGTGTTGTTTTTTTAAAATTATAGATGGTTTTAATAGGTTATTGAGAACCCAAAATAATATTCAAACTCTCTCCTAAATGTTTGAAATTGGAATTTATTTTTTAAAAATCATTTATTGGAAAATAAAATATTTTAAATGAATGGTTGTACTTTTATCATTAATCCCAACTCCACATTTTCATTTAAAATATTATCTCCTTCCAAAAAAACAAAATTGTGTTTATTTTATGGTCATTAAATTTTTATATAAGGTACGAAAAATATTTTGATGTTCATTTTTAGGTACATTTAGATCATCAAATTTTAATGATGATGTAAGAAAAGTATAAGAGTAATCAAATAATGTGAAGGAGGAAGATTTTATAAATAAATTCAATTATTTCATTAGCATGTGTATTTAGACCATAAGAAAATTCATATCTTGATTCATATGTTGAATGATAGTCCATAAAATTACTCTAAGTCAATACCATTAGGTATTTCATAGTCAATACCATTAGGTATTTCATAACATGATTCATATAATTTGACTTTTTCAATCATAACGGACAATATAGGATGATGTATCCCTTCTTATTGCAACCAGAATAAGTTATCAAAAACCCTTTTATTTGTTTACTGATGATATGATATGATATATTAATTATCTAATACTATTTTGTCATCATAGTAAAGTTAGAAAGTCTGATACTATGACGGAAGGGACTTAATTACCCCTCTTAAACAAAATTGTTCATTTATTTTTTAACACATCATTATTATCCTTTTTATATTTTATCAAGATGGTTATATCATATTTCATCAAGGAACATGTGAATTCATCAATAGTGATATTTTTTATATCCATAGTTTCTTGGATCATGGAAACTCAACTACTATTTAAATCCAATTGATTTTATTGAAAATTGATTAAATAGATATAATTTCACCATGATATTTTTTCCCATTAAAAATATCAATAAATATAGTTAACATAGTAGTGATAGACTTGCAATGATTCATAAAAAAACTCTCATAGTCATTTCAATACATATAAAGGCTTGGGTACATAGAATTAGTTACACATTCATGTACAACATATAATAATTTATATATTTCATGTGAATTATCATATGAAAAAACTATATTGAACTCATTAACATATTTACAACAATTTTAAGCATTAATTTCCTATCTGTTGAGTTTAAAAGAAGAAATATCATCCTGGGTACGTTTTTATTTATTATTAATTGAATGATTTAACAAATGACATACAATTCTATAAATAGGATAGCCTATAGATCCATGAAAATTAGATACTCCTTAATAATATTATGTGTAATGAGTAACATCAATAAATGGATCAAAACCCATAGACTATTATTTAAGAAAACCATGGGTGGTTGAAAATATCCCTTATAAAAAAATATTTTTTCATATAAAATTTTTATTGATTTTTACCAGAAAAACAATTACAATTATAAAGGAAATGGTCATCTCAGTATTATCACATTCAATACTTATATTTGAATATCAATATCTATGGATAAATGTCCCTGATTTGGAAAAACATTAGTTGGTTTCTCTAATAAAAATGATGTTGGTATAGAATAAGAGGAAGATCCAGAAGATGTAAATAAATTTTTTGAAAACATTTGTGGAGTATCTAATTATGGATATCACTATTGTCTTTAGGAAGTTTTGGATGTTGGTAAAAATCAATTAGATGATGTAAATAAGAGTATAGAAGTTTATAAGTACATGTTTACTAAAATAAATGTAGTGAATAAATTGTCAAAAAAATCATACAGAATAATTACATATTTATGATGAGCGATCCTGAGAGAGATATTAAAAATTAATTTCTAGATTCATTGAAAATATCAGTTAGTTGAATCTATTGGTTTAATAATGAATATTTTTGAGTAATCATTCATAAAATAAGATGTTACTAAATTTATTTGGACATTTCAAATTAAATTAGAAATGTTTTTAATGAAATCGACTTAGAAAACATCAAGTAAAAAGGATATATAGTCAGAATTATAATGAACATACTAGGATAATTACACGATGACATCCAACATTTCTACAACTCTATGTCATATTTGTCTGATATATGTTAACAAATATTCAAATAAATGATATTAAAAAATTTGAAAAGATTTTAAACATTCAAAAAATATCCATTTTGTCTGTTTATTAATATCATAAGTAAATATATCACTAAAATAATAAAAAATTCCATGTAATTCATAATATTTCAGTTTAAGTTGAGAATTATACCACCCTCATTGCAACAAGGTTAAAAAAATGGATAGATTGAAGGAAAATAATTTTTATATATTAGAGAAAACGTTTCAAAATTTGAATATATTTGTACGAATAAAATTAATTTCATATTCTTCAAAATAAGAGGAAAATTTGTTTAGTGTTCCCGAGAAGAATCATGTATCATTAAAAGTAAAAGAGTTAATCCATGTTGATCATCGGGTTGGTTTGTTGGAAAATAATTTTGAAACATTGAAGAATGTGGTAGTTGGCCTTTCCAGGAATAGAAACATGAATGTTTTTCATGCAATCATTTCTCAAATGGTATGGAATGTTTTTAAGGCTCCCCAATCCTATTCAAATAATGATATGGTGATGAGTATTGGTTGATGTATATCTTTTATATTTCATCCTTAAGGAATATTTCTTCTTGGAAATACTATTTAAAACATTCATTCCTCTACATATCAGAGAAAAAAATGATATTTTCAACCTAACATAAATCTAATAAAGGTAATATCTTTGGATTTAAAATAATATTTGTTACTTCTACTGAACCCTCTTTAAATATTACATTTATCCCTATGGATAAATTTGATATAACAAGATCATAATAAACTATTTTAAATATTTCATTCACCATAGTAATAATTATTAGAGGTGATTGAACTAGGCTAGGAGGATATCTACTAGTCATGGATTATGTTGTTTTAGAAAGTGATAATGCTCCAATTATTTAATCCTACTTAAATTTTTTCCCGCAATGATCGTTCCAAATAACACCATTAAAAATAATTTTCACACTCTAAAATAACATACATTATATTTTTTTCAATATAAGTTCAATAGAGCATCATATGAATAGTAATGGTGTTTGAAAGAACCATTTCAACAGTTACATGGTTATATTTCATTTTTTTATTTTATTTCATCCATTATGTATTGTTATAGATTTCAGAGAATGTTTTTATCTATATTCTAAATGATTTATTGTTTTATTATTTTTACTCATTCATAAATATAGATTTATGTATCTCTAATCATTATTTGTTTTATTTAATGGTTTAAAAATTTATAGTACTCTTTAATTTTATCAATATATATTAATGAAAAATTCTATTGAAATTCATCAATGTTATCTACTCACACATGTTCATCTTCCATACGGACTGTATCCTTCTTCTTTATCCCCATCAATTTTATAAAAAAAATAGAGATGATGAAGGATAACACAAAAATTAATTCTATTTTATAGATTCTTTGTTAATTTTTTATTTTTAACGTTGTTTTTTAATAGAATATTGTGGATATAATTCGATAGATGTGTGTTGTTCTATCATATATCAATATTAAGTGTTTTTATGATTTAAAAATCAATACATTAATTATAATGAGTCTATAATAAGTGTTTTATATTGAATTCTAGTTGATTATATGACCTATTTGTTTCAAATAAGTTTATTAAACACTAAATCTATGTGATTTTTTTATAATTACTTAAATGATAAATCTATTTAAAATTATTTTATCTTTATGAAATTGGGGTTTTTTAGTTTTTTTATCTATTTTCAAAAAGTTAAAAAAAATTAAAAATTTATTTTAATATTTTGAAAATAATATTATGAGGATAACATATTAGAGATCATATATTAAAAGTCATATATTTCAATTAGAGGGGGGTTATGAATTGTATTCATACTATGTATTGGATATTTAAAAAGGATTATTTTTTGACAACCAAGAGTAGTTTTTAACATTAATTTCCACACTATGGTAACATAATTATTTTAAAAAGAAAAATCATTCAACAAAATTTTCATTATATTTTCTTTAATAGCCTCCAAGATAGTGTTCTGTTTTATCTTATGATGCCACTCATAAATTTATTTAAGAAGAATAGTGTTATCTTTGTAAATCTTGTGATGAAAAAACTATTTTGTATATCTTCGTGGATTGTTTTTTTATTATATTATAATATCTATATATTATTTAATTAAGATAATATTATCATAAAATAAGTTCTCAATTTTAGGAAATATTGATTTTTATAGTGTGTTTTCTTTATAAATTTAATCATTCAAAAAAGATTATTTCGAACAACATCATTCTATAAGTGTATTATATATTTGGAAGGGGTGAAAATTTTCCATCAAGATCCCATTTCATCATCTTTTCAATGGATTATTCTCTCGACCATTATGATTATATAAAATAATTAGGTTAAAAATAAAAGAGGATATATAAACTGGGAGAGATATTTGACACATGAAAATATAGAGACATATATGTGCATGTAAAAATGAATAATTTGATACTACAAGTGATGAATGTGTGTACATTGAAAAAAATATCATTTTACACTCACATGTTGTAATAACATGTTTATTAGTGGAAGAAAAGGATCATCCAGAGTTGTTAATTTTACATCATTATATTCTTATGAAGTATCATCATATATTTCAGTTCCTATATATATCTATGTGATATAAAATTCTTTATATTTAATTGATATCTATTTTGTATACACTCATTCTCTATGAGTGTGTTAAGATAGTGGATAGGTCATGTAAAGAGAGAGTCTAGTTGAAAGGTCATGTACCCTTTTGACTAGTAAACACTACTTGTTATCATCTGGGAACCCCTAGAAAGAATATTATCATCGGGAAAATCAATATGATCATGGAGTGGAGTATTTATGGATTGGGATAGGGGATTTATATTAATAAAAATTCTCTTAGTATCTTTTTTACACACATTCGACCAATATTATATATTTTTTCTTACTATCTTCATTGAGAAAAATATTATTACTCACATATCTGGAAGTGGGTTATTTTACTTTAACAAAAATAATTATGATCTCAATTCACCCCCTCATGAGATTTTAGATAAAAATTATCTATAAAAAAACATAGTATCATAAATACAATTGATAAACTTTATTAAATTGGAGAGGTTTATTATATTTTGTTATTCAGACCACATATAGTAATTTTTTTAATTTAGTTATTTTAACAACTTCTATCCCTAAACATTTATATATATATATTAATTGATAGAAGGAACCAATATAATAATCATTATGATGGTCAATGTAGTGATTTATTCAATAATATAAACATGTATTTATAGTTTGTTCACAAAAAAATTTAATATTCATCTTCCAAAAAACAAATTAGATGAAAAATAAGATGAATTTTATTAATATCCCAAATTCAAAAAAGTTATTATTATGTCTATTGTGTATTTCATTCCAAAACAACCACTTATTAATTGTCAATTTTGATCCCAGTATTTATAACCAATATATTAATTTGATTGAAAATATATTTTTTATTATCTAGTATATAGAGTCAGATAAGGTCATTTTCTTGTGTAGAATTATTCATTGGCCAATAGCGGACTATTATTAAAAATATAATGGAAAATGAGTAAGTATTAAACCTATAATTTGTGGATTAATTAATGAAGTGTTCATCAATAAATTTTCTAAAAAGAATCACATGAGTTATTAATATGAATTCGAAATGATAATAGAAATGGGGATGAATCTTTTGGAACTTGTGAATAAATATTTTCAAGGATCTATCGCATTGCCTCTAGTTATACCACCCAATCTAAATCCATGATCATCCATTTATTATATGGAATAAAACTAGATCTATAAATTGTGTTATCAAAAAATGGATTTTGAAAGTATGCAGATATTGTTCAATTATTCCTAAAAGTATGGATAGATTTGTGAGAATTTATTTATTTATGTGATATTAAAATAGGTGAAGAATAAAAGAAGTTATTATGAAATTCCCCATGGGGGAGGAAAGAATAACTGCATATGTTTCTCATTTTTGGGGACACAACAACCGAATTCCCCCCAAGGATATGGTAAATATTTAAATATTTGAAGGAAATTCCATATTGAAAAAAAATTGTATCTCTATAAATATGATTAACACTATAGTGAGAAAAAAGACCCCCAAAAATGCACCGCATACACATCAATGATTCAAGTGAACAGACTTTGGTAAAAAAGCATATCATTACAGAAAACCCTGAATTATGTAATAGTATACTTCCTAGAAAGCAAATAAACTATATGGGGAATGGAAAAGTGAATGCTAGGACAAATTTTTTGTTATTTCATAGTATTAGGTTTATAAAAGTAAATTTAATAATATATTTACATTTGGGGTTGTCTCATGTCAAGCATCGAGTGATCAATAATAACAGTTTAAATTTAAATATCTTTTCTGTAAAATTATAGTATCTATGGGAAATGAATCTCAATAAAATTATATGGTATAATGATGAATGTCTTGTTTTCATTTCATTACAAAACAATAATTTTATTTACAAAATTTTTGTTTATTCTCTATATAGAGTGGAAAATTTCAATTGTTGCAATATGTAACTCATATATCATAACAATATATAATAATTGAGAAATTAAAAGTTGGTAATTAGAACACTTCAAAAACTATTTCTACACTAATATTTAGGATTCCAAATCATGGGGGTTGTTTATCATAAATGATTAATAAAAACCCTTTTTTGTGATATCTCTATTATAAAGGAATTGATATGTGTCAAATCTCATCCAGGTAACTATTGTTTATATATTTTATAAAAATAAAACTGTAATTTAAACAAACTATTGGTATATCCATAACTATTCTCCATTGTTATGTGATAATAATAATTTCAATTAAGTAGTTTATATATCAAGGGTAAATTGTAAGGATATGGAATTTCACTATACATTTTCAATAAATAAACATTCAGTTTGACAGCATTCTAAAAAAAAACAAACTTGATTGAGATGAAATTTTTTAGAAGAATATTATTAATAAATATAAATAGAAATAAAAAACCACATTCATTTATATGTATATTAATCATATAAAAATCCATAATTTTAAATGATAATGAAATAATTATAATTTTTATTTTAAATATACATTCATTCCCAAATAACATGAATAATTATTGTATATTTTATCAAAATAATTAACTCCACCAATATTTAACGAGGATACGGAATATCTTAGTATACGGACTAACATGTTTACATTATTTAAATTACAAAATGATATGATATAACATTATTAAATATAAATGTTCATAAAATTTATTAAATTAAAGCATATTTTAATTATAATTTGAGTTCATCATAAAAAAGTAAATTATAAAGTTTCTAATATTTATATAAAAAACTAAAAATATTATTTGGACCTGTATTAATAAAATTATTTTAAGTATTATTTTTTAAATATTTCCTAAAAAAGAAAAATAGTCCAACATATTGTTTTACAAATGCAACAACATTTTAGGCAATTATAACTATTTACGAATTAAAATAGGAATTAATGAATAATTTTTAATCAAAAATTAGGTTAATTATAATTGAAATTATTCATTTAACAAAAAATATTATATTTTATATACCTATGATTTTTATTTTAGGTCATGGGTAATATTTTTCTTAAGAAATGATTACATTCAATATACATTTATAGTAATGAAATTAATTTTAATATATTATAGAAATTTAATTAGAGAAAATTGATTTCATATTTTATATAAAAATTATAATCTTATGTGAAATTTTAAATTTTAAATATGGGTGTAAAACTTTGATTACTTTGATTAATATTAAATAACATATTATAGATAAATCCGATATTTTCAAAAAAAAAGTGAAAAATCCATCAAAATTATGTAACATTTAACAATGGGTTGTGCACACTATCGGCCTTATAATGTTACATTTTTCCATTTTCATATAAATTTTCATTCATTTTTTATAACAATAAAAATAATTTTTTACAAAATTATATAATATTAATAGAATCATTAATATTATGTTATTAAAAATTATATAATTCTATAACCTCACAATTAGATTGAGATATAGCGTGTTTATGTTTGGAGTCGGTCTAATAGCGTACATTTAAATTAATTTAAATATTTATTTGGGATTACTACAATAAAATAAATAAATATGTTATTATAACTTGCTAGAAAAATTATGATTTGTTTTGGGATCAATAATTTTTATATTAATATTATAACCTTTATTTCAAATACAATTTTCAATGACTAAAATATAAAAAAAGCAGTCAGTGATTTTGTTTAAACAAAAAGTCAAGAACAAAATATTATAATACACAAATATAATATGAATAAAAAAGTTCTAAAACTAAATAATTATATAAAAATAATTATAAGATGAATTATTAAAATTTAAAAATATTATTTTTTTATGAATTATAGTAAGTTGGTAGAATGAATATAGAATTATGTAAGGGGTTCTTGGACAAATATTTGTATTCCTTGAGAATGTTTTTTGTAATTAACCATTTTTCTAAATTTCATTAAGATTATAAAACCACATTATAACATTTTGAAATTATAATATTATATTTAAATATGTTAGTTTTTTTATTATAAGTTTATTCTATCATATTTTTGAGTTAATGATTTTAAAATTTATAATGTTTTTAATAACATATTTTATTTCATTGAGTTAAAACAGTTCATTTTAGACTAGATTATTCTTATTCAATATATAGTAACAAAATAATATCATTTATTTTATTTCATAAATAATTTTTTAGGTTTCCCAATTCTTCATTATAACAACATCATTAATTGATTCTTGTCTCTGTGATTATGTTACTCGTAAGTGGTTCTCATAACTCCCACCATTTCCTAGCATAATAATCACTCTTCATAGACTAACATATTTATATATTGTTCATTGATATCCTTTAATGATTCTATATTATTTCTCTTCCATCTACTCTAGGTAAATAGATGATGCTTTTTTATTGGTATTTTTATTATTCAAAAATAATAATTTTTTATTGAGATTGGCTCACATTTACTTTAATGTCAATCCTTTCATATAAAAGTTTTTTAAATAGACCAGTGTTTTAATTTCTATAGTGCAAACTTATATTTATTTTATCTTTAATTATCCTTTTATTTATTTGTATTTGTTTTAAAAAAAATTATACTTTTAACACTATGGTTTTTCATTAACGGAATTTTAATATATTTTAATGGATTTTTTATTCCATGATAATATAATATTCTCTTATAACTAACATTTTGACTTTTATTTTATTTCAAAACTATTTATATTTATTGGATTTTTTTAAAGTGATGTTAAAAAAAATTTCTTCATTAAAAATGGATTTTAGAATGTGACTAGAAAATCATATATTTTTTATGCTGATATTAAAAAAAGAATTCCTTAAAAACCCATTTTTTTCTTCCATTTTCAATGGGTTCATAAAAAATTGAGTAATGGTTCATAAATAATCCTATATTTTATCTTTATAAATACTACTGATCTAAGATTATGTTTATACAATAAATTGATGATGATCTTATTATGTTATACAATTTTTGAATGATATAAACCAATTTTATTCTCATGGGTAAATAATGATAATATAATGGATTTGAGTTTATGTGTTACCCATATATATTGATGATGATGGGTGGGTTCATATCTAATCCTCAAATGTATTTTTTATGGTCTCATTTCTCATGAATTAATGAAACATGTATGTTGTAGGATTTTAAAAAATGTAATGAATGGAAATACTTAAATGTGTTCATAAACTAATGGGTGGAAATAAATGGATTTTTTAGATAACTAAAGACAGGAGATACATGAATATTTTTTAAAAGAATTTAATGCATATGTTTGTGACACTATTATAAAATTTTACTCACTTCTGTGTTAATCAATAATTTTATTATATTCAATGTTCTAAGGGAATTAATCATTCTTATGTTATGAATTCCTGTATTTTTTAATTTCAATTTTGTGTTTCAAAACCTTTTTTTCTATTATTTTTTCTTATATATCTATTATATGCTCCATAATTATAAAAAAGGTTTTAGGATTCTCAATTATCAACCCATGATTATTTATCTAATAAAGATCCCATTGTCATGTTTCCCCCCACCTTTATAAACATTGTTTGAATATTTGATAATTTTCCCTAAATCATAATTCACTATCACCATACACATCAGTTTCCATTACATTGGTTGCGAATAGGATTATATAAATAGATATTTATATAATAGTGTCTGGATGAGAATGACTGGTGAAATGTGAACCAATTTTGTAAAAAAATGATTATATATCTAATCTCCGAGACACTGCACCTTAAAATCCATGGGCTATATAGGTATTTTTTGAGAAGTATTATCTAAAACATGGAATCAGTTTATTGTTTTTTTATATTTCTTATGTGTCAATACAATTAGGACATAATTATTCATACTATGAGTTTTCTTTGTATATATGTCGTCTATTCTTTTTTATTTCATGGAAATTCCATGTTTTTGATGATTTTGTCCCATTCATCTATCCTTAAAATAGAATTTATGATTTCATAAGATTTCAACAGGGTATTTTATTGTTTCCTATTTTTTCCATCTAGATCTTATACATATATCGAGGGAAAAAAAATTTGCTTTAAAAAAATAGAAAATATGAGTTTTCAGATGATTTCAAATGAAACCAATTTTCATGAAATAATACATTATTTTGTAGATTGATTTATACGGTTGGATATTGATAAATTTTAATGATAGTTTTTATTATATGAATTTTAAAAAATATGTGACGGTTTGTTCAGATATTTATTAAATTTCATATAATTTTATATTTATTAATTTGGGTAAAAATAATATTTGGTTGGTATACCAAATCGAAATTCATTGCCTTTATAATAAAATATTAATTCCATCTAACTATTGGAACATTTAATAGATTAATTTTAAAAACATAAACCATTTAACATGACCCATATATATGCAATGGAAATGCTTTTTTTTGGATTTCATGGGATAACTACCCCTATCGTGTAAGCATTGTTTTCGTTCACTGTTTTAACAAACCGAAAGATCTGTTTTTTAAATTTCATAGGATACCTACCCCGATAGTTCAAGTAATGTAGTATTTATAAAAATAAATAATATATATGTGCCTATAATATATGTCTGGGGGACCGTAGACACAAAAAACCATCAGAATAAACCAATAAGGTCTGATGAAGGCTCGGGATGGGGGAAGAAATACAGTGTGGGGAATAAAATAGGTAAGGTGTCTATGTGTATGCAGATTCCCAACAATGATGGCATTGTAACAGAGTTGGGGAATAGTTTACATGGTCTTGAGGTCCATAATTGACCAGTACCTCCCAACGAGGAGTCTTCTTCTGATGATTTTTATAATTACCCCATGGTGGATAGCATGGACTGAATCAAAGAGAATGGACCCCAAATCCCTAGAAGGAAGAAGGGGAAAATGAATTCATTACTTGAAGAAATTCATTGTGGGACTGAAGAAAAAAACCAAAGGGATGCAAGGAATACTCGTACATTCTGAAACCAATGGAGACTAGGTCGACCAAGAAGGGTCAAGAAAAGGAAGGGAATGACGTTCAAAATGGGTAATTTGAAGAATAAATAACGAATTAAAGAGAAAGAGAAGAAGAATATGGGAAGCACTTGAAACATATATTTCACTCCATGTACGAAATGCTTGAACCTAGTCTCATACCAATCTCTCAGAAGAGGAGATCAATAGAATTTATGATCATCGATTTAAAGTTGATGCTAGTGAGGAGAAATTTGTGTGGATAGACAAAAAAGACCACATACTGGTTCAAGGATTCAATCAGAGAAAAATCAACATAGTGGAATTTTTTTCAAAAAATGGAAAGTATGATAACTCACCTTGATGATCATATCAGAGTGGATCTAGAATCCCAAGATAGCACACTGCACTAGTATCTTTATAGAGTATCTGAGTCAAGTAATCTTATACTAGTATTTAATAATTTTGTCATCCTTTTCAGTACATAGAGGTTTTTGATAATAGAAAATGATTTACCATTTTTTCATAAAATTCTTTTCATGAATAAAAATATTAATTTTGAGGAGGATAAGATTATATATTATGCCTATTACATTAAAATATCTGCCACATTTTTTATGACATTGGAAGACCAGTTTATCAATTTTCTAATTCTAGGTACACATATTCACTTATTTTATATTATAAACTAGCTAGTGGAAATAGGTCAGAGATAGATTAACATATCATAATTTTCACCTTTGCTTAGATATATATGTAAAGACTAGGTGTTATGGAATCGTCAATTGATGTGTTGTTATTTTCTGGTTCAAGGAAATTACATCATTGATTACCATGTAATTTATGTCATAAATATTTCCCTTTAGAACATAATATTTCAAAAATATTATTTCTACATATACTTCTCAGGGTATGTGTATTTGGAAGAATAAATTTTTTTTTATATAATTCAATATTTTTTTAAATCATTTTTAATTATATTTTATTATTTTTTTGAAATTATTCAAATTCTAGGTTATTTATAAATGAAAATGTATTTGTGAAAATATTATGATATCCAATGTAATATAATTTATTTATGTTTATGGTGAGAATACATGAAAAATATTTTTAATACTTATATTAAAACATGAATGAAATATATTTTACATTATTTTGTTATTCGTTTGGTCATTATTTGGTATCCTAGGGGCTATTTAGCTCATTCTTATATATTAAAGGTTCATAAGGTTTTTTGAATATAGTGGATGTCCATATATCTTTTGGATTATGATCTATGATAGAAGTAAATATTAAAATACCTCATAACGACAACTATACTAAGTGTTATTGGATTTTCATTTTTTCTTTCTTATTACTAGCTTCATTTCTGATATTCCTCTTATACTTGTATCTTGTACATAGGATGGATTATTTGTTATATTTATGTCCTTAGTTTGTAATATGTTTTTTTATCTATTACTTATTCATTATTTTGGGGGTTTAAATAATTTCTACATTATTTTTCTATATTAGGGTTATTTTTTCTAATATTTGGGTATCAGGGACCCCCTTCAGGCCTTGGAATGGTTTGCTTATGAGAAATATTTACAGAAGACCTAGGTTTCTTTAAGAAAATTTGGCATCAAAGGAAGGTTTTCCTATGACTTTGATAATTATTTTTCATTGGATCATGGGTTATTGAAACATAATTGGTATATAAGATTTTGGAACCTGATTTCCACCATTAATGATTCTATCCGAGTTTAATGAATAATCCAGGATCTGTTGTCATGACCCCCTCCCCACAAAGTGTACCCCTCTTGTTCCGGCAATGGGAGAAGAGAGATAATGACCCCCCCGAATCCCACCTCCAGTAGGCCCCGGGTTGGCGACTAGCACCGAGTGTATAATAAACATACAAATGGGAGGCATTAACCTCTAAGAGAACACGTGCAGAGGAGAGAGATAGAATAGACTCTAATCAACTCCAACTCCGAACTCAAATATAAAAGAAATCCAAGTACATATATGAAATGTCAATCAAAAGTACTACAACTGAAAGGGGAAACTAAAAGTACCCAAAAGAAAGTAAAACGGCAGCAACCACAAGCCTGAACAGATCCTCCTCCAACCACAAGCTAGTAGTAACCAGCTTGATCTCCAACCCGCTCCATGTGACCTGAAAAATAGTTTATATATACATAGGGTGAGTATAACAGTATACTCAGTAGGATCCTCCCTAAGCCTCTCGTGAAAAAGGAATGAATGCATACTAAAGCCTAGTGAACAACAAGTGAAACTGACTTTTCACCTAAACATGTATACTAAGTTACCAACCTCACCATGGCTACTCTCACCAAGTAACCCATAATAGAATATAGAATATAGTAAATAATATCAAGGGTACCCCGCTACTACTTCCCCATTGGTTTGTGGATTTTCCCCAACGACATACGTCATGTGCATCTCTCTCCAAAGGCTTGCCCGCAGACACCTGGGCTAAGCTCCACTATATGCACCTCATGCACTATAATGGATTTCCCATAGACACATGGGTGAAGCACCACACCATCCTCACAACCAATTGTAACCAGGTAAGTTCCGGGAGCCACCACAACCGAATAACGTGTATCATACATCGGGTATTATACCTCAAGCCATTATAGCCCATACACTGAGTAGGGATCCTCATGCCACGATAGCCTATACACGTTACACCTATAGAAATCCATAGGATACTATATCCAAAATATATGGGTGTGAAATAACCACAAGACATTACAGCCCTCTACACACATATATGCGGAAACTAACTATTGTGCCTGTTGGCACATGTATCTACCAAGAGAAGTGAGAGGGGCCAAAGGGGGTACTCAGCCACTCGACCTCCCATCAGAATGTTTGGGAAAACACCCCCTAGGGCTCAGAATCACCAGGGTGTCATTTTCCCTTACCGACAGGGTGGAGTAGCGTATAGAAACACAAAAAGTACAGAATATATATATATGTCACATCCACACTATGGGCATTACCTAGTCTTAGATACAACTACAGCTAACGTCTCTTAGACTCCAGGATGATACTTCTAAGACTAGGTGTCCTATAAGCACACAAACATTTGAAGAGCTTTATTAGATTACTCCATTCTCATTTTATCAGTTCCACTGTACGTTAATTAATTCTTTAAACATTAATTAACCATGAAAATTTCCACATTAAACTGAAATGGCATCACATTCAAAATCAACTACTCCTTTTAAGATTCACCTCACCTTTAAATTCTAGTATCTCCATCCTCGTGGATTTTCACCATTTAATCAAACATTCATTACAGAATTACTTTTCCATATTCCCAGTAATTCTAGAAAAGCATCCTATGATTCTAAACACAAAGGAGGCTCAACACAGTGAGTAGATATACTACTCGTCGAGTCTTTGCTTCCTATAGAATGAGCATAGACCCATTCTCCCTCGAGTGGCTAAACATGGAAAGCATGTGGCATAGCCCGCGTGTCTTCACCTCCATCAGAAGAAGGGTAATAAGACCGTCTTCCTTGAGAAGTGGGAAAAAGAAAAGCAGATAAACATTCAAAGAATACACAAGCATCCAACAACCACATCCATCCCATTCCATCACCCCTGCTGTCCTCCCCGATACCCACATGCATAAACTGATGCATCTCACCACTCTAGACAGAATATGCGGCCACAATAACAGGGCCTCCATGCCTCCACATATCACAACAGCCATCCAGGATCACATAACAGCACAAGCAGCAGGAAAACAACAATCACAACCATGGGCTCTTGACCCTTTAACAAACAGGAGGGTAACCCATAACCCTTTTATAATTTCCCACACAGTCTATTCTTTAATCAATATTGAATTAGTAGATTTGTTATTCGTAGGTTCCAATTACGGGATACCTAATCAGTAGCTACTCCACTACTTCTATCATTGAAGTATCCATAGCTACTCCCTATTGGGACACAACATGCCCCAATAAACTAACTTCTCGAGCCCAAAACTCACACTGGTAAACTTCCCAAACAACTGATGTTGGAGAAGAACTCCCAAAACGGCTCATAGATGCTCTACATGCTCTTCTTCAGATGTGGAGTACACAAGGATGTCGTCGATGAAAACCACAAAAAACTTTCCAAGGAATTCACGGAGCACACCATTCATCAAACCCATGAAAACAGCTGGAGCATTCGTCACGCCGAATGGCATTACAACAAACTCATAATGCCCATGACCACAACGGAAAGCAGTCCTTGGGATATCCTCATCCTTTACACGCATTTGATGATATCCTGACCGCAAGTCGATCTTTGAGAACCAACTTGCACCCTTCAGTTGATCAAATAAGTCATCAATCCGCGGAAAAGGATAGCGGTTCATTATTGTCACTTTGTTTAATTGACGATAATCGACACACAACCGCAAACTGCCGTCAGCCATTTTCACAAACAAAACTGGCGCTCCCCACAGTGACACACTGGGCCGAACAAAACCGCACTGCAACAGACCATCAAGATGAATATGTATCTCTCGTAACTCAGAAGGGCCCATCCTATACGTAGACATAGTGATATGAGATGCTCCTGGTTGTAGCTCGATCCCAAACTCGATCTCTCATCAAGGGGGTAAGGATACAACCTATTCTGGAAAGACGTTAGGGTACTCCTCTACGACCCTACGAAACGCCAACTGCTGAACCTCTGAAGAACTCAGCATCATCCCAAACATCATGTATGATAAGGATGGAACTCGTCTATGACTCATCTGAGGATCTCGCTCACCAACAAAGACCACATTCACTCCATCTGCTTCAAATAAAATGACTTTCTTCTAGTATCAATCCACAATAGCCTGCACTTAATACAACCAATCAATGCCGAGTATGACATCATATGGTTGTATTTGTAAACATAGGAAATATCCCCAAGAGTGGTGTTGGCCCAACACTAGCTCACAGTCTCTACATACTTCAAACAAGTCGGCTCGACCTCCAACTGGCGTAGTCAACGCCAAGGGCACTGGAAGCCTCTCTACCTCATGTCCCAAAGCATGGACAACAGTAGGTGATATGAAAGAGTGTGTTGCTCCTGAATTAAACAAGGCAGACACCAAGGTAGAAAATAAGAAAAGGGTACCTTGAATGACATCTGTCTCACCTGGGGCCGGCAATGCTAGAGCATGAAACTGACCACGAACTCCTCCACTACCTCTTTGACCCTGATGACGACCACCACCACGGTCACGCTCTGCTCTCTGAGGATGGGGAGCATCATGGGGTTGTCCTCTGCCTGCTCCATCTACCCTTTGGTGATCTAAAGCTGGTGCAACCTACTGCTACTGCCTCGGCTGGAACTGCCTCAACAGAGGAACCTGGAGTGGAGCGCCTGGTGCACGATGACTACTCTGAAAAGTCGGGCACTCCCACTGTTGATGACCACGACCGCCATAAGAAAAACAAGCACCTGATCCCTTAGAATAGGCCTGAGTGTTGCTGCCTCCAGATAAACGAGATGGGAAGTGCTCAGACCTACCCCCAGGTGAATGGAAACTCTTCTGGCCTGAAAACTGGGATCCCCGGACAACAGCTTTGCTTCGCGATGAATCATGATGATTCCCCTCTCATGACGATCTGGTCCTAGCCAAAGTCCTCTCAACAACCTCTCCCCTCACCAGCACCTCAAGATATGTCTTTAGCATAAATGGGGTGACGTGGCGCTGGATCTCTGGACACAAAGCCTCCTCAAAATGCCTCTCCCGGGCCCCCTCATCTAGTAACAGGTCTGAAGCATATCGTAGAAGGTTCATGTAATGGATTCCAAACTCTCGAACACTGGAGCTCCCTTTTAGAAGGGTAAGAAGCTCTTGGAAACTTGATGCCTTCACAGTCGAAGAAAGAAACATGACACTAAACCTGTCTCGAAAGTCCTCCCATGAGATTTCTGACTCCTCGCGATCCCCAAGGAACAAGAACCACCACTGCCTCGCTGATCCACACAACATCGTCACAACCAAGGACACCCAGTGTTCCTTCCGAGCACGAATCGAACTAAAGCCTATCTCGACCTCCTCCAACAAGTCTTCTATGACTACCTCTAAAACGGAGCCCTCATACTTCTGTAGACTCTGGCGCTGATACACTCAGAGTGTCTTCCTCCAAGTTTCATCGTCATCAACCCCTACCCAGCGACGATCCACTGGAACAGCCTGCTAGGCATCTTCTGCGCAAACCTGACGTGGACGTCGACCTAGAGCCATACCTATAAAATAACAAATGTTAGAGCTCCTAAGCCTGGAATATGGAAGAATCAACATTAATTAATTAATTGTATTGTTTTATTAATTATAGGTTACCTATCCCAAGGTCTACCCATTCAATCATAGGCATAAAGAATAATGATGCATGATCCTTTCCTAGGTCTCTACCCTGTAACCAGTATCACTTTGTTTAGTAGCCATCGTAAACATAAAGGTCCATGAAAAAGATCATAGGGGGCCCTAAATGCCTATGTATCTGTCGGTCTCTAGTGTTTACCCCACTTTCTATACATGAATGACATCGTTTCCCTACCATCCCATGCATCCTCACCTGTGCCTAACTCGAAACTCCTTCCTATCCCTCAACAAGACCTCTGATACAACTCTATCATGACACCCTCCCCACAAAGTGTACCCCTCCTGGGCCGGCAATGTGAGAAGAGAGATAATGACCCCCCGAGTCCTGACTCCAGTAGGCCCCGAGTTGGTGACTAGCACCGAGGGTATAATAAACATACAAAAGGGAGGCATTACCCTCTAAGAGAACACATGCAGAAGATAGAGATAGAATATACTCCAATCAACTCCAACCCAGAACTGAAATCTAAAAGAAATACAGGTACAGATATGAAATGTCATGCAAAAGTACTACAACTGAAATGGGAAACTAAAAGGACCCAAATGAATGTAAAACGGTAGAGACCACAAGCCCAAAAAGCTCCTCCTCCAACCACAAGATAGTAGTAACCAACTTGATCTCCAACCTGCTCCAAGTGACCTGAAAAATAGTTTATATATGCATAGGTTGAGTATAACAGTATACTCAGAAGGATCCTTCCCAAGCCTCTCATGCAAAATTAAAGAAAGAATGCTAAAGCCCAGTGAACAACAAGTGAAACTGACTCGTCACTTAAACAGATATACTAAGTTCCCAACCTCACCATGGCCACTCTCACCAAGTAACGCATAAAGAATATAGAATATAGTAAATAATATCAATGGTACCACACTACTACTTCCCCACTGGTTTTCCGCTTTTCCCCAACGACATAAGTCATGTGCATCTCTCTCCAAAGGCTTGCCCGCTGATACCTAGGCTATGCTCCACAATCTGCACCTCGTGCACCACAAAGGCTTATCCATGGACACCTGGGCGAAGCACCACACCATCCTCACAACCAACAGTAACCAGGTAAGTTCTAGGAGCCACCACAGCCCGCATAACGTGTATCATACATCGGGTATTATACCTCAAGCCATTATAGCCCATACACCGAGTAGGGATCCTCAAGCCATGACAGACTATACACGGTACACCTATAGTAGTCCATAGGATACTATATCCAGAATATATGTGTGTGAAATAACCACAAGCCATTACATCACTCTACAAACATATATGGGGAAACTAACCGTTGTGCCTGTTGGAACATGTATCTACCAAGAGAAGAGAGCAGGGCCAAAGGGGGTAGTAAGCCATTAGACCTCCCATCAGAATGATGGGGAAAACACCCCCTAGGGCTCAGAATCCCCGTGGTGTATATTTCCCTTACCGACAGGGTGGAGTAGCGTATAGAAACACAAAAATTACAGAATATATATATAACTCACATCTACACTATGGGCATTACCTAGTCTTAGATACAATTGCAGCTAACGTCTATCAGACTCTAGGCTGATACTTCTAAGACTAGGTGTCCTATATGCACAGAGAAATTTGAAGAGATTTATTAGATAACTCCATTCCCATTTTATCAGTTACACTGTACATTAATTAATTATTTAAACATTAATTAACCATGAACAATTCCACATTAAACTTTAATGGCATCACATTCAAAATACACTGCTCCTTTTAAGATTCACATCACCTTTAAATTCTAGTATGTCCATCCCCGTGGATTTTCACCATTTAATCAAACATTCATTATAGAATTACTTTTCCATATTCCCAGGAATTCTATAAAAGCATCCTATGATTCTAAACACCCAGGAGGCTCAACACGGTGAGTAGATATACTACCCGTCGAGTCTTTGCTGCCTATAAAATTAGCATAGTCCCATTATCCCTCGAGAGGCTAAACACGGAAAGCACGTGGCATACCCCACGCGTCATCACCTCCTTCGGAAGAAGGGTAGCAAGACCGGCTACCTTGAGAAGTGGGGAAGATAAATTTAGATAAACATTTAAATAATACACCAGCATCCAGCAACCACATCCATCGCATTCCATCCCCCTGGTGTCCTCCCCGACACCCACATGCATAAACTGATGCATCTCGCCACTCTAGGCATCATTTTCTTCCACAAACACAAGGCCTTCATGCCTCCACATATCACAACAGTCATCCAGGCTCACATCACAACACAAGCAGCAGGAAAAAAACAATCACAAACATGGGCTCTTGAACCTTTAATAAACAAGAGGGTAACGCGGAACCCTTTTAGAAATTCCCACACAATCTGTTCATTAATCCATATTGAATTAGCAGATTTGTTATTCGTAGGTTCCAATTATGGGATACCTAATCAGTATGCTATCACAATTAAATAACCATTCTTACTTCCCTTAATTTGATTAACATGAAATTAGAACAAATACAACAACAAAAATAACCAGATTAATTTACATGCCTCTTTATCATTAGCCAATTAATTAACAATTAATTCCGGATTTACGTTCATTATAAATTTCCATATTGAACGAGCAACAAATCAAATAAATCATAGATATCACTCTATCTAACAAAACATGAGGCAAACTGTTATCATGGTATAAACTAACAACATGTGATCAACCAATTCATTTAATCTGGTTCAAGTATTTAATTAGGTCAATTTCATAGTGATCTAAAGGACTAAGTCATGCTAATTCTATGATTGCACATATACAATTAGAGAAGCCATGAATCCCCTACCTGGAAGAGTTCTTGACGTCCTTTATCCAAACAACGGGTCAAAAACCTCCTCTCACGACAACTGCATCCACCAGAGGATGCCACGGTAGGACAGTACCAACAAACCCCAAGGAAAATCCATTAGAATAAGGGAAATTACATGGTATAATATGGAAGGGAGAAACAAGATAAGATGATCCCCAAAAGAACAATGATAAAACATACCTTATTGGGGTGATTGACCGACACAACTCGGTTGCATCCAAAACAGAGCAGAACTAATCCTAGGAGTAAAGATTGATTGTGCAACTCCTACGGGAATGATTGAAAGGTTCTAACATCTCTTAGGAATAATTAACATAGGATTTATGGCATTTGAATCGGCCATAAGAGTTCTTAAATCAAGGCTTTAAATTTATTTTATGTCAAAGGAAACGTCAAATGGGGAAAAAATACATGAAGCTAGAAACACTGTTCACATACTCAAAATTTGGATATGCAATGGAATGGTCACCGTTAGACCTCACCGTTCTGGAAACACTATTCAAGCCTACTGTTAGAAGGTCACCGTTAGAAGGTTACCGTTCTAGAAACATTGTTCATGCCTAACGATAGATGGTCTCCGTTAGAAGGTTACCATTCTGGAAACATTATTCAAGCCTACCGATAGAAGGTCACCATTAGAATGTTACCATTATGGAAACACTGTTCAAGCCTATTGATAGAAGGTCACCGTTAGAAGGTTACCGTTCTAGAAACATTGTTCAAGCCTACTGATTGAAGGTCACCCTTAGAAGGTTACCATTTTGGAAACACTATTAAACCCTACCGATAGAAGGTCTCCATTAGAAGGTTACCGTTCTGGAAACACTGTTCAACCCTACCGATAGAAGTCCACCGATAGAACCTCACCGATTGAAACACTGTTCACTAAACCTCACCGATAGAAACACTATTAACCTACCGATACTGTTCATAAAACTCCAAACACTATTCACAGAACTGGAAATTTGGCAATGTGTTGGGGATAAGTAACATTGACCTCTCGGAACACCTCCAACACCACATTTTACAAATTAATGGACCGGAGAGGTCCGAGCCATTACATCTGTCTTTATTGGGAACATCATCAGTCATTATATTTTTTTAGAATTTGGTTCCATAAATTGTGTTGATTTCAATTTATTAAGGGAATTAAGGGGGGTATTGGGGGTATGTGGTACTTGGTGAGGGTTTATTAATCTATGTGCTAGATATTGGACCTAAGTTTACTATATTAGTGATTTTGGGATGTATGTGTGGTTTTCATGATCTTTTGGATCGTTGTCTTATTATATGTTTCGATAATTTTGGAATTTATCATTAATTATGTAATTTCATTTAGTTATAATTTCTTTGATATTGAATTATGTAGAGTATTGGTGTTTCATGATTTTTTATTTTTCTTTTGAAAATTTAAATTTAAATATTAAATGGGAACTTTTTAAAGTTATTTTATAAAATGTGATGGTTATATAAAAATTAACTTTCAAAACTATTAAAATGAATGATGAATGAGTCAAAAAATGATCCAAAATGAAATTATATTTGTAAAATTATCAAAAAAATGTATTTGTAATGATATATGGTTTTTAATAAATTTCAATGATGTTTTCAATTTAAAATGATTACTTGTTTTTTGTAAGGTGGATAACAGCATTGGAAAAAGGGATCATGTTAATTATTTCATTATTTTCATTTAAATATATGAATGTTTAGTTTGAATATTTCAATGATTTTCTGAGTTAAATATATAAAAAATAGATAATTTGAAACATATCTATGTTAATGAAATTTTCATTATATTTTTTTAGGGGGCTTAAACAGTGGTTTTAAAAATACATTTTCGTCTAAAATGAGTTGTCATTAAACCATATTATATCAAAGTAGTGAATTTCTTATTTATATTCAAAAAATATATTTTTTTATTCTAGGGTTTGTTATGTACATCACAAATAAATTAATTAAATGTTGTTTTTGAGACCACATATTGAATTATGATTTTCCTCCTCAGGGAAGGAATTCTAAGTTCATATTGATGGATTTTTTATTTCATATATTTAATGTAAGTCTCTATTTATATTTAAATAAACTCAGTAGATGATCTTAATTTTCAATAGGTTGTTGTTCAATTTGATCCATAAAAAATTCATAGTCTTGCTCCTAATATTCTCAATGATTTCAGTTAAATTTATAGTTTCAAAACATACATCATTCTCATTTCAATAGGAAAAACTATTCTCATCAATTGATTCTTTCACCTCAAAAAATTGATGTCATTTCCTGAAATACAAAACTTACTAAAACACATAAGGATGATTATTCATCCTTTATTATATAGGGATGGATTAAATTTCATGGAAGTTAGTCTTATAGAATGATACATTGCTGGAAAAATCTTTTATATACTTCAAGATTCAATAAATTCATCATTTATTTTCTACTTAAGTGATGTTAAATAATGATATGGAGTTTCATGAACTCTATGAGAGTGATGAAAAGTTGGTATACTATATAAATCAATTTATCAATTTTATGTCGAATCATTCTCATCTAAAAATAGATTATTCATTAATGGAATGGTTATCTGGTGATGGTCATCAACTAGACATATCTATGCTACGGTAAGGCATGTTACCAAAATTGAAAAAGGCATGGTGGGAGCACTAATGGTATTGGATATTTATACTATTATTATATTTTTTTAGTGAGATCCATTAAGGGAAAAAGTATGTGTTATAGGTCAAACTATTATAATTGAGAAATTTAATTGAAAATCTATTTAATCTATTCACATTTTTATGAATAATTGAAATCGGTTTAAATTATTATTTGAAATAAATGAAATCGGAAAAATTATTTTATGCTGACCGCTAAGACCAATAAAAACTATTGATTTTTTTATATATTAAAAGGTAATATTTTTCTTGACATTCATGAGAATTGTGGATTTAAATATTCCCTTCTTAATGATCTTATGATTCATCTTTATTATTTTGATGTTAGATTGAATATTGTTAATATTTTCTTTATATGAAATTATTTTTTCCTTATTGAAATTATAATGATAATTGATTTCTTTTTGTAATTTTATATTTTCTTTGATGTATTTAAATTTTAAATATCATTAAATTATGACTCGGTGATAAAGGAATCTGGTTTATATGTCTTTTTTGTGTTGTTTCTTCAATCTGTAATTCCTAGTATTTATCGAGTTCAGTTTGGTGGGCAAATTCCCAAGAGAAATTATTTTTATTTTGGGAGAACAATACGACCCACTCCATCCATTATATTTCAATATTTAATGAATATATCTAACTAAAATGAAATGGTTTTTTTTATTTTTTGGTATATTTATGAAATGGAAATCATAGGATGAAAAAACCATTAAGATGAATCATATATGGTGTTTTAATTTTCCCGGACTATCCCTAATGTTACGTCAGTTATACTGGGAGTTCACTTACCTTAGTGATTATTGAACTTATATTCACAGGGTTTAATATGGTTAATGTGTAATAAACTATTTTTGAATGGTTTTACGTAAGAAATCATTAGTAGGTATTGGTATTTATTGGGTCTATCATTGACTATGATCTAATGTTTTAATATAGTCACTAAGAGACAACGTTAAAGAATCGTAAACCCTAGTTATCCTTAATTAACCCCAATAATAAATATGAAATTCATGTAGATGAATTATTCATTATAAATAAATTATATTTTTTTTCATTTTTTCATTTTTTTTGAATGTTTTTAGAGCCTTTTCTTAAGGAGGTGGCCATGTTACCCTTCAGGTTTCAGGGTAATGCATACGATTTTTTAGGTATTGTTATTTTGAGGTTTTATAATATATTGTTAGTTGTATTAATTTTTGATTGATTATTTGATGATATACTATATTTTTTATAGTGGAACATTGGATTGTGATTTTCTTTGTGTCTTCTTTTTCTCCATTGTTTGATATTTCAATTTTTTCTCCTTGAGAGAGAGCCCATCGATCTCTCTAAGGTTAGTGATTAAATAACATTATAACATGGTGGGAAACCATTATTCATAATCATCTCACAACATAGAGTTTTATCGTTAATCATTCACAATTAACATTATAAATTTTGGATTTTCATGGGTTATGGAATAGTTATTGGGTTCAAAGGCGTATCCTTGATTTGATTTCTCACCTTATGAGATATGTTTCATCATCCTCTAGATCAAACATTGATCATGAGTCTTTCAAGGGGATTAAATTGAAATTCAAGTTAGAACAATCACACCACAGTGTCATTTCAGGTTTGAATGATCATTTTTTTAGTATTTAATTTTGAATCATTATTTGGTCATTATCTATTTATTTTGGAATATTTTTGATATTTTTTGTAATTTTTATTTGATTTTTTATTGTTATTCCAAACCATGTGGAATTAAAAGTAATCTATTTTCCTTAATGGGGTTTGGTATATTGTAATTTCACAATTTTGGTTTATATATATCTAATGTCCCTCAAAAACAATGTGGTTCCTCTAGTATACCAAAATAAGAACATTGTTCGTTCATGAATTTCTAAACCTTATGCCAAATTCTGTGACCATTATTTATTATTCATAATTATTTTTAAACCCATAAGATGTTATGTTGGAATCTTTTTTTCTCCTATGACATATGCTCTAATTTCTAAGTCATTCAATTAGATACTTTGGTTATTCCAGTCCTTGTAGAGAGCATTTCTATTGGATCTAAGGGCATTGGATCATGGAAAACAAAACTATGTATAGCTTATTTATTATCATCTAAGATATCCTATATTTTTCTGAAATTAAATAATCTAATACATATATTATGGATTGATCTATGGGTTGTAAAATTATATAATGATATGTCTGGTGGATTTATTGAAGGGGGAGGAAGAGGAACCTGAATTTTCGTTTTATTATGTGCATCATAGAGGTATTTCATGTTATGTTTTTTCACTTGATCATCATCAATATATGGTTTATTGAAATATTTTTTTCATTATTTGGTTTTCTGGTACCAAGGAACTTTCCACATTCCTAGGAACCCTCTTTCAATTCAATATTTTTAATCTATGCTGCTAGTAGAAATTCTACGTGATGTGGTTAGTGTCCTATTCATCTCTCGTTAATGTTTAATTTATGATTACTTATTATCTATCCATGGGATATAAATGTCACCAAATGCAGTTTTCATATATCTATATTCTATATAAATGAATTTTATTTTTATGTGAATTTGATGAATTAAGTAAAATCATTTTTTCATTTTCTTTGATGTGATTTTTTTAAATTAGAATAATCATTTGTATTAGATATTTCAATTTATAGATGGCTCATAAAAATTACCCATGAAATATTTTATAATATTTATTTCCAAAATATTAGTGAAAGTGTTTTTTATAATAATCAGTTTTGTCCTACCCCTTTTAGACTATTTTGGATTTTTTAAATATTTTTATTTGAATATGAATGTGGGGTTAGTTCACAATGTGATAATCAATACCTTAATTTATTATGAACGATCCCAAGGAGTTGATTCCACATTTTATAATTTAAATGGTTAATAAAATAATAGTTCATGCCCATTTTATAGTTAATGGAAATAGATAGTTGTTTGGGGTAACCTGGGCTTACAAACCTTGAAGTTGTTGTAATATTATATAAAATTATATTTAATTAAATGTAAACACATGGTTGTTTCGAAAGATATGGGATAAATAACCATGTAGTGGTAGTTGGGTTTTATTTTTACACATGGATATATGGTATGTTTCTATATGACTGTTCTATGTAATGAGTTAGATAAATAAATGGATGATTGTTTTTCAATACTGTTATATATTATCCTTATAAAATTGAAATTATAACATCCTTTTTTTCATAAAAATATTTTTTTTAAGTGGGATTCCTAGGTACACTTGTGCACTAATTTAGAATTATGATTTCTTAATGGACCTATCTAGGACAATGGTTTATATATTAGATGTCCCCCTCGGTTCAGCTGTGAATAGTATGACTGAATGTTTGGACGAGGTCAACTGATGTTTAGTTTTTTTAATATGTGGAATATGCTTCATTGATGACCATGATTTCTATATACAATAATATTCTCCACGAGAATCTAGGAATACATGAAAATGATATAAATTTATATTTTCCAAGGTATGGGTATTTCAATCTATGAGATCATATATTGATGACTATAATGATTTTTTTGTAAAATAACAGTAATTATAACATACGAATGTTTTGATGAAAGTAAATAGTTTTTAGTTCATTTGGAATGTATAATATTTCTAAAAAATGAGATCTTTTCTAAAGGATACACTTATATAGATGTTTTATATATGAAAACCCAAAATTAAATTTTATATCATTTTCTTTATACATGCATGAAATATATTTTATTTTAAAGTTGTATTATTTTGGTTAATGTGTATATACTAATGGGTTGTGTATAAAATTATTAGATATTATAGGATTTCCAATTCACTCATTGGTATTTGTTATCCCTAAATCTCTTGGTTTGGGTTCTATGATGTATGTGATTATGGAACTCCTTCATTTTCATTTAATGTCTATGTGTTTGTGGAGTGTTATTTTTGAAATCCTTGAATACAGTTGAATTTTCCACCATCCAAGTGTCATTGTATCGTGTACTCAGGTTAGTTTATTATTTATATTCCCTTTATTATTTTTTACGTTTTCCCCTTATCATAATTATTTATTATTATTTTCTGATAAATCATTCGAAATATATTATTTATGATAACCAAAGAAGTTATCCCCAACCCATAGTAATCCTGAAAGCCCTTAGGAACATACTATTGCTGGAATGTGTATCCAATTTGGTGATGACTCGGTTTTCTTTATATCAGTAAGACCCATAATTTTTTCAAGCTAATGTAGATTCCTAGTATTTTATTCTAATAATTTCATTAAATTTAAAAAAATTACTTAATGATTTTTGATTCCATCCAATTGATGAAATTTCAATATTATATTAGATTTTTAAATAAATATTAGACTATTGAAACAATCAGTGATGTTTCTAGTCAATGAATACATTACCAAGGGTGTTGATTCACTATAAACTATTCCCTTTTGAAGACAACATATCAGTATGATTCATGATTTGGAGGGGATATTAATCGTATAAATTAAAATCATTGTGTTTATATGTGACCACAATATAAAATTGGATTTCATGGGGAAATTAATGGTATAAGGTTTATAAATTTAATCAAATTCCAGGAGGTTGTGATACACATTAATTTTATCCATAATTAATATTTGTAGAGTATGAGGTCCTCAGTTTCATTTTAATAATGAATTTAAGGTGGTTATGTAAGCACCAAATCTATGTTATGTGATATAACATCTTATTTATATTGATTTATAGAATCTCTAAAAGAAGATAATATCATTTTTTATTGTTTCATCTCAGAGGAAAATACTAAATAGTGGATCATTCTAGAAGAAAAAGCATTTTGTATCATATGTATATTCTATGAGTTCCAAATATCTTTCTATGTGATATTATTTCCTGATATATTTTTTTATATATAATTTTTTTTGATAGTGATAAGTATTCAATAATGAAACCCAGTTTCAAAATTTATTTCTGAAAAACATGTTTTTGATAACTCCCAAGATTGATTAATAGTGGGGGATATAATTTATTCAACAGTAGATATCACAATTATTTTGATTTTTTCATATATTTAATAAACCTTATCCAATATTCTATTGAGAATTATTTTTATTATTAGATTATCCAATGATCTCATATTACAATATATTGATATAAGATTCGGTTAGAGGTATCTTCTAATTGATTGAGGATGTACATAAATTTGTTAGAGAAAACAAAACTAACAGAGAAGAAAATATCATATCAAATAATTATTTGTGAAGACGGTAGAAACTCAAACATTGAATTAATGGATATGAGATTTTTCTAAACATTGTCTGATATATATATATATATAGTATTATGATGGAACAACAAACTATGTGATGAAGAGGTACTTTTATAGGTACTTATAAACAGTCATGGTTTTTTGAGAATAAATACTAACATCATATTTATAATATAGATAATATCATAGATTTATGTTATTCAATTAAGATAAAAATGAACAGTTCAGTGATGGGTAAACCCTTTTCTTATTTCTAAATATTTAATTTATATTAGTAACCTATATTATATATTTTACAATAGCTAAATTGGCCACCCAATACCACAAAAAAAAATATTTGTAGAGGTCTTCATTATGAAATATCATTATTAAAGTGGAAATATTCAAAACTATTATAATTATGTCATAGAAAAATAGACTATGCATGTTGAGGGCATAGTAATGAACAAAACAAGATAATATTGGTGAATGAGATAGAAGGTCCTAAGGTACTAAGAGGTATAAATTCACTATTCAACACCCTAATATCATTTTGGTTTTGATTCAATGATTCATAATAATTTACCAATATTACAATTGGAAATGGGTTTAATTTTTTGTACAAATGATTCTAAGGATATTGTAATTAACAACACAAGTTGTGGATTTAGTGATGATAATTAACGAAGGTCATTAATGTGAGATAGTTTCAAAAATGATTGATATTCTTTTTTCTTTTTTCTTTTAAAATATTATTCAATTTGATGACATTCATGTGTGTATAATTTTATATTTTATGAACCATTATGGAAATATATCACCTCATGGTTGATCCTAAAATTCATGGAGGTGATCATATAGTATTTATTACATAATGAAGTAGTAATTTGGGTTAAAAAAGTATTACATTTCTATATATTACGTATAAAATGGATATATTGTCAATTTTTGTATCTATAGTGTTTTAATAATAATTTTCTTGTATTTTGTAGCCATTTGAATGTATTATTATAGTGTACCTTATGAGTAAACATAGTTTTTTTGACATTTATATTCTAATAGAGTTATTCCCAAGTTTATTTAGTATTTCAACAGAAGAGTGTAAAATAGAACATGATAAATTTTAGGGACCATGGTTTTAAAAAGAAGACATATTTCAAAAAAGTTATATATGGACTAGTGTGTATCAATTGGAAAATATCATTATTTTTTCTAAAAATTAAATTTGAATGTTGATGCTATAAAAAGACTATTGATGTTTGGAATATGTAATAAAAATATATCTTATATATTTACTAATATTAAATGTCAATTTTATTAGTGAAATTTAGTGAATTAGTTATGAAAGCCCAATTTATGTAATTTTAGTCAGAAAAAATTGTTAATGATTCCATATTTTAATATTATTTTTTATAACTAGTATGGACACTATGAATTTTTCATGATTTAATTTAGAATTAAAAATACAATCAAAATGCATATAGGATTATGAATTTCGTGGTCCAATCATCATTGGGTTAAAATTTTAAAGTATTAGTTATTGAAATATATTTCATTATATAATTATGTATGACCTTTGTAAGTACATTCATGTATTTGAAGATTTATTAAGGAGGATTCAATTGAATGGCAAATTTTACATTTGTATCTTTTGGACCCATGAAATCTGTTCCATGGGACATGTAATATTAGTTGATGGAATTAAAGTATTCCCCTTAAATATAATTGTTGTTGTAAAAAAAATACTAGAGAATTACATTGATGTATTTATTTTCATAGGATTTCATGGTTGTTATCTAAGAATTATTACATTGCTTCCACATGTATTGTCTCATTTATCCACACAAACAGAGAATGGGAATATTTTTTAAACATACAAATAACCCAAAACATAATCTTCGAAATGGAAGTTAATGAGTTCCCCAATACATTTTTTACATGAGAGTGGGAATCAATATGATTATATTAATTCACCATATAATTATTTTGATATGTTTTGTCATAGGGTAGAGGAGTTATTTCAGGAAAATAATGAAATTTATTTTTTAATGTGTTTAATTTTATTAACCATGAATTTTTTCATCTTAACATTGTTTTCATGATTTTGATGTGGATACATAATCTATATTGAGAAATATTATGTTCTATATAGATCATAAATGTTTAATGAATAAATATTTCAAATGATAATAAAACCTTGGGAAGGAGATATGTGAAGATTATTTTTTATTGGCTCATCATATAAATAATACCTATTTTAAATTATATGTAAATATCATGGAAGATTATTTGACTAGAAGATTATAGAGTATATTTAAAAATATTTTAGTGTTAAATTAAATTTTGTAGAAGAATTTGAAACTATTTATCTTGGATTTAGAGAAGTTTATGGTATGGAATGGTATGTTTAGATGATTGTTGGGTCTTTTTTGTTGTTTGAGTGATGTATTATTCCCATGGGGATCCGTTTAATGTTATATTGTGGGAATATATTATTAAAAATAATGAATAATATTATAGGTCTATAGCGAGGGAGGACCGAAACATGTTCCTAAGTAATTTATTTGATTATTTATTTTGTAAGAAATGTATGTTGATGTTTTCATTAACTTTTTTGGATCACATTAGGATGTCTATTTGGATCGTCATATATTTTTTATATTATGAAGAGAATGTTTGGTTTCATAGTATGAAGAGACAATTGTCTGAGTTAGAGATGAGTTTTCGTATCTTTTATGGGATTATAGATAAATATAAAATGTTATGAAGTTTTATGTTACCCCTTATTATTATAGAATTTTAATTAGTTTATATTTATATCGACTATTTAATTTTTATAGAACTTTAATGATTTCATTTTCATATTTGGATTATTATTAATCATTTGAAATGGTTTCCATGAATATAATTGATTAAAGATATGTGTTAAATATTAATATTACACAACATATTATTGTAGATGTTGCAATGGTTTTTATTAGAAGCAAATATATAATCTATAAACATGTGTGAATTAAATTTAATGTGCACAAAAACATGGTTTTCCTTATATTTTCTTCTCAGATACAATTATATCTATTTAATGATACTTAGATAGATACTATGATTCACAAATGGGGCGATATATATATATATCTTGTGTAATTTCTCTATTATATCTTAATGTGTAGTTTTTATATCAATTAGTTATTATGTAATAAGTGTTAATATTTATCTATTTCGAAAACACAAAATTTTATGGTATATAGTATACATTTTATGATTTTTTTATAATATATTTTAAGTCGTTGGATACAATTTCTTCGATAAATTTTTTTCATTATATAATTGATTGAGTTTAGATGATTTTAGATTATATAAGAACTGTCCATTTATGGATAAACTAATATAAAGGTCAAATTATAAGGAAATTAATGTCTATTGTTTTTAGAATTTATTTGTAAATGTTTTTCCAAGATATTGTAATTATTTTTTCATTAATGTCCTAAATCATTCATAACGGATAATTGGACAATTATATTTATGCATACATGTCAAAAAAAATTATATTATACTGTTGCACCCTATAAGGGTTATATTCATGATTTTGACATTTAACAATAACATAAATTTTATCCTAATCTACCTTACCAGGGATTTTAGGTTGGTATTGATTTGGATTTAGTTAAAAAAGTGTTGAAAATAATTTTGACATTTAGGATCATTATCAAGATGTCTCATGGGATGCATTATTTAATTAATCAATGATTTATTGGGGAAATGAATAAATATATAAGGAACATATGAGTTTGAATCCAATATAAAGATATATTATCTTAAATTGATTTTATATAAATTTATTTTGAATAAGTGATTATATATTTGTTTCATTTTTCTTGATATAGATAAATATTTTTATTTATAAAATTTTTAAAATCATATTGAAATATTTATACTATAAATTAGTTTTTTATAGTATACCAAATTTTGAGAATTATTATTTATTAAGGTTAAAATGTAACTTTCACTCTCCCTATAAAAGTTATTATTTTTTCTAATGATTTTAGACATTTTTATTATATTTGGGATGAGTTTTGGTAATATTTTGATATGAATGAAATTGTTTTCTATGGTTAGTTGGGAAATAATTTGTTATATATTTATGTCATTCAACATATGGATTATTGTTATAAATATTGTTGGCTGAAATTTTGATATGAATACATATTGATGGATATATAAACACACACACACACACACATATTTCTATGGTTTTTCTTATGATGGAATTTAGTATTAGTATAAAACCACAAGATATTTTAGTTTTTCTATTGTAATATCAAGTTGAAATAATACAATATAGTATTGAATTCATTTATTAATACATGTGAGAGTTCATAATTATAACACACCGACTTGTGTAAGCCAGATCTGATGCATTACTTATTACATTATTAGGGTTAGAAAGAATGAAATCATGAAGGAATGATTAACTCAGTAGACTTGATGAAACATGATACATATATGTAACTCAAATTACATTGGGAAAGGTTGCGAAATAAAATACATAACAAAAACTAAAAACTACATCCATAGAAACTCAATAAATTATCACCACTTCCTTTCATATTGAAGGTAAAAAATGAAAGGGGTGAGATCAAATGATCAGTAAGGGATAAAATAGTGGAAGCATGAATTCAATAATAAGTGAATCATAAAAAATTTGACATAATCAATACGGAATAGTCAACAAATGGTAAACACACACCATTAATAAAATTAGTATGAAACTGCATCCATATATTTTGTTATAGAGAAAACCTCATGGATAGTTAAAATATACAATGAAAAAAGGGATATTATTATTAATTGTACTTCATGTATCTAGCATAATATACAACTGTACTGTCAAAACAGGTTATGTCTATGGGAAAAAACTCGTCTGATTTTTTGAAAGAGACTTGGATGTTTTGTCGCCAACTGATTTGTCCCATGAGGCATGTTGATTAATCGAGGAGCTATAGCATTTCCAAATTCCACATCGAGTCCACAGAATTCATTATAAATAGATTTAATACAAGTGCAATATGCCCTCTCAATATCTGTATAGAGTATAGGATACAGATTCATCAATATTTCCAATGTTAAAACAACATTCTAAATAAACACTTCATGTAAATGGTTGTACAAAATAAGAAAATACACATATACCTAAAAGGTGAATATGAATATATAATTTATTTACAATTTGATATGAGAAATGATCAAAACTAGACACTAGATACAACACATAAGAAATATTAGGTGCACATTACCAAGTAAGTCACAATGAAATGGAATTTGAGACAAAGTCCCTTACACCATTGTAATAAATCTAGTTGTCTGCGAAAAACTAATAAACACCAAATGAATAAAAAAATAACATGAATATAAATAGAATCAGGATAATATATATCAAATGTCAGTACACAATACACCACATACAATAAATAATTTGTGTATAATTGAGATATCACAGAAATGAATGTGAGTGAGAAACCCCAATACCTTATGCTCAAGTGTGTTCTTTGTTACTTTTAAAGACATGAATAATAAAATTTATGATCATTATTTAAAATTTATAGACCCTAATTTACATTTAAATGATTTATTATGCCTTTATTAGGTTCTTTCAAGGCCCTTTTTATGGGTTTAAGAGGTAAAATTTTATTGTTTGGAAAACATTTTCTTCATTGGTTTTCATGATGGGTTTACTTGTATTCATGAATGGAAATTCGTTTAATGTGTGGTCAAACATCCATAATTGTAAATATATTTTATCAATGAAATTTCAAATATATAAATTATCATATATTAATTTTGGGTAATATACAATGATGTGGAATCATTAGATAAAATTTAATTACAAACGTTGTGATTAACTTGGCGGTTTTGTACATAATGAACATGTTTTTTATTATTATTTTATATTATGACTTTTTTAGGATTATATAAATTTATATAAGGTAAAATAAATACATAATGATGGGATTCAACCATTAATAATTATTCATGACAAGTCTTGAAAATATTAATAGAAATTGAGAACGTATTGTCACTGAAAATGAAAATTTTACACAACTCGGATGGGGTTTTTATTTATAGTATAAGAGGAGAAGGAAAGAGAAATGATTATGAAATATTACATTAGAATAATATAACTCCATTTTATGTATGGTACTGGAATTATAATATAATTGGATTAAGTTACATGAGGATAGAAGTATAAATCCCAGGAACTCCAAATAGAAGAAAAATGAGAAAACTCTTATGAAAATTTGACAGCCTAATGACATCACATTAAATTTCATAAAATATTTTAATGATATAAACGGGGTATATCATCACTCTTACATAATATGGAGAGATAGGAGAACATTTAATGTCATATCCCCACATAATCAAATTGAAAATAAAATATAACACATAAAATGAAAGCTTTATGAAAAGAGAAGGGTGGTAGATTCCCTTACCTTGGAGAGTAAATCCCCAAACATGAATGTAGGGACCTTGAGGGATTGAGATAACCATAAAAAGATTCCTATGGAGGTAAAAATACCAGATTGTTGAGGATTATGGATATGGAATGAAGTAAAATGAAGGTATGAGTGGTTATTTATCGTAATTAAGGTGGAGTTTTTTATTTATTAAAAGGACACCTCATTTGTGGTTTTTGTAAAAACATGTAAATTCCCATGGTATTTGGCCATGTTTTTAGCCACATGGAACATATCATGTCATATTTTACTATAAAAAAATTAACCACCCTTTCATATTTAATCATTATATAATTATGATTTCATTAAACTATCGAAAACCCATAACTGTATTTTTTACTTTTCACGAAATATTTAAGAAATTTATAAAAAAACAAAAAATTTAACATAACCATTTTTCAATGTGTATAATTAAAAAATGAACTCAATTTTTTGAAATTAATTTCTTAAATATTATTAATTTAATTTCTTAATAAAATAATAGTTAATTCAGAAAATTGTAATTTTGAATGTATAATTAGTTTCATATCACATTCAAAAAATAATTAAGATCACATTATATTATTACCTTAAAGAATTCAAACATTATCATTATATACCTTTCATTAATGTCGTATTACTATTCATATGGGTATGTTACTATTCGTCAAAAAATCAAGTTGGTTCTATCATACTTCAAATGACTTACTAATCACAACTCTAGATGACCGTTTTTCTAAATTCAAAACATTCAAGTAGAGAATTTATGATAAATGAATAATATATGGCTATCTATTAAATAACGAAGTATTTTTTAAAGAAAAATAGTGATTTATGAAATATAGGCTATAAATAGAATATATTTAAGATAATCCTACAATAAAATGATTGGGGTGTTATATTATTCCTTTATTTAGAAATTTCGTCCTCAATATTTTATGTATAAATCCCTACAAAAATATGTGGGTTGTTTTTCTTCATAACATTCTCTGGTTCCCAGGTTTCTTTCTCCATATTCGGTTTTCTCTCTTGAACCTTTGCTAGAAGAGTTGTTTGATTTCTCAATACCTGCTCCCTTTAGTCATGAATCGCGATAGGCTCTTCCCAGTATGACTAATCATGTTCCAATTATATTTCTTCATAGGTGAGTACATGCATTGGGTTTGGCATGTATTACTTTAACAATTACACATGGAACACAAAATGAACTTTAGAGAGGCTTGGATGCATTTCTAAATGGTAAGCTACTGCTCAGATTCATTCTAGAATATCAAATTTTCAAATGTACCTAGGGCGTTGTTTCGCTTTCCTACCGAACCTTAAGACACCCTTCCCTAGAGATACTTTCAGAAGGACAAGATCCCCCACTTGGAATTCCAAAACCTTTCTTTGGTTTTCATTATATCACTTCTGCCTACCCTAGGATGCTTTAATTTGGGCATGGATTCTATTAACCTTTTTCGTGGTCTCTTCTATAAGCTTTGTTCCTAAAAGTTTCCTCTCACCAGCATTATCCAAACACGTTAGAGTTCAACATCTCTTTCAATATAATTCTTTATAAGGATACATTTTCATAGTAGAATAGAAACTAATGTTCTATGAAATTTCCACCAAAGGAAAGTATTGATCCCATATACCTTGAAAGTCAAGAGAGGATGATCTCATCATGTCTTTCAGAGTTTGAATAGTACTTTGAGATTGTCCATTTGATTGGTGGTGATACGAAATACTCATATGAAGCTCAATATTCGAATCATTCTTGAGACCTTTCCAGAATATTGATGTATAATGGGGATCACAATTAGAAATTATTGATAAGGGTACACCATGAAGTATTACTACTTCATTAATTTATAGTTTTTCTAAACATTCAAATGGTAAATCTTATCTTCTAATAGGGAAATGTGATTTATCCTAAGCATATCCCCTGGGTGTGCCAATAGGAAGTGTTCAGCAATGACCTTTTTCTTGTACAGGGAGACCCCATGTGAAGCTCAAAACTCTTGGTCAGAGTTTTCACTCCTAGGACCATCTGTGAGGGAGCCACATCTACCTGTCTATATCCAGACAGGGATATATTTCCTAGAAAGATCCAGATAATCTATTCCATTCCAACATTCTATGAAATTCATTTATTTATTTTCTAAAATAATACCATAGGGAATTTTTCCAAAATATACATTTTCTAATATAGATTCCATGATTCCTATTAAACTTCCTCTCATACATACTGTAACAGTCTGCCCCTCTAGACTAGAGCCAGTTAATTACTTGTTACAATGGCATGGTTAGAAGGAATTAAATCAAAAAGGAACGATCAGTTTAGTAGTCTTGAAGAATCAATATACATATATTTAACTCAAATTATATTTTTGAAGGTTACAAAATACAATACATAACAAAAACTAAAAATTGTATCCACAAAAACTAAATAAATTTTCTACTCTTCATAACATGCTGAAGGTCAAAAATTAAAGCGGTGAGTTCAAATTCTTAGTAAGGGTTAAAAACAGTAGAAGCATGAATTAAATAATAATTGAATCATAAAAAATTTTACAAAAAAAATATGTTATGGTGAATAAATTGAAAACATGTTCCATTAATAAAATAAGAATGAACCTATATCCAATGATTTTGTCATAGTGAAAATATCATGAATATTAATAACTGAAAACGATTATAGAGATATTCTTATTAATTGGATTTCGTGTATCTAGAACATGATACCACAATACCATGGAAACGATTTATTTCTATGTGTAGAAACCCATTTTATTTGTTAGACAAACTCAATGGGTTTGTCGCTATCTATTTTCTCCCCGAAGACCTGTCGATGCATCAAGGGGCTATAGCGGGCCCCACCCACCACTGTAATTCCATAGAATTATTTATACAGAGATTTAATTTAATTGAAATCTGCATTCTCAATATCCTTATAGAGTATAGTATAAGGATTCATCAATATTTCCATAGTTAAAACAACATTTAAATAAACACCACATGTAAAAGGGTATCCAGATTAAGAAAATACTCATATCCATGAAACCAGAATATGGATATACAATTTATTTACCATTTCAAATGAAAAAATTATCTCATATGGGAAATGGATACACCAAATAAGAAATATTTTTTTCACAATACCAAGTAACTAAAAATGAAATTGAATTTGAGGCAATGTCCCTTACACCATTGTAATCAATCGAGTAGTTTTACCAAAAACTAATAACCACCAAATGAATCATAAAATACCATGAATATAAAGATAATCATGATAATATATAACAAAATTCAGTACCCAATAAACGAAATTATATAAATAAGTATAAAACATTTGAAATCGCATGGAAATGAATGTGAGATGAGACACCCTTTACCTTATGCTCGAGAGTGTTCTTTGTTGGTTTTAATGACATGAATAATAAGTTATAGTGGCAGTAGGTCACTGTAGTGGAGGTAGGGTATGGTAGTAGTGGCGTGTATTAGGCGGTACTATTTCTGGAATGATATAGTAGCAGTACTAATCGCAAAATAGTCTTTCGGCCAAAAATTTGGGCCTACGGGCCATGTAATTGACTAAATGTCGACTAGGCCTTCGGGCTATGAAATGGGTCTCCCACTACACAGTTAAATAGTTCATTGTATTTAATTATTATTAAATGGGGATTTGGGACAAAACGTTAAAAAAAGATTTATTATAATCTTATTAGGTTCATTCATGTTCCTTGTTATGGTTTTAAGAGGATAAATTTTATTGTTTTGGAATCATTTTCTTCTTTGGTTTTCAAGATCGGTTAACTTGTATTCATGAGTGAAATTACATTTGATGTGTGGTTAAACATCCAAAATTGTTAATATTTCTTATTAATGAAATTTCTGAGGTATAATAGATCATATAATGATTTTGAGTTATATATGTCGATGTTGAATCATTAGTTTGAAGTTAATTACAAACGTTTGGATTGACTTGGTGGTTTTGTTCATAATGATATTTTTTTGTATTATTATTTTTTATTATGAGTGTTTAAGGATTATATAAAATTGAATAAGGTTAAATAAAAATATTATGATCTATCACCACCATTAAAAAGGTTCAATGACCTATCCTGATGATATTAATAGAAATAGAGAACGTTCCGTCCCTGAATGTGATAATTTAACACATATCGGACGATGTTCTCATATTTAGTATAAGAGGAGGGGGAAAGAAAGATGATAATGAAATATTCCATTAGAATAATATAATTCTTGTTTATTTGTGGTACGTGAATTATTGTAGCATCTGGATGATGTTATATGAGGATATATGTATAGAACGAAGGGCCTCAAAATAGAATAAATTTGAGAAATCGCTCATGAAAATTGAGCATCCTAACAAAATCACATAAAATTTCATAAAATATTTTGATGATAGAAAGGGGGAATCTCATAACTCTTATATAATATGAAAATAAAAGAGATTATATAATTACATATCCCAACATAATCCTATTGAAAATAAAAAAGAAAACATAAAATGAAAGCTTTAAGAAAAGTGAAGGGTGGTAGATTCTCTTACCTAGACCAGTAAATCCCCGAACATGAATGTTGGGACCTTGGTGGCTTGAGGACACCATGAAAGGATTCATATGGAGGTAAAACTACTATATCATCAAGGATTATATATTTGGAATGAATTACGATGAAGCTATGAGTGGGTATTCGTAGTAATTAGGACTGAGTTTTTTATAAAATAAAATAAACACCTTATTAGTGGTTTTTGTAAAACAATTGGCATTCCCAAGGTATTTTCTCATGGGTTTTATCTATTGGGACACCTCATGTCATTTGTTACTATAAAAAGTTGACTACACTATTATATTTAATAATTACATAATTATTATGTCATTAAACTATCGAAAACTCAAAATAATATTTTTCTTACTATTCAAGAAAAATTGAAGTATTTTAGAAATAAATAAAAAATTCACCCAGACCATTTTTTAATGTCCAGAATTGAAAAATGAACTAAATTTTTTGAAAATATTTTCCTAAATATTATTAATTTAAATTTTAAATAAAATCACTGTTAATTAGATAAATTACAAATTTAAATGTATAATTATTTTCATATTACATTGAAAAAGTAATTAAGATCTCATTAACTTATTACAATAAGAAATTAAAATATTTTCATTATTTAATAATCATTAAAGTCATATTAATATTCATATTACTATTCAAAAGGGTATGTTATTATTCGTCTAAAAAACAACTTAGTACTAATAGACTCAAAATAACAAACTGGCCACAACTCTAGTTGAATGTTTTTCGCAATTTTAAAACATAGAAGTAGAAAACATATGTTTAATAGATAAGATATGACTATATATTATATAACCAAGTGATGTATTAAAGTATCACATTGAATTAAGAAATATAGGCTATGATTACAATATATTTAAGCGAATCTTACCTTAAAATTTTTGGGGTGTTATATTATTCCCAACTTTTGAAATTTCATCGTCAAACATTTATGTATAAATACCACCAATATGATATGGGTGGTTCTTCTTCATAACAAATTCTGGTTTCCATGTTTCATTTTCCATATTTTGTTTCTCCAAAGAATATTTACTAGATGAGTTTTATGATTTCTCAATACCTGCTCCATTGTGTCAAGTATCCTAATAGGCCCTCCCCAGTATGGGAAATCAGGTTCCAGTTCTATTTCTTTATATGTGAGTACATGCATTGGGTCTAGAATGTATTTTTTCTACTATTACACAAGGAACACATCATGAACATTTGTGAGACTTGGCATCATTGCTAAATAGTAATCTACAACTCTTATTCATTCTAAAATTTCAAATGTTCTGATGTACATGGGGATTTCTTTCCCTTTCCTATAAATCCTTAAGACACTATTCCAAGGAGAAAATTTCTGAAATACATGATCTCCCACTTGGAATTCCAAATCCTTTCTATGGTTGTCAGCATAACTCATCTTCCTACATTCAGCTGCTTTAATATGGGCTTGAATGCTATTCTCCTTTTTCAAGGACTATTTAATACGGTTTATGCCTATATGTTTCCTCTCACCAACTTCATCCAAACAAGTTGTTGTTTGACATCTCTTTCCATATAATGCTTCACAAGGATCCATTTGAATAGTATATTGGAAACTATTGTTCTAGGAAAATTACACAAAATGAAAGTATTTATCCCACAAACAATGAATGTCAAGAGAAAATGATCCCAGCATGTCTTCCAATGTTTGAATAGTTATTTCCAACTTTCCATCAGTTTGGGGTGATAATAAATACTAATATTAAGATCAGTATTCAAATTAGTCTATATAATTTTCCATGAATTTTGAGGTAAAACATGGATCACTATCAGAAATAATTAATCAAGGTACACCATGAATTCTAATAACATCATTAATATAGTCTTTCTAAACATTCAAGTGGTAAATCCTGTATTAAATTAAAAAATGTGAATTATCCTAAGAATATATCCTGGGAATTTCAATACTAACAGTGTAGCACGGCATGTTTTCACGTACAAGGATAACCTAGTTGAATCCTGAAACTCCATGTCACAATTGTTATTCCAATGTACATCTGTGCATGAGCCACCTCTACCTGCTAGTATCCAAACATGGATGTATTTACCATAAGGATCCACATAATATATTTCTTTCCAAAATTATATGAAATTATAGTATTTTTTTCTGAAAATACTACCATAGGACTTTTTTCCCTTATCTATATTTTCTAATCTACTTTCCAAGGTTCCAACTACACTTCCTCTGATACCAACTCTAACAGCCCGACCCCTCTAGACCAGAGCTGCTACATTACTTTTTACATTGGCATGGTTAAAAGGAATGAAATAATTTAGGAATTATTAGTTTAGTCGTGTTGAAAAAACATGATACCTAGAAGAAATTTAAATTTCATTGGAAAAGGTTACAAAATACAATACATAACAAAAACAAAAAAAACCATCCTCCACAGAATCTCAATAACTGATCTCCTCTTCATAAAATTTTGATGGTAAAAAAATAAAATGGGTGAGTTGAAATACTCAGTAAGGGTTATAAATAGTGGAAGCATTATTTCAATAACATGTTAATCAAAACAAATTGACATAATCAATATGGTATTGTTAACAAATGGAAAACACACACCATTAATAAACTGAGTATGAAACTGCATCCATAGATTTTGTTATAGTGAAAAAATCATGGATAGTATAAATTGAAAATGAGTAAATAGATATTCTTATTAATTCAGCTTCATGTATCTAGAACATGATACCACAATATCGTCAAAATAGTTTAATTCTGTGTGTAGAAACCTGTATGATATTTTGAAATAAACTCGATGTTATTTTCACCAATTGATTTGTCTCATCAGGCATGTCGATGCATCGAGGGGCTATAGAGGAACCCACCCTCCACTTAATGTACTAATATTTATTTTTACATATACATAATAAAAGTGAAATATGCCTTCTCAGTATCCTTATAGAGTAGAGGATACATATTTAATAATATTTCCATAGTTAAATCAACATTCTAAATAAACACCGCATGTAAAAGGTTACACAGATTAAGAAAATTATCATAACCATCAAAAAATAATATAGATATATAAAATATATACAATTTAAAATGTAAAATTTATCTCAAATGGGAAGTAGATACACTAGATAAGAAATATTATGTGCACAATAACAAGTAACTGTCAATGAAATTTAATTTAGATAGAGTCCCTTGCCCTATTGTAATCAATCATGTTGTATGACAAAAAACAAATAACAATCAAATGAATCACAAATTACATTGAATATAAAAATAATCATGATAATATATGTCAAATTTCAGTACCCAATACACCACATTCATTAAATAATTTTCAAACAATGGAAATCTCATGGAAATGAATGTGAGCTGAGAAACCTGTAACCAAATGCACGAGTGTGTTCGTCATTTTTTAATGACCTGAATAATAAAATTTAGCTTCATTAATTAATAATTCCAGAACCTCTTACACATGTAATTGAATTATTATATCCTTATTAGGTTCATTCATTACCATTTTTATGGGTATAAGAGATTCAATTTTATTGTTGTGGAAGCATTTTCTTCCTTGGTTTTCTTGATCTGTTTACTTGTATTCATGATTGGAAGTTCATTTGATTTTTGGTTAAACATCCAGAATTCTTAATATATCATATTAATTAAATTTTACAGTTATAAATTATCTTCTTATTATTTTCGGTTTTATACAATGATGACGTATCATTATTTAAAAGTTAATTACAAACGAATGGATTAACATGGCAGTTTTGTTCATAATGAAGGTCATTTGTATCATTTTCTTAATTTATGAGTTTGTATGGATTATATAAAATTTTATAAGTTAAAATAAATATATTATGATCTGGTTTAACCATTAAAAGATCTTCATGAATAGTCTTGATGCTAATTATAGAAATTGAGAACTTGTCGTCCCTGAATGTGATAATTTAACACATCTCGAATGATGTTTTCCTTTTTAGTATAAGATGAGGGGGAAAGAGAGATGAGGATGTAATATTATATTAGATTATATTTCATGTATGGTACCCCAATTATTATAGAATTTGGATCAAGTTATATGAGGAAATAATTATAAAATAATGGAATAAAAAAGAGATGAAAATAGAGAAATCTCTCACGAAAATTCGGTAGCCTAACGACATCACTTAAAATTCCATAAAATTGTTTGATGAGAGAAATGGGTATTTGACCACAATTACATAATATTTAATGAATGTTGAATTTTTAATTACATACCCCAACAGAATTCAATCAAAAATAATAGAGAAAACATAAAATGAAATCTTTAAGAAAAGAGAAGGGTGGTAGATTCCCTTACCTAGAAGAGTAAAACTCAAAAAATGAGCGTTGGAAACTTGGAGGCTTGAGGACACCTAGGGAGCATTTCTAAGGAGGTAAAAAACCATAGATTCCAGAATTATGTATTTGGAATGATGGAAAACGAAGTTATGAGTGGGTATTTATAGTAATTAATAGGGAATTTTTATTAATTAAATGGGACACACCATTAGTAGTTTTATTGTAAAACTATGGGCTTGACCATCGTATTTGTCCATTTTTTTGGCCACATGGGACACCTCATGTAAAATGTTACTATAAAAATGTTTACCAGACTTTTGTCTTTAAATAGTACACCATTATTATGTCATTAAACTACTGATAACTCAAAACTGTATTTCTATTAGTCTTCATGAAAAATTCAAATATTTTAGACAAAACCCTAAAATTCACCCTAACTATTTATTGATGTGAAGAATTAAAAAAATTAACTCCATTTTTTTCAAATTATTTTCAAAATATTATAAATTTAATTTTTAAATAAAATAATAGTTAATTTGAAAAATAACAATTTGGAAGGTATAATTAGTTTATATGACATTGAAAAATAAATACAGATCTCATTATCATATTACCATAATAAAATAAAATATTATCATTTTTTACTATTCATAAATATCATATTACTATTCATATTAATATTCATAAGAGTATGTTAATATTCAAAATAATGATGTTTGTTCTATCAAACATTAAATGACTTACTAGTCACAACTATAGATGATTGTTATTCGAAATTCAAAACATAGTAGTAGAAATTTTATGTTAAACGGCTATGTTATGAATATCGCCTAAATACAGAAGTGTTTTTTTAAAGGAACAATGTGATTTATGAAATATAGGCTATGAATAGTATATATTTAAGAGAATCATACCATAAAATTTTTGGGGTGTTATAATAATAGTTTCATTTATCATAACTATTGAATAGAATTAATATAAATTTTTTTCAATAGTATATCATTGGATTGATTTTCTTCAACAAGGTCATTTTTGTATTCACCCACTTTTTAAAATTCAATTTTCTATTATGAATGGATGGAATTGAGTACTATTATCATTATGGATAGAATATGAATAGAAGACGAATGGTGGGGTTAGAGGATATATCAATGACAATTATCATATGATTATATTATCATCTAATGATTTTTATATTTTTTCCATTAAATGAATATTTCATATAAAAATTATTACTACATGAAACACATATCTTAAAGGTGCCATGATATCCATCAGAATTGTAATAATTTTAATATGGCCTTTGTTACCAATTCATTAGATTAGAGAGCCTAAATAAAAGTAACTACGTTATGAAATATATATTTGTCCAATATAAACATATTTATTAGTTACAAAAAAATATCTACCCAAATATTAATGTTAAAATTGAAATAACGTTATATCAATTAATGTTTTAAAAGTATATTTTTATATATAATTTTGTAATATTTAAAATTTTTATTGTCATTAAAATGTAATATTTATAAATTTAAAAATTTAAACTTTTGGATATTTATTTTATGTTTAACAATATTATTGAAATAGAGTATTATGGTAATTTTTTGATATTTATATAATATAGCTAATATTGATGTTCATAATAGAAAAAAACATTCAAATATTATTAGTTTTTTAACATTTAAAATATAAATAGGTGGACTAGGATTTGTGTGAAATATTGTGACAACAGAATTTATATATTTAATAATTAGTATTATGTATATAAAATTTTTGTGTTGAACTTATAAATCAATGGATGAAATTTTGGAAATCTATGTACCTTTTATATTAAATGAAAAAAAATTATTCTTTTTGAATCAATCAAATTTTTATATGAATATTTTTGTTGGATTTGTTTTAAATACAAATAAGTATTTTGATATTTATATCAATTCAATTAATTTCATAATATTAACCAGTATATATTATTTGGATATATAATCTTCATTATTCATTAATGTTTCATTTTTTCAAAAAATGTTTATTCACATTGGTTTTCATAATTATATTAATATTAAATAATATCACAGAAAAAATTTTAATATGGTTCTATAGATTTCTTATTTTAAATATATTAATTCAAATTTTTTAAACAGTTCAATATTTTTTGGACATTAATAATAGTAAGCTTTACAAATCATGGTCAATGAAATAATTATTAAATGGTTTTATGTGGGGTTAAACTATGTGATGATAAAAAAATCTCTTTAATACATGGATTAAATGTTTTTTTATTATAGGATTAGGAAATTTTCATATCAGAGATTCTAATGTTGAGAAATGGTTCCACTTTTCTTGTGGATTATATTTATATTAATTTAACATTTTATGTATTTAATAGAGTACCAATCCCCCACATATAAAAGGGGTCATCCTATCCTCAGATATTCATATATTTTCAGTATCATATATTGGGAAATCCATACCCAAATTCCTTTGCAACAATCCTTTGCACATCCTATAGATCATTTTATTCTAAATAATATAATCTTATAAGGCTAAATGTGTAACCAAAATATATATATCCTAGGAGGAGGTATATTTATTAACCATACAATTTATATTTTATTACTTCATTGAACACATTAAAATATATTCATTAAATATGATAATATGTAGGAATAAATGATATTATGTTAATTTAATAAATCTTTTCTATCTATTTTTTATTCTATGGTAAATGAATCCAATATCATTCTTATGAAAAGGCAACCACCTCTATAAAGCGATGTGTTTCATTTTCCATCACCACATCATATGGATGGTTATAAATTTTTATTAAATGAATATATAATATTCTAATTAAATTTTTTATTCTGGAGAGAAAATAAATTATACAACTTATTACCATTTCTATCAGTTTGAAACTGACATCACTATTGTGTGCATGTAGAATGCAACATCTATGAAGAAATCTAGTTCCCTTTATATTAACTCCACGCATTATTGGTGATAATTAATGAGAAATGAATGAATTTTACATTTATAAAATAATTATGATTTTTTAAAATTAAAACATTAGATACTTTATTTCATTTCATTCCACAAGAAAAATCAAAGTGTTTCTCATATGTACATTTATCATCCTCCTCCATGACACTAAATATTAAATTTTCCACATTCACTATCCATGTATATGTATGAAATTATTTTTAACATATATAATTATTAAATTTTAAATTATTCATATTATATAACTGATGTAACTAAGACTCCTTTAAAAATATTCCATCTATAGGTGTTGTTTTGGAAGTTAGAAACTGAAAAATTTGAAAACATCCTAGGTGAACTAAACCAAATTAGCGTCTAAATAAAATGTGGTAATGAATATAATAAATTGAAAATAAATAAGTTAACTAAAATAATTAATGATCAAAAAAATGTCTAAAATTAATGTAGTATTATTACTCAGGAGAGTTGGAATATGAACAAAAATATTCAAGACTCAATGTAATGGACATCAGATATAAATTTCAATTTTTTGAGACCTATACAATTTTCATAATTTTTTTATTTAATGTGGGGTTTATTATAACGTATGGATATATTTAATCAATAATTTAATGATTTTAAAAAAATTTTCAATCAAATATAATGTTCTCTCATTCAATTTTTATTTTCATCAAATATTACCAGAGTCATAATGTATTTTTCATAAAAATCTTTTTTAAATATTTTCCATTTAAATATTTTTATTTTAAATAAATAGTTTTCAACAAAATAAACAATTTTTTATTTATAATATAATAATTGATAATGGAACTATTTTATTATTATTTATATATATTATAATTATTTAAAAAACTATGTTTTCTATTTATGTTAAGTTGGACTCTTTTTTATATATTTATGAGAAGAATTATTTTTAAATTTTAATGATAGATTTTATTATCCAAAAATTATAGCATTTATTTCTTATTATGTTTTATCTATAATATATTATCATTTTTTACAAAAGTACACATTTTTCATCTGGTTAGTATTTGTTTAAAATTATTTCCAAAAAATGATATTTTTCTATATTTTCATTTAATGGTCAAATGTTTAACATCAAATGAGATCAAAAAATAATTTCAAAAGATTTTGATAGTTAATTGAAATATTATTTTTGATTTCTATATATTATTGATCTTGGAAATTTCTTTTTGATGTTACATGTGGATGATATATCATTAATGATGGGGCACCCTAATATAACTCCCTAATGGATTCGATAATCTTTAGGGTTCAAAAGTGTTATGTTACACAAAAGTGATATTTGAATTATCAGGGTAGGTCATCGAATTGTATGTTTTCTATTGCGGTTTAATATAATTATAATTTCCCTGGGTAACAACCTGATCTTGTTTTTCAGGTTTTTAGTGAAAATATTTTGATTTAAAAAGGTAGAAAGTGTGAATTCATTTTCATGAAATGTTTATAATCATTTAAATAGTGTAAAGATAATTTTTAATCGAAATGTATTCATGAGTTTTCCATTTTTATTACACCCAACACTGATTATTTTACTTTTTGACATTTTTGATAGATTTTGTAATTTTTTATGATGAATAATGATAATTTAAAATATTTTAATGGTTAGGTAAAATAATATTTAAGATTAATTTATATTATGTAAATGGAATATATTATTATGGATTTCCAAAATAACAAATATTATCAATAATTATTTTATTATATATCCCTTAGTAATTATTTTTTATTGTCCATCATTATTAAGTGTATCTCATAGGGAATAATGATGAGTATGATCAATAATAATGTCCATGTTTCAATTGTGAAATAAAATCTTGAATTATGGAACTATGCCTTCTATGAACTTATTCTATGTGAACAATTGACAATGCGTGGATGCGTCTTCTTTTTTATTTAATTGAACTCCTAATTTTCCAAAACACTAAACCTAAATGTTCTTTGTGATGTAAGTGATGAAATAAGTCCAATAAATTATTTAAATAATGGTTATTTACTCATATGTTTTTATATATTTTATCGTAGGAATGCTCTAAACAAATAAATAGGTAATTTTATAGGTAAAGGATTTAGAGAGATTTACAAATTATAGACAATAAGTTGCATGAATCATATAAAAATATGGGTTAGTTTGTAGAGGAATAATTATAGCCATGTTTATTGAATAGGTTAAAAATTATGAAAAACAAAACATAAGGAAACCTAGGTAGATCATATGATGAATCAAAATTATTCTTTTCTAAGGGTAGGTTATATTAGTGAGAGACCTTCATATGATATCCTAATATAATATATTCTATTGTTCACACTGATTTTCTATATAACCATTATTTTTATCAAATAATAATTTAAATTTACAATGATAAATTTATTATTCAGGATAAAAGGGAGGGAGAATAACACAAACCCCCACTCTCATAAAATATATTCACTCTTAATAAGAATTAAAAATTGAAGTTCATGTTATTGAGAAACATTTTATAACATTCAACATATAAGTAAAAAAAATTACCCTATATTCAAATCCTCCATTTTAATTTATTTTAATTATATACCATGTGATAAAGATTATGGTTTTGGGAAAAAACAATTATCCCATCATGCCCATATTTGAAAATACAATAAGTGACATTAAAAAAATTAACAAAGATGCACCAGATATTGGAATTCCATCCCTATATGCAGTTCAAATTTTAGTGACCTTTGTGTGGATTATGTTTTTTTTATTTATTTGATGTTTTTGTTTTTATAAACACCAACCATTATTTATGAAAATCAAGTCAAACTATATCATAATGTTTTATGGGGTACATGTTTTTTAGGATTTTTTAAAACCATAAATTAAAAATTTAGTACTATCTTAAAAATAGTATCTCTATCAATATACATTTCAATAAAGATATTAATGTTATTCATTGTAAAAGAAGTTAATAAATTTGGAAGGGTTTTGATGCATTCTATCATTTTTTTCTAATGACCCATTATTTGAGTTCCATTAGAATTATAGTATCTTTGATAGATTTTGTGAAATGAACACAAATATAAAGAAATATAAGTCAGAAATTAAACAATAAATATTATAATATTTGAAAAATGTAATCATTATTAAATAAAATTATTTTAATCAATTAAAATAATTATATTATATAATTTTTAATTGGTCGTCATTTAACAGAAGGATTCCGTTTAAAGAACAATTTTGATAAAGATGTATTATATTTTCATTAAAAATTTAAATTAGTTTTAGTAAAAATTTTATTATAATAGGTGATATATTTCATTAAAATATAATATATCATTATTTAATTATTTATAATTGTATATGTGATAATATTTTTTATCATTTTATATTTAATGGTGGCATTTTTAAATGAAAACATTATTTGAATATATTTTTTATTACCTAACTAAATATAGAATATTTAAAATTTTATTTAGAAGAAAATAACATATATTTAATTTATAAATTAAAATATCACTTAGGGTAAACATTGAATATTTTCCTGAAATCTGCGTTTTTTATATGAATAGTTAAAAATATAGAGTTTACTAAAATTATAGATTTTATGAAATAGTCATGATGTATGTATAAATTAAAATAGTAAAAACATATGATCAATGATTTATTTTTCAAGTAAAACTCTACATTTTGATAAACTATTATATATTTAGAGAACTAATTGTTAACAACATAAGTAATATTTTCTAGTAATAACTATATATTTTATTTTATATTAACTAAATATTTTCTTCTATTTTCTTTGACTTCGATTAAAGATAGTTATGATTTATTTCATTCATAATAAACTAATAATAATCAAAAAATTAAATAAACTGATATTTTTTACATTATATAAAAATGATTATGCTAAATAATAGTCTTTTTTTAAATAGGGTTTTTAAACAATACATGACCGATAGTTCATGTTATGTATTTTTTCAATTGTAAGCATTAATTGATAAAATAGATTTTATATTTCAAATCAGCTGTTAAAAATTATTTAATAAGTTCTAGTTTGTTTTTTCTGTTAAAAATGAATTACATAGTTAAAAATTAGTTACCATTATAAAACACACTACTCAAATCATTACCTATTCCCATAGTTCAAAAATGTGGGTATATGATATATCTATAGTTCTATGAACTGTGGGTTCTTAAGTTGTTAGGATAGACCTATACCTAGAGTTTGATCGATCTACTAGTATAAACAACTTATTAACTTTGTTCTCAGACAGTTGGTATAGACAATTTCAATGGATATATATATACCCATAGTTTGGTAAAACTGTGGTTATAGGACCTTTATTAAAAAACCACTATCAAGAATTGATCCCAACACCATCCACCTACACTCCATTCACATTTACACTATCCTACAACCCCATTTGAGTTATTATATTCATAGATATATATATATATATATATATATGTGTATCTTAATGTATTATTATTATTATTATGAAAAAATAGTGGGAAAACATGTTTTAATGGTTTGGTCAAACCATGTGTATAAAAAGAACACATCCTTAGGAATTGATCCGGACTCCTATTTATAATCCGATTACATTACCATTATCCTACAAAATTTTTTTATAACATTCCAAAATATATATGTTAGTATATATATATATTAATATATTAATTAATAAGGTTATTATTATATAAAAATAATGGTCCAACCAATACCCACTATTATTTCAAACCAAAGGTACAGGTGATCTATACCAATGTTTCACCTAACCATTGGGATAGGTTCCCATAAACATTAATTATTCCAACGGTTTTCTCTAACAAAACACAAAAAATCTATTTACATGTTTTATACAACCAATGGGTATAGGGTTTACCTATACACATGTATTTTTTAGAATCATGGGTATAGGTCCTTCCTAGGAAAATTTATTTCCTCATGTATATACAGGTGACCTATAGCGATGGTTTTGGAAAACACTGTGTGTATAGAATTATATTCCAATGGTGAAAGAAAGGATAAACTGAAAATTATATGATTAGGGGAATTAGAAACATATAAAATAGAAATGTGAAAATAAATTATTGATGTATAATTTACCATATCACAGAGCACACTATATTATTATACATGTTTAATCCTTAATTAAAATTTAAGAATGTCCACTATTTATATTAATTTGAAATATTAACGACAATTCCATTATCAAAACCAATTAAAGAGGCCACTCAACAACATTTTATGACCACTCTGAATGTTTAGTTTTCACATAAAACATTACTTATTGTCCTTCATGTATAACCATGGTCCTCTTCCATGATCCTTGGACAAAATATATTATCATGAGACCTATATTTCAGATTTATCATCCAATGAAAAAATATGACAAAAATATTCTGGAATTTTTTGTAGGATATTAATTATGATAAGGGTTTCTGGTTCCAAAATTAATGTCTATAGTCATATTTCTTATTTTTAACAATTAAATCATTGATATGGTTTATGTGTTAAGAGTTATTACCCTATTAAATTGGTGAAATTTAGTTTATGGTGGTTCATGTTAGACGAAATGATTTTTATTTATGTGGATGGTGGTTTTGTAGATAAAATATTAGTTGGGAAAATTTTTATGAGATTGGGTGGTTGTGATGTTGAAACGAGTTCTTAACTATAGTGATATATAGCAGGTTTGTATGCTGGTATAGAGTGGTCAATTATGGGGTGGGGTCTATAGTAGATAAGTTATAGAGGACCGACATTTTTCATTAGATCTTACACATTTCCATATGGTTGAAAAAAAAGTTCTATAGAGGTGATTATAAATGTTTTTATTTATTTTGGGTACACTACACCATGGAATATAACTTTGTTGTGGACCCTTATGTAATGTTGATCCTTATGTGGAATGGTGATACCCTTATGGTGTGTTCCATGTCATCGATTATAGTATTTATAGTGTGTGTTCGACTATGTTTCTCAATATTTTTTTTGAATAGCCCCATTGGGACATGCAACACTCCATTATGATTTGTTTTTTATTCTATTTTATCATAGTATATGGTGTTCTATTATAGTCTTATTATTATATAACGCCTTTATATTTACATATCTAATATTATCTATTCATTCATCCAATTTCTCTATCGACCCTTGGGATACATAAGAGCCTTTTGAGAGGTATTTCAACCCCCTTCTTGCAGACTTTGTTGCTTTGAATCCTTAAATCAAACATAATCATTTATAATTTAGATTCATTATTAATCCCCTTATTTCCCTTCCAGATGTTCATTCTGTGATGTTATTTCTAAATATATAGATTGTTTTTCGGGATTTAGGAATACATTTATGGGGTTGTTATTTTCTAGGTTTGTAGATGATTTTCCTTGAGTTTTGATGCTTCCACTTCTACAGAAAATATTTTTTACGACGATTATTATTTATTTTTAACGTCGTATTTTGCCCGACGTTATTACATGAGATGTTATTATGAGAGTTTTTTACATTTTCAATTTAATAATCGATATTATAGAAACCCTTTTACGTTGGTTACTATATATCCTACGTCATAAATCACTCTTTTGAACCATTTATCACGTCGGTTATTGTTATAACCGACATGATAAACCTGTCTGCCAAGCGATTTTCAAAGTCGGTTATATAATAACCGATGTAAAATCTTATCAACGATGTCAGTTATTTATTAACAGACGTAAAAGACTATCCATTTCAATTTATTACATCGGTTATGAAATAACTGACTTAAAACCCATTTCCCATGAAGTTATTACGTCGATTTCCAAATAACCGCTGATATAACAAATACCAATGAATTTTTTACATCATTTATTTTATAACCGATGTGATATAAACAAATTCACATCAGTTATTATATAACTTACATCATAAAGCAGCCTTATGAAGCGTTTATGACATCATTTATTTTTATAACTGACGTGATAAACATGTCTACCAAGCGGGTTTCAACGTTGGTTATATAATAACCGATGTAAAAACATATCTACGACATTGGTAAGAAAATAACCGACGTAAAATACTATCCATTTATATTTATTACGTTGGTTATGAAATAACCAGTGTAAAAACCATTTCCCATGAAGTTATTACATTGGTTTCCAAATAATCGACATAATAACAAATAGAAATGCATTTTTTACATCAGTTATGAAATAACCGACGTAAAAAGCAATTTTTTATAAAAATTCCAAACCACTACGATGCCCATCCAAATCCCCTAAAAAAGATAAAAATCATGTAAACGGAAAATAATCAAATGTTACCTGTAATTTTAGGAATGTAAAAATGGATTGTTTTACCAAATTCCTTCATCATGATCATTCCTTATGGAACAATCCATGTGTTCAATAGGCTCATCATTATGTTCTATTAATCATTCCATGGAAGTAGGGATCTCACATAAATCGGCATCTTCATCAAATTCATCCACATCAACATATCATTTTTCCCTTGTAAAACAACTGCTCACTGCATATCGGATTGATCTACTACATAGAAAATTTTTTTTGCAAGTGTTTCCATTATAAAATAATCAGTTGTGTATTCAAATCTATTCATATTAAAAACTGTCATTCCAAATTCATCATGTCTGACACTGTTGTTACTGATAAACCATTTATAGTTAAAAATAATAACATCAATTTTTATGTAATCCACCTCCCATATGTCTTCAATCACCCCATAATGTGCACTTGATTCAGAAATTTGATTTTTGTCCTTAGCACTCGAAAAATGCATTACTTCTACAAACACCAATACACCACTATTCTAAACTACCCTTCTATTGTCTTGAGATTTCATATGAAATGTATTTCCATTAATTTCATTACTATACCATGTTATCACATTTAAACATGGACCACCCACTATCCCTTTTAATATCTCTGATGAATCCGATCTACCATGAAATGACTTATTAAACCATGAAATTTATTTTATTGTGCTCATTCAAAATCCACATTTCTTTATTCATTAGATGACGTTGCTTCAACTAGTTAATATGCAATGTGATATACGGTTTAGAATCTTCTATGAGATTTAAGATGAATTATTCTGTCTTCTTCATATGTTTAGCTGAAGATAATTTGACTTTCAAGCCACAAATCCCCTTTTCATCATTATTAACTCATTCTTGGAGAGATGGAGGCAACACTATGTGCTGTGTTGCAACCAAGTAGCTCATACAAAACTCTAGAACCTCCTTAGAAATATAGTTTTCAATAATGGAGGCTTTAGGTCGATATGGATTCATAACATACCCCTTCAATATTTTCATATAACATTCAAAAGGATACATCCAACCAAGATATAGAGGTCCATATAGCTTTATTTCTCGAACCAGATGAGATATTAAATGCACCATTATATCAAAAAAAGTTAATAGAAAAGACATTTCCAATTTAAAATGTATACAAATTTCATTCTTTTCCAAAATGTTCAAATCATTCACATCAATCACCTTATTACAAATTGAATTGAAAAAATAACACAATTTCATTATAGTCTTTTGACACAGAGGTTCAATAATCCACACAATGAAACTGTTTGAAGCTGTTGCATCATGATGTGACAATCATTATATTTTATACCTATCATCTTCAAGTCCTTTAATGAGACAAATTTTTTTACAATCATGCTATCATGGTTATTTTTGCATCATGATGTGACAATTATTATGGAAGATGATTGTAAGTCTAATGTTGCATTCAACCCATATTTTTTCTATCTTTTAATTTCAAACAATGTCCCATTTATGCTATCACGGTTATTTTTCTCCACGTACATGGCATCAATATTATGTTTAACATCATGATATCTCAAATATGGTAGCTCAAAAAATACTGACCTTTTCAACCTAATATATCTATCATTACCATATTTCTGTGTCTTTTCCAATGTCACATCCAGGTTTTTCACCCTCTCAAAATACAGATTATGGGATAATGTTTCTGGAGCAATATCAAGTTCTTGTGAGACATTGAATGCCTTTTTTAGTATTCTATAAGAGTGATCTATAAGCAAAAACGTTCGAGGACCCATGTACACTATTTTCCTCCCATGATGCAAATTGACAATATGACGTCTATTGCTCACAAATATGATATGATTTATGCCCTATAACACTGTATCCAGACAAATTTACATATGCTGGGAAGTCATTTATAGTGAATAAAAGAACTATATGCAGTTGAAAATATTCCATTTTATAAGAATCATACACCCTAATACAATCCTCCCATAAATGTTTCAAAACATCAATCAATAGTGATATGAAAACAACAATATCATTGTCAGGTTGCTTCGGACCAGAGATCATTATACTCAACTTGACACATATTCACTTCCAACAAACTTCAAGATAGATGATGTAAATTACCAATAAAACAGGCCATGAACTATGTGTGCTACTGAGGGTTCAGTATGGATTCATTCCGTCAATGCAAAACCCTAGTATGATATTTCTAATTTCATTTCCAAATTTAGTATACTGCTCATCAATTTTAATCCATTGTGGAAAATCAGTTGGATGAGGTATTTTTCCATCACATAACCGCTCATCATCATTCCATCAGTTCCTTATTGAATCATGGGAATTAGAAAATAAACGTTTGAAACAATGAATTATTGGAAGATACCAAAATACCTTTGTAGGGGTCTTTGTAATCTCTACATCAGCCAGTGATTTTTATTTCACCTTATACCTTGATGTCCCACATTTATTAAACTCTAACAGAAATTCATATTCCATCTTATATATCATACAGTTATTTGGACAGGCATGCATTTTCTTATATGCCAATCCCATCGGGCATAATATTTTCATGGCCTTATAATGTGAATCTGGAAGATCGTTATCTATTGGAAGAATTACATTCATCAATTATAGCAGCTCTGTAAAACATATATCACTCCATCCATGTTTCACCTTCAGGTTAATCATTCATAACACTACCAATAAAACCATAAAATCTATACAATAGGGATATAATGGGTTTTCAGCATCATGATATAAACGTGAAACTTACGGTTCTATCTGAATTTGTTCTACTGCAATATTGTGAATCATTTCTTCAATTCCATCAGAGTCACCATCTTGCGAATCATCATCCTCAGTGACATTCCATCGAGTTTCACCATTCCAAATCCGAGGGATGTTACTCGGATTGAAACCATGACAAATGAGATGATCTTTTATCTCTATACTTTTCAACTTCTTAATATTCATACATTTCATGCATCGACAGAAACAAATGTCACTACATGGTTCAATTCGTTTAGTAAATTCCAAAAAGGCATCAACACCTTCCTCATATTCATTGCTCATTCGATGTTCCATAATCCAACATTGACTCATTATTACCTATAACAAATATCAAAATTATATATATTTTTTAAGATAATAAAAATATATGATTATATGAAAAACATTATAATTTGAATGTAAAAAAATATTGACATATAAAACAAATCAATGCGTATTAAAAAAAATTCATGAATATGATTTTAAAAGTAAAATATAGTTAGATATAATAGTTTTAAATTCATCTTGGATCATTTATTCTTAAGGATCACAATGAATACATCATGGTCAAACTGGATAGAAAATTCAACCTTCCGTAAAAAAAGAAATATGAAGTATAAATATTAAAATATGTACACATTCACTACTGAAAATTACACAGATCCGAATGATTTTAACCCTCTAGATATCCCCCACCGCTCATGACAACCCCCTACCGCCTGGAAACCACCCCCACCCTCCTTCACATCACCCCCACCCCCATAGACACCACCCCATCCCTTGGACACCCCTACCCCCTCGAACAATACCCCCTCCCCCTTGGACACCACTCCAACCCCATTGGACACCCCCATGGACACTGCCACCCCCTTGGACATCCCCCACCCCCTGGACCCCATCCCCACCCACTTGGAATCCCCCTGGACACCACCACACCCTTGGAAAGCCACTGCCATCCTTCTGGGGAGACCCTCACCCCCTGGACATCCCCCACCCCTCTAGACATCCCCAACCCCCTTGGACATCCCCACCCCTGCTGGACACCACCCCCACACCTACCCCTTTGGACATCCCCTAGACACCCCCAACCCCCTGGACACCCCCACCCCCTTGGACACCCCACCACACCCCCTTGGACACCCCCTAGACACCACCACCCCCTTGGATATCCCCCACCCCTCAGGACAGCCCCCCACCCCCCGGTCACCCCACCCCTCATAATAACCCTTGAACACACTGATTAATATTAAACCATCAATTTTAAAACGATCAAATATTTCTAATAATAGAAGGAATGAAGAAGAAAATAAGTGGAAAAATAATAAAACAAGAAACAAATAATAAAGGAAGATGATCATGGAATAAGTAACTTATTTAAGGAAATTCTATGGAATCCATGAAAACCATGGGGCCTCCAATGGTTGATAGAAAATTGGAGTAAACAACACAATTAAATTTTAGCCTAATACCGATGAAACAATATAATAATAATGTCATAAGCTTATAAACCACAATGAAATAGTCAATCCAAACTGACACTTATCCCCCACCCCCTTGGACACCACTCCCACCCCATTTGACACCCACTGGACACCCACATCCCCTGGACAGACCCCACACCTCTGGACAGCCGCCAACCCCTTGGACACCCCCACCCATCTTGGACACCACCCCTCACCTCCTACCCCCTTGGACACCCCTGGGACACCCCCAACCCTTTAGAAAGCCCCCCGAACCCTATGGATAGCCCCCACCCCTTGGACACCACCCCCTCCCTCTTTGACATCCCCCACACCCCCTTGGAAACCACCAACCACTTTGGGAAGCCCCCTCACCCCCTTGGACACCACCCCCATCCCCTTTGACATCCCCTGGATAGCCCCACCCAAATGGACAACCCAACCAACCGCACTGGACACCTCTCACACCCCTGGATTACCCGCCACCCCCTGAACACCACCCCACACCGTCTTTGACATCACCTGCACCCACATGGACACCCACAACCCCCTTCGACACCCCCAACACCCCCTGGACCCTACCCCCACCCCCTTTGACACCCCCTGGACACCCCCACCCAACTGGACTGCCCACCCAACCCCATGGACACCCCCCCCCCTTCACACCCATGGACTTCCCCCACCCCCTGGACACCACCCCCACCCCCTTTGATATCCCTTCACCCCCTTGGACACACCCAACCCTCTTGGACAGCCCCTGCACCCCCTAGACACCACACTCTTCCCCTTTGACACCCCCTGGACACCCCCCACCCAACAGGACAGCCACCCAACCCCCCTGGACACCACAACCCACTTGCAAAGCCCCCACCCCCTGCGAAACCCCCTGTATGCGCACACACACACTATAGAACACACAAAAGTCATAAAAATCCATGACATAACTTCCATAGTTATATTTTACTAGAAATTAATTTATCATGGTATAGATGAACACTATGAAACTAACCATGATTGCAAGAACAATGAAAAATTACATCTCAACAAATTGGTTTAGGGTAGTGCGAAAAAAACTAGAAACGAGTCTTGTGAGGCTTACTTGAGTGTTTTGAGTCAACCAGATAGATATGATAATAATAAATATGAATAATGATGTGGTAAAAATGAGGCATGAGGGCACGACTTTGACGAATCAATTCTAGGTTTTCCATGTGAGAGAGGCGAGTCGCATGTCACCAGATCGAAGAAAACACCGAATGACTAAATATGAGGTGCGATAAATAATTTAAAAGATTTATCTTGTCATGTATTTAATAAAAATAATGATAAAATATTTCTTTTAATGTTTATAACATTGGTTATTTAATATCCAATATAGCAAACAATTTATCACGTCAGTTCTTTCATAACCGACGTGATATATGTCGCTTTCTACCGACGTGATAAATTGACGAGATTAGCATTATCATGTCGGTTTTTTTATAACCAATGTGGTAAAGCACATATATTTACATTATAACGTCAGTTTTAAAATAACCAATGTGATATAGCATCGATCTTTCCTTTATCACATCAGTTATTTTATAATTGATGTGATAAAGCACACCAGATTTGATTTTCATGTCAGTTATAAAATAACTGACCTAAAATATGGATCATGATCGATATATCACATTGGTTATAAAATAACTAATGTGATATATAGATCATTACAACTATTCATGTCAGTTATATAGAACTGACGTGACAATTGCCGAATTGTTAAACGTTTTTTCCACTAGTGTTCATAGCTGTTTTTTTGTTTATGTTCCATGGATGGTGTATTGTAATGGTTTTCTATGTATGGAATACTCATTATGTAATTATCTATATATATAAGGGAATTATACGATTTTATTCTCAATTGGATGAATATTATGGTTTAGATTAACAATATAAATAATAATAATGAACTCAAATTCAATGGAGTTTGGAGTATTCACTTGTGATTGCTATTTTTCCGATATTTCTTATGAGATTATTATTTCAATTTATTATTTTTAAAATTCATAAATAAGGGAAATATATTATGTGATATATTTATGGTTGTTTGTAAAACAATGGTTTGGTTTATTTCATTAAATCACAATTCTTCAAAATGTTAAAAATTTATATATAGTTAAAGAATTTGTATCCCATGAAATATGGATTTTTCTAAGAATATCAATCAATGTAATAATGGAATTTGATTACATAAACTATTCATGAACCTGGATTAATGGTAAATGTGAAATAGGATATCACATTTAAATGATATAGTTTTCTTATGGTTGTTTCTTGTGTTTTTTGGTGATATTTTGCGGATTTTAAATTAGATGGTGACAACCGTGTCTGATTTATAATATGGAGGAATAGAGGCTATAACTAGTTAAGATGGGGTGTGATGAGTTATAATTTATGGTAAATGTTATGATGTTGTTGTTATAAGGTTATTTTTGTTACCTTGTGTTTGTGATATAGTTTAGTTGTTTTGATGTCTTAGATTATGTTATTTTGTAATAGTAGTTTTCATGGAACAAATGGCGTGTCATGTATCATGGATGTTTTAGTTTCATGGTAATCCATATACATAAGTATTAATGTTGAGATGGAAATACAAGTGTATTGGGATAAATATATCTATTATTATTGAATAATTATACTATATTTTTCAATGGGGGTGGGATGCTAATATTTATTTTCGGAAATGAATGAGTGACAACCAGTATATTAATTTAACAACGATTGATGGAGAGGAATTCATTAAGAAAAAATACATTGTAAATTATTATGATTGTTAACATAGTAAATAAATTAATGGTGTAACAATAAATTTATTGATTAATTGTGTGGTTATGTGTGGTCTTTGTGTGGTGTTATGCATTTATTATATCGAAGTAATTTTGATGTTTGATACTAGTGATGTAGAGTTTATAATAGTTGGGTGTTTTTAATTATTTTAATTCATAGGTTTGTATTATATGAATCTATTTTAAATTTATTTAAACTAGGATTTCAATTTATACCCCACGTAGGTTGTGTGATTAGTAAAATTCCATAATGTTCGTTGTCCTAGGTGGCTACCCTAAATATCTTTGACTGTGGGGCCAAATGTTTGGATACCCACTCATCCTGGTTAGAATTCTAGGTGATTTTATTCTTTATATGCTATGATAGATTGTAATTATAGTGAACTAGGGGAGATGATTTATTATAGGTTGAGGTGTTTCATTATTGGGGTCATGCATGTTAAGAGTATGACATGAGCTTGATGTATTTCATGTTTATGACTCCCTATTATTTTGGATATATTCCATTTTTATGGCATTATGATGGTTTGATGGTGGGGGAATTTTATATGATTATGATAAGGATGTGATGTTCTCATTGTAATGGGTTTAAATATGTGTCTTTTCCAATATGATATTTCTTGTCATGGTATGCGTTTCTTTGATAAAAAATAGCTGAAATTGACTTGATATTTCATGTTTGGATATAAGAGTAGAAAATTTGCGGGTAATTGGTTTATGGTGAATTATTATCATATGAATATTCTTATTTTACTATATAGGGATTCAGTACTTGTGGACCAATCTATGGTGATGCTCGGATTGGTTTGGTGATTTATTTAGGTGCATGTTGGTTTTTTTCATTTTTTCCCTGATGGATTAGTATCCTCTTTCAATATGTGAATGGTATATTATGGATATGATCCTAATGATTATACATCTTATTCACACCTTATTTATATAAAAATTATTTTTTAGGATTCTAAGACAACTTATGGGAATGAGAATTGAATTTCTATATTGGGCATTAGAGCTACTTCTATTTCGCTATCCTATGAATTGTACTTTTTTTACTTGGGAACTACATTGTATTTTTTTACATTGTACTCAAATTTTAGGATTTTTTAAATCCATTATTTTATTATTTTGATGGATTAATAATTTTTAAAAAATCTTATCTCCTAATACTATATTTACTATTAAGGGTAATTCATTCTCTATGTAAAATTTTTATACCAATAGTTATAGTAACCAACTAAAGGCCTATTGAATCTGAGGCTCAAGGGTCATTATGTCTCCCACTACATTTTTATCCTAGGTGAATAACATTGAGATCATTTTTTCATGATAAATTATTATAATTGTTTTAGCTTAACCAATATGTTGGAGCATGGATTGGAGAACTCATGTGGATTTAATGGGTCATTAGGCAAATGATATCAATAGAGAATGGTCAAATATATAGACTATAAGGAACAAGATTTAATCACTTCATAATCTAGTTACTTTAGATTATAAATAAATTTTGAATTTGCATTGATCATTAAAGATAATGTTTTTCTAGATTCATACCCTAACTCTTATATAAGAAAACCATATATTAAAAAGTTGAAAATTCTATTCTGTATTAATTTTTCTCACAATATAAAACTCTTCAAATAAATAAAGTTTTATTTTGAAAAAAATTTATTCATTTATTCCAATGCGTCTTTTTATTTTTCCTAATAAATAATAAACCTTGTGTAAAATAGATTAAATTATATGATTATCATAAAAATAAAATTAACATACATATTAATATAAATAACCACCATGTTTGTCCAAAAATACTCATAAAAATTTTCCTTTTTAAATATTAAATTTAATATCAGTTAAAACATATTCAAATCCATGAAATCTATTTCACAAAAAAAATTTAATAAAAATATCATTAAAAATATTAGTGGGAAAAATATAAATAATAACTATTTCATATAAATATTGAAAAGTCCCAAAAAATTTAAAACAATTATACATATTTCCCATATTAATTATAAAATATATTCCCTTAAAAATAATCTAATTATTACCAATTTTAACTAATAATATTATCATAAAAACCTATAGAAATGATAGATAAATCATATGGGTAATCTGAGGAATCATATTCATATCACTCTTAGAATAAATCAATAAAATTTAAATATTAACTATGAAATGTGGAAAATACATTAATATAAAAAATTCAATAAACATCGTGGTATATTTTAATACTTTGTTAAGGGAAGCGTAATATGTTAACTCTATCCCATTACCCAATTAATTGGAGGGATATTTCGACCTCAATAGTCCAGTTTTCAGAATATAAAAACTCATCATCTTAAATAATTCACATGACCCCCCACATAATCTTAATACGAGAAATAATACATCATGAAAATATTCTTTTCACCCATAAGAACTCATTTTCAGATATTGAAATATACCTTTCATTTAAAAACTAATTCTCAATAGTAAAACTTACTTAAAAATGGAAGGACATGTCTTCATTTAAGAAATCATTATATATTATAACTTAATAAAATTAAATATTATTTGTGGAGGTGGGAAAATTATTTTATTCCCTCTATGTTAAAATAGAACATTCATTTTTCCTTTTCCAAGAAAATTGAAAATGTTCTGTATAAAATATATAAAAAGGATTCTTTTGAAATCCTTTAAAATTATGATAAAAAATATATAATATTTATTTTTTAATTCAATGTGTTCTTTATGAATATATATATAATTTTTCTTAAAATATCTATATGGAAAAAAATTCAAGAAAAGTTCATTAAAATATTTTAAAAAATGTTTTTAAGATAATGTGCCCCTTACCTTGACTGTGATTCATCATAATTGTTATTTTTCAAACTGAATAATAATATCAAGGTAAATATCTAAAATATTTTTCATATTTTTCATATTTTATATTCCATTCATCATTTTAAAATAGATAACATAATTAATTATTTCCATGTCATATGTTTTGATGATATTTGGATCAAATGTCCAAAGTTAATTTTTTACGTTGAATATGTTTAAAGTGGTCATTATTACATCATATTAAGAATAATAAACCTTAAATAATTTTAATTTTTATATTTAAATTATTGTTTTATATAAAAATAAAAATTATGGTTATGAAAAATGAATGAAATTACAATCATGAAGATATTAGATCTTATGTACTGAAGAGTACAACATCAATTTTTCAACAATCATGATGGAAAGTAGGTTAGTGTTATTTTATATTTAAAAATTGTTCATTATATTATAAATATCAAATTATCTATATAAAGAAACACATATATATATATCATTAATATTATTTTATAAATAAAAATGCATCACAAATCTTTGGGGAGTTAGAAGAACACATGCAAGCATGAACGCCGTTTGCAATTTTCAATGATTGGACTGGTAATAATGTAGATTGTGTATCATCTTCAAAAAATTATAAATATTTGATGAATATCATATATGTATATATAATCCAAAATTATATCCATATATAAGTGGAGATCATTGAAATAGAATAACATTAGTTCATGATGTGGTAGTCTGGTGTACACATGAATGATGGTTTTGTCTATCATTTGATGAAAGAAAAAAATGGATATAAAGTTTATCAATAAAATAATAATAATTATGTATATCTATGATTTATATTTTATTCATTCATTGTGGATATGAAATTTTTTATGGAGGTGGAAGAAGAAATAAATCTAAAAGATTTCATTAATATTTATTCCTCTCTATTGTAAGATATCGTTTGCATTACTACATAATCCATCTACGATTGTTATTATACCAAAACCTATACATAAATAATTGGGGTAGGAATTATATATGGTTCTTTGTGTAGATATTTTCAAATTAAAAATGCTTTCAAAGTGTCATTAATATTGGATATTATGTTCCATTTTATAATACATAGCTAATTATACGATTTTTTAATTCTAAATAATATATTAATCTATTTTTTAATAGAAGAAAATAATTAATGTGATATTTGGAAGGATTCATTTAATTTTACATTAAAAAAACATAATATAAGTGAAATTATAATGTACTAATTCTATACATCTCTATCTTTCTAAATTAGTCATAAAAAACATTGGAGCCTAACAATTTCTTTCATCTATGCTATTTTAATTGTTATAAATCATTCTTTTTATTTTTGAAATAATTGAAAAAAATTATTTCATCCCTATGTATGAATTTTGGGTAATTATATCATAACAAAAAATTGAAATAAATTACCATGATAAAAATGAATTTATAATAAAATAAAACCTTTAATAACAAAACATATAATCTATTTATCCCGCTATCTAATATATAGATGTAATTATACAAAAGTATTTACATTTTTATCTTTTATTTACATAAAATAATATAATTTAAAAAATAAAATATAAATGAAAAAATATAACTTATTAAAATTTAAAATAATTATGGATCAATGAGACTCATCAGAATAAATTTATATAATTGTTTCACTAAATATTAATTCTTAACATGTTTTATTTAACCCTGTTTTGCACATGTCACCATTACCCTCCTAAGAAACTGCATATTGTATCTATATCAATTCTAAAAATTAAAATCAAACATTTAATAAAATTTTGAAATCTATATTTCAAATTTTTAATCCCTTTTTTAGGATTTAATTTACATAAGTGGTATAATTTAATTTTAATCTGTTCCCATTAAAGGCAACAAATTTCTTTTTATAAAAAATCAATTTTTTGACTAAAAATGTTTTCAAAACAATTTAAATTATTAAAAAAATTAAAAAAAATATTATTATATTTTGTTAAATAAAAGTTATGATATTATAAAAATAATCCAAAATATGAAACTACATTACAAATAATTTAAAAAAACACAATTTTCAATTGATATTTTTCACTATTTCTTGAAATTTTAATATTTTTTGAAAATTTTCAACAATTCATCATAAGATAATATTTATATGATTAATTGAAAAAAGAAATATATTTTTTCAAATAATAATTATATAAATTAAATGTCATGATCATAATAATAAAATATTATGCATGAAAACCAAATTGGGATAGAAATAAACATTTTTTTCTGCTAAAAATAACCTAATATTAATATAATAATTATAATTAACCAAAATATAATAAATAAATATTAATAATAAATGAAAATTATTTTTCATTAATTTATAATGGTTGATACATTCTTCCCCACTTTTGAAAATTGTATCCTTGCAATTTTATTAACCTATTAAACAAATGGGAATGTCTTTCCCTCCCATCATTTTTCATATTCTCATGTTTATTCTTCATCCATAAAATTAATAAAAATCCATAACATAATTAATAACCATGTTCCATAATAGTTTCTCTCTATTTTCAATAATATTACCGACTTTTTACTCATAAGAACATTTCTCCTCCAACTATTCTACAAAAGGTATCAAAACATGAGTTGAATCGAGAACATATTTTATTAACATCGAAACATAAAATACATTATATATATGCGTTAAAATCAGGGGTAGGTCCACTCAATAATAAACAGATAAAACATTATCTAGTATTTCATATGGTACAATGAACATTGAAATTAACTTTCCATTTATCCTATAACGCATAACACTTTTCCATGATGATACATTATGAAAACCAATATCACCAACCAAAAAAGAATGATCTTTCCTTCAGTTGATGGGATAACTATTATTCACTCCCTAAAGATATCCTCTTGAGATGATGAATCATATTAATATTCTCAACCATGTTATCTATGAATTCAGGTCCCAATAATATTCTTTACTTGAATTCATTACAGCAATATTGAGTTTGACACTACATTAACTATAATCCCCAAAAACATATCAACTATATAGTGAAATGAAAATTTTTTTTAATAGAAAACTCAAAAAAATATTAGTAATTGATCTAAAAATCAATGATAATCAAATGAATAACCTCTAATAATATCCTTCAAAGTCGAACCATTTTCTATATCTATCCATTAGACTATGGATGAATGATCTACTAAAATTTATTTTAGTAACCAATGTCTTTGGGAGTCACTTCCCAATATTATAAGGGAAACTAGGTTCACAATAATAAAAAATAGAAATAGGTACTTTGTCTATACTAATTATCTTATAAATATAAAGTCAAAAAAATTAATCTAATAACATAGTATCTCATACGAGAAGAAAATAAGAAAATTTCAACAATTGAATTACAATTACTCATATTTCATTATTACATTGAGATGTTATTATTAATCATATCAATAAACCAGTAGATATATTATTTCATTACCATACTATCACAATAAAAGTATAAATAATCTCCATTTGTAATTTTTGTTAGGATTTAAATAATAATAAAAATCAACCTTCCCTAATTCCCAAGAGATTACTTCATTAAGGTCTCAATATAGTTTCATGTATCAATGATAAATTGAAATATTAGAATTATAAGACTCACTCAAAAATTATTTCCTCATCTTATGGTCACATAAAACACATAAATATTTTCTGAATCTCATAACACCTTATTTTATAATATTATATTCTGGAAACATACCTTTCATAACAAATATTACCATTTTGTAACTCACAGTCTTCCTTCTGAGCTTTCTTAATACTAGTTTTCAGATAAAATTAAAATAACACATGGAAAAAAAATATTTCCTACATAAATAAATTCTAATCGATCATTTCTTAAAATCATTAAATATAGGATCATTTTCTAGTCATATAATATTTGATGACAAAATATATTATGGAATCAATGCATTAGCTACATTTTTTTCATTACATGGATGGAAATTTACTATTAAATTATAATCAAATAATAAAAAACCCATATCCTCTCTCTCATTTTCAACTCTTTATTGGAGAATGATCACTTAAAATTATTATGTTTAGTGCATATTTCACCTTATACTCCATACAAATGGTTTCCAAATTTTTTTAATGAAAACACATATGTACCTAGATTAATGAATTTTGAATGCTACTTTTTCTCATTTTATTTTAATAGGAATGCAGAATAAGAAATTACCCAACCATTATACATTAAAACTCAACACATACCCCTCAAATAATAATCCAAAAAATAAAAAAACCTTTTTTTCATTGTATGTGAAAAATAAATGATTTTTTTAATCATTTTTTCAATTCCAAGAAATAATCATCTCATTCCACTATAATGATGAATCTTACACCATTTCATGTTATATTATATAGAATTATAGATTTTTGTTTAGTGTTCTGAAAGAAAACATCCAATAATAGTCTAATAATTTAATAAATATATAAATAATATAGTTATTTTCTATTCTTGGTTTTTCATCAACCACTTTTGTTTTCGTGGAATCAATAATTACGCCCTTATATTTAAAATTATTTGATTGAATGGAATTGGATATGTCCAATAATAAAAATCTAAATGTTTCATATTTACATATTTTTTTAGGTTTTCAATAATAATCCTTATATTATAATTATTATCCACATATAATTTATAATAAAAGAATTTTAAATCAATAAATATAACCACACACAAAACCCAAGTATTTTGGTTATCCTCAATTTATAAAATTCATGAATACAGATCAAGAATTCATTTACCTGAAGTGGATTACCGTAAATTCATAATGGTCATTCCTATTACAAAATGATTCTATAGGGATGTCAACCTCTATCTCTTTTACCTCATGCTACCCTATCCTCTGATCCAAAATTGAAAAATTATAATCTCTTTGGATAATATCATATAAATCATCAATATGTGGAAAATGATATATATTAATAGTAATTATTCTATTAAAATCACTAAAATCAATACAAATTCTAATTGTCCCATCTTTATTATTGATAGAAATAAATCAGAGAACCACTTTATAATGTTCTAAAATTAATGAAACCTTTGTAATTAAAATACTATAGTATATTTTTCAATTTTATAAGTTATAATTGATCCATTTGATATGGTGGATTTTCGGTTGGATAAGCATAATGCTCTGTGTCAATATTAAATTCTGCTTCTTGATCTATTATGTCAAATGAAAACTAACCAAGTAAAATATACTTCTATTAAAATATTATATACACAGCATTAATCAGAATATATCCCTTAATTTCAACAATAAGTGTAATATATATTTTATTTTCATATTATATAAATTTATCATCTTATATATACATTATCAAGGGTATTAATTCATAATGTTATAAAAATAGAAACTCTCTTTCGAAAATAACTTTTTTATCCCTACAATATATCATAGTATGATAACAGAAAAGTAAGTTTATATCCATAATAAAATAAAATTCCCTAATATGAAATATAAACATGTTTTAAGTCAATATTATTCCACAATTTATTACTATATGATCTATATAAATATGCTTTGTCTTAATACTATCCCATGTTTTTCTAGAATAGTAATAATAATAAATTTTGACTTGAATTTCTCATTTTTTAGAAAATTTATGTAAAATGAACAAACGTATATAACGTAATTTATACAAGATATTCTAATAATTTGATAAACAAGTAATTTATCCTTTGCCACATAATTTTATATCTTAATATCTATTGAATTATTTGCAATGGTTTTCACCACACTATTATTCTTATAGCCTTGTTGTTTCACAATATTCATATTTCCCTTCAGACATGCATACACAAAATGACCCATATCATGATATTTAAAACAACTTACTAACTATTTAAAAATATTGGTTTTACCACAAAAAAATATCAATTTATGTTTAATTATCTTCTATATACCCCAACAAACCACATCAAAAGTACTTCTCATATTTTATAAGGCATTCCCTATTGTTCATTTTACCAGACCAATCACAAATTGGAAACATGATCTCCATACCATCATATTTATTAGATGGAATACTTCCAATTCCCTAATAACTATCCCAATTTATTATCTTTTTCACATAGAACACCTAATCATCAATAAACACTATTCCACCTTCTTAGCACAACATACTTGATTATAATTACTGTTAAATTCATAGGAATGAAATTCTTATCTATATAATTGTTCAATAAAAAATAATTCCAATTAATTTTACTATTTATATTATAGAAAAAATTTGGGGAGTACATTTCATGTTGATTGATGTTTGGTTCATATGTGGCCCCTGAATTTTCCACTTTTATCCTCGATTTCATTAATTGTGTTCTTAATATTTCTCAAAGTAAATATTCTTAATTCCATCCAATTATAGGATACAAATATATTCTATATATATAGTATTATGAAAAAAAATTCACTTATTGATGATATTAACCATTAAATTGTTATGATAATGTAACATTTTAATGATCCAAATAACCCATTACTTGAAATATATTTTCCATATCATTAATCCGTCCATCAGTATCCACTAGGTTAGTAGATCACGTTATTTTGTGAGGGGGTTTTCTCGTATAATTCTATATTGTAATCATGTTCCAATGTATTATATGTGCTAGAAATCTATCAATTATACCCCGTTAATTTATATCCCTTTTGAAATAATACATCATTGAATAATATTTTAAACTCAAATTATATAAATTTATTATTTATAACATAGTGGGACATTATCCTCTTAGTACCCTCATACATCAGCATAATTTTATCATTTATAGGAATCCCTTAAGAATATACATAATTTATATTAATAAATATTGGAGTCTTCAAATTAAATTTCAAGGAAAACATATATTAAAATTTTGTAATGATATATACATACCTATTCCAATCATCTAAATTTATCAAAACTATTTATTTGAAATCAAATATAAAGACATTGCCTTAATCATTTGATAATATAGAGTATTTAGATATGAATAATATTTTATTCACTTCCAATGATGTTTATGGATTATTTTTTTAGAATTAGGTAATAATTCATACATTGAAACCCATATTTAATAAACTTGAAACTTCTAATAAGTATCCATTTTCCCATATTATATTACTTTTAAGATGAAATATTTTTTTCTACTAAAACAAAATTAATTTGTACTTGACTAATTTATTTTCCTTAAAAATCCATAAACACTATGATAGAACATTTTAAAAAATCATATGAAGAGTAAATTATCATAAACAGATATATATAAAAAATTAGAAACATTGAGAACAATGCAAACATTTTCATACAGAATAAATAATCCAATCACCAAAAATATTTTAATAAGATATTTGAAAAAAATAATGTGAAATAATATATATATATAACTCCAATTAATAATTAATAGTCATAAAATAATTTGAAAAGGGTTTACACATTTTTCCTATAATATTATGACTCACATTACATAAAAAATAATCTCTTTACAAATATATTGAAATAATACTATTTAAATAAAACCCTTAGAAAGAATATATAAAACACATGGGAAACTCCACACATCATTTTCATATCACTTATATAGTGACTCTTAAAATTTCTATAACCATCATAGTTTCCAATGGAATAAATTTCATGGTTTTAAATAGAATAAACATTATAGTTACAAATGGAATATCCTTCATAGAAAATTCCACTAATCAATTAATAGAAACCTAATCGGTTATATCCATCCTCTTATGAAATCCATTTGGGAGATATAATGGGATCACTAATCCTAGGTTTATAAGGAAACCACCTGACATTAAAAATAATTCCCACAAACCAAAAAATAATCATAATGCATGAAATCTTCTTTCATGAACACTTTTGTTTCACCAATAAGAAATCTCATTTGGATATTCGAATATCCTACTCCATTATGTAACAATATTAAAGACTAATATTCCCAAAATAAATGGAAATGGAATTCTTTTTTGATGGAAACACAGAAACATTTAATGTAAAATTAGGTTTATTCCATGTACATTAAAATAAAACATTCCTTCTTCATTTTCTAATGAATTTAAAATAGATCAATATAAAATAGATAAAATGATTCCATTTAATAAACTTTGAATGAACGTAAAGAGAGAGACAAAAATTTGATTATACTTATTGTTTTCAATATAAATTCATCAATAAAATATTTTTTACTATTAAGGTCATGGATGAATAAACATTTATAAAACAGATCATTAAAATTCAAAAAATGAGGTTTTTGATGTAAAGTGTACCATGACTTGAGCCCATCTTATCACATATGTAATTTATATTTTTTTAAAAAAATATTCTTAATTATAAAAATTATTAAGAAATTTTTCATGTTTATTATTCCATTTAACATTTTAGAATTAATTTTCTTATCAATTATGTTTATTATATATGTTTTGACAATATTCGGCTCATATGTTAGAAAAAGTATTTTGTAGATTAACTATGGTAAAATATGTAAACATTCCAAAACCTCTTTAACAATAGTTATTACATAATTCAAATTCTAATATATCAATTTTTCGTATAAAACCAACTGTGAAAGATGTTTATGAAAAATAAACTATATTAAGATCCTAGAGACAGTTGGTTGTACATGTTCATGAGTGACGCTTCCATTTTTAAACCATCTTAATAGAACAAATGAATATTTTATATTAAATTTTCTTAATGATAAAATATTTAATAAATATAATATTTTATATTTAAATAATCTTATATATTTCATCCATATGATGTGGGAATGAAAAAAAATCATGTTGCTTCATGGAGGTGGTAGTCCACGCATATGAACAAACAATGAAAAAAAAATCGATTAAATTGAATGGTAATAAATTAGATGATATATTATCATTATATAATTATAAATAATTAATTAATATCAAATTTATACATTAAATCCATCGTTATATCATTTCAAGAGAGCTAGTGAGGGATAAACAATTACATCCACTCACAAGGCGTTAAGCTGTCGTACACATGAATGATGGTTTTGTTTCACATTTGATAGAAGAAGGATATGGATATTGGATGTAAAATTAATATTATAACATATAAATATAATTAATATATATATTTTATTTTATCGCCATGGTTTATTATTATTTTAAGGAGTTTTAAGATGAAATAATACCAAACATTCAGTTAAAATTTGTACCTCATCTATAGAGGATCTTGTTTCCATTAAACCTTAATCCCTATAAAGAGGTATTATTCCAAAACCAAGACCGATTGAATATTATTTGGGATTATAGGATGGTATTTTAATTTTAATTTTATGATCCAAAAGTATTTTTATGTTTAGAAAAAGAGGACATGTGGTTCCCTTTTATAAGATAGTGGAAGGACATCCTTGGAGTTTCTTTTGATATTAAATTAATATAAATCATTTATTATGGAAAAATTGGATCCAAATTGAAATATTTCTAATATAATATGTGTAGTATTGGTCATAATCCCATCCTATAAAATTGTCCTTGTATATTTTATTTATTCAATAATTTCATTATTTTTTACATCTTGTTAGACATTTTAATGATTTCCCTAATGACAAAAATGTTTATAGTTTTGGGATTATGATTGTCCATATAAAAGGGAAATGGGAACAGAAATGGACAATATGTGATATTTTTAACAATGTATTAATCACATAGTTGATGATAATATTTTTAGAAACTTTAAGTTGTCACCAAAATATAATTTATTATAAAATATCATTAATGTAATTTCTAGAACTATTCATATAATTCGACATTGAAAACAACATGATAGGAAAGTAATTAAAATCTATTTATTTCAAAAACTTATAACATGTTATACTTATCTATAAATTTCATAGAACTCAATAGTTCACAATTAATTATATAAATTTAAATATTTTATAAATCATTTCTTTTATTTCTCTATAAATTAAATAAATATTGTATCATCACTGTGTAAGAATTTATGGTCATATTTTTATTTCTAAAATTTAGAAATAAATTACCACCATTAAAAAATATTTATCGTTATAAATAAAATCATGTAACCAATCATAGGCTCTTTTAATCATTATGTGAGAATTTTAGAGATTATAAATAATAGAATCACATTTTCAACATTTCTATACATATAATAATATACAATTAAAAATGATAAATGAAATGAAGGATACATTTTCAAAACAATTATTGCTATAGACTAAGTAGACTCATAAAATAAAATTCTGATCTTATCAAATAAATATCAATCTATATCACGTTAGTTTTAATAATTATTTTTCTATTTGACTTTTGATGTTCTAAAAAGTCCATAAAATGGTTATTATCCAAATTTACCCAAAATAATAAGGACTTATTTACCAAATTGTTTCATTCATATATCAAATATGGAATTCGTTTTCAAAAACAAGGAAAATTCCCAATATTCTTGGCCCTAACATACCTTCATGGTTTTATGCCATCTCATACAGCTAACTAATCTTCATGGTATAAGTGACTCATCTCATCCTTTTATCGAATCCTTAATATACTTCACTAACATAACAAAAATACCTTATACAAATAACCTGAAACACATGCACATTATTTTAATCAAATTCATTAAGTTCCTGTAAAGTCCTGAAGCTTGACGTACATGAACATTACATTACTTTTGCGGAATACTTAGTACAAAACAAAAAACACACACACAAGGATCGTAATAGTTCAGTGTCTTTGGAAACTCGGAACGTAATCTTCTAATCGTGGTGAAAGATCATCAATATATCCCATAAAGTTCTTCAATTTTTTTTACCTAAAACCATTATTTATATCCTGGGGAAAAGAAAACATAAAAGGGTGAGCTCAAATGCTCAGTAAGGGTAAACAAAAGAAATATAAATCTCATTGTATACACAAGCACATAACTTTTGGAAATCGTAACCTGCAAAAAAAATCATAATTTCATAACATGGGATAAATCATGGCAGTGAAATATAATCACAATAATCATAACATAAAACGTGAAACTTTGTGGCATACACACATAATCATAGAGAATCATTTCTTGTTAGTCAAGACTCATTGCCAAGACTATCTTAGTGGAAAAAGTCCCTTTTTGAACCGAGTCACCCTCGTTCCAGTCCTGTTTCACTGAACCGGTATAACCTACCGTTCCAGCCATGTCTATCTCATTAGATATAAAATCTTTACCCAATGCATTGGAGGGAGATATAGGTCCCACCCATCTCATAATGATACCATTCTTATGCATGCCACAAAATCATAAACCATACATCATTGCATAACCCATGTAATAAAAATGGGAATCTTAAACATCATGACATCATAAAACAATTCATATACGATAAAGGAATTCATAAAAATAATTCCATCACAACATAATAAAATCAATGTAATAATAGGGATAAAAACAGAACCCTTTATTATCTTAGATGGAAAAGAATTTTGATAAAACACTTGAACTCCATTCTTGAGGAAAATATCCTTTCTTCTTCAAAAACATTTTTCCGTTCATAACATGTAAAACGAAATTAAAATAAAATAAGTTGATTAAAAATAAACTTGAAAACTTGTAAAGGAAGCTTCTTGGAAATAATGTTTTAAAAATCCGTTCATGCCGTATATATTAAAAAAACATTCTTCGTACTTTTGTCGGAAAAGTCAAAAAGTACCTCGTACGAAAAACGACAAAAGATTCCTTTGATATCCTTTACTAAAAACTCACCGAAGGGTAAAATTGGATTTAAACAATTGGACGTGGATGGAAATAATATTACATATTTAGTAAACATGGATGTGGATGATAAAATACACCCCAGTAAATACCAAAGTATAAACAATCTCGGATAAAAATGAGATTGTGATATTTCCCTTACCTTAGGTCCGATTTGCTTAGTAAGTGTCCGAACATCCTGTATAATGATTTAAATAATGTCATTGACTTATTACAGAATCATATTAATTGTTATGATATCATATATGGTTCACTTATGACTTTATATTACCCGTTCTTTTGTAAATTCCATGTTAAAGAGCGTTTTGGGTAAAATTGTTTCATTTGTCGTCCGTGTTTTGACTTGTAATTACTCATATGATTACTTAGATCATGATTACTTAATTCCAGAATATAAAACATGATTTATATATATATATATTCAGAATATACATATATATAATAAATCAGTAAATGGAATGAAATACACCGTTCATGGAGACGGTAGTCCGTACATACGCATGAATGCTGTTTTCGTTTCCTTATTGAATTGAATGGAATTAATTAGATTAAATAAATATAAATAAATCCAGTATCATTATTATGTCATATATTTAATTATTACTTACTATATATAATTTATAATCATTCATGAATGGTTAATCATTGAGAATGAATCTCATCGCGTCGTGGAGACGGTAGTCCGTACGTACGCACGAGCGATGATATCATTCCCATGGTCGTGGAATTGTGTTGAAATGTATGTATACTATTTCAGTAGCTATATCACATTATAATAATAATATATAGTTACTAATTACACCCTTATACCCATCCAATTAAGGTGGTGGAGTAAAATAGATTACACCACGGCGTGGAGACGGTATTCCTTACGTACGCATGCGCGGTGATTTCCTTTTTCCGTAGGATGGATAGAAGGTTAATTAGAGTTGTTTCTTATTTATAATAACATATCAGTATATAAGAAATACTGATGTTATTACTTTATCATTAAACAACTAAAGAAGAATAAGTTGAAGAAGAAATAAATTGAAAAAGATCGGTAATGGATATTACCTCTTTTTGACGCGCCTTCACTTATCCTCCACTTAAAGAACTAATAATGGTCTATGAAGAAGACCAGTACCTCTAGGATGATTCAATGGAAGTGGAGAAGATATTTTGGCAGATTTTGGCCGATCTCGAATTCTCAAATTGGTGTGAGGAGGAGAGGGAGGAGGTGCCCTTTTATAAGGGAGGAGAGGGGCATCTTTGGAAAATCTCAAAATATTATTTTATATTAAGGTCAAATTCGGTTTATAATGGTTCAAAATGGTCTTATTTCAAAGCTAAAGTGGGGATGGGTCTAAATACTCTCATCCAATAGTATTTAGTCAAGTTTAGGTTATTATTTTAACCTTATCAATTAGATTTAACTTTAAGTTAAATAATTTAATTTTTACCGTGTCTTTTTGTTTTCTTACACTATATGGTTAATAAACTTACTATATGAAGATAAACGAATCCCAATATGTTTATTATTAACATATATATCCTTATCTAAGTCATTTGGCCGAACCTTAGATTTTTAAGAATTAAATAACAATTAATAATATAATATTTGTTTTAAAAACTAATTTATGTCAATTTTGACACTATTTGGTACATGATTTTTATGAAATTTTTAACAGAATTACAAGGTCTAACCAAGTTACTTACATCAACAATAACATGTCATATTAACCTAGAAAATTAGTGTAAGTCATAAAAAGTCTCAAATTACATTTATTTGGGCATTTATAACATCAATTATGTCAATATTTTCTTAAAAAGGTAATTACTACATCATCGTTGTGTCATAAATAAATTAAATTATTTAAAGTATAAAAATTACTAATAAAATACCATTATGTAGGAAATCTATTTATCTTTCTAATGAATATTTATAGTTGAAATTATATTATGTATAACCCTATATTAAAAATGTTTTAGTAAATAAACTTTGATTTTAACTCTTTTAACTCTTCTTTGAATTAAGTAATAATAAATGCCCTAATCTAATCCAAGTGGGCCTAAATGATAATATTTTACACTTAAGGTTGTTTTTGGTCGATATAAACTTGTCCAATTGGATTAGGACCTGTGTTATGGTAATAGTAATATCATTTTTATCCTTAATTACCCTATTTACTTTTAACCGTGGAAAATAAAAGTAAAAAGTTACTATTCACCAAAAATAATTTTCATCTCATTGAACCACATTTTACTTACTGAAATCAACCGTGTCTCTCGGATTTTTGAAATTCCATTCACAGAAGTGGTAAAATTATGATTTATGAAAAAAAAATTAACTACCACTTAGTAGTTTTACTATTCATAAAAAATTTATGTTTTTCAGAAAAATGCCAAAATTTCACCCTAAGCTATAATTCATATTCCAAATTCAAAAATGATTTCTATTTTACAAAATTCTCAACATATAAGTTGCATTAATTAATTTTATAATTAATTTCCGCTGTCACAACAAATAGCGTGTTTTTATGAGATAATAACTATCAAAAGATTAACACTTGTTTATGTCTGGTGTAAATGTGAAATTACATTCAATGACCAAAATTGTATTTAATTGTAAAAATATATTCTAAATATACTTTAAAACCACTCAAATTAATAATTTATCACTATTAATTATTTTGATTGAAAAAGTTTTTTTTAACTAAAATTTAGTAATTTTCACTATTCATCAAAATATGATAGTTATCCGAAAATCACCAAAATTTCACCCTAAGCTAATTTCGATATTACGAATCCAAAAATGAATTCAATTTTGAAAAATAAAATTTTAAAAATTTCAAAAATTGGTTATTACTATTCATAACGGCTAGTTTTAATAATATTTTAATAGCATATCGTTGTTTAGTGAAACTCGTTATTGCGTACTACACACGCTATCGAGGAAGGTCGTGATTGCATGTAATGCAAGGCATGTCAAGGATGCGTGTTGTGCAAGCTCCTTTTGGTGTAGCGTACAACACAAGACATTAGTGAAATTAACAAGAATATTTTTTTTATAAAATCTCAGGGTGTTACAGTTCCAAATGTTATCCCATTCAAAATAACAAACAAAAAAAACATGACACATGTACATCCCATGTCTCTACAATATAAGTAGTACCACCACAATTTTTTAATATAAAAACATATAGTCCATAAATCTGAGCACATGGTTACCTAATTACTCATGTCATTTCTAGTCTATTGGGTCTATGTAACAACCAAGATAAGGTCATGATAAGTCAATTCAATATTTAATTAAAATTTATCTGTTATATATTGTGGAGTAATATTTAAAATAGGAATATTATCCACCATTTAGTCCATAAGTAACTGATTTACTTGTTACCCAATTCAGTTTTCATAAATTATATAAAATAATTAAAATTGTGATTATAAAATTATATAATATGAATTTGGAAAAATGAATTTCATTTTTATATTCATCATGTCATTATAATCTAAGGATGACTTTTATGTAATTTTATGGAAGGATTTAAAATATGAGGTGGTATTACATAAAAAGGTATATAATTACAAAATAAATGATTACATAATTTTTAATGATAGAAGTGAAACAATATAAGAACAACTAAAATTTGAAGAGTTAGTTTTTCAATATAAGTGGGTATTTTTTTATTTTTTATTTTCATAAAAATGATATATTTATAAATTTTAATATCTAAATTTTAGGATATTAAATTAATTATTTCCAACATCATGGAAATACAATATAATGGTCTTTTTTTTATTATTTCTAAAAAATTGTTATTAATGTGAATAGTGAAAAATAATAATTTTAAAAATACTATCAATTTTATTTAATTATCAATATATAGATATAAAATGATTTTTTTAATTCGTTTCTAGTAGTTAAAATATAAATTTAATTATTAACATAATTAATTTAAAATTGTATTGTTTAACATAAATATTAATGATCTACATTTTTGAAATCTATGTACTTTTTTTGATTAAAAAACTACATTGTCTTTTCTCAATTTTTTTAGAATTTATAATGATGTTTTCTTTTCCAGAAAATTTTTAATGTCAAATAAGTATCATTATATTTAATTTATTTTAATTAATTTTAAATTATTAACCATTAACATTTATTTTTATATAAAATCATATTTATGCATGAAAGAGGAATTCATTAAAAACTATTATTCATTGTTGTTTGTGTACTTTTTTTAAAATTAAATTTTAAAAATTTTAAAAAATGAATATGTAAAATGTATTTCATGTTTTAAATTTTTATATTAATTTTTTTTAATATGTAAATTTTATTTTAGGTCTTTCTGAATTTTATCCTCTGAAAAACGTAGTCACTAGAGTACGGATTAATATTGTTAATGGGAGTAATAATGAGATGAGGGAAAAATATATATATAACCTTTATTAATGTTAATGGATGATTTTATCTAGATATTAAATTCTAATAAAATATAATTTTTAAATCATGGTAATAATTTTCTTGATATTAATTTTTATATTAATTAAAAATTTATGCATTTATGAGAGGCCGACTCTAACAACATATAAAAGAGAACCTCCCCAACTCAAAATATCACACCTTTGAAATAAATTATCTTTATTAATACCTACCCAAATAATATTCTAATTGTTATCCACATCTCCTAGAGCCATTTTCACATGTATATTTTAATGTGATTTGGCATAATGGGTAATATAATGATATATATCTTATGACGTGCTATACGTCCTTATAGAACTATTTAAAGATTATATTTTCCTATACCTAATTAAAATATATCTAATCCACTATAGCATAATTAAATGTGAATATCATATAAATGTAAATATTATTACTATGATTTAAAAACACTTCTCTATCTATTTTTTATCTTGTGGTAAATGAAAACATAATATTTGCATATGTCTGGACTACTACCTCCATAATGAAATGACTTTAATTTTCCATCAACACCCCACATGGTTGGTAATTATGATAGAATAAAATATATATATAATATTTTAGCAATTTTTATTTTTCTAAAAACCTACTAAAATTCATACTATTTCGCCATTAACATTACTTTTAAACTGACAATATTGCATGTGTGTACATGTGGAATACAACCTCGATTAATCTATGTGATTCCGTTTTCATTACAACCCAAAATAGTTGGAAATAAGGATGAAAAAGATGTATAATAATTAAATTTATAAACTAGATAATATTTTTTCAATTTAAAATATTATACACATTATTTATTTTGCTTCTAGAAGAATAATTGAAATGTCACTCGTGTGTGCACACTAAAATCCTCCTATATTATATGTTGAATTTCATTTTTAACATTCACTGTCCATGGATAGATATTTGATTATTTTTTCTATATATAGATATTAATTTTGTAAAATGTTTGATTATAAAAATGATGTAACCATAAATCCTTTGTAAATAGACAATTTATCGATGTTGTTTTGGTGTTGAAAATATAAACAATTTAAAAAATTCTAATGCGAACTAAAATAGATTTATATATAAATAAATTATGGCCATATATTATTTAAATGGTAATAGAATAATTTACGTAACATGAATAATGATATAAATAAATTATAAAATTATCATAACATAGTTACCCTAGATGGTATGAGAATGAATCAAATGTGTCAAGACTCGAGGTAAGGACTTTTCATCTGAACTCATTTTATTATGATTTACACCATTTCAAAAGCATGTTTTCATTAAGGCGATGTATATATTGACATATTGATATATATTATCACGAATTTAAAAAATTTAAATTGTTTCGCAATCTAATTTGATTTACTCTCATTCAATGTTCATTTGTTTCAAATATTAACTAAGATGTCATAGATATTTCTTTAAAATCATGTTTTAGATTTATCCATTTAAATATTTTACATTAATTTGAAATGATTTTAAATAAATACAGTAATGATATTATTATTAATTATATTATTATTAAATTTAATTTTTAATTATTTTTTACATATTTTAAAATGATATAATAATGTTATTTTTTTAACAATTTCTCTAGGGTCAGTTTTATATTTTTTATATAAGCTAGATAAGAATGTCTTTTAACATTTACTACTATATTATATTTTCTTTAAATTACTTCATTTCATATTTAATAATACCTCACTATAATATTTAATTATTAATTTACATAAGGTATCATTTCCATTTCTTCTACTATGTTTTTTTAAAAATCATTTTAAAAAATTGTATACTTTTAATTATTTTTAGGTGATCATAGAATGAATTTCTTAATATGAGTTAAAATATTTATTTTATTTAATTTTTTAATATTAAATATTTTTTCCATTAATTATATTCTTTTTCTAGTTCAATAAAATTTTAAATGATGATGCCTGACCCTGATATAGCTCGAATGATGGGTGAGCCTGATATAGATCTCAGATATGTTGGGTAAAGTGATAGAGTTCACTGATGATAGGTTACTCTTAAGAGATATGATAATTTGTAGGAAATATTATTCCATTTCATGTTTTCTAATGATGGATAATGTATGTATTATTTATCATGGTGCCTACAAGATATTTATTCAATATTTAATAAATAAAATATTTTTCATTCAAAATTTATTAAATTTATCATTATTTTTAATACAATTTTAGGATATTTTCAAAGGTGAATGTATTGTTTTTTGAAAATAATGTATTCTTATATTATTTTACTTTATCCAAGAAACATTCATGGTTTTTCATTTTATTTCATGAATTATTATAAAACATTTATTAAATATATTGATAAATAAAGATTTGTACAAAGTCATGTAAATGAATATTTGATATTAATGATTATTGTTGAGAAGGAAAACATTATTTTGGATTTTACGAAATATAAATTTACTAATAGGTCTCTCAAATATTTATCCCTTATTGATCTTTTTTGAACTTCCTACATTTTATAATATATCTTTTAAGGACAAAAGATAAATATCCAAATTAAAAAAGAAAAAAATTAAATTATGAAATTATTTCCTAAGTGGATAAATTATGTCTTTTAAATATGTGTTCTATGGGAAAATGGAAAATATGTGGACTGGTCCAAATTATTATGTAATGGATGTACTAATTCTCAATACCACAAATCATAATTGTTATATAGGATTTAAGTGATGAAATAATTATCCTAAGTTATCCAAATATGAAATAATTATTGAAATGTTTTTAAATTTGGAATTAGTTTAATGGATTAAAAACTTTAGAGGATTGGATGATATTAAGATATTTCTAGTCCATTAAAAATTTTGAAAATCAAGTCTGTGTTTACATAAAACCCTAAGGGTTATTATGTATTATAATAAGTATAGTTAATTTTATATAACAGAATAACATGTATGATTATAACTTCTTTACAAAGAGATATTTGGAATCATAGATACCATCCTCAAGATTTTTTATTTGGAGACACAGATAAAGGTACATATATTAGATATTTTCTTAGGTGTCATTTTGATCATCAGAAAATCATTTCATTTATTGAACCATAGATCATCACTAAAGAAATTATTGAGTAATTATAGGTTATTTTAATGAAATATTATCTTAATAAATTCAAAATATATAGAGTTTGAAACTTTTTAGTTATATATAAATACAACATGACTTTTAGAAGTAAATGGGTATTTGTAAATAAGGTTGATTAATCTGGAACTATAGTAATAAATAAATAAAATGGTTTCATATTTTTATAGTTAAGAAGAAGTTACATGCAATGGGTAACCCTTTACACATTTATCAAAATTTGTTTCCATAAGAATACAACTTTTTTTGTAACACATTTTTATTTCAAAATAAATAAAATTTATGTCAGAGGTGAATTCATAAATGGTTATATAGTTGATAATTTTTTTAAAAACCATTTGGTTTTCAAAATCCCTATTTCTAAACCGTGCCTTCAAATTAAAAAAACAAATTAATATGGTTTAAAACTGATGTTAGATCATGTTATGACTGGTTCATCTCTTTTTAAATTTATAATGTTTTATTAAACGGTAATGTTGACCCGACCCTTTTTTAAAAATTAATTCAAAACTTATTTTATTTATTAAAATTGAGGTAGAAAGTATTATATTTTTATCTTCAAATAACGATTTCTGTACTTATTTTTCACAAATGATGAAAACTGAATTAAAAATGAGTTTTATTTGTGAACTAAAATTCTATCCGTGATTTCATATTTTTCAAAATAAATATAGTTTTTTATATCAAATTAAGTACAATCAATATCTTCTAAATCATTTTTTAGATGACTAAAAGTAGTGACACTCCCATGAGTACCCCATTTATGTGGGATTTTGATGATGTTGAGAAGATAGTGGATCAAACCATTTACATTTGTGTGACTATAAGTCTTCTCTAATTAACTACTTGTTGTCTGGATATTATGTTTAGTATGAATATGGGTGCTCATTTTCAACCAAACCCCATAGATTCAAATTTACTAATTGTTAAATGAGATTTTAAATACCTGAAATATACCACCAATTTATGAATATTTTACAACCTAATATAATCAGTTGACTTAATGAGTTTTTTATATGCTTATTCTGGTCGATTAAAGTTAGATATAATAAACCCTCTAGAAAATTTTATAATTTTTTCAAGTTTCCAGTATCTTGATTTAGTAAGAATAATGTTTTTACATATTTTCTAATGCTGAAGCTAAATAAATAGATACAATTTGTTGTTCTGGTAAAATTTTGTGTTTGAAACAGACTCTACTACATTATTTATATCAATTGATATATTAACCTATAAATTGTGACAACAAAATTATAAAAATATCTCTATGAAACATGTATCTCACTCTATAAAAATGCACATTGATGAATGATACCACTTTTTGAGAGGTCATTTTCAAAATTGTGACATAAAAGTTGAATTCAAAACAACTACACATCATATTTTTGATAATTTCACTATTTACTGAATTCTAAGAGAATAAACTACATCGAACATGAATTAGGAATGCTAAATTCTTATTATAAATTATTTTTTAAAAGATACCATTAGAAATTACCCACAATTGGAAATTACCCACCATTGAATGATTAGTCATTACAAATAACCCTCTAGTGGTAATAATCCATTGTTTATAATTTTATTTTTGGATTAATTTTATTACTTATTATTAATTTATTTTTTATATTTTGGTTTCTATATTCAAATCCATAAATGATATAAATTGGGGCTTAAATCTAATCTCAATTCACACACACACTCTCTCATATCGTCTTCCCGTTGAACGCTATCATGTCCTTTTCCCACATAAAAATTAGCATTATATAATCCTTTGCTGATCAATTACTCCATTTTAATGTTCTTAGTAAGGAAATATAGTGGTTTTTTTATAAAGAGTCACAAACTTTGAAGAATCATATAGGATAACTGAGAATATCTGTAGTTGAGCTATCTAACACACACCTCATTAATCCTACAATAGTTTCTTAAAAATAAGGGTATATGAAATTCATGTTTTTCTGAAAATCATTTGTGATCAATGTAATATATAACCACTGATTAATAGATTGTTTTTTAAATAATATGATATCATTTTATCCTATGTTGGTTCACCAGTTTTATAAGTGAAGTGGATGATGAATAAGAAATTTATGGTTCAAGAAAAGAATAGTTTAAGATAACTTCATCTAAATCATTAAAGGAACTGGTGGATGTATCAGATAAATAAATTAGTTGTGATGAAAATATAAATGATGAATCTAATTGTAATAAAGATGTTGATGAAAATGGAAATGATAAAACTAAAGGATGTAATGTAACTAATGGAGCCATAAGACATGGGGATTTATATTTAATTGATGATGAATATGATCTCGGTGGTCTTGATGATCTTGAGATGACTAAGACACATCTTCCTTATCCACCTCTATCTATTTCAACTAGATCAAATAAAATACCTAGTTGTATTAAAGATGTTCATAAGTATTATTTTAAATGGGATACGATAAGGAAATTCATTTTGGGGGAGGAAAAACATAGTTTTAATAGATATCATATTGATCCAACAAATGTTGAGCCTATAGGTTTTTTGTCATGATGGATTTCATAGAATTTGATTTGTTAGAATAATCGCCTATATATATCTGGCTTCGGTTATATTATACTAACATAGATTGTGAGAGAATTCCACCTAAAAATGGTAGACCATTTAACGCAATTTGAGATGATATATATCCTTAATGATCTATGTTTTAGAAAATTGATGATGTGTGATAGATTTATATAATTTATTCTAATGTTTCTACAATATCATATTTAGAAGCGGTTGTTTCGCCTCATGTCAAGTGTGATGCTAGACCCTGACATGATACTACCACACCTTTATATAATTCTACTATTTTTGGAGTTAATATGGTGTATTTTTGGGAGAGTATTCTTTTAATTCTGGAAGGATTTGAAGAATCTGGAACCTCTAGTAACAAAATTGACTGGTCATAATGCTAGGAGATCATTTCAGTTGGTTTTATGCCACAGTCAACCCAAGATAATTCATAATTTTATGTATGTTGAGATTGATAACATGTATTTGAACGTTTGGATGGAGTCATTGATTTATATATTTGGGAATACTTGGTCTAGTTTTTCTACCAGTTTAACTTTTTTTAGAGGTTGTATAATATTCCTATAGTGTCTTCTAAATAAGGTTCTTCTAATCCCTCTACATTCTTTGTTATATAGTGGATTTGGAAAATTTTTAGTAATAAACATAATGATTCTATGATAGATGTTCCTAATAATCCTTATATGGATATGATGTTGATCAAACAGCATTGTAATCATGATTATGAGATAGTTAGGGATTATTTGAATGAATTTATAAGAGATCAGGATACCAAAAAAAATTTCATAAAATATTACCATTCCTAGATTACACTATTCATTAGTGGGAACATCACTTAAAATTTATAAAGTATTTTCTTCAAATATCACCAATTACAAAATATTTTAATGAATCGGTCACACATTGGAAGGAGATGAAACCTACGGTTTATGTATTTATGGATGAAATGAAATACTTCTTCAGTGAAATAATGCATAGAGGAAACAATATTATAATATTCCTCAAATCATATGAAGGATTTCATTCAAGTCTCTTGTACTATACTGGAAGATCATGATTAAATTCAAGTGACTTTCCATTTAGATACTCCATTCTCTAGTCCTATATATTTCGGACTAGCTATAGTCCATAATCCAAATTCTCATATACTTTCTCACCATTCTCCATTCAATATTTCACCATTGATAATATTACAAAATCTTTATCGATTAAATGTCTGAGATCTACCCACTTCTACATCAGTCCTTATAACCAATATATCCTTTCCCCCATCTTCTACCTATATTTCCTTACCTTTGAAAAGGGAAAATAACATGATGATCCAAGTAACTAGGCTGAGAGGCCTTGATATTAGGTTGTTACTTTGTTAGGTACATCATTTTAATTCTCTTTATAGATGTAATTAAATCACTTTTTTCACCATGGATACCTATTATTATAAATAATTTTCTTCTTTACCATTATTATTTATCTTTTGTTTTCTTTTTTATAATCATGAATGGGGTATAATGTTTATCAAATTTATGTTTTGTGTTTTGTGAATTTCCCTTTTCTTTTTCCTATGATATCATAAGTATATGAAAACCATACCTTGGATACCATCCTTATTTATCGTATTATTTAGCATTAATTTTTATGATCAAACCATCATATTATCATTTTTATGTATAAATTAGATATCAATACGTTTTTAAATACATCGATTTAATGACAATTTGTATTCAATAATTTTTTTATTAAATTCCATGATTTTTTATAATCAATAGGATGTGATTGCTGGATGATGCTTATTTTAATTCTTACAAATCATATTAATTGTATTTCTAATGATTTTACTATTTTATTATATAATTTTATAATATAATAAATTCAAAGTAATGTTTTATTATTAATGAAAATAATCAATACCATAATTACCTACCACAATAATTAACTACTACAAGAAAAAGCTCCCCATTGGACATTACATGCCATTATAATTACATAAATCTTGAAAATAATCACTGCCAAAATTTATCATCAAACATAATTATGTACCACCTGAAACGACTCACCGCTAGTAATGTCCTTTATTTAGACCTAATTCATCACTAAGAATGGGTGGTCGCAATCTCACCTACATCCAAATAACCTACCATCAAATATGTAAACATTAGATATGACCTAACACTAATGATTATAAAAAAAATAATATTAGTCAAATCATAATATGAGTCACCCCTGAATATTATTCACCACCCAAGGATCTACTACTACCCTATCTAGCCACCAACCAAACTCACAAACAGTCTGACCTACCCTCACTATTCAATGGTATATGAATTAAAATCCTTCAATGACTATATTATGGATTAGGGAAAAGTATTATTTTAATGATTATTATTAACTACTTAATATATAAATGAATGTATATGTCAGATCTCAATACAAGGATATAGAGGATTATGATGATTTTTCTTCAAATAGACTCTCCATCATGAATTGATTTTATTAAAATTAGTGTCTGTAGTTAGAAAATATTCATGGGGATAGAATAAATGAAAAATAATTATACTTTATAAATACAATAAGGTTCATTCCATCATAACATAAAAAATCCATACATAGCAACATTTTAACTATGATAAAGTGGAGTTAAATGAACTTCAAAATCCATTCATACAGTCAAGACAAAATAATACTTATGACACTTTATCTCACTACTACATTTAGTGAAACAACTCTATCACCTCTTCAATCTATATTTGAGGAGATTCAAGCATATGGAGAACCAAAAATGAGGGAAAACAATCATTTCCGATATCTAGTTATTTTCTTTCTATTTTTTATTATAATTTCAAGTACTGTGTTTTTTGATTGTCTTATCCACACACACTTTCTTGGTTGCTTGAACTAGAGAATACGTGATATTATCTTCAATCAATTTTTATCTGTACACATAAGGTTATTGTGGAAGAGATCCTTAAAGGGCTTAGATTGTTTTATTCTAATAATTTTGGTGGAAGAGGTTCATTATGTAACCTAGATAGCATGTAAACTATTTTGTGAATACCTGATTAAGGTTGTGGATAAAATTGTATTTATATTATGCTTGTCATCAGGAGATTTCCAAGTGGATAGGATTTAATCAAAGCATGATACTGAGACCCCTTACTTCTATTTCTTGATTTTTTGGTTTCATTCTTTAAAAATATTTTAAAAAAATATATTTATACAATAAATATACCCTACACTTTTATAGTTAACAATTACTATTATTTATATTAATATTTTATTGCATAAATCGGTTTCAAAAGTTAAAATAATTATCACAATTTTTTTAGATGAGTGGTGCAAAATATTTGGGGAATATTTTTTTAGATCAAAACTATATTGAAATATATTTTGATTAATGATGAGAATTTATTTAATTTGAGGGATTTATTTGGACTTGATTTTTAAATAATGTTTTATTGGGAACACAATTCAACCTCTCATGTGTTACTAACACTAATGAAAATATATTTATTAAACCATGGATATATAGTAACGTCTATAAATTCCATATATTAAGATGTTGTTATATTATGTACATGACCACATACCATCCCAGCATCAGATGATAAGGTTTTAAAATCATTATTCTCTTGGACGATGTACTACTACATCATTAACTAAAGTCATTCATTTTTCCATTATCTCCTTTCGTGGTTATGTATAATGATAAATATAGAGTATATATAAGAAATTTAAAATATAATAATATATATGGATATATTACAGAATATATATTTTCTTTCATTCAATTATTTAGGGGATATTATAACATCACTTGAGAGTCCCATTAACTACCCCCTCAAGAAGCAATGTGATTCATCTTTCATGAATTATTTTTTTGGAATGTAGTACATAACAAACCATCCATAAAAATCTATAAATTAATTAAATTTTTAAGAATATGTAAAACATTACACAAATAGTTTCCAAAGGCTATATTAAAATAGTGCCTTTGGAATCATGGAAACGTAAACATAGATATATGTGTGAGCTAAATTATCTCGTAATAGGTTCTCCAAGAATATCACACCTCTTAAAAATATCATACATAAAACATATCCTCATAAAATTGGGATGGGAAAATAAAAATGGGTGACCTCAAGTGCTCATTAAGGGTAAATTAGGTAGATATGTAAGAAAAAACATTTACATAGTATTATGAGAATGCGATCCTTTCATTAGAATTTAATACCCTACATATCAATAGCATAATACATGAAACAATTATATACTATTAAGACACGGATTTTGTTGAATACAGATGAACATAGAAAAAATTATATCAATGCCACCTACCAAAACATTCAAAACATGATATACATGGCCAAAACAGTCATGGACCTACATTGGGATGGGGATAAAAAATCATGTACATTATTATTTAATCTTTTTCATAGAAACCATGTACCTAGTTTCACTTTTTCTTTGGATAAAACCTATGAACCCTCTTAGTTTCAGTCATGGGATACAACCTGTGTATCCACATACTTTTAGGATTGGGCTAAAATCCATAAACCATCTTATTTTTATGATTAATATATAAAACAAGTAAAATACTCTTTTAAGTCTTTTCTACAACACATGTATTCTTTTAACTCATATACCATTAATTATAAACCTATTAATTTTAGAGAGAAACAATTCACACCCATCACAAAATGAAATCATACATTCAGGTTTCATAGGATAATAAAACATTCCCACAAAAAATGACCCATAAAAATAGATGGGTTTCATAAACATCATATCATAACCCGTGAAATTAAATTTGTATCATAATCATTTCATCACATCCTAACCTATTAAAAACATACAGCTTTCTTAAGTATTTTATCATAGAATAAAATGTGAAAGGAAGTGGGTTTCATAATAACTTATCATGGTACAAATCATTGAATAATAAAAGGTTTCATAAATATAAATATATCAAGAAATTTATCATTTACAAAAATAATAGGGATGGAATGCATGGATCAAATCACTAGTAGATAATGAACTATAACCAAGTATTTCATCTTATAAGGAGAAGCATTTTTAATGATCACATGAAAGTGAACTTTTATTTAAAAATAAAATTTCAAAAACCGAAGAAATTTTCGGAAAAAAATTCTATGAAAGAACATTGAAAACATAAAAAGTAATTATAATGATTCATTTAAAAGATTTATGAATGAAAATCTTCATTATGATTTGAATGAAATTATTGTTAAAACATAAAACATTTTTAAGATCATTTTCCTTAAAAATAACCATGATGTCTTATAAAGAAGCTTTAAAAAAACATAAAAAAGATTTTTCATATAAATTACATTGAGATCATCTAATAGAAGTCCTTGAAAAATTTAAATCCTTTTCTATGAAACCCTCCATTGGAAAAAATATAATGAAATCGTTGATAATCATTAAAAACACAATCTATGCATAAAATAATTTTCCAAAACACTTTTTCATTGAAAACCATTTTGAAATTAAAAAAAATTCATCTTATTAGAGAAAAAAATTATATAAGAAAATAAACTAGTAAACATAAAAATTATTCATCAATTAAATTATGGACATTAAGTAAGGAAAATCTATGAATTCTATGAATTCATTTTGAAACATAAATGATTAAAAAATTATCTTGATCAAAAAATGGAAAGAAGTTTACGTTTATTTGTATTTTTTAAAAAGGTAATACATGGGTAAAATGTTATCTAAACATATTATTATAATATCAAAAAACTTGAAAATATTCTTAAAAAAAATTTTTTGAATGAACATATATTTCTTATCAACATGAGAAATAAAGTTGTTTTTTCATAAATTCATTTTCATAACTATAATATGTACCACCGACTGGAAAATTGCCACCATTAAATGGTTAAAACATGAGTAGTAATTGGTATTTACATTTCATGTGTGTTCTTGAAATATGGAACATATTTTTTCATCAATTGAAACATAATCATAAATAATCCTGTAAATGATGGAATTGTAGCTAAAAACAATTACCACTATGTTATCATTGAATCATTTTAAAAACGTAAGATTAAAATTAAATGATTTTTAACATATCATAAAAATACATATATTCATTAAAATACATATCACTTTCATTATATAAACATTATTGAAAAAAATAAGTGAATAACATGACATGTGTCTCAATTAAGGAATATATAGAAAAATTTAAATTACCAATTTCGTAATGATTGAATCCTAAATCCCATGAAAAAAATATCATCAAATGGATATGTAAATAAAAATAAATATTTCAAAAGAGTCTTATAATACATCCATGGGTAGTATACACACCATACAAATTAAATGGGAAGTGAATTTGGAAGGTATCCCATGGAAATAAAAATTGAGGTGAAATTACCAAAGGTTATGTTTTGACATTCATTGTACACATTCAAAACATCTGTATATTAAATAATATTTTGTTATAAAACTACTATATATTCATATTCATGTATATAATGCAATAATTTACTTTCTTATTATTTTAAATTTCTATAATATTAACACTACTATGTTAAATTAAGTACTCAGGTTATAACCGCTTTGTTTATCATACGTGATTTGGCTTGATATTCATGAATCTTTAACATATATCATGGTAAACATTTTTCTATAATGTAAACCAAGATTTATATATCATAAATATTCATTATAAAAATATTATATGTAATCTATAAAATAAAAACTTATTAAACTAAATACACTATTCATGGGGACAATAGGTCATACATATTAATGGATGATATTTCCATTTTATTATCGTATTGAATGAATGAAATTAATATATATATATATATATGTAGATATATAATTATATATAAAATCAATATATTATAATTATTCTATCTAATATATCATATAATTTTAAAAAACCCATCCATAATACATTCAATGAATAGTATGAACAAATAACTTTGCTTTGAGGTGGTGGTAATCCACACTTTCACAAATGATGTTATTTTATTAAAAAATGAAAAAAATGAAAAACTGTTTTCTATAATATTTAAATAAGAATAAATATATCATAAATAAATTATATATATTATAAAAACTAAGCTCTCAATATAATTACCAACCATAATATTTGGTAATGTAAAAACAGACAACATTGTTATGTGGGTATGTTGTTTGTCATACACTAGAATTGTATGTTTTTTACCCATTTGATGGATGTGTGTATAAGTATATGTAAACACAAAATTAAGCAAACATATAAGTATATTTATGATTATAATGACATTATTTAATCATTGACTAAGAATAATTGATGTTGTGGATAATGAAAATAATGTAGGGAGCTTGAGGAAGGACTTACCTCTTCTTTGGGTAACTCCTTTTGGTTTAAACCAAAGGGCTTCCATTGATGTATTTCTAAAAAATTTAAGGATTAAAGTTGTAAATTAGGTATTTTGGGTAACTAAAAGAGATCATAATGGATGAACCTAGGTGTTTTGAGAGATGTGAAGATGGGGAGTGGCGGTGGCCTTTTGTACTGGATAGAGGGGACACTATTGGCATTTGTTCACTGAAAAGTATGTGTTACCATAATTTTATGACACAAAAGCAATAAAAACAAAAAAAACTAAATATTTAATTTATTATGGATTTAATATGGCCATGTAATGGGTTATAGACATGGTGAAATGTCATTTTTCCCATAAATTCATCTTTTAGTCCCTTTTTAATCTTATTTTTACCATAATCATTATAATTAATTTTATTTATATTCAATAATATTTTTTTCAGAAATAAATTTGATTTCATTGGCCTATAAATATTATACTAATTAAATTTTTTATGTAATTTATTCGAAATTTGAATCAGAAAAATAGAAAAATTTACTTTAAAGTCATTCCTATAAATATGGCATGAAAGTGGGTTTTTAAAGTGAGATTGTTCAAAAAATCATTAATATTATATATCTAAATTGAATATAAAAATTATTAAAATGACATAAATTGTATAAATAGATATATAATTGATCTATTTTTACCATAAAACCAACTTAATATATAATTTTACTATAAAACAATTAGGAAAAAATCAATTTTGAATTAAAATCCAATATTTTACCTTTTCATAAAAAAAGAAATTTCTAATTAAAATCATTAAAATTATCCCTAAGATGATTTTAAAATTACGAATTAGTATTTTTTGACAAAATAAATAGTTAATATTTTCTGAAATTATTATTTTTATTTCTTCAAAAATAGACAAAAAAATAAGATTCTTTATGAAAATAGTTATTTTAAACAACAAAATACATTTTTGAAAATTATATATCCCATTATAAATATATTTTATTTAAATGAAACAATTATAAATAAATTTTTAAAAAATAGTTATTATTATTCATATTAGTAGGTTTGACATATAGGTTATAATAAGCCCATTTAAATAATTATAATAATAAAGTGATGTTTCATAGAAACTCAATGTTTCATTAAATGTGACCCAAGTCATTGTTAAATATAGAAAAATATTACCTTGGGGTTATGTATAAAGAATAATTCATGCAATTCGTTGTTCCATATAAAAAAATCATACCTTGTGAATGAGTAAAAAATAATTTTGATCTAATTTGACATGCAATGGAATACATTAGTAACAATGAATTTATTCAAAAATGTTTCTCAAAAACTAGGGTTGTTACATCCCCCCCCCCCGTAAAAATAATTTCTCCTTCAAAATTTAACATAGCTATCAATGGACTAATATTTGATCGATCTTTTTTTAGTAACCAATATAATAAAAATTAATAATAATAATAACTTTTAAAAAGTAATGTTGTAAACATAAAAATTACCCAAAGTAACATATTAATTTTTTTCCATAAATGATCAACTAGGTTTGAGGAGATGATTGAACCCTAAAAACCATGAAAGGGGTCATCAATATAATCTCATATGATGATAATATGAAATAATTTTATTTTCAAACAATTTTCCAAAAGAAGATATGTTTAATTTATCTTAATCCATTATGTATTCAAAATATTATCCTTTAGTTATACCTTACTCAATTCCGACATCATCTCTTACTATAGGGAATGATGGGAACTCTTCCATTATTGATAAACTAAAACATCATTAGCTCCATAAATTTAATGATAGTTCATTCTATCCATCACAAAAGAAAATGTCATCACAATTTATTTAATATGAATAAATCAACATACTCTGAGAAAATAATTAATTTTGTAAAGCCCCATATATTTTTTAATATATATCGTTCCAAAAATTTTAGCCTTATAAAACTGGTGAATGATTCAAATACACAACATTAGAAATATTTTCACAAAAATTGCATAACATTTATCCCCCATATATCATAATGTAGCTATGGGTCATCACATTAAAAACATGTGAACACACTCATATTATATTCTCTTCAAAAATGGTAATAACATGAATTACAATAAATAATCATAAAAAACCATACTTCCTTATTCCAAAATAACTATATCCAAACATACTATCTAATCATTATGAATAAATTAATAGTTTCCTTCCATTAATCAAAATATCACATATCCATGAAATCACTTTTCTACCTCCTACCACCATAGTATATATCCATTCAAATCCTTCATGAAAAAATCATAATAAAAACACAAATATATTTCATGATTCGTATCACATGATTATATAAATTAAAAACATAAATACTTCATTCATCCAACATTATTCTGAAAAAAAAAATTACTAGGTTTATTTCACCTTTTTTAATAATACCTCGTTCATAAAATTTGAATTATCAATTATGTCTTAAAATTTATCAAAATAATCTTAATCATGCATAAAAATAATATTATTATAACAACACATATCTCTTATATGTCTTTTTTCGTGTCCTTATCATCAGCAACTGAAAACTCATTACATGAACCACACTGTTGATTCTCTTTATGATCCTTCGACATTGGATATCTATTTTCATAATGCACACACATTACACTTTCAATGAGATCAAAAATTGATAACACCTTTAGGGGTAATATTCCCATCCATTTCACCAAATGGAATATTAATTTTACCTTATAGTTACATGATATGTGTATTTTTTCTAAGTCAAAACGTCTTCACATTCCTATAATACATTCACTTGAGTGATTATTCCCACATTATCGATATGTAGGATACTAAATTGTCTATCCTCCATGGAATCCACCACCTGAAATCTTGCACAAATATTTCCTTCCCTTATTTCAGTACACCAAGATTTGGTTAAGGTACATGTGGATAATCATCTCTTGTGAAAAGTGAATAGGAATGATTATAAGGTCCTTCACTCCAGTGATCATCCCATTTAACTAGCGATAAAAAAGTTTTCTATCCCATTCATTACTAACCCAGTTATATCTGGTTTCTTCCATTAACATAAAATAAATTTTGTAGTGTAAAAAAGATTTATTATAGTGAAGAACCACACAATAATGAAAATGATCACTCAAAAGATGTATAATTTTTGAAAAATTATTTAATCTAAAACACCTTATATTTATCCAAGGTTATTTATATCCAAATTAAATTTATATCCTTCATGAATGTTCGTGAATATTTTGTGAATTCCTTAGCATATCCATTGAGAGTGTCAAACCAGGTGTCTAGTATGGCATGTTTTTGGGTATCAACTTACACTCGAGTCAGTACTGACCCAACTTTTTAGAGTTGTTACTTCTAGGTACATCACTGCCAGAACCACATCCACATGTTGCATTCATATGATGATGTATTTCTAGGAAACCATGCACTCAGTCCTTTACCGAAATTACATGGAATTTTTCTATAACTATTTTTATCCCAAGACTTATCCTTATAAATTTCCTTAGAGTTTTAACTAAGTATTTCTTATCCTAGTTTCTAATGTATTACTAAAATATTTCTATAATACCAACTACAACAACCATGTATTAACATACATAGAAATTACATCATTTTTTTAGAATTCATATTACATTACAATAATAAAATCCCAAAGACCGTATTACGTTAGTGCCATTAGAAACAAGAAAAATTAATCATAGATAAATGAGTGAGTTTTATTATCTATAATTAATTTATCTTATTCATTCAACCTATATAGACATATCTGACATTAAATATATATTCATTACCTTGATAAGGACACAGAAAATGGGGCGAGGTCCATTGTTTAGTAAGGTTAAACATGATATATATATATTCATAAACATGATCATATGTGTCTGATAATCTAGGCATATCATTAAATTATATTACACTGCGTATCAAGTATCATAAAAAATAATCATGAAATAAATAGTGGGATTTCAGAAGACATGAATCATAAGGGGAGAAAGATCCTAATACCAAAAATAATTAAGTTGGTGAAGGAAATGGAATTTGTGACATACACAGAAGTATAGAAAAAAATATTTCAAGGATACCTACTATGAAATTTCTAGCATTATAGGCTTGAAAATGAAACCTAGAGACCTCCATCCTGCTTGGGATAACAACACATTTTCCATATTATTTCAATCCAATCATTCAACATGTTTACCATGATTTTATTTGGGTTGGGATATAACCCATCAACCCTCTTATATTTTTTTTGGGCTACATCATGTGTAACCTCCTAATTTCAGGCTTGCGCTACAACCCATGAACCTTCTTATTTCTAGGCTTGTGATTTGGCCCCTGTATATTATTGTTTTCCATCATGGGATACAACTTGTGTACCCTTTGATATAATATATTATTTATCATTATAAATTTCATTTGGGGTGGTATATTACACATCCATTACATAACAAAATCATAGATTCATTTTCCCCGATATAATATAAACTCCATTATAACACGAACCATAAAAAGTGATGAGTTTCAAAAATATCATATCATAACCTATTGAAAAAATATAGGTTTTGTAATCATTTCATCCTATAATAACTCGTTAATGTAAATAGGTATCATAATCAGTTTCACATTATAACCCATTTAAAAGGAATGTGTTTCATAATCATCAAGTAATAAAAACAAAGTCCACTAATATAAATAATTTTAATGGTATCCTGGGATCATATCCCTTGTAAATCATATAATATAAAAAAATATTTTATCTTATATTGAGACGGATTTTATAAGATCACTGGGATCATAAATTTTATTTGGAAATAAATTGTTAAAAAAATATAACCTTTTCTAAATCCATTTTCCTAAAAATAGTTTAAAAATCTACAAATGAGTATTTAAAATTAATTTAAAAATTTTCATGAGTAAAATAACATTTATTCATTGATAATATTTCTTTTTGATTAAAAAATATTTTTAATTTAATTTTTCTGGAAAATAACATTGAAAACATATACAAAGCTTTAATATTTTGAAAACCATTAAAAAATAAATTGAAAAATCTAATAAATTATTTTAATTCATTTAAATCCATTTTATTGAAAATAACCTTTTTATTACATATTAGGGAATATTTTAAAATTATTAAAAAAGATTTTTAAGAATAAAAATATATCTGCAAAATCTTATTATTTGAAAGCAATTTATATATATAAATAAATTTCTAGAATATATGGGAAAAATTTAATTCCAATAATTACCTTCTAATAATATCTAGGATAAATCTAGATTTTTATATTCATGATTGTGGGTATGTCTATACATTTCGATCAATCCTTTTTCACCTTATGAATTTTTAAATGGTCTTTGATTAGAAAAAGAGGAATATTACTTTTAAAAAAACTCTGAAAAAAAGTTAATAAATGTGAAAAAATGACCTTTAAATGAAATGGGATTATATTAAATACTTTTTGAATACTTTTTTTAAACATTATTTTCAAAAAAGCACATATTTCATACAAAAATGTGAAATATAGTCAGTTTTTTATAAAAACGTTTTCTTATTTATCATAACAAATAATAGTAGTAAATGACACAATTACATTGATATTACATGAATAACTAGAGGGATTGAAAATTAATTAGAGTTCCTGAGATATGTATAATAATATTTCATCAATGGAATCACAATCACAAACAATCCTGATAAATGATGAAACTGCAGCTACAAACCGTTACTACTTTGGAAACATAGATTCATATTAAAATTGAAATAATTAAATTACATGAGGGTTAAATTATAATGATAATAATTAGAATCAATATATAAAATTTCATATTTAGTGTATATACCTCATAATAAATATAGTTTCAAAAAACGTAATATGACTTAAATAAATCAAATTAAGACACACTTACTTTACCGATTTGGTAACATTTTAATCATAAACCCTAGGAAAAATTTTTATAAAAGGAATCAAAAAATACTAATAAATATAAATATAATAACCATATTATAAATCCATGGGCTGTATACACACTAGAAAAAATAAATGACTGTTGAATAATTCATGTATGTCATGGAAATAAAAAGTGAGAATAAATTCCCTTACATAAAGTCCTAACATTGTTCATACCCATTAAATACCCATATATAATATAGATAAATTTATTATAAATTTATCATAAAACCATATTATTATATCTAATACCATATATGACTCACTTATTACTTCTAATTACCTGTTTAACAAAAATTCATTGTTAATGTAATGTTTCAGGTAATAACAGCTTTGTTTAGCATTCGTGTTTTTACTTGTTATTCATGATCCTTTCACAAAGGAAACGATTTTATTATATCATGATTGTAAAACACGATTTACAAATTTTTTATATTTTTATCTAAATATACATGTAATATATAAAATATTAATATATTTAATGAACTATATCATTCATAGAGATCGTAGGCTATATATACGCATGAATGTAATTTCTATTTTCTTGTCATATTGAAGGAATGAATGTAAATAAAATATATTTATTTATATAAAATAACATTCCAATAGAATTATTAGATAATTTATATTGTATAAATTTGATATAATTATCCTTAATACATTTTATTAATGTGTGTGAAAAACACATTGCTTGGAGGAGGCAGTAGTCCACACTTCCATGAATGAAGTTATCGTATTTATGCAAAATGGATGGAATGAAGTAATTATATATATATAAATGATAAGAAAATATATAAATCCTAAATATCATTAATATATTATAAAAATATATTTTCCATGATAATTCCCAACCATTATAGGTGTTGAAGGAAAAATGAACTATGTTGTCTTGTGAGGCGGTAGTCTTCCAATCACAAGAACGGTATGTTCATTACCCAATTGTTTGATGTGTGTGTGATTGTATGTAAAACCATTAATTTAAAAATATGGAATATTTTATATGATACATAGGGTATAATATAATCATATAATTATAATAATTGAGAAGGTTGATAATGAAAATAATGGAAATGATCTTGAGAAATTATGTTACCTTTTGTTGGGGTAACTCTATTTAGAAAGCACCAAATGTCTACCTAGGTCAGATTTATACCCAAATGGAGTCTTCAAGGAGGAAGTTAGGTATTTTTGAAATTTAATTGGTAATTTTATATCTATACCTATGTGGTTTGATAGGTTTGAAGATGGGTGAGATTTGGTGTCCATTTATAAGTGAGGGTGTGGACACACATGGCATTTTAGTAAGATAAGTTAGGTGTACCGACGCTTATACCTAAAACTATCATTAAATCCCAAAAACACCCGAACATAAGTTTTATGGATAAAATATTTTAATCTAATGGGTTTTGTAGAATTTTCATGGTCATTTTGGCCCTTATGATTATGTCTTAGTCACTAGTTAAGCTTCACATTGCCTTAATCGCTCTAATAAATTTTAATCACAGTCACTAATAATTTTGGAAAAATATTTATTTGATATTATTAGAATACAAATATTATAAATATTCAAATATTTATGTATGTTTTTAAAAATTAAAATCATATAGTTGAAAAAATTATGATTACTGCTAATCCCATAGATGTGGTGACAAAGCAAGTTTGAAATTGATAATGTTTAGAATAACATTAGTATTTTATAACTAAATTCAATATTGAAATCATTACAATGAAATAAATTTTATTAATATATTAATTATTTATCTATTGTGACTTTAAAATAAACATTAAATATAATTTACCTTTAAAAAATAAATTATAGGAAAAAGAAAATTTGAATATAAATTATGTATTTTTCACTATTCATCCATAAAATAACGTTTCTCATAAAAATACGAAAAAATAATCATACAATAATTTTGACATTATAAATTACAAATTTACAATTATTTAATCATAAAAAATTTCATTTAGTTTATAAGTCTATTTTTATTATTTTTCATTGAAGGACATAAAAATAATTTCCTATAAAAAATAATGTTTTTAAACACATAAAGACTACAAAAATATATATATATCATTATAAATATGTTTATATATAAGATCATTATTAATAAAATTTAAAAATTAGTCATTACTATTCATATTACTATGATTAATGGTATGTTTATTATTATCTCTTTTAATAATTATAATAATAATGTGTCGTTTCATATAAAATCAGTGTTCTGTGTAATGAAATACAAGTCAATGTTTTTCATATTTCAATATTATCTAGTTTTAGTTATAATTAATGTATAAATTATTGTAGCATAAAATCCACAAAATCAAAGGATATTAATTTATTTGAATGAAAATGATAATAGAAATGTGCGGTATTACATTGTAATGATAAAGTTAATAAATACATGTGATTTAAATGATATATTTATGATATCTATGTCACATTTATAATTTTAAAAATTATTATATATATAAATATATATCATTTTATAAGTTTCAATTTCACTCACAGAAATGAAATAACATCATTCGAGTATGTGTGGACTACATCCTTCACGAAGTGATGTGACCGAATTTTAATCACTACCCCACATAGATGGTATATATAATTATATTTAAGGAAATAATATGATATATATTATATTATGATAATTATTTAAATACATAATATTGCATACCTCCATTACATAATGATCATTTACAAATGTAATCATTACTCATGTGTATGTACAACCTACCATTTCTTTGATCATAACATTAATGTATTCCCTAAATCATTATTTCATGATTGTTAGGAAAATTTTAATTGATTTAAAAATATAATAAAAATTTCTTAATTATTATTCTGAAGATTATGGTACTATATAATAATCACAAGAAATTTTAACATTCCTCTGATAACTGGACATTAAATTTGTATTAAACATACATATTATTTATCCTAGAAATGTTAATTTCTTAAACTATATATCATTTTTAAATACGATGTTCTACATTGAAAGTCATTTTTTATCTATTGAAGTATTGATAAAACTATATTATTTACTAAATATGTAAGGTTGATTATATTGTACATTATTTATTAATTAAGTCGATTATTAAGTATATGAAAAATTATTGGGTCATGTGGGACATGGATGGTGATAGATTATAGATATTCCCTTGATGCATTAATTTTATCATCAGATGAATCAATAGGATGGACATCGTTAAATGGTTTTATACCTATTAGTTTTAAATTTTCCTGAGTATAGATCGTAATGGTAGAGGTGTCATGTTCATAGGAAACATAACATCCATTAATTAATCATTTCCTTCCTTAAAAATTAATTTATTATTATCTATGGAATTTTGTCTAATAATTTATCTCTAAATGACTTTAATTATTAGTTTGTTGATTAAATAAATTTTGTTTTTAGTTTTATAGACTTCAATTTTAATTATGTCTTATCTAGTCACTATTTTCATGTCATTGATTATATGGAATGTGTTTTTTGTTATTTATCCTTCCATATTGATTTTTCATGTCGAATTATTGCAAGGAAATGGTTTTTTTTATTTACCTCCCCATAATGATTATTCTTGTTGATTCATGATACCTTCCAATGTACTTAACCCTTACTAATAATTTGAGATCACCCTTATCTTTTTCCTTTCCAACAGACCAATGAAGTTTAATATGAATGATATGAATGAATATATTAGAGGGAAAAATTATATTCTTGAAAAAATATTATAATGTATAGTTTTTATTCAAATGTAATATAGGAATCATATATGTATTTTATTTACCAAGACTACAAGACTATTTGGTCCTTTGGGATGTGATTCCTTGTATCTTATTCCAATGTATTAAGGCATGCATTAGCTCTAGGCTACTGGTGTGGGTTTCACTATAGTTGGAATCATAGGAATAATAGTAAAAACATTAGGAACTATATTTTTAAAAACATATATTTGGGAACAAAACCCTATGACATATTTGGATGATAATTATAGAATAACATCCTAAACATTTGATACAGTAGAAAATGTTTGGGTTTTATGAGAAATAACTTCTTTTCACTATATGAAAAGTCGATGTAGCCCAAGAACATGTATACCTAGGTATAAAAAGAATTAAAATGGTTCATTTTGATTCATCTAATAATCACTATGTGCCTGAAAATGTCCTTTACAATGTATGCAGTTTGAAACTCCTACGGAATATTCTTTTGATAATTCAATATATATTTACAAATAATTATGAAGGATTTAAGGAGATAATGACAAAAAATGAATTATGTTATACATAATATTTCTTAAATTTAAAATAATGTTTCATTATTTATACATTATATTGATGATTATATAGTTTTACAACTGTTATTATTGTTTCTTATAGTGTACTTTTTTGGTACAGTCAATTGTTGTATCATTAATGAATATAGATTTTGATAAACAGGAAGTGAAATGTGGTGACTATGAGCCACCAAATAGTATGACCATAGGAGTGAAATATATCATGATCATACATAATCATTTTTTTCAAAATATTATTAACAACATATACATTAACAATGTCCCGGTCACACCAATGAATAGAAGGACAAAGTAATATAAGAGATCAAGTGATAGATACCATGTATGAAAGAGGTATCGATTCCCATCATGTATGAAATATGGAATGAGACCCTTAGTAAATTATCACAATGGAAGGGACAACCCCATTATATGTATAAAGGAAGGGCTTAAATTTAAAAAATTCTATGAAAAAATTAAGAGTTTGATGGAATGAAATAAATCTCATCATAGGGATCCACTTATAATTTATTTTCATAAAATTAGAGAACATGGGAATTATATAAGTCAATGAACTCTTCTAAAGGTTATCCCATAAAATAATGAAAGACCTATATTGATATAAAATTATTCACATATTTATGCATAGAGATTCAAGAATTATGTTTTTAAGTGTTTTATCATGTTTATTTTTTGTTAGAACAATCGTGAAAAATCTAATGATTGTGTAAAATTTTTGAATCATTTATGTCCTCATTAACAAATGAGTTATGAATAGCATAATGATTTAGTGAGATTAATTTTTACCATGTGTTTAATGTCTTAAACACCCCTTTTTAGGTTTTATGTGATTGGAGTCTATAATGTTTGAGGATATTTTGGGAGTGATTTATTTCTATTAAACCCATTGGTTTAGTATAGGTATTAGAGGAGAATATATTTAAGTAATAATTCCATTACATTTTATAGACTCAAGTATAAAGTAATTGTATACCATTAGGGTTGATATTATCATTAATGAAAATTTAATTATAGTCAAATAATATTATTAGACATTTTAAATAATGGTTATATTTAAATCATTAATAAAAATATTATTTAATATTACTTTTATTTCATGGATTTCCATCATATTTTTGGTTGAACATTATAAGATTTATATTAATATAGATCTATAAAAAAATAAAACCCATATTCGAGGTTATTGGAATCCTCTGGTTTTAATCGTATTTTCATGATCACAAATATTATACATCCTGCAAATATTATTAATCATGTTTAATCAGTTTCCAGTCAGGTGTAATGATAGTTGGTTTCTTTATGATTTAACTAAATTTTATCATGATCTTGATTCATAGAAATCATGAATGTTTTTTCAGAAATATATTTCATTTGTTTTGTAATGAATTTATTTTTTGAATGATTAAGTCTAATTAATTTTGTGGATATTACCGCTTAAGTCTATATATAGATATTTGGGTTTGACAGAGAAACTGGGAGTCTCCCACAAGTTCTTGTTTTCTGGAAAAGGACCAGACATCGTAAACTAACACTTTGACCCATGCACCATGACCCAGACACTGTGACCTAGACACCAGTAGCATACATTGTGACTAGACACCATAACCATTTTCAGATCTCTTGATGTCTGCGACAACTCTTCCTTGCAAATTCATTGTTCGAAGTTTGGAAAAGGACTATATAACATGATCATGACACCACATATGTCCTACTGGTTCTTGATCCTTATTCAACTATTCCATTATAATTATCTCATTGCTCTATGGAAAAGAAGAAGACATAGTTTCATGGTGACACTATTTTCAAGTGACACTATTTCCAGACAGGCTATGACACCATTTTTTAATATGTTTTTTGTCATCTATTTAATTTATAATAGTAATATTTTTGTATTTTAAATGCACTGAAATAATTAATATTTTGTTGTAGACATTTCACCTGACAGTACGAGCTATGAGGTGAAAAATATGTGCATCATATTGGAATCAACACATGAACTCCAAGAATAATAATAAAAGTGTGACCCAAAAACAAAAGTTGTGGTAGAGCGGGAGAAGTGCTATCATTCTTGAAAAAAGAATTGATACATGAAAAAGGATCCATTCGAAGATCATAAAAAACATTCACGAATATAGAAGCTGGAATACCAGAGTGAATAACAAATTCACAATACAAGATCCACGAATATCATGAGCCAGATAACTGTAAACTAGAGCACTAGACCTTTGATACACTATTTCTCACCGTAGGACTCGATACTTGCATCTACTTCAGGCTAATAGTCCACGGATACATTAAAGAACCCTTAGAGAACTTCTAAACATATCTCATAATCATTTCATTGTTGTGTATTGTTTTTAACATTCACTTTGTGTGTGTGTGTCTATCTTAAAACACACATTTTATACTGCACTAAACTGATAGATACAAGATATCCTTCCGCTCATATCTTTCTACACTTGTTTACTCCCACAGATACATGTGGAATAGGTCCATGTGTGACCTGGTATTTTATACCCACAATGAGCTATGGATGAGGTCGTGTGACCTAGATAGTCTTGTCCCCTGTTGTTTACCCTGATCAAGGGTGTGGATCATGTTTATAAAATATACACATCTTGGTGGTAGGTGAACAACAATTTGAGCGGCTTAGGTCTCATTCTGAGATTGAACCACTTTATTTATATCCATTGTGTTGTCTAATTTAGTTTTCTCTATTTCACTATATAATGAAGATATCACAAGATTAAAATTGATAGTTTAGCATGGAAAAATTTTATAATTGTTTTGCATTATTAGAATAGCTTCAAAAGTAATATAAATATCTAATATTGATATTACATTAAATTAATCAATCTTCTGAGACGTTATTTGAATTGTCAAACATTCATAACAATATTACCTTGATAGAATAAGCTGTATTTATTTTTATTTGGGAACCTTTTTGGGAAAATTTGAAAACATAAATTTTTATAGATACAAAATTCACCCCCTATTGAGTACTCTAATCCGACAAACATTTTGTATCAGAGAAGTTTGTTATTCATGTTAAGACTCGTTTTTTGAAACTATTCAACTATGATTATAATTGTACAATAAAGATCATTAAAGTTTTTTTAATTCTAAATTTATTGACCAATAAAAGTAATTCATTTTTATGGATAATTGAATGGAATGTGATGCAACATACATACCACCATTATTTAACGGAACCAATTATACCCAATGGAAAATTAAAATGAAAATGCATTAAAAAGGTATGGGTTTTGAAATTTGGTTATCAATTATAGATGAGTATAAGATTCCTGATCCTAATAGAATTACAAGGGATGACCCAACCAAGACTTTCTACTATAACAATTGGAAATCCATGAATGCTTTATATTTCTCTTTAGGAGATGAGGAATTTAACAGAATTTTTTCATGTAAAACTCACCCATAAATTCAGGAATCTATGCCTATTTCAATTGAAGGAACTTCTAGTGTGAATGAAATGAGGCATAATACATATAATGTAAAATATGATAACATTAAAATGAAATATGATGAGCCTATTTCTGAAATGTATCTCAGAATCAATGAAATTGTTAACATAGTGATTTTTCATTGAAGAGAAGTTATTTCCAAAGAACAAATCATGAGGATTCTCATATACCTAACTGATAGATGGAAAGGAACCTATATCTCTATAAGTGGGCCATAAAACATAAGAATCTTACCTATAAAAGAACTAATTGGGAAACTAATGATATATGAATAGGATATTAAAGTCAAAAAGAAGAGGAGGATGATCCTATAAGAAATTCTATTATATTTAAGACCAACAACTCTAATCTCAAAAATGGTCAATTGGATGTCTTTGTAAAAATTTATGGTAGTGAAAAATCATCACCTGATAGTGATGTGGATATAAATAAATTATCTATAAGGATTAAGAGATTTTACAAAAAGAAGAAACTTTTTAGAAACCCTACCTTCAACGAAAGATATGATCAATAGGGAAACATGATCAAATATAGGAAAATAAGTGACAAGTCTGATGGGATAGTACGCTTTGAATGTAAGTGAAAGGGATATGTAATAACAGATTTTCCAAAGCTCAAATAGAAAATGAAATATGTGGATAATGATAGAATATATAAAAATTCAATGAAAGAAACGTGGAGTGCTTCTGAGGATAGTTCTGGTGGCTCAAAATCTTCACATGATGAAAAGGATGAAAAATCCAATATGTGTTTTATGACAAACACATCTAAGGTAACACTGGAATATCTTGTACACAATTCATATTATTCTGGAGAACAATTGATTCTAAATATAATTCTGAGGACAAAATTTTTGAGTAATGTAATAATCATGAAGAAACATGTACTGAACTAAAAGATAAATACAAGTCTTTAAAGAAACAGTATTCTCTTTCCTCCAATGTTAAATCTGATATTTCTGTTGAAAGGGAGAAAATTGATCAATTTCTCAAAGAAATCAATGAAATAAAGCTATATAATGAGAAATTGAAAAAAGTATCTTGAAAAGAATACTAATGGAGAAGATAATTTGGTAAAAATTCTCTGTAAATTAATTTCTATAAAATATAATACTTGTATGGGATATCAACATGGTAAAAATATTTTTTGGAAAAACAAATTTTATTTATATATATAAGTCATATATCTTTACTCCTAGTTCTGAAAAAACTCATCTAGTTTTAATTATGATACACTATCTACTATTTCAAGATTTTCTGGACCAAGTAGCATTTATTTTTCAAGCACATAACATAATGTTTATAAGAAACCTTTGATGAAGTGGTGGCTTCTTATAGCTATAGTCACTAATATTAATGCGCCCAAACAAACATCGGTTCCAAAGACTATTATTGTTGACTACTTTGTAGGAAAATTTCCTAAAGATATCTTGTGAAAAAATATGGTACTTGGACAGTGGGTGTTTAAGACACATGACAAGAGACTATTCATTCTTTAAGAACATAACAAAAAATGATGGTGCACATGTCACCTTTGGAGATAATGCTAAAGATAAAATTATTAGCCTTGGCCAAATCTGTAACTAAAACTTGGTTTTAATTTCTAATGTAATTTTTGTTGATGGATTTTAAAATAATATATTTACTATTTTTCAACTATGTAATGATGGATTTCATTTTAAATTTTAAAATAATACTTGAAATGTTTTTAATTCTAATAAAGAATTATTATTTTTTTGTATTGAGAATAGAAAATGTATACTCTGTTATGTTAGAATCATTAGTTTCTCAAAACGATTCATGTTATAATTTATTTCACAATGAGTATTGGATGTGGCATAAGAGACTAATAAACTGTAATATTAGCTCCCTTCAAAATATTACTAGAAAATTCTTAGTCAAATATCAACCCAAACTTGAGTTTCCAAATGATAATATTTGTAATCATTGTCAAAATGGAAAGCAACACAATATTTCCTTCAAAATAAAGAAATAATTGTCGACTTCTCAACCTCTAGAATTGGTTCACATGAACGTTATTAGACCATCTAGAGTTTCTAGTTTATATAAGAAGCACTATGTTTATGTTCTTGTAGATGAATTTTCAAGATATACTGAATCTTTATTTTTGTCTCACACAAGTGAAGCATACTCTAATTTCATCAAACATGGTAAAACTATATAAAATCAATGTGGATATTGAATTAAATAATTAAGAAGATTATCATCTCTAAGAGTATGAAAACAATGAGATTTAAACCAATTTCTCACAAAATGGCTATAGTAATAATTTCTCATCCCCTTGAACACCTCAACAAAATGGAGTTATAGGATAAAAAATAGAACCATTCACGAGATTTCAAGAACAATGCTTAGTGAATATGACAAACCTATTTATTTTCGGATAGAAGATGTAAATACAGCATTCTATATTATTAATAGAGTGTTGATTAGACACATTTTTAAAAGAACTCCATATGAGTTATGGAAAAATAGAAAACAAAATGTAAGATACATCAATTTTTTGGTTACAATGTATATATCAATAATACAATGGAGAATCTTGATAACTTTAAAACTAATAGTGATGAACGAATATTTCAAGGTTATTCAATCTCTAGAAATCCTATAGAGTGTTTAAAAAAAAATACATAAATGTGTGGAAGAGTCTTTCCATGTCATATTTGATGAGACAGATCCATATGATCCTATGACCGCCATAGAGAACTAAGAGGATGATGTGACATATCTGGACATCAATTCAAAATCCTATGACCATCCTATAATGGAATATGTGAAATCTTCTAGTTCTGGAAATTCATTAGATTCATGTCCTAATGACCACGAACCAATTGAAGAACCTAAAATCACTAGTCCTTTTACTAGAGAAGTTATAACCCTTAATGATCGTCCATTAGATGTTTTAGTACGATATTTATATAAAGGAACTGAAACTAGAACTTCTATTTCAAATGGATGTTAAGAGTGCATTTCTAGATTGGCATATATCTAAGGGTTTAATTGTTGAGAAACCCCCTAGTTTTATATATCCTTATTTTCCATATCAATATTTTAAATTATCAAATTCTTTATATGGTTTAAAAAAAGCACCATGTGAATGGTATGATAGATTAAGTACATTTATTATTTCCAATGTTTTTTCAAAAGGTATATCTGATCCTACCAATTTTATAAAATGAATTTTCGATGTTGTTTTAGTTTTTCCAATTTTGTAGATTACATTATCTTTTGATCTTGAAAAAATTCTTAATGTATTGAATTTTATAAAATGATGGTAAAAAAATTTTAAATGAGTTTAATGGGTGAAATAAATTCATTATTAGATTTCAAATACTTCAAAATATTGATAGTATTATTTAAAATCAGAGAACATATACTATAGATCTTCTAAAACATTTTGGTTTTGATAGCAAAAAAAGTAGTGAAACTCCAATGAGTACTAGATTTAAGTTAGATCTTGATGGAGATGGAGAATTTCTTGATCAAGCCACTTAAAGAGGAATGATTGGAAGCTTACTCTACTTAAATGCTAGCTGAAATAACATTATGATAAGTGTGTGTGTGTGTGTGCTCATTTTCAATAAAACCCTAAGGAATATCATTTAGATTCTTTTAAGATAACATTCTAATACCTCAAAAAACACCCCATATTGGACTATTTTATCCCAGGGGACAATCATTTGAGTTTTTTAGTTATTATAATTATTATTTTAGTGTTTGTAACATATATAGAAGAAGAACCTGTATAATAAGTGACTTTTTAGGCAAGTAACTAGTATCATAGGTTAGTATGAAACAAAATTATGTTTCATTATCTCCTGCTGAAGCTAATTACATTGTTTTTGTAGTAGTTGTGCACAATTTTTTTGGATGAAATGCTCATTTATAGATTATGGATATATATTTACTCATATACCTATAAAATTTCATAATACATGTGCTATTATCATATAAAAAAATATTGTTTCAATCTCTAGGGAAAAACATATTGATGTATGACATCACTTATAGAGTGATCATTATCAAAAAGGTTATATCACTTTGGAATTAATTAGAACTAAATATCAACTCCCTGATATATTCACCAAACCATTAAATTATGAAGGAATATATTACATCATAAATGAATTGGGAATGATAAAATTTAGTATTAAGTGTACATTTTCATAACTTATTGTTTCACAGTTAAAGGTTTCCTATGTCACTCTCATAAGATTACTGTCTAACTTATACAGTTCAGCAAGTTACTATCTCAATGTAGTTGTCTCATTTTTATGGTCTGGCAGTTACTATCTCCCGGTTACGGTTTTGCACACTATTTGAAACCATGAAATCACACCGTTTTGAATTAACATAGTTAAAATGAAACTATGAAAACTTATTAGGGTCTCACTGAGAAAACCTGTTACGGTCTCATCAGGAAAGTCTGCTCCAGTCTAACCATAAATTCCCTTTATCATTTTATTTACATATTATAACTTATATAACTGTGATTGATTATTTTATACATTTACATTCTCGTGCTTTTGAATTTGTGAGTCCTGATATCCCTAAATAATGAAAACTAAAATGGTAATTTATTTTCTTCACCATAGATCTCTTCTCTCACATTATAATCCCTCTTTCAACCCTTCATTTCTTCTCTTTATCTCTATCTCGAACCATCTTTGAATTTCATGAATGAACCACCTATCTTCTTTGACTCTTGAGAAGTATAGATCAATGATGAAAATGAAAAGAGAAATTAATAATGTGCCAAAAGATCTTCTGAATCTGACCCTTGTTGATAGTATAGTGGTACCAAAAAATAAAATCTACCATAATTGGATAATGACAGCTAAATCTCTATGGTTGAATATACTGAAATAGTAGGGATGGATGTATTGTTTCAAAAATGTGACAAGGATGATTTAATCAAATCTAGTTTCTCAGTTTTATCATTTCATTCAATTCTCTTTTAGAAAAAAGATGGTTTTGTTTTGGGAAGCTAGATCAATGGCCAAATATATACCTTTTCACCGAGGTTATGAGCTGCTTCCAAAGGACACCTCATGATGGAATTTTGGAGGACTACCAGAGAGTTCCTCCTCCTCCAAGTGAGAACTTTTTTTCAGATGAAACATTGGGAAGCTTGAATGGAAATAAAATAAAGAGAAGAGATATTAATGCTGAGCTAGATGGTAAAACAATATTATTTTTTATGTTTGTTCAGAATCAGATTATTCTGTGAAAAATATATTTTTCTACACTCAAGTATGAGGATTCATTTTTTATGAATCTTATGAAGAATCGACACAATATTGACATTTTCATGTATTGTATACTTCATATTAGTGAGTTTATAAATATATCCTCACATTCAACCTACATGTTCTACTTAAGGTTAATCTCTATTACAGATCAAGATAAATGGTTTATGGGACCAGTTGAAGAAGTCATTATGGTCTATGAATTTTGAAACTAAAAGGATACATTCAATATAATGAAAATAATTTGGAATCTGGGGAGAAAAGCATGGGTGTATAATAATGACAGGGTTTATGAAAATTTTAACCCAGTTGATCATTCTTCAAGACCTAAGAACATTTCTAATCTTATACTAGAACCAGATTAAATTGTTTTCTATCCTGTTGAGGAGGAAGAAGAAGAGGTTTTTTCACCTATAAGGGAAATTTTCGGTGATAAGGAAGACAGTGGACCTGTTCCTCATGTCATAGCTGAGAAGGAAGTACATGTTCCAAAATAAACTATTGTTTTGGGAGAAGAACCACCTTATACAGAAATGTTTGTTATTAATGTAAAGGAAAAGTATGTTCTAGATGAGCATATAGAAATAAGATATATCTCTTGAGAAATAAGCTACATTGAGGAACACATAGAGGAAAAAACTATTACAGATATTATAACATCTGCTGAGGAAAGAATGGAGCAAGAACATTAGTTTTCTAGAAAATATATGTGTAATTCTATTGCCGGTGAAATTTTGGAAATAGATCAATGAAATAAATCTATTAGTCATATGAATGATGGACTTGTTGATGGGGAGTTCCACCCTAATCAGGAATGTGTTGAAATTATTAATCTATTTTATCAAAGAATTTTGGATAAATGATATAATTTCCCAAGATACTATGATGTGAATGATTGCCAAGAAGCTTTAGTTAAAGTTATAATTCTCTCTACTGTGTTTCAATTGAAACTGGTCTATGCCCATGATGTTATCTATGCCTGGAATGTTAAGCCTATCTCAGTTCCTATTCTAGAACCTTCACAAGAACCTTCTACTTTTTCCAATAAGTATAATATGAATGGCTTTGGATCTAATTTATTAGTTGGAGTTGAAAGGTCACGAACACTCAACCTTCACCTATAATAAACCTAAGTGAATATGATGCATCCCTATTATTAGAAAAGATCATATTGCAGTTTTAGCAAAAACTGCTTCATGAAATTCATGAGGATAGAATTGAGAACAAACAAAAGAGTTAGAAAGGTAGGTCTCTCAGAGCTATGGTTGATGATATGCAGAGTGTGTGTAAATCATGACCAGATCATGTTTCTCATCTTTTTGAGAATCATTGAGTTCATATTCCCAAAGAAATTTTTACTCTAATTCAACCTAACCCAACTTCCTTTGCTGATAAAGTGGCTAAAAGAAACAATAAAATAGATCCAGAAATGTTTGAGCTTGTTATTGGTATCAAAAAATTGACTTATGAGTATAAGGTATGTCTACATAAAGTTATGAATAAAATAAATTCCCATAAATAAGTCGTTAAGGATTCTAGTACCTCAGGATAGTCATCTCAACCCTCCTTTGATAGTAATCTACTCAGAACTGTTGTTATGGAAGAACGAAAATCTGTGAAAATTGGATTTGAAAAGAGTATATATCTATGGTTGTAAATAATAGTGACATAGTTCTTGATGTGGTATGAATTCATTCTAAGATTCCAAATAATTCTCAGGAGGGAATTGCTAAGAAGGTGGATTTCTACTTCAATCGTATTTTCACTCAACATGATTTGAAAAACCATTTCATGTACCTTGTACAGAATCTGAAAATCCCTCCTATCACTCATTCTTTCAAAAATAATATTCAAAATCTATAACAATTCACTCCTTTGTTAGACAAGTTCATGGATAAAAATGATGAGTTTCAGAAAGAAATACAGTATGGTGGTGAGATTATTTTTGACTTCCTCAAGTTACTGATGCTTCATCTTCCTATGCAGAGTACTTTTATTATGGCTCCTACAGTTTTACCCTTGTGGACTAGTTTGCCTCCTTCCACATTCACTAAATTTTCCTCTACCCTTTTGTCTGTCTCTTATGATGTGAGTTAGTTTATACCTATTATTCTTGGCATACAATTTCTCTATCTTCCACTAAACCTATCTTGGCACCTTTTATTTTTTAAGGAATATCCCTTCATTCTTTGACAGTTGGATCAGTCCATTCTTCAACTTCAACCACTTCTCTTGTTCCTTATCCACATGTTGCTACCATGGGCAATGAGAAGACAACAATTGTTGAAGAATAGTGAAGACTATCTTTTGATAGGGCTATTTCTGTATATTTATTTCCTACTATTTGTAATGACACATATTTCTCTATATAATGTAATTTTCCCTATTATAGTATATTATCTTATTTCTCTAATTTTATCTTATCTTATATTCCAATATACTCTTTATAAAAATCACAATAGTGGGAGAGAGAGAGACACGTACACTAAGAATATATATCTCACTCATATGATTGTTTATTATAAAAAAGGGGGAAATTGTCCGACTCATCCTATTTTAATCATGGTTTGATGATTACAAATCCTATATATCTTGAAAATCTTCTAAATTCTATATAATATATTTCCAGCAATGTGTAAATATGGTTGATTTTATTATGCCTTAAATAAATTTTCTCATGATGTTGATTCCTATAAATCATGATGGATTTTTGTAATCAATATTTAAATAATTTTATAATGAATTTCTATTATTATAGACAAAGTCGAATTAATTCTTTGAATATGTCTTCTTAAGAATATATACAGATATTTGGCTAAGTCTGAAAAACTATGAGTGTGCCATCAGTTCTGGATTTCCGGAAAAGTACCAGACACCGTTACCAGATAACGTGACCCACACAATGTGACTCATATACCTTGACCTAGAAACCATGACCCAAACACTATTACTATACACCATAACCAGATACTATAACCTTTTTTAGATCTCATGATGTATGTGACACCACGTCCTTACTGAGACTCCATTCGAGGTTTGGAAAAGAACCAGACACCATGATCCTAACACTGTGTATGTTCTACCAGTTCTTGGTCTCTATATAACTATGCCATGATAACAACCACACCTCTCAAAGGAAAAGAATAAGTCATCATCTCATGGTGAAATCGTTTCCATGTGACACTATTTCCAGACAGATTATGACACAGTTATTTAATCTATTTTTCGTTTTTAATATATTTCCAAACTGTCATATTTGAGTCTTTTAAATGCACTAACATAATTAATATTTATTTTTTGAAATTTATAATGAGAGTACGAGGTACGAGGTGAAGAACACATAAATCCTATTGGATTCAACACATGAACTACAAGAATAAAAATAAAAGCATGGCCTAGAAACAAAGGGTGTAGTAGAGCAGCAGATGCATGACCATTATTGAAAAACGAATTGATACATACAATAAGATAAATCTGAAGAACACAAAATGAATTCATGAATCCAAAATCTGGGATACCATAGATCATTTTCAAGATCTTCTTCACAATAAAAACTCCATGAAGAACAAGATCCAGATATATCTTTAAACCAGAGCACCAGACATGCGATACACTATTTCTTGCAAGAGGACTTGATACTTGTATCTCCTTCATCCTAAAAGTCTAGAGATGTATAGAATAACACTTCTAGGTCTTCTAACCTTATCTCATCATATTTTCTCTGTTCTGTACTATTTTTTCAATTGAGAAGTGTGTGTGTGTGTATTTATTAAAACTCACACGGTCTCCTACACTAAACTAAAGAATACAAGATATCCTTCATCTCATATCATTTTACACTTGTTTACCCCCATGGATAATTGTGGAAGAGGTCCCTATGTGACCTGGGATTTTATATCCTTGAAGAACTATGGAGGATGTCGTGTGACCTGGAGAGTCATGTGCAATTTTGTTTACCCTGATCGATGGTGTGGATCAAGATTATTAAAATAAACTTCATAATGGTAGGTGTCCACCCTGTGGAGTGGATTAGGTCTCAGATTGAGATAGATCCACTTGTTTTATATCTGATGTTTTGTTTAATTTAGTTTTCTCTATTTTACTATTTTATTTAGAAATCACTAGATTTACATTGATTGTTAATATTGGATAGAGGTTATAATTTTTTTTACCTTATTAGAATTTCTTCAAAAGAAATATCAAAAACTGATATTGAGATGACTAATAATTAATCAATCTTTTGATAATTTATTTGAATTGTAATCTTTCATAACTATATTACATTGATTAATAGGGTTGTAATTTTTTTATTGGGGAACCTTTTAAGAGAACTTTTCAAACAGAAATATCTGTAGATACTCAATTCACCCCCTTCATGGGTACACTACTCCAACCATCATAGGTGAACACAAATCATGTTCGGCAAGGTCATGTGGATTTTAAACAAGATCTAAGGAGATAATAGTTAAATTCCTACCAGCGGCCTTAGCAATGTACTGGTTAAAATATCAGTATTTTTAGTTAAATGATTTTAAAAATAGATATTAATGATGATCCAATGGTGTTAAATTTGTGTTTTAGAGATTAATTTTTTATATTTGAAAGATTTTTCTAACCATATTGGTTTTTTAAATTAATTAGTCATAGACACAATATATTTTCACTATTTTATGGATATAATAATTTCTTAGAAGACACTTTTAGTTCATACAGAAAAAAATTGTTTTCTGTATATTCTTTTATTGAATTATGAAATGAATTTCAAATTGAATTTCCTACTCCTAGATTAAAAATTGAATTAGAGATTAATCGAAAGAAAACTATTGTGTGAGACCCTGACATTAAAAATTGTATATTATAGTGTTATTGATCTTGAATCAATATTCAATGATATTTTTATTTTAGTGTTTTATATTATTAGGACGAACTCATGTATTGTAAACCCATAAATTACAAGTGGAAGCATTTACTCATTACACATTTTTCACCAAAATATAAAATTATGAAATAATTCACAATTCTATTCCATGATATAACATCACATTTTTCATCATGTCACCATCCATGTACCTATTCATCCTTTAACCAGGAAAAAAATTTAAATCGTGGGATGAGAAATAAAATCTTAGTAAGGGACATAAACTGGAGGAAAACAATTAGTCTAGTGAAAAAAATTAAATCCCATTTAATTTTCATTGAGATAATGAGATAAACCATTTTCACATGAAAAATACATATAACTTATTTCAATAAAAATCATTAAAACAAGTAAAACAAAATTAAAACTCTTTTAGGTGAAATTGATAATCAAATACATAAATCCCTTTAAAACACATTTAAATTCGATTAAACATAATGAAGACTTAAAATAATATTATTACCTGATTAATTTTATATCTATAATGGGGATCACCCTTCGTATAAGTTATATTTGGCTCAGATATGAACTAAAATTGTGCTCAACCCTTCATTGAGCCTATATTGGGTACACCCATTTTCCATGAGCTATAATGGGGATCAACGCATCATATAATATATATCAGGCTAATATATATGATATAATAGGGCTTAGCCCTTCAAACAAGTTATATCAGTCTCACCCTATTCATATATTTATCAAATAAAATTTAATGAATAAAATAGTTTCCTCATGAAACCCTTGGAAAAACTCTTTTATTGTCATATGAAAAACACTTTCATATAAAAATACACATTTATTTTAAAAACACATTTTCAATACCAAATATCCAAAAAATGGATGAGGGTTTCTCATTTTACAAAATCTTTAATATAATAATAGAATATATAAAATTCAATAATATTAAGGTCAGATAAAATTCATTATCACCGTGTATATAAAGAATAAAAAATTCTTTTTTTCGGTCAAAACATTCTGTATAACACATGTAAAAGTATTCCATTTTAAAACCATCGAACAAAATATAAAATAGACCAAAAATGTCCTTTATAATTCTTTTATATGTATATAAATAAATTTTTACCTTAATATAATGATTATTTAAATGGATAAAAATAATTTATTATTGCATATGTATACATTCAAGGTGTCCCATGCAACATTGAAAATTTAAATAATAAACTCCATAAAATAACATGATTTAAAACATTAAATAAAATGAGAATAAAAACATTCATAATATCATATATAAAATGAGATATATATACAACACATAATATAAGGTTGGTTTATACCATCAAAATATGCCTTAATGAAAGGGAATCGAAATGAAATCCCTTACCTTGAGTCAGACACGTCATGCACAATCTTTATATTCCCCTACCTCGGACCACCAAATTTGCTTAACACCTTAAGACCCACAAAGGTAGTTTTCTTCATAATAAAGGAAAAAATGAATGTAGTATGGTATTATGTAAATGGAATTGGGTATTTCTTGTATAACCCAAATTGTTTTTTGAGGAGTGAAGAAAATAGAAGAAGTTGTTCCCTTTTATAAGAGAGGGGAGGGGAACCCTTGGAATTTTTCAAAATAATAAATTATTATGAATTAATTTTCAATTTAAAATGTTACCAAACTTATCAATATCTATGATATGAATCTTTTTGGTCGAAATGCATTCTGAAATTGAGAACTATTCAATTTTGGACTATTTTCATGTCTATTCTGTTTTGTTTTAACCCTTATTTAACCTATTTAATTCTTTTTATGAGAACATGTGTATTTTCTCTTTGAAGGTTAATATATATACTATTAAATGTATAATAACCCCTAAATGGATAATTAATGAATGTTTATAGATTATATCAATCATTTTTTATATTTTTATAATTTGATAGATTTTTATATTATTTAATTAAATACTATTAATTTGAAAATATCATTAACGTCAATTTTTCCATTATTCAATACATGAATTTTTTTGAAATATCAAAAAATCATGATATCATTGAACCAATTCATATAACCCAATAATTAAATTTCAAAATCATCCAAAAACATCCTCTATAATATTAATTATATTAAATTATATACTTAAATATTAATATTTCGAAGAACTTTTATTTAATATTTCCATTAATTCGTCATTTAAAATGAATTTAATTTATTTATTTCATCCATAAAAATTAAAAATAAATTATAAATATGAAGATAAATTCATTAAATTTCAAAATACTATTTATTGTCAAACATATCCTCTATATAACCTGACATTAAATACTATTTCAGTTGTTAGAAACAAAAGATTGGTAAGGTTGAGTTTTCCTTGAATAAAAACTATTTATAGATTAAAGTCGTCCATGTGCCTCCAAATGCTCAGAAAATTAGTTAATTGATTATTTTGGATGAAAATCACTCATATAGTTAAATTTATGAATGTTTTAAAGTAATTTACCAATTCTTTTAATTTTATCGTTAACCTTAATTACTTGATTTACCCTAAACTACAGTAATAAAAATATTAATAGTGAATATTCTTATTTTTCAAAAATAAATGGTGCCTATTATAACTATTTAGATCTTCTTATTCAAATTATTGAATATATTTTTCAAAAATAAAGACACATAATTGGCGAAAATTAATTTAAAATTAATCTGATTGACTTAATAATTAAATGAGTTTATAATGTTAAAACATTAAAATGATTGAATTTTTTTTTTATCTAAAATCAATTTGAAATTTCTTCAAATTAAATAATTTCAATTAAATTAAAAATATATAATAAAATTTTACATTAAAACCAATTAAAAAATTATTACAATAAATTACTTAAATTAAATAGTTGTTTTCAATGATAAAACAATATTATTCAACTATTAATGAAAATATTAATCTTATTCGAAATATGCCAACAATTAAAGAAATTAAATTTTGTTATTATATATTAATCAAATATTAGTAATTTTCAAACACAATTTATAATAGTGTCAAACTCTATATTTAAATCATATAGGCCATCAGATGGTGGTAAAACTTCTATTTCAGAAAAATAATTCTTTTATACATAAAATTGGATTTATTCTTATATCATGTCACGAAAACACATTAGATGAATTATTAACATTATATTGAATATAATATATATATATATCATAAAAATAATATAATATTAGTTATTGTTTTTTTATTATTATAAAAAATTCTTATGAATATTTAAATAGCGTTTTGGAAAAACATGTCCTCTTATTTTAAAAATATTTTTATTTTCATTTATAATTAATTGGTAACCAAATAATTAATTATAAATACATGTTTAAACCATATTTTCTTATTTTAGTTAATATTATTCATACCCTCAATTAAAATGGATCTATTATAATTGTAACATTTAAATAATAATAATCATTTGTTCGCTGAAACTCAATGTCATGTATCATGTAAATAATCAAATATAATATTTAATTTCGAAAATAAAGATGTTAAATTCACCCCTACAAATTGCATCCCACCAATTTTATATTCAGGCATGGAAACTTGGATTTGACTTTCTCAAATTCTTTTATTGAAGTCACATATATGAAAAAGGATTAATAACCATCTACATTAAATTAAAGAAAGGTGAGTATAATGTTCACATAAGATAATACTTACTGAGGATCCATGAAGGAAAACATTGACATTGAAGTGAAAACTACCTATTCTGTTCTAATAGATACCACTAGAGACCGAGGTTATTAGAATGTTATAAGTCAAAAAAGACATAAATATGTTATTTTTTAAATGTTTACATATTTCTCAACAAAAATTCAATGAATAAAAAATTTTCTTTCAAACTATTTTTCTTATAGTTTACAAATAACTTTACTAAAATTGAAAATTAGGAAATATAAATAATTAATATATTAATATTTTATAATATAAATATAATCTTCATAACATTATTATATATATTGTGTACATCCCTAAAAATAACATTAATCATCATAGATCATATAAACCTTAAATTTTTTCAATTATTTAAAGCGCATATCCAAGTGTAAGAAAATCTTTTTAATTAAACAATATAATTACATAATCATAGTACAAATTAAATTACTCCAAAAAAGTTCCTTAATCACAAATTTTTACAATGCTTAAAACCTCATAGGAAGTGTCTAAAACCTTGAACATATCATGAACCATTGAAAAAACTGAGCTCCCTGGAGCTTCCATAACTTCACAAGATGTATCAATATTAACTAACATAGTAGAAAATAATTTTCCCATTACTTTTATATCATTATGATTTACACCCTAATTATGTAACTATGGACGCATTTTATCATAGTTTCACAACTCATTGATGCTACAGAATCCTAATATTGACTGTCTATCTTTAATATCATTGTTGGATTGTTCAGAACACTTTTTCTTGTAGACATGAACCTTGAGACCAATCATACCACAATGGTAAAACTTCTCAAATCCAAACATACATTACTGAAACTATATTTTACCACACATGGAATATTTTTTAGACTTACATCCATATTTCTTAGTCAGCTGATTCTCTATTTCCTACCACCTTGACTGTTTCTTAATCATTTTATCTTATGGAACATATGTATTAAAAAACAAAATCTCACCTTTTTCAGTACAAATAACCAATTTTCATAACTTTTAAGTAATCCTGAGGCCAAATCTATTTATAAAATTTGTTTCCATTTTTAGCAAAATTTGTTAATATTACAATCAATTTCTTAAATAAAATTCACAACATACCTTTCTAATATTTGATGTTTTCTTCATTGGTTTCAACAGAATCATAATCCTTTTTTCCCAATTCCATGAATTGTTTTATCCATCCTATTTCAAACAAACAAAGGTAATTAATTCTTATGTAATATGTTCTTAAATGTTTCCAATTCCATAGAATCAATTTAATCTCTCAATATAGTATTCCTAAACAATGACAACAATTTTTCACCTTTACATTACAAATAAAAAATTGAAAAGGATACCATTTTACATTATAAATATCCAATGACTTTAAGTATCTTCTCCATGGAATAATTATGTACTTAGGATACCACATGTTTAGATGATCCATTGAATGATTTGGGTGTTCTGAGAATAAACACCCCACTATATACATGTTCTCTAGAATAGATACCACCGCCATTTATTACATGTGTCTACTAATATACCACTTCAATAAATTTTTCTATTCAAATTCCAACCATCTCATGATTCTGATTTGGAAGGATGATTTCATGTTGATTTATTCACATTACCACATTCATATTTTCTCCATGGAAAACCATTATGAAAAGACATAGTTCATACTAAGAAATAATGTAACATTAAAATGCTACCTCATGTCAAAGAGAACATAAATTAAAATCTTTTAAGACTATGAAATTTGCACTATTCAAACCTCTATATTTTCTAAACCATACCCTAGTACCAATTTTATGACCTATACCTTAATTATTACATATTCTAGTGTTTTTATTATAGAATCCACATTGGAATATCTTTTTTGTTTAGAGTTTTAGTGAATTAGGAAATAATCATAAAAACCAAAACCATAAGTTTTATGTGTAAACATTTACTCATTATCCTTATTTTTTCAAACATAACATTCTAAAATAAATCATTGTTTTTTTTCATTTTATATCTTCACAATTTTCATCTTTTCTTCATCTTAGTACCTAATCAACATTTAACCACATGAAAAACATTTGAAAATTTGGGATAATAAAAAAATTACATTAAGGTCCATGGATATGACAAAAACCATTATTCTATAAAAATAAATTAAAACCCTTTTAATATTTGTTGATTGAAGGAAAATAAACATTTTCCCATGAAAAAAACACATACGTTTTTCTCTATGAAAATCATGAAAACCAATATAAAGCAATTAAATATCTTTTAGGTGACATTGATAATCATATACATAAACCCCTTTTAATCACATTTAAATTAGAATAAACATATAACATACACCAAATATTATTATCACATATTTCTTTGGATATCTATAATGGTGACCATACAAAGTTAAGATTTATTGGGCTCACTTATGAGCTACAATGGGGCTAAATCAATCATATATTCTATATAAGGCCCACCAATTTCTCAGGATTTGTAATGTGGGTCAACCCTTCATATAATTTGTATCAGGATCACCAATTGCATATAACTTATAACAACCCTTTAATGAATATATCACATTCATCCTAAATCCCTTTGAAAATTAATTTTGTATAAAAATATCCTTTTCTTTAAAAAGTCCATTTTCAAATCCCAAAAATTATCAAAATAAAAGAGGGTTTTTATTTTAAGAAAACATGTAAGTGTGAATAATAAGCTAAAAAATTATATAATATACATAGTGGTGGAAAATTAATTTTCATATTTTATGTAAACAATAAAACATCATTTTTTTCATTTTTCAAAACCTTCCATATAAAACACTTAAAAATAATACTTTTTATAGCCTTTGAATGAAATTAAAAATAAAAATAAAATAAACATTATTGTTTATTACCCATATAAATAAATATAAAAAATTATATAACATATATTTTCTTGGAGAAAATATTTGGATAATTAAATCAGTTATTATTTTAAGTGTCTCATACCTCTTTAAACATTTAAATCATAATCTCCATGAAAGAATAAGATTTAAAAAACATTAAGTTACATAACAATAAATAAAATAATTATATGATATATAAAATGAGTTTTATATATACTTAATAAGGTATTGTGATTGTATAACATAAAAATATGCCTCAATGAATGAATATTATGATGAAATATCTTACCATGAGTCTGCCTAGTCATGTATGATCTTTTTCGTCCCCTTCCTCCGAACACCGCCTTTGCGTTACTCTTTTAGACCACTAAATATTGGGTTCTACCTAAACACGGAGATCAAGATTGTGTAGAGGGATTCGAGGAAGAATGTTTTGTATATATTTTCTGGATCAAATAGGTTTTGATGTGTGATGAATAAATAATAAGAGGTTCCATTTTATAAGGGATGGGAGGTACACATTTGGAATTCCTGAAAATATTAAATTGATAAAAAAATTATATTTAAAATGGCTCCAAAATAATTTATTTAGATGATATGAATATTTTGGGTCAAAATCCAGTTATCCAATTAAAATTAGTCTAGTATTGACAATTTTTTATTTCTTATCATTTTTAATGGTTTTTTATCCTCTTTAATTTACTCTGTGAAAACTCTGGGTATTACCCTTTGATGGTTAATATAGTTACAATAAAATGTTAAAAGAACGTCAAATAGAATACTAATGATATTTTACACCTATTCTTGATCATTTGGTAATTTGTTATAATATAATGAATTTCATATCAAGTAATAAAAAATTACTTATTACAGAATATCATTAATTTCAATTTTGATACTATTCATTACGAGACTTTTAAAAAATAAAAACATGATATCTTCAAAAAAATTATTATAACACAGCACAAAAATAAATAAGTGATCCAAAAATATTTGTGGATGATATTAATCAAAACAAATTATATTTATTTTAATATTTTTAATAAAAATTATTGGATTTTCCATCCACTAAAAAATTACTTGTTCATCCTTGTGCAGGAATTTCAATTATTTATTTATTCTATAAAATATAAAAAAATTATCATGATTAATATAAATATATTATAGAAAAAAATAATATGTATTGATGGAATTATCCTCAATATTACAACATATTTAAAATATATCAATTGTAAAAAAATTCATGACAAATTGGAATATTTATTGAATAAAAATAGTATAAATTGATTAATGAAATACATGGGGCTCCAAGACCTAAAAAATTCATTAAAATGATGATATAGGTCAAAAATAACTCATCCAATATAAATATTATACGTTTTGGGGTTGTTTTATAATATTTGTAATATTATTTTTACCCATAATTCCTCGATTTACCATTAAACATTTAAAATAATTACCTAAATTCTTATTCATATTGTCCAAAAATAAAAGGTACATTTTTTATTAAATTAGACCATTATGATTACAAATATATATTCTTTTTTTGAATATTAAGAACACAAAATAGTGTAAAATTAATATTATTATAATCAAATTGATGGACCTGGAAAATCAGTTTTTGAAGATAAAACATCCAAACGATTGAAATGTTTTTATATAAAAACTCAATGTGAAATTTATTACAATGAACTTAATTGGGTTAAATTAAAAAAATTATCTAATAATACATTGAAACCAATTAAAATTAAATTTATCACTATAAATTATTTATATGTAAAATTTGTTTCCAATTAAAATGCAACATTTATTTACTATTTATCCATGGACAAAACCATTCTAAAAAATACCAAAATTTCGACCAGAACAAATTATGATATTAAAATTTAAGAGTATAATTTTATTTTGTCAACTAGAATTTATAAAACTGTCAAAAAATGTATTTAAAGAAAATTTTCCACAAAAAGGTGGAAAAACATCCTTTTTAGAAAAATAAACCTTTTTTGTATAAAATTGAAGTTTTTTCAAACATCTTGTATTAATAACAGGTTAGATTAATTTTAACCAATTGAATGAATATATTTTATATATATTTAATTAATATAGTCCTTAAATAGTTATTTTGTTTATTTATTAGCCTAAAACGCAAATGTGTACATTTAAATATATTTTCAAAAAATCATTTCCTATTGTTTTAAAAAAATTTATATTTTAATTTTTAATTACCTCCCCAAAAAATAATTACTTATATATGAATTTGAAAACCATAATTCAACAATTTTGTTAATATTTTTCATTACCTATAATCAAATGGATAGGTTATAATGGTATCATTTAAATAATATTATTTAGTAGTTCTCTAAGATCGATGTAGCATATCATGTATGCCATCGAACATAATATTTACTTTTAGAAAAACCCAGGATATTACATAAAAATTTAAATTATAATTATGAAACAGAAACATATCATGTAAGTATATTTCATTATATTCATAGAATGTAAGATAATCTCTCGACATTTTGAAAAAGATCTTGAAACAAAATAATATTCATATTACATTTATATATTATGAATCAACTAGTATTTTAAATTATGTTAGATATATGATTTTGAGGTCCTTAAATTTATATAGATTATTAACATTTTTGTGATCAATAACCTCTATCATGATATATATTTATCTATGATTTTATTTTATGTACCAAAATTCATATACCACAAATGTTCTCTTACTTGGAAACCTAGTATTTTTCATTCAATGTGACATTTGTACTTCCCTTTATCTCATAATAAGAGGGTATTTTATCAACCTTTCTATGGTCTGGGGTTTTCAAAAATGGTATTTCCAAAATAAAAACACATTATTTCCATGTTTAATTTTAAATTATGAAAGCACAATTATTATATGTGAGGAGAATATAATATATAAAAATTTAAAATTATAAAATTTTATTTGATAGTGAATGAAATACAGAATACGCTCTATAAACAACCCTAGAATCATATTCCATTAAATATTATCCCTTCTATATCTTTTGGAACAAGAAACTATGAGTCAATGTGAATCATAATATAGTATATCATTTCATTAAAATAGTGGGTATGAATAATTAATAAATAAAATATGAAAATTTTATATTTATATTGATTATAAATAAAATAATAATCATTTAAAACAAAACAAAATTTTCTTAGCAAGAACTGTATTTTTTTAATAGAGTTTTTTCATTATTTTCAAAAATAATTTAAAACTACTTTTTTACAATTTTCAAAAAAATATATATAATGAAATTTATTTTTTAAATTGTAATATCACATTTAAAATAAAATTTTTTTTTGTATTTTTCTATAATGTTTCATTTTGGGATAAAAAGTGTAAAATAATATATTTAAATTGAAAAATACCATTTAATATAATTTTTCTAAAAACAAATTTGTAATTTAAATTTTTTTACATTTAAATTGGTTCAATAATATATATAGTAATCAAATTATAGTCATTTTAATCTTTTAATGTTGAGTAATTATATAAAAATTTCTATCTTTTGAAAAGGTTCCCTTTCAAAACATTATTTTTCAACGTGTTTGTGAGATAAATTTTAAATAAAATAATATACTTATGTAAATTAAAATTTTATAAATTGTATACATATTTTAAAAAAATATATATTTTTACCATAATTAAAATTAATATAGTATAAAAAATATTTACAATATTTAATGTAAATTGGATTTTTTAAGGGTCAAAAAAAGATAAGGTTTATAAATGAAAAACAGGATTTCCAAACACCCAATTTCTCGAAATATTTCAATATTAAATCTTCTATATTCAGGAATGATCCATTTTAGAACCATTTTTATGATAAAAAATGTGGGTGTAATTGAATTATTTCAAAAATTGGAACTATGCCACTCACCTCACCAATAAAAGGATGCCCCTGATTTTCACTTTTTTACAACTTCATACACTTTTTTTCCATCCAATACATTCCTAAATCAATTCACAGTATACCTAATATCATCATAGTTTTTTAAATTAAATCCATAGTTGAATGAGATTGGTGGAACCCAATGGAGGATTCCCAAAGAATAGGTAATTCTCTTCAATGGGTGTTTTTATTTTTTTCCATCCGCCACACACTTAAATTTTTATTAATCTATTGTTTTATTATAAAATATTTATAATAAATATAATTAGATGTTTATCTATTAATTTAATTACCTAAATCCATCCTGAAATCCATAAAATGGGTTTTCTAATCATCGTTCACCTATAGGGCAGACTACCTCCTCATGAACCAATGTCATTCATTTTCCAATTACCACTATCCATAGTTGGGTATCATGATTTATATAACATATATATTATATATATATAACATAATAATTTCAATAGTTTATTTATATCATATATGCATCTTGACATAACATTCAATATTTTATATTATATTGTCGCTCGAGTGTATGACAAATTACCTCCTTGTGATGTGATGCGATTCGTCTTTCACAAACAATTTATGTGGAATATTGTGAGGATAATGTTAATATATTTAGGTGATATAAATGAAAAAATTATGATATTAATTACGTATTTTTCTTTTTAAAATGATTATTTATATGGATATGTACATATTATTTTCCTTCATTCCATTTCACTCACTTAAAATGATAACATCATTCAAGTACCTGTGGACTACTGCCATCACGAAACAATGTGACTCTTTCTTCATCACCACACCACAGGGATGGTATATGAAATTATATTTATGGAAATAATATTATATATATGATATTATCCTAAAAATTTAAAGTTAAAATATTTCATACCTCCCTTCCAAATGATCATAAAAAATAGAATTGTTATGCATGTGTATGTGTGGCCTACCGTCTACATAATCATGACATACTTAATAACTAAAAACCAAAATTAATGATTGAAATTAAAAGAATAACTGAGTTACAAATATTAAAATTATTTTATTATTTTAATTATGTATATGATTTAACTATAAAATAAGTACTAGAACTAGATCTTTCATAACAAGGCATTCATGAGAAAATAGAGGAATTAGTACACGAAACAAAGAAAATAATTAATGATTATTGATGAGAGAGTGATAATATGTTATAAATAGATCATATGTGATATTATAAATAGTTATATGTTTCATTAATAAGTCAATAACATATCTTAACAGACTACATAAGGGGATAATTCATTTTTGATAGAATGAAATCTTAATGTATGGGATTTCTTCTCAATTTCATTTCACATCGAAATATTATTACATTTTACTCCTAATTTATTTTATATGAGGTAATTACTACCCCATTAATTGTTATATCATTATTTATTAATAATTCCTGTTATTTTATACTTCTATCATAATTCATTCATTCAATTGGAATTAACATTAAAATTACCAAGTAAAAAGGAATTTTATAACTCAAATTGCTTTTCATTGGGTTATATTACATTTCTTCACATTTATCATATATGATTATGATTATAATTAATTTTTATTATAATATGATTTAATTAAGCTTTTTTAATTTTATTTTTAGTTGAGAGAGAAAATTAATTCATTAGTTAATTCTCACATCATAATTTTGGTAATTGCAAACCTTAATTTTACAATCTCATTATAATCATGATTATTTGATCTTTAATTTCTGTTGATGGAATTGAAAAGATAATTGTCTAAAAAACAGATCAAATTTTATAATCCTCTATATATTCCTGATATATGCAAATAATAATAATAAAATTTCCCTTATTTATACTTAAATTAATTTAGAAAACGTGCAAAGAAAATCCAACATCATTTCATTCTTTAATGGAAAATCTATATTCCTTGGGTACAATATTTTCTAAAAAAATCAAAATGTTTCTTAACCATTTAAAATAGATTTATTAAATAAAGCATCACCCTTTATTATTTAATGAAAATAATTTTAAATTAATAATAAGGTGATTTTCAATACAATTCTAATTTTGGTTTTACTGAATATAGCGAATGAATATTATTTTTAATGTACTCCTCATGTATGTAATTTTTAGTCTAAAATACTTATCATATGTTTTATGAAATCCATTATAAGTATCAAAAATTACTTTCAAATAAAATTATTTTAAAAACATCATGACGTTTTAATAATAATAATTAGTTTTCAAATTGGGAATTATATTTTCCTCAATAATTATCTTAATAAACTGTTTATGGTATTTATATTTATCGAGGAAAAAACCCTCTTTCATGTAATACATTGGAGGTATGTTTTATTGATATTAGTATTATTATTCCTATTTATGATTGATGATTATTTTTATTAAGGATATTATTAAAATTCACATTATTTATTTTCATAGTCAATAACTTTACCTTGAAATTTTCACTTTTCTATGATCATTGAAAATTAAATTTTTCCTAAATATCCATACTATTTTTCTTGGATATTATTATTAAAATTAAATTGAATCATATATATATGGTATTATATAATAAAAGAATATTTTGATTTGAGGGAATATTGAAATATATGTATTGTTTAATCAATACTATTATTGGATGATAAGGAACATTGATTGTAAATTAAATTGATTGTTTTATATTTGAAGAATTATTTGGAAATGAAATTCATGGGTGGGAAAAATTATAGATATCTCATTATTTCATCAGTATTTTGATGGGATAGATGAGATGGATATGCATATTTAAATGGGTTTCATTTCATTAGTTTTAAACTATCATGATGATACATCTTGATTGTTCATGTATCATGTTCTTGGGTAACACAAAATCCAATATTTAGAATTTAATTAACTAATAATTCAGTTATTATTTTCAATGATATTTTCTTTATGATATATTATTGTGAATAATTTTACCCTCATTTTACATATTAAATGGAATTTTTCCACTTATACAAATTTAAATATGTATAGTGACTTATCTTGTAATGATAGTCGTGTTATTGATTAAATTGATTAGAATTTTAGTAACTAGCATTGACATAATTATTATTATAATCAAATAATATTAATGGAATGTGTTTTTAGAAACATACATTTCCATTTTTGATTATGATCATTGATTCATGATATTATCTACTATGCATATCCATTACAAAACATTAGAAATTACACATATTTTGTTTTCTTGTTTCAAAATTTAGCATGTGTACTACAAAAGATATGAATTAATAATCTAGAGTAAATAATGATATCCTCTAAAAAATATTGTATTTTTTTAGCAAATGTAATTTGAGAATCATTGTTGTACCTTTTTTCCAATAATAATGATCTATTTAGTAAATTGGTATGTGATTCAATGTATATTCTGACATTATTTTAAAATAAGAAGTAGCTTTGAGAAGCAGGGGTCAATATCTCTACAATTGGTATTATAGGATGGTTAGAAAAACCCTTTAGATATAGATTTATGAGAACATCTAATAGGGAAAAAAATCCTATCATATAATTTAAATATAAGTATATAATAACATCTTAAATTATTTTTGAGGTAAAGATTACATAGTATTTACTAAAAATACATCCCAATATGGATAATAAAAGACATTGTGGTTCTAAAAAAAATGTACATTGGGTAAAAAATCTTAAAATAGTGCATTGTTCTGGACCTAATCCACACATGGGGAACATTAATGGACCTTACCATGCATCCGGTTTCATACACCCACGATATAAATTCAAGATAATTAATATTTTATTTACAAATCATTATGAATTATACTAATATATGATGGCAATGAATGACCTAAGACAAACCTAATGTGTCCAATGTTGAAAATATTGTGTCATGATTTATGCATCCTATAGATGATTGAATAGTTTTCTCAATATGATTATGTTTTACAATTTTAAACTTCTCATTTAGAAAATGTACAGAACCTAAATGAGTCAAGTAAAACTTTTACCTAAAGGATAATGTAGCAGCTATGAGAATCCAAATGGGATTATTATTGGAGTGAACGATATTGTGATTATTCTTAACCAATAGTCCTAAAATATTACTGACAATATATACAATAACAAACTCACAGACTCAACAAATAAGAAGAGGATAGAGTTACTTAAGAGATCGTGTCATGTATACCATAAATTAAAGAAGTTTATATTTCCATAATGTAAGAAATATGGAAGTGGACACCCATGAGAGTATCTTAATTGAATTGGGTTATGATTTATCTAAGAAAGTTATCGGTATAAGGAAAATAATTTGTATATATAATAAAGTGAGTAATGGAATGAAATAAATCTATCCATAGTTTTCCATTAATTGGTTGTTGTCTTAAATTTAGATAAAAAAGGAATTATTTAATTCAATGAAATATTCAAAATGTTAAATCCCAAAAAATAGAGGTTTTTTGTTGATATAAAATTTTTCAGTTATTTATGTATTATGATTCATGAAATAAATGTTTTATGTATTTTACTAAGGGTATTTTGGTTATATGATTCATGAAATTTTTATGTTTTGAGTTATATTTTCGAATCAAATATATCAAAAATTAAATTTATTGTTATGGATACCATCATGGGTTTGTGATTTAAATATTGGAAATGTGATCAATTTATTAAACATCCATTTTAGATTTTAGATAATGGGAGTCTACCAAGAATTAGGATATTTTTGGATAAATTTATGTAAATACAATACATTGGTTTTTATATGTTTTTGGAAAAATTTATAGGAGTTATAATTCCAATAAACATTATAGAAATAATTTTTACGTTATTGATATCCTTTAAGGTTGATAATATCATTAATAACAGTGTAATAATAGTCAAATAATACTGTCTGTCCTTTTGAAAAATAGGGTCCACTAAAAACCTTGATCGAATGGTTATTTAATGATTAATTATATTTTTATGATTTTGATATTATTTTTTTGGGAATTATACAATAATAAAAATAATAATGCTTAAGAAAAAAGAAAACCTTTCATTATAGGTGGAAAATCTTCATAGTTGGAAAGTTCATGATAATTCAATTCTTGACCAAAGAATGATAAGTGTTTAGTGTCTACTCATGGCCTATGCAATGAATTGGATAATTTTTCACTGTTTTTAATTAAAAAATTTGAAAAATAAATATTAACATTGATCTTATGGGGATTCATTTGAGGTTAAAATATTATATTATAATATTAGATATTTTTTGAAAAACATATTGGTTTTATAAAATAGTTAATTAAAGAAGAAATGACTAGTTACCATTTTGTGGATCTTATGATCAGTTAAAAGTTAATTTTATTCCTTCAAGAATAAAAAATTAATTTTTGGTTCTTAGATGCATGGATTATTGATGGAATTTGAAGTTGATCTAAGAACATCCAAATGACAAAATTTTACTTATAAAATAGAAAAATATCTAGTAAAAATGTTTCCTAATATTCATGGACGGTAAAATAATTCCTAAACATTTGGAAAAGAATCATATATAAAATGATATCCTATTAAATTCATATCTAATGAATTATATTTCCTTTAAATCATCATTAATTTCATATTTTTTTTCCATAACATTCCCATGATCGTTCAATTTTTTTTATCAATTTCATATATCATTCTCAATAATTATTTTCTCGTTTATTCAATTTCCACATCTACACTTGTAGCTAATTTAATCCTACATGGAAACCTATAATGTTTCATTCCATATGACCTTTTTACTTCCATTTCTATCTTATCTAGTGAATATTTTATTAACCATTTTATGATATGGTATTTTCAATAGTGGAATTTCAATATTTCATAACCTTGGTTACCAATATCATGTTTAAATTGAGAGGATAGATTTTATTGACGGTGGGTTAAATATACCACTCTAAAATTATAATATGATTTTATTTTATTAAATAACATATGAATCACTGAACCCTGATCTTAAACACCCCCATGAAACATATTTCATTAAATTTACTCTCATTAATAGATTGTGAAACACATAACCTTGAATCAAGTTGAACCTTAATATAATATATATAGTTATCTAATTGGTGGGTCTTAATAATTACAAAAAAAATTATGAAATAATTATTATCTATTTATTAAAATAAGAATAAGAATATTTTAACATAAAACTAAATGTTTTTTAAAAAAATTTATTTTTGGAAATGATTATCTCTAAATGAATTTCATACATAAAATGAAATTAATTTTTATCAATATTATAAAATTAATTTTAATTAAATGATATTAATTTTGGAAATTAGAATTTCAAAATTATCCTTGGCAGGTTTTTGGATTTTTCTGAAATGATTCACTTTTTTATGAATAATGGACAATATTGGATTTAAATTGGAAAATACATTTTCATTTAAATAATTTATAAAGTTATACTAAATTTTCATATAATTTTAAATTTTAATTTATTCAATATTTTATCTATTAATCCAATTTATGTAATCTAAATCATTTTTATATTAAATTATCATATAAAAACCATGAATACTTAAGAAAATTTTCTCCTCAAAACCCATCATTCTCATCTCATCTATAGGCTTAATTTTAAATTAAAATTTCCCAATTATATGAATTTAATTTGGAAAAAAATATTTAATATGTTGTATAAAAAATATTTATATTATCTAAAAAATATAACTTTATTTTTTAAATTAATGAATTGTAAAAATATTAAAAAAATATTTACCTTATTTATTGTAAAGATAGATATATTAAGGGGTAAACTAAAATGATAAGGGTTAGAAATAACACAAATACAAGAAAAACACTCATTGGATTTAAATATTTCCACCATATCTCTTTAAGGTATAATATTGGTCTATTTTTTAGCCATTTAGAAAGATAAAATCCAAGGATTAATTGAATCATTTCAATAATGACATGTGTTCCCGTCTCCTCACTTATAGAAGTACACCCCTCTCCTCTCTTTTACACATCATCAAGCCCTTTTTATCCAAATTCTATCCAAATTAATTCCAATGACACCGCGTTATGCTTTTATAGGTACAACCATGATTATTCATTGTGTATCGTCCTTGTTTGGGTGTGTTTGAGGGTTATCTAAGATAGAGATCCTTTGTAGGGGATGTGACCAAAACATATAGGTTGTATTTTTTTAATTAATAGAGTTTAGGTTTAGATTAATCAATGAATTATATTAGTACATATAATTTCATATAATTATCCGATTAGGTTCATTGATGTTTTCTACCAAACCTGGAATTTCTTCATTCTATAGGAGTTTTACAGGATAAGTAAGGGGGTAAAAACACATTTAATCATCCCCTGACAATTGTAATAAGTTGATATAGGTCATGAATGATTTACACCATGTGTAAAAGGTTCACGCCATTTAATTTTCAAAATATGTTTTTAACCATATATGTAATGGGTTTTTGGGTGTACTTTAGATTCATGGATTACAGGATATGTAATGGGATTTGTTGTCATGTAATCACCATGATATTGGATTTTATGGTGTTTCATGAATTATTTCTTATTAAATTTATAGTAATTATTCTTTTCACTTGTCTTAGATGCTCTTAGTGGTGATTTGGTGTGATTCCCTCCCTTTAGTGTGTTTTATTCAAGGATCGGTCTTCAGGGTTGTTGTGGTGTTCCTCTCCATGTATGTAATTCTTCTGGTTCTTCAATCCTTTTTTCATAGCAACTACATTGGATAAATCGATGGTTTATGTTCAAGATTTGATATTGTTTTCTATCAATCCATTGATTATTATTGTCATACCTTGTCTTTCGAAGGTCGATCTCATGGTATTCACACAAAATTTTTAATGTTAGGTAGGATTATACCATTTTGAGGTAGGTGTTTCTACACAATGGGTTAATGGTATAATTTTTTCTCATTCAGGGTAAATTCCTTGGGTTTTTTCATTTATGTGTAGTGATGTGTGTTTTTTAAAAGGATTTATTTGAATGTAAAAAAAAATTTAGAGTGAGTTTTCATTGAAAATGGATTTTCTACATTTTGAAATTGATTATAAAAAACCAAAGATGATTGGGTTTTCTTTGAAAATGATTTATAAAACTATGATCATTGCTCAGAAATTAATATAGAAAATTGGTATATTGTTATCCTTATGTGGGTTATGAATGAGACACGTGTATCATTAGTGTGTGTTGAACCACTATTAGGAAACGATTTTGGATATCGATGGATTGTGGCATGACTTGAAATTGTTTGGATCCAATGTTGTTTCAATTTATGGTAATAATTTTGAAGTACGTGTTTTCCCATTTGATAGGTCCTAATATTAGGTGATTTATAATTTCTGTTTATTTATTGCCTGACTGTTTTAATCTTGGATTATTGCTCAATGGTTTTAATATATTGTTCTATCACATTGATTCACATTATCAGTTATTTTATCAATACTTGTATACATTCATACAACTAGATGCATAGAAATGATTTACCATTTTATAACTTATACTATTTATATTTATAGATAGATAATTTTAATGGACTTATGAAAAATCAAAGGGAAATGACTTAATAATGAATTAGAATAAAAAAATTATATAAAAAAATGTTGTAAGATTTATGACTATTTCATTCATGATATTATTCCATTTATATATACTGTAGTGGTATCCTACTTAGCATTATGATCACACACTTATTTTACATTTGGGAATTGATAGATTTCTTATTGCAACATACAGATTAATTAAAGGGAATTTTTTATTATTTATACATCTACTATGGTGTTCTCCATCAGTTTGGGTGGTTGGAGGTCACTTTTTCTCACATGGAGACTTGTTGTTCATGATTTATTTTAAATTTTTATTTCACTAGTATGGAATGGATTTTATAGACATGGTTTTATCTTTGTATTCATCATAGTACTATAAATGTTTGACTCGTTTTCCTATACACAACAATTATTCTATTTTATTATTTTAGCTAATCCATGTGACAACTGGTGTGAGTATATGGTTTGGTCAACATGGGTTGTCTTGTTATAATTTTTTATCAGCGGAAATTCTCCACTTCAATTGTGTTAACACTAACTTTGTTTGGATATTTGTAATGGTTAAAATGAGTTATGAAACTTTTAATTTGGATAGTATGTTTGGAAAAGGGGCATGGTCAACACACTTTTGTGATTATCCCAATTTACAATGGATGGTCAAGGACATCTTCCTGGATTGAGATTGGGTTTTGAGGTTATATTAATTAACTATGTGGGAGGTTTATTTAAATAAAAATATTCTTTTTTTTAAATATCATTAATTTATTTGAATTCATAGTTGATTAAAATTATTGTTTTTTAAAAGAATTTATTTGAATTCTAAAAGTGGTCTTAAGATTTTTGGAATGTTTTGATGATATAATTGGTCTTCGTATTGGGTATGTTCGAAACTTCCTATTAGAAGACCTCTTTGAAATATGAGAGAGGATCCTACAAGAGAGGCTCCGCATAAAAATAAACCTATGAACCCTTCCATTATTGAATCAAAAATATTTACCATTCTTTATCTCGGTTAGGTGGGTATTAGTAAAAAATGTTACTTGGTTGACCGTGGTTCGGATTTTACTAAACATCAGTCACAAATCTTTTATGGTGACAATGGACCTTCCGGATATAAGGAGTTTCTTTGCTGGGTTTATAAGATCATCAATTTCTTGAAGACTCATGAATACTCAAAGGTGTTTTTTTCGAGATATGTTCCCAACGAGTGGGAAGAAGCTGGAAGGAATCCATTTTAAAAGAAAATATATGAGATGGTATAATGTGGTATTATTTTTTGAAAATAATAAATTAGAAGACTTACCCTATGATGTTTCATGAGAGAAGTACCTTATATTTTCTATCCTTTGATCAAGGTAGTGTAATTTTCTATAGTATACAACCAATTTTTCTATGTTGGTGAATCTACCATGGGATTTTTTCAATAATGAGTACCTAAATTCCCATTGTATTGAGTTAGTACTGAGATATGATATCAGGTTAATTTATATTCTAATTTTAATTTCAACTATTGTGGTGGCAGATGAAAAAATAGCATTCGATGAAGTATATATATCTAGAAAAATAGGTTTGGGTAGAGCTTTAGTTAGTGTAACTATTAGAAAGATTGTTCCCTCTGGCCAGAAAAAAAAACATTAGGGTGGTCAGTAATTTTGAACACCAGTTTCAGGTGCTTCTTCTTGAAACCAATATATTGTTTTCTATTATTATGGGCGGCCTATTCATAATTGACCTTACTGTACAAAGGCTCCAAGTAATTTTTATTATAGTATATTATCAATCTCAATAAATTTTTTCTACGAAATTATTTACCTTGTAAATAAGTCTGGATCCACTCTCACTAAGTGTTGTTAGCTTTATAATGAATCTTACAAGGGTTTAAGAAAAAATCTTTTAGCTGAGGGGGGTTTCATGTGGAAAATTCTAGATGTTTTTAGGGGACTCTGTACTATATGAATCTGACATAGGGCTTTGAATTATTAGTGGTACAGTGTTTATTTCATCATATACTGTGAAATCATTGTTTGATACAAGCACTATTCATTATATTATATAATCAATATTAGATGACATGTTGGGAATGAGTTCAGAATTTATTCAATACTTTTTGGATGTTTCTACACCATTGGTAAATAATACAAAACATTGTTTCAAATGTATCACATGTCAAGTGATGATGGATTCTTTTGATGTAGAATGAGACTTTAGTTCTTGATCTTGAAGTCATTAACATGATTATTATCATCAGTTAGTTGATCCATGTTTAGTCCTGGATAGATTGTTACCACCGCTAGATATTGTTATTATCTGATGATGGGTAACTAATGTATTTTAGGGTGATTGGGACTCTAGATCATGAAGATAAAGGTTTTTATATCCTTATCTTATGGTAATATCATGTCATCTTTTAATTTTTTTTGATACAGGGAGCGCCAAACATTCTATTTACTATAAGATGATTAATTGGGTTATTGTTAAGCCAAAATGTAATATTCTAGGGTCTGATGATGTTTTTTACCAGATTATAGTGGCATGTTGGTTTTCAATGATTAAAATTTAGTTCGGGATCCACTATTTGAGGTTTATTATTTCAATTATTAGATTATAGCAATGTCATTTTGTTGGATTGGCATCCATGTTGTGCGTTAGGATTATATGAACCTGATATTTCATCGGTTCTTGGAAAAAATTTTGGTCATGTTCTTGGATGATATTTTGGTGTAATTAATGATATATTAGGTGTAGATAGATACCATTGTTATCATTCATTTAAATATGATGGTTCATTATTATTATAGTAAGCACTCCATGTGTCATTTCTAGATTCATGAAGTGAAATTTCATTGAAATGTGATATCTGATAGTGGTGTCTCTATAGATCATAAAAGGATACATGATGTGATGTGATAGGAGTATCCAATAATTTTTCTAATGATATAGAGATTTAGGGTATCGACTAGTTATTATTGTTTATTTTTTAGGATATTCTAAAACATCACACATTAAATGACTACATTAACCCATAAGGGTGTAAATTTTGAGTGTAATTAATAGTGTGATGAATATTTTGAGGAGATAAAGATGAGGACAAATTTAGAACCAGTTTTGATTCATAAAAATCTTGTTTCGGGTTAATATGTTTTTTATATGCTTCTAGTACATGATTGGGCTGAGTCTAGTTTCATGGAAAATTTATTGTGGCCAATGGATCCTTCTAGTTACACCAAAATGGTATAAACTAACCTTCCCACAACATTATGTTGTATTCATTTATGAATTCACTCAAAAAAAATATTGAAACTTCTTCTTTAGGGATATATTTAAAGTGTATTCTGATTTTAAAATCCTGAAATATATTTTTACTCATACGGACTTAAAAATTTGATAGTGGTGATGGGTAGAGTATCCATAGACTCTCGATATTGAAATTGAATAAACTCCAGGAATTTAAAATGTGGCTGAAAATTAATTGTGCATAAAATTACTGACATAGTATTTGATGGAATCAACTGAGGAGTGTTCTCTATAGAGTTTTTTTATTAGATGACCAAGGGGATAGAATAGATTAGTGGATTGGTGTTCATGGATTTTAAAAAAGATTAATTTTCATTGGATGAATGAGTTAACCTTGAGTTGGTGAAAAATATTGACTACCTACACTTTACTAAATTTAATAATGGTGGGGAGTCCTCTGGTGACCGGTCCTGGACTCATATTGGCTATTTGTGCTTCCATGGTAGTTTTGATGTTCTATTTTTTCTATTGCAGTAGTTGATAAACCATTGAGATTGTTCATTTTTTCCAATGTGAATTGGGGTTACCATGATGCATTATGATTAGAGACATCAGTATTGGTTGTTGGAATTGTTGTGGCCAATGGTGGATTCCCTATAGCAGCTTCATTCTTATCAGAGAATTATATTGGAACACCATTGAATTGTTGGTCTATTGTAGATGTTACCCATTATAGTATGAACTGATATGAAATTTCCATGGATTTCATCATTGGTTTTCACATACAACTGGTGGGAAGAATGAGATTTGTGTGACAATTTATTGACTCATATAATTGGAATGTTTCTTCCCAATCATTGAGATTTTGAAGGTCGAATAAATTATGGACTTTTTTGTTCGAGATATTGTGTGACTTTTGGAGGTTACCATTCAATTTTTATCTGATAGTGACCCATGGATCCTGTATTGTTCTATAATGACTTCTAGGAGAAGATATGTTCCTATATTATATAGTCCACAAATTTTCATCCACAGATGGATTGAAAAACATATATTAATCTCCATGTTCTTGGGGATATTCTCTAGGTTTGTGTCCTTGATTTTGAAGGATATTAGGAAAATTATTTTCCTCTAGTTGAGTTTAGCTATAACCATAGTATCTATCTTGGATTAATATTGTTCTGTAAAAGGATTTCAGTGGGTATCTATATAGATATCACTTATACTGGTCTGATTTTTGAGTGTAGTCCTTTGTTTTGTTTATTCTTGTTCAATAGAAAACAAATATGTTGCAGTTCATCAAGAATAGATTAATCATGGCACAATATCTTTAGAAATATTATTCAGACCATCTTCATCAGCAGATGGATTTGTAGGTTGGTGATCATTTTTTAATAGATTTTCCCCTCATATAGAAAATTTCCAAATGATTAAAAAGGGTAAGTTTTCGGTGAGGTTTTAGGGAAACATTGAGATTATTAGATGACTGGGATGGGCAGCCTATCTATTGGACAATTTATCTTGTTTGAAATTTATATAGAATGTGTTCAATGTTCCCCTGAATATGATGTATATTACAGATCCTTCCCAAGTGATTGAATGGGATGATTTCTATATTGATAATGAAACCACTTCCGTTGAGTAGCCTTTTTAGATTATGGATCACCGATAGAAGGAACAACATGGTAAAATTGTTCCTCTAGTCTGGGTACTATTGATGTATAGATGAGATATACATTAGATGTTGGATATGGAATTATTTTTCAATATATACCGGCATAAACAATTTGAGATTCAATTATTCCATGGGATTTTGGGGGAATAAATCATTTAGGGTGTGGATAATGTAACACGCTATTACGATTTTCTATTACTCCATTGTTTATGCTTTGTTCGTCAACCTTATATGGGTGATTTTTTTGAGATTCATGTGAATATAGATCCTTTTAATTGTAAAATGAACAAATTTTTGGAGATATATTGTTATATTAATTAATTTATTTGATTTATAAATCGTTCAAATACTTTTCGGCTTTCTTATCATGTTTGATGAATGCTTGGAGTTGGGTCACTGAATTTTTTTGACTAAACCTATAGTTTCTATAGTGAGCTTGGGAATTAAATTCCATGTATGGGGATAGAAAATGTTTAATCATTTCCTATAATATTTTTTTATAGACATGATTTATGAAATTCGTTTATATAATTAAAATGGTTTACAAAATTTAATGGTTGAAAATTAGTTTTTAATAAAAACTAAATGACTCTATCATCATACATGATATTCATAGATTACACGACATGTATTGGCATCATCCATTATGTAATCATCATGAGTTTGGATTTTAGGTCTTTTCTTGTGTGATTTATTATTTCATTCATCATAATTCTCCTTTTCAATCATCTTAGAGTCTCTTGGGGGTGATATTGAGTGACCCCCCTATAGATCGATTGGTTCCATGATCAACCATCAAGGTTGTTTTGTTTTCCCTTTCAAAGTATGTAATAATTCTATTTTTTCATTCCTATGGTTATATAAACTGATTTTTCTATATTTAGTTTTCATATTAGTGATCATATTGTGTTTTATATTCATCTATTGGAGTTTCTTGTCACACCATGTCTTTTAATGGATGCTCTCCTTGTATTAACACAAAATTATCAAAGGAATCTTGTTTTATACCATATTTAGGTTGGTTTTTAGGTTAAATGTGTTAATTCAATGATTTTTTTTCATTCATGATAAATTATTATGTTTCGTTCAATTATTTTTTGTGATATGTGTTTTCGAAAAGGATTTATTGGAAGAAAAAAAATTAAATAGTTTTTCATTGAAATCTTATTTTCCTGATTTGGAAATGGAATGTCAACTACAAAATATGATTGGATTTTATATAATTTTTATTAATATTATGGGAATGGTTTTGAAATTTATATTTATAAATCGGACAATGGGAACCTTGGGTGTGTTAGTAAATATACATATGTAGCCTTATAGTGGGTCTCAACACTAAGAGTTAACCTTTCTTTGATATTGATGGATTGTGGTAGGACTTGATATTTTTCAGATCCAAATTTAGGTTTTAATAGGATCATGAGTTTTTGGTACAAATTTTACCATAGGTTTGGACCTAATACAAGGTCTTTCTATTTATGGTTATTAATTAGATGATTTTTTTATCAGGGATTATTTCTCAGATGTTTTTAAATGATGTTTTGTCCCATAGATTTGCATGATAGGTTGTTTAATTGATATATGATTACAATATTACAACTTAATTCTTGGATATGATTTCCTATTTTATCACTTATACTTTTCATATTCCTTTTTTGGGAATATTAATGACATTGTGAAAACACAATGGGAATGTGAAGTATAAACTAATTGGACTTATGAAAATTCTTTCTAAACTATTTTAGTTTTAAAATATAGAATTAATTTATTCCTAATATTAAAGCTTTTATAAGAACTATGGTTGTATTATACTATGTTTTTTGGTCACATATTACATATTTCATTGAGGTTTTGTATATGTTGTATTGTTGGATATAGGTAAAGGGAATGGAATCTTATTGCATGTTGGCTTCTCCATTGGTCTTTTCCATCGGTTCAAGGCATAATTGAGATTAATTTATGTCACATGGAGACTTTTTGGGCATTAATTATTAAAACATTTGTGTATATATGGTTTTTCTATGATTTTATGGATCTTGATGTATATTTTTCTTCCTTGATGAACTCTATTTGTATTTCATGTTTAGTAATATACAAGACTTTTTCTATTTTCATTTTTACCTCCCCATGTAATTACTTGCTCAGGTGTATGTTTTAGTCCTCCAAGGTTTGTATGTTACACTTCAAAAATTCCATAATCTCACCCTAGATTCCATATTTCGGTTATAAATCCATATATGAAGGCATTTGATGAGAACCTAAAGAGGAAACCTGAAGATGAAGTAACATTCTTCAATAATCAAATTTATTTTGTTTCTTCCTCCAACTCGTTCAGTTATTATTAAAAACATTACAATATAATAACATTTGTATCTTCCATATGTGTATATATATTAATTTTTTTGTCATTACTTATATCCATCCACAATTCCATAAAATTTGTAACAAAATCATCATTCATGTATACTATTGACTACATCCTTGCGAACTGAGGCCATTTGTTTTTCCATCACCACCGTACATGGCTAGGTATGATGATGAATAAATTATTTATATGATATTTATAAAATAAGAATACATATGTATTCATTATATAATATATAAGTTTTTTACATTAAATTACATAGGGTATATGATAAAATCGGTCATTTTTATGATGAACTACATCCTCGTGGATCGACGCGAATCGTTATTTACTAACACTTCACATCGAATGTAATATAGGTAAATTTAATAAAAATAGGTTATATATATGAAATAGTTTTTAATTAGTGGGATATTTATCATTTTTTAAAATATTATACATATAAACCATTATATTTCTTTCATTTTCATTCACATAAATATGATTATATCATTCGTGTTGAGGTTGACTACCACCATCACAATGTTATGTGACCATATTTTTACAACTACACCCCATGGATGATCTGTATAAGAATATATAAATAAATAATATGATATATATAATATTATGATCATTCTATAATGATAAAATATTACATACTCATTTCTATAATGATCATTGAAAAGTATAAATATCACTCATTCATACGTAAAATCTAACCTCTCCATGATAATAATATAACTAATTTCTGAAAACCATCATTCATGATTGGTCATAGAAGTATAAGTGTGGTATAAATTTGAAAATTATTTCAGGATTATTGTACTGGATATATTGGAACTATATAATATGCACAGGAACTGGAACATTCATAACAAATCATGAATAAGAAAATAAGGAAATTATCCACCAAAACAATGAAAATAGTGAAAGATTATTGATGAACGGGTGATTAGATGTTATAAGAAGATAATATATGATATTATAAATATTAATACAGTACATAAATAGGTCAATAAAATTAGTAAAACTACTATACATGGGGTTAAATCATGTTCAACCAAATGGAATGGTGAGAAAAGGGATTTTATCTCAATTACATTTCATTGAGGCATATTGTAATGTTAACAACATAAATTATTTTATATGGTGAATATAAAAATCATTGACATGTTATATTTCGATTTATTAATAATTCATGGAATTAAATTTTTTTATTTAAAATATTTAATAAAAGGTGATTTGACTTGAAAATTACCAACATGTAATGAATTTCATTACTCCATTTCTTTTCATTGAGTTATACTACGAATTTTTCATCACTAATATTATATAATTCTATATACATTTACTTTATTTATCATATCTATTATTTAAAATCTTTTTATATATTTTTAATTATGATACACAAAATCTATTCATTGAAAAATTCTCACATGAACGTTATTATCATTTTAATGGTTTATTTCACAATCTCATTCTTATAAAGACTGTTTGTTCTTAAATTTAGGTTGAAGAAAATTATTTGAACATTACTTAATAAAATAAATCATTTGGATTATCCTTTTTTATTCAATATTTTTTAATTTAATTGTATCATTTAAAACTCTTTTGTACTTAATTTAATTGAGAAAAGGTTTTTAATGTAATTTGACCTCATTTCACTCTTTGGTAAGAAATCTGTATTCATCCAAAACATAGTTTTAAAGTCATATTTTATAAAATGTTTCATAATAATTTCCTAATAATTCATTAAATGAATTTTTCTAATATTTCTATTTATAAATTTTTTTTATGGAATCATGATGTTTTTTCAAAACAATATTTTTTTTACCAATAATTTTACAGGAGTATGTATTTTGACATAAATTCATGTATGAAATTTCCAACCATCATGAAATATCAAAATTTTCAAAGCTTCATTGATAATATTCAAAAAACATATTTCCAAATAAATTTTTTTTTAATTTTTTATGGACTTTTTTATTTTCAATTGATATTTTCAAAATGAAAAGGATTTTTTCCCTAAGTATGGTTATAATGATATTTTCATGGAATTTATATTTATCAAGGAAAACTATCATTACATTAAATTTAATACACTAAGGATATGTTTTATTGATACAATATATATTCTTCCACTTGTGGATTTATCATTATATTGACAAGTATAGTATTGAAATTCACTTCCTTAATTCATTTTGGCATTCAAAAGCATTCCCTGGAAATATTAAAATTCTTATAATCATTGGACATTAAATTTCACCTAAATATCCACATTATTTATCTTGGATATATATATTTTGTAAAAAATATATCATTTAAGAATTTGGTTTTTTACAGTGAAATTAATTTTTTATCATGGAAAATAGTGACAAATATATATTCTTTACTCAAAATGTATAGAAGATGATAAGGTGAATTGTTTATGAATTTAATAAAATATTTGATATATGAGGAATGATTTGGACTTGAATGTCATGGAAGTGCACTAGTTATAGATTATACCTTCATGCATCCTTAGTCTAATGGGACAAATTAGTTTTCTAGCCTAACTAAATTAGTTTTTATCATTAGTTTTAAATTTACATGATTATTGATCTGGACTGGTGAGGTATCATGTTCCCAGGGAACATGATTTTCAAAAATTAATAATTATCTTTATTAGAAATTAAATTATTATTATACATTATATTTTCTCTATAATAATATCTTTAGAAAAATTTAATTTCATATTTTCTGATAATGTGGAATGTTTTAAGTTATTTATATTTCCATATTTATTAATCCTTGTATAGTTATGATAATCATGTTATTAATTAAATAGATTGTGTATAAATTTATTTACGTTTGCATATTTATTTTTCTAGTCAAATTAGTTTGCTGGAATATGTGTTCAGTTGTTTACCTATCCATGTAGATTATGATAATTGTTTCATGATAGTTTCTATTATTCGTGACTCTTACTAAGCATTCTAGACCATTATTATTTTGTTTTATTTCCCAGGAATATATGAAGTATAATGAAAACCATATTCAAGTAAATGTTATAGTGAATAATTATATTATCCTAAAAAATATATTGTTATTTATTTATTCAAATATAATTTGTGAGTCATGTATATTTGTAGTTTTCCATGACTAAAATACTATTCAGTCCTTTATGATTTAATTATGTGTATCATATTCCACTATATTAAATAAATCACCAGTTCTATGCTAATGGGGTCGACATCTCTACATATTTTTCCCTAAATAGTATCATTTACTGATAAAATAAAATCCAATACATTCAATGAGTAACATTAATTTATCCAACTGGAAATAAAATAAGCCATGCCGGGAAATTTCTTCCACAAATTATAATAGGAATATCTTGGTAAATTCTTGTTGTATTAGTACTACCCAAGGTGTTTTTACCAAATGTCATGACATTATTTCTGAATTATAAATGTTCATTTTCCTAAAATTTCATATAAATTAACGACTTTTTAGAAATTGAATCAAAAAAATACATTAGAAAAATAAGAATAAAAATATTTTTACATATTACCAATTTGTTTAAGGTCCCAAATTTAATGAAGTACTCTCGAAGGATTTGACTACACCATTATGATTCTATTCTATTTTTTTACTATCATTCTTATTCCTTCTAAGAAATAAATATTAATATTGAGCCATATAATTACAATTAATACAAGTTAATACCTATTTATAAAAATTGTTGTTACCACTACTATAACACCTCGATGTTTTTTAATTTTTTGGAATTATTTTATCCTTTTTGATATTTCACATTTTGTGCAACCCTTAATATTGTTCATTTTATTTTATAGATGTATGTCTGGTTTGAGTTATACCAAATATCAATTTATTCATGAACTACATGCAATATAATATTTTTCATGCTCTACAAGGAACTCTAATGTTATCTTGAGTTATATGCAATGGTGATTTTTCTCGATGACTAGCGTAACACATGAGACCAATGTTTACTGAACAATAAAATATTATTAAAATATGATTATTTAATATAATAAGATAAAAAAACAGCATTAAATAAGATTTAATAAATATTATAATCTAATTTATGAAAATATATTTTTTATAAAATATAATATGAATTTATAGGATACTAATTAATTATAAATGAATGTGAAAACTAAATAAATATAAAATGATATATTATAAGATGTGTTACAATAATAAATTATATTTTTATTTATTTATTAAAATGAACTATTCAACAATTCCTTTAACATGGAACCAACATGGCCAATTTTACACACAACTCTAACATGGCCTATGTTAACCACACCACCTGCATGGTGTATGATTCGCGCAACATCGAATTGGCATACGATGTATGTAACACTGATTTTCTACAAAAAAAGTTTTGTATAAAATTATATAAATGAGATTATTATAACCTAAAAATTAAATATAGCTATAGTAATAGTAATAAATAATTTCCAAATTTGATTACAATTGTTTTATATAAAAAAACATATTGATATTAAAAGAAATGATTTTTAAAAATTCATTTTTTGTTTAAAAATACAGTTTTCTCAATTAATTAATTTTTATAATAAAATTAATTTTAAAAAAATTTATAATTTAAAATAGATAAAATAAACATCATTTTAGATTTTGTAATTTCAAAATTTTACAAGCGTGAATTTTTGGTAATTTTTTTAATAAATATTAATTTTTGATGAATAGTGGAAAATACTGCATTTATTTAAAAATTTACTTTTTTTAATTAATCATTAATGTTATATGATATAAAAATATTTCTAACGTAGAATTATATAAATATTAAATTGATTAATATAATTTTATTAATTATTATCAATTTCACATTTAAATTAAATATAATATATTAACAAACTTTTGAACATCTATCCTCTTTAAATACTCGTTATTTCATCCCATCTGCAGGATTACTATTACTCGTAAATTTACTATTTCTATTATTTTAATTTCAAAAAAATTTCATACACCATTTTATACATTATAATATTCATAGTCCATTTATATGACGTTATTTTGTGGCCAAAATGATTAGTAAAAGAGATTAAAATTAATTATTGTGTTTAAGTCCAAATTAAGCTTAATTTGTGACTAATCCATAAAATTATTGAACCAAAGGACCTATCCACTTGTCTTTTATCCATTGGATATCAATATTGGGTCCACAAACCTTCCATTATTGATTTATGGTGGTTATTTATCACTTTTTTCCGTAAGGACTTGTATACACCAAACATGTTTTAAAAAATTCAAGGCGAGTCCTTTTCCTTCCCTGTAAAAGGACACAAACTCTCCATCTACCTCACATCTCTAAAACCTATTATTTTATGTTATTACATAAAACATATACTACCGTAAATCCACCCTTCCACTTATAAGCCTTATTTGGGTAGAACAAAATGCAAGGAATCCTTTTGGTACAACCCAAAATGAGTTTCCATATTAAAGGGTAATGTCTATTCTCAAGTCCTTTATTTCATTTTTCATCTACACCCCTAGAACTATATTTATTGTATGATTATATAGAAAAATAGTATCTCGAATATACTAGTATTTTTTATGTATGTTTTTCTAGATACACTTATACACACCTCCATCTAGTCGGTAACAATCATATTGATTCTGTGTACGGCGGACAATAGCCTCATGAAATGATGACTGTTCATTTTCACATTACCACCAACAATAGTGTCCATTATGATGTAAAATACATTTATATAGGTCATATATGAATTTTTTTAGTTATTCGTATTTATTCATATTGATAATAGATATATTTTTAATTTCCATTTTCTGCTAATACAATAATTTATTTTGATGAAGTGGGGACTACAACCGCATCAAAGTGATAAGATTGGTTCATACCACACATATATTTTATTAAGTATTGTTTTAGTGAATATATTATATTTATATACATATTAAATAATAAATTCATTTTAATAATGATATATATGTACATATATATATATATACATATATTTATTTTACAATCATTTTATGAACATGACAACTAAATAGAAATTGCGTTCATGCATACGTACGGCCAACCGGCTCCAGGAATGCTGTATTCCATTTCATAGTTATATATTCTATGTATTATTATGATACACATATAATTTATATAAATGAAATGTATATCATAGTTTATATTTTGAAAATCATGATATAATGTAAAATTACCAATGATAAAACCAATTAAGACATTGTGAATAATAAAGCCAATATCACCTAAAGTTAAATCTTAACATAATATTGTCAACAAGTCGTTAATATAAGGATGTAATAAAACAATACGTGGTATTAAGTATAATAATATGGTTCTATAAAATATTTAAACTAAATTTAAATTTATTATACATGTGGTTTTAATGCATATAAAGGGAGTCAATACATAAGGTTAGGTAATTTTATAAAACTTTTTATTCCTATTAGATACTTTTTATGTTCTATATCCATTCATTTGTTATGGTTTTTGTACTCTTGGAGATTGTATTTCAGGTATCTTATACATAAATTTATGGGTATTAAAATTTAATTTTTATGAACATTTATTCATTGGTTTTTTGTTCCAAAAGATACAAAATCGATAAAAATGTTTTATCTCAATTTTCTTTTTAAGAGACTCATGTTTTGTTACGCACCTAAAAACATTTTTGTGGTGTATAAATATCCCTTTTACAAGTTATGTCATGAATCTACCAAAATTAGTATATTTTATCCTTCATGTATGTTTTCTTCATACATAAAGAGTATGATCCCAAGATACCATGTTATAATAGGTTTTTGAGGAAATCTAATAAATTATCGATATTTTTTACATTTATGATTCCATTGATGAATTATTATGTTAAATATCTCAATACATTCCAGAATTTTCATCTCCTATTGTTTTTCATGCTATATTACTATGGTGGTACCATTTTTACTATTTGTTACATATGATAGTAATGAAATTATTTTTAACAAATCCTGTCATTACCCTCTCTTTAGTGGAAAATCAATGTCCCTTTAAAACAATGTTTTCTAAAAAGGGTTTCCAATAATATTATAATAATCTCATATTAAAATTAAAACAATCATTTACAATTTTTTCCATTTACTAATGTTCTCAAATGATTCTTCTTATCTCATTCTGAAAGAGTAAATTTTCTATCCTTTTTACCATGAAAAATTTATATTCTTTTTACCTCGTACGACATGTATGGACTTATATATCGTCAATAATTTGAATCATTCTTTCAATGTTTAGTGGTAACTGTTTATATGAATTTTTTTTTGAAAAGATATTATCAATGAAAATGGTCACCAAAACGTTTTAGAAAATATTTTATATGTTTTCAAGGAAAATGGAATTCAAAACATTTTCATGATTCATTAATAAGATTTCATGGAAAATGGATTCCAAAATTTTTTCAGGATTTATTTATATGTTTTCAAACTATTTTCACGGGAAGTATTTTTTTAAATTTATTGATGGAATATTTATATGTTCTGAAATTATTTTTATACAAATAATTTTCATTTTGTTTTTAATAATTATTTATTTTTTTTCTATGTGTTTTCAAAGAAATAGATTTCTATAATGTTTGGAATATAATTTTTTAATTTTTCAAGGAAAAATTTATTCAAATGATTTAATGTATTATTTATTATTTTTAAAGTAATATTATATTTAAATGATTCTCAGATGGTATTATGTATTAATAATACTTTTTCCAATATGAAAAGATATTTTACTCAAGAATTGTTTTTGAAAGATAATTCATAATTACTTTACATCTAATATGGAATCTGTTTATGTTTATCATGCCCTTCTAGAAAATGATATAAAGGTTACATTCATAATCTTTAGATGAATTTGTTATGCTTAATGACTTAGTATTTTTCAAAATAAATTATGTTTCAGGGGTTTTTTGTTTATTGAATCCAATTGTCTTTAATGGGTTATATTTTTAGGAAATCTATTTCTATATTATGGGTTATGATTTTAAGGAAATGAATTTGAAACGTGTATATTTTACATTGTTTTTGTTATTTTAACATATTAATGATACTCATTTAATTTCATAGGCTAATATATAATTTTTTCTGATTTTGTGGCATATGTACATATGATTTTACTATGAGATGGGTGGTATATATATCTCCATAAAATGCCTTGGGTAATGTTTTATATCTCATGAGATAGAATTAGATTGTATGAGGAGTAAACCATGACAACTAATATTGCCATGTAAGTTAACCATGATTTTCATTATTGTACACGGAGTGAACTCGTGCTACTAAGTTTGCAATGGGATTTAACCATGACTCCTAAGATGGTATGAGAAGTGAACTCATGCTATTAAGATATCCATGGGAGTGGACCATGACAACCAAGATGGTATAGTGAGGTAACAAATACAACAAATATAGTATTGGTAGTAATTCCCTGTATATTATGTAAATCCTATTATATTCGTCTATGTTTACAAAAATCCCTTATTTTTTTCTTATGTTATGATTTGATAGATCATTTTATTTATATACTTATGATTCATTTCTTATGAACTGACATGATTTATGCCATGATTTATTTAAATTATCTTCCATATGAGGGGTATGAATATTTATTTTCATGATCATATTCTCACACCCTTATGCTCATAATTACACATACATATCTTCCTTATTTACCCCTATTGAGCATTTGAGATCACACCTTTCTTATGTTTACTTTCCTTCAGTTATGAAGAAATTTATTATATTAAATTACTAATGGTCGATATCAATATAGGATATGTTGATGATCATTCAACATGATAGATGATTTTGCTTCCATTTTTCTAAAGACACTAAACTATTACGGTCCTCGAGCATGTACTTTTGTGATGAATATAATATTCATATAAAATAATGTAATATCCATGGATGTTAAGACTATGTCACTATATTTGGCATCAAAATAATCATTTATTCAACCTTTAGAATCTAGGAATAGAAACATTTATTGAGATACCTAGGTATATATGAAAGGATATGTCTAGAGATGTCTCTAAGGATAAGTATAAGGATAATTAAACACTTAGGAACCAATCCTAGATTTTTGGTAAAGGGTAGAGTGAGTGGTTTTATATAAATACATCCTTGTCTGGATACTAAGACTGGATTTGACTATGGAACAGATGTAATTAGGGGTAAAAACTCTGACAATATGTTCTGGGTCTTACTTGGGGTAATCTGGTACACAACAATGGGCCTCGTTGCATGCCCAGTTTGACACTCATTCAGAAAACTCATTAGAAATACGAAAACACTTAATGAACCATCATGAATGATTTATATATGAAGTGTTTGTGAATAACCATGGATCAACCTAGAGTGTCATATATTAATGACGGTGTCTGGATTTAGATCTACTATAAAAAATATTTTCTTCACAATGTGGGTTTCTACTATGATAAGTAATGCCAACACTAAACTTCATGTTTAATTCAATTTCAGGAACTAGAAGGAACATGATTAATTTTGTATGTGATGGATGATTTTTGGACGATCAATCATGTGGGATGATCATTCGAGTGAAATATGTTGTAAACATTCCTAATCAGTCTTCAAGGTATGATATTAACAACCTATATTGTAACCGACTATCTGACTCACCAAGGATGAGAAAGAAGAAGTTCACTAAGATTTTTGGGAAATGGAGACAATGGATGGAAGAATATTCGACAGTATTTTTGTCAATAATAATGAAAGAATCACCATAGTGAATGTCTTAGAGGAATGTGAAGATGTTCTGACAATAAAAATTAAGGACACAAAGCAAGTGATTGTAGTGAAAAACTGTAGATTTTAGTTAAAGGAATGGATGACAATATTAGTGACCCTAATAATACATTGAGTTTTAGGTGTTTTATATTTTCAATATATTATCATTATGCTACTAAATTTCCTCAAAGGAAGGCTCCATAAGAGGATCACCATGGTGGTGTCAGTAATGGTTACATTGGTGATGATGATGAGAGTAAAGATGAAATGTATATGGAAAGATGTATTGTAAAATATGATTAGGTAGCCTTTTCAATGGCATAAGGATGAAGTATAATAATCAATTTTTATATGTATTTGGATTAAAAAATTTATTTATATGAATAATAAAATATACAAGGGTTTTCCTCATATGTCTTTTCACCAGTATTTTCATATTTATGTTGAATGTTCCTAATGTACTGGTGGAGTGATTTAATATTAAGGTGATGTTTTTACTAAGGGTATATAAAATTTGATAGTTTCTTTATTTTATGATAATGTTGTTAGGCATAAATAAATTGGATGGTACTAATAACCATGGATCTATGTAACGACTTGTTAATTTTTAGGTTATTCTATCATTGATGATGTTTATACTATTTTTGGATTTATTTAATAATCCTCATATGCTTTAGAATAAGGACTAATTCCTCTATTAAAAGATGATTTATGGTTATTAATGTTATTACCATGATTTATGAAAATATTCTATAAGGGTATTCACATGATTGGACTGTGAAAAACAAGTTATAATTTATGATATATGGGGGACCAATGTAAATCTGAATTCCATACTTTCATACTATAGTTTTTTATTTCCACATTTCGGAATGGCTATATGATTAACCATTCATGAAACAATTAAATTAAACATTAGTTGATGTATTTATGTATTGAGTGTGTTTTGAAAAAATTGGAAAAATGGTTATTTAGTGAATAACATCATTTCAAGGATGAACATAATATTTATTTTGAAAATTATATTAGAGTGGTTTTAGAAAAACAAATCATGTATGTTTAGTTACAAAAAATCATGTCTGAAAACATTGTGTGTCCTAAACCCATGAATGAATGGTTATAAGGGTTTGAAACCTACCATTGTCTTGTGTGACATCTCAATTACTTTATAATTAATTTTGAGAAATAAATATTAATGTTAAATCAGTAGTGTTTCTTTTTACATTTACAAATTAATTAATATTGATTTTGTTGAGATAGATAATAAAGAATTTAATTCTTGAATGGGCTATAAGATCAGTTAAAAGTGTGTTTTAGTGCATTAGTCATCATAGATAATTAGTGTACATCCATTCCAGGGGGAAATGGATGTATTATAAATTGATCAAATCACAACTATTGAAATAAAAAAATTAAATAAATAAACAAAGAATTACTCAATGTTCGGAAAGTGATAAAAAATAATGCTGTCTTAATTCTTTAAATTTTTTTGAACTGGTGGCTTTTGAAATCATCACTGATTTATTACTTTGAGGCCCATAAAATTTCATAGACCATTTACTTGTTTGAGATACGTGACTAAAATCACATCCTAAAAATATTTTTGATTTTCCTCTGTGTCAAATGTTCACTCCCAATCTATGTTATTCTATATGGAAATCCAATTATATTTTACTTTTTGTAAGGTTTGAGCTTCTAAATTACCCTTTTATGGGAAGTGTTAGTATTCATTTTCATGATGTGTTATCGATAAAACAATCACTCATGTATTAAACCATTGATAACCCAATTTTAATTTTGAGGGTGAAATTCTTTTTTAAGGGGGGAGGGGTTGAATGCATCACCCCAATATTTTGTGAATTATTTCTAATTAATTTAACATTCTTATATTATTCATTATCTTGTAACACTGAAGATACTTAATTTTATATTAAAGCACTATGTTTCAAATCATTATATGAATCACCAAGTTAATCATGAACTACACATAATATAAACATTTTCCTGCTCTATACTGAACACCATGGTTAGCTTAGGTTATACGCAACAATGACATTCCTTAATGACTTGCATACCATGCATGGAAGATGTTTACTAATCAATAATATATTATAAAAATACAATTATTTTATATAATAAGATAAAACACTGAGATTAAATTATATTTTATGAATATTATTAACTAATTTATGAAAAAAAATTTATAAAATATAATATGAATACATATATATCTAAATAATTATAAATTAATATGAAAAATTGTTAAACATAAAAGGAAATATTATTATGGTCACAAAGAAGCGTTACCCTAATAAATTAAGTTTTCATTTATCTATTCCAAGTCTCTATTTCAAAATTTCCATTCACATGGAACTGACATGTGGTATTTTATATGCAACACTGACTTGGCATATGCTACATAAAACACTAACTTTCTGTACATTACACCCAACACCGACTTAACATAATATACCCACCACACTGAGTATATATCAAACATATTAATTTATATTATCATTTATAAGATATTATTATAACAAAATCATTAATCAATGTTATAGGAATATTAATAACCACTTTTCCTATATTTTATATAAATTATTTACATAAATCAAACATATTTGTAACAAAAGGTATGATTTTTGGTAATGTCCACTTTTTTATAATAATGTTTTCTCGAATAAAATGATTTTAAAAATAAAATTAAATTTAGATAAATTAAAATTTTAATTAGGTAAAATAAACAAAATTACTAAATTTATATTGTCGAAATTAACCTAGGGTTAATTTTTGGTATTTTTCAGAGAAACGTCATTTTTGGTGTATAGTGAAAAATTATACCTTTTAGTTATAAACAGATTTTCAATAAATTAATAATTATTAATAGACAATATTATAAATTTAATTTAAGCACACATTATATAAATAATAAATCTATTAATACAATCTAATTCATTGGAATCATTTTTAGTTTGATATTGAATATAAAGTCTTCTAAAAAAATTAGCATTTTTCTACAATTAAACCCATTTTTTCTTCCCATTATTATAATTATAATTCATCTTAATTATTTCACAACAATAATTTGAATTTTTAAAAAAACCAATATAAAACTTTTTCTTCATTATAATATCTAGATTCTAAAAATGCTATGTAAATTAATGAATGAAATGATTAGTAAAAGTGATTAAAGTTAATCACATAGATTAAGGAAAAATTAAGCTTAATTAGGGACTATTCATTACAATTAAGTGGTAAATGACTTATACACTGGTCCAACATCCATTTAGTTTCCCTAGTTTGAAAAAACCCTTCAATTATTGATTTAGGGTGTTTTGGTTTTACTTTTTTTAAAGAATGACATGTGTACACTTAAAATATTTTCTAAAATTCCATGTGAGTCATTTTCCTTCCATATAATATGCCACAACCACTCCCTCTACTTCAGACCTCTCAATCCTATTATGTTAATTCTATACCTTCCCAATACACTTCCCCAAAATCATCCCTTATAAAATTATTCCCTTGGGTAGAAGGTAATCTTTGGAAGCCTTTTGGTGAAATCAAAAATTAGTTACCCGATTAAGAGGTAACATCTTCTATCTAGTCCATTATTTTATATTCATTATCCATCCATCCAAATATAATTATTATTTGATTATATAACCACACCACTATCTTCAATACACTAGTATTTTGTTATGTAAATGGTTCTACCAACACTTACACATGCCTCTATCTAATGGGTAACGATCATATTGTTTCTGGGTACGATCAACAACTTCCTCACAAAACAATGATTGTTCATTTTTCCATAACCACCTTCCATAGTGGCAATTATGATGGTAAAGTGTATTATATTTTAAAAAATAAATATTTTTACCTTCCATTTGGTGTTAATATGATAATTTCATTTGAGAAATTGTGGACTACCACACTCTCAATGTGATATGATGTGTTCACACACCACATTGATTGTGTTAAGGATGGTTTTAGTGAATATTGATGATATATATAACATAATAAATCTAGTGTTATAATGATATATATATATATATGTATGTATGTATTTCTATTTATTTTTTTTTCCTTCTATAAACATTAAACTTAAACATAAATACAATTAATGTGTATATACGACATACCGTCTCCTTGAATTATGAATTCTGCTTCATAGTTTTATATTCTAGGGATTATAATAAAACAAATAAAATTTATATAAATGATATTTTTATCATGTTTTAAATTCTTTAAATCACTATATAATGCATAACTACTAAGACAAAACCAATTAATACACATGCGAACAATAACGGAAGAATTACCCAATGTGAAACCTTCGCATAGGATTGTTAACTAGCAGTAATTGAAGGTCATAATAAAAACATATAGGGTTTTAGATATAATATTATGGTTCTATAAAAACTTATTATAAATTTATATTTATTATACTGGTGGTTATAATTCGTACGATGAGAGTGAAGACTAAATGTATGAGGATTTCATCTCATTTTTATTCATGTAAGATACATGTTATGTTTGCCACCCTTTCCATTTTTTAGGAGTATGTACAACCCATTATTTTGTTATATATATCATATATATATATAGGAGTATTAATATATCCTTTTAATAAAAATTCATTCAGGGGGTTTATGTTTCAAATGATAACAATATGGTAGAATGGTTTTTTCTCAATTTGCATTCTTTGAGACTCAGGTTTCGTTATGCACCAAAACTCTTTTTCAATGCCTATATATATATATCCATTTAACATGTTACATTGGGAGTCTCCTTATTTTAATTATATTTTATGATTTTTATAATTTCATTTTCTTACATGGAGATTATGATCCCAAGATACCATGTTATAAGAGTTTCTGGATACAATCTCAGGGCTTTTTGAGACTTTTTATTATTATGCATCCATTGATGAATTATTATAGTCCATCTCTCTAAAAATTTAGGAATTTTATTATCCACTTTTTATTAGGGCTATATTCATGTAGTGGTACCATTAGTTACATATTTTTATGTGAAATTGTTATGAATTTGCTTTTATGAAATCCAAACTTTACCCTCAATTCGGTCAAAAATCTATGTTCTTTCAAAAACAAGTTTTCTAAAAAAAATCCCAAGAAATTTCTTCTAGTGTACAATGATCATTAAAATAAATTTTTACCCTTTTTTATTTTACCAATTTTTTAAAAGGAATATTATTCTTTCTTTTTAAATGATTCAATTTTCTATCCTTTTTACTGTATAAAAGGATTGTTCTTTTTACCTCCTATGACATGTACAAATTTATCATTCACCCATACTTTGAATATTTATATTAATTTTTAATGGTTATTTTTAAATGAAATTTTTTTTAAAAGATATTTTCTAGAAATAAGGTTTTCAAAATTATTTGAAACATTTTTTATAATTTTTCTAGGAAAATGGAATTTAAATTTGTTCAAGTTTCTTTTATAAATTTTCAAGGAAAATGGATTTCAATATGTTTTTAAGATTTAATTTTATGTTTTTGAATTATTTTGAAAGAGAACAGTTATCAAAACATTTTATAACACTATTTATGTTTTAAAAATTTATCTTAAAAGATGTTATTTTCAAAAAAAATCTATATTTTTGTATATTTTTTCCTAGTGCTATTAGAGAAAATGGTTTTTAAAAACATTTGAAGCTTATTCGATAAGATTTCAAGGAATATATTTTTCCAATTATAATAACTTTTTTAAAATGTTTAGGTGTCTTGTCAATGAAAATGGTTATCAAAAAGTTTTATGTATTAAAAATTCATCTTTAAACTAAAATGTGTATTTCCTCTAAGAAATGTTTTTGAAATTCATTTCATAATTATTTTCAATCTATCATGACATCTGTTGATGTTATTCATGCACTTATATGAAATAATATAATGGTTTCATTCATATCGTTTTTCTGAATGGATTATTCTTAATGCCTTGTTTTCTATAAAACTCATTTCTCTTTCACTGGTTTTATGTTTATGAAATCCATTTCTCATTCACAGGTTAAATTTTTATGAAATTAATTATTATTTCACGTGATATGATTTTGATGAAATGATTATGAAAATGTTATTTTTCCATAGGTTATGATATGATTACAAGTCTATTATTACCATCTAATTTCATGTCTTAAGATAAGATTTTTTATAATTTTTTGGAACATGTGTGTTAGAATTCACAATGGGACTGTTGGGGCCTATATCTCCCTCCAATGAATTGGGTACATATTTATATATCCTGATATATACTAAGATACTCATGGGAGTAAAACATGACAACTAAAATGGCCATGGGAGTGAACCATGACTACCCAGATGGTATGAGGAGAGAACTCATGCGATAAAGATGGTTATGGGAGTGAACTATGATAAACAAGATGGTATTAGTAGAGAACTCATGCTCCGAAGAAGGCCATTGGAGTGAGCCATGACAACCAATATTGAAGGGGTAGTGAACCCATACTTCAATTATTGTATTGGGATAAATTCCTTGGATACTCTGGAAATCATTATATATGCATACGTTTCGGCCATAATTCAATGTTTTTTCCTATGTATTTCTTTCATGGTTTATGTTATTTATTCCCATATGATTTATGTCTTGTGAATATCCAAGCTTTATTCCATGATTCATTTATATTATCTTTCACTTCAAGGGTATCATATTCTATTTTCATTATCATGTAATCAAACCCATATGCTCATAATTATGCATACATGTGTCCCATATTTACACTTACTGGTCATTTCTACTCGAAAAAATCTTATTTTTCTTTTCCCTAGGGTATGAATAATGGTTTTATGTGGGATTAAAAAAGGTGGAGATATTTATGGCTGATGTTGAATATCTTTCAGCATGATAAAATTTTTTTCCCATGATTCCAGATACATTAAAAAATAACATATTTTGGGCATGTAATTTTGTAATTTTTAAAATACCCACTTAAATTTATATAATATCCATGTATGGTATGCTTGGGCCACTATTACTACCAGAAAAGTTTCAATGGAAATCAAAATCTATATACCCAAACATATCATATCAGAAGCAATTACCAAATTTCATATGTCATTATCTATGGTAATTTTTACAACACCTATAAAAAATTTATGAAATTATTTTCTTTTATTTAGATTTATTTGATGGGATACTTCCCATTCCCGACTAGTTGGGTCTCTTATTTTCATGTTCTTATATAATACCTAATAATTGATAAACTCTATTTCTATGTTCCCTACACACTCAATGTATTTCTCATATATTTTAAATTCATTGGATGAAAAATTCCATTGATATCAAGGTTCAATCCTGAGTAAAACCAATAAATTTTACTATCATGATCACATATAATTTTTTCATTTAACATTCCAATCGACTGATGTTTGGTTCCAATGCGGTAATTTATTCTTTCTCCTTTTTCCTCAATTCTGTGAATTGTGTTTCATTATTAATTCAAAAAACCATTGTAAAATATTTATCAAAATAAATAAGCTTAAATTTATCCCATTCATAGATAAAAATATCTTTTATTTCTCTAATATTTTTATCTAATCCCCATCATTGATCGGATTCCTCTTTAAAATATTAAATATAAGAGTTAATGTTTGATACTCAAAACAACACAAGACTTAAAATATCACTTATGGAACATTAATCTCTCATTTATCTAACAATGTTTCTGAAGATCCATTGAATACTGGAGGTATTAGTCTCATAAAATACACTACTATCCTCAAGATACTCTGTTGTAGATACGAGTTCCCTCTTAAATGGATTACAGAACCATTTATGTCATGTATCAACCAATCCATCAGAAAAAAGTTGGTCAATTACAATTCCAAACACATTAGGATTTTTATTCCGAAGTATAATATCCACTTGTTTCCTTCCTACATCAGTATATATGTTTTCTCTACCGAAATCCATTAAGAATAGATATAATTTATACGAATCAACATGGTAATACAACAAAAAATACCATGATAATTATAAATTAATATTTCTTATTCTTATTTACATTAATTATCATAACCTCAAAAATTATGTACAAAATTCCTCTACTACCAAATATAAATAACAAGCCTTAATCATTTCATAATCTCTAGTATTTATATAAGAACTCAATTTCATTCATTCTTACCAATAATTATAATTTATATAATTAATGAATTTGGTTATCAATAATACATAACAACCCAAAATTTTAGAAAGTGTATAATTCTAATAAATATCAATGTTTCCCAAAATATAAAACTATAAATCTAAAAAAATATTTTCTTTTTATAAAAGATATTCAAGACTTCGAAATTTACTTCTTCTTTTTCCTTAACATTCCATAAAACCAATGAATTTTTTTAAAACATTAAATCTGAATTAAAATCTAAAAAGTGGCATAGAAAATTGAATAAGAAGTATTTTTGTCAAAACACTCATAAAAATCAGTTTTTAGAAAAATCATTTTCCATATAAAAAATGATTTCATACTATTGAAATCAACTTCTCCATACAAATACCATCAAAAACCATTTCTTAAAAATTATTTGTGAATAAATAAAACAGATAAGAGTTTTGTATAAATCATGAAAACATATGAAATAAAAATTCAAATATGAAACACATTTCACTCATAAGATGTATCATATATATACCTTTAAAAATATTCCCATTAAAACATTTCTGAAGTAATAATATTTTCCTAAAACCCCATATAATTAATATATAAATTATAAGGGTAAATTGAGGCATCATTTTCATATAACTCTTAAAATTTTAATAAAATTCATTATTATGAAAGGAATACCCTTCATAGTTGTAAATCTAAAAACGCTCGTGGTTAAAAATGGAATAACCTACATCTTAAATTACAATAATCTATTATGAGAAATCTAATCGGTTACACCACCCAATTACTAAATTAATTAGAGAGATATAAATGTATCACCCATACATAGTTGGTGAAAAAACCACCAATCATCATATATAATTCCCATTACCATTACTTAATCATAATAAGTCAAATATTTTATTATAAAAATATTTTTTTACCCATATGAAAGGATTTTTGGATATTGATATATCTCTTTCCTTTTTTAAATTGTTTTCTAAAATAAATGCACAATATAAAACTAAAAGATGGTTATTTATTTTAATAATAAATGGAAGCTTCTAATGGAATGAAAAATTCAAATAATTGGTATGGTACAGTAATATCTGTTTATATCAGACTATGTTAAAATAGAGCATTCATTTTTCATTTTGTAAATCGAATCAAAATATTTAGTATAAAATACATAAATAATTCCACTTAAAATAATTTAATGAATGAAAATAAAAACATAAAATTTATTTCATAATTTTTTTATGTCAATATAAATACATTTGTTAAATACATTTAAAAATAATTAGGTGGAATAAAAATAATAAGATTAAAAATGTGGTTATTAATGTAAAGGGACCATTTCTACTATTCTAACTCATCAAATTTGCAAATTATATACATGAATAATAATCTTATTCTATTCGTATACATCGTTAATGACCTTTTTTATTTTTTATTAGTTATTTTAACTTTATATATTTAATTACCTAAAAAATAAGTTTTCAAGAGATGTTTGGATAATATTTGACTCATATGCCAAAAATGACTAAGGTAGTTTGACTACTATCAAGGAGGCCATTATAATATTATCTATGGAATAATAATAATGATATAATTAACAGTTTTATATATCAATTTATCTTTTAAACCCTATAATTACATGTGGTTATGATAAATGAACTGTTTTATTATCATAGAGATGGTAGGTCGTACGTAATCATGACTAGCCCTTCTATTTTTTAACAATCCTATTATAAAGATGGTAATATTTATTATAAATTTCAATAATAATAATAATTATAATAATAATATAATAGCATTATATAAACATAAATTTATCATCTATTCGATGTGGTGATGAAGAAAATTTACATCGATTCACGGAGGTAGTAGTCCACACTTACACACAAATGACGTTATCATTTTTCAATGAATGGAAATGTTAGAAATTAGATGATATATTACATACCTATAATGATAAATATTTTATTAATATAAAATATATACATTAACTCAATCACTATATGTATCCTTGTGTGGCAGTCATGAAAAACAAATTAAAAATGTTTGCGACGTGGTAGTTCATTATACACACAAATGATGGTTTTGTATCACATTTGATAGAAGGTGGATATAAATATAGTTGAAAACATTAACATAAAAAATATAAATTTATGGTAAATTTATTTTCAGTATATAATATTGTTTTATGAATATTTTAAAGAGGTGGAAGATTAAATAATATTATGACATTCGGTAAAAAGCTAAACCACTTCTAAGGAAAATCTCCATTTGTTTACACTATTATCCTACTATGGTTGGTGATTGGAAAAAATCAATAACACTATAAATAGGGGAGGGACATTTATATGTTTTTTGGGTTGTTATAGGATGAACTAAAAGGCTTTTTATGTGTCAATGAAAGAGGTTCGGAGGTTCCATTTTATATGACAGGGGAGCAGAATTCATATAATTTATTAAATAAATTAATTAATATAAACAATTTAATAATAAAAAATGATTCCAAATATGATTAATTAAAACATAATACAAGGATGTGTTTAAATAATAACATCCAATAAATATCATACAAGTATATGTGACTTTTTTACACTTAATTTTTTTTTTCTATTAACCCTTTTTTAGACCTTTTAATGATTAACATGATCACAATGATTTCTAAAGGTTAGGAGTCATTGATGTCATTAGAAAAGTTAAATTGGTAGATAAATATACCATGTTTTATATATTAATCCATATAAAATTATATTGGATGACGATAAGATTTTTAGAAATAATAAATTATTTAATAAAATATTTTTTATTAAAAATTATCATTAATAGAATTTTTGGAAGTATTAATTTAATTTGAATTTGAAAAAACATTAATGTAATAAAATTAAAATATAATAATCTCTCAAATCTATAATATTTTTATTTTTCTTCAAAAATACCAAGAAAATAAATCATTCTAATCATATTACTTTTAATATTTCTTAATTCATTGATTTTATTTTTTCTGTTAATTTTGCAAATATTATGTCATCATTGTGTGAGAATTTATTTTGATTATTTAATCACTAGAAGTTAAAAATATATTACCATGATGCAAAGATCATTTATCATTCAAATAAAAAATTTATAACTGAACATAGCCATTTTTTTCACTATGAAATAACATTTAGAGTTAATAAAATAAAGAGAATGAATTTTTTTTACATTAATTTATATTAAATAATAAAAAAGTAAATATTTAAAGCTAAATAAAAAAATTTAAACAAATTTATATTGGAATTATTATTAATAAAAATAATAATCAAAAAAATATTCAAGTTTTTGAATGAATTGCAATCCTTATCACATTACTTTCAACACAGATTTACCAAATTTACCATTACCATGCTAACAAATATTTACTATAGTTACTATGAAAATTGACCAAAAATAAAAGGAACATATTAAATGACTATTCTAATGATTATAATATATGGATTCCATTTTTAGGACTCTATTGATTTAAGTGACACAATTTAGTTTATTATTGTTTCAAAACAATATGACAAAAACAGTTTTCTATGAAAATTCATTTTTAAGTAGAACAATGTTATAGTACAAAATTCAATTATGAAATTATATTATTATATTGTAATTATATATTATAATATAAAAATAATTTCAAAATTTTAAAACTGAACTGAAATTTATTATTAATTAATTAACAATATAAAATAAAAAATAGTTCTCAATTTTTATTTTTCATCATTAATTAAAAAATCAATATTTTACGAAAAATAAAAAACAATCACCATAACATAGAATTTAAATAATTACTTCAAAAATGAAATTCAATTTTATCAAATTAAAATTAATAAATTTTGAAATCATGTCTCCAATAAATACATTTAAAGATTGAAAACTAAATATTGACAGAAATAAAACGTTTTCATTTTTGGATTGAAAAATAATTTAATATTCATTTTATAATTATAAATTTATAAAATATAACAAATTAATATTAATAAGATATGAATATTATTCATCTTTACCATTCTGTTGTTGTTACCTAGATAAGGGTGACTTGCTAGGATACGAGATTTTAGGTCTCCCATGATCTGACTCTAGGTAAATGTGACTAACAACTGATAAAGTCACGTTGTACTACTTATATTATATATACTAGGGAATTTAGATACATAATTATTTATTTTGATTTATTTTGAATGGGATGAACTTCCGAACTAAATTAATTTGATTACAACTTGATGAATGGGATATATGTTATTGGCCTTTGAGATTTTTTTCTAGTGATATATATTATAGATTCATGATTAGTATGATTGGGAAAACATATCCCACAATGATTATTTATCATCAAGACATGTTTTATAACCATGATATTTATTTTGGAAAACCCCAATAAAATAATTAATTTGTCTAGTAAAATGGTTCCTTGGATTTTTATGCTTATGGTTTTTTCATTCAATGAGTAACCTTGCTAAATTTGTGTGAGAAATTTTATATTTACAATAAAACATGTTGTAACCAACTTGTTTGAAGTATAATTAATTGTTTTTCATTTCTATATTTAAAAATAATTGATGATGTTCACTTAACCTTCTTATTGAGTGGTGTGTGTACTTGAAATATATTTAAACTATATATGTTTTATGTTTTATTTTGGAATGATTTGATTAAAATTTCAAACATTTATCATAAATTTTACATGTTCTCAATAGGGAGGTTTTGATTCAAATTTAATTCATTTATTAAAAACATATTTTTAATTATTTTAATGTTTTTACTATTTATATGACTATTAAATTGTTTACAAACATGACTTTCATGATGCAGTTTTCATGAAAATGTTTGATTGGGCATGCCATGTGGGTAAATATGTGGAAATAAATTTTTTCCAATTAATGATATTATTATGGATTATTCATAAAATTTGTGTGTATTGGTGAGTTTAAAAAAATTTGTGTGTTACATGATAACCTTCTTATGAATGTGTCATTTATCTATTGAAGATAACATTTTTTATTTAGATTACTGGGGTAATGGCATATTGGAAACATGCCACTATGATATCTGGATTAAGAAAGAATAGGAGATAGAGACTTGGGATGGAACCATGATGGGATTTCAGCATCAGTGAGTGAAAATGTTTTTTGAAGAATATTGAAGCCTCAATTTCAAGGATTGGTTAGAAACATTATATGCTACCTATGGTAATGTGACAATATAAATCTAATTTTGGGTTGATTCAGTACACAAATTACATTGGAAAGAATCCCAAAGTTGTTTTACAATAATAATTATGATTTGAGAAAGGTTAATTGGTAAGGTTTATTTGGGTTATTAAATAGGATATTCCTACCCAACATGTTGTGGTTTGACCATTTGAGGGAGTTCACAGAGATCTATTTTGGGCTGACAGTGTTTGTAATCTTTGGTTTATATTCCCCAATTTGATATCCTAGATTACAAACCTCATAGCTGATAAGGATTTTTTATGTGACTATTTTTATATTACTTATGTTAATAGGTATAAATAATGGTGTTTAATAAGGTGTTACAAACCCATATATAAGTGGTGAATCCTAAAGAAGTGATTGAGGAGTCTAGTTTTTGATGAAGCAATGGTTAAGGATGTAACATCAGGTAGTGTGTCCTGATAGGTGTAAAATCCAAGGGTGAGTTGACCATCCAATTTCAGTGTATGGCTACAAGGATGAGGTTTGAGTGGATTAATTTTTCCCATTTCTAGGTATTTAATCAATTTTATTGTAATTTTAGTGGTAAACATTAGTAATTATTCTCCAAAACCCATGGAGTTCCTTGATTTTGGTGAATCTCCTAGTTACATTACCCTATATTGTATTCATCATACATTTGTATATAGTTAGGTTAATATTAGTATGGTTTGACCGACATAGGATTAGTATTTTTTTATTTAACTATAATCTATTAAAGGTCAATTTCATACATTAAACAATCGTTGGAATTTTTATTTTTTGTTTTTTTATGTAGTTATTTGACTCTAGTTATAGTAAAAAATAATTCAAAATTTCAATTAGATTTACATGGATAATTTTCTTGTTTAAAATAATTATGATTTACAAAAAATTCATGGTATTTGAATGAATTAATTCATGAACATGATTTAATGATATTTTGGTGATATGAAAAGGATAAATGGGTAGTATGAAGTGAATTGATGTTTGATGAATCACTATCCTATTTTGGGTATTTCTTTCATACTGTCATATAATAATTTTCATTACTATATATAATTTGATTAAATGGTCATTATCATAGAGACTATGGTTGCGGTGATTCACTTCATAGGAAGGGTGATGTTATAGTATTTCATTCTATATGGTAAGGATTCGATATTTCTATTTCATGGATTGGGTTGCTATTTATATGGTGGGGTAATCCCAAATTAATAGATTCCATTCAAATTATTCTAGTCTTGGAAGTGGTGTTCCCATTTTGGTTCTTATCACCTATCAAATTTCATAACCCCTAGAGATCGATGGTGGAGTCCTTGTGTTATTTAGGGTTATCCCCTATCTTGGTTGATAAAGTATTTTTAAATGGATTAAGATTCATCCCCAATTCATATGACATTTTTTAGTTGTTAGAGCTTGATGGCACGGTGTCAAATCATTTGGTTCACCCAACATGTTTGGACTAGATATATGACATGTTACATGATTCATAGATATGTTGGCTTCTTCCAAATGACCCTTATATAATTGACTTGATTGTGTTTGGTATCAAGAGTGATGCTACAATTGTGGAGTAGCCATTTGAGATATGGGATGAGTTAGTGAATTCACTATGTAGATTAATTAACTCCTTCGTTTAGGTACTAGGGATTTATAGTGACCTATAGTATGGTTCTTGGGATCATGGGTTGCAGATGTTTGCCTTGATATTTAATACATTATGAATTTTTTTTTCAAAATTTCTTTTTTTTAATGATGTATTCCATAAAAAATGTGGGATTATGATATATTATTTTCCATTCTTTGTTGTATTATTTGTAACACCCCATAACATTATGATACATTTTTTATAAAAAAACATTAATCTCTTTGATTTTTTGTTGTAAACACAACCCCAAGTCTAAATGAAACATAATAAAGTAAAACATTATGACATAGCAATTAAATTTATATATATGAATAAAAGTAACTATGTTTTTAAATTTATATGGTGTACAAATATATAAAATAAATTCATTGTTATAAATTTATTAGAAATAAAAATAAAAACCATTTGAAAGTGAAAGTTATTTTTTACTGAAATACATTTTTTATGCATGTAATGTGTATTTTATAAATAATTAAAATTACTAAATATTTTTCAATTAATTGGTATAAATTTTTAAATTATATATTCAATCAATTTTTTGAAATTAATATAATATTTTTTTAGTAATGCGAAAAAAAAAATCTATTTTTATTTAGAAAAAAATATTTTTCAAAAAAATCATTTTACATCATTTTTTCACCCATATTTAATGATTTCATTATGAATCATGTATGTTTAATTATATAAAATGGATTCCACATTTGTAATTAATAGGTTATAATTAGGTTAATAGGCCCATTTTATAGTTGGTAAATATGGCTACTGTTCTTAGTAAAATTTATCATCTAGGAAAAGGGTAAACCAGGTAAAATAAAGTTAAAACTAATTTTTACAATCACCATTTTTAAAATTAATTCCTATAATATGATGTTAATTTCACCATTATCACCCTATTCTAATAATTAAATAGTTTTAGGGAAACATTTACCTGGAAATTACCTATAAAATATTTAAAATAATGAATAATACAATATGTAACTATTACATAAAATTAACTATTATGTGTCCACATAGGATAAAAATCATGTTATGAAAAAAATATATAAATACATATTTTTATCATAAAGAAATAATTTTTTTGGTGAAAATTTATTTCTAATTTTAATTAATTAAATAATAATGTTAAATTATTGTACAACCCTAATACCGTATTTAATCAATTAATAGGAAAATTAAATAAATGTTATTAAAATAATAAATTTAATACAATTTCCTTGGATTATAGTTTTATATTAATTTTATAGATTAATTTTAAATAATATTTTTTATTATTGTATTATATTTTAATTACATCATTTTCATTACGTCTTTTTGGCCAAATTAAATGAATACTCTCATTATTGTCATTAATAAAAAATTATCCAAATAATATTTATTTACATTGTCTAAAAATCATTAAATTAAATAAAGTTGATAATATATTCACTTAAATCTCCCCCCTTTTCCATTTATGTTTCAATAGTCGGAATATATGTATAAATATAACCCTTTAAGAGTGACAAATTTTTTGCTACAACAGTTGTTAACATTCGAAAACTAGGGGCTCAAACCAGACGTTAAGGTCTAAAACACCACTAAAACATATAAAATTTCTAATGTTTGATTTTATTTCAACATGTAATTTTATATCTCAAAATTTATTTCCATTGGGAGTAATTTTGTAAAAATAATGACTTTACTACATTTTAATATTTTATGAAAATCCAAAAGTTTTAATCCCCACCCATATAATATCAAACCTCCACTTTCACATATTCACACCACATTAAGCCATATATCACAACCAATAAATGAAATTTTATCTTAAAACATTCCCTAGATACACTCTAGAGGTTTTTTCCTCCAAAAATACCTATCCTTGGTCCCTTAATATGACATCTAAATTATATCCTTCAAACTAGAGGCAGTCACCTTCGTCAGTCACTTTCTTTTTTACATATTCCTTTAGATTATATAAATATATTTCATTTATAATGATATAAATAATTAATTATCCTAAATATATTTATATGATATTATGATTATGAAACCACAATTATCAACACATTTCCCATAAAATACATTGTTAATGTATCACATTTGTGTATCTATGACTAATCATCTCTACATAGTGATATAATTCTCTTTTAATATCCATATTTTATGGATGGGTGTTATGATAAAATTAATATTCAAATATGATATTTATTAACTATTTATTATTCTACAATTATAATCTCATTTATACCTACCTACCGTCCAATCCATTAGAATTTGATAATATCCCTTGTGTCTACATATGGACTGCCAACTCCATGAAAAGATTATATTTTTTAAAATTTATATGTTAAATAAATTGTAAAAAGATAATATTTAAGTAATATTTTTGATATATATAATATAAAAACTATTCTAGTAATATTTATTATTATTTTCCTTTTATTCATCAAAAAAGGAAAACAATGATCATTCTTATATATAGCCTCCCATCTCTTTGAATGGTGTAATTATTTTTCCGTGAATATAAATTTTTTTAATGAATAAATATTTATATAATTATTAATAAAAATTCTATATAAATGTTATATTTATTAGTAGAACATAGTAATTATATAATTATTGAAACCATCGAACCAAAATAAACATGAAAAATGAAGTTGTTGTCATCTAGAATACAGAATTATTAAATACTTATTAATAAATTGGTGATAGAAATTAAAAGTAAATAATATATGGTATCAAATTTATATTTCTGTTCACTGATTATATTTATAATTTATCTATGCATGTTGCAATGGACTGACATGTCCAAATAAAATCAGATCTTTGGTTAGGGTTTATTTTACATTCACATCATTATTTCTTATTTTTTATATTTACATCTCCAATGGTGGAATTGTTTGATATTTATATAATAATACAAATATATATTATTCCACTATTTTTATTAGTGAATACTTCATGCAATTTTACAATTTTCCTCTATCTCTTACTTGAATTTATAAAAGTAATTATTTTAAGAAAGGCTAACTTTATTCTTCACATCGGTTGAAAATAAATTTTCATATATATTCACGTTTTATAAAAAATACATTCAGGAATATTTTCAACATTATCTAAAAAAAATTTAAAGACATTTTACCCATGTTTTACAATTTTAATTTTTTAAAGGAATATTATTTTTTCCAATGAAGAACATTTTGACTTATTTCAATAGTGTAATAATAATTATTTATTAACATATATTTCAAGTATGGAATTACACACCATAATAGACACTAATATCATATAATGTTCCGTTAAAAGGTACCATGATTATTTTTAATTAAAATAGTTTTCCAAATATTCATCAATGTTTTAGTTTTTCAAAATAATTTTCAATTTGAATAGGGTGTTTTTATCCTGAATTATTGTAGTTATATTTTTATTGTATTTTTATTTATAAATAACTAAAACCCTTATTTTACATATGCTCTACTTTGGATATGATGAAATTATATCAACCTTACTATTATTTTTTATTGTTTATGATCATTTATAATGGGAATATACGAATTTTATTCCATTCTACATATTTCCCTAAATTGTCTATGATCATATTTATTGATTGGGCAAGGAATTGATATTTCATATGAAATTTTCCCAATATTAATGTTTACATTGATTATGTTTCACCCCTTTTATATGATGAATCCTTTGGACATAGTATGATACTGGTGAGTCCTGATATATCCACTCGGTGAATATATTGGCCTCATGGGGAAAAATAGATTGGTTATTTGGATGTGTTCATGCCAATTTAATTAATATGCCTTAGAAATAAGCTATTGGGGTATATTTATGACATATGACATTATGCATTATGGCATTTTCATATTAGTAATTAATGTAAATGTGACAATATTATTCATTTTGATATATGTGGATAAGTTTCATTCTACTGTGATTATTTATATGAAATTATTTTATAATTATTTATTCATTCCTTATTATTAAACATGATTAAGTACTTTTATAAAATGTAATTTGTTTTTAGAAAATTTTTTTCATATAGATTATGAAATATTGATTCCGGATAGCTTCCAATATACATATTCCCTTACATCGTATCAAAGATAACCCTTATCGTATGGTTCCTTTCCCCATAATTCATTGAAGGATACTTTTATTAATATTAAGGGATATACTAAACATTATAGTGTTTTTCTATAATTAAATACTATGTTCTATTTTATGCTTTCAAAGGTAATGAAAAAATTAAATTATATGTCTAATTTTACAAAAATAATAATTATTGCCTCCTTTAGTAAGTGATGACTTGTATCTTCATCCAATGTAATAATGTAACAAATAAATTTTGTATACTAATGTTTAATTATTTATTGTTGGTATCAATGAATTTTTATGAGAATCCTGGGGAACTATATTTAGTAAAATATTGATTTTTAAAAATAAACCCATGAAATAACTTAAAAATATTCCCAATGATGTAATGATTATCATTTATAGATTATATATACCAAAATATTCAATTTATATTATGTGTTTGACAATGATATTTTATGATTCATAATGTTATGATATAATCTAGTATATGAAATTGTTCATGAATTAAGCATAGTGGAAGGAATAGAAACATTATGAATACATGTAAACCTTTTAGGGATTGGCCTTCAAGGTAATATAATTATGATGGATATAAATATTTACTTCTATTTTGGGATATATGACTCATGTTATAAAAAATAACCTAGAACATATGGTTCAACTCTCACATCCATAATGTTGGGTAAAACATTTAACCACATCATGGAATAGAAAGCGACATCATTTAGTGGAACTAAAAATACATTTTAATTTGAGAATTGGATGAGTTTAATTGAGAATATATTTATTTATTTTGTAATTAATGAAAGGGATAAGGTTTCTGTGGTACTTCATTATATCTCAACAGATGTGGAGCAGCGTTGTTCCTTTATTCAAAACTCTATACATAGAGAATAAATTAAAAACATGCAGTGTAATGATTTAATGGTACTCAAATTACGAAAAACTAAAATATCCTCTTATGAAATGAGATGATATAGTGATATATTCTTCTGTATAAGATAAAATAAATATTAAAATGTCACTACATATGAAGTAAATTTTACACCGATAGAAGGAAATATTGCAGACTATGTTTCGAATATAAAGATCAAAATTAACTATTTCTTTCATATGATTAATCGAACCCTTAAAATGAAACAATTATCAAAAACATTCTCATCATGTGAGGATATAGTTCCATGTGTCATCATGATAGATAAATAATTTTCCATGTATTTTTAATTCAAAAGAAATAAAGATAATAAGATGGATGCAAAAAACATTCTAACTGAAAATATAATTGAATGGAAGAAGGTAATGGTGGAATTTATATCTTTTGATAAATGTCTAAAGAAACTCTATGTAACATGATTTCTAGGAATCATTGTTTTCTAAAAGATTAGATAGAGATGCCCCTAGTCTCGTGATTTTATGTGGGTGAGGTATGCATCAAAAGTGTATTTCTTCAATGATAAGGTGATGGGGTACAATAAAATTTATTGTTTGAGGGATCAAGGGAACTATCCCCAAAAATTTACAAGGGATAATTTTCAGTGTTATAAAATCACAAAAACAATTTTAGAAGTTCAAAAAGATGTGGTTAGATGTACGTTAATCATATTTTCAAATTTAGTTAATTCCTTTTTTGATTCTGGAACACTGTAATATTTTTTTTCATTATGGTTCCCCAAAAAAAATAGATATTTAACTATAAATATAAGAAGTGAGTTATGGATAAAAACTCATATTTGATGTCTCACCATAATATAGATGTCTCAATTAATTCCCATTAAGACACAATTGTTCCCTATTTTAGGACATCCTTATTATACCTATGGTTGTTTTTTATAGTATTTGGTATTTATGTTCTTTAAAATTATTATTAAAAACATGGTTACAGAAGATAAAAATCATGATTCATGTTTACAAAGTGGAATTCCTTATATTTATAGGGGATTATTATCCATCTATGTCATGTCTAGATCCACACCCTGTAGCTCTGGTAAATTAGCTTCTTGGGGAAGAAGTAAAGACACAATATGCGGATAGAATGAGTAATGTTCAAATTGAGTATGTACCTGTTGTGTAGAAATACATTAATATATTTACTATGGAATTATCTAGAAATCCACTAGAGAATGTTGATAACATTCACATTTATTTAATCCTTGATTCAAGACAAATATTAAATATTCTATATATAATTCCACTATCTAACTACTTGGATATAAGAATCACCTATAGGAGTTGTGTAGTAATGGATTTCAACGCCCTAGTGTTTTCCCATATGGAGGCCTTGTTCTTTACATCAAGAATAATTTTGGACCTATGTCTTTTTTCATTGATTAAATATAAATAATTTCTATTATTTTTAAAGAACAAGTTTCATCTACCTCACATTGATAAATTACTTGACCAACTTCAAGGATCTCAATATATCTCAAATATTGAACATCATTCTAGGAATCATCATTAATGAGTAAATTAGGAATATATATCAAGGACAACATTTTTTAAATGGTATAGAAATTATCAGTTCTAGGTAATTCCCTTTGGATATACTATTTCTCCCTTTATTTTCATGGATCTAATGAATAGAGTATTCGATGGATATCTTGATAAATGTTTTTTGGTATTTATTAATGATTTCTTGGTGAAAACTAAAATCTATGAGGACCATGATATTCCATTTAGGATCATTATAGAAACTCTTAAAATAAAATAGCTATACTGTAATTTTGAAAATTGAGAATTCTTGATTTAGAAAATTATATTTAATGGCCATATAAATACAAAAAATATGATGATTAGAAGGGGTTATTGTTTTCATTTAGAAGGGGTTTTATCTTCTCTAAATTCTTTTGATGCGGTCACACATAAATATCGAAAAAGTGACCACCTAATATGATTAGAGGCAGTGTTTCAGAATATATGTTAAAGTAGGTGTCTTTTTAGAAATGGATAAATTAGAAGGGGTTTTAAAATCATATAATTTCTCTATAAATTCACCAAAATATTATAATTTTGGGGTGTTTTTAAATGAATATAATTATGAGCTTATATTAGAGGTGGTTTGATCTTCCCTTAATTCACATTCAATCCTCATGATTAGGGGCATTTATAATCGAACCTAATGCCCCCCTCTTTTTATTAATTGTTTCATGTTGTACACCATATACACATCCCCAACATGCCCAATGACACCACAAGAACCCCATGATACCCCCATATGTTCAAGAAACACCAAGACACCCCATTCAGTGCCACAAACACCACCTGAATAGACCCACATGCATGCGCCCCCAGTATCCTCACCAAGGATACCAACATGATGACCCCAAAACACCCAATGACACACCCACTACACCCCCTGACAACACCCTTCCCCCAATCCCGCGGAACAACCCACCACACCACCCAAACAGACCCCCCAGGCATGCCCCCAATATAGTGGGGGAAACACACACCAAGGAAAACAAAACAATACCCACCCCAGGGATCCCTCCCTTGTCCATGGAACAATCTCGTAAACAACGGAGGCCCCAAGCATTCACTCTCGCGTTCCTCTTCCCTAGTCCCATTGACAAATGATTTCCTACTGGAATCAAACCGAAGAACTATAGAAACAATGCCTTCCACCCTTACCACTACACCGAACATGATTTCATTAATATATTAGAATGAAATATATTTGATTACATTCACAGATATAATATGTTATATACATATTTTTTATATAGAAATATAAATAATATAACATATTTTTGCATATATAATATATTTCACTATAATATAATATATATTTGTGTATAATATTTATATAAAATATATATTTTCATATAATTATAATATATTTTTTTATAATATATATATATAAATATTATTTTTGTATAAATACAAATTTATACATATATTTATAAATACACTTATATTTATGTGTGTGTATCTGTATTTTTGTATTTACATAATATTTATAGAAATAATATAATTATAATATATATTATAAATATATTATATCAAATAAATTTATATTAAATATTAATTATTGTAACTATATACATTTATATTACATCATTTACACACATATTTATACACACAATTAAATACATCCATATAATTGGAAATAAATAATATAATTATATAATATATATATATACTAAATTAATTTATAATTAATATTTTATACTACAACATAGATAAATTAATTATAATATATGTACAAATTTATTTATGATATAATATTTATATTTATATTTATATTTATAATATTAATAAATAATATATTTATATTTAATTTTATTTATATTTTTATTCCTCTCAAAATTATAAATATTTGTATATAAAATATAGGATAAATGAATTTATACATAAGTATACAATACAAATGTGTTTCTATATGTGTGTGTGTAACTATAATATTATTAACTATGATTTTTATTATTATTACATTTATTTTATCAACAATAAAAATGATATGTTTGTTTTATAATTTATATATATTATGATTTATATTATATATAAATTATATTAAATACATTTATATTATATATTTATGTTTATGATGATATATATTTAAATTATAAGATATTTATATAAACAAAAAAATAGTAATTGCATTTGTATATTTGGGAATATATAATATAATAAAATGATATATGTATACTATATAAATATATTTTTATAATGATATACTACAATATATATAAAATAATTATATACTATATATAAATTTATATATAGTTAAATATTTATCATATAATATGTGTTATATATGTTATATAATTATATAAAATATATATGAATATTTATATTTCATTTTGTCAAAATTATATATATTTTTATAAATAATATAATAAAAATATATTTACACAAAAAATATACAACATAAATGTACATAATGTAAAATAGGTATTATACAAATTAAAATATAAATATATAGTATTTATAAAACAAGATATAAATTTCATAAATTTGAATAAATATATTTACAATTACATTTATATCATTATTAACCATATTTATATATGCTTACATTTTTTTATATGTATATGTCATTTTTTAATTTACATATATAATGTCAATATATTTGTTTGTTTTTATAATTATTTAAAATACATTTATCTAATGTTTAATTTTAGATAAACAGACACAAACTCATGCACAGGTACACATATATATTTAGAGAATTTTAATTTATATGAGATTTGTTTTTAAAAATAAATAAAAATTTAGAGGTGGATTGAAACCCCCTCTAATCAATGGGATTTTCCAAATTTCATAACCACCATCAAATTTTTTTAATTAGAGGCAGCTCACAACATCCATAATTTTTAAATTAGATGGGATTTAAACCCCCCCCCCCTAATTCCTTAAATTATAAGGGGCTCAAAACCTCTTCTAATTTTAAAAATATAATGGGTTCAAAACCCCTCTAATATATCGAATTAGTGGTGTTTTATAAACACATTATTATATTTTAAATTAGAGGGAGTTATAAATCGAAACTATTTCTATTTAAAAAAATCAATTTTATGTATATATATAAAACAATGTTATATATATATCTCTCCTCTACAATCCAACTGAATATATAGAACCACTAACTATTAAATTAGAAGTGGTTTTAACATAAATACCTCTAAAATATAATCAATTACTAAAAAAGGGAATGAAATTCATGGGGGACATCTATAGCCCCATCTAAAAGAAATATAGAGGGGGATGTGCATAACCCCTTATAAAGAACCACAACTAGTTTGTTCTTTTTTGTGGGGTATTGTCTCCACTGATGTAATCTCAATTAATCCTATATGGAACAAGGTAGTCCAAGAATTTCCTACACCAAAAAACATATAAAAGTTATGTATTTTCAATGATTCAATGGGTAATTATCAGTTATTTTTTCAAAAAAATCAAATTTGATAAACCATTAACCCATAGAACAAGTAAAAGTGTTAGTTTCATAAGGTAAAATTAATGTGATTAATGTTTTGAAAAATATAAGAGGATATTGGTGATTTGTCTAATTTTTACTCTTACATCGGTAAATGTTGGATTTTTTATAAATACAGATTCTACAGAAAAAATACATGGCTTTGATCTCATATAAAATGATAATTTTATTTTATATGCATCTAGATATTTAATGATTTGTGAAAAAATATATCCAACTTAAGATCTTGAGTTTACAACTGTAGTATTTTATTCTATGATATGGATAAATTATCTTAATGGAGAAATGTGTGAGATATATACACATAAAAATATCATCAAATGCATGTTTTCATAGAAAGAGCTCAATATTAGAAAATTTTGAGGTATCCAACTACTAATGGACAATTATTTCTATGTAAATTAACACATGGAGAAGAAAAAAAGGTAGTGGATGAATTAAAATGGAAAGACCTTGGAATTGTGAAAAAAAAGAATATAGAAATGGGTCTTATGTTCACTGATTTAGTAAAGATGCATCCTACAATTGGTAAAGAAGTAATAAACATCATTCCTATTTCTAATAATATTCTAACCATATTTATAAAATAATAAAAAAGGATCTTTATCCGTTGATGAGAATCCATAAAATAAAATTGATGATGTGAATTAATTGAAATTAGAATACTTCATATATGTTGATTGATATTTGAAATTTTATAATAGAGTAGGTTCTTCTCCTATAACTAAAAAAAATTAATTTTGGATGATTATCAGATCTCTAATTATTGTACACACCTTGGTAACTCCATGAAGTATATAGATGTAAAGGAATACTATTTATGGGATATTTTGAAGTAGGATACTGCATATTATGTTTTCAGATGTTTTTGTTTTCAATATGTAAAGTCTCGTAGTTATCATCCTAGATGATTCAGAAAATATATAATTATACCCTTTTAAAAATATGACAAGATGACAATGGACTTTTTTCTTGGATTACGATACTCTTAGAAAGATTGAATCAATTTGTTTTATTAATGATCATCTCACAAAATATGCACATTTTTGCAGTATAAGAGAATATTTACCATTTATTATCATTGAATAGATTTATATTAATGAAATTTTAAGACTTATTGTTACATGTCATTCATTTATTTCATCTCATGCTATTATATGTAACTAAAAATTCTAGAAAATTATTTAGAAGGATGTTGAAACTGATTTTTATTTAAGAACTACTTATCACAAAAAAATATATAATCTAAAATGACTATTGCAATGTTATATTACATATTGTGTTTGTCCTCAAAAAAATTCCATGGTATGTGGGGAATGTTCTTACCTTTCGTATAATTCACCTATAAATATTTCCCACATTAATGTATTCAAATTGTTATGTATAAATCAATATAATTAAAATTATATGATAGTACAACATGTTGGGATGATGTTGGTGAAGGAAATATTGTGAACAGTAAATATGTGGAGGAGAAAATTGTAAGGATAAAGACCATTCAATCCCATATCAAAGAAGCTTTATGAAGGACAAATTGATTTCTAGATAATGAGGGTGGGGATTTGGAATTTCATGTGGGAGATCATGTATTCTTATATGTATCCCATAAAAGGGTATTACAAAATTCTACTAGCTGGTAAAATTGATCCCTAGGTACGTAGTACCTTTTCTAATCCTAGAAATAATTAGATTTGTGTCTTGTGATTTTTAAATTCCACCAAGTCCTTGTAAGGTACCTGATGTGTTCCATATATCATTATTATGGATGTATGTTATATACTGAATAAATTTTCTCACATTCGTTGAAATATAATTGGGAAATGGTCTATCTTACTATATTGATCTTATCCTCATTTTAAACAATATAGAATAATGTTTTAGGATTTATACTAATTTTTTAGAAATGTTAATTTGGAGGAGTCAAATGACAGAAGAGAATATGTGGGTTTTTGAATACATTGTGATAAATAAAGTCCAAAAATATTTCACTAGTTGTCATTAAGGAAATTTTCAGTGTGAACTTTCTTTAATGTAGGTATAATGTAACACCCTCAGACATTATGATATATTAGTTTTTTTAATCAATTCGATAGTTTTCAGTACACACAACCACATATCTAAATGAACCATAATATAGTATATTATTAAAAGAATGACCTTAAATTGGTGTGTGTGAATAGGTATAACTAAATATTGAAAATTTTATTTTTTACGCATCTATAAAATAAATAATTTTTTATCAAACTTAAAGAAAAAAAGAGTCATTTAAATGTGAAGGAATTGATTTTCTCAATAAACAATTTTAATAAATAAAGTGCATTTTTTTAAAAATTTAAATTACTTATTTTTTTCAAAACCGTTTAAAGAAATTTATATATTATATATTAAATAAATAATTCACATTCACCTAATATTTATAGTCATGGTATAATAAAAATTCTATTTTACGCTTAAAGGTATATTTTTCAAAAAAATATTTTTTCAACCCGTATAGAATTATTATTATAAAATTAATTTTTTATAATTATTTCAAATTAATTAGATAAATCAATTCCGTATTTAATATTAGGAGCGTAAAAACCACTAAATTGGTCCGTCTTATTTTTTTCAATATGAATAGTGATGTTAGTAAAAAATTAACCTCAATAAGGGTATATTGGGTTAAATGAGGATAATAATTAATGTTAGGGTATCCATTTATAATAATGATTATTATTCGACTAATTTAATTATACTCTTATCACCATAGGGTTTATGTTTAATATGGTAAGGGATACTTTTAATGAAAATTTAACTTTATAATATTTAATGAATAGAAAAATAAAAATGTCAATCTCAATCATTTAAATATATCTTATATTCCCACATATGGTAAAATAATGTAATAAATGAATATAAATGTCTATTTTAATTATAATGAAATTATTTCCATGATGGAAATATATTTATTATTTGATGAAGTTAGATAATTACCAAAAATTCTTTCACAACACTAAGAAAATATTTATTCAACAAATAGAAAATTAAAATTAATGACTTTAATATTATAAAAAATTATATAAATTTATTGATTTATAGATTTACCTGATTTTTATTGATGAATATGAAATATTACTATTGTTTTATGTGATTATATTCTAATTTAAACATTTTAATTTTGTATTTTTTGTCATATTAAATGAATATTCTAAAAACCAAATTAATGATAAATATAAAAAATAATATTTTTAATTTATTTAAAAATAATATATATAATGAAGGAGGATAGTGCGAGGATTTTTGATTGAAAAAGACATCTTTTATCCATTTTTATGTGAATAGTTACTAATATGTAAAATTATAAGCCTTAAATAGTTATAAATACGTTATCATAGTAAATGTTAATATAGGTTATCTAAGGGGTTACACCAAATGATAATGTTTAAAAACCCAAAAAACCCCTCCTAATTTAATTAGATGAATGGATTTCAAACCCTTAATACATCATATTACAATACCTATCATTTATTTATTCATTTTTTATTAATAATTACTTTATTATAAATCAAAATTTTATGAAATTCTAAAATATCATCTTCCATCACTTATAAAATGGAACCTATCTTTTCATGTCTACAAAACTTTGAACCATCTGTATCAACCGACCCCTATGAATTTCTCTCCCCAAATCAATTATCCACATTCTAGTTTTTTTCATTCTTAATAGACCTAACTTAGGTTCTCTAAGAGAAGATCTAATGGAATTCTTTAAAATAATAGGTAATCTCCTTAATTGATCAAATTCTTCTTAATTCTTCTATTACCTCAAATTTTTCTATTTTATTTATAATTAAATAATATATTACTTATAATAAATTTTCAGAAATTTAGTTTAAATAATTAAATATCCATTATCCATAAATCATTCCCAAACATATAATGCGAAAGTATTCCTCATGCATATTTATATCTTATAATCTCCATATAGTGATACAATTAACATTTTCATCACCATTTTTTACGATTTAATTTTTAGGATATGATTAATAATTATATATGATATATATGAAATAAGTTTTCAAAAAAAATCAAAATATAGTTTTTATCTTATAACATTCATGTCCATTGGAAAATGTTAGTGTCTCTTGTGTGTATGTGTGTACACCCACCTACATAATGCAATGTGACTTTTTCAATTTACATTTTTATTATATTGTGGTAAGGATTTATATAATTCATATACGTTATATATAAGATAGTATAATTATTTTTGATGGTGAATTATTATTTACCTTTCATTCATTGAAAAATATAAACCTTCTTCATGTGTATATTGGGCATTCTGTCTCTATGAAGGGTGGGATTCATTTTTTATCAATATCATTCATATATGATTGTAAATATGTATATAATGATTATATATGATTTTTTATATCATGATTGACATTCAATAGATATTGGAACCATAATCAATGAAAAATTACTAAAACTACAGAACCAATACATATCTGAAAAATGATTTAGTTATCATATGGAGTAGTGATTTAATAAATAATGGTTAAAATGAGTTATAAAAGCTTATTTGTATATAATATCTGGTATGATATGTTTTGTTATGTTTCTAGAATATATTTATAATAAGTAATTATTTATTTAATATTTTTTATGACATATATGAAGAAAATCAGACCTGTGGTAGGGGCTTATTTTGAAAAATCATCATTATTCATGATTTTCTATGTTTAAGTCTACTTTTGTATAATTAACTAATATTTATAAATTAAACACAAAATATTTTCTTTATCCTATATTTATTCAATGTTTTATCAAGTAATGTTACCATTTTCTTCTAAATGGTACTTAAAATGATTGATTTAATGTTTTTACAAAATGATTACTAGATTTCTCTCTTCCGTCAGAAATACATTCTCTTCTATATCCCAATTTTATAAAAAAATTAATAAACTATTTCTACATTCTCCAAGTGAATAGTTAAAATTAGTTACCTTTATTAATATTTTAAAAATGGTTTTTATGTAATCTTCTAGTCATTTTCTGAAAGAGGTATTTTTCGACTCCATATAATAGTGTGAATGGAATGTTTTATAACTTATACAACATGTAAGGAATTACAAAACATAATTACCTCTTATTCCATTGAATATTTAATTAATTGATTCTATGATTGTTTTCAAAGAAATTTTTTCGTGAATATTATAGAAATTTTATGTTTTCTATAATGATTTTAAATTTGAAATGGCTACATTCTTCAAGAATATTTTTAGTGACATTTGAATGGTATTTTTATTTATAAACAACAACAACCATTAATTTCATTTTTATCCATTTGGATATGTTTTAAGGAAATAATGATCACTATTTCCAGAGATGTTTTATGATCCTTTTGACATGGTATGTTCTCTTATAATACTAGTCATTGTGTTACTATAGAACGTTTACGATTATTTTTACTATTTGGGGAATGATTTAATATTTCATATTGTATTTTTTCAATATACATATTTACTTTTATTATGACTCATCACTTTAATATGAGGAATTCATTGGAATTAGTACATGTTAGTTGGGGAAATTTTTATCTCTTTAATGCATCAGTATGTCTCATGGAACAATCTATCGTTGGTATTTTTCTATGGCCTTACCGCTTTATATAATATGTATTGAAATAAGTTTTTATGGTATTTTTATGATGTTTGAAATTATCAATTCCACAGTTATGTTATTCATTAATGATTTCAATGTGATTATTTGATTATTTATGATATCCATGGATATGTTTGAATCTAGTGTTATTGTTTATATGGCATTATTTTTTAATTATTTTTCATGTCCTTATGAAATACCAGTCTAATGTAATAGATTAAATGGATTGATTTTTTTAGATATTTACCTTTATATATTTTATTTTTTATTTATTCATGATTTATTCTACTGTATAGATTCCCTTTTGAGTATTTGAACTCACCCATTTCTTATCTGCACTTTCCTTAGGATTCTAGGAAATGTTCTATGATTGTATCTAGCATCAATGTGATAATTTATCCACTGACTATGGGCTACTATGGTTTGTAAATTTAAATTATTTAATGGTAGAAATGTCTGAGTTATAACAGGGTTGTTTATAAGGTTATCACATGATGTTTGTTTGGAGAACTCTATTATCATTCTTCCTGGATTTTTTTTTTGGAGGAGAGAAGTTACAAAGGTATGTAATAATATGATATGAAATTTTTGACATGTTAGATAGTGTAAATTTAATTGATAGAGGTTATTTAGTGTTTTTTAATGGGATCTCAAGAGTGTATGGTTTATTTTTATTTAAAAATGTAGATGGGGATGGATTTTGAGATATAGAGGATATTATTGTGGTGTAGTGGGAATTTGAGCTGTGGAAAATAGTGTTTTATCATGGGGGTCAACAAGATTTTTGTATTTCATCATTGATTGGTTGGTTTTATTGTTGATAACTAAGAGGTGGAGTTATACAGGTATAGACTCTTTCATAATTTTTATAGTGTGGCTTAATAGTTGAGGCGTGGAGTCATATAGAGGTGTGTTTTGGTGGTTTTTTGTGTTATGATATAATGAATCATGGAGGTGAATTAGGATGAGGTCCCTTGCACAATAATGATCCTACTATAATGTATATATTACATTACAATGGGTTCCTTCCCCTAGTTTTTAGAATCTATATTTGGGATCATTCCATGTTTCTTCACTGCAATTTTAACCATCCCCACTATAGTGAGTACCCTTAAATTATGGGATGTTATTTTACTATTATGTAACTACTATGTCATTGTATAGGGTATTGTGCCATGGTATTTTTCTTCTAATACTAGTTATAAATTCTTGTGTCTCCTTTTAAATATTCATTCATCCAACATCACTCTCATTACATGTTGAACCTATTATATTTTTTAATGGTCTTTCACCCCTACCCCCACATCTTCTTAGATTTTATCCTCAGCATGTAGATACCAATAATCAATTATTATAAGTTAGATTCATTCTCTCTCCACATATATCCTTATTTTTCCTTCATTTTAGGGATTATATGGAAGAAGAGATACATTTGTTGGTAGTTTTATGAAGATAGATATATGGGGTAGATTTAATACATGCTCATTAAGGTGTTTATGTGAGTTTTGGTTCTTATACTCTTTCATTATCTTTAATCATCCCATGGAAATGATTTAGAATGAGCTGTTTGAGATTTTGGATAATAAATCATTAATTTTTATTTGATTATATAGTAATTATAATATTTTTTCGCTATTGATTGGATAGTATTAGTCATATTAAGATGAAAGTAAACATTCTAAAAATGAAATTTTGTGGGGATTTTGTTATTCATATGTGATTACCATTTTTATGATATTAATTATGAGATTCTATTTTCATTTTGATATTTCTAAAATATATGATTGTTTGAAATTATTTCTATGATATTATTGCGGTGGGATTGAATACACTTGGTGTGTTTTATTCCTATAATCACAACACTCAAAGCATGTTAATCCCAAATATGTGGATAATTAATTAGTTTCCCATATATATTTTAATTTTTATGACAATACCCAGGAATGTGATGATCTAATGTGATAAAATCACCATTTAATGAATTTTATTTTGTTTTAAATATAGAATCTATACCATTATTGCAAGGGCTAGTGTGTATTCTTTTATATTTATTTTGGGAGGATCCTATGGGGGTTTGTAATAGTGGAAACCAAATTCAATGTAGGATGTGGTGGCAGGGAGGCTATGGCTAGTTGACAAGGTTTGGGAACCGGGATGTTGTAGGGTAAAATTTATGATGTATTTGTTCCCACAACCGAAACTAAAAAACAAGATAATGGTGAGATCAAACGTGAAGTAATTATTAATAATAGAAGCTAGAATGAGTAAATAATTATTTAACAATACGGTAAGGTAAATGACAAATAAAATTATTTTTAATCAATATGTTGAGAATTAAATTCATCCATGTATAATATCAATACAAAAATATCTTGTATAAAATAAAATAAATTTTCAAGGAAAGGAATTTTTAATACTGGATTTCATGATCTATAATATCAATATATCAATACCATAAAATCATTTTTCCAAGACCATTTAATAGATGTGTAGGTATATAGTGGAAACCCATTTAATTTTTACAAAATATTTTTCTCAATATACTTATCTATGAATCGAGGGGATATATATAACCCATATCCACCAATATATTCTTATTAAATAAATTCATCCTATATTTAATTTTTTATATAATTCATAAAATATATGATTTAACAATAATATATGTATTGATAAATAAATATAGAATATCAAAATTTCCGCAGTTAATAGTAAAAAATCATATATAAATAATTTTAGTGTCTGAACATATTTTTAAATCAATTTTAAAAAATATGTATATGGAAGAATAATGATCAAGATAAAAAATATAAAAAAGAAATTATTTTCTATTAATCATTCCTATTGAAATATTTATATTAATTTAATCATTAATCATGGTGAATGAATATATATGCATTTTATATACTTCAAAGGGGTGTGTATATTCAACTAAAAGTAGATGTTTCACAATACCAAATATTCCTCAATGGAATGTAAATTGAGATGATATTGTTAACCTCATGCTTCTATTTAGTTTAACATTCTTTATGTTCCAATATACTGGTTTTAGACATGTTATTAATTTATTTTAAAACCACAATAAACTTTTTGATATCATTTATGATACTATTAAAATATATTAACACCTGGTGTTTGTTAACATTTCATTATTATAATTTATTCGGTTGTGAACTGCTTTGATGTATCTCGACTATTTTTTTTACGTAAGATCTAGTTCATTATTATATGATATTTTTTCTGAAATATCCATCATTTTTTTACTATTAAATAATTAATATTTTTTTAATTATTTAATTGTTTATAAAAATTCATAAATTTTGATCAAGGAAAATGATTTACATCACATTGTGGATATGGTAGGTATTACATACGTACGAGCGATGTTATCATCACCTTGAATTGAGAATGGGTAAGTAGGTAGATGAGATATTAAATTTATAGAATTAATATCTATTTATATATATCATATATATATTTATTGGATCAATAACTATGACTTTTCAAGCAGTTCTATGATGGAAAAAAATTACATCAGTTTGGAAAGTGGTAATTCTTCAAACACATGAGCGATGGTACTGTTTCCCACATGATAGTGAAGAAGATGGATAAATATTACGAAATCTACATAAAAAATTATAATATGTAAGATACATTTTTTATTATGTGGTATTTTTGGGGCATAATTTAAGGTAGTAAATTAGTATTTAAATATAATCATATTGGTGAAGATGATTACATTGTCATATAGAAACTTATTTTTTCTTACCCATTAATCCTTAAAAGGATAATATTTTTGAAATATAAAAATTCTCAAGTATTTGTGGGAGGAACGTATGAAGGTATAATGGTATTTAATTTCTAATATAGAATCCTCATTAATTCTATAGAATTGATGATAGGTAGATTCCTTTTATAATTGAGGGAAAAGACAAACTTGGAATTAATTAAATGATTAAGTAAAATATAGATCATAATCATGTAAATTGGAAACAAGGTTCCCCTATTTTTAGTATAATGTATTAAAATTTTTTATAAAAACGAAAATCATATTTGGACATGTTTTTTATATATGTTAATCCTTATCTCCATGTTAAACCACATTAAACTCTTTTTATTCTGAACTGTGATAATTTATCTTTTTAATATGGTAACATAATTATAAAAATAAAAATAAATGGGGAATTCTAGAAAATTGAAATAATTGTTATACATTTGAATGAAAATTTATAATATATTACTTTTACTAGGGGATAAATTACATTTAAGATAAGAATGAATGACATATGAAATATTATTTTTAGGAAAATACACAATTTAAGAGTAGAAATAAATTTACCTTGAAATTTTTTATTAAATTGGTTTCTATACATTATTTTTGATAATGAATAAAAATTAAGTTTAATATTATTGTGGATTAATACAAATAAAAATGGAATCTTCCATCCATTCCATTAAATTAAATGACTCAAATATAGTTATTTATTTGAATACAATATTACTTTTCTTTTCAAAAGTCAAACGTTGGTTCCAAATTTTGATGTAATTTTAAAAATATATTTTTTAATATGATAAGATTATATATTATCATACAACCCACATAGAATATACAAAATTAATGTGTCTAGGTAATTTTAATCCTTATATGTTCATTTTAGCACTCTGGTAAACCTATTTAATGTTAACTTTGGTGGAATTTTTCATCTAATTGTAATAGTTCATTATAACCCAAAATAAAAGTGGTTTCATTCAAAAATTTGAAATGATGATTAAAAATATGGAATCCATTCTATAAAATTCAATTAATATAATTTTTATAATTTAATTCAATAATAACCAAAAGACATGACAAAATATGGATTTTAAATAAATTCATTTCTTAAGTGTAAGATGATATGACATTAACTATGTGACTAGTAGTCATCATTTTATTGATTTAAATACATATATTCCTATATATATATATATTAAAATTGAATAATTTATTATTAAATATTATATTAATTTATTGTAATGAAAAGTAATTTTTAATTTAAAAAATGCTTCATAAAAAACCTCCCATAAAAATACATATTATCTTAAATTTATTTCTATAAAATTGATAATAAATTCATGTTTAATATAAATACTATAAAAAAATTGATAAAAATAATATGAGAAATTTTTAAATAATACATTTTCAAACATTTATAAAATCATATATATAAGGTAAAATTTTAAAAACATCTTCTAAAAATATTTTGACATTTTAATTTCAAAATCAATATTGTTCCTATCAAAATAGTTGTATTTTTACATAAAATATTAAATTTGTTAAATATTATTAATTAGTTAAAATAAAAACATTCACATAAAACAATTGACTCTTGAGTGTCACATTCTCCAGTCCTATAAAAAATACATCCACTAAATTTTCTAGGATATTAATTTTTAAAAAAATGGGGGTGGTTATTCTTCATAACATCCTTAGGTTTAATTATTTCTCCCTAAACATTATGATTTATAAAAGTCGCATTTATTTGGATCTTTTTCAAGTTCCTAAAATGTTTCTCTATAGTTTCAAGAATCTGGATATTCCAATCATAATAAGATATATAACGTTTTGGTACTATTTCTTTATAGGTGATAACATGTATTTAGCTTGTCATTTACCTCCTTTACAATGATATATATAAAACATGTATATAAGAGATATTTTTTGGAAATTTCAATCATAAACACACATTTATAATTATTTACATAAATTTGAAATTTCCATTCTACCTTGGGCTCAGTTTTCCCTTTTTTTAAACCTTATAAATCCCTTCCATCGAAATGCATCTAAGAAAACCCTGAATCCCACATGAATTTTCAAACCATTCCTTGGGTTATTGGAATAACTCAATTTTTAACCATTAGTTTCTCCAATATGATTCTAAATAGTCTTTTACCTTTCCAAAATATTTTCAAAAATATTTTGGTCCTACAAGCTTCCTTTCACCATCATCATTCCAAATAGTTGGATTATGACATATTTTTTTGTATAAAGATTCATACAACATTAATTGATTATATGAATGGAAAATTTTATTATAAAAAATACAAAAAAATGTTAAATATTGATCCCATATACTATGAATGTTGGGTGAGTATGATAAAAATTTTCATCTAATTTTTGAATATTCAATTTGTATTGTCCATCTGTTTGATGATGGTAGGTGATAACAAAATGAAACTCAGTTTCAAGAGGCTTCTATGGAATTTTCTATAATGTTGATGAAAATTAGGGATCATGGTTAGAAAAAACTAAAAGATGTGTTCCATGATGTCTAATAACATAATTAATATATCGTTTTTCATTTTGACCATGAGGTAAATCATATCTAATTGAAATTAAATATGTATATTTGATAAGGTGATCAATAATAACCCATATTGTATCATTATTTCATGGAGTCTATGGTTACACAATGACAAATTCCATAATATTGTCATCTCATTTTCATATTTGAATTTGTATATGTATCATGAAACCAATATAATTTTATTACTCACACTTCACCTATTGATAATCCTATAATATTGATACATGACCAAAAATTTCAAGATTTAGGTTATCTCAAAAAAATGTACATAAAATCTAAATAAATATTAGTGTAATGATATTTTATGGAGAAATATGAGGTACATTCTTAATCCAATAATTCTATTTTTATCACAACTATATATAGAAAACATAACCACTTTCCATGTTTTTGAATTTTAATTTCTAATATGAAGTCTTCCAATTTTCCATTATTCAAAAATTTAATTTTTTTTGTAAATTCACGTCATTAGAATAATATATTTTTATCTTTTACAATAAATACATATTTTAAATCATTTGTAAAAGGAATAATATTTTGGTTATTTTTTATTATTCCAATCCTTACTACCTAAATCCTACCAAAGGGATGTTTTTTAATTTTCATTTTTGTCATAACTCCATGATATGTTCTTCTCAATGAGTCTACTTCATTATTTAACTTCCTTGGATTGTATATTGTTGGTCAATAATAATCAATTTATTATTGAGTTTATTAACCTGTCTTAATTTGTTTCTCTTTTTATGAAAATATATATTTCTAATACATATGATCTATGTATATCTCATATCATTCTATATATAAATAATATATCATTATCTTAAAATAAATTATTATGGATTGAAAATTAATATCGTGGGTTGGATATTTTTTATTATAAAACATTAACTACCTTGATGGATAAGCTATAACTGTTGGAACCATGGTCTTCTATGCATGATTTGGAGTATGGTTTGTTTTTTTTGTCAATCCTCAATGGAAGTTCGGAATGTGTACCAGCAAAGAGATCATACAGTTCAAGCAGACAATAGTATTGAAGGTGGCGCTATTTCCCAGTGTTTTCCAAATTTTTGGGGTCAAAAATTTGGAAGTTGATGAGCATCGTGAAAATAGGATTTCCATGAAAAGCATAATTAAATATGGAAATGGCATGAATTTCGCGAAGAGTGGCTTAATGGTTTGGAATTCGTGAAGACCAGAATCATGGAGGTGGTGATTTTTCGTGATTACATCAAAGCTTTGTGAAAGGGAGAGGATGATGAGCATCGCGGTGATGACGATATTTGCAAGGGATATTTTCGGTGAAGTCGCGAATGAAATGACGGAACACTCCGTGATTACGAAGATCTCCGTGAATGGAAAATTGTCGCAGTGCTTCACGTTTTTGAGAGAATTTCAGCGGGAGCTTCAGAGCATCGCGATTTGAGCTGTCATGGTGTTGATTTTGCATGTAAGGATCGAGGGTTGGTGGAATCGCCTATAAATACAGGTCGACCCCCTCGAGAGAAAGTAAGAGATCTCTCAACGAAAATCCTTTGCTCTCGGTTCGCAAAGGTCACTCGCGAAGGAAGTGTGCTTCGCGAAAGAGGAGCTTCGCAGTGGCTATTCTAGATCCGCGAATGTCGTGCGCCTCGCATTTGTTCGATGAGATTCACAAAGAGGTAGGAGCTCCGCAACAGCCAATCATTGCGAAGGCTTGTGCATCGCAAGAGTGCTTTGCAATTGAGCTTCACGAAAAAGGAAGGGACTCCGTGAAGGCTTGTTTGAGCTTTGTAAAATTGGGAGACTTGCGAAGTAGGGTACTTTGAGAAGGCTCGTTCCAAAGGTTGTTTGCCCAGTGGACAAGGGAAAAAGAGGTATTCATTAGTGGATGATATTTGGACTTTAATAGAGCATAAACTCTGGACACTGATGTAAGCAAAGTCTCATGCTGAACATGGGAAAAAGAACTTCATGTCTATCTATTGAAGAGACCTTCACGTCTATAAACTGAGTGGGACTTCACCAACGGCAGTGAGCCATGGGTGTCAACGGGAGTGACCCGAGGGACGCAGTGAGCTATCCCTGACCCTTTGTAAGGGCAGTGAGCCTGGGAAAGAGTGACTGTGCCTAAACATTTGTAATCTACATCTAGTGAAGAAAAGTGGATTTTGGTACGACCGACAACCTGTCGGCGTATGCTCCTTGGATGTAGCCCTTAGTGGTGAACCATGTAAAAATTGTGGTGTCATCTCTCTGCATATGAATGTTTCATTACTGATCATATCCATCATTAATGTTTAACGGGGTCCTACCAACGTGGGAACAAGATCCATAATTTACGGAGAAAAATTTGACACCCTGAGTCACCCCTCCACTCTCAGGGTTTCCTGGGGTCCTGTAAGTGGTATCAGAGCAAGGTTGTTGGCGTTGAATCAATCCTTTGTATCCATGGAGAATGCAGTAAATATTAGGGGAGTTCCTCTCTTCAATGGAAGTAATTTTCAGATCTGGAATAATTGGATGAGATCTCATCTAAGATCTCTTGGAATAGATGTTCTGTTTTCCACTGTGCAACGAATACAAGTCACTGATCCAACATGCCTGGCTATGACTGACACAAATAGTAAAATTCTTGATGCAGATTCTAAAGCACAAAATGCTCTCACCGCAGCTCTTTCTGATCAGATCTATCTAAAGGTGATGAGTTTCTCTTCAGCAAAGTCTATGTGGGATATACTTGAAAATATTTATGAAGGAGATAGCAAGGTAAAGGAGGCAAAACATCAGGTTTTACACAACAGGTTTGACGATCTAAAGATGCATCCTAATGAGAATGCGGATTCTTTTTTCAATCGATTTACTTAAGTAGTGGGAGAAATTCGAGGTCTTGGAGAAGAAATCAAAGACATTGATATCGTAAATAAATTCTTGAGAAGACTTCCTCCCATGTTCAATTCAAAGGTGTCAGCCCTTGAAGAAAGAGATCTATCTAAACTATCTCTGGATGCTTTGTTAAGTAGTTTAGTGGCATATGAGATGAGATTCAATCCCAAAAAATGCCACGACTCGCGTGAGCAAGTAAAGGGAATTCAAAGCCTTGGAGAAACTAAAGATTTCAGAAGACAGTGGTGGTGAAGATGATGAGGAAAAAGAAAGTCTTTATCTCATTGCCAAGAAACCAAAAAAGGGAAAAGGTAAATTTAGAGGTAAGATACCTCTTGCATGTTTCCATTGTGGAAGAGTTGGTCACATTGCCTCTCAGTGCCAAATAAAGTTAGATGATGATGAGAGCAAAGATGACGACATTGAGAAGCCTTGGAAAAGGTTTTTCAAAAAGGGTGTCTTCAAAACTGGCAATAAAATGTAGAGGAAGAGTTTTTTCTGTGAAGATAAAGATGATGATATTGAATTTTGTGAGGAAAGAGAACCAGAATTTAAAACCGGAAACCATGCATCCATGATGGATACCACTGAAATATCAAAATCCTCAATCAATAAAGGCAGTGATAATCAGATTACTACTATTGGTAATCCAAAGATTCAAATTAAAGATGATTTCTCCAAGCATGAGAGTAAATGTAAGAGATGTAATAAGTGTAAGGAAATGGTGGCAGAATCATAAGAATATGTTGATGAACTTCAAACAGAAATTGAACATATGGAAGAATTTGTGAAAGTTCATTCAAAAATCCTTGAATGAAATGATGATGTAGTGGATCTAAAGCTGAGAATTGAAGATAAGTTAAAGGTCATCAATGACCTCACATCCAGACTAGATGAAAAGTCCAAGACTTATAAGGGTCTTGAGGAGGAAGTTGTTACTCTTAGGAGTCAACTTGAGACTGAATCATTTTCAAAATAATCAAGGAAGAAAATAAAGTTTAGAATATTCTCAGATGCATAATTACTGGTAAGATCCAAGTGTGGTTCAGATGGGGTTGAAAAAATCTTGAGTGTCCAAAGACCCTCTTTCATGGGAAAGAGTGGAATTGGCTGTGAAGCTGAGTCATAAACTTCTGGAAATAAAGAGAGCCAAAAGAAAGACAAAACGAAGGTTGAACATATTGAAACATTACCTGAAGTGCTGAAAAAGAAACCCTCAATCCAAAATAGAAGGAGAACTGACAATTATCCTCAAACATTCAAAAATGATAGGTAGCTCAACTATTCATCCAAGGATGAAGGTATGAGGAGAAATTTAGGTGAGAACACATTTCCTCTCATGAAGTGTCAGTTTTGTGGCTATCTGGGCCATACCTTGTCATTTTGTGAAGAGGCAAGGAGCTACTTGAATAGGGAAGATCTGGGAAGTCAACAAAGGAGACTGATTTCATATCCTCCATCTTATAGAGGAAATAGCTTCTATGGTTAGTGTTTTAATTGTTCTAACATTGGCCATAAAGCTATGTATTTCAGGCAGCGGTACGGCAAGAGAAATTCATACAACACTCAAAGACGGACCAGTTTTCATCCTCCTGATGATGTTGTTATCACAAACTGTTTTTCCCCTCTAAAAGAAGATTATGGGTATGAAGAATCAGATTATTTGGAAGAAATTATTAAAAGGCCATCAGTATACTATTCTCAATCCAATATCTCTTGGAAAGAGAAGAAGAAGATCGAGAAATCAAATCTTGAAGAAGTGGCACTCATAGCTACAAAGAGAAGCAACACATGGACCCTTTATAGTGGATGCTCTCCCCATATGACGGGAAATTATGACCGTTTGAAAAACATTGAAAATAAGGTTGATGGAACAATGCGTTTTGTTAATGATGGTGCTTTGAAGATTAAAGGCAGTTGGAATACTGCTCTCACCAATGGGGAGCTGAAGAAGACTGAAGTTCTTTTTGTTGACAGTCGATGCCACAATCTCCATAGTGTAAGTCAAATCTGGGACTCAGGGCTCATAGTAACCTTCAATAAAAAAAGGTTTCACTATAAATGGAAAAACAAGAAATTCTCTAATGAAAGGATGTAGAGAAGATAGAAACATATATCAGGTTGACAACAAAGTGAACTCTTGCTATTTTTCTGTTGAAGAAGAAAACAATTTGTGGCATCAAAGGCTAGAGCACATTAACCAACAAGACGTGGAAAAGATATCTAAGCTGAAGATAGACATAGATATTCCCATTCTAAAACGTGAACGAGAAAAGTCTTGTGATGCTTGTATTCGTGGGAAACTGGTTTGTAGTTCATATCGGCCAAAGAAGAAAAGGACATCGCATCTTCATGATCTCATTCATACAGACGTATGTGGCCCAATAAATGTTTCTGGAACCTATGGAGAAAGGTACTTAGTCCTTTTCATTGATGATTATCGCATAATGTCCTGCGTAATGGTGATCCACAGCAAGAGACAAGTACTTGATTGTATGAAAACTTATTGACAGATTACTGAGAATGATATTGGACATAAAATAAAAGTCCTGTGATCTGACAATAAAGGGGAATACACATCCATAGCGTTTGAAAATTATTTAGAAAAACATGGAATACAGCATGAGGTAGCGTATGTGAGAACTCCGCACCAAAATGGAGTTTTTGAGTGCCATAATCGACAGGTCAACAATATGGCCAGGACTATCCTGATTGAGAGTGGTACCTCTCGCCATTACTGGAAAGAGGCTGTTCAAGCTGCAGTGTACATTCAGAATCGAACAAGACATTATATGGGTGAGACGAAGAAACCATATGAATTTTGGCATAGATGGAAGCCTTCTTTAAAATACTTTCATGTCTTTGGATGTAAATGCTTCATCAGGAACAAAGAAGGAAATAAAGGGAAATATGGTGACAATGCAGATGAAGGAATTTTCCTCGGTTACTCAATGAGCAGAAAAGCCTACAAATGTTTCAACAAGCATTTAGGAAGGATTGTGGAAATCAGTGATGTTAAGATAGTTGAAGAGAAAAGAACAACTGGTTCAAGGATGTCATATGCTAATGTGATAGAAAGTCAGGAAGAAAGTGAACGTGAAGAAAATACAAATGCAGAAATAGAGGAAGTTGTTCAAAACACTCAGCATTCACATCATGATGTTGACTGAGAAGAATAATCTGAAGAAGAAAATGTGGCTGAAGAGAATGCAACTGAACCTCACAGGAGAAATCGAAGAGCTGAGATTGATCCATCCAACATAATTTGGGACAAGAGTGTAGCCACTCAAACAATAAGGATGAGGAATAACATGAAATCTAAATTCCTATCAGTTGTATAACCATCCTAATTCGAAGAAGCTTCCAATGATGAATCTTGGGTGAAATCCATGAATGATGAATTAGATCAGATTGACAAGAATCAGACATGGGATCTTGTTTAGAGACCCGAAGGTCACAATGTGATTGGTACCAAATGGATCTTCAAATATAAGTTTGATGAGTATGGGAGTTTCATCAGAAACAAGGCACGACTGGAATGTAAAGGATACTCCCAGATTGAAGGAATATATGTTGAAGAAACCTTATCTCTAGTGGCTAGACTGGAATCACCCAGGATTTTCCTTGCAATGGCACTCCAAAGAGGATATAAAGTATATCAAATGGATGTCAAGACAACATTCTTGAATGGTGTACTCGATGAAGAAGTCTACATTGAACAACCAGTGGGCTTTGTTTTGGGTACTGATGAAACAAAGTCCTGCAAAGTGGATAAAGCTCTATATGGTTTGAAGTAGGCACCACGGGCATGGTACTCACGACTGGATTCATATCTCAAGAACCTGGAATTCAAAAGAGGAGGAGTTGATCACAATCTCTATGTGAAGAATTCTCCAAAAGACCAATTCATGGTTATAGTCTGCGTTGATGCTATCATATTTGGTGGCCGCAGGAAGAAATCAGTGGATGAATTGTCCATCCACATGAAATCAGAATTTGAAATATCTATGATTGGGGAGTTCACATATTTCATGGGACTGCAGGTGATTCAAAAGAAGGAATACGCTTTCATTTCTCAAGAATAATATGCAAGAGGGATGCTCAAGAAGTTTAATATGCAAGACTCCAAACCAATGTCAACTTTGATTGCAGTTGGAACTAAACTTGGAAAGCATGAGGATGGGGACTCTGTTGATCCCACCATGTATAGGTGGATCATTGGGAGCCTACTATACCTGACAGCGACACGGCCAGATATTGTCTTTGCCAAATTCCTTGTGGCCTGCTTTCAGAATAATCCGAAGGAAGAACATATGGCGGCAGTAAAAAGAATCATGAGGTATATTCAAGGTACATATAACTTTGGGTTATTTTTTGCTGCAGGAAGGGATAATAAATTATCAGCGTTTTCTAATGCTGACTGGGCTTGTGATGAAGTAGAAAAAAAAGTCCACTAGTGGTGGAGCTTTCTATATTGGGCAGAAATGTGTTGGCTGGTTGAGCAAGATACAAGAAAGTACTTCTCTTAGTACTTCTGAAGCTGAGTATATCTCTTCCACAAAGTCTTGCACTCAACTGATATGGATGAAGCAACAATTAACAGATCTTGGTGATGAGGTAAAGCAACCAATGGTTATTTACTGTGATAACAAGAGCACAATTGATCTTACGAAGAATCATGTTCAGCATTCCCGTACGAAACATATTGAAATCAGGTATCACTTTATCAAAGAAAAAGTTGAATAAGAGGAGATTAGAATGGATCATGTGGGAACTGAGGAGAAATTGGTTGATATCCTGACCAAGCCACTGTCCGCGACTGTTTTTGAGAAGCATCGGTTGAACCTTGGTGTTCAGCCACCTCCTAGTGCATAAGGAGGTTACGCAATACACCTATCTGCATTTGTGATAACTGTTTTTATCAGTTTGTGGCTATGATGCAGGTTTATGGGGGAGATAGAATCCAGAGGGAGTATGGTTTGAGCTGAACGTTGAGAAAATTACTAGTCTTTGGATTTATTGTTAATGGGGGAGAAAAGGAAAAGGAATAAATTCAGGCAACTTCTGTGATGAGAAGAATGAGAAGGAAAATAGTGGAACGTAATTCAAGCCTCCTCTCTTGTTTTCTACACCGAGCATTGCCCACGTAGAATTAGGGTGTTGGCTAAGTTGATTCCTATGTTTTTGGTTTTCACATGGATGGAGATCTATTGAATTTATTTTATGATTGCCAACAAACTCAAATGGGGAGATTGTTGGAACCATGGTCTTCTATGCATGATTTGGAGTATGGGTTGTGTTTGTTGTCAATCCTCAATGGATGTTCGGAACATGTACCAGCAAAGAGATCATACAGTTCAAGCAGACAACAGTATTGAAGGTGGTGCCATTTCCCAGTGGTTTCCAAATTTTTGGGGTCAAAAATTTGGAAGTTGATGATCATCGCGAAAATAGGATTTCCATGAAGAGCATAATAAAATATGGAAATGGCATGAATTTCGCAAAGAGTGGCTTAATGGTTTGGAATTCGCAAAGACCATAATTATGGAGGTGGTGATTTTTCGTGATTACATCAAAGCTTCGCGAACAGTAGATGATGAAGAGCATCACGGCGATGAAGATCTTTTCAAGGGATCTTCACGGAAATGGCGCGAATGAAATAACGGAACACTCCACGATTACGACGAGCTCCGTGAATGGAAAATTGTCGTAGTGCTTCGCGTTTTTTAGAGAATTTCCACGGGAACTTCGAAGCATTGTGATTTGAGCTGACATGGCGTTGACTTTGCGCGGAAGGGTCGAGGGTCAGTGGAATCACCTATAAATACAGGTCGACCCCCTCAAGAGAAAGTAAGAGAGATCTCAACAAAAATTCTTTGCTCTCGGTTTGCAATGGTCACTCGTGAAGGCAGTGTGCTTCACGAAAGAGGAGCTTTGCGACGGCTATTATAGATCCGCGAAAGTCGTACACCTCATGTTGGTTCGGTGAGCTTCGTGAAGAGGTAGGAGCTCCGCAACATCCATGAATTGCGAAGGCTTGGGTATCACGGGAGTTCTACGTGATTGAGCTTTGCGAAAAGGCAGGGACTCCGCGATGGCTTGTTTGAGATTTGCAAAATTGGGAGCCTTGTGAAGTAGGGTACATTATGAAGGCTCTTTCCAAAGGTTGTTTGCCTAGTGGACAAGGGAAAAAGAGTTATTCATCAGTGGATGAAATTTGGACTTTAACAGAGCATCAACTCAGGACTCTGATGCAAGAAAAGTCTCATGCTGAACAGGAGACAAAGAACTTCATGTCTATCTATTGAAGATACCTTCATGTCTATAAACTAAGTGGGACTTCACCAACGGTAGTGAGCTAGGGGGAGTCAATGGGAATGACCCGAGGGACGCAGTGATCTATCCATGAACCTTTGTATGGGCAATGAGCCTGGGACAGAATGACTGTGCCCGAACATTTGTAATCTACAGCTAGTGAAGCATAGTGGATTTTGGTACGACCGACAACCTGTCGGCGTATGCTCATTGGACATAGCCCATAGTGGTGAACCAAGTAATAATTTTTGTGTCATATCTATGAATGTGAATGTTTAATTACTGATCATATCCATCATAGAGGTTTAATGGGTTCCTACCAATGTGGGAACAGGATCCATAACTTTAAGAAGAAAAAGATGACACCCTGATTCACCCCACCCCTCTCAGGGTGTCCCAGGGTCCTACAATAACATTATCATTATTTATAAGGAAACAACCATGTTAATTATTTCATGTATCACTATATATTAAAAATTCACTATTTCCTTATGGTAGAGTTAAAATTCAAGCATTGACCAGGCTCCACATAAATAATTAAAAACAAACATCACATTCCATTACCCATATGGAGAGATCCCCTAAATGTGAAATTCTATTCAAAAGTTCTTCCAATTGGGAAAAGATTTCGAATAAATAATAGATAGTAACAAATGAAACTAAAGAAACTGCATACCATTGATAGGTTTGGTTACATAGGGTATTCTTTGACTACCTTAGTATTTATAGGATCAACTGAGATTCCATCATTCTAAATAAAATATTTCTATGAAATGAAAATTTTTACATCTATAATTTAAACTTTCTAAATTTCCCATATGACCCATTTTCTCTAAGATTAATAAGATAGATCTTCAAGTAATATCATGTTTCTTTCATATTTTAGAATAATACATGATAATATTAAAAAAATTCCATAATAAAATTATAATGATACATCTTAAATACTATATTCATTAGATCTATAAAAATATAGAGTTCATTAGTTAATCCAAATGGAATTACAAGAAAATATTAATTTATATACCTCATATGAAATATTATATTTAGAATTTCCTACATCATTTAATGTAATTGATGATATCATGTATGAAGTTATATATTTGAGAAATATTTAGCCATATTTTTTCATCAAATAATTCATTAATAAGAGGTACAGTAAACATTATCCTTTTGGTAATGTATTTTTTTCTATAATCAATTCACTTCTTCAAATATTCATCTTTATTCTTTACAAAATTCAAAGGGGATTCCCATGGTGAAACCGTAGGGTCTCTAAATTCCATACCACACAACTCCACATGTTTTTCATTTAACTCCATAGATTTTATAGGGAATTATCTATAGGGTGTATTTTATATTGATCTTTCATAGGGGAATAAATCAAAAATAAAACTCAACTTCATGTTTTGGTGGATGTCCAGACAATTCATCAGTAAATACATCTTTATAATCATATACAATTGGTACAAAAAAATTTATTGTTTTATGTTTAATCTATACATTGAATCTTATATTATTTCACAAGATTCTCATAGATCTAACAGGTTCAGGAGCCAGGAAAACCTGTTCCTAAAAAATTATTATTAAAATAAATGATAATGTGCCAGTACATGGGTGGTTTACAAAGTTGAGAGTATGAACCACCATGCATTTCCAAATCGAAAAAATGATAAGAAAATTCTAGAGAAATACAATACCATCAATTGGTGGCATCCACAATTTCCATCTTTGAAAGCGCATCTGCAACTTGATTTTCCTTCCTATAAACATGGGTGACATCAAGTTGTATGTGCTCAAGCATTTGCAGATAGTCGATCCATGAAGGAATCATTTTCCACGGTTCCAAACTGGATCAATTCATTATGAAGTGAACTGCAATGGTGGAGTCATAATCTACCCTTTGGTTCCTACATCCATAATGAGTGGAATACCTTATTTCTTTTATCATAGGCCATATCTCTTCTTTGATTGCCATGACATTTCCAATATAGTGGTGTAAGTTGCCTTTAACGAAGCCCTTCTTAGTTTGGAAGATGCCATCACATCACAAAGGCCCCGTTTCACTAGAAGACGCCCCATCAAAATTCAATTTCAACCATCCTAAAATATTCAGAATACATATAATGGATTTAAGAAAAAGAAGTTTTTTTATTCAGCCAGTTAGAACAAAAGCTCTCAGAATAACCAGGTCAGGAATTTCATTTTTCATAGTGCTAGTATGAAATTTGGAGGAAGTAAGAACATCCTAATATACCACGTATTGTCTGGCATACAAGGATGGCCATTGTCCCACAAAAATAGTTGCACTCCTAGATTTCCATATCACTTAAAAGACAGCTCCAACAGTCATGATGAACATCACCCCAATCTGTTCACTATGTTGTACGCGCAGGACAGATGTCATTAGTGCCTTCATTTCATGTAGATCAATATGCCCACAGAAAGAAGCATTAAATTGATACCATAACCGAAAATTGAATCTGTAAGAGAATAATAGATGAGAGATATGCTCTTCCACCTAAAGACATAAGCCGCATGCTGTTGGAAATTGGATTCTAGTTTTTTTATACAGGTCGTCCACCTGCAACCTATTTTTCCATAACCTCTAGAGAAGCAGTTAGCAGGAGGGTTCATTTTAAGAAACTAGAAACCTCCATATCCATGTAGGAAGAGACTTAATAGAATCACACAAATGCCTATAGCATTCCCTTTAATATAATAACCCATGGGTGTTTGGAGCCCAAACCCGTGTGTCAGCATCTGTGTAAATATAGACTTAAAATTTGAGGCAAATATCCATAGGTATGAATACTTGAAAATAAATATATGATGATGCATAATCAATAGTAAGGATCTTCATGTAAGGAGCCACCACAAGTAGTTCATTAAGGGGTTTTCTCATCCATGGTGTAGACTAAGGATTGAGAGTAGATTGCCTACACACTAGCCAGTTTGAGAAGCATTTGAGCTCCAAATAGGAATGTTTAAGTGCTATCCATATAAAAGGGAAAAAATGCATGGAAAATCTATTCTGAAACCTCCTAAGAAACCTAGGGGAGAGTAATTCCAGAGACCTATCGTAGGATGTGAGTAACTTCCATGTGAATTTACTATGCAAGGAATCATCGAAGCTCCAATGAGCCTTGATGCCAATCCCCCCCCCCCATTTCAATGCGCGTTATACACTCCTTAAATGAAACGGTGATGAGTTTCCACTCATGAATGGATCCAGTCTAGATTAATATTCTGATCAAAACTTTCAACTCCATGTGCAGATATCTAGGATATCTATAGATAGAGAAAGCATATGACGTGATCACCGAATTGACAAGGCAGACCCTCCCTGCTTGAGACATGGTTTTCCATTTCCATGTTCCCATATGAGGGATGATCGTAGAAGAAATATTTTCAAGGTAGTTTCTTTTCACCCTTCCCAAAAAAGGGGTACCCCTAAATAATTAAATAGGAGAGTCCCTTTTTTGACTCAAACATACCTTACAATTTTGTTATTCTTGTGGAAAGTCATACCATATCCAAAAAACATAAAAGACTTCTCCAAATTATAGATTTCCCAGAGACCACCTCATAAAGAGAAAAATATTTTTTCGACCCATCAAATGTGCCATTTTTAGCCTATCCAAATAGGGGGATGTCATCAACATAAATCTTATTCGACAGTGAAAAGAGGTTCATGTCAGCTTTCATTTCTGATATAGACCATCCTGGACATGATCATTCATGAAAAAAACATAAATAATCTTCTACCATAGAAAAGAGAAGACTGGATAATGGGTCACCTTGTATGAATCCCATATAGCATTGAAATTATCCTCTTGGAGACAAATTTATAAGGATGGAAAGACTGTCAATTGTAAAAATTATATAAACAAACTTAATGAATGCAATACAGATTCCATATCTCTTCAACATTGAAAAGATAGAGTGCCATTTAATTATATAAAAATGATTCATGAAATATAGCTTCAGTGAAAAGATTCTCTGATTAACTTTCCTTTTCTTGATATTCACACACTCAGAAGTAGTGAATAGATAATTTTGAATGTATTTTCCAGGGAAAAAAACAAAGTGGTTCTGGGTGATAGCATTCATTGCAATGATCCTCAATCTAGAGGCTGGAATTTACTAATAAATTTGGGTATAGTTATTCCATTGGAAACTATTCCAAAGTCCTTAATATCCATTGCATTGTATTTCTTTGGTAAAAATGTAATGAAGCACACATTCACACCATGACGCATCGAGGAAATCCTGAAAAACCCTTTGACAGAAATGATGACATCATGGCACACAACGTCCCGGTTGGACATGATGAATTTATTGGTTAACCCATTAGGGACTACCATGCTATAAATATTTAATGATAATAGGGAATCCTTGATCTCACGTTCAAGAGGAACCTCAAACAATATCCGATTTTTCATCTCTTCAATAGTAGGATTAATATTTTCATGCATTCTATAAGTAATATATTTATTCCCACCTGAGTATAGACTTTCAAAATAACTAACCGTCATATTTTAAATCTCAATCTCAAAGTTGAAGACAACTTGACTAATTTCTAGAGTTGTAAAACCTTTTTGGATATGTCTATCTATATGCAGGTAATGAAAAAATTTAGAGTTTCTATCTCGAGATTTCAACCATTAGACATTATAATGTCATCTGTCCATCCTTTTCTATAGATTCAACAATTTATCAAGATGAGAAAGAGATTTTAGATCATCCCTAGAGGGAGCATCCTACTTCTTTTTATCATTTCGGACATTGAAGAAGTCATTTTTCAGCATCCTTGATATCATTTTCTAGATTGGAAAGGATGACCGGATCCACTCTCTAATCAATTTTTTAGCATTTCTGAGCTTGCGGGAAAGAAAAAAAAGGGGGCTGCCGGAAAACTCAGCTTTCCAAGCATCAAGGAGGACCTCATGTCATAGAGGAAAAACAATCCATGAGTTGTTATATATGAATGTAAAAGGAGAAGACCTCATATTTCGAACACATATATCTATCGGTATGGAATTAAGATCACAATAAATCATTGATTAGATGAGTCCAGAAATAATCAGGGGATCATTCCATTCATCGATACATTCTACAAATCTATCAATTTTTGTAGATTACCTCCATTTAATGGTGTACATTATCTATGTGTAGTCACCCCCATAGTGGGTACTTCAACCATCCTACAATTTTCAATGAAAGAAAGGATGTCAGAAGCATCCCACCTATTGAAGTTATCCCTAGTTTTCTCCTCCATTCAAAGCATAGTATTGAAAACACCCAAATCCATCAAGTTCTGTGAAATTTGATCAGAAATATAAGTCATTTCCTACGAAAGCTCTTTTCATTTGAGATATTTGTTAGAGGCATAATAAAAAACAATAGATATAACAAAAACATGGAACACCATATCCACCCGAAAACGTTGACGATCATCTTTGAAGGAACAAACATGACCATTTTCATGTTTGAGGACCCATAAATCCTCATACCCATTATCATTTACATGATTTTAGATTGTTCATTATCCAATTGAAGACCATTTGAAAGCATTATAGCTTGAGAACATTATTTTTTGGTTCACTAATTCGGATCTCTAATGTTTTGTTGGAAATAAGAAAGTTCCTAAAGGCTTTGACTCTAGTAGGGTTCCCAAGCCTGTGAAAATTATAGAATAAAATCATCATTTATTTAGAGATGACTTGCCTCAGGTCTGAGGATCCCCTTTCGTCATGCTATCCAGTGTTTTGGATTTAATCTTCCATTTTGGCCTTCCCTTTAATGTCCTTATCATTAAGACATTCATCAGTTTTCCTAGGGGTAGGAGGAGATTCATCCTTCACACTAATTTCACCTATTAAATCATAGGATGGAGCATTTTCCTAATCATATTCTACCCATGATTTCACACTTAGAAGTGTGATTTTATTTGGAGGGTGGGAAGAGAATATGTATGCGGCTCCTGAAACATTACTTTTCGCTAATTTTGAAGGTTTTACCTGGCTAATGGAGTCCCCTTTATGATGATATCATCAATATATGGATGAAGTATGTTGGGTAGATTCATGCATATAACCAACACCACATAATTGTGATTATGGGACTACCACATCATATCCACAAATAGTAGCACTAATGTTCTCTTGCTATCCACCAAGAGACTAGCCTGAACCATATAGGTCCTTCCCTGAATTGCAGATATTAATGTTATATCCATCCAAGGAGGTAGTAGGAACTTGTGATCTTGTGAAAACAACTTCATAGACACATTTAGATGTTTTGAAGTTCTCCTACAATCCACCAAGGGCCTGGTCAAAGTTGTGTCAGTCATGTCCTGAGTTGCGGGTCTTCACATCCTGTTACAGACCATCATCATATTCAGATTTATAAGCTTGTTCAGTGACCACAATATATTGATGAGGATTTGAAATCCCCGAGGACACTGGGATATCCTTTGGCAGACCATCCGGATTCAAATCATCATGATACTACATTTGAGTTGTTGAGTCCTCATGTGGTCAACCAAAATAGTTATCTTGCATGTCATCAACCATTAATGGATTAAGTTCATGATATAGGAGAACCTCTTTATTAGCCAGCTACAACTCATCAATGTCAACATGTGCCACTAAATCAGGATTTAGTCTAGTGTCTTCCGCATACTGTGACTCCAGATTTGGTTCCTCGCTAGTTTTCCCATTATTGAAAAGTATAGAGTGTGTACAAGAGATTGTGAATGAGGGACCATGAGCCCTAGCCTTTGAAATGTCTAGGCCTCTTTTGTATGATGCCTCAACATGACCCTTCAAGTTTCATTTTGTATAGACCTTTGAGTGATTGTACTAAGATTAGTGGTGTCCAAATAAACTGAAACCTTCAGAAAACTTAGTCTTCCTTTCATAATCAATGTCTATGTTAAATTTTCCATCCCTCGTGGTAAGAACCACTTCCACCATGAATGTACTTTCCATATCAACTTCAAAAGGAACTCATAAAAAGATGTCATAAAATGGATTTTTTGTTTTCTTATCAATTATAACGGGTTTCCCTAACTGAGGATGCAATATCCTATAGAATTATAGAATGAAAATACAGACAACTATGATTAAGTATATGGATCCTTACCTATGTATGTGTGCTTCCTACACTAAATGGATCAATGTATTGGTCCCATTCTTGAATTCCTAGAATTCATGGCATCATAGATATAGAACCAAAACTCCATGCCCTTCATTTGAGCTCATCATAAGGAAAGAGAATGTGAAAATATCTATTCCCCATTGATGTCATTCTCCAATTTCCAATCCCCAAAACAACATCAATTTTGTCTATTAGATCAGTGAAACTCCACATGTATTCACCCCTTTGAGTAAAGACAGGATTTATAATATAAAAGTCTCATATCTTTATCGTTTCTTCAACGGCCTCATGATTCACTAAACAAGCTGCAGTTTCCCCTTCTTTATGATTCTTCTAGGTGTGGGAACTCCAAAATTATAGAAACTCGATGCAGCCCTCAGGACATCTGCAAATGTATTCTTCACACCAGATGAGTTTAAATGATACAATACCCCCATGTTATTCAACAATTATATTTTATTTTATATCCACATATTTTAGATGATGGAAATTTATTATTTTTCATCTTACTTTTTGATGCATTCCTATTTTTCATGGTGTTCTAGTGAGATATTATTCCAATTATTTCAAATAATACATAAGATTAATAAAAATCATTTTTGGTTTTTTTGGAACATAATAATATTAAATCATATGATAAAAACGTATGAGAAACTAGTTCTCATTGAATACTTTTCATAAGCCCTACCATGAATCCACAATCCTAATTTACAATGTATATATTTAATAAGTATCATTCCTACATAATCATTCAAATATATCCTCATTCATTTCTACACATTAATATTACATCTTCATTACGCAAAACAATATTCTCTTAATTTCAATTTCATTCTCACAAGGTAAATATTTATTGAATAATGTTACATTAAATGATCTCTATTAAATATATTCTATTTCCTCTTCCTCCTTAATATTCGTGAAAATTAACACCATTGAGAAGAATAAAATTTTATATAATATACAAACAATGACTTTTTTTCATTTTATCACATCCCAATGAAAGAAATATCTTTTCAAGTAACATAATCCAATGCTCAGAAACTACTGGATTAGTAGTTATCCAATAATATGGAAGATTATTACATATTAAATGATCCAACACGGGTTTATCATTCCGTGGAACATCACCTTTCTCTATATAATAATTATTATTAGTCTTAACCTAGGTTAGCTGCCCTAATGTGGTCATGATCTTCTCAGTACAAACACAATATTTATTGTCTTTCTCAGTAGGTGAATTTCTACATTGGTTGTGATTGTTGATACAATTTTTTTTGTCTCAATACATTTCTAAATAATGGAATTTATTACATTAGATTGTAAGAATATTAATTTTATATCATAATATATAATTTTAAATTTGGTGTTACACTTTACATAATTTAGAAAATTTATGCATTGAATATATCAAAATCATTAAATTGGTTTCTTTAGTTATATAAAAATAATAAAAATATTTTAAAATCTATCATAATTATTTGTAATGAAAAATTGAATTAAGCTATGAATATCTCCTAGGAGTTAAAAATTTGTCATCTATTAAGGGTCCAATTACCATGCATTAAAATTAATGATAGGATATTCTTGATCAACTATGTTAGAGGTTATTACCCATAGATTAATATTTTCAAAAACAATGTTTTTGACACTGGAAAACGCGTCCCCAAAATTTACTAAATGCTCCCATAAATGATCCAAGAGTGTTCCCCATTTTGTAAGATTTGATTTTATAGGACGTAGATCCCGAATAGAGTTACAGATTAGTAGTTATGGAAATTTGAGGTTGGGATGGAAAACTGGTTTGTTGATCCCATTTGCAATTCCCCCTCTCCCAGAAAGAAAAAAGGTAGGATGCTCTACGAACACCATTAACATTCAGGATCCACTATGGAGTAAATAGTCTGGATGCTCCACGAACACCTATGATGTTCGCGATCTTCCATCGATTGAAGAGGCAGAATGATCACTGAACCCCTTTGACATTCTCAGTCTGCTGTTCAGAAAACACTATCATCGTGTTGATCGATCTCTACTTCATGGTCCCACTTTCCTATAAATACCCAGCTCACCCCCTTCCAGAAAGATGGTCACGCCGCCCCTTGGGTGGTCAATCTCCAATTTTTTGGAGCTAAAATTTCCTTTGCGAAGCTACTCTATGAGTCCATGCTCAGAGATTCGATGCTCCGCGAGTTTATGCACCACGATTCCATGCTCCATGGGTCCATTCTCCATGAGTCCATGTTCAGCGAGTCCATGCTCCACGAGCCCAAGCTCTACGAGTCCAAGCACCATGACCACCGTTCCTTCGTGAAGCTAGATTGCAAGACCCCATTCTCCATAGTCTGTTCCCTACTGTCACTAACCCCCATGAAAATCGAGAGTCACACCGTGATGTTTTTGGGAAAGGACATCAGGATTTTCCATTACACCCCTATGTGCACCCACCTTCAACCTATGAAATACAATGATTTGAGATTATCTTCCGCAAACCATGGAAAAACTGGAGTCGAAATATTCATCTTGGTTCATTCCACATGCCGTGAGTTGAGATTCTCATCATAAATTCCTTGAGTACCTTGAGTCGAACCATTCCTCAAGGAACTCATCCAAACCCCATCACGTTGTTCATATGCCAGGTTGGAACAGGAAGGGACACCCTTGAGTATGTCACAAAACCGGCCATTTCAAGGTGTCATATGCCCAACAGTCCTGTCTACAAGGCTATATATTTTAGTACACCCTATGTTCCATACATAGGATTTATCTGGAAACAAACAAGAGATGCCTTATGCCCCATGCATGAGATGCCAATAGTCCTATCTATATGACTATAAACTATACTACACCCTATGTTCCAAACATAGGATTCCTCTTACTCGAAACAAGATATGCCTAATGCTAAAAGCATGATATGCCAACAGTCCTATCTACACGACTTTAAAATGTAGTACGCCCTATGTTCCAAACATAAGATTCCTCTAGCTCAAAACAAGAGATGACTTATCCTCCATGCATGAGATGCCAACTATTCTTTCTATATGACTCTAAACAGTTGTACGCCCTATGTTCCAAACATTGGATGCCTCTAGCTCCAAAAACGAGATGCTTTATTCTATAAGAAAGAGATGCCAGCAGTCCATTCTACATGACTCTAAACTATAGTGTGCCCTTTGTTCCCAACATAGGATGCCTACTGCTCCAAACAATAAAGGCCTTATGCTCTAAGCATGAGATGCTAACAGTCTTCTCTACATGACTCTAAACTGTGGTACGCCCTATTTTCCAAACATAGGATGCCTCTTGCTCAAAGAAAAGAGATTCCATGTGCTCTAATCATGAGATTCCAATAGTCATTTATACATGACTCTAAACTTTAGTATGCCTTCTCTTCCAAATATATGATGCCTCTTACTCCAAATAGAAGATGCCTTATGCTCCAGCCATTAGATGTCAATTGTAATCTCTATATGAATCTAAACTGTATTATGACCAATATTCCAAATATAGGATGGATCTTGCTCCAAACAAGATATTCATTATACTACAATCATAAGATGCCCAATTAAATGATTATAGAGGTGTAATTTAACAGGCATTGGAATTTGTTCGAACATTCTATTAATCCAACTCAGGATTTTTATGAACTTCATTTTGATATTTATCCACTTCCATCTTTGAAGGGACCCCGAAACAGCTTGGTCCCATGCCGCATCGGCTCACCAAAAATCTTGGGCCAATTCTCTAGAAGACTTTGGACGACACATTGAGTTAGGTCCAATGTTTCAAACACAATCATCAGTTGACCCTCATTTGTTTGTCCCAATTTTAGGACAACACGATATGGATGTTGTGTTTTGAACTCGGTCAACTGTTATCCTCCATCGTCATGCCTCAATCATTGTGATCCTAATTTCAGTCACGTGATTCACACATTTCATCTCCCATTATTCGAACTAGATCCAATGCCCTAGGTTTTGTCCCACCTGTGCACTAGCGCATAAGTGTAGATCTCAATTATGTTCCTTGACCCACAAGAGATTTTAGATGACCTCCTGACTAGACTTGAGGAAGACATTACGGGGCACCTGGGAAGCTACCTTGCGTATGCCCCATTTTCCATTGCCACTCTATAATGGCACCCAGGCAGCTTCCATGGGTAAGACCCTTCCCCATTGCTGCTCCAAAGCGGCACCCGAGCAGCTTCCTTGTGTAAGCCCCATTCACAATTGTTTCTCCATAGCGGCATCCGGGCAGCTTCCTTGCATAATCCCCAGTCACCATTGTTTCTCCATAGTGGAACATATTAAACTTCCTTTTGTATACCCCATGCACCATCATAGCTATATAGAGCCACCTAGGCAGCTTACTTGCATAGGCCCCATTCACCACTGCCGCTCAATAGGGGCACCCAGGCACCTTACTTGAATAATCCCCATCCACCATTGTCACTCTATAGCGGCACCTAGGTAGCTTCCTAGTGTATGCCCCATCCACCTTTTCCGCTACATAGTGGACCCCGGGAAGCTTCCTTGCGTAAGCCCCATCCTCCATTGTCACTCCATAGAGGCACTCGAGAATCCTACTTTCATAAGCCCCATCCACCATTGCCACTACATTGCGGTGCCTGGGTAGCTTCATTGTGTAAGTCCCAGCCGCTATTGCTACTCCATAGTGGCACCTTCTAAGAGTTCTTGCATAAGCCCCATTCACGATTGCCGCTCCATAGCAGCAACCCTGCTGCTTCCATTCGTAAGCCCCATTCACCACACTTCATGGAAGCACCTTTACACTGTGATCATCAAGTCCTTGCTGCCTCTTGTTTCTCACACCAAGTATTACTCGCGTTGGCGTAAGGTAGTAAGCATCGACCATGACATCCTCTCTCGGCATCCTTGAGTGTAATCCACACACTCCCTCTTGAACTACGTGGGATTTTCTCTTTTTCAAGGCATGGTATGTAGGAATTCTCCCTAAATATCAAGCCCTACACCTATCTGTCTCAACCATCTTCACGTCGGTTCAATAAAAACCCCTCCGGAACTACATGTACATTGATCATTCTGAAGGCATTGTACATAGGAAGCATCCATATGTTTTAATCCCCACACCCATTGGTCCCTACCACCTTCAGGTCATTTCACTAACTCACATCCCGAACTACATGGACTTTGATCCTTGCTAGGGCTAGGTATGTAGGAATCATCCCTGGGATTCCATCCCAACACCCATTGGATCTGAACCCCTTCATGTCACACCACCTTCGTACCGCATGACATTAAACTGCATTCCCCTTATTTGTCTCTCATGATGTTAATCAGCATCTACCATCCAACTGTAAGCAGTTGTGACCCCATCAAGTGGTAAGATGTTAAAGTCCCCAATCGACGGTAAGATATCATCAGATGAACTACATGGACATTGATTATCTACCGCAGGGATATGTAGTAAGCCTCTCTAAGGTTCCATCCCATCACTCATGTCTCATCCTAATCTCTCCCTCGAGCCTATGTGTTTCGGGAAGGTCAGGACCCAACCTGAAGGTTATATTTCCACTATATCCCATACATGCATCCATTCTCGTGGGTCGCCTACATAGGTGTCCCATCATCCCACTAAATTACACCGACTTTGATTCCCTGCCACATGGATATTTAGGAAGTCTATTCAAGGCTCAATCCCAACATTACTATCATTCTCATGTTAGTTACATCTCAAAATCTCTACACTTCATTCAACTCTCCAATATCCATCTTGATTCTTACCCGGGCTGCCACATCCTGGTGGGATCATGACATCCACGTCCTCAGTACTCCTAGTAGTACTTGGTCTTCTTTCTATGTGTAAGCCCCAACATGTATCTGGGTTATTGTTCTTTCTATACACCCCGATTCATCACCCCTTAAAACTACAAGGGATTTTAACCATGTCATCTACATAGGTTATGTAGGAAAACTTCACGAGGTTCAATTCCAGCCAATGGTAATCCTTGGTGTTCCCCAATTCTGGGGTGCACACTCCCTAATCTTCCCTCAGTGGTGTCCAGATCAGATTTCATCGTGTGAAGTTTTCCCCTTATGGGACACAATATATTGGTTCTATTCTTATTGATTTTTCTAACCCATCAACCTAGTACACCTTCTAGGTGTTCCCAACAAGGGATGTACCAATCTAATCCATCTCTATGGGAAGTTCTGATCACTCTCATTTCGTCTCTGTAAGACGTTAAACCTGCGGCCTACCTTGTGTTAAACATGAGAGTCCTGAGGAAAACCCTGGAAGGAATTCCTTTAGAGTAACCATATTTTCAAGACATTAATCAGGTGACATACCCTAAAATAAACATATGAAACTCATTAAAACCACAGAGACATGCCTCTAGCATTTGACACCCCGCGACTGATGTGGGATGCCTCACGTTCTTTTCTCTTTGAGATGCCCTATTATTAGGTGGAATTCAGGTTCACCAATGTCCATGCATCCAGATATACCCCAACATGCCTGATGTTGACATCTTCTATGACCAAAGGTTTCTATCATTTCAAGACCCCATGGAATGTCCTGATGGATTTTGTGTAATTAACTGGCGTTCCAAATGATATGGCACTGGGAACAAGATTCATGAACCAATAATTATTCATTAAGGGACAACTGGACTGGGTACTGATTTTTGTGGAGGAGTCAATGGAAGGAAGAACTAACATCCCATCATCCTATTTTGATCAAAGAGAAAACATCCCTGAATAGGTGATAAATTACACCTACCATTGGAAAGCGATAATGTAGGGAAACAAACAATTGCACTTACTCTACAAATGGATGTAGGAACCCTAGAGAAAGCGTCAGAAACACATGTACATTTGTAGAATAGAAAGATGTTTTTTTACAAGGATATCTAAATAATAACTACCTTATACAAGAATTTATCACATATTTATATAATTATACATATCCTTAAATCCTATCATTGGGTTACATTCCTAGAATTATGTTATTCATAATCTAGTTCACAATGTTTCTTTTATAATAACTCTAATACCTACTATAATAACACTAACTCATGTTACCTAAAGCTGGTGTCTAATTTATTAAAATGGAATAATATAAAACCTATCACAACACAGAGGATTTAATATTATATAAGTCATGATGAAATAGATAACAAAATTGTTTTCATTTTTGACATTAGATAGAGAATATGAATTATAGTAATATAAAATATTTGGTATCATTGATCTCAATAAAATAATTCTTCTTATGTTCCTTGGATAAGGAAAGAAAATAAGGGTTAGTTAAAATACTCAGTAAGGGTTAATTAAATCGGAATATATCATGAGTAAATAAGGAAAGACAATATAGAATTGTAAATAATTGAAAAAAAACATGTAATGGAATCAATAACATATGCATTAAATGAATCCATTTAAAATATATATAATGTAATATCATGGATAAAAATAAATGAATTCTAAATGATGTAGATTTCACATTTTAGATGAAATTATCTCAAACATCATGATATCTATAACGTCAACGAATTTTTCTACAAAAGAGAGAAATATGGGTAGGTATACACTAGAATCACATTTATTTTAGAGAACTGATTTTTAACATGAGATAATCTGTTTTATTGAGGGGTTATTTATAATCATTCCCACCAATCACTTCATTTCCATTATAATACTCATATATTGAATGATAAATTTAATTAAAAAGACATATGTCTTATAAAAATATCTATATTGACTAAATAATATAAAATATCATGATTTCACTAGTAAATAGTAAAACACCAAATATTAAATTATATTGGGTTTAGGTAACAATCATATAAATGGGAAAAATAATATAGATATTTAAAAGAAATTTAATTTACATCTGTCCCAAGAAATTTAACGTTTTAAGAGAAAATTAATGAACAAAAAATTTATATGATATAAAATATAGCACTCAAATCGTCATAAACATATGTTTTGTATTAAAATAATTTTATTTGGAGATATAATTCAATTAAAGATAAATATTAAAATATGACATTATTAAAGGGTTTTCTTTTTAAATAAAATGAAAAATTATAAAAGAATCTAAGAGCATAAAATATATATGGAGGTGGGAAAGTCCATTAACATAAATTATGTTAAAAACCATTATTTTTAACTTTTTAGAAAGAAATGATAAAAATTATACTTTTGGGAAAAATAATAAGGATTTTGTAAAAGAAAATTAAATATTTCACTGATAATAAAAAAATTTATTAATAAAACAATTGTTACAAAATTATTTTATAAATAAAAATAAAAAATATTTACATGGATGAAATATTTTCTCAGTCTAAAAGAGAAATAAGATCATATTTTCCTTTAATCGTTCATCTTGTACAAAAAATTTAAATTGATTTATTATTAATTGAAAATGAATATATATTAATGTAAAATACTTAAAAGGGGTAGTATAAAACCACAATATTAATAGGGTTCTGAACATAGTAAATCTATAAATAGTGAGACTCTTTATTAAAGGATGAATTCTTTTACATGTGGGGCTTCTGTAGTATGATAAGTTTAGTATTATTGAAGTAATGAAGATGTGAGATAGTAATGTTGTGGTGGTCATGGTAGTTGAGTTGTTTTGGTTCTATAGACCCATAATTTGGGATTCATTTTAACTTTTATACATTTTATTTTCCTTTTTATTTTTATAGGAGACTCAATAGAGTAACTAGTTTATACATATGCCCGATGGTTTTTTGATCCTGGTATCTACGTCAAACATCAAGTTTGGTGTGGGAAAATCAATATACTCTTGATATTCCCCACTTCCACTTCTAGGATAGTTTTTTATTCATGGTTTGTGATGTCATACAATTATAGTGCACTAGAGGTCATGATTTTTGAGTTGATAATTAGGTTCACAGGTGTGGTTGTGTAGAATACACAGAGCTAAAAAGTAATGTCCCTAATGTTCATGATACAACAATATTAAACTTATATGGTAGTGGTGATTGGATGATTTTGATATGTTGGTTTTGGTAATGATTTTTATTGCATTGATGGTATGATCTAGTAATTGTTGTGGGTTGAAATTTCTTGCATTCCCGTTATATTGACTCTTGTGATAGTATAAATCTGAAGGATACTAAAGGGATGTGAGTCCGAAAACAAATCCCTTTGGGCATTATTATGAAAAAGTTATGGGGAAATAGTTTTCTGTGACACTATATTATAACCATATTTTTAAATTATTATATTAGGGATTAATACCTATTGAGTATACCATGGTGATGTTGGGAATGGTTAGTTAACTTGTTTAGGTTCATGGTGTCTTGGTTGTTTATTAATTGTTCATTAGTTTGATCTTTTCAAATTTTAAAAGGGGAGAATGGTTATGATATTAAAGAGTATAAATTTTATTCATAACTTTCATATATGAAATCTAATTTTTAGTTTTCTAGGAGGACAATGAGGACAGGGCTGTATATTACATTCAATGAAATTTGAGCAATTATTGAGTCACTATCAGGGGACATTTTATTTCGTTTTTCTTTAAAGCCTCTATTGTATATTTTTTACATTGTACATGCATATTTTGGTGGTTTTAGTTCCTTTATTTTATTTTTGTGATGGATTGTTTTTTCAAATATTGAAATCCTATATTTATTATTGAGTATGATTCCTTCCATATATGATATTTTAATAACCCCTATACATGTAACACAATGATGGCATGATGAAGGTAGGAATCAAAAGTTATTATCTATATCTCCTAATTGTTGTCTAAGTAGGGTTACCACATGGAAAGGACGATTTTAAATATGGTCTGATTACATCCAAATCAGTTTCTTTTAACATATTCATGTAATTTATGGGGTTTGATGGGCTATATCATTTTAAATGTTTAAATGGATTTTTAGTATAAAATTTTCATTAGGTAATATATGAACTCAACACCCATAATTGAGTTCAAATACATCTTAATGAGCATTTTTTCATTCATGATTCCCTTATTCCACCTAATGATTTTATTAAATGTTTATTTTGTCTTTCTCTATTGGCGAAAGAATTGTTTTATTCAAATATTACTCATCGATAGATTTTTCCCCATATAATGAATATCATTATTCAGAATAATTATTACCATGATAAATAGTAGAATCCCACACCTTATTCATATTTTTCATTTTCACCAATGTTCTCCATTATATATGTATCTAATTATAACTTATCTCATTTTTTCATCATATTTCCCTTCTCCTATTTTAAAATTGATATTTCAATTACTATTTTCTAAATTGGGTTTTCAATAATTGAATTCCCAAATTTTAAATATGATTTCCATTTATTAAAAATAAAATGTTATATTTTCCACTAAAAATACCTTTTTGATATCCTTTATGTGTTTCTGAAGCTCTATTATTTAAGATTCGATTTTCAAATTAATAGTGTTTAAAAAATTCACTTCACCATTATAAAAACTTGTTTCATTTTTAAGGCTCCATTATTGTTGATTCTTTATTATATTAAATTTTTTAGAAGTGCTATCATATTACCTTTTTAAAACCAACATATATTTTAAATGATTCATTATTTTTATTTCATTTTCAATTGTTTTTTTGGAAACTCATTTTTATTCTATTTCCCAAAAGCGAACTTTCAAAAATTGATCTTTTAATATTTACATAACATTATATTTTACACCAATGATAAAATAATTTTAGGAAAAAATATTTCACTATCATGAAATCGTTATCTTTAGCAGATTTTTTCCATCAAAATTTTCTTCCATTAACAAACAATTAAAAATACGTATAAGATAATATTTTTGTAATTAGGAAATTTTTTGTATCTTCCATTCATATGATAGGGTTCAATGTTGGGGATACCATGATGAAGTGGTGTGAACCTTATTTTTCTTCCCTCGGGTCCTTTATGACATAATAAATGTTTCATTTTATGTGGAACTAATATGTAATGATAAATGAGTGCTGTAAGAATTTGTCATGATCAAATTTAATGGTCGGATTATCATATCAAATGTGATACAGATATTGTGTAATTTGTGTTTTCACCCAAAATTGTAAGGTAATTTTTTTACAAAATAATGTGTGGACATTTTCATTAATCCCTCTATAAATAATATGAATTTTTACTACACATAATATGATGTTTAGAAATAAAATTTTTAACAACCTAAATCATCAAAATTTTGTTTTTGAAATATATTATAATTTATATATTCTATTTTTTGTACAAAAGATCCTTGTTTTATTATATTTCATGTTCATATTACATATTAATTTTATTTTATGATAGTTATTATAAATAAATCATGTCCAATATCTCATGATTCCATGCACATTTTCTATAGTGTATATTCATTCGATTAAGGTGACATGTCCTTTTATAATGAATAGGGAAGATTTTTTAATGTTTTATGTTATTTTTAATTAGAGATGTATCATTATTAATTTTTTCTCTTATTCCTCTGATCTAAACCTTGATAACATGAGGATTAGTTCTTCCATTATTAATCATTTGGTCTCACACATTTCATTATTTTATTTTCCCTAGGAAATTATTTATATGACTAAATTTGGAAATAAATTTTATATAGATTTTTTTTGTGAGGTTTGATAATGACATAAAAAAGGGAATATTAGTTTAGTTGAATAAACATCTTTATAGACTGTAAACACATGGGTGTTAATCCTAAAAGACCCTAAATATTTTGTTATTTATAATACATAATTATTGGAAGATTAAATGTTAATCATATTTTAAATATATATATAAATATTGACTTACATATTCTAATATCAAATATAATTTTTACAAATTTTTTTTAGAACCAAAATCAGGATTGTGGGATTGGGGTTCTTCAAATGGAATTGGTGAAAGATTTAGTTATTTTTTTATAATTATTTTAGTTATTTTTTAATATTATAATTAATATTATAGATATATGAGTAAATAAAATAATTGAAAACCCAAGGTATAAGTATAACACATAATTTTATGTATATTACGACATCCATACATTTTGGTAATGCATATTTTTTGTGATTCTCTATGCAATTTTATCTCTGTTTGGATATACGGAAGTAGATGTTTATGTTTCATATATGGACATATGTGTATCCACCCAAAAAATTCAAGATAAGTAACAACTCGAACTTAAATCTTATGTATGATGAGTGGGGCTAAGTCTACACACCTATGTATAAAATCTTGAAGTACATGATAGGGAAAAAATCATATTGTTTCTAATGAAAATTTATGGAGGACTTCGTTATGATGATAACTAAGTTAGTTATAGAACATATAAGTAAAATGACCATGAATAACCAGGGATTGAACAATGAGTGTCATAGGTTGATTTGAAACTATAATATGTCCGGTAATGTTGTCAAGGAAAAACATTTATTTATTGATTCTTTCATATTCATATTTTTTATATTATAATACCATTATTGGTTTTAGTATTTTCTAAAATAGGATCACAAAAATTATGTGTAGCATGTTTTGTTTCTTGAAACCACTATTTATTATTACTAAATAATTGAGCATAAGAAGGTGTTTTATTATACTAATATATATATATATATATATATATATATATATTATGATAGAAATGGATATATTCCGAATCATAGATAAGGTATAGAGGTTTATATATTAATATATATTACTGATTTATACTCATAGCTATTTTCATTTGAATGATAAATTTATCTATGATATTATTTTATATTCTATGTTTAATGAGGATTAAATTAAATGTAAAGGTATTTTCAAATTGTCTTTAAAATATAAAGGTTCGGAAACATATATTCAATGGTCTCAATAACTATGAAATTTTATTTTATATTTTTAGTTAAAACTATTACATATCAAATTATTGGGGGATGTATATCCCTTATGTTTAAAAGGACAATTAATTTTGAGAAACCTAAGTTAAATAGTATAGATATCCTTCTAATTTATTAATGATTTTATAAAAATTTGATTCACAGTATTTCCAGCGATGTTTACCTCATTTTTTGTATTATGATATAAATTGAATAATGTGTGGCCTTATAAAGTAGTAGTTCATGTCATTTTTATGTGAAATATTGATTTTATTTTAATAAAATTATTTTATTTTATATGGTTTAGTCTTGGATATTTTATTGGTTTTTTAAGGTATTTCATGGAAAATATATGATTAGGTTATATACATAAGTGGGAGTATGATATTAAAGAGGATTATTATTTTTTTACAAATGATAATTAACTTTATATACCCATGTAGAATATTTTTAAATTCATTTTATAAGTTATATATTTAATGATGGATATATTAAGAATTCCCTCACTAACTATCATGAATCATTGTTGAGGAATGTTATTATGAAAAATTTTATTTATGTTTGTATAATGTGGTGACCTGAGACCATTAAACCATTACCTTTACATATTGATTTCTTCTATCACATGCAACATTACATTAAAAAACACCTAACTGAAAAAACATTGAAATAATAAAATTATTTGAATAAACAAATCATTATTAAACATAAATATAATAATATTTTAAAATAATTACGTGTCATTATTTTCCATTGATTAGTATTTTTTTATAATAATTTAATTCTAAAAACAATTTAAAAATATTTATTTTATTTAACATTAATAATTTATTTTGATCACATATAAATTCTTTATTACATTTGGAAATATTTAAAATTAGAATCTATTATATAAAAATCATTTTTTAAAAAAAATTATTATAAATAATACTGAATAAACATGATTGTTTAAAAGTAAATTTTCAATAAAAATTATTTTCATTATATTTGGTATTTCCATTGACATAAAAAAATTTAAAATTTTATAATTTCAAGGTTTTAAAAAACATCATTTTTAAATTTATAAATAAAAAATATTTTATTCTTAATTAGATATAATTTTATGAAATAATTTATTTATATTTGGATTGTTAAAAAATATATTTTTTACTAAATATTTTTGTTATTGACTCTATTGATAAATAACTACTAAAATAATATAACATTTTTTTAATGATTAGAATTTTATTTTAATAGATTAAAAATACATTTAAATATGAAACTGTGAATTTAGAAATCAACTTTTTGATAACATAAATAATATTTTAGAATAAATTTTTTTTCTATCATTAATAAAAATTAAAAATTACATTTGGTAAAAGTGGAAATTTATATCACCAAAGGAAACAATAAAATGTTTTATTTAAAATAAAACAAATATCTCCTTCAAATCATCTATATTGAAAATATTACCCTACTCGTAACTTTTAATTTCTTAAATGCACTTTTAATAAAAATGGGTTTTTGCGTGTTACATATGGTAAAGTAAAAATTTAATATTCCATTACATAATGTTTTCCTGATAAATTGAAATTAATATTTGGAATTTTTATACCAAATTGGATAATGAGGTTTATTTTATTTTTAGTAATTAAATTTCAATTGCATAGTTAAAAATTAGTTACCAATGTAAAACATAAAGTGTTAAAAGTCAAAATTCTAACTGTAAATTAAATATAAACATTTTTAAAACATATGTGATAATTTATATTTTTAGGATTCTCATCCTTGTCTCATCGTGCACTCTTTATTATCTAATTTTTGTCTTTTTAACATGCGAAACATGTTCTCTTTTATATTAATTTAAAAATTTATAATTAAAAAATCATTTCTCAACACTTATATAATTGTCCATTATTTACCCCTTTAAGAGAACACCAAAAATTAGGTTCACACGACATGATCTTCTTATTATCCTTTATTTATAACCCTCATCATTTTCCTTAAGCCAGTCGTAAAAGGATATTTTTATAGGACATCTATTTCTAATTAATACTCTAATAAAAAGGCAATTATTTCAATGAGACTCGTATGTTTTAGTAGAAGTCAGTATGTAGGGTAATGGTTTAATATCATCAATTTAATTTGGTGAAAAATCTCTAATATTTATCACAATGAAAACATTTATATGGTGTTCCACAATAATAATTAATTTATTTTATCTTATTAAAGTAATTGATATCATTAAAGTGACATATCATCTTACTCCATTAAATGGATTTCGATGCAAAGAACACCAAAGACATATGGTTCTTTGTTAACTAAAATCCCTTCTATCAGAAAAATTTATTCTTTATAGAAATTATAAATCCTAGATTCATCTTCTATTACATTATTAATTCAGTTCTTGTTATATTAAATATTATTCAAATAAATGATAATTTTGATTAAAATATTCCCCTATGAATAATTTATTCCCCATTAAAATAAAGGTGGAGAATAATTCCAATCGATATAAATGATGGTATACCATAATTTTCCATATTTTCCTTTCCCAAAAAAATATCTATTAAATTTTCAAATTAAATAAACTTTTATCTCAATTGGCCTATATATTTAAATTATCTTCTTTCAAAAAGATGTTTTTTTTTCATTTTTCTCATGTGCCTTTTAAATAAACCTATTAAAAATGATCCAAAATATATACATCCTTTCAGAACTGAATTTTTTTATATTACTCAACATACCATTTTTATATTCATTGGTTCTCTTTAATGCTCTATTATAGAATATTATTTTTAAAATTGAATGTTTTGAACAAATAATCACATCACATTTTTTAAATAGTTGGTCCGTTTTAAGTGCTCCATTATTGAGGGTTCTTTTTAAATGAAAATGTTTTCAAATCACCTTTTCATCACTATTAAATAATTTTTGTGTTTTCATGGAATAATTATAGATAATTCATTAAAATATTGATTTCTTAAAGTTTATTTTTATTATATTTCTCAAACATGAACTTTATAAACATTCCATTTCAAAAATATTATAGCATTATCTTTGATGAAAAAAATATGAAAACTATTTCATTACCACTCACTATTTTCTATATTTTATCCCTTTAGAAATTTTTTTTATAAATCACTCTCTAAATTTTCTTATGATGTAATCTTTTCAGTGGTTCATTTTAGGGTATCCAAAAAATATATTCATGAGATCAATGATGGATAAATCATATAGAAGTATTGTAAAACGTTTTTATTATTACATGTGTTCTTATTGTTATAATAAATGATTGAATTCGAGAAGAACACATATGTATTGATGATTTATGGGTGGGTTCATACATTATCTTCTTACTCATTATATAATTATTGATATCTGTAACTTCCTATTACTATTTTCATGTATTCCTAGTCCATAAGTTTTACCGTAATTTGGTTAGTTTCTCTTAAGGGAGTTATAGGTAATTTTTTTAAAAATTGTTGATTTTCTTGGATTGTGAATAGTTGGAACATGGTGGTCCCAATCCATGTTCTATACTAGTGAAAAAAATGAAAACACCAAAAGTGCGAGTATTCATGGTTGGTTTATGTTTTTACAGACTATGTTCCCACCTAGTTGAAATCATGCACTGTTGTAAGAAGGGGCACACTATTAGTGTGCATTGTTTGTCTAAATTTGTGGCTCTACTGAGATAACCATGTGTACGATAAATTATTAATCAATATATTATATTTAAAATCATGAAACCCCATTTTATGATACATGATGGTCCATGATGACCGCAATATGGTATCATCTTCCATAGAGGCTCTGAAGAGGTTTTTTCCCCTCTACACCCTTTTGGAAGAAGATCAAAACATATAAAATGGAATTGGATCTGTATAATTAAGGATTACTCTTCTCATTCTATTCCTCACGTTCTCTACTCTTTCCTCCATATGGTTTTTTAGATCTCATTTTTATTGTATGATTTCTTCCCTATTATTTTATATCGTGGATCATGGGATGATTCTTGGATATGTGTAGTTAACATTATTCATTGGAATTTACTGACATGGTATTTCAATTATGAAATCGTGTGATCTTGAGTTCGGAGGTTATATTTTGAATTTCCAATTGGATTAACCCTAAATTGCTTGATTTAAATTCAATTATTTTACTTAATTTTAATTTCATTTAATTTCATTCAATTTGTTTATTTATACGAAAATTTGATTAAATTTTTCGATTTCAATTTGAAATTGGATTTGGAATTATATTAGGGAAAACCCAAATTCCATTTAATTGGGGTGTGTTTTTAAATTAGAGTGAATTTGATTAAATTAAATTATATATTTTAATTTTGAAATTTTAATTTTGAAATTTATTTATAATTTTTATCAGATAAAATGGATTTAAATGGTTTTGGTAGAACCCCATTGGATTTATCAAGTAAAAATACATATTTTGATTAAAATGATTTTTTTATTAAAAGGAATGTTGGAATATTTTAATTGGGGGAATGGGAAACTATATTTTAAGAAGTCTTGAAATAAAATTTCCATCGTTGATTTGAATTTAAGGACATGAAATCCTAGGTTTTTAGTGTGTTCTTTCCGATATAACTCTATGATTTACTTCACTAACAATATATATGTAGTAGGTCACATCTTACATGGCATGGTGAAAAGACCTATTTTTACAATGCCAAAGGGATGTGTGTACACATAATTTCGTGAAAACAATTTGAATTTGAGGGGGTCCAATATCCTGGAACTGTCATATGTTTTGGAAGATGATAATGTTTCTCATGGTTTATTTTTGAAATATATATTCCAATGTTAGTAATTTAATTATCATTCCTTATAAATTTATATACCAGTTCTATATAAAAAAATTATTAAGCCATTTTTTAATGTATTTCATTCATTTTAAAAATACAGAATTATTTTTTATAAATATTCTATTAAAATAAAAACCCTATATATTTATAATTGGATGCTTCATGTATATAATTAAATATTAGACTATTATAATGGAATCCCTAGTCAGACCCTACTAGGAATTTAGATCAAAACCCACATCTTCTATTTGATTATTGTAGATTATATTTTTCTCGGTTCGAGAAAGGGTAATGCACCACATGGAGGTGATCATAGATGTTTATAAATTGGATTGGATATTTTCTTCTGTGTAATATATCATCCTATTATGGAGTCATCTCCTACATGTTTTCAGGTAAATTTTTTAGTTTTTAAGTACCTTTGTTTTAGAGTAGTGGCTTGGGGTGAGTTTGGGAGAATTGATACAAAAAACTAATGGACAGTGGGCTATGCACGGTTTGTGCACAGTTGGAAAATTATGCAACAAAACTATGCCAACTGTGAAAACTAGAAATGATAGGTCTACATAGTTTCTGCACAGTTTGATAAACCGTGCAACAAAACAGTCCCAACTGTGAAAAAATGGATAGAGAGGTCCGCACGGTTGGTGCATGATTTTCTCTTACCATGCGCCCCTACCCATGAAACCTCACACGCATGATTAATTATCCTAAAATCATTTTTAAAACCCCCCAAACCCCCTAAGACTTCCATATTTTTACCATGAATTGCGCATGAAAATTTATAGGTGATCCTAGATCCTTGAAGAGGGATTTCCAAGGTGATTTGAACATCTTTCTCCTATATCTAAATCCAAGATTGAAGATCCTCTCTCTTCCAGGTAAGTGTATTTCATCACTTTATCTTCTCCTGATAATTTATCTATCATTACTTGATCTTTCCTTGGATAATCTCCATTTCTTCCAAGGATCTAATCTAATGAGTTTAGGTCTAGATGTAGGGTTTTGGATCTAGATATAGATTTTCAAGATCTTAATTCCTTTGATATTAATTTTCTTGTAGGGATTTAGATCTGGAGCTTGATCGATGATGTTGTGCTGCTCATGTTTTGGGTATTTTATTTGGGCTATCATCCATTAATAAACTATGGTTGGTGGTCCAAATCAAACTCTCCTGGTTATGGATTTGATTTGTGAAAGTGAGTTTATGGATATTCTTGTTTACCTTGATAATTGATTACCTCAATTGGAGTATATAGGAATATGGAATTGACTTGTTATTTCCTTGGTGATTAATTTATTATTGAATCACAAGAAAAAAGGGGGTTTCCCAAATATATATTTGTTTTAGATATTGTATATGGGTTCATATATTCTAATTGACATATTGAATTTATTATGTTAGGATAATTAATTGGGGGAAATTAATTATGAAATGATGTTTGGATATGTGTGATAATTATTTATGTGCCATGATGATAATCAAATATAATTAATTGTGAGAATTAAGTATGACATGTTGTGATTTTATATGGACAATAAATTGTTAATATTTAATTTTGGAATGAGAATTGTGTTTATTGATTAATTAATTGATGAATAAATTAATGGGTTATGTGATTAGTTAATTGTTGAGTTAACTAATGTCCATTGAAATGTTTAACTACTTTTTAGATTTTTAATGGAATGATGTGGATAATTCTTGATAATTAGAGTATGATAAAATGGATTTTATTTTCGTGGTGCAATAAAGCGTGTTCTACGCCGATTAGAATTAGGGACATGGACATGGAGTTTGTCTCCAATAGTTATCCAAGCATGAGATTTTGTGGTGCTAGGAAGGGCGATCTACACCAAATATGAAATGGACTGTTAGGCCTGGAGATCTACACTGAACGAGATTTGGGATGCATGACATGACATTCAACACCAAATGAAAGATACTAACAAATGATGATTCAAATGGAAATCCTAAATTCAAACTGGTCCTTATATAATAATTAAATATAAAATTACAATGTGATTACTATTTAATTATGCATTGTATTTTTTGCTACATAGAACATCATACACTATCATTTGACTGCTCTTGTTTTAGATATCATTGTTAGTGGCCTACAAAGTTGTGATCACACCCTATTCATGGAACCTAATCGAAACCCAGGTATACTTTGTCCTCACATGACAACATTAGGTAAAATCACTTGGATTGGTTGATGATTGGGATTGGAGCATGGGAGAGGGAAATAGATGTAGTTCAGGACCCTATTGAGTGTTTTTGTGTCTTTACATTTAGTTACATTGTAGACACTTGACATTCAAATTTTTATATAATATTTTAACATTCATTTGAGTATTGTATTTTATTGTTTTGAATATCATATAGAGAGGCATTGTTCTAGTTATTTATATGCTTCCACACTTGGATATTTTGGTTTTCTTACATTAGTGTTTTATTCTGATAAAAGAGTGTAAAGTCTCCCCAAGACTGGCTTAACAGACCCTCACTGCTAGTCGGATATCTCTGGCGTACGAGGAGGCACAGTTGAGGCCATGTAGCCAACTAGATTAGAGCACTATTTACTAACACATTGGTCAAGACGACACGAAGTGGTATCATTGGGGTTTTCTATTCATTCTTCTTCTTTTGCCTTACTATTTTGGGAAAGGTATCTAGGAGACTAGGAAGATTCAAGGATGCGTCATGATCTCATTCATGGTAGTTTCAAACTAATATATGGGATTAATTATTAGTACTCAGGGTTGGATTGTTTTCATTGTTGTTTGTAGTTATAGTTTGATATTATATCACATTGGGTAGTGCACTTGTGGTGTGGTGTGATATTTGTTTTGATAGTAGTTGAATTTTTATTCATGGACTATAGAGGCATAAGACTTGAGTCTCCATGCATCATCCAAGGTGCTCAGGTTTTTGTGAAATGCATCATTCTATGCACTCATAAGAAAATAGGTTATGGAAATGTAGGTGACCATGAGCTATTCTCCTTATTCAGAGATAGTAAAAATGTTTCAAAATGAGAGTAAAATGGTGTCTATTAAGAACTGTGATTGATGAAATGAGTATGAGTAAATAATTAATTATTGAATTAACTGATTTGATAAAATGTGATTAATTAATTATTGAATTAATTTGTGATAAAATATGTACCATTGTTAAACTAGACCTAGGAGTAGGATGTTTAAGGATAGTGATAAGGCCTCAGCATTGATCTTGTGGTGAGAAGAGTGGGAAATGACATTTTGAAACATATAGGGTATGTTTCTCCTCTTATCTAAATGTTATAAGGTTACTTTATGAGACCTAAGAGGTGTGTTTGGATTTTTTTAAGATATGCCTCAAAGATGCTTGTTGAGGGATAGCCCGAGGGGAATGACCTAGAATGAAAATCCATGCAAGGAACATGAGTCACCATTTGTGTAAGTTGATAAGAATTTGGAACAGTTCTGAGAAAACATTTCTTATTTCATGCAATTCATCGAGAGAGACCCACTGAGGGCTCTGAAAATCACGTCTGAGTTAAAAATGTATTTTCAGCCACAACACCCCCTACTTTTAAAGAATTTTCTCTATCTTAGGTGGTATATTAGGATTATTTGGAAAATATAACATTATAGATTTAGGTGTGAAATTATGTCCCATGTAAATAAATTTTGGCTGATTAAACTCTTATAAGTGGTTAACGAAGATCCCATTTCATAGGGGAACAAAAAGGAGGCTTCTAGTAATGGATTAGTTGCGGTCACTATATGATTTTGGAGTGTCCCTTCAGAGAGTAGGAAGCATTGTTACAAGAAACTTAATCATGATAGTACAAAGAATATTGGATGACTAGGAGGAAATGTTTCACCAGATCATACTCATGATATTTTCCACCAGTGCATTAGACAGGGACACTATCATACACTTTTTCTTCAACCACCACTTTAGTGTCAGTTTTGTGGTAAGATGGGGAACCTACAAAAGTTCTGCAGGATGAATCAATAAGCTGGTACTGAGGGAGTAGATGCTCAAAGTCAAAGTGTGGGATGTGGGTCTTCTACACAATATAGTTCCAGCATATGGAACTCTACATACCGAGGAGGTATAGGTATTGTTCATGGTGCTTCAGGGCATGATCGCTGGTATAATCAGATTGGTACAACTGAAGTAAGATAGATGACACCACATGGAAGAGGGGAAAGATAGCAACATGCAGTACACCCTGCCCTTGTAGAGATCGAGCCCGGTCCTTCGATAGTGAGAGGTACTATTCTAGTTTCTTCAACATTAGCAACTACCTTGTTTTATAGTGGTGCCTCTCATACCTTTATAACATCAAATCCTTTAAATGGTTTCATCATGGAGGTGGAGTCCATAACTGGGGTGGTAAAAATCTATACAAAGTTGGGAACATGGTATAGGTATATTTGTTTAGGAATGGAATTTTCTCTTGATTTCTTGGAGTATTGTTTCGTTGGGATATCCATATAGGCCGAGCTGGTCCAATTACTCAGCAATTGGGAGGGCTCACAGCCCAAGTTTCTAGTCTTTTGCTGTAAGAAGGGAGTGGTAGGCATGAAGACCATTGACAAGTAGTATAATTGTTCTATTATATTTTTTCAAAGACATTCTAGGGTTTCCACCAGATATAGATGTTGAATTCACTATTAATCTCTTACTGGATATTGATCATGTATCTATTCCACCTTACAGAATGGAACAGACTGAACATCAAGAGCTCAATCTGCAATTGGAGGAACTCGAGAATAAGGGTTTATCCGTCCAAGTGTGTTGACTTGGGGATCACATATACTATTGGAAATGAAATTTGATGTGAGTTTATGCTTTTTTGTGGATTATCTGATGTTGAATAAAATTACCGTGAAGAACGGATATCCTCTTCCATGTATCGATGATCTGTTTGACCAGCTTAAGGATTTTTATTTGTTCTCAATGATCAATATGAAATTAGGTAATCATCATGTGAGAGTTTAGACATCTAAGATAATATGAAATTATTTCAGAAGATGTTATATACTTTATGTGTTTTTCCTAATGTCATTTGGGTTGACAAATGATCTAGTGGTATTTATGTTCATGATGAACAAGATCTTTCATCCATAAAAAGATCTATTTTTTGGTGTTTTTGGACAATATCTTTGTGTACTCTAAGACTCAATATGATCATTCTAAATAGCTTGAAATCTTACTGGGTATACTAGTAGAGCATCAGCTTTATGCCATGATATCTAAATGTTATTTATGGATTGGCATTGTACACTTTTTTGTGGAATATATTCTAAAAAGGTGTGGTAGTGGACCCAAAAATGTATAGGTAGTGATTTCATGGGAGCATCCTATGATTTTTTTCTGATATCCTATGAATTTTGGGATTTGATGGTTATTACAGGACGTGTATCCACGAATTTTCCAAATTAGCAGCACTACATTCAGGTTTTTCATAGAAAGAGGTAAAGTTTCATTTGACAGAATCATGAAAAATTTATTTCTAAGAGTTGATGAATCACTTGATATCGACAGAAATTTTGATCTTACTTGTTTAGGGGGAGGATTACATAGTGTATTGTGACACTTCTGGGATCAGAATCAGAGCTTTTTTTATGCAAGGTGATCAATTCTTTGCTTACACATCTGGATATTTAAGCCCACATGAATCAAATTAAACAACGCATGACCTCTATATGGATATAGTATTTTATGGTCTTACATGTTGGTGACACTATGTTTTGGGTGAAACGTTTATAGTTTTTACAAATCACCAAAGATTGATGTATATCTCTTCACAGTACAACTTGAATCTTCAACAGTGAAGATGGGTAGAATATATGCATTCCTTTCATATTGAACTGGAATAAACACCCCAAAAGGGGAATAGTTTTTCTGATTCCTTGAGTAAGAAATCTCAAACTCAAATGGTATATGAGTCTTCTATGGAGTGTAAGATGATGAATATGCTGGTGGAAATGCATGTGGTAATTCAAGAGAGTCAAGAGAATATGACTCTAGTTTCGGTAGGACGGGAGTCTACAATCATTATATGGATCAGGGATAGAAAGTATGATGATTCAGAGTTTTTATCTATAAGGTAAATCCTTGAAGGTGTGGAGACACCTTCAGACTATATAATATAAGATGATGAGATCATCTATGTGAAAAATTGGGTTGTTATGCCTATGAGTATGTGAGTGGAACTCAGGTGAGAATATCATTCCTCAAAGTGGACCGTACATCCTGGGGTGACGAAAACTTTACTGTGACCTACGATGAAATTTTTGGTACCCACGAATGAATAGGGACATAGGAGGGTTCCTAAAAAGATGCTTCTCTAATTAGTAGGTGAAGGCAGAGCCTCGATGACTTAGAGGTCTATTGCAGCCATTTCTTATTCTAGAATGGAAGTGGGAATACGTGACTATGGATTTTGTGGTAGGAATTCCAAATAAACTAAGGAATAATGATTCCATTTTAGTCTTTGGGATTCACTAACAAAGGTAGAACATTTATTTCTTATCAGGGAAACATTTACCATATAAATGTTGGGTGCAATGTATGTATAGGATATTGTTCTTTTTCATGGGGTGTCCTAGACTATACATTTAGATCATGATTCACACATTACTTCTTACTTCTAGCAGGGCATGAAGAAGGAACTTGATATACAATTTTTGATACATATATCCTTCCACTCCCCAATAGTTGGGCATTCTGACTATATCGTATAGGTGTGAGAGGATAATCTGCAATATTTTGTGCTAGATATTGGTTGTTTATAGTACAAGCACTTAGATTTAGTTTATTTTTTCAATCACAAATGTTATAAATAATAAATACAAATGGAACTATATAAGAGAATTTATGGTGGAAATTTTATATAATTGATATGTTGGTTATAGGTGGGTGTGTCAGAGCTATTGGGACGAAGTCTCCTTCAGGAGACATTGAAGTAGGTACAGTTAATTCAGGAATGTATGGATACAACTCAAACTAGGAAGAAGTCATATGTTGATAGGTAGAGATGACCCCTAGAGTTTACAGTGGTAGATCGTGTATTCCACTTTTTTTAACCTATAATTGGTCACCACATGATACAGAGTGATGGAATATTGGCGTCCAGGTTTGTAGGACCTTTTTTGTTGCTGGAGAGAGTCGGTCGAGTGACATACTAATTATCCCTTCCATATAAATTAATCTATATGAAATGTCCTTTCCTTGTGTCACAACTATTGTTGTATAATTACTTCCATTTTCATGTGATTCATGGCAAAGAGTTTGACCTTGAGATAGTGGCATCCTATGAGGTTCATTGGAAATGTGTGTTGGGTTACAGAGAGAATGTGTTACAGGGAATGGACGTGTTGTTATTTCATGTGTTATAGTGACAGAGAAGTGTTCAAGAGGGAAAATAGGAATTATAATTAGACATGTGGGCTCAATGGACCAATCATTTTCTCTCGGAATCTTAGAGAAGTTCAGAAGTGTTGGTTGAGGATGAGCTATTATAAGGTAGGGAGATTTTAAGATCCCAGCCTTATCTAGGGTCATCTAGGTTGAAGTTTTAGATACTTTTTTACGTTTTTATGTAATGTTTTTTTAGCATTATTGACATCCGGTGAGTTTGGGTGAAATTTTATGAAAAACTAACAGACATTGGGTTGTGAATGGTTTTCGCACGGTTCAAAAAATCATTCGATTAAATTGTGCCAATCGTGCAAACCTGGACAGAGCGGTCCGCATAGTTTGCACAATGTTTGACAAACCATGTCACTAAACCATGCCAACCATGAAATCCTGGACAGCGAGGTCCACATAGTTAGTGCACAGTTTTCCCTAATGGCGAACCCCATCTTAAGTAACTGTGTATGCCGAATTAATTATTTGACAATAAATTTTTAATCTCACCCAAACCATCGAGACTCCCATATTTCGACCTTGGCATATGATTGAAAATTTATTGGTGACCCCATAGTCTTCTGAAGGTATTCCAAGGTTATTTGATATTTTTCTTCAAGGTTAAAATCCCAAATAGAATATCTTCCTCTTCTTGGTAAGTGGATTTCATCTTGTTTCTTCTCTAGTTCATTCCTCTATCCTTCCACGTTCATTTCATGGAAGATCTAAAACATTTCCATGAATCTAAACCAATGAGTTGAGATATAGATATAGGATTGTGGCACCAGATCTTGATTTTCATTATTATGATTCCATTGATCTTAATTTTGTTTTTGGGATTTATATTCGGAACATGATTGACCGCATTTTAGCACTCAAATTTTGGGGATTTCCTTTGGGATATCATCCAACAATACACCAAAGTCGGTGGAAAAAATTTAACTCCCATAGTCTTGAATTTGATATGTAAATGTGATTTTATGGATTTTCTTGTTTCACTTGATATCTTATTTCCCATATTGGAAAATTTTGGAATGTGGAATTGAATTGTGATGTCCTTGGTGATTAATTGATAATTGAATCACAGAACAAATGAAGGGGGTTTCACAAATATATATTTTTTGGCGATTGGTAAAAGGTTGAGATATTGTAATTGACATATTCAACTAATTTTTCTACAATAATTAAATTGTTGGAATTAATTATGAAATTATGTTTAGCTATGTATGATAATTAATTTTGAGAATTCATTATGTTCAATGATGTTGATCAATGATAATTATTTTGGAGAATTAATTATGACATGTTGAGATTTTATATGAATAATTAATTGTGAATAATTAATAATGGAATGATAATTGTGTTGATTTATTATGTAATTGATGATTTAATATATGGGTTATGTGCTTATTTAATTGTTGAGTTAACTAAAGGCATGTGAAATGTTTAACTAATAGATGGATTAGTAATAGAATGATGTTTCTAATTATTGATAATTAAAGAATGATTAAATGGATGATATTTTTTTGTTCTAGACATTCTGTACTAGACTGAATAAAATTTGGAACATGGACATGAAGTTCCTCCCAAATAGTTATCAACGCTTGTAATTATGGGGTGCTAGGGATTGCGGCCAATGTCGAATGAGATATGAAGTGTTAGGCAAGGAAACCTACATTGAATGAGATTTGGGGTTCCTAACATAACATTCAACACCAACTGAATGATAATAATGAATCGTTGTTAAAATTTAAAACATGAATTGAAAATGGGTCTGATGTGATGATTAAAGATTAAATTACAATGTGATAACTGTTTAATTATACATTGTATTTATTTCTTCATAAAACTGCATACACTATCTGTTGACTGGTCGTTTTATAGACACCATTGACCGATTCCTATTGAGTAGTGCTCACACCCTATTCTGGCCACCATATCAGAACCTGAGTAGACGTTTTTGATATAGGACATAATTAGGTAAAGGCATTGGGATAGGATATTATTTGGTATTAGAGAAAGTTATAGGGAAATAGACATGGTTCGGGACCCTCTTTAGAGTTGTTGTGTCCTCAATTTTAGTTACAATGTTGACAAATGATATTTTCATTGTCATAGAATTTTTTATCTTTTAGTTGAGTATTGTATTTTCTTATTTTTAATATCATTTGACATGATATTGTTCTGGTTTTTTATACAATTACTCACTTGGTTATTGTGGTTTTTATCCATTGATATTTTATTATGATAAAATAGTGTATAGTCTCCCCAATAATAACTAACCAGAACCATGATGCTACTCAGCACCCTCTGGTATATAGGGAGGTGCCCTTGAGGGCATGTAGCCAACTACCTCAGGGAACTTTTTAATGGAACCCAGGTCAGGACGTCACTATCCGTTGGGGCTTGGTTTATTGTCTAGTTTTCTGGAATATTATCATTGTACATTGGGTTTTTTCCTATTTCACTTCTGATACACTTCTTCTTTTGGATATTTTCTTGTATTCATACTAACTATTTTATATACCTTTCATTTTTTTTGTAAAATTCATTCCCAGTTTCATTTTTTATGATGTTAGGTTCTATTTTCCAACCCATTGGGATTGGGAACACACTATGGGCTATGTTAGGTTCAGATCATTTATCATGTTTCCAATGAATCTGTGTTAGTTCATGAAAAAATACTATCAGAGGCAGGGTTTTATAGTATTTCAATAGTGTATGGTGGAGTTGTAGTTAAAAATTTATCTTGGGAAGGATTTAGAGACATTGAGGATATTTTTTTGAATTAGAGGGAGTTTGCGGCATGGGAACTAGTGTTTTTTCATGGGGGTTATAATATTTTGGTATAGAATCATATAGATGTTGGTTTCCATGTGGAGACCTAGGAGGTGGATTATAGTGGTACATCCTATTTCATAATGTCTATAGTGTGACATCATAGTTGAGGCAAGAAGTCATAGAGTGCTGAGTATTGGTGGCCCTTTGTATTTGGATTTTTGGAATTATTGAGGTGAATTATGATGAGGTCCCTTGCATAGTGATATTGTATTTATTGTATGGATATTCTCTTACAATGTGTTCCTCTACTTGGTTTTTATAATCTATTTATGGAATCATTCCATGTTTATTGGTAGTGGTTTTGAACATCCACACTATAGTGTGGACCAATCCATTATAGAATAGTATTTTCCTATGACATCACTACTACATTATGGTATAAGGTTTTGTGCCATGGTATTTTTACCCAAATCCTACATATAAATTCATAAACCCCCTTTTACTATTCATCCTTCCAATATCAATCTCAATACAAGGGGAACCTATGTTATTTTTTTGAGGGATCCCCCCTAACCCCCAAATTATTATTGAATTTTATCCTTAGAATACATAGATCAAACATAAATTATTATAATTTAGTTTCATTATTTCCCCCCATATTTCCTTATTGGCTCTTTATGTCTGGGAGGATATGAAATAAGAGAAATATTTTTTTATAGTTTTCTGAAGGAATATTTATGTGGTTGATGTACTACTTGCTGATTAAGGTGTTTCTTTGAGTTGTGGTATTTGGATTTTTCTTATCCACTTGCTTTTATCCCTAGGAAACGAATTAGTATTTATTGGTTCAGCAAAGGGATCCTAATTCATAAATTTTTATTTGAATATGTAGTAATTGCATGATTTGTCTCTATTTATTGATTATTATTAGTCATCTTAAGAGTGATATTAATTTTCATAAAATGAAATTGAGTGTGGATTGGGTTATTCCAATGTGATTACTATTTTTATGATATAACTTATGAGATTATATTTTCTTGTTGATAGTAATAAAATCTATGATTGTTTGAAATTGATTATATAATATAGCTATGGTGGTTTTTAATACCCTTTTTTGTTTTATTCCTATACTCAAAACACATAAAATGGTTTTTCACTAATATGTGGATAAGGAATCAGTTTCCCTTTGGAATTTTTATTTTCTGTGACAATACTGTTGTATATAATGATGTACTGTGTTAAGATATTCTTTTATTGAATCTTAATTTTTTGTAAATATGGAATCTAAAATCATTATTAAATGGGATAATTTTTTTGAGTTTTATTATTATTTTATGAGGATTGTGGTGGGGTTGGTGATGGTGAAAAATAATTTAAATATTTGTTGTTGTGGCAATGAGAATATACATAATTGAAATGGATTGAGATGAGTGATGTTTTATGTAAAATTATAGGAGGTTTTTTTTAACAACTCAAACTCAGAATCAAGATAATGGTGATTTTAAATGATATGTATTTATTATTAATGGAATATATATTGAGTGAATAAGGCATGAACACAATTTTAATTCCAACAACAAAAAACACAGGTAATTTAATCAATAAATTGAAAATGAAATGCATACATGGCTAATATAAACTCAAAAATATCATGTATAAAATAAAATAAATTCTCAATAAAGAAAATTATTAATATTGGATTTCATGATCACAAACATCATTATATATGTATCATCAAATCCATTTTCTAGAACCGTTTAATTGATAAGACGATATATAGCAGAAACCCATTTAATTATGACAACTAATTTGTCTCAAAAGAAATATTGATTCATTAGGGGTATATCTATAACCCATCCCGAACAATTTATTCTTAGCCAAGGAGTTACTCCTAATTTAATGGTTAATTTAATGGATAAACAATATTATTTTAAAAAAATATATGTATTGATTAAACAATATTGAATATCAAAATTTCCCCAGTTAATAGAAAAACATTGTATATATAATGATTTAAAATTTAAGAAATAATCATATCCAGGATAAAAATAATATGGGGGTGAAGAAAAATTGGATTTCCACTGATCAATGGAAGTTTAATGTCTAAAGAAAAACCTGATTACCGTGATATTACTAAGAGACCAAAATAACCATCTATTCTTCATAAAATAGGTTTTGTAATAAAATCCAGTCCTACCGAGAAAAAATAAAATCTAATACAATTATTAAATTAGATATTAATTAATGGTTATTAGTTTTAAAACCATTTTAAACTGGTATATAATTCCATGTAAATAAATTAATTATAGTGGGGAACACTTTAAACACCTTATATGATATGATAACATTAATATTGACTTTTATTAGAGGGAAGTAAAAAATGAAACTTATAGAAAATATTATAATGATTCATTTAAAATATATATTTTGTTTGAGGATAATTTAAAATTCAATTATTAAATCATTTGATTAATTGAAAAACTGTTTTAAAATAACTTTAAAAAATATTCATATGCAAAGAAACATTTTCTCGTTAAAAAATATAAAAAACACATATTTCATTTTAATCATTCTTATGGAAATATAAGCATTAATTGAATAATGAATAATAATGAATGAATATATATTAATGTTAAAAACATCAATGGGGGAGTATATATTCCATTAAAATTAAATGGTGCACAATACCTAGTTGTCCTCAATTGAGTGTAAATTGAGATGATATCCCTTACCTCATGTATCACTTAATTTGAAAATTCTTTATAGTATTGTAAAAAAATTTAGACATGTTATTAATTTATTATAAACCACCATTAATATTCATAATATCATTTATGATAATATTAAATTAAATTAACGTCCAACGATTATTAATATATCATTATTATAATTGTATTTTCTATTAACTACTTTAGTGTCTCATGACTGTTTTGTCCCAAAATATCATGTTCAAAGTTATATGTTATTATTCCATAATATATATAATTTTATCAATATTATAAAAATAATATCTATTCATTTTCTACATTTTTCGAATCATTTTTACAAATTGAAAGTAGAAAATGATTTATATCACTTCATAGAGATGTAGGTCCTACGTATCTATGAGAAACATTATAATATGCGTAAATTTTGAAAGGGTAAGAAGTTAGATGAAATATTAAATTTTTAGAATTAATATTTCCTCTTATGTATCATATATATATATATTTATTGTTTCCATAAATATGTCTATCTATGTGGTTTGGTGATGAAAAAATACATCGGTTCCTGAAGCTGTAATCATTTTTACCCATAAGTGACGTTCTTGATTCCCCAGAGAAGAATATAGATAAATATCATGCAATCGACATAAAAATTTATTAAACTTCTTCTATAATTATGGAATATAAAATATTATGGAAGATAAAATTTTGATTATGTGGTATTTTTAAGGAAATAATTTATATTGGTAAAGAAATAAGTAATAAATAAATACCTTAGGGTAGATAATTACCTTATCATATAGATTATTCTTTTGACTTACACATTAATCCATAAAATGAATGTATTTCGGAAATAAAAAAATAGATTCGAGTTAAGAAACCTACGAAGGTATTATTGTAGTTATTTTACTATATATAATCCCCTTAATTTTTATATAAATTATGATAGGTGGTTTTCTTTTATATTCAAGGAAAAGGAAACAGATGGAATTAGATAAAATATTAATTAAAATATATTTCATAATAATGTAAATTGGTACCAAGGATCCCCAATTTTAAATATAATTTATTAAAATATTTAAATAAATATAAAATTGTTTTTAGACATGTTATGGATATATTTCAAACCTTATCTCCATTTTAAACCACATTAAACTCTTTTTACCTTAATGGTGATAATTTTTCTTTTATCCATTGTAACATATTTATATGACTAAAAATATAAAGGGAATTCTAAAAAATTTGGTAATGGTTATTCAAAAATTTAAAAAAGAATTATCATATTTATTTTCTACCAGGGGATGAAATTACATGTAATATAAGAATGAAAACCCCCTAAGAAACTACATTTAGAAAAATACTCAATTAAATAGAAGAAATCAATTTAATATGAAATATGATAATAAATTGGTTTCCATATATAATTTTTTAAAAATATTTTAACATACGGCTCATTGAATTTTGGATTAATCCATAACTATTTGTCATAATCAAACCATTCCATTAAATTCAATGACTCGAAAAAAGTTATTTATTAGAATAAAATATAACCTATCTTCTCAAAATTCAAAATTGGGTTCGAAAAATCAAATTAATTTTTAAAAATTCATTATTTAACACATAACTAGATATTTTTCCAAAAACCCGCATTTAATTGGACAAATTCATGTGTCTCAGTAATGTTAATCCTTATATGTTCAGTTTAAGCCTTCAGTAAACATATTTTAATGTTAACTTCGATAAAAGTTGTTTACAATTTGTTTTATTTTTTTATAACATAAAATATTTGTGGTATAATTAAAAAATATAAAAATGATGGCTAAAATGTGGAATCCATTTTATCAAATTTTAATTTATATAATTGTTAGTATTTAATTCAATAATATCCCACAAGACATAACAAAATATGGGTTTTCATTAAATGAATTTTTTAAGTGTAAGATTATTTGATATTAGATATGTAAATATTATTCATAATGGTATTGATTTAAATTCATATATTTAGATATATAATACATTCATTTAATTTAAATACTTCATCATTAAATATTAGTCTAGTTTTTTAAAAGAATATACATTATTCACTGACAAATGTTTTCTAAAAACATCCATTTAAATTAAAAATTATCTTATATTTATTTCTATAAAATATTTAATCAATAAATTGTTAATATATATATTATAATACATTGTTCAAAACAAAATAATAAATATTCAATTAAAAAATTTCATATCATTTATAAAAAATTATATCAAATGGAAAAATTTGATAAACATCTTCTAAGAATATTTTGATATAGAAATTTCAAAATCAATATTCATCCTATCGAATTAAAATTATATTTCAATAAAATATTAAAAATGTAATTTTATTATTATTTATTTAAAATAAAAAAAAATTAACTAATATAAATGAAGCTCATGTGTTACATTTTTCTCTCCTGTAAAAATTCTACCCTCTAAATTTTCTTGGATATTACATTCTAAAAAATGATAGTGGTTCTTATTCATAAAATCCTGGGGATAAATTTTTTCTTCCTATATTTTATTATTTATCCAAGATACATTTATGAGTTTGTTTAAATTTCCCAAAAACATTCTCTCTATTTTCAAGAATCATGATTTTCTCATCTAATTAAGATATATCAGGTTAAAGTACAATTTCATTAGATGTGAGAAAATGTCTTTCGATTGTCATTTGCATCCTTAAAAATGATATATGAAACTCCTCATGTGCATAATAGAGTCCTGGTGGAATTTCCAATTAGTAACCAATAATTTGAATTCCTTCCATCACTTTTAAATTTACAATATATCTAGTGCTCACTTTTTCCATTTTATATAACTTTATAAAACCCTTCCATGTAGATACATCCAAGAAAACCTTGTCTCCCCCAAGAACATCCTAACTATTACATGGTTTATTTGAATAACTCTTTTTTATAATTTTGGTTTCTTCAATATGATTTTTAATATTCATTATCAATTCCGTTAACTTATATAAATGTCATGGGAATAGAAGCTTACTTTCACAAACATCAACCCAAAAAGTATGAGTATGACATTTTTTCAATATAATGATTCAAACAAGATCATTTGAATATATGAATTGAAAATTTTTTACAAAAAAATATAAAAATGGTAATAATTAATCCCTCATGCCCTGAAATTCAGGCGATCGCTATATCAAGTTTTCTTTTAATTTTTTCATATTCCATTTGTATTGTCCATCAGTTTGATAATGGTTGGTGATGCACAAATGAAACTCATTTTCAAGATAATTATGAGGAATAATCCTGGATATTAATATTTATTAGTGATAATGGTCCGATTAAATTGAAATATGTATTCCACATTGTCTTATAACTTCATTAATATGGTGTTTTTTGAGATGACCTAGAGGTAAATCCTCTCTTAAAGAAATTAATTGTGAATATATTGTAAGGATATCAATAATAACCCAAATTGTTTAATTATTTTGATGAACCAATGGTAATCCAATGAAAACTCTATTGTATTTTCATCCCGTTTCAACATTGGAATAGGTGGAGGTTTTAGGACACCTCTATAATGTAGTCACTCACCCTTAACCTATTGAAAAACTATGAATATTGATACATGATTTGAAATTCCTTGATTCATGTTATCTGAAATTAAATATTCATTCAATGAATTATAATTATTGGTGTTACAATAGTTTGTTGAGAAATTCGAGCTATTAGAATCACCCAATAATTACATTTTAAGCTCAGGTATAAATTGGACACATAACCTCTTTCCATATTTCAGAATGTCATGTTCTTATATGAAGTCTTCCATTTTTTCATCAGTCACAACATTAATTTTCCTTTAGAAAATTAACATCCTCATTATGAAAAGTTTTTATATTTTACAACAAATATTATTTTCAAATCATTTGAAAAAAAGTAATATTTCTCTTTTTTATTAGTATTAATTTCCATATTCTATAAATCTGTGAATAGGGTATCCCTTTCAATTATATTTTTTCCGAAATTCAAGATCCTTTCATTTCAATTCATTCGGTATCTTAATTTCATATGATAGTAGTGTATTGATCAATCTTAATAATTTTATAATTAAGGCCATTACCTTTTCATCATTTTGAACCCTTTCTAGGATATATATATTTCTAATACATCTAATCTATGTAAATCTCATATATTTCCCTACAGAGATAATATCATGATATATTCAAGTAAAATGCTAGGGCTTCCTACTCATGGTCAAGGGTTGGATAGTTTTTCTCATTAATAGTTAACTACCATGAAGCATAAGCAATAAATTTATCATTCTGAATAAGGACACAAACTAGTACCTTATTTGAGTAATTAATGTATATTAAAAATTCATTTTTCCAGGTGGTAGAGTCCAAATTTTTTCATTGACCAATTTCCTCTTAAATTCTTCAAAATATTTTTCAAAATATTTTTTCCATATAGAAATAACCCTTAATTCTGTATGGTAAGTTAAGAAGATAGACAATTAGGAAAATTTTTAGAATGAGTCACTGAAAATAACAAATGTAACTAATGAAACTACATATCATTGTATTGTTTGGTTATGTAAGAAATTTTTGGAATGCCTTTGTATTTACAGGATCAACTGAGATTCAGTCATTTGAAAAAATATATTTCGAAGAAATTAAACTTTTTAAAGCCATAATTCACACTTTATATATTTCTTATATAACACTTCTTCTGAAGAGTATCACGAATAATCATTATGTGATCATAAAGACCTAAAATATTTTAGAATAAACTTTGATATCATTATTAATTATCATAGTAAAATTATTATGATTTTCTTTGAATTCTATATTCATTAGATCCATAAAAAATAAGGGTGAATTAATTAATCCAAATTGAATTAATATTAAATATCAATTTTCATACCAAATATAAAATTATATATTCAGAATATCTAACTTCATTAAAATTAATTGATGATACCAAGAACAAAGTTTAATATTTGAACTATATAAAGATCAATGAATTTCCTAAAACAAGTCATAAATTCGTGGTAGGGGATACATTAACTTTATCTTAACATTATATATTTCTCTATAATCAATGAATAGCCTCAAATATCTTTCTTTCATATAATCAAAAAAAAGTGATCACTAAGGTGAAACATCAGGGTGTCTAAATACCTTACCACACAACTCCACATGTTGTTCCATTAACTCCATAGAATATATTGTGAATTATATGTAGGGTTTCATTAATATTAATCTTTCATTGGGGAGTAAATCAATAAAATACCGAACATTATGTTATGATGGATGTCCATATAATTCCCCAAGAAATATATCAATGTATTCCGATTAAATTATTACAACCATAATTCTATGGTTGTACTATTCATCTGTAGATTATGTCTTCTCTAATTTCCCAATATTCGCATTTATAAAATCATTTTATTGGTGGATAAAGACCCATTCCAGATGATAAATTCTCCCCTATAAAGATAAGTATTTTTTCCACATCATCATGAATCATAACATCCTTTTATTTGTAGTAAATTTTTCATTATTTTTTTAATCATCATCACCAATAATTTTTATATCAAATTAAATCAAATGAGTAGTTTTATATTTTTTGAATATGTCATGTTTATGTGTATTAGTAAGAATACAAGGACACATCCTTGTTACGGTGATAATTCCACTAAGAGTTTTGACAGACAACTCCCTTTTTATATTCTTTTGGAAATAACAAATTTTCAACAAAAACATAGAAGATATAAAATAGTGTGTGGTACAAAAATCAAATAAATAAATAGCTAGATTTTGGAATTTATTAAACTACAAAACGACACATATTTATGAAATTCATCCTCATTTATAGGGATCATATAAGCCTGGTTTTCTCCCCTTAGCTACTTCTGTTGTATAGTCCCTATACAAAATTGAAATGGTTTGAATAATTCCACATTTTATTATAGTTAAATAAAGAGATAATAGTGGTATCTTTCTTCCCATTATATTATTTTCTCCCACTTATAATTATATTTACACTTATAAAAAACCACATATCCATTATATTATTTTTTTAATTTTTCATTCCTAAATTTATACATTATAGAAATTGCTTCATTTTTTTATTATTTGATGAATTCCCATTTTCTTAGTGTTCTAATGACCTCTTATTCTCATAATTTCCTTTGAATATATAGTATATATAAGATTATCTTTAGTTTTCTTTTCCACAAAATTCCTTTTATTAATATGATGATAATATTTGAAAAACTAGTGCTCTTCAAATACATGTCAGAAGCCCTTCCACGAAATCATAAATCATGATTTCAAAAATATATATTTAATTTATATAACTCCTGGATAGTTTCATCAGTATGTCATCATACTATTCTACACATTCATAGTCCTTTTTCATTATGAAATGTAATTTTCTCTGAATTTCACATTTTTTCTCAAAAGGGAAATAGTTGTTGAAGAATGTTACTTGAAAAAATATACATTCCACATATTCTATTTCTTATCTATTTTTAGTATTCATGATCAATGAACATATTTGAGAAGAATGGCCTTTGGTAGAATATTAAACTGGTAAATGTTTTCCTATATTATCACATCCCATAGATATAAATATTTATTCACTTGACATAAGCTATTGGTCAGCAACTGCTGGAATAGTAGTTTCACAAAAATATTAAAACTTATGTCGTATGAAAAGATCGAAAATATGTGTATCATTACCTAAAAAATCATGTTTACCCATTTGTTAATGATTATTAGTCATAACCTGTGGAATCTTCCCTAATGTGTCCATGATCTACTCAATTCCAACATAATATTATCATCTTGCTCAGTAGGTAAAATTCTAAATAGGACATGATTATTGATACTATTCTTTCTTCTAGGATCCATTTCTAGAAAATGTAATATTTTAGATTAGTTAAAAAAAATACTAAATTTACATTAAAAAATTTAATTATACATATGGTGTAACAACTAACATAAATGAAATAATTTTATTTATAAAAAATATTAGAATCATAAAATTGGTTTTTACTAAACTCACTCTGATACCAACTGAAATAACACTAATTAATGTTACACAAATTTATTGTTTAATTTATTAAAATTATATAACATAAAACATATCTCAAAAAAATATGATAAAAAATTATATAATTATTGAATAAATAGATACAATCATCATTTCTATTTTTATTTAGGAAATAGAATATGAAATATGGTAATAGAAAATATTCAGTATCTTTAAAATCATTCAAATAATTCTCCTTCATATAATGTTAAAGAGAGAAAAAATAAGGTTAAGAAAAAATAATAATAAAGGGATAATACATATGGAACATGTCATGAGTAATTAATGAAAGATAAGATATAAAGATAAATAATAATAATAACATGTCATTTAATCAAAAAATTGTGCATAAAATGCATCCGTTGATAATATAAATAAAGTGATATCATTGAAAAAATTAATCACATTCTTAATGAAATAAAATATTAATATTAGATGTCATGATCTCATACATCAAGATATTTATATCATAAAATAATTTTTATATAATTGTTTCATTTATGGGTAGGCATGCACTAGAAATATATTTAATTCATCCAACTAATTTTTAACCTAATATATTCTATTCTGTTGAGTGGCTATATATAATCATTCTACACCCATCACTACTTTTCCATTTCATTCCTCATATATTTAATGATAAATTTATTTAATAAAAATATATCATATCAATAAATATATATATTAAGTCAATATTATGTAATATTAGGATTTCCTTAGTGTATAGTAAAACACTATAAGTAAAATTATATATGGTTTAAGAAACAATAATATAAATAAAAAAACTAATTTTTATATTTAAGATAAATTTAATTTTCATCAATCACAAGAAATTGAATACTTCCATGGAAAATTAATGAACACAAAATTACTATGTGATAAAATATGACCCTAAATTCATCATGAATATAGGTTATATAGTAAAATCATTTAATTTGGAGAAATACATATATTAATGAGAAAAATAAAAGTAAAAATTCATTAATGGTTTTATTTTTAAAACCACTGAATACTTATAGAGGAATCTAAGTGCATAAAATAGTTAGGGAGGCGGTAAAATCCATTAATACAAATTATGTAAAAAAAATTCCTTTTGAATTTTTATAAATTGAAGTAAAAAAATTATCATTTTGGAAAAAAAATTGTATGTATCAAATACAATACATTTAAATATTTAAAGGAAAATATAAAACATTCTTCATAAATCATCTGAGTGAAAAAAAACTAAATTTTTAAACAGAATTGAAAAATATTCAAATGGATAAAAAATGTTCTCAATCAAAAATAAAAAATTTATCACATATCATTTCAATCATTCAACTAGAAATATAAAGTTTAATAGATACATTAATCTATTTAAATAAATATATATTAGTATTAAATACTTAAAAGTTGTAGAATAAAACCACCGATGGTAAATAGGTGAAAAATAACAAATATGTCTCAACGGAGTGTAAATTATGATGAAGTCACTTATCTCATGCTTCTCTTTATTTGATCATGATTTTTCCACATATATAATATTTTAAAAAATATAATTTATTTAAAATATAATCAAATTAATATATATAATGTCATATACACTCCTATCAAAATATAGTATCACTCATTCGTTAATAATATTAAATTATTACAATTGTTCTTTGGGTAAACTATTTCAGTTTCACCTAAATGTTTTGTAATAGGTGATGTGGTTGTTATTAATAAGAAATATTTCAACCATATAACACATGAAATTAATTTTTTGAATTATGTATTTATTTCTTAGATTCATTTTTTATAATAATTAATCAAATCTGTTCGAGGAAAATGAATCACATCACTTTGTGGAGGAGATATGTCGTATGTATGCATGAGTGATGTTATAATTCCGTTAACTGGAGAAGTTTTATAGAATTTGATGGTGTATTAATTTTATAAATATTACATTTTTTTCAAAATAATTATAGGTATTCATTTGTAGAATCACTATGATAATCAATGTGAATCAGTGATGAAAAAATTACATCGATTCAGGAGGAGGGAGTCCACCATACAAACGAGCGATGTTTTTAAATCCATTTTAGTGGATAAGAATATGGATAAAATTAATGTAATAAACATGATAACAACTTATTATATTCTATATTTTTTTTGGGTTTTAATTTTTTGGACATAATTAATGGTGTCAAAAGAGGAAGTGATAAAAAAATATCTTGGTAATAATCATTACATTTTCTTAGAGAAGCCTATTTTGTCTTACAACATAAAAATTGAAATGATGGACTATTAGAAAGGCCATAAGATCTAGGACATTGGGATTCATCCTAGGAATTAATTTTGGTAGGTCAATTTTATGAAATAATCCTCATGATGTGTGGATAACAGAGGAGAGGTGGTGTCCTTTTATAGTGGTGGAAAAGGCCACAATTGGAATTACATAAAATATTAAGGAATACATATATGTATATCATAATACTATAACGTAAAACTAAGGAACCCAAAAATAGATGATTTTGTATAAAAGTGTTGAAATAAATTCATCCAATCATATCTAAACATTTTTGGGATTTTTTTTGTACCTAATCTCAGATTCAACCTACTTTAAACACATTTTAACCTTACCAGAGATAATTTAACTTGTTACTTTGACAACACAATTATATGGGAAAAATAATATGGTGATTTCCAAAATTATGGGAATTATGATTCTAATAAAGGAATCCAATTTACAATCATCAATACACAAAAGTATCAGAATTTAATTTATTAATAAACCTGTAAAACATAACAAAAATATATTTTTCAAAAAATGTATTTTTCAAGTATTATATGATATTACATTTACTATGAAACTTGTAATAATATTTATATTGATTTAAATTTTTATAATTTACTATATCGTCTATAAATTTCACTTATTTCAATCATTATTAATTTTTTTTTAAATTAATACAAATGAAAAAACATTATTCATTTCAAAATGTTCTACAAATATCCCCATTTTCCTTTTAATGATCTTTAAATTATTTGAATAAAATTTAAAATCAATACACAGTTCGTGTTCTTATTATAACACATTTGAAACACCCCATGTATTTACAATAGATTTAATTTATAATGAAATTTAGGGAAAATTGAGTCTCTGTGACACAATACTCGTTATTTAAATAAAATAATTACAACCTAGTCATTAAACATAATTTTTATGCTTCAGTGAATTGAATTTCAAAATATGGACATACAGGTTTGCGATCTGGTAGATATTAAGAGTCTAACAAGATCAAATGAATTTTTGGTTCATTGTAAATTGACCGTTATGAATAGTAATATGACCATTATGAATGGTAAATTGGCTAAATTTATAGTCACCTAAAACATGAATATATAAATAATATTTATTCATTTTATAAGTGACAATATTCTTATATTATAATAAATAAATGTTTTTAAAAAAAATGATTAATTAGGACCTAAAATATTAAATAAAATTTTATATTAATTTTAATAATTTAAATAAACAATTTATTTTCATAAATTGTAATCATAAATTATTATTTTACTTTCTAATGGTCGTAATATAATTTTATGAATCCATGATTAATTTTTCAATGTTTTATGTACTTAGATATATTTTCAAATTGTTATTTTTGGAATAAATTATGATTTTATATAAAAACTAATTTTCTCTTACATAGAGTATTATTTTGATAAAATGGAGTTAATTTTTAAATTCTACACATTGAAATATGAATATGATAAATTTTTTGGTATTTTTCATAAATACATTAATTTTTGGTGAATAGTGAAATATGGTAGTTTACATTATAAGCTAAATACATGAATTATTGAGTCATTGCTGATGTGATAATGAGTTATGCTCCCTTGGTTCAAACTCACAAGAACTAATTACTATATTTTGTCATATTAACCAACACTATTTCTTTTTGTGAGAAACCCCATAAAATATTTATTTAAATAATGGAAAACATCCCCTCCCCTCAACTATAAATACAACACCTCACCCCTCATTTCCTCACACCTATAATGCTTTTAAAATTGTTCAAATTATACCAAAATCCTCTTCCCAAGACTCTTCCCCTTGTCTATAACCTTCTTGTTCCCCCCAAAATACAAAAACCAAGGTCCTCAAGGAGGATATCAAGGAGAAGATATCAAGTGGTAAAAATATTCTTTTATTTTCTTTTTTCTTCTATTCAATTATTTCTCATTTCATGTATTATATTCACCTCCCTTTATCCAGGAGGAATTAAAACTCTAGTATCATATATATCATAGATTTTTATCATGTTTATGGAAAAATTCAGCAACATACATATTCTCCTATCGTTCTTATTTTAAAAATAAAAAACCTCATCTTTGATGTGTCGCTTTTCCAACATCTTTGATGATGTGTTTTCAATTTCCATTAAAACCTTCACGGATGTTCATAAAAAGATTTTAATTGTTGAAAAAGACATTATAGTTTATTAAATAACCTATTTTATATTCTGGAATAAACATATATTCATAATATTAAATTATATGAGGAAACTAGTTCACAATTATCAGACAAATAAAAAAATGATCATAACAAATATAATTAATATTTTAACTTATTATTTAAAATAATATATTAAAAAAATGATTTTATGTATCATTTAATATTCTAAAAAGAAATTAATACCATTTCATTCTTCTTCTACTGTTTCATTTTTATACTAAAACAGAATCCAATAGGAAATAACAATTGACATCATGTAATGCATACGCCTAAAACAATGGAAATAACAAAACATTATTAATAAATTTGTGGAAATATGTTTTGAAATGATCATATAAAGTATTATAAACATTAATATATATCTTTAATATTAATAACACTCATTTAAAAATTATATTGTAGATTTTAACATGTTTTATTTAAGATGAACCTTAGGTAAGAGAATTCATATCCCAGTTTCTATTCATTTGGATAACCTTCTATTTTTTTGATTCTGTCGTATAAAGATTATTTGTGAGATTAAATTATATTATATTACGTTTTATTATGTGTTTTTGTAATTTGTACACATATTTCATTCTTTCTATCAACACCCTCTTCCAATATATGATATTTATAAGGGACTTTTCTTCAAAATCCTCTTTTAATTTCATTTTTAAGGGGAATGATTTATATGATATAAGTAGCCTTGATTTATGATTATGTTTTGGATCTTGTGAATTCTCTTTGATGAATGGTTGGAAATATATCTCCCTTCAATTTATTTGGTATTTGTAATCTAGAACCTGAATATATGTTTACTCTATGTGTAACAATAGAGGTTACACCATAAGGTAGCTGTAAGGGTTACATTATACGGTAGCCGAGAGTGTAAAAAATAATAAGGTAGCCACGAGGGTTACAATATTAATTATGTAATTCCAAAATATACCATTATGACTTTATTTATGTTTTCCATGTAAATATCATGTTTCACAATGTTTTATATGATACATCATGGGTGAGAAGAAATTCATTGTGAAAATGATTTCATATGTTTATAGGTATTCATGGAATAACGGTTTTTATCATTTTTTTATATTCTATACTGAGATTTTATTACTCATCCAATTTGTTTTAAAAAAAATTACTAGGGTTAAGTATGTGTAACAGAAAATGAGAAGACAATATGAATGTTGTGAATAATTTTCATGAAAATAATTATTTTTCTTATTTTAAAATGATTGAATTATTGAAAAAAATAGATACTATTATAGTAGTGATAACATTGTATACATGTGGGTTGATATGTATGAATTATTTCATAAATTTATAAAAATCTTAGCCATAGAGATATTTGGTAATGTAAAGATGTTAATTCTATTGTAATGTACAAGATCATGTCTTATTTAAGGGTCAAGTCCTTATAGTCAGTATCAGATACTAGTTTACAAATTATTAGTGGTTAGAATGGTGTTAATTGAATACAATAAAATATGTTTACCTTATTATTATATCAATAGAAAATTACCGGGACACTTCATCTATGATACATCTGTTTAGAATAGTTTTCTTAGAATAAATAGGAAAGCTTATATAGGAAGGCACCAAGTGGATGATATCCTTCTGAACCCACAATTAGAAATGGTAGGGATTGGAAACGAGTAGTTTTTTATGGTAATGGATTACTTGACATATGATATAAATGGTTGTGTAATCCATGAAAGAGGACAATAATTGTAACTATTGATAATCATGACGACAGTGGAATATTTTTTTAGGAAACATTATTTACATTAAGAGGATCTTATAACTCAGTGGCTGCTGAAGGATGGATTAAATACCTTTCAAGGATATTCAATGTCATGGGATGTTTGGATTATAAAATTTTTATTATTTCTATTTATTTTTTGATGATTTACATGACTAGTGTTGGTTAATGGTCAATAATATCAAGGTTATTAAGGATATCAATGCCTTGAAATAGGAGGAATTTAAAAATCATTTCCCTGAAAAAAATTTCTTATCATTTATTGACATAGGATTGAAAATCCATTCCATATATGGAAGAAAAATAAGGTTGATTTAGTGGCCATGATTGAAAAAAAATCACCTGATTTTCAAGGTACACTCAAAATCTTATTCGGAATATTGATAGTAAAATCTACCATTTTTTCTCAGTATTGAGGTAAATATATAAAAGGGAATTGGCTTCCTATGAATTACAAATTTATAAGAAACTAGTCTGATGTTCTGGGAGGGTAGAAATGGTGTTTTCTAATTATGACATGTACTTTTAAAACAGGTCGAACAATTGGTCCATATAGAAACTGATGGGTAAAAATCAGTCAAATAAATATGACGATAAAAATGATTAGTTTCTAGTGTTTGAAATGTGTAGTAAAAATCACCTAGTAATATGGCTTACTAAAAATGGGAAGTTTTTTTGGGTGGTATGTTTGGGCATATATCTCGATATTTTAATGAAAATGACTCATATAATTAATCTTGATAAGAAAACTATGATGTGTTTCAAATTTGTTGAGATGGTTCATTATGAAAATAATTTCACAATGAAGGATCTGAATGATGGATAGAAGATGTATTATAAGAAGATAGGTGTGGTGAGATCCATTGTGACAATGTCAGAAGATGTCGGTCCATCTAATGAAGTGGTGTCAGCTATGTTATTTGTTTACATATAGTATTCTAATGTCTTTTTTGATATAGGGTCTACAAATTCCATCATTTTTTAGAAACATTCTAGTAAATTGGTAACTTCACCTCAAGAATTCAGACATGAACTAATTGTTAAAATAATAAGGGGAGTATTATGGACTTAGAATTATAAGAATATTAATTTTGTTATATATGAAGATACATTACTAGAAAACCTTGTTTTTCCCTTAGTAGAGTTTAATGTTTTTTGGGAATAGATTGAACTTCAATTTATCATGCTAAAAAATATTTATGTCTAGAGATGTTCTTTATTAGATGGTGATTTAGTTTATGTACAATAATAAAACCATAAAATAGACAACATATCAGTAATATGATACACTGTTAAAATATGTAAATCAATGTTATTTATCTCATATTGTTGAAAACATGGGAACTATTAAGATTAATTATGTGCTAGTGGAAAATGAATACCTGGTTTCCTTTCCTGGTCAGATACTCAATGTTATACCTGAATAGGAAATTTAATTTACTATTTAATTAGATCATATTGATAATCTAAATTCAAAACCCCCTAATAGAATCTATCAAGTGGAACTACTACAATGGAAATATAAATCTTAGGACTTTGTTCATAAAGGATTCATTCATCCTACCACTTCACCATGAGGTGATCCAATTTTGTTTATTAAAAAAAGATAGTTCCATGGGAATTTTCATATATTATAGAGATTTTAATAGCATTACTCTTAAGAATAAGTATTTATTGCATCATATCAATGAATTTTTTTATTATCTCAAGGAAGCTGAGGATTTTTCCAAGATTCACATGAGATCTAGGTACCATCATATAAAGCGGAAAAGGATGTCATCGTGAAACTAGATCTTCATGTTAGATATGAGCATTATGAGTTTTTTGTTATTCCCTTTTTAAAAAAAATTAACCTGCTATATTCACAGATTTTATGAATAGAATATTCCATGAATGTTTAGATAATGTTGTATTTGTTTTTATTGATGATATTATACTCTTTTCGAAATGTTATAAGAATCATAAAAAACACTTAAGGATTGACATTCAGACTCTCAAAGAAAAAAAATGATATGATAAATTTATAAAATTTTATTTTTGGATGTAACAAATTTATTTTCATGGGAACATTGTGAATAATAATGGAATAATATTTGATCCTACTAAAACAAAAGTGGTTGATGAATATCAAAGACAAAAAATGTTATATAGTTTCATAGTTTTCTTAGATTAGATGTTTATTACCAATGGTTTTTCAGAAACATTGAACATCTATCCTTCCGACTAACTAAGATTACATCGAATAATATTAAATTTATTTGGGGTGAAGATTTTGATTTTTATTTTCAGGAACTAAAGATGATATTGTTGAATAATTATTTAATTCACATTACCTATAGAAATGGTGATGTTATCATCTACAGTGATGATTAATTAAAAGTACATGGTTTTGCTCTGATCCATATTTATTTGGTAATTTATTATACTTTAAGACAATTGAATCCTAATAAGTTAAATTACCCAACAAATGATTTGGAATTATATGATGTGGTTTTCACTTTGAAATTTTTGAGGAATCATTTATATGGATCCAAATGTGAAATATATACTGACCATAAAATTATAATGAATATATTCACTGATAGGGAATTCACATGAGGCCAAGAATAGAGCTTTTACTGATAAAGAATTTTGATATCATGATCTATTAACATGATGGAATGGAAAATAATGTTTTTGATTCCTTGAGTTGAAAAAATCATGCATCATTAACCGTTATACATTTGAAATATGAACCCTGGATTAATGATATGATGAGTTTTGACCTGGAAGTTGTGGGTGTAAAAAATTCGTATGTTTTTTTTCTATTTGCAATGCAATAATCTATGTCAAAAATAATTAAGAAATAACCCAAGGAAGACAATGACATAAAGAAAATAGATAATATATATTTTACCGTGAAGCTCAATAGGTTAAGTGTTCCTATTTATTCCTAGATGAACTATTAATTTTTGTGAAGCTCAAATTTATCCAATTTCAATTCATCATGTAACTACTAAGATGTACAGAGACATTCAAAAGTATTACTAGTTGGATATAATGAAATGTGATAAAATAGATTTTACCGTGAAATGTTTGACATGTCAACATGTTAATGTAGAGAAAAACTACCAAAGGGGATACCTCAGTATTTTCCAGTTCTAGAGTGGAAATGGGAAAATATGTCTATGCACTTTTTGGAAGGACTTCTAAATACTTCTAAAGGTATCAATGAGAATTAGGTTATTGTTGACCGACTGACTAAATATAAATATTTTCTTCCAATTATTGATATTATTTATTTGGATAATAATCCTCAACTATATCTCAATGTCATTATTAGGTTACATAGAGTTCCCCATTCCCTTGTATTTTACCATGATCTCAGGTTCAGTTCTATGTTTTGAGAAGGCCATCAGAAGTTGTTGAGAATAGTATTATATTTTAGTGTTGCTTTTCATTTTCAATTTTATGTAAATTACATGAGAATACTTCATACATTAGATGATATTAATCCTGATTTTCCAATGGATAATCATGGATATTGGGATCAACATCTTTCTTTAGTTCTCTTTTCTTATACTAACATTTTTCATTCCCATATACATATGTCACATTTTGAGATATTGTTTAGGAAGTGGTGTCAAACTCTATAATTTCGGGTTGAAGTAATGGGAGGGATGATGATGGGACCATAATTAGTAGAGGATGTGTCTAAGAAAGTAATTATGATCTAGAAAAACATGAGGAAATATCAGAGCATGAAAATTATTAGGCAAATAATAGGAGGAATGATTTTCTTTCAAGGTAGGTGATAAAGTTATTCAAAGAATCAAACCATTGAAACATGTCATGCATTTTGGTAAAAAAAAGAAAGAATATTTCAAGGTTTATTAGAGCTAATAAAATCCTGGATAAGGTTGGACTAGTTTCCTAACGAGTAGCTTTACCACTGAGTTTATCTTAGGTACACAATTATTTTCATGTTTTGAGGTCGAGAAAGTATGTTCTAGATTCATCTCATATTTTGATCCCAGAATTAGTTCCCCTAAAAGAGAAACTTTCATATAACGGGAAACATGTTCAGATTCATGATTGTAGAGAGAATGTATTCTGGAATAAGGTAATTGAGAAAGTTCACATTTTTAGGGGATTCCACATAGTTGAAGTTGAAATAAAGGGAATATGAAAATTATATTAGGTTAAAGCACCCTCACTTGTTTTATAAATAAATAAATAAATAAATTGAGAGGACTCAATTTATAGAAACTATGGAGAATGTAACTCCCCAAGTATTTTCAATATATTTAATATAGAGTGAAATGCATTTAAGAGTGAGTCGTTGTTAACAAAACATTTCTATTTAAAAGAGATAGTTATAACCAAGACCTTAACCATAATTTTTCCACTTCAATGAATTGAATTTTAAAAAATAGACATACACGGTTGTGATCCGTAACCTATTTAGAGTCTGATTGGATCAACATAATTGTTGGAGATTAGTAAATTGACCCTTATGAATAATAATATGACCGTTATGAATATTAAATTGGATAAATGAATTGTAACATCGCCCATGAAACTATAAATAGAATTTAGGCATCCTATAAGTGACTATATGATCATTGGATAAGTAATTAAAGTTTTAAAAAAAATTAATAAAGACCTAAATAGTTATTTAATGTTTTATGATATTTTTCAAATTTTAATGAAATTATACATTTATAAAATCTAATAATAAATTATTATTTTATTATATTTTGGTAATTAAATAATTCTGTGAGACCTTGATTAATTTCATGATGTGTTATAAAATTAGTTATAGTTTTAAAATTTTTAGTTTTTGAATAAATTATGATTGTATTTAAAAATTAAAATTCTCAAATTTAGAAATTTATTTTGATAAATATGAGTTCATTTTATAAATTATACAAGTTTACAAATGTTTGGGGATAATTGTTGGAATTTTTATGAAATACATTTTTTTGGGGAATAGTGAAATACATTAATTTACAAAATATGAATAATACAAGAATTATTGAGTCAAGGATGACATTCTGCTAAGGTCATCACCCTCATTTCTAACTCACATAAAATAGTTTCTATATATCCTAACAATAATAAATATTATATCCTTTCTAGATAATAATAAAAATATAATGATTAATATAATGGAAAAACCATCCTCGCCTCCACTATTAATTCCACCCCTCAACCCTCTTCTCCTCATACCTCTCATGCTTTGAGTATTTTCCAAATTTTTCCCAATTATATTTCCAATAATCATCCAAATTTCCAATAACAACTAGCCTCATAAAAAGAAAAAAACCAGGTCCTTAACGAGGAACTCAAGGAGAAGATATCAAGAGATAAAAATCTTCTTTCATTTTCATTTTATTTTCTTTTTGATTATTTTTCTTTTCGTATACTCCATTCAACTCCCATTAACCCAGATTCTTGAAAAACTAAAGTATCATGTATATAATATATTTTTATCATGATTATGGAAAAAAATATTCATAATTCTTCTTATATATCTATAATTCTAATAATAAAAATATTGTCTTTCATGCGTTGATTGGACAATAACATTCATGATGTGTTTTTAATTTCCAATACTGACTACATTGATGTTCATAAAACCAATTTAATGGTTGGAAAATATTTTAATTTTTTTAATATAACATCTTTTAGTATCAATAATCAACATATATACATAATATTAAATTATATAACGAAACTAGTTTGTGATTATTAATGAACTACTAAAATGGTCTAAAGGAATATCATTAAAGTTTTATCTAATGATTAATCATCATATCTAAGAAACACTATTCATGATATCATTTAATAATATTGACACATATTAATACCATTTCATTGTACTATTTCTGTTTCGTTTCCATATGACAAACTAATCCAATATGAACCAACCATGGTAACCATGTAAATAATTCCCTAGAAATAATTCGAATAACAAAATATTATTAATAAATGTGTGGAATGATGTAATAAAATGATCACATAAAATGTTATAAAGAATAGTGTGTTTATTTATAATATTAATAACACTATTTTGACCATATTAAAATATTTTTATAAACAATTTAAGTAAAACTAACCTGAGGTAAGGGAATTCTTAACATAATTTCCGATCTTTTGGTTAAAATTAAAAAAACAATTGATTATGGGGTGCTATGTTTATTTTTTAGAATAACGGTTATTTTACTATTTTTTAATAATTTTATTTATATTTTATACACATATTCCATTATTTTTATCAATTCTCACTTAAAATATATGATATTTTTAAGGGAATTTTCATTAAAAATATTCTATTATTTTCTTTTGTTTTTTTAAGGAAAATGATTTATGTTATGTATGTAATATTGTTTTATGATTATTTTATTGTTCTTGGGAATTATTCATGATGTTGTGTGGTATAAATATATACCACCAATTTGTTGGGTACATGTAATTTGGTGGTGGGTCATATGGTTAATTTAACTGTAATTGTGATGGTTACACCATAATATAGGCGTGAGGATTATATCATAAGTTATCCAATTTGGTTTAAAATCATAAAGTTTCAGTGAGGGATAAAATATTATGTATTTAAATCCCTAGGATACATTTTTATTTTTATTTTTGTTTTCTATGGAAATTCCATGTTTCATAATGTAATAATAAGATATTGTATTGGTGAGAATCATGTAATTGTTAAAATGATTTCATTTTCTTATAATTATTCAAGGACCAATGTTTTCTCTCCTTTTATAAATATCCCTTACTGGGATATTTGTGATCATCCCATGATTAAATTTTTTTTCTTCGGGTGTAAGTATGCGTATGAGAAAATGATAAGAAAAGATGAATACTTTGTATACATTTTGTGAATGTATTTAATTTTTTTTATTTTAAATTTTTTTTACTATGTAATAAATGGATATTATTTTAGTAGTACCTAATTTTTATGCTTGTAGGAGATTTTTATTAATTATGACCAAGATTTATGAAACTCTAAACCCAGAATGAAATTTCAAATGTAATGATGTAAATTATAATTGAGTTTACGATATTATGTAATGTTTAGGGGATGGATCATTATAACATTATTATAAATAAAAATAGTGATACTTATGTAAAAAAAATTTCATTCATAAGAGATTGTTTATTGGGGAAAATTTCAAAAACACTCTCTAGGCATATTTTTACAAATTGTGTTGAAATTTTAAATAAATACTATCAAATTAAAATTTATGATCGATCAAATATTAAAATTATAATTGTATTATAGTTTAATTATTAAAAATATTAACTTATTATAATTGAATCATGGGTGTCATAATTATTGTGATCTTGTAGTTGTGTGGTTTGGTTGTAAGATGGTTAAGTTGTGGTGATTACATGGATATTGATGGGATTTTTTTGGTTGATTTTGGTTTGAAGATATTCATTATGGTGTGGTTATGGTAGTATCCACATTATCTATTTAATAAACAAAGAATGGTATAAAAAATTAAGGTGTGTGGGCTGAAATTTATCTATAGTAATTTAATAAATATACTAGATGATTAAATGGGGCCCAAAAACTACTATGTATGGGATAAAATGATTTTTTTATTATTGGTTTTAAAATTAATTGATTAAATAATGTGATATTATTTAATGTGAAATTAATTTAGTTATAAATGAATATGGTTATTAACATAGTAAATATGATAATAGTGATATTTCTTTATTGAAGGATAAATTATTTTTTTATGTGTGGTGCTTGTGTGGTATGATTTGTTTAGAATTATTTAAATAATGTTCAAGTGATATTTTCATGTTCTGGTAGTCATGGTAGTTGAGTTCATTTTTTTTTCTAAACCCAAAAGTTGGGCTTCTTGGTAACTATAATAATCTATATTTTTTTGTGATTTATATATGTTCCCCAGTAGATTCATTTGATTACACTGATTCCCAAAGTTTTTGGGTTCGTAGTGTCGTCCCAAAATATCCATATTGATGTGGTAAAATGATAAATTCTAGATCATCGCCACTTTCTCTTCTATAGTAGGTTTTTATTCATGGTTTGTAATGTCTTGTGTGTATATTGAACTAGATGTAATGATTGTTGAGTGGATAAAGATGTTCATAGTGGGGTTTGTGCATATTAGGAGGAGTTAAAATGGATGATGTCCAAAATATTCATGATATTATACTATGTTATGTCAAGATTCTCTTTTTTACTTTCCAATTCATTTTGTTTTTGTATATCACAAACACTATCTTAAATACTGAATTACAAATTATTTTAGGAGTAATTCATTTTTATCACACATTATTTTGAGAAAATGAATTGATATTTTATTGTTAATATTTTCATAAGTTCTTATGATAATAATCATACTCATTAAAATTGTAGTAATAATTCATTCCAATATTATCATTATCAGATCAAGTATGATTTATATCAAATACATCTAATTTTGATTCATATCGTACTTATTATCCATTGTTTTTTACTAACAATAGTATTGTAATCATATAAATCGTACTAACTCTCGTAAGGGAAATCATTGGACTCATTCATATCATACCATGAGAAATGTATCATCCTAAAATGTCTTCTTTTAAATCAGAACATTGTGGTGTATTATATGCTAATCAAAACAATTTCGTGATGTTAATATAAATATGACTGTTAGAGTTATATTTTTTCATGTCCCTCTGATATTTCATGAGAAAATCAACCTTTGGAAATCCAAATGGCCATTGGGATGAATATCCATAAATACTAGTTCATTTGACCAAGCTCAATGACATACATGTTACTGGATTTTGGAGACACTGTGTATGTGCTCTATAAAATCTACTATACGTGATTACACAGATTTTTACAAGTCATGACCTGATTATTCCAAATAGATGTAAGTCTCAAGAGATTGGTTTTTATATCTGTGATGTCACTCTTTGTGATTATGATTTAGGGATTATGAGAATAGGAAAACAGAGGTGTTGATCACCTTCTTGATCAAGGGTTATCATAGATATTCAGATAGACCAAAGGTGATATTCATATTAAGGGCTTACCATAGTGTGGGCAAGACAAACATGGTTAGAAATATAAATCATCAAAACCTTATCCTACGTTATTTTATACACATATCTTTTAAAAAAAATATGTGTTATCATTTACATATATTACACTTCTACTGGTAGTTCAATAGAATGTGAATTTTTTTACATATTAATTTTTTTATAATGTACTCCTTTTATCATAAATGAACTGATTATGATACTTTTATAATACATTGTGGTTACGATCATTATAATTTTGATTTCCGTGATTATGATCACTTCAATTACTCAGTATGATTCTATACACTTTTTGATAGAATCATTATTTTATTTAATCCAATTACCGTAACAACTATGGTTATGATACATACCACGATTACTTTGAATAGGATAAGTTTCTAAATAAAACATGTGTATTACATATCAGAATCAACCTAATTAATATATATATTTAATAAAACCTAATGGATATTTCTTTTTCCTTTTTAAGAGGTTTTTTGAATTCCTTTATGTAACACCCAAAGCTTCCATGGTAAGTTTCTCTTTGAATAATGCAATAGCTTGCGTTGTACAAAACTTCAAGTTTTAACACACCACGACCAATCAATCTAGCTAATATGAATAGTAATACCAACTTTTTGAAATTTTATAATTTATATTTTTCAAATTGGACTTCATTATTGGATTTGGAGTATCAAAATTAGTTTAAGGGGAATTTTTTGTATTTTTCTGGAAACATTCAATTTTTTATAAATAGTGAAAAACACTACGTTATTGTTTAAAAATGGATTTTTATTTAAATAAATTATTATTTAATTTAAATTTAATTTAGGTAAAAATAGATACATAATACCTTTATATATTCAATTTAATTCCTTGGATAAATTTTAAAATAATTTTAGATAAATATCATTTTATTTAACTTTTTTCTGTCTTTTACCCACCTTTTAGGCGCATTTGCAAATTTGAATAAGATGCAATTTTACTACTTCTGATAATTGAATTTCAAAAATCCAAGAGAAACACTTGACATTAGTATGTAAAATGTGGTTCAATAAGATGAAAATAATTTTTGGTGAATAGAAACTTTTGACTTTTATTTATCCTACTTAAAAGTAAATAGGGCAACTAAAGGTAAAAATGATATTATAAATTACCATAAAAATGTACTAATTATATTGCATAAGTTTTTTTTCCACCAAAAATAACCATGAGAATAAAATATGATCCTTTTGGTCCACTATAATTTTATTAGGACATTTATTATCATTTAATTTAAAGAAGAGTTAAAACTGTTAAATTCGACATTTAATAACTGAACAATTATTAATATAGGGTTATACATAAGATAAATTCGAAAATATATATTCATTAGAAATATACTTTTTTATTTGCATAATGGAATGTTATTTATAATTTTTATACATTAAAATTAAATTTATTTTTGGCAAAATAATGATGCAGAAGTAACCTTAAATCTAAAAGATTAAAATAATTGATATTATAAATATCCAAATAAATGTAAATTGAGACATATAGTGAATTAAACTAATATTTTCAGTTAATATGTCATGTTAGGTTTGATTAAATAAATTTTTTCTAATTGTTAAATTTTTTATGACATTCACAAAAATAAAATACCAAATAGTGTCAAAATTGACATAAATGAGTTTTTAATGAAAATACTAAATTATTAATTGATATAATATTAATAAAATACAATGTTTTGGAAAAAGAACTGATATAAGGTTATATATATCAATAATAAACCACTTGGAGTACTCTTGGATTTTAATAGTATGTTTATTAACCATATATTTTAATAATATAGCAATACGTTGTAAAAGATAAATTATTTAACAATGAGTTAAATCTAAACGATAACTCTAATATAGTGACCTAAACCAATCTATAATATATTGGTTGTGATGTTTTCGTCCCATCCCAACCATATCCTCTAAATTAATCCTTTTGGAGACATTATATGCCGAATAAGATTGTATAATAAAATAATATTTCAAGCATTTCCTAAAGTGACCCTCACCTCTCTTATAAAAGGGTACTTACCCTTCTCTCAAAATCACACCTCCAAAGCCATTTTGATTGTCCAACCCCTGTTCAAATATCCTCCCTCATACCCTCACATCAATTTATAGGACTTTCATTTATTAAAATCAAACCTTAGGATCCCTTTTTATCAACTTAAAAGGAAACACCCAAAGAAGAGATATTAATTTCACCACCTCTATCAAAGTTTTATCTTCTTTATTTGTTGTATCCATACCAATATAATAACTCCACTACCATATAAATATTGTGATGTGATTATAAATATAGTAAAACAATATGCATTATTCAATCCATCTTATGAATTACAGGTCACCATACGTGCATACGTACAACATACCATCTCCACGTCGTGGTGTAGTTTGTTATTCAAACACTTCATTATTTGGATGGATATAATAATGAGTATAACTGATGTAATGAATAAATATAAAATGATATTAATTCTTTATATATGATATACCATCCAATTATATATTATTACACCATTAATATAATGATATTGTAAGTTGTGCGTATGTACGGATTACCGTCTCCACGAACACGAAGAGATTCATTCCCCATCATAACCATTCAATAATAATTTTCATTTAATGATTAAAAATAATGTTTCAGAACTTAATATCAATTTTAGATGAATCAAATATATCCTACTCCTAACAAACATGTCTTACATAACAAATCATATAAAGGAAAACAAATTCGTTAACACCCGAAACAATGATACTACAAAAATATTATTAATAAAGAAGTATTAGAAGATTATATAAGATATCATATTTATGTATGTGGTTATTGTATAATTTAATAGAAGTTATCTAAATATTATACAGGAGGTTATCATACCCTCTATCATGGAAAATTACATGTTAAGGGTTAATTCTACAATTTTTTCCTTATCTGATGATGTTTATACTTGAGTACCACTGGGCCCTCTTTATCAAACACATCTATGTTATAAAAAAATATATTTCAAAACAGTTTTACTATTTCTAAGACTATTGGTTGAAGTCATATATATCCTTTTCTGATTTTTTATTAAAAATTTTAAAGTAATATTTTTGTCATTTTCTAAAAAAGGTACATTATAATCTTTCTGACAAAATTGAGCAATGAATGTTTTTTACTTATACAGTGGGTGCTGTTATTTTCCATCATTATACCACATTATAAGCTTTCTATACTAGCTTATAAGAATATTTTCAAAATAAATGTTTTTGTTTTTAATTCTGGGAATTTTAAATGGATTCAAAATAGAAAGAGATATTTCTCTCAAATAGTTTTGATTTCATCTATGTCAACATCCTTTTATTGGTTTTACACATGTTTGAAGTTGAATTATTTTGATACAATCATCCATATTGTATTTTAGGTTTTGTGATATGTTGGACTATGGAAGTGTTATTTTATACCATTTTGGGATTATGGTTAATGTATTAATATTTCGTATGCTAGTTTTAAAACGAATGTTTATGTTAGGTTTCAACCCATTCATATAAGGAATGCATTGGACTTTGTAAGTGATGGGTGGAGCACACTATATCTTCATGATGCATCGGTAGGCCACATTAGAAAAAATAGTGTCATGGCACAAGGCCTTGACATAATCTTTTTTTACTCTTGGCACGAGGCCTTGACTATGTGGTTTTGATGTCCGATATTATACATTCCATCATTATGAAATTTTCAATTGATATTACATGTGATCATTCGACTAGTAGAATGCCAATGTGAATAAGTAAATGAAATTATTTGAATTATCATTACCATATTATGTTGATATTTATTTTTAAAAGGATTGTTTTTTAGTCTTATATATTGCCAAAAATGTTTATTCTTATTTATGATAGTATCCACTATATTGTTATCCACACTAACCCTATGAGCTCACACCTTTTTAATGTTTTATTTTTTCCATGATGTGAAGAAGTATATTATGATTAACCTACTGCAATATGCTATGGGATATAATAGTGTTCAAAGTGGACACAATGTTGTTTTTTTATTTCAGGAATAATGTAAATCTTATGTGTGTATTTGGTACTTCCAAGGCTACTGAATGGATCGGTCTTTTGGGATAGGATTCTCTTGTGATCATGCCAATGTTATATAATAATGCATCAACTCTGGGTAATGGGGTTCGGGGAGTTATACTTGGTATCAAAGGATGTTTAGTATAAACCATAGAAGCTATATTTTCAAAGACTCTAATAAGAGAACATTACCCAAAGATAGACTTCGATAAATAGTAGTGAAGAACTTCCTATAATTTCTGTAATGTTGAGATTTTTTGTATTTTCCATGAAATACATCCCAGTATGGATACGAGAAGGTAGAGGAATCTCTGGCACAGATGTACATAGTATTGAAATCCCCGACAAATAGTTCTGGTCTTGACCTGAGGTATCCTGTTACATGACAATGGGCCTGGCTGCACTCTTGGATACGACACTCCTGGGGGATATGCATAGGATAATTCACATTTTATATACAAAAAATTATGAAGGATTTATGAGTATATACCTCCTCAAAGAACACATTTTTATGATTATGGATTATTTCTACAAAATTTTAAATTTATGTTAATTGTTTTTCAGGTTTGGATTTATGTATAGGAACTCGTAAATTAATCTACTATATTCCATTTTTTATAAATGTAACTTAGTGGAAAGAATGGAATCCATATCAATGCATATAATACATGCAGGTATTTTCCTCATACTCAAGAAAATTTTAGTGGAGCTGGTGAAGCAACTAGATTTGATCATCTTATCACCATACTCGGACAACTCACTCAAGTTATGCGTAATAACCTCACCCGTATGGAGCCCTTGATCCACAATGTGGAGGATCAATGTTATACCACTTCATGAGGAAAAACCCACCAATATTAAATGGGACTAAAAATCCATTTGTTGCTGATAAATGGATACGTTCCTAGAGAAAATATTTCATACTTTGGGGAGTAATGAAAGGGAAGAAAATTTCATTACAGTTTATCACCTCATGGAAGATGAAAATCAATGGTGGTCATTAATTAAAAACTCAATGGAGGATAAATAAGTATAAAATATTTAATTTAGGGTGTTTAAATTTCCATTCATATAAAAATACATTCGACATGACCGTGGAGCAGATATGGAAAAATGATTTCTGAGACTGAGGAAATAGGAGGATGAGAATGTCACAAATTATGAGTCTAACATTACAAGATTAGCAAGGCCAACATAATATTATAAACCTAACCCAATGAGTAATTTTGAATGATTATTTAATGGGTTAGAACCATTTCTCCATAGAGTATTAGTCTCCCAAAGCTTCTCATCCTATGAAGATATTGTCTCATGTGCTATTAAGAATGTAAAGGAATTCTTTAGATCTTACAACATTAAAGAAAATAAAGATAAGGTGAGATATGATGAACACTCTAGAAATAGAAATAAGAGGATGATGGGAAAAGTTTAATTTCCATCCTGTAGAAAATGTGGAAGAAACAACCTGGTACGTTCCTGAAGGGAATGTGAGTCTATTACAAGTGGGGTGAAAAGGGCCACCAAACTCGTGATTTCAAGGGAAAAAGAGGTTGTGAATGTTGAGTTATAGAATTTTATAGAAATGGGGCATTATGAAAATGAATGTCCTAAACTCCAAGAAAACATACCTCAGAAATTTCCAAGCTTATGTGATCACAACTTCTGAGGTTGAAGCTTTGAATGATGTGGTGGAAGGTAATTTAATTTTTTACAAAAGTTTATCTAATTCTTTATTTGATTCTAAATCTTCACATTATTTCATATATTCCATGTTTTCTAAGAAAAATATATCTTTCCAATTTGATTTAACAAAGGAGTGTTCTTTCATAACTCCTTAGGGAATTATCATTGTGATATTTTTTTTGTTAATCAGTTTCCATTAGGGAATATAAACATGCTTTATCTAATAATATTATTGTCATTCCCATGATGAAATTTGATAAAAAACAAGGTATGGATTGGCTTTCTAACCATGATACAAAAATTTATTGAATGCAGAATGGGGTTACAATTTTTGATGATGATAAGGAGTACCTTATCTTTAGAGAAGAAACGTCAACATCGAGTTCTTATCTTGATTCACCCCAAGTAGCTATAGTAAATTCAATTATTGGGGAGGAAGAGAGTGAAATAACTATGGCTGAGGAAATGAATGTTCAAATATAGTATGTATTTATTGTGAAAGAATATTTTGATATGTTTCCATAGGACTTACCTAAACATCCTCCAAAATGACAGATTGAGTATTCTATTTATTTAATTCTTGTTTTAAGGAACATATTGAGGACCCCTTATAAAATGGACACTGTGTAATTAGTGGAACTAAAGAAAAAACTAAATGAGTTGAGTAACAAAGGATTTATTCACCCTAGAGTTTCTCTATAGAGAGCCCCAGTTCATTTTGAAATAATGAATGATGGATTTATAAGGTTTTAAATTGAGTACAGAGTGATAAAATCTATAATAATAAATAACATGTATCCCCTACCTCGTATTGATGATTTATTTGATCAACATCATAGAGCTAAATATTTTTGAATGATTTACCATCTATCTAGATATCATCAGTTGTGTCTGAAGAAGGAATACATTAAGGAGAAAAAAATACCATACCAAGTATGGGAATTATGAGTTTAAAGTAATGCCTTTTGGATTAACTAATTCACCCTCTTTCTTGTGGATCTAATTAATATACTTTTTGAGGAATATCATGATGACTTTTTAGTGGTATTTATTTTTGATTTCTTAGTTTACTCTAAAATCTATGAAGATCATGAAAATAACTTGCACAATATTCTAATGACTCTTAGAATAAATAAATTATTTGAGATGTTTTACAGGTGTCAATTTTGGATTCATGAGATTTCTTTTCATGGAAATATTTTCTATATGGATGGAATCTCTATTGATCCATTTAAGACAAGATCAATACAAGAATTGAATGCATAGATGACTATAACTGTGGTGTGCAGTTTTATTTGTTTAAAAGGTTATTATCGGTGTTTCATCCATGATTTTGCTGGATTGGATAACACATTAACAAAGCTAACATTTAATAGAGTTAAATTTATTTTTACAAACGAGTGTGAAGAATATTTTGATAATCTTAAGAGAAGATTAGTTGGTGCTCCTGTATTGACACTACCATCGGGGAATGACGGGTTTGTTATTTATAGTGATGCGTCAAAGAAAGGACATGGTTGTGTCCTTATACACAATGATAGGGTTACTGTCTATGCATCATGACGGCTAATAATTCATGAACAAAACTATCCTATTCATGATATTGAGTTATAATCTGTAATCGATTCATTGAATATATGGAGACACTATATCTATGGTGAAAATGTGAGATATATACCGATCATAAGACTTTGAAGTATATTTTATCACAGAAATAACACAACATGAGGCAAAGATGATGGCATGAACTACTAAATGATTATGATTTCACTATACACTACCATTTGGGGAAGGAAAATAAGGTGGATGATTATTTGAGCATAAAGGGTCATGGTGTTTCCAAAATATGAGAGTTTAAAGGGATCCAATGTTTATGGATCTAGCAATGATGGACATGGGAATTATCATGGAAGGTGAAACACTCATACTTTTTCAAATGGTTTCCAATCCAACCTTACTAGAATGGGTATAAAGTTCTCATACTGATGATGAGGAGTTTGAAAAGAAAATTAAAGCTATGAATGATGGGAGATTTATTGGCATTATATAGGAAGATGGAATTTTGAAATTTGGGAAGAGAATTTGTGTTCCTTATATACATGATCAAAAAATGGAATTTTTGGATGATGCTCATAGGTCCAATTTCTATATATACAATGGTATCACTAAGAAGTATAGATATTTGAAGAAACATTTTTGGTGGAACAACATGAAGAGGGAGATTACTGATTATGTGTCTAGATGTATGGTTTGTCAACAGGTAAAGGTTGGAAGAAAAAATCTTTGGGGAGACATGCAACATCTTACAATACCTGAGTTGAAATGGGATGATATTACGATGGATTTTTTCTGGGGGATACCATAGACTTCAAGAAATAATGATGCAACATGGGCCATTGTTGATCGTCTTACCAAGTTAGCACAGATTCATGCTATAAGAGAAGATTTACCACCTGAACGTCAAGAAAGACTATATGTTAATGAAGTTGTAAGACTTCATGAAGTACCCTTATATATCATTTCTGATCACGATCCCCAATTTACATCATGATTCTCGAAAAGTATTTAGAATGCATTGAATACTGAACATCACTTGAGCACTATCTACCACCCTCAAACTGATGGATAATAATAATGGTCTATTCAAACATTACAAGACATGTTTAGAACATACTCACTTGACTTCAAGGTATGTGAGATCAATATTTACCTTTCGTATAATTTTCCTTTAATAATTGATTCAATTAAAGTATTCATATGGAACCATATAATGCATTATATGGAAAGAGATTTCATACACCAACTTGTTGGGATGATGTTGGTGAAATAAAACTCATAGGCCTAGAAATTTTTGAGGAAACAATGGAAAAGGTTAAGGTTATCCAAACCCACATCAAAGCTGAACAAGGTAGTCAAAAGAGAAATGATGATAATCAAAGGAAAAAATTTAGAATTTCATATATGAGATTATGTTTTCATAAAGGTATCTCCATGGAAGGGTGTTATATGATTCATTAAGAAGGGAAAAATTAGTCCTAGTTACATCTGACCATTCAAAATTCTACAATAAATTGGACTTGCAACTTATTTTTTTGAAATGCCACCAATTCTATACAAATTTAATGATGTGTTCCACATATAACTATTAATAAAATACATGCTTACCCCAATGCATGTAGACACCTATGATGAAATAGAACTAGAACCTGACCTGTCTTTTAGGGAAGTTCCTATCAGAATTAATGTTACCAGAGAACAAGTGTTGAGAAATAGGATGACTCATCTGGTGAAAGTTCTATTGAGAAACCCTAAGATGGAAGATGTGACACGAGAACCTGAGGAACTTATGATGGATAACCATCAAAATATTTTTATGATGTAGTATTCTAGTAATTTCTTGGATGAAATTATTTGAATGTGGGAAGAATGTGACACCCCAAGATTCCATGGTTTGTTTCTCTTTGAATAAAGAAATAGATTGTGATGTATGCAACTTTGTGTTCTAAAACACCATGACCAATCAAACTAGAAGATATGAATAGAAATACCAAAATTTTTAAATTTTATAAATTTTATTTTTCAAAATTGACTTCATTTTCGGATTCTAAATTTCAAAATTTGCCCTGGGTGAATTTTTTTTATTTTTCGGAAAACATTCAATTTTGGTGAATAGTGAAAAACACTACGTCATTATTTAAAACCAACATTTTATTTTAATAATAATTTATTTTATTTATATTTATTTTAGGTAAAATTAGATACATAATACCTATATCTATTCAATTCGTTGGAGCCATTATATAATAATATTAGATATATAAAATTATATTGAACTTTTTACCGTCTGTTACCCACCTTCAAGACGCATTTGAAAATTTTAATAAAAAATAATTTTAGACCTTATATGAATTAAATTTCAAAAATTCAAGATACATGGTTGACATCATTATGTAAAATCTGGTTCAATAACATGAAAATAATTTTTAATGAATAGTAACTTTTGATTTTTACATACCACTATTAAAAGTAAATTGAGTAATTCAAGGTAAAAATGATATTATAAATTGCCCTAAAACATGTCCTAATTATATTTAATGACTGTTTTTTGAAAAAAATAAACCTTAGGAATAAAATATGATCCTTTGTGTCCACTTAGATTAGATTAGGACATTTATTATTATTTTATTTAAAGAAGAGTTTAATGTGTTAAATTAAAATTTAATAACTAGACCATTTTAATATAGGTTTATACCAAAGATAAATTCAATTATAAATATTAATTAGAAAGATAAAAATATTTCCTACATTATCGTATTTTATTTATAATTTTTTGACCGTAAATAATTAAATTTATTTGTGACAAAATAATGATGTTGTAATTATGTTATTAATGAATGTCTAAAATAATTGATATTATAAATATCCAAATAAATGTAAATTGAGACTTATGATGAATTAAATTACATTTATAGGGTAATATTATCTATTATGGTTGATTACATAAATTGTTTTGAATTGATAAAGTTGTTATGACTTTCACAAAAACAAAATACAAAATAGTGTTAGAATTGATATAAATGATTTTCTAAAACATATACTATATTATTATTTGATATAATATGACTAAAAATATAATATTCAGAAAAATTAAATATATAATGGTATGTATATCAATAATGATCCACTTTTTGTTCTCTTTTCTATTCATACTATATTTATTACCCATTTATTATAATAATACAAGAATTCATGGTAAAAGTTAAACTGTTTTTCTAAGAGTTAAATCTAAATGATATGATTAATATGGAAACCAAACCCTATAAAAAACCTATTAGTTTAGAGGTTTTCAATACATCCCCACTTTACCCTTGACATTAATATTCTTGTAACCATTATAAACTGAATATGATTTTATAATAATATAATATTTCAAGCTTTTCCTAATGTGACCCTCACCTCTCTTATAAAAGGGAACATCCCTTCCTCACAGAATCAGACCTCCAAATCCATTTGGCTCGGCAAACCACTATTCAAATATCCTCCCACCTACCCTAAAATAAAAATAGGGGCCTTGCATTGGTCAGAATCCAACCTAAGGAGTTCTTTTGATCAACTCAATAGGAATCACCCAAAGAATAGGTAATAATTTCCCCACCTCTTTCAAAGTTCATTTCTTCTTCCACTTTAAATTTCATTGTTCTTTACAAAACAAAATAATAACTCTAGTAAATTATACATATTTTGATTATATTATTAATATTTTACAATCATATTCATTATTCTATCCATCCTATGAATGACAAGTCACCATATGTGCATACGTACGGCTTACTGTCTCCACGTCGTGTTGTAGTATGTTATTGAAGCACATAAATCTTTGGATGTGTATATTAATGAGTATAACTAATGTAAATAGTAAATATAACTTGTTAATTATTATTTATATATGATATACCATCCAATTACAAGCAGTATCACCATCAATAGAATGGTTTTGTCACTTGTCCGTACGTACGGATTACCGTCTCCACAAACAAGATGAGATTCATTCCCCATCGTAACCATTCAAGAATAAATTTCATTCTATGATTAAAAATAATGTTTAATAGCTTAATATAAATCTGGATATGAATCAAATAAATCATATCCATAAAAAACATGGATTACGTAACAAATCATATATTGGAAAATGAATTAGTTAAATCCTGAAACAATGAGACAATAGAAATATTATTAACCATGCAATATTATAAGATCATATATGATAACATATTTATGTATGTGGTTCTTGTATAATTAAGTAACAATAACTTAACTATTATATAGTACTTTAACGTACAATTGATCACGGAAAAGTACAAGGTTAGGGTTAATTCTACAATCTCTTTATTATCCAGTGATGTTTATACTTGAGTATCCACTAGGACCTCTTTATCATCCACATCCGTGTTTGTTAAAAATGTATTTCCAAACATTTTTACTATTTCCTAAATTATGCATTATAGTAATTTATACCCTTTTTTGAGTTTTTATAAAATATTTTAATGGAATCATTCCATCATTTTCTAAACATGGTAATTTTTGACATTTTTTACAAAATTAAAGTAATAATGTTTTTTAACATATACGACGAGTGAAGCTATTTTTTGTTGTTATAACACCTTCGAAGCATCCCTTACAATCATATAAGAATATTTAAAAAAGTGTTTTATTTTATTATTTTTTTAATTTTAAATGAATTCAAAATAGAAAGAGATATTTCTATCAAATAGTTTTGATTACATCTATGTAAACATTCATTGATTGATTTTACACTTGTTTGAAGTTGAATTATTATGATACAATAATCCATATTGTATTGATGGTTTTGTGATATGTTTGACTTTGGATGTGTTATTTTATACCATTCATGATTTATGGTTAAAGAATTAACATTTTTTATGCTAGTTTTAATATGAATGTTTATGTTATGCTTCAAAATTTTCATATAAGGAATTACTTGGTCATAGTAAGTGATGGGTGGATCCAACTATAGCTCATAAATGAATTGATAGGTCTCAGGAGACAAACTATTGTCTTGGCACAAGGCCTTGAAAGAAACTTACTAGTTGTCTCGGCACAATGCATTGACTATGTGGTTATTATATTTGGAATTATGCATTCCATCTTTATGAAATTGCTGATTGATATTACATGTGATTATTCGACTGGTAGAATATCAATGTGAATAAGTAAATGGAATTATTTGATTTATATTCTCCATATTATGCTGATATTTATGTTTAATAGGCTTGTGCTTTAGTCTTATACAATTCCTTAAATTATTTTTCATATTTATGAGAGTTTCTGATATATTGTTATCCTTAAAGAGTATCTGAGATCACCCCTTTCTTGTGTTTTATTTTTTCCTTTAAGCAAAGAAGTATATTAAGATTAAACTTCGGGAATAGGCTAATAGATATAAGAGTGTTGAAAGGGGAAACAATGTTGTTTTTTATTTTAGGTTGAAATGTGAAACATATGTATATATCTAGTACTTCCAAGTCTACTAAACGTATCGATCATTTGGGACATTATTCTTTTGAGATCATTCCAATGTTATGTCATAATGCACATACTCTGTGTAACTGGTGTCGGGGCGTTACTCTTTGGTTTAAATTATTTTATAGTAAATAATTCTAAGGTAAAGAATGAATTTTTTTAAAATATGATTCACCCCCACACCTCTTTTATTTCACCATTTAAATATATATTTTGATACCACAATTATTATCACAGCCAAATCTATGTAATACTAATACTCGCATTTGGTATCAAGGGAGGATTCACTATTTATAAATACAAATTCTATAATTCGCTTTTTCATGTTAGTTTTATTTATTTTTTAAAAAATAATTATAAATACTTGAAACGCTAACATGTATTGTGGAAATGAAATTGTTTCTATATACTTGACATGATGGAAGTACTCATTGTATCTTCAATTGAGAATATCAATCCCACATGAAAACGAATTTTTGATTCCAATGATTATGAATACTGGAGAGATAGTATGATGACCATTATAATCAACATTGGAGTTGATTACTTTATTATACTGACTGGAGAATGTAAAATTCCAGACAAGGATGTTAGAAAAATTACCAATCAAAGGATGCAGGAATATCAATTGAATTATATAGTATGTAATACTTTATATTTTTATTTGAATATAAATATATATAAGAAAATTTCATCTTGTGAAGAAGCCAATGAAATTTGGAATAAGCTAGATATAACTCATTTTGGTACTTCTAAATTTGTTGAAATAAGATGATCTATGTTGAGAGCAGATTATGAAGATTTAAAATTCCCTTATATAGAACCACTTGTTAAGGTCCAAGAATAGATCTTAACAATTTTTAATAGTTTAAAATCTAGGGTAGGTAAAGGATTAGATTATTATATCCCGGTATAAAAGATTATATATTATTCCAAATGAATATAAATAAGCAAGAACATTTTCGGTGAGTAAACGAAGGTCACAAATGTAACTATAGATGAGTTTTTTTATCTAATTTTCATTACATGAAAAAATTGAAAAGAGATGTTGAAAATGAAAAAAAAATAGAAAAATGGGGGAGATTACATTAATTCTTCTTCAAATCAAAGGATATCTCAAAATCTGGAAAAGATAGTTATGTCTTCAAATAAAAAATTGTGTTTTCTCAATCAAACTAACGTGAATCATAACATATAGAAATTGATTTTCCCAATAAGACTCAAAGTATCAACAATATTGGAGGTAAAAAGGCTTTTTAAGGATGGTAAAATAAGAGTAAAAAAGTAATATAATGTCAAAAAGATTCTAAAGTTTACTATTATGAATTTAAAATATTTGTACATATAATACTTGACTATCCAAAACACAAAATAAAAAATAGAATTGAAAGAAATTATGATATAAATCCTAAAATATATTCCAATATAAAATGAATGAAATTCATGAAAGCTAATGAATCATGTGGTGTAAGTGTAGGAGTTGTTATGATGATTCTATAGAAAATAAGAATTTTGGATAGAAGAATATTGGTCCCTATTTTCGAGAATACTATTTCAAAATCAATGTGTTATGGATCAGGTACACACATCGAATTCTTCAAATAAAATTGAATTTAAATTTAAACATTCTTAATTTTAATTTTTATATTGTTATGATGAATAATATTATTCATTAGATGATGATTATTTACCATTATATGAATAATTCGCTAGATTTTGTAAATTGATTGAAAATTATAATTTTAATGTAAGAAGCATGGTAAAGAAAGTTCTATTAAAAACTTTTATCCACAAAAGTATCATATCACTAAAAATATATTGATATATATCGTTTTTAAATAGATTATACTTCTAAAAAACATGTAAAATATAATTCTGAAAAGTGTAATATTTTTAAAGATTTTAAAAAATTCATTTCTAATACAAATGTTTTAGATACCAAACTCACTTCTGAAAATAATACTAATCTTGATAAGAATTTTGTAATAAAACCAATTCATGAAATTTTTTCATTAAAGAAACATTTGAAAAACATTTCAACTCTTAAGCAAGGATTTGATAAAATGTAAAAACAACTCAGTCCACAAGGTAATAGTATAGTAATGACATATACTCATTCCAATCCATTTTTTAGTGAAATTTATTTTATTCCATAAAATGAACTCATTTGAACTAAATTCCATTGTGGATATCATGATAATAAAAAAATACCTAAATAAATTTCAATACTTGGGCTTCCACAAAGCCCATTTTTTTAAAACAAATTTTGATTCCAAATATCTTTATTTTCTATATTAACATATTATATAAAATTTGGATTCCAAGAGATTAATTATTTTTATTTTAGGAAAAAAAGGACGTAAGAACAACAAGAAAATATGGTACATGGATAGTGGATGTTCCTGGTACATTATAGGGAAAAAGGGCATATTTGAAAATAATATCAAAATAAATTTTGTAAAAGATACCTTTAGATACAATGCTCATATAAATATTTTTTCTATAGGTAGTATTGTTCTTCATGGGAATGATTTTATTTAAAAAAAATATTTGTTAATGGTTTTGAGCACAATATTGTAAGCATAAGTCAATTATGTGATGAAGGTTACCATTTGAATTTTTTGATTGATAAATGTCTCAAAAATTTCTAAGAATGAATTCATTCATTGTACTCATTAGTATGATAATGTTTACACACTATACTTATAAGACCTTATAATTGAAGAATTACCTTTCCTTTGTGCAATTGAATATCAATATTTTAAATGTAATTGAATTTTAGGAGGCTGTAAACATACGAACATAATTAAACTAACTATGAAAGGAATTTTTAAGTATCTATTAGAACAAAGATTTTATTCATAAAAATTTTATGGCCAATATCAATATTGAAATAATCATAATTCAATCATTAAATCCATTAGTGAAGATTCATCTAATTATTCTTTATAGTTAGTGCACATGGATCTTTTTATTTCCACAAAAATTGGAAGAATTGGTGGTAAGTACAATGTATAAATTTTAATTGATGACTACAATAATTATACATGGGAATATTTTCTGGCTATGAAATCGGAATCCAATTTTTATTTTAAAACATTTGTAGACAAATTTAAGAATGATAAAACCTTCCATTGGTAATTATGCATAGTGATCATTGTGGAGAATTTTTAAATATTTATTTGGAAAATTTTGTATTTGGAAAGGAATTACACATAACATTTATGCTCCTAGAACTCCTCATCAAAATGGTGATGTTGAAATAAGATAACCAATTATTTAGGAAATAACAAGAACCATGTTGAGTGAATATTAAATTACTAAACTCTTTTTTCTTGAAGCAATTAGTATGGCTTACTATAATAAAAATCTATTTTTTTTTATCCTTTAATAATAATATTCCTTATTAGTTATGGATAGGCTGAAAACGAAAAGTTTCATACATTAGAGTATTTGGATAAAAAGGTATTCATTTTTAATACAAAAGATAATTTGTACAAATATTAACTTAAATATTAATAAGGTATATTCTAAGGGTATTCAATAACTTATAAGGCATATCGAGTTTTAAAAAAATTCTTGTTCAAATGAGGAAACAGTACATGTTAAATTCAATAAAAATGATCCTTTTTTAAACAATCACAACCTATAACTTCTGATGTGTTTTCCGAAACTGGTTATCAATATATTATGGAAGGCCCTTCTAATAAGGAGAATATGGAAAACAATTCTGAATTATTCACTAAAAATTTAATTTCACTTTATTTTTATGAAATGATTTTTATAGAACCAAAATTATTTGTTTCCTAAGAATCATTCTTGTGATATTATCATTATTTATGTAAATCAACCTGTAAGCAATAGAATTTCTTTGAGAAATAAAGTTTAACATGTACAATTTCTTTCTCAATTTGAACCAATAAGTCCAAATGAGGTTTAAGGTGATGAAGATTGGATTAAATAAATGAAAGATAAAATAAATGAATAATAAAACAACAATGTATATATCTTAGTTGAAATACATAAAGAAACCTCTATAATTGGAGTAAAATGGGTCTTCAGAAACAAATGTGTTCATAATGGAATAATCATTTGAAAAAATGAATGATTAGTTTCTAAAAGATATAATCAACTAGAGGGAATATTTTATGAAGAATCCTATTTTCATTATCTAGACATGAATATATTATTATAATATTAGCCTGTTTATAATTCCTTAAATGCAAACTTATTCAAATGGATGTAAAGTGTGATTTATTTAACCGATATATTCAATGGGATGTTTTTGTTGAAAAACATATTTTATATTAAAATAAAAGACATCATGAATATGTTTTCAAACATAAAAAATATTTATATGGACTTCAAAAATCGCCTAGATCCAGGTATTATGGATTAACATGATTTTTATTACCAACAAAATCAGTTAATGGAATTGTTAATCCAAATATTTTCATAAATAATGAAATAAAAAATGATTTGATTGTTCAAATTTATGTTGACAGAATTATATTTTGATCAAATCATCAATCTTTAATAGATTATTTTTTCAAAATTTTGAAAGTAAAAGTATTAAATGATTATCATGGGTGAGTTAGAATTCATTCAGGTTTTTAAAATTTCTAAAAAAAAGAGGGGACTTGTATATCGAAACATAAGTATATTAATAACCAACCAAAAAATTATGGATATGACCTTACTAAAAGTATCAATACTCTAATAATTACCTAAAAACACTTCATAATGATGAAACAAGAAAATCAGTTGATCAAACATCTTTTAGAGGTTTGATAAAAACGTTATTATACTTTACAGCTGGTTATACATATATAATTTTTTTATTATTCCTATATAAATGATGTCTTCAAAATATAATTCAATCACATTTAAAATCTAAAAAATAATTTTTCATTATTTATCAGGAACCATGGATTTAGTAATACACAATTATTATACAAATGATTCTTTTTTGAAAATATTTTCATATGCTAACATTGGTGGTTGTAAAAATGATATAAAAAGTACATTTATAACTTTTCATTTCATAGGGGATTCATTATTTTCTTGGTCTGGTAAAAAACAACTCTCAGTAGCACATTCCACTACTGAAGCTAAATATGTGGCAACTAAATGTTTTAGTTCTCAAGTTTTGTTGATAAAACACACACTCACAGATTATGGTATGTGTTTTACTAAAACTGAAATACTATGTGATAACACTAGTTCCATAAAATTATGAAAAACCCTTAAAAATCACTCTCATTTAAAATACATATATATCAGTTATCACTTTTTTATGGATCACACACTTAAAAGATATATCATTTTACTATTTATCATAATGCAAGATCAACTATCTTCTATTTTTACAAAATAATTACCTACTAATATATTTGAATACATTAAAGTCATGCAATGAATAATCATTGTAATGTAATAATTCAAATTTAATTCCCGTTTATACCACCTCCTTATATTAAGTTCATCCTTTACAAAGGGGGGGGGGGTAAATATGTTTTTTGTTTTTAAATTCTTATACTCAATAAAAAATCATACTCGCAAATTTTTCATGCCCACAAATTTTTACGTACTAATAAATTTTTCTATACATGCAAATTTTTTGTACTCAAATTTTTCATACTCAAATATTTCATAAAAAATTTATTACTCAAAATATTTCATACAATATTTTTTTCATACTAAATTTTTTTAATTAAAATTAATTTTAAAGTGAAAAATATTGATATCAATACATCTATCCAAAAACTCAAAAAGGTACTATTTCATACATTAAACTTTTGGAATTCAATTTTCATTATTGGTTGTTGGTTTTCTATTAAAAAATGTATCGTCTTCATCCAGAATACGGTAATTGTTTTAAAAATATAAATACCTGAAGTGTTCAATTTTCTCAATTGTTAGATCTTTTTTATCGAATTTAGGCCATATATATTCAACAACCACATTTCTTCTCCTATATAAAGAGACCAAAAACCATGTCCCACATTGATTTCTCTCTTCTTGTGAACTAAAGATCAGTCTTTCTATAAGTATCATACTTGAATGTTATTTTTTCCCAAATTACTTCACCATACTCATGTTAGAAACAACAATAACCTCTCGTAGCATGTCTTAAAAATTGAAACTCTGGTTTATTCAAAAAATATCTCATCCAATAAAATTTTTCATAGTAATGTTATTATGAAAATATTTTTATGACATGTATGATACATTGTTGAATATAATTATAATGTTTTAGGGATGGAAATAAATTTTCATATAAATAACCAACACCAATCATGATCTTATTCTTGCTGATGAAGATAGACAATTTTATTGTTCTTTATAGATTAATAATGATTTAAATGAATCCTTTCACATGTATGATAGAGATATTAGAATCTCAATAAAACAAGACAGAAATTTCATTATTGTACCATCTAACGGTGATTCTTTCATCCCATCTCATAATATCTTGAACGAAAAAGGCACCTTCAACATAAAAAGTTTTGATGAATATATTTTCACAATTCATGATGATAAAATGAAAAACTACTCCTATTTTATTGGACTGTCATATTATTTCTCTCTGGATGCAAGGATTCATAATACATTGAAACTGTAACACCCCAATCTTCCACGATACATTTCACTTTGAATAATGCAATAGCATGCATGGTACGTAAATTTGAGATTCAAACACACCACGACCAATATAACATGTCATTATGAATAGTAATACCCACTTTCTAAAATTTTATAAATTTTTATCTTTCAAAATGGACATCATTTTTGTTTTCAGAATATCAAAATTAGCTTTGGGTTAATTTTTTCTATTTTTCTGAAAACATTCAATTTTTGATGAATAGTAAAAAACACTGAGTTCTTTTTTGAAAAAGAATATTTATTTAAATAAATCATTATTTTATTTAAATTTATTTTAGGTCAAAATAGATACATAATACAAATATAATTTCAATGTAATTCATTGGAGTCATTTTATAATTATTTTAGATATATATAATTTTATCGAACTTTGTACCTTCTTTTACCCACCTACTAGGTGCATTTCCATATTTGTATAAAACGTAATTTTACCACTTCTATGAGTTGAATTTAAAAAATCCAAGAGACACGGTTTATATCAGTATGTAAATGTGGTTCAATAAGATGAAAATAATTTTTGGTGAATAGTAACTTTTTTTACCACGGTTAAAAATAAATAGGGTAATTATGGGTAAAAATGATATTATTATTACCCTAAAACTTGTCATAGTTATATTAGATAATTATAATTCGACATAAACAACCTTAGAAAAACAATATGAACCTCTTTGGTCTACCTGTATTTGATTATGACATTTATTATTATTTTATTTAATGAAGAAAGAGTTAAATTCAAAGATTAATAACAAAACCATTTTAATATTGGTTTACACACAATATAAATTCTACAATAAATATTAATTATAAAGGTAAAAATATTTTCTACATAATGGTATTTTATTTACAATTTCTAGATATTAAATAATTAAATTTATTTATGACACAATGATGATGTACTAATTATAATATTAATGAAAGATTAAAATAATTGCTATTATAAATATCCAAATAAATATAATTTCAGACTTTTAATGAATTACACTAATTTTATAGGTTAATATGATATTTTATGGTTGATTAAATGTATTTATTTCTAAGTTATAAATTTTTTGAGACATTATCAATAATCAATTATTAAATAACGTCAAAATAGACATAAATGAGTTTTTAAAACAAATACAACATTGTTGGTTGATATAATAATCGCAAAAATATACGATACTGCCAAAAGACTTATATAATTACAGGTGTATCATTAATGAACCAATTCGGGTTCTCTTGTAAGTTTATATTAATTTTATTACACATATAATATAAAAATACAAAAAGACATGGTAAATGTAAATCTATTTAACTTAGTGTTAAATCTAAAATATAAGGTTAATAAAGTGACTCAGACCAATCTAAAATATATTGGTCAAGAGGTTCTCAACCCATACCCACCTCAGCCTTATAATAATTCATTTTGGAGCCATTATAAACCAAAAATTAATTTATTATAAAATAATATTTCATCTTTTCCTAAGGTTCCCCTCACCCCTCTAAAAAAAGGCACTTCCCCTTCTATAAAATTCACACCTTCAAAGCAATGTTTCTCACCCAAGAACTTCCCAAATATCCTCCCTACTATCCTACGTTCATCCTAGAGGCCTTCCTTTAGTCATAAAACCAACCTATAGATACCTTTTGATCAAATCAAAAGGAAGAAGCAGGAGAAGACGTAAATATTTCATCACCTCTTTCAAGTTATTTTCATCTTCCACATCCGATTTATTTTGGAGTTTCAATTATAAAATAATAAATATAGTATCTTATATATACATCTATGTTATTATAAAAATTATACAGTCATATTCATTATTCAATCCATCCTATAAATGACAAAGTCACCATATGTGCGTACGTACGGATTACTGTCTCCACGTTGTGTTGTAGTTTTTTATTCAAACACTTCATCATTTGGATGGGTGTAATAATGAGTATAAATTATGTAAATAATAAATATAATATGATAATTATTCTTTATATATGATAAAACATCCAATTATATATTATTTTTATATAAAAATATTGATATTGTCGCTCGTGGGAGCGTACGGATTACTGTCTCCACGAACGTGATGATATTCATTCCCCATCATATCCATTCAAGACTAATTTTCAATTGATTATTAAAAATAATGTTTAAAGACATAATATAATTATTAATATGAATATTATAAATCATATCCATGAAAATAACTACTTATGTAACAAAGCATATAAGGGAAAATGAATCAGTTAACAGCTGAAACGATGATACTTCTGAAATATCTTTTACAAAGAAATATTAGAAGATGGTATATGATATCATATTTTTGTATATAGATATTTAATAATTTATTAAAAATTATTTAACTTTTATACACTTGATTAAGGTACCCTTAACAAAGGAAAATTACAAGTTAAGGGTTAATTTCACAATATTTTTATTATGTGAGATTGTTTTTACGTAAGTATCTACTGGAGCCTCTTTATCATCCACATCCATATTTCATAAAAATGTATTCGAAAACATTTTTAATATTTACTAGAAAATTGGTTAATGACATTTATACCCTTATTGGACTTTATATTTTTTGATAGGAATCTTTCCGTCATTTTCCAAACAAGGTACATTATAACCTTGTCGAAAAAATTATGGTAATAATGTTTTTTAACTTATACAGCAGGTGCAGGAATTTTCCACCATTATAACATCGTCGAAGCATCCCTTACACATTTATTTGAATAATTTCAAAATAATGTTTTGATTTATTATTATGTGACTCTTAAATTATTTCAAAATAGAAAGAGATATTCCTTAAACAAATATTTTGATTTCTTCTATGTCAACATCCTTTTATGGATTGTAAGCTTAATTGAAGTTGATTAATTATGATAGAGAACATCCATATTGTACTGAATGTTGTGTGATATGTTTTACTATGGATGTGTTATTTTCACACCATTCATGGTTTATGGAGAATCTATTGACATTTTGTAGGCCAGTTTTAATACAATTGTTTATGTTATGTTTGAACCTTTTCGTTTGAGGAATGCATTGGACTTAGTAAGTGACGGGTGGAGCCCGCTATACCTCCTCGATGCATCAGTAGGTCCCATGAGGAAAAATATTTTCTTCGCACAACGCCTTGACAAAATCATATTTGTAGCCTTGGAATAAGGCCTTGACTACGTGGTTATGAAATTTATAATTAGGAATCCCATCATTATAAAAGTGGCTATTGATATTGCATGTGATTATTCGACTAGTACAATATCCATGTGAATAAGTAAATGGAATTATTTGATTTTATCATTTCTATATTATTCTGAATTTCATGTTTAAAATTCTATTGTTATAGTCTTATATTTCCTTAAATGTTTATGCTTATTTATGAAAGTCTCCACTGTATTGTTATCCTTACTGAGCATCTGAGCTCACCCCTTTCTATGTTTTATTTTTCCCAGGATGTGAAGAAGTATATTATGACTTACCTAAAGGGATAGTTTAAGGGATATGAGTGTGGCCTATGGAGACTATGTTGTTTTATTTTTTTATTATATAATGTAATGTAATACTTATGAACGTATCTCATATTTCCAAGGCTACAAAACTAATAGGTCCTTCGAGACTTTATCTTTTGTGATCATGCCAATCTTATGTAATAAAGCACTAACTCTGGATAACTATGGTTGGGGAAATATAGTTGGTATCAGAGAAAGTTTAGTACAAACCTTTGAAGATATATTAACAAAACTCTGATTAGATAACATTATCCTATGATAGAATTTGAGGATTAGAATATATGATCTTCCTATATTTTCGGTATTGTATAGATTTTATGTGTTTTATAAGAAATACATCAGTGCCTGGATATGAGAAGGTAGAGGCGGCTTTGGCATAGATATACCTAGGGGTAAAACCTGAAAATACCTCTTTAAGTTAGACTCGAACGGAAACTGGTGCACGACAATGGGCTTTGTTGCACTCTTGGTTACAACACTCCCGGTGGATATGCATAGGATAATTTTCATTTTCATTACAATCCATTATTAAGGGATTATGAGAATATAATTCCTCAAAGAAATTTTTTTATGATTATGGATTATATCCATAATTTGTTCAATTTATGGTAACAATTTTACAAGTTTATAATTATGTATTGTGATTCATAAACTAATCTAGGGTATACCAGTGATTAGAAATGGCATCTAGTGGAATGAATGGAAATAGTATCAATGCACGTAATCCATGTATGGATTTCACCACTACACATGATAATTATAGTAGAGCTAGTGAAGCAACTGGTGCTGATCAGCTAATCACCATAATAGGACAACTAAATCAGGTTATGAATAACAACCTTACCTATATAGAGCACCCTGAGCCACAATGTGGAGGATAAATGTTAGTCCTCTTCATGATGAAACAACCACTGAAATTAAATGGGAGTACTAATACATTAGTATCTGAGCAATGGATAAATTCCTTAGAAAAAATATTCCACACTTTGGGGAGTAGTAAACGGTAAAAAGTTGTCATGGCTTTTTATCATCTCACGGGAGATGGAGATCACTGGTGGTCACTGATTCAGAAAAAAGGAAGATGATAAAGTATCAAATATGGATTGGAGGGAGTTTAAAGAGGTTTTCATATAAAAATACATTCCTCATGACCATCAAGCGGTTATGGAAAGGCAATTTCTGAGTCTGAGGCAAAAGGAGGATGAGAATGTCACAAAGTATGAGGCTAACTTTACAAGGTTAGCGAGGAATGCAGTGGATTATATTTGTTACCCAAATATTGAGATTGATCGATTTTTTGATGGGTTAAAAATATTTCTTCGGTGAGCATTAGTCTCATAATCCTTCTGGTCATACGAAGATATTGTCTCATGTTCTATCAAGATAGAAAATTAATTGTCTATGTATTACAACATTAATGAAAATAAAATGACGAAGAGAATTGATGAACACTGTTGAAATGGAAATAAGGGGAAGAAGGAAAATTTTGAACATCCGTCTTGCAGTAAATGTGGGAAGAAACACCACTGTACTTTCTTGAATGGAATGGGAGTCTGCATTAAGTGTGGTTAAAAAGGATACTATGCTCGTCATTACAAGGGTAATAAAGAGGATGTCAATGTTGAATGCAACAATTGAAGAGAAATGGGACATTATGTAAATGAATATCTAATGTTCGAAAGAAACTTACCTTATAAAAGTTCAAGGGATTAAGGTTGAGACAATGTTATCACTACTACGGATTTTAAATCACCAAAAGACATGCTGGAAGGTAATTTAATGGTTTCCTCATGTTTAGAAAATGCTTTATTTGATTCTAGATCATCACATTGTTTCATATCTTCCTATTTTCCTATGAAAATTAGATATATTTAATTTGACTTAACAAGGGAGTAGTCTGTCAAAACACCTCTGGGAAGAATCATTAAAACAAAATCTTGTGAATTAGTTCCCATTAAGGCATATAAATGTTCTTAATATTCTGATATCAATTGCATACCCATGATTGCATTTGATATAATCCTTAGAAAGGATTGGCTTTCGGTCCACAATGCAAAAAAATTATTATATGAAGAAGGAGGTTACAATTCTTGATGATGATAAGGAGTACGTTATATTTAGAGAAGAAACTTCACCACCTAATTATTATCTAGATCCAACCCTGGTGGCTTAAATAAATTTAATTATCAAGGAGGAAGAGAATGAAATAACTATGGGTGAGGAAAGGAATGTTCAAATATAGGACGTACCTATTGTGAAGTAATATGTTGATGTGTTTCTAGATGATTTACCTGGACATCCTCTAGAACGAGAAATTGAGTTTTCCATTTATGTAATTCCAGGTTCAAGTCCCATATCAAAGACCCCATATAGAATGGCCACTGTGGAATTAGTGGAACTAAAGAAACAACTAGAGGAATTGAGTAATAAAGGATTTATTCTCCCTAGTGTTTCTCCTTGGGGAGCCTCTATTCTCTTTTTATGAAGAAAGATGGATCTATTAGGTTGTGCATTGACTACAGGGAGATCAATGATATAACAATAAATAACAAGTATCCCCTACCTCACACTTATGATTTATCCGACCAACATCATGGAGCTCAATATTTTTCAATGATTGACCTTCTATCTGGATATCATCAGTTGTATGTGAAAAAGGAAGAAATTCTGAAAACAGCTTTTCGAACCAGGTACAAGCATTATGAGTTTACATTAATGTCTTTTGGATTGAATAATGCACCCTCTATCTTCATAGATCAAATTAATAGAGTTTTCAAGGAATGTACTGATGTCATTGTTGTTTTATTTATTGATTATATCTTGGTATACATCAAAAGATACAAAGATCATGAAAATCACTTGCACATTATTCCAAAGACTCTTTGAAAAATGAGTTATATGGGAAATTTTTCAAGTGTGAATTCTAGCTTCAGGAGATTTCTTTTCTTGGCCATATGTTCTCTTAGGATGGAATCTTTGTTGATCCTTCAAAGACCAAGGCAATCCAAGAATGGCCAGCACTGACAAGTATAACTGAGGAATGCAGTTTTATTGGTTCAGCAGGTTATTATCGACGTTCAGTCTAGAATTTTGTAAGGTTAGAAAACCCATTAACAAAGCTCACATGTAAAGGGGTTAAATTTGTTTGGACCAAAGAGTTTTAAAATTATTTTGACCAAATAAAGTTAATATTAGTCAATGATCGTATCTTGACTCTACCATCGGGGAATGATGGGTTTGTTCTTTATAGTGATGCTTCAAATAAAGGACTCAGTTTTGTCCTTATGCAGATTGATAGAGTTATTTCCTCTGCATCATGACAGATAAAAATCCATGAGAAAAAATATCATACTAATGATATTGAGTTAGAAGTTGTAATCTGTTATTTTAAGATATGGAGACATTATCTATATGGTTAAAAATGTGAGATATAAACTGATAAAAAGTGTTATAATTAATTTTTCTCACAGAAAGAACTCAACATGAGGCATAGGATATGGCTTAAACTACTCAAGGATTATGATTTCACAATACACTACCACCCGAGGAAGGAAAATAAGGTGGCAGATGCTTTGACCAGAAAAGATCATGGAGTTTTGAACAATATTATAATTGAAAGGGATCCTATATTTATGGATCTAGTGAAAATGTATATGGGAATAATCATTGAAGGTGAAGCATAAAAACTTTTTCAAATGGTTTCCAAAAAATCTTTACTATAATGGATAAAAATTTATTAGGCCGATGATGAGGAGTTTCAAAATAAAATTAATGATGTGAATGATGGGAGATTGAGTGACTTCATATATGAAGAAGAAATTTTGAAATTTGGGAAGAGACTTTTTGGTCCTACCATACCTGATCTAAAAAGGGAATTGTTTGATGATGCACATAGATCTAATTTCTCTATACACCCTGGTAGCACTAAGATGTATATTGATTTGAAAGAACGTTTTTCGTGGGACACCAAGACGAGGGATATTTCTGATTTTGTCTCATGATGTATGATTTGTCAACAAGTGAAAGATTGAAGGAAACAACCTGGATGAGTCATGCAACCTCTGCCATACCTGAGCGGAAATGGGATAATATTACTATCGACATTGTCATGGGGCTACCAAAAACACCTAGAAGGAATTATGCAATATGGGTTATTGTTGAACATCTTACCATGTAAGAAAATTTTCTTGCTAAAAGAGAATATTTACTAATTGAACGTTTAGAAAGACTATATATTAATTATGTTGTAAGACATCATGGTGTACCCCTATAGATTGTTTTTTATCGTGATCCTCATTTTATCTAATGATTCTCAAAAAGTCATCAGAAATCCCTGGATACTGAACTTCATAAGAGCACAACCTACCACCCTCAAATAGATGGACAATCTGAACAGACAATTCAAACCATATAATACATGTTAAGATCTTGCTCACTAGACTTTCAAGGTATGTGGGATCAATATTTTCCTCTGGTAGAATTTTCATAAACAATAGCTTCCATTAAAGTAATTATATGGCACCATATGAAGAGTTATATGGAAAGAGATAGTGCACACCAACTTGTTAGGATGATTTTGTTGAAAGAAAACTCATAGGCCCAGTACTTGTTGAGGAAACGATGTAAAAGGTGACTGCTATCCAAACCCACATCAAAACAGCACAAAGTAGGAAGAAGATCTATGTTGATATCCGAAGGAAGGATTTGGAATTTCATGTAGGAGATCATGTTTTCTTGAAGGTATCTCCATGGAAGGGAGTTACATTATTCGGTAAGAAGGGTAAACAAAGTCCCAAGTACATCGGACCTTTCGAAATTCTAGAATTAATTGGGGTTATAGCTTATAGGTTGGCACTGTCGCCTAGCCTCTCTGAAGTTCACGATGTGTTCCACCTATCACTGTTGAGAAAATACAATCTGATCCCAACTCTTGTACTCACCTATGAGGAAATTGAACTATAATCTGATATGTCTTATTGTGAAGAGCTTTTCAAGATTCATTATACTAGAGAACAAATGCTGAGAAATCGGATGACTCTTCTGGTAAAGGTTTTATGGAGAAACCATAAGATGGAAGAGGCAACGTGGGAACATGAGGAACTTATAATGAAAAACAAGATGAATATTTTTATGCAATAATATTTTACAAATTTTGAGAATGAAATTATTTGAAGGAGTGAAGAATGTTACACCACAAGCTTCAATAGTACTTTTGCCTCTGAATAATGCAATAGCTTGCATTGTACGCAACTTTGAGATTCTAACACACCACGACCAATCAAACTAGCCATTATGAATAGTAATAACCAATTTTTAAAATTTTATAAATTTATTATTTCAAAATGTACTTAATTTTTAGGTTTATAATATCGAAATTATCTTAGGGTGATTTTTTGGTATGTTTCTGAACACATTCCATTTTTAATGAATAGTGAAGAACACTGAGTTATTGTTTAAAAACGAATTTTTATTTAAATAATTAATTATTTTATTTAAATTTATTTTAGATCAAAATAGATATATAATACCTATATAAGTTCAATGTAATTCATTGGAGTAATTTTATAATGAGTTTAGATATAAAAAATTTTATCAAACATTTAACAGTCTTTTACTAACCTCCTAAGAAAATTTCCAAATTTATATAAAACAATATTTTACCGCTTCTGTGAGTTTAATTTCAAAAATCCAAGAGACATGATTGGTATCAGTAACTAAAATGTGGTTCAATAAGATGAAAATAATTTTTTGTTAATAGTGTGTTTTTTCTTATATTTTCCAAGGTTAAAAGTAAATAGTGTAATTAAGGGTAAAAATTGATGTGGTTTTTACCCTAACACATGTCAGAGTTCTATTGGATAAATATAATTCGACCAAAAAAGACATTAGGAAATATTTATGAACCTCTTTAGTCCACATGGATTAGATTAGGATATTTATTACTATTTTATTTAAAGAAGATAGAGATAATTCAATGATTGATAACTAAACAATTTTTAATATATGGTTACATAAAACATAAATTCGACGATAAATATTCATTATAAATCTAAAAATATTTAATACATAATAGTATTTTATTTATAATTTTTAGACATTAAATAATTATGTTTATTTATGACACAATGATGATGTAGTAATTACCATATTAATGAAATATTAAAATAATTGATATTTTAAGTATCCAAGTTTGTATAATTTGAGACTTTTAATGAATCCCACTAATTTTATAGGTTAATAGTACATGTTGGGGTTGATTAAATGTATTTATTTTGAATTCATAAAGTTGTTACGACTAAAAAAATAAATTATTAAATAATGTCAAAATTGAAATAAATGAGTTTTTAAAACAAATACAATATTATTGGTGGATATAATAATCCTAAAAATCTAAGGATGGGATAAAAGAATAATATAATGATATTTGTATCATTAATGAACAACTTGGGGATCTCATGGATTTTTATACTATGTTTATTTACCATATAATATAAAAATACAAAGAGACATGGTAAATGTCAATCTATTTAACTAAGAGTTAAATCTAGACGATAAGGTTAATATAGTGACCAAAAACAATCTAAAACCTATTAGTTGAGAGGTTTTATACCCATACTACCTTAGCCTTTATATAATTTATTTTTGAGCCATTATAAAGAAATGATGATTTTATTATAAATTAATATTTCAATCTTTTCCTATGGTTTCCCTCTCCACTCTTATAAAAGGGAACCCCCCCTTCACTCAAATTCCCATCTACAATGCCATTTGGCTTGGCCGACCCCCACCCAAATATCCTCCCAACATTACTTCCTTCATCCTAGAGGACTTACGTTAGTCATAAATCCATCCTATGGAGCCATTTGGATCAAGTCAAAAGGAAGAACTTGAAGAAGAGGTAAATATTTCATCACCACTTTCAATTTATTTTCTTATTCCACTTCTTTTTTCTTTGTTTTTTCCATTATAAAATAATAACTCTAGTATCTTCTAAATAATTTAATGTTATTATAAAAATATTTCAACCATATTCATTATTCTATCCATCCTATAAATGAAAAAGTCAACATACGTGTGAATGTACAGACTGTCGTCTCCACGTCGTGGTGTAGTTTGTTATTCAAAAACTTCATCATTTGGATGGGTATAATAATTATTATAGATGATTTAACTAATAAATATAATAAGATAATGATTATTTTTATATGATATACCATAAAATTATATATGATTTTAATATCAAATGAATGATGTTGTCACTCATGCGTACGTACGGATTACCGTCTCCACGAACGCAATCAGATTCATTCCCCATCGTATCCATTCAAGAATAATTATCATTTGTTGATTAAAAATAATGTTTAATGACATAATATCATTCTAAATATGAATAAGATACATCCTTTCCATAATAAACATTAATTAAGTAACAAACCATATAATGTAAAATGATTCAGTTAACACCCGAAACGATGATACTACTGAAATATCATTAACAAACAAATATTTGAAGATCATATATGTTATCATAATTTTTTATATAGTTTGTGTATAATTTTATGACAATGATTTAAATATTATACACGAGGTTAACGTACCCTCAACCAAGGAAAACTACAATATAATGGAAACAATTCACAATCTCTTTATTATGAGAGATTGTTTTTACGTAAGTATCTACACAGTCCTCTTTATCTTCCACATCCAGGTTTCATAAAAATATATTCCAAAACATTTTAACTATTTACAAGACAGTGGGTTAAAGTCATTTATTCCCTTATTTTTCCATATATGTTTTGAATGTAATCTTTACATCGTTTTCCAAACAAGGTACTTTATTACCTTTTCGACAAAATTAAGGTAAAAATGTTATTTAATTTATACGGTAGGTGCGGCTATTTGCCGCCTTTATAACATCGTTGAAGCTTCCTTTACATGTTTAGAATAATATTTTCAAAATAAATGATTTCTTTATAATTATTTGACTCTTAAATTATTTCAAAATAGAAAGATTATTTTCTCTAGAAAAATTTGATTTCATCTATGTCAACATCCTTGGATGGATTTTTAGATTAATTAATGTTGATTTATTATGATACAAAACTTCCATATTTTATTGAAGGTTTTGTGATATGTTAGACTATGGTTGTGTTATTTTGACACTATTCTTGTTTTGTGGAGAAATTATTGAAATTTTGTATTCTATATTTAATACGAATGTTTATATTATGTTTGAACCTTTTCATATAAGGAATGAATTGGACTTAGTAAGTGACGGGTGGAGCCCACTATAGCTCCTCGATCCGTCAGTATGTATAATGAGACAAATGAGGGTCTTGGAATAAGGCCATGAAAAAATATTATTTGTAGTCTTGGCACAAGGCCTTGACTATGTGGTTATGAAGTCTAGCATTATGCATTCCATCATTATGAAAGTGGTTATTGATATTGAATGTGATTATTCGACTAGTAGAATATCCTTGTGAATTAGTAAATTTAATTATTTGATTTTATCTTTTCCATATTATTCTAAGGTTCTTATTTAAATGGATTTTGTTCATGTCTAACATTTCCTTAAATATTTATGCTTATTTGTGAATGATTATGCTATATGGTTATCCTTACTAAGCATTGGGGCTCACCCCTATCTATGTTTTATTTTCCCCAGGATGCGAAAATGTATATTATGACTAACCTGTAGGGATAGTATAAGGGATATAAGTGTGGACTACGGTGTCTATGTTGTTGTAGTTTTTCATTTTATAATATAATGTAAAAATTATGAATATATCTAGTATTTTAAAGGCTACTAAACTAATTGGTCATTCGAGATTTGATCTTTTGTGATCATACCAATGTTATGTAATAATGCACCGACTCTGGGTAACTAGGGTCTGGGCGTTACAGAAAAGATGATATGTTAACATTAAAAGCCTCATATTTTTTTATTCTACAATCCATTTTTAATTTCAAAAAGATTAATTTAATGGGATGTATTTATGTAACCATTAACAATTTAAAGCCTGGTGAAATCATGTATTAACTGAATATGCTTCTAGATATTATAAATAATCATTTATTTGAATGTTTAAAGTATTGTAATCTCACAAAAAAAATTATCACCAAGAATTATATAAATCACACTGATCAGTGATTATACAATACAAAGACTAACATTTTATTTTTATTCACAATCAAAACAATTTGTGAAAAATGAGGAAGCCAAAGTTACCAAATATAGAGAAATTCATGGTGTTTCCCCAAATTATGGGCTGATTGACTCTCATAAACAAAATAAATCCATGTCTGATTCTGCTTCTAAGCCATAGAAGAAAGATAAAGCAACCAATGAAATAATTTTTTAATGGAGATGGATGCATGCTGAAAGAGAAGAATGAGACCCTCAGTTTGGCCTTAACCCTACTAAATAGCTTCCTAAAAGTATTCATTCCCAATATACTCTTAAATATTTTGAGAAGAACATGAAAATGAAAAGGAGAAAATATGATTTTCTTTTATATTGATTAGTTAATGGATGGCATTGAATATTCAAGTGATATAATTTTTATTTGGGAAGCAATTAAAGAATAAATAATCACTCCCTCTATCCTAGCCATGTTAATAAATAAGAAAAAGGTTGGTGAAGAATCAGATCGACAAAAAGATTATGAAGAAGAATCATTAGAAGAATAACAAGATAGTGAAGTGAGAGATATAGTTCAGTATCTCGGTGAAGAGGAACATAGATATGAAGAGGAATAAATAGGGGAAAAGAATAAGAAAAAAAGGATGAAAATCTCATTTTGACATAATACTGGTATGATATTCATAAGATAATTCATGAAAATTATCATCCTTAGGACTAGAGTCATCAAATAAAGCTACATGGAGAACTCAAGACAAAACGTTTCTTCACATTTTAGATAAAGAAGAAGAGACGAGGACCATTGGAAATCACAACCAGGAATTGGGAAAAGATATTACCAAATCTCATTCTAAATATATTTCTAAATATATGGAAGATTCTCACTCCAATAATAGAATTTCATTAAAAATAGATTAGTATATTTCTCATGCAATAAAAAGTTTTCAGAATAAAATTCCATATTTCATATGGCATGATAGAATGATTGATATGGTTTCAAAAAACCCAATAAAAAGATCAATTTCAATCTAAATTCTATGAAAAATACTAATTATAATAGAATTTTATTTCAAAGTATCTAATGCAAGTTATATGGAACAATTAATGTCATGTAACAATGTAGTTATGTGGTCTCATAATATAGATGAAACTATCAATGTCTTCTAATATTAATATGAAGATATAAGAAGGTTAGTGAATGAGTTCATTGTTAATTTCAAAAATTTATCTAGAGATATTGCTCAAAAAGTGAATGATTTTATAATTCCATATGTAACACATTCAATGAACTCAAGAAAATAAATATGAAATTGAATTTTTATCAGTCATATGTTTCATGGATGATGTTTTACAAGGATTTTATTATGTATTGTAAAAACTAAATTTTTTTCCAAACCTATATAATTATAATTCACGAACAAATAAATCATTACTAAGATGAAATACTCCATCTTTAGGAAGAGAACACCAAGTCTTAGGAAGATTAGCCTCATAATCTAGGAGAGAATTTCCCTCAAAAATAATTAAATCATAACCATTTTAGGAAGAGAAGAAACGGACTCAACAAGAATATCTGGACAAGCTCATGGATAATAGAAATGAATTCTATAAGATGTAGGTAATTTCAATAGAACTCTTATAGAAATAGAATGAGAAGGATACTAAATGATTTTCTAAAATATTTTTGTATTTATTATGAAAAAATCAATGATTTTTTTTCATATATAGAATTATTTAATGAATGTTTTTCAAGTATTTTTGATGAATGTTATTTCATTGTTATAGATGATAAAATTCATTGTTACTTCATATATTTTTGTTTCTCTAACAAAAGCTTCATTTATTAGAATATTTCCACATTCCTTTTTGTGAATAACAAAGTGATGGATTATTTTTAATGGGAGAATGATTTATACATGGGTATAATTTTTTTAAAAAGGTATATTTATATATATAGTGATAGAATTCTTTAGTAAGAGGGTTTAAATTTTTTAAAAGTATTAGAATATGATCCTTAGGTATTTTTTATCCTAAGGAGTAGTTATTCAAATTAAATATAATATTTGTAAAAAATTTATAACTCATTGGAGATATGCATATGATTTTACATCAACTCAAAATATTTTTGGTATTAAATTTCTACTAAGTAATTTACCTTTTATTTCCTGTGGTTTGTGCATTCAAAAAAAGGATATATTTTTAATTAAAAAGTGTCATTTTGACAATAATATTCCTTTTATTTTGAAAATTACAAAATATTTCATAAATACTCAAATAAATATTATTATTTTTCCAAATAATTTTTATTATGCCTTGTTTTATGAAAATGAGTTTATATTTTAGCATTTTGATTTTTAATAAGTTATTACAATTATAATTGTACTCATGGGAATTACAGTAATAAATCATTCCATGATTATCGTAATGAGATCAAATATAATTTATATCATACACATAGAACACAATTGATATTGCACAAACTGCCTAGCCTTTCATATACTAACTCTCAAAATGAAAATCATCAGACTCATTGTTATCGTACCTAGAAAATAGGATAATACATAATTTTTTTCCTAAATCAAAATGATGCAGTGTATTATAAGATAACAAAAACAATGTCATGTTTTCCATTTCAATATAAATGTTCCCACAAATATTTTAGGAGAAAATATGACTATTAGAGATTAAGATAACCATTGGGATGAATGCCTGTAAATACCAGGTCATTTGAATGAGGCTAGAGATATACAGGTTTCTTGATTTTTGAAACACTATGCAAGGGCTTTGGAAAATCTTCTTTGTGTGAAAAATATAATGTTTAAAAGTTGTTAACTACATGTTCCAAATACCTGTAACTCTCAATATTTTTTTAACATTTTGTGACACAAATGTTTGTGAATGCGATTGAGGGATTCCAAGGCTATGATGACAGAGGGGTTGATCACCTTCTTGATCAAGGGTTGCTATGGATAGGTAGACAGAACAAAGCTAATATTCATATATTGTTCATAGCCTAGGGTGTGTAAGAAAGATGTGCATGATAGTATAAATCAAGGGACTGTTATCCTAGGTTATTTGATACCCTTATATTAGGGTTTTAAATACTTTATTTATTTACTTGTATTTCATTTCTACTGAAATTTTTATAGAAAGTGAATTGTTTTATATATTTTATTTTTGTATTCTACTCACCATTTATCATAAAAGGCATGTTTAATATTATTTTCTAATGCCTTGTGATTAAAATATTTTTAATTATAATTGATGTTATTACGATTAATTCAATTACTCTGTACAATTATATACACTTTATGATAGAATTTTCATTTTATATACTAGTATTATCATAATCATAATTATTAGGAAACATACCACATTTATTTTGAATACGATTTGTTCCCAAATTCATCATGTGGAATACATATTGAAATAAACCTGATTACGATATCTTTTTAATCATACATAAGGGATAATATATTTTTCATTATAAACGGGTTTGTGAATGCCTTTATTTTAAATTATTTTAAACTGCATTCTTCTATGGTTAAAATTTAATTTCTTTAAATGTAGGGTTCACCCCCTTGTATTTCCCATTTAAATATACATTTCAATCACATGTACTATTCTATTTATATAGAAGTGGTGGTGGGATGATTATTATGTGATTCTTTTGGTAAAGAGTGTAATTTTATTGAAGCTATGATACAGAAATTAGAATGGGTTGAAATTTGTGGCATGTCCTGTTATAATGAGTCTTTTGAGAGTATAAAGATGTATAATAATGAAGGGATGTGAGTTGTAAAGCATATATATTTTGGGCATGAATATGGATAATTTATGGGGAATTAGTGTCATTTACCATTTTCATAAACCATTACTACTATAGTATTGTATTGGGGTGAAATACATGGTGAGTATGTCATGGTGATGTTTTGAATGGATAGTTCATTTTTTAGGGGCCTGTTATCTTGGTTGATCATTCATTGTTCATTTGTAGGATCATTACAAATGTGAAAGAGGGGCCACGGGAATGATCCTATGTAGTATATATGTTAGTCATACCCTTTATATATGAAAATTAGTTTTTAGTTTTCCATTAGAACATTAAGGATTGAGGTGGACGTTATACTCTTCATAATTAGAGGTATTATTGACTCACTATCTAGGGACTTTTCCTTTGGTTTTCCTTTCGAGTCTCTATTGTATTTTTTAACATTATACAAGCTCATTGTAGTGGTTTTAGTTCCTTTATATTATTATTTGTGATTTAATTTTTCTTTATTGACATCCTATATCTCAATCCAATATTTATTACTGAGTGTGACACATTTCATATGTGAGATTATAATTACCTTAGTCCAGGTAACTGAATGAGGGCCTACTGAAGGAAAGACTCCATGGTTATTATCTCCCCCTCTTAATTGTTTCCCGATAAGGATTACCTCATTTGGAGGAGGTCATAAAATATGGTGTGATTACTTCAAAATCAATTTTTTTATTATATTCAAGTAATTCATGTGTTTTCAAGAGCCATATAATTTTATCTATTTAAATGGATTTTCATTTCAATGATACCAATGTCACTATACTCTATATGGATTCAACTCCCACCATTTAGCTAAAATAATTCTTCACTAACTTTTATCTTTCTTTATTCACTTCTTCCACATAAATATTTTTTCAATATTTATTTCTATTTATCTCTAGTGTAGTGAAAAATATTACTAAAATAGTATTCATTGATGGATTTCTTCCTCATAAAATGTATATCATTTTTTAGAATAATTCCCACCATAATAAATAATATAATCAACCACATTGTTCATATTTTTATTTCCCACCAAATGTCTCCTTTACATTTTTATCAACTTTTTATTTATCTCATGGGGCCTACTAATTATCCTTCCCCTCTTTTACAAATGATATTTAGATTAATATTTCCCAAAATGGGTTTTGAATTAATCTATTTCAAAATTTTAGAAATGATTTCCATCTATTAAAAAAATTTCTATTTTTTACAGCACATCACTTTTTTATAACCATTATGTGTTTCTGATGATCTATTGTTGATTATTTTTTTAATAGTAACAATTTTTTGAAAGAAACATCACATCACCATTATAAAACCATTTTTTCACATTGAAGGCTACATTATTAAATATTATTTTTGTAAATAAATTTTTTAACATTGTTCTCACATTACCTATTTGAAACAAATATATATTTTTAATGATTGTTTATTTGGATTTCATTATTAATATTGGTTTTTGAAACTCCTTTTTGTTCTATATGTCAAAGGATTCCATTATTAATATGAATTTAAAATGTGTCCATAACATCATCTTTTTCATCAATGATAAAATATTTTTCTGAAAATTATTTCACGACCATTCAGTATTTATTTCTAGAGTATTTTCACATGAAAATTATTTTCCATTAATGACCCTTTTATTATTCCACAAAAATAATATTTCCTAATTATTAATTTTTTTTCTTCCATTTTTATGATTAGGTTCAATATTATGGATACCATGATGAAGTTTTTTGAACCTTATTTTTTTAAACTTGGGTTATTTATGATATAAAAAATGATTGATTACAAGAATAAATCATATGTATAGTTGATTTATGGGTGGGACTATATATCACACTTTAATTTAATGGTTTGTTTTTTATATGAAATGTTATAAGGATAGTTTTGAATTTATTTTTTTCACACATAATATCAATAGAATTTTGTTTTTTTAAAACATGAACTTTGGTCATTTTCTTGGTTACTTTTTGAATGAATGTTAATTTTGTCAACTCAAAATAGGATGTTTCAAAAATATGTTATTACAAACATGAATCGTGATGATTTTTAAAAAATAAATTATAATTTACATATTCTATGGTTTGTACAAAATTTTACTGTTATGTTATATTTCATTTTCAAATTACATATTAATGTAATATTTTGACATTTATTTTTAATTGATAATTTTTATTATCCTTTGACTCCATGCCCTTTGTCTAAAGTATATGTTCATTAAATTGATGCGACATGTCATTTAATAATGACTTGTGATGATTTTTTATTATTCTATTCTCTCTTTAATTAGAATATTGTCCTAATTAATGATTTCTCGTATTCTTCTAATCTAACCATTGATAACAAGAGGATGATTTTTCCATTAATGAGAATAGGATCTCACACAATACGTTATTTTTATTTCTATCTGAAATTTTTTTACCATTATATATTTAGAATAAAATAAAATATAGATATTCTTTGTGTGGGTTGATAGTTATTTAAAGTAACGAATATTATATTTGTTGAATAAACTTATTTATAGATCATAAAGGCATGGGATTTAATCCTCAAAGACATAGAAAATTTTATCCTATTTCAAACATTATAGTTGGGAGATTAAATGTTAACCAAATTGTAATTCTATAAATAAATATTGGTTTACATAACTTTTTATCAAATTGGGTTTTTAAAGAATGCGTTTTCAGCACCAAAATCGAGTGTACGGGTTTGGGGTTCATCAAATGGAATTAGTGGAAATTTTAGTTATTTTAAATTTTTATTTTAGTAATTTTATATAATTAGTTTATATATTTTCAATATATGACTAGACAAAATTAGTGAAAACTTGAGGTACAAGTATAACATATAATTATATGTATAGTATGACATCCATAAGTTATTGTAAAGAAGATATGGTGTGGTTCTCCAAGTAGTTGTGTCTCTATCAAGATATATGAATGTAGATGTTGATGTGGAATAGACTAAACCTTAACACCAGTTCATGATGAGTGGGACATGGACTACACCCCTTACTATAAAATCATGAGGTATATGATATGTTTAAATCACATTCATTTTAGTAAACAATTATTAAAGACTTCTGTATGATGTTAACTAGTTTAGCTATAGAACATACAACTAAAATAACCATGAATAACAGTGGATTGATGAATTAAAGGAAAAAGTTGTTCTGAAATTTTCATATGTAAAAAATAATAAGGGAAAATTTTATGTATTGATTTTATCATATTCATATTTTTTATATTATCATAACAAAAATTATTTATCCTTTTTCTAAAATAGGATCTAAAAAATTTTTCAGAAAAAATTTTGTTTCTTGAAACCACATTTTCTTATAACTACATAATGGAAAATATGTAAATTATTGATATTCCTAGTACACATATATTATGATAGAAAATCTGATATTCCTTATCTTATATAAGGTGGAAAGGTTGATATATTAATAGAAATTGTGGTTGTATACTCTTGTCTATTTTCATTTGGAAGATAAATTTATCTATGATATTATAATTTATTCTATGTGTTATGAGGATTATATGAAAACTATAGGGATATTCCAATAATTTTTCAACTATAATGGTTCAGACACATTTATTAAATAGGCCAAATAACAATGATATTTTATTTTATATTTTTAGATAATTTAGTCCTAACAAATTATTGAAGGATGAATATAACATGGGATTAGAAAGATGAATAATTTTAGGAAACCTCAGTTAAAAAGTATTGATTACCTTGGAATTTATTATTTATTTAATTAAAATGTGATCCTTGATATTTTAAATGATTTTTATCACATTTTGTGTATTATTATATAAATTGACCAGGGTGGGACCTTATAAATCAGTGGTTAATGACATTTGAAGGTGAAATATAGAGATAATTTTTATAAAAATATTTATCTTAATTATATTTTAATGTCTTGGATATTCTAATTTTTTTTAGAAATGTAATTAATGGAAAATATATGACTGGGTTATATACATAATTTGGTATAAGATTGTGTAATGTATTGATGTTTTTTGAGAAATCGTAAGTAACATAATGTACCTATGGAGAATATGGTATATGTCATTATAGATGTTATGTCCTAAATGGTCGATATATTATGAATACCCATGCATACTATCCTCAGTGATTAATAATCAAAATAATGAGGAAAAATTTAATTTATGGTTTCTGAATATAATGACTTCATGACCTGAGAACCTGTATTTCTGTATATTGAAAGCTTCAGTCAAACACAACATCGAACTAAAGAAACACCTAACTAAAAAACCTAAAAATATTAACATTATGTGAATAATATAATTATTAGTAAATAAAAATATAATAATCTATTAAAATAATTACACGTCATTATTTTCATTTCATTAATATTTGTTTAAAATTATTTCTTTCATGTAACGTTTCAACAATGGGTGTTGTATTTAACTCTAATAATTTAATTTGATCACATATAATTACTTATTAAATTTGGAAATATTTATATTTATAATGTATTATATCAATAGTGATTTATTTTGAAATTCATTTGAAATCATACTAAATACACTTGTAGTTTAGAAATTCATTTTTTTATAAAAAAAAATTTTCACTAAATTTGGTGTTTTAATTAATTTAAAAAATATAAGAAATGTATAATTTCAATGAGGTAAAAAGAACATCCTTATTTAATTTTTTATTAATAAAACATATTTTTCATAATTATAATATTTTTATAAAATAATTTATTTATAGGTGGATTTTTTTAAAATAAATTTTTTACTAATAAACATTATTTATGTCTATAAAAATAAATAAGTATAATAAAAAATCATATACCATTTTTTAATTATATAAGATGTATTTATTTAGTTTATAAATGCATTAAATTATATAACTATGAATATTGATTCTAAATTTAACAAATCAAGTAATATTTTTCTTTAAAAATAATTTTTGGTATGTTATACTAATTAAATATTATTTTTGATTAAATTTTATATTGAATTTTGTAAAGTAAAGACGAAATTTATTTCACTTAAAATAAGACAAATGATCTAATTAAAATACACTAAATTTTCAATTTTACCCTATACATAAATTTTTATTTTATAAATTCACTTTTAATAAAAATGGGTTTTAATATGTTACATGTACTAATGAAAAAAATTTAATTTTTTAAGTAATAATGTTTTTTTGATAAATTTGAAATAATATTTGGAATATTTAGCTTATTTTTTGTTAATAATTTTTATTTTATTTTTATTAATTAAAGAAAATTACATAGTTAAAAATTAATGACCATGGTAAAACATTGAACGGTAAAAGTCATAATTTTAATAATAAATGAAATATGAACATGTTTAACACATGTGTGATGATTTATATTTGACAGATTCATTATATTTTCCCCTCCCACAATCTTTATTATCCATTTCAGGTCTTCTTGACATTTGAAGCATGTTCCCTTTTTACATTAAGTTGAAACATTAACCAAAATATCCATTATAAACAAATATAAAATGGGCCTCTTACCGCCCCATTAACACAACACAAAAAATTAGGTTCCCTATTCAAGATCTTAATATAATCCTATCCTTATAACCCACTTTTTCCCTTGATCCTTTAGTAAAATGATATTAATATACGACCTCTATTTTCAATTAATTGTCTAAGGAAAAGTCAATGATTACAATGAGATTCTTATGTTTTAGTGCAATTCAGTATGTATGGTAATTGTATCATATCATCAATCAAATTTGTGGAGAAATGTATATTATTTTTAGAAATTAAATAAATTATATAGTGTTACTTATTATAAATTAATTTCTTTTCACTTATTCAAGTAATTCAGCTTTTTGAATTGCCATATAATTTTTCTCCTTATATGGAATTCGATTCAAATAATACATAAGTCTTATGGTTTTTGTTATATAAAATCCATTCATTGAGAGAAATTGATTATTTAATTAAATTTTTATTCCAAGATTAGGTTTCTTCATCCTGATTAATTTATTTCATTTTAATTTATTTTTTCATTAATGAAATGACACTTTTGATTCAAATATTCAACTTTGAATAATTTCATCCCAATAAAAAAATGAATCATTGTTGACAGTACTATTAATCCATATAAATGACGGTATCCAATTCATTTCCATCTTTTCTTTCCCTAAAAATCACTATATTTAATTTAGAAATTAAATTATTTGTTATATCTTGTTCCCTTTATATTTACATTATCTACTTTCAAAAAATAATTTTTTGTTTCTTTTTTGTTATATGGGTTTTAAATAAAAGATTTAAAATTGATACAAAAGATATGAATCCTTTCAAAACAAAATATTTTTATATAACTACACATACCTTTTTGATAACCATTGTATATTTTTAATTATATATTATTGAATATTATTTTTAAAAGTGATTGTTCGGAAAATAATTAACATCACATTTTTTATACAATTGGTTCATTTTAAAGGCTCCCTTATTGAATATTCTTTTAAATTTAAAATATTTCAAAAGTTTTTTTCCCTCACTACTAGAAACCAATATACATTTTCAAGGATTAATTATTTATATTTATTTCCAAATATTGATTACATTAAATTGACTTGAATTACATTTCTCAAAAGTTACATTTCTAAAAATTTCATTTCAAAGTTATTGTAGTATCATATTATACAAAAATAAATAAAAAATATTATGAAAACAATTTCATTAAGATTTAATATTTTCCTATAAATTTATTGTTTATTGTGAAATTGTTTTAATAATTCACACTCTAAATAGTCATACGGAGTACTCTTTTGGGTGATTCGATTTTGGGTATCAATAAACTATATTCATGACATAAATATTTGTGAAATCATCTTGATTAACTGTAAAACTATTTTATAATTACATGTGTTATTTATGATATAATAAATTATTTACTTCATGGGAAACTCGTATGTATTAATGATTTGTAGGCGGGGTCTTATATCACCCTCCAATTCATTGGATGATGATTCATATTTGTAACTACCTGTTAATTCTTTCAGTTTTTCCAAAACCCTAATATTTTCCATTCATTGTATGGTTTCATTTCAGGGATATTCATATGAAATTTTAAAGAAATTTTAATGTTTATAGTTTGTGCATGGTTATCACATGGGTTTCTGAAACCATGCACCCAACTAGTGTAAACCATGAAAACCTAGATAGTGATGGTTTTCACGGTTGGTTAATAAATTTGAAAACAATGTTCCCACCAACTATAAACCACTAACCCTTGAAATAAAGGGTGAAAAATTAGATCGTATGGCTTTTATAACTGTGTATACCTACCTTAAAATTGTGTGTTTGATAAATATTTAGTACCGAAATTATATTTAAAATCATGAAACCCCCTTTTTGGATGCTTGATGGGATAGAATGATCCCCATTCATTTTCCGGTTCCACATAGGCTCCCAAGAGGTTTCATTACCATCTACACCTTTCCTGAAAAAGATAAAAACGTGGATAACATGATGTGATCTATACATGGTAGTTTTCCTCTTCACGTTCTCTTCCTACCGTTCTCTCCACCTTCTTCTATACGGTTTTGAAGATCTCAATTTTGATGGAGGATATATTCTCTAACAACTAATATCTTGGATATGGGGATGATACTTGTATCTACGTTGCTGATGTTATTTATTGGAGTTTCTAATTGTGGCCTTTCATTTCAAGATATCAATATCATGTGGTAAGATATTCCATTTTGATTGTCCAATTTCGTTATCGCTAAGTTTCATGATTTAAATTCAATTATTTCACATGAATTAAATTTCTTGAAATTTTAATCAATTTATTTTCTAAAAAGATAATTCTATTAAATTGGTGGATTTGGATTTGAAACTTGATTTGGCATGAAATTGGTAAAAACCCCCCAATTAAAATGAATTGGGGTGTGTTGTGAAATAAGATGGAATTTGGTTAAATTAAATTGTTGATTTTAATTTTGGAATATAAATTCTGAAATTTAATTGATGAATAATATTTCAAATTGGTATTTTTGAAAATGGATTAAAATGGTTTTGATAGCAACCCATTGGTTTTATCAAGAAAAGTCTTATTTTGATTAAAATTCCTTTTTGGATTTTAAATCGAAAATTGGTTTACTTAGATTTGTAAAATAGGAAAAACTATATTTTATTAAGTCCTAAAATAAATTTCATGTCATTGGTTTTTAATATAGGATATGAAATTATATATTGTTAGTGAGTTATTTGAGATGGTACTATATGATTTAAAAACTAAAAATACATATGCAGCAGATCATATCCCTAATGAAATGGTGATGAGTCCTCTTTGACCAGTGCCAAAGATAAGTGTTTACAAATAATTCATGGAAAAATATTTGAGTATGTGGTATTAAAATATCCTAGAACTATCATACAATATTATAGATTACCATGTGCTGCATGGATTATGTTTTAAATATATATTAGAATGTTTGTAAAATTATTACCACACCTTCGTAATTTATATAACCCTTCAATATAAAATGTGTATTAATATATTTTTTAAAGTATTTAAATCATTAATAATTTAAGGCATGATTAAATTTAAATATTATTATTAACTACCATTAATTTTTATTTAAAATTAAATCCATTATTTGGATTTTTAAATGTTTTCATCTAATTATGGAATCTATGGTGAGAGCCTACTGGGATTTTAGATCACACCCTACTAGTTCCTTCAAGGTTTTTTAGATTATCTTCTTCTATATTAGAGAAAGGGTAAGGATCCAATTTAAGGTTGTAGTAGATGTTTATACATGTGATTGTAGAGTATTTTCCATTGGGACTGGGGGGTTTTTCCAATTTTCTGGTACATTATGGTATCACTTTTGGTTTTTTCAAATTTGAATTCTGGTAAACATATACCTATATATCTTTTCCTTTATTCATATTGACTTATTTAATTTTAATATATTTTTTTGAGGAAAAGTCATTCCCACATTAATTTTGTATGATGTTAGGTGCTAGTATCCAACCCATAGGGAATGGGAATGCGCTTTTGGCCATGATAGGACTGGATTGTTTATCTGGTATCTAGAGTATCTATGTTGGTTCATTAAAATGTTATATCAAGGGAAGGTTTTTCATCACTCATTGATTTTAGTATGTATTAGTGTAGTATTTTCAGTAAATAGGTGGTTTTTGAGATTGATATCATATCTAACATTCACCATAATGAACCATAAGTCACTTGGGTGGTTTGGGAACCATTTCTTAGGGATTAGTGCTAGTATTTTACCAAAATTTGATTTTTTGTAGACTGATATCCAAAACTTTTTTTGTTTTGGGGGTTAATTTACTTATTTCACTTGTTTTAGTGATAACTTGATGTCTTCAATGTTGCCTATTGATGTTTAATAGCATCATTCCATCGAAAACATGTGTGAATCAGATCTAGGAGGATGCTGGTGATGAACCTTCGTGAATGAATTCTCTCATGGATTAGAGTCTTATTGAGGGGTTTTTGTGTACTTTACAAACTCTAGGACATGCACCACAACTAATTTTAAATAAGCCTCTAACATCATAACCTCGAATGAATATTTTCTATAATAGTTATTGGGATTTATTTATCTAGAATCCATCAGAATTCAAAGTCTCAAATCATCCTCGTGAGGAGGAAGAATGGTTGATCAGGAAGGAGAGTTTTGTTGATTTTTTTGAAACATGTGATAAAATGAATTATATGTGTGCAACCTTCATGCTAGTGGGACCAATCAAGAGAGATTGGTACATGATGGTGATGATGATGAATCATTAGGTATTAGTGTTGAAAGACTTTAAAACACATTTCACCAACCAATTCCATCCATATTTGATGGTGTATCCCAAGGCTAGTGAATTTTTCAGACTCAAGAAGGCACAAAGAACTGTGATGGAGTATGAAAATCATTTTGTTGAGCTAGTTCAGTAATCACCTAAGATAGTATCAAATGAGAAGTTGAAGACTCAATGGTTCTATTTGGGACTGCGATCAGATATTCATTATCATGTTTTCAAGATAAATATTCCTTCTTATACCGATGTTCTGAATAGGGTGTTGATGGTCGAAATGGACTTGGCTAGTATGTCATAGTCGACATGATTTTCCTTCTCTCTGAGTGGTAGCATGAATTCCTATAAGGAAAAGATGATGTATGATGATTATCATGATTTTTTTGGATGTAAGGTTTTCTAATTCTCTTATAGTGCCTAGAAGAGTCACTTTTATTTCCTTCAATTGTGGAAATCCATGGAATTCAAATATGGTTTTCCCTAAGGATCCCAAGATATGTGGCTATTACGGATTCTCAATCACTTTTATGAGTTCATAAATGTTTTTTAAACTCTATATACAATCACAAGATATTCATCTTCTATTAAATTTGTGATTCAATATGATTATTCATGAGAAAAGAATTCACATGAATTTTCATATGTAATTAAGATTCTTCACGTAGTTAATGATTCTCCAGAGGAAGTAGATATGATTCCAGTGACCATGAGAGGTTCTATCACTATAGATTCATCATTAATTACCAGTTCATTTTATATTGTTTCATCTATATCATTTATTTAAATGCATATTTTTTATCTACAAAATCATTTAATGGTTATTTTATCTGATGTGATGGATATTAATACCCCCTAGGTTTGAAGAGAGAGTAGTTTCTTTATAGTTCTTCTTCTGTTATCCCTCTATCACATTTTTAATGTGCATAGAGGTTTTTAATTCTAGATATGAAACCTCTTGATTTCATATATGGGATGGATTTTATCATTTCTAATAAAGATCATATTTATTGTTAAATTTGATCGGTCTCCTATACTACACTGAATGAAGAGTGATATGTATTTCAAGGAGAATTTGACCCAATTTTATGTATATATAGAAATTATTATCTAGAATTATGGAAACATATATCTTCTTTCACTTTTGATCTAGAGATATAATTGTTGAGAGGTGTTCTCCCTCCAATTTTCATAGAGATTCTCAACCTCATCCCTTTTGAATTATCTAGGATTCCACTGGTAAGCAAGGTTGATTTTCTTATTAATTTACTGTCCAGCACTCAACCAGGGTCCATTCCCTCTCATCATATGGAACTATTTGAATTGAAATAGATGAAGACTCTAATGGATGATATTATAGAGAAAGGATTTTTATGCATGAGTGTGTCGCATTGGGAGGCACCAGCTCTATTTTTTGAGAATGTTAGTGGTTCACTTTTCCATTGTGTTGATTATCAAAAAAAAATTAGTTGTATTAAAGAAAAAGTATCTATTTCCATGTAATGATGGTATGTTTGTTCATTTGAATAGGGAAAATAATTTCTAAAATACTAACCATTAATCGAGTTAACATTAGTTGAGTTTAAATGATTATTACATTTTGAAAACTTCATTTTGGAGTAGGTGTGACCATTATGAGTACATATTCATGATATTTTTTCTTAAAAATGATTTTGAAGTCTTTAGGTATTTCGGAAATAGGATATTCCATGAAAATGTTGAAGCCTTCAAGGTTGTTTTTGTGGATGAGATCGTGGTTTACTCAAAATCCAAGAAGGATCGTATGCTTCACTTGAGAGATGTTCTAGAATTTTTAATAAAACACTGATTTTATGTGAATATTTAGAAATGTGATTTTTTTATCTGGGATGTGATTTTCGGGGGAAATGTGGTTTTAAAACCTAGAATTTTATTTGATCCTCAAAATTTTAATGATGTTATAAAATGTGAAGAACCATGGATTTTTTTTTGATGATTCGAAGCTTCATGAGTTGAGCTGGTTATTATCATTAGTATAATAATGACTTCTAATAGTTGGGTTCTCTAATGACTATTCTATCATATAAGGGAATAATGTTTGCACTGGATGAAAGGTTACAGAGTTATTTTGTTTCTTTGAAATTTATTTTGACTACTAAATTGGTATTGACTCTTCCTGACGTGAGACAAGGCTATGGGGTCCTTTTGGATGCATTGGGTTTAGGCTTGGGAAACATTCTTAGGTGGGGTTATCATGTTATTGCTTATGGATCTCTTCACATAGGCCATAAAAGAATAATTATCTAACCCATAAAATTGATATTTTAGTTTTCATGCACACGCTTAATATTTGGTAGCATTACCTCTTCAGATAAAGGTTTAACATGTTTTCTAACTAGAAAACATTGAGTAATATCTTCTCAAAAATATATTTTAATATCCTCCATAGTAATGGGGTGGAACACAAGAAATCTCTAAAATTTCACACTGCCTATGCCTTGGGGAAAGGGAATGTTTTTTTAGATTCTTTTAGTAGCAATATTTTGACCCTGTCTATGAAAAAATCATTAGAAGAGTGGAATATGAAAGCTCTTTTACCATAGTTTCATATTAGATTTCAAGAATCATGGGATAAGGTTTCCTTGGCTAGTGTTCAGTTGTCAAAAACTCTTCTCAAAATGATTCTCCAGGAGAAGAATCTTGATGATGAGTTCTATCGAATTAGAACCCTTTTTATGGTGGGGAGAATAAAATTGTCTATTCATTCTCCACTAAAGTAATTCTATGCTTTCATAACTACATTATTTTGTCTTTAAAGGTATAGAATGCTTTGATGGGTGACTTTCATAACACTATGTGGGTAATAAAAATAGGAACCAGAAATATGTTCTATGACATGCACTATAAATTCCTAGAGGAAAATTATGATATGGGGTACAAATAATTTTTTCTCTTGTTGTTATATGTTCCAAAAGGTCAAGGATGAGCACCAGAAACCTTCAGGTACTCTACAGCCACTTCCAGTTCCAACATGTATGCAGGATGATATATATATATATATATATTCGGGAAACCTTCAACTCATAGAATGAATAATGATATATGTTTTCTGGTTGATCGGATGACTAAATCGATTCACATTATACCCATTCATGATACAACCCATGTTTTGGAGTTGGGTAATATCTATTTGAGATATATTTTTCATTTTCATGATGTTACTTATAGTATAGTCTCAAATACATATCCTTATTTCACATATCTATTTTGGATAAGCCTTCATGAGTCTCTGGGATCTCATATCCATTTAAGCATTGAATACCATCCATTTTCATATGTCTAGATATAAAATTATATACTTGTACAGGAGTGTATTCTTTGCACTAGTGTTCTCAACATTGGAGGATCTTGGGATGACCATATAAGGATAATTTAGTTTTTTAGTATCAATATTTACTATTCTGGGATCAAAATTTTTCATTTTGAAGACTTTTATGGTTCTCCTTATTAATCTCCATTGTGTTAGTCAATGATCGGGGATCATTCCTTGGTTTTCCAGGCATGGTTCAATAGATGAAAACAAAAACTCATTTTGTTCATTAGATAATGTTGATGTTACAAAGAAAATATAAATCTTATGTTGATCATCGATGATAACTGTTGGAATTATCATTTTGTAACTAGTTGTTCTTGAATGTTTCACCTCACTTGAATCAATGATAGCTTGGGAGGCCTGGGAATCTTACTCCTCATTTTGTAAAATCGTTGGAGGTTTTTGAGAAGAAGTCAAATTTTTCTTAATATCTATCACTTCCACCAATGATTATGTCAATTGATTACATGTCCCATGAATCACATCTTCGAATGTATCTATCTGATCCATATCATGCTCTGAGATAGAGAGATCCTGAGGTTGGACTTGATCTTTCTATTTCTAAGCATCCAGTGAAGATAGTTGATTTTGAAACCGAGTTAATTCATGGAAGAAAGATACCTTTTTTTGAGCACTATGGCAGTATGATTATGGTACTCAGGGGACATGGGAGAGGGAGACATTGTTGAATGTTTAGTGGCCTCACCTTGTTAACATAATAGATTTTTAATTTGGTTTATGGTGAGATAATGTTTTTAATGGGTGGAGGTTGTAACATCAGGTTACAATTCTTAGGTAGTCTTAAAACACTCTTTTTACCATGATTTATTTTGGTTTTGTTTAAGGGATCCTTGGGAGAAATTTTATAAAATCTTGGATGTACATGGGCTATTCTTGGTTGGTGAATAATTTCCCCAAACCCTGGTCAATGATAGTGAAAACCATGAAAACTGAGACAGTGATAGTTTGAATAGTTGGAGAATGGTGTGAAAACCAAATCCCCCACCTAATATAAACCATGAACCCAATCAAGAAGGTGTTTCTGGTTAGCACGCACGGATAATTTAACCAATCATCCCTTCCGAGGTAACCATGTGTATGAGAAATTTCTAATCCAAAAATTAGTTTTCAAATCCTAAAACCTGCTTTTTAAAAGATAAATGGCCTAGAGAAACCCCCATATGGTTTCTCCATCCATAGTGGCTCCCAAGAAGAATTTTGGGAATCAATACACCCTTCAAAAAGTATATAAATTCTTTGAAAATGATGTTTGATCTCTACCTAACAAGATTACTCTTCCAATACATTTCCTTCTATTATCTTTTCAATCAACATTAGGGTTTTATAGATCTCTATTTTTGGAGAATCTAATATCAACAATTTTTTATCATGGATATAGTGTTGATTCTCAGATCCATGTATCTAACTTTCTACTTTTTATTTTCATGATTATGTCATTTCATTTAGAGATCCAGTGTTCTTGATGTTGGTGATTTGGTTTTGATTGGAGAATTTTATTAATGATAAAAATTTTTATTTATATTTAATTTTTTCACATAAATTAATTTGATTTAAATTTTTTTCAATTTATTTGTTAAAAACCCAATTCCTTTGCATTTGGATATGTTGTGAAATTAGATGGAATTTGGTTGATGTAAATTAATTAATATAATTTTGTAATTTTAATTGTGTAATTGATTTTCTGAAATTGATTTCAAATAGGTATTTGAGAAAATTTCATATATTTTTTTTGATAGAAACTGATTGGTTTTATCATAAAAAAGATTTGTTTTTTTAAAACTTATATTGTTTTTTAAATGGAAAATGTGAATATTTGAAATGGGAGAATTGGACAAAATATATTTTATGAAGTCTTAAAATAAATTATTCATCTATGTTTTTTAATATAGAAAATGAAACCCTAAGTAGTTAGTGAGTTATTCGAGACATCAATATATGATTTACGACACTAACAATACCTATGTAGTAGGTCCCATCCTCAATGGGACGATGATGTTTCTTCTTTGACAAATTCCAAAGGGACGTGTGTATACATAATATCATGAAAAATATTCGGGAGTCCTATATCCTGGAACAATCGAATCTTTTTGTTGACAACCATGATTCTCAATTTTTATTTTTGAAAAATATATTCTAATGTGTTTAAATGGTTTAAAATACCTTAATAATTTGTGTAATTGTTCTTTATAGAATTTTTATTAATCCATTTCTTTAAGGTCATTCAATTATTTGAAGTATAAATATTGGTTTTTTTAATATCTGTTTGAACATCCATACTTATTAAATTAAAATTTAAATGTTTATTTGGATAAGTAAATGTTGGAATCTTTTTATGGAATCATTGGTGAGACTCTACTAGGATTTTTCACCCACACCCTACCAGTGTCTTTGGGATTTTATATATTATATTATTCCAGGATAGAGAAAGGGTAAGGAACCACATTGAGGTGGTAATAGAAATTTTTCCTAGGTCTTGGAGAGTTGATTCAATTGGAACCTTGGTTATTGTCCTGTTTTCTAGTATAATTTTATGGAACATTGGGCAATTTTTCTTATTTTAATTTTTCTACACTTCTCCCTATGATGTTTTTCTTGTATGCAAATAGAATTTTTTAACCCCCTCCCATTTTTTGTTGAAAATTTTTTCTCACATTCATTTTTTTATGTAAGGTGATAGTCCCTAACCCATGGGGATCAAGAATTACCTTCTGGATATGACAAGACTGTCTCATTTAATATGTTACTTGGGTATCTAGGTTTATTCATGAAAATATTTCCTTTAATAAAGATGTTGATTAGGGGAATTGTGTTTGTTTACAACATATATGAGGGGTATTTTCTCCCAACATTCCATGTAGGAATTTTGTGGTTCAAAATATATATTGTGGTCATTCTAATTATTGACAACATCAATCATGAAATTTTTTTGTTCAAAATTATATTCTTTAGAATTTAGGTTTTTCAAAGTGTTCTGATTTCCATAATCTAATGTTAGTGAAAAATTTACTGTTTATTATATAATCTTAGTGCATGTCATTTATCAATTTGATTTTCACATGACAATTCTCTTAGAACCATGCTTATTATATGTTTAATTATAATAATTTTCAATGATATATGCTTTATCATTTTAGATCATGAGTCTATATATCATGACTTATGAATATAACATATATTTACTTATTCTTTTCAATAATAAAATGTATACATTTATGTGTTCACATAACATGTTCATGTGTTTCCCCTTCTTGAGCTTTCTTGTTGACCACATTCCTCTGTTCCCTTCTCTTTTTTAATTTTTTTGAAATAATATATTGATAATGAAATTTTAAATAGATATGGTTTGTGTGAGATGTTGAAGACTAAAAATGTAATTATCATTTGTTGTGGAAAAACATCCTATTGGATGAGAATGGTATGAGAGTAAATTCTTAAATACACTAATCAATCTGTTCAAGGGATTGTGCAATTATTTTGAGATATAATGTTTAACATATTGTAATTTTATAAAATAATATCTATTTTTATAACTTCGTATCATATATAGTGTTTAATGAACGTTTTCATATCAACCAAATCAAGGGTGTGGGTTTAGAGAGATTCATTATATTCTTAAATAGGTAGATCAAGGTGTATTATTCTTATAAATTCGGAATATAATGACTTCTAATATATATTTCAAATCTATTAACTTGTTTAGCAGATTTTTTGTTTAAATTATAAATAACGTCTATGTTGAGAATGATAAATCATTGAAATTGATTCGTAACATTGATTGTAGGGAGGAATTATTTAGGTCTAAGGTTAAAAATATTTTTTATGAGTTACAATGGATTTTGAATTATTAGAGTTCCTAAATATTTATTTCCTTGAGTTATGATGTAGATTAATTTTTATATAAAAAAATTATGGATGTGAATATGTTCAAATGTATATATACCTTTTACGTACCAATAGGGGGTTGAATTTTTTTATAGATGAATGATATTTTTAGAAATTTTTGGTGGGTTTAATTGAATGATTAGGGTATATTTGACCCTTATCATTAGAATTTGTTTTGCTATCATGGTTATTTAGTAAAGAATACGGTTACATTTTGACAATATAATAGTTTTAATATGAATGAATATTTATTTCTATATATGATATTTGTTTTATATGTGATTTATATCACTGGATGAATAAAAATTTTAAAAAACATTAGAAGATTATTTTATTTTTTGGTGACATTTTGGTGATTCAGGTTAATTTTCAAAAAGATTATTTAATTTTTCAGAATTTTTTACTGGGCTTTTTTTCAATATTTGAGATGTTACTAAATATGTGACCATAACGATTTTTAAGGATAATGTTCTATTTAATTTTGATGATTATATGACCACATAATTCAGATCTTGGTTTTCATTTTGATCAAGAAAATATTAATGAATTTTAACATTAATAATTAATGGGATGCATTAAGTTATACTTTGGTTTTTATTGTCAAATTTTTTTATATAAAAATATTATTTAAACATTTGAATGTTTATACTTTTTTGTTATTATTTTTTCATATACTAACAATATTTAATTTATTAATGATAATAAAAATATATATTCATCCTTTTATATAACATTTAAATTATTATAAGATTTTTTAATGTTTCAAATAAGGCATAAAAATTTATAATGACTACATTAATATGATTTTAACTGGTGTTTAAACTAGAAAATAAGGCATAAAAATTTTTAATGACTATATTAATGTGATTTTATTAGTTTATAAATATTTAATTATATTATCTTCATGTTTTGACTAATTTTGTTAATGATTCCATTATAAATACAATTATATTATTTTAATGCTTTATGAATTTATAAGAGTTCCCCAGCCCTCACTTATAAAAGGAATCATACTCTCCTCACTTATTCAAATATACTGAGTTACCTATCTCATTCATATCCTAAAACAATACCTTCCCATATAAAAACAAAACATCTTAAAAATAATTTTCTACCCAAAAGACCAATAATCTAATGATTTCGATGCTAGCCAACATGATATTTCTAAGGAAAAGGTATAAGTCCTAACCTACCAATATCAATTTTATTACTTCTTCTTCCCCCTTAAACTTTATTCCAACCATAATATGATAAGTATATAAGTCTAATATATATATATTTATATTATAATTTTAATTTCAAATATTTTTGCAATATCTTTTTCTATACCATGGGAATTGAATATATCACATGTGCATACATGTGGACTATAACTTCTATGAAATAATGTGTTTCATTATCTATAACTGTCTCACATAGTTGGTTATATATATTTGACTAATTAATATATAGAAAAATTTTGAAATTTATATAATACTAAATAGAAGTTTTTTTTATTAAGTTCTTACCCATTCTATATATTGGAAACTGATAACATTGATCACACGTATGTTTGGAATACCAACTCAACATATATGACTGATTCATTTTCCCTTACAACCTCACATGGTTGTTAATAAGGATGAAAATAATAAAATTATATTACATTTATAAATTAATTTTTATTCAATAGAAGTACAATTTTTTATTCCATGACTATTTTCCATCCATTAGAAAAATGGAAATTCCACTCATGCATATATATGGATTACCTCCTTCATGATATGACACATTACATTTTTCACATCCACCATCCATGTATGGTTCTCATAAGTTATTTTAAGTCATAAAAATATTATTTTTATAATGATTATAATTTTGGAGATAATGTCACTATCACTCATTTGACCACACTTAATCTGACAATGCTTATTTTGAGGTTAAAAACTAAACAACATCAAAACAGCAAATGTGAACTGAATAAATTTTGAAACTAAATAAAACATAGTAATGAATTAACAAAATGGAAAAATAAAAATGAATTAATATTAAAAAATTATGTAGGAAAATAATTAACATGATCTTATTTCTTAGGCGGGTTGTTGACCGAAAATAACAATTCAGGAATCGTGGTAAAGGATTTCTCATCTAAATTTCCTTTTATTGGATATTCTCCTATTTAATGAGGATTTTTTATTTTATGTGGTGTTTAAACAGACATATGGAATAACTTATTAAACTATTCCCTAAAAATAATGATTTTAATAAAAAAAATTAATTTTTCTCTAACAATGTTTAATTTTTTTCAAAAGTTACCAATTAAAAAATGGATATTTTTTCAGAAAAATGATTCAAAAATTTACCTCTAAATCAAATTAATCCATTTGATATTAATTTAAATATTTCAAAAATATACATATTATTATTTAAAATACTAAAATATCATGTTTCAAATTTCTATAGAATATTAAAATAAATAAAAACAATTTTATCATTTTCCACACTATTTAATTTTGAATATTTTTATAAAAGCAGAAAATCAATATTTTCCTACCCTTAAATCTCAATATAAAATTCCATAAAATAAAATAATTATTCATTATGAATACTTATTTAAAATATTTAATTATTTTCAATTATAATATCATATCCTTTCTTTTTTTTAAAATTTCAAAAAATGTAGTTTTTTAAAAACATCCTTATTAATAAATGATGGTGAAATGTGTTTCTGTATAATGGTTGAAAAAATTATTTTATTAATTTTTTTGATTTAAATGCTTTTTTATATGTGTATTATAAATTATAAGGTTCTTGTAAATTTTATATGTTATAGGGTGATCCTGATAATGCAACAATATTCGTTGATCCTAATATTGAAATCTAATGTATTGGGTAACCGAAAATAGCTCAATAGTTATATGTTAATCCTACGTGATGTGGGAATTACCAGATGATGTGACTCCATTTTAATGGTTCTCTTATTGATTAATTTAAGGATAAAATCTGAAGGCACGCCAATTATGTAACCCCCAAAATTTTGGGAAAACAATTCAAATTAATTTATTCTTTTCGATATTTTTCATTTCCCACAATACTAAATATGGATTTTTCTATTTGACAATTTATACTTTTTATTGCTTTATATGAAACACCAAGTTGATATTTCACTATTTGAAAAACATAAATTATGATGTTTCATATGAAACTATATTTTTTTGTTACATTCAATGTAGTGTTCTTTTTATTACTTGCATTACAAGCAAGAACGAGTTTTACCGAACGATAGTTTATTATTAAAATATTATTATTTAATTAAAAAATATAAAAAATACCCATTAAATTTTCTATTTCGAGTAGTATTAAATAACTTATGAAAATAGAATATTTATAATATGAATTTATAGGATACCATCCATCTATCCAATAGTCTGAAGGCCTTCATTTTGGTTGATTTTTGATAATCCATCTTTTAGGGGGTGAGGTAAAACCATTACAAGGCCCGTAGGAATAATTATTACATTTCCCATAGTTCTTATAGGAATTAATTGCCTATATGCTTAAAAAATTACATACAACCAAGACTAACTACTTAGTTTTTCTCCTCCATAGCATCTTCATCGTGAGATTTTCACTCCACCTCCACATGGCTATTCGGTTAGGCATTCCCATGCATGCATGGTCTTATCCCGATGGCAGGTGCCATAACCTCTCATTCTTGAAATCTATTTAGCTTCTGCTGTGGTGAATGCTCCTTGCTCATCCTCCTTGTAGAGCTTGTTCTTTTTAGGTCATCTGGTTTTCATCTGCATTTTAAGGTGGCTCTATGGTTGTGTAGTGTCCTGAAGGTCTTACTGACCCAATGGCATGGGTGGCCCGAAGGCCTTAAAGGACTCGGGGACCAAATAGGTGGCCCGAAGGCCCAAACGGGGTAAAATTCCAGGGTACTATAGTACCAAATAGTACCTATTATAGTTCCTGCTAAAGCATGTGCTACAGTACTGCACAGTTCCCACTAAATTTATATATTAAATAGGAAAAAATAAAATTCTTATTCTAAATAATACTTTAATAATATAATATGGTAATGTCTTTGGTATTTTTATACTAATATTAATTTTTTATGAATATTGAAAATATACACTTTTAATTGAAAAATCAAAATCATCAAAATATTTTACAGTGTTTAATTAAATATTTTTTTGGATTTATAGTATAATTATATAAAAAAATTAACATTTAACATTATTTATGTTGTTTTAATCAACATTACATTGAATTTAGATATTAAAATGGTTCAATATTTTTCATGTTTTAACATTGTTAACCAGTCTTCTCACACCATCAACGGTAATGATTTTAAAATATTTTCTACCAATTCAATGTTTTTAATTTGAAAAAATGGATTAAATGTTTTTAATCTGATTTATAAAATTATGTTAATAAATTCATTTTAGTTTTGCATATTATGAATAGTCACTTTAAAAATGTGTTTTATTAACACATATAAGGCTAAATTGGGTAATTAAAGGGAAAATTATATTATATCTAATATAAAATTACCCAACAGCATTACATAATTTCATTGTATGAGTTTTTATTGACAAAAATAATTTTGGGTTTTATTTTATTTCATCTTTAATCCACTTGGAGGATTCTAACACTTTTATAGTATAATATTCTATGCAAAGACAATTTTTTCACTATTTTGTTTTTATGACGGGAAATACTTATAATATGGAGTTATATAAGGTATATTTTCAGATATAAATAGTATTTGGAAATATAAAATGTTTTAATACATTTTGGTAACTTATTTATACATTAAATGAAATAAATTAGAAATTAAATTGTGACACAATAATGATGCAATAATTGTTCAATTAAGGATAGAATCAAATTGATGATATTTAAAAAATAAAATAAATATAATTTGATATAAATAATGGAATAAAATAATTATTTGAATGAATATTAAATTTTAGGGATAATTTAAATGATCATTTTTGATGATATAATGTTGTTATGATATTTTAAAAAAGCCAAGTAATGAATAGTGTCAAAATTGATATTATAGATATTTTAAAATTAATAATATTTTATTAAATGATGTAGAATTTATAAAAATTAAAAATTCATCCATATAATTTTATAATCCCTAAACTTTTAAAACTTACTCTTTTATTGATATTTATTCATTTTATTGTAACTATATTTACCCTTAAGTAGAAAAACACATGTTGTCAAGGTAAGAGTTGAAAGGATTAATTAAGGGTAAAATCCAAATTATAAGGATAATAATTTGACCAGAAAATGGATAAAAATTTTTGGTTGATGGTATATTAATCAATAGACATATTATCTTCCACATAACTCCCTTTTTATGCTTATAGAATTCAAAATTTATCTTTATTAATTTAATACTTTACGAGGTTCTAGGAGTTCCCTTCCCCTCTCTTATTAAAGGGAACCTATCCATCTCTTTTATTCACACCTCTAATGATCATGGGCTTGAAAAAACTCTTGTAATTTACCCTATAAACAACCTTATTCTAATCCCAGAAGAATTACTTTGGACCAAAATCATTTAAACGTAGTCCTTTAGTGAAAATCACAAGGTGATACCCAAAGAAGATGTAATGTTCATCAATGAACCTTTTTATTTTTTTTCTTTGTTTAACTCCTTATATTATATTTATTTCTTATTTAGAAAAATACATATGTATATTAAATATATTGTTCTTTTTTATATTAATGGTTACACATACACTAACACACACTTCCATCGAATGGCTAATGAATTTACCATTCTTGTGTATGGCTAACTACCGCCTCACGAAATGATGTTGTTCATTTTTTATTTACCCCCTCTCATGGAAGGGAGTTATGATGAGCATACTATTTTTATATTATATATATGATATTTATGTTATAATTATACTTTTATTATTATAATATCATTTCTACCTTTTTACACTTTAATATTTTTATAAAATTGTAATGTAGCTTCTATATACGTATAGATTACCATATCTACGATGCGATGTGATTCATTATTCACTTGTATTTCTTGGACGGTAACAAGGTTGAATTTTTATGAATATATATATATATTATATGACATATAAATTATTCTATAAGGAAAATATATAATATAATTTCCTTTATTTCAAACTGACATGAAAATGGAATCAATGTTAATGCATACGTACGGCCCACAGTCTCTAAGAATGTTGTCTTCCATTTCATATATCTATCATTTATAAAATTATTATATTTTTTTATATGATAAATATACATGATATATAAGTCATTTTTTACCTTATATAATTAACTAAATCATTATATCATCAAGAGGATCATGAATGACATGTCAAAACACATTCAAATAACCAAACAGTTGTTACCCAAAAATGCTACTTTAGCACAGGAATTGTTAATCAACATGTAATAGAAGGTCATAAGAAAAACATATGTGGTATATATATATTACTATGATTTTTTTTAATTTAGAATAATAATATATTTATTATACAGGATGTTTTAACATGTGTGAAGGTATTGAAGACTTAAGGTAAGGAAATTTCTTCTCACTTTTTATTTCCGTGGGATACATGCCATATTCACCACTCATTTCATTTGTTTTGTTTATGTATTAACCAATTAACTTTATTATCATTAATTAATTTATATAATTATATTAAATTATTAAATTTATGTTTTTCGTTCATGGGGTTCATGGTGCTAATTTTACTCAAGTAGTCAGGGATTTATGTCTCACAATTATTTTTGTAGAACGCATTCCTTATAGACTACTTATTCATTATATGTGTAGTATATTAATCCCATGAATGTCTATTATAAGACTCGTCCTGAATATTATATTATTTTCATATCTAAATATTTTTCTCCATTTCTTGGGAATATGACTCTAATAACATTAATGTGATAAGTATTTGTTTCACAATTTCATCAATTTTGGGGATTGTTTCATTTTAAATCTCTATTGGAGAAATTTTATATTCCACTTCCATAAATTCTAAAAAAACTACAAAATATTTTTTCCATAATGTTATGAATATATAATTTTTTTAACCCATTGTTTCCTTTATACTAAATTGTTTGAAAGGGATATTTTTTATATTTTATGAACAAGTTACTTTTTTTGAATATTCAATTAAAAGTAAGAACAAAAGGTTTTTTAACTTATACATAATGAATGTATTTTTATGATTTCTTGAGATGTTAATGCCATGAATTTTCACATATAATATTACAAGATTATTTTCAAATAAAATATATTATTTCAAAATAGTGTGACATTTTATGAAAATTAAATGATTTCAATGACATGATATTTAACACAAGAATTATTTACTAGTAATCTCTCAAATTTTATATGGATTTTAATAAAGATTTTTTAATGATGATATCTCTTTTATTCGTATTACTATTTTATGTTTATGATTGAATGATATTTATGAAAACCAATTCTTTCTATGTGTTTCGTTATGTTTTTATAATGTTTATGAAACCCATTTCTTTTCATGGGTTAGAATATGATAAATCATTAATGTTTTTATGGCACATGAATGTAAGGTTTTAATTATTTGATGGTTTGGACCTATATCACCCTTGAAATCATTGGGTAACGATAACTATTTTATGATCTAAACGGGTACATGATATGGTATTCCAAGACTAAAACAAGAGGGTACAAGGGTGGGAATCCCGAGACTAAAACAAGAGGCAACTCAAAAGGTAATCCCATACCCTAAGTAAGTCCACAGGTGGTTATCTAGATCCTAACATGTTATGAAGGTATTGTAATACATCCTTGAAATATTGTTTTTGTATTCTTATGTGTATTCCAAAATTTCGTTTATTATTCCAATGTTATGATTACATGGATTATGCTCTTGATTTTATTATGATTCATTTCTTATGAACTAAAAATCATTATTCCATGATTCATGTTTACGATCATTGATATGTAGGAGATTATCTTATAATGATCATGATGTAATAATAATTCCCTTATGTTCATGAAATGCTTAAACATTTTCTCTACTTATCCTTATTGAGCATTGAACTCAAACCTTTATTATGTTTTCCTTTCCCAGGTTATAGAGGATGGTTTTTTAATTGAATTGCTAATGGTGGGAATCATTGTGGGAAATATTGAAGATATTTCACTGAGTTATTATATTATTGTTCCAAGTATCATTTGGAACTAAAATAATAATATCTATGGGATTCTATTTTTGTAATGTTTTAATTATTCCTCAAATATTATGTAATTTCTATGTATGTCTATCCTGAGTCATTGTAGTTAGTATCTGATCCAGGTTTATTCAACCATTGGAAACTGGGTGATAAAAAATTCTTTTTATCCTTATGGATATTTCTAGTAGTGTCATTAAGGATACGTCTAAATATGATTTATTGTTTAGGAAAATGACTAAAAATTGTGGTAAAGGATAAAGTGATAGTTTTCCTAGTACTACATCCATATCTGGATAATAAAAGTTTATGCAGCCCTAAAACATATGAACCTATGGGTAACAAATAAGATATGGAGCATCATGCCTTACTTAAGTAGAACTAGGTTTATGAACATGGGGCTTACTGCACACATGGATTGACATTACCAAAGGATATTCTTTGGAAATTCTCAAAAATTTTATGAACCATCATGAGGGATTTAAAGGGTTGTTTTCTTTGAATGACCTAGTATAATCCTAAGAAGACATATTTTAAGCAATTTTCCATTATTTTGATATCATATAAGTGGTATTTCAGGATTATGTGGTTCATCCCTATGAAAATTGTTTCTAACTCAATGCTTTCTATTTTCACCAATGGAGGGACCCAGAAGGAATATCGATAATTGTAACAACCGAATGTTTAATCAATTTAAATTAACTTATTATAATTATTTCATATATTCACATGAAATAACAACACAAATTACTACTATGTATTTTGTGAACTTTGAACATAATATTATCACTTCTCGGATTTGAATTTCCAAAATTTGACAAGCACGATTGCGATCAATAAGAAGTTTGTAGTCTAATAAGAAAAACATATTTTTTGGGGGAACAGTAAATGAGACCTATCAATAAAAAATCTTAAATTTTTGAATTTCAATTTGACTCTTATTAATAGTAAATTTTCCAAGTGAATTTTAACCTTACAAATGGAAGTGCCAATAAAATATATCGATCTTTTGGGTTATAATATGATAGTGTTGGTGTTTTTTTAAGACATAAATATGTAATAAAAATATTATGAAAAATATAAAAATTAAAAAAAAATTATTTTAATAATATTTATTCATAGATTATTATTTTTACCTCTTATAATTATAGGTTAGTTTTTTGACACCTCATTTATTTTTTTAAAGTATTATAAAATAAGTAATAATTTTAAAATATGTATTTTTCATGTAAATGATGATTTTGTTTAAAAATTAAATTTAACTAATTTAGAAGAAAATTCCCCTTAAATTTAGTTCATTTTTTTACTATACACATCAAAAACTTGTTCGGGATAATTTTTGTATTTAGTTAAAATTCAATAAATTATAATGAATAGTAAAATACAATAATTTATGAATGTGCTAAAACCTGAATTTCATCATCATGATTGAGTCATAGATGATGCAAATGTCTATGGGTTTGAACCCAGATGAACATATTAATATGGTTGTTCATGTAATCATCACTATTAATTTTATTATAGGGAAATAATAAACTAATGATTAAAATATAAAGAAAATCCTCCTCCCCTCCACTATAAAGACCACCCACACTCCCCTCTTCTCTTTCCTCTTATCAAGAATTGTACCTTGACTAAATTCTACTAAAATATCTCCCAAATCACCTCACCCAAGTCCATATTCCATTTTTATCATCAAAAGACCGAATCCTCTTCCCTTTAGAGGCTCTCAATGATGATTAATTTAAGAGGAAAATTCCTCTTTTCAATTCTTTTATTTTCTATTCACGTTCACTGGTTATCTTTTCTATCATTACCTATCCTCATAAAAATGTTATGAAATATCTGGTACCTTATATGTAATGAAATTTTGTTATGAAAATGGAATAATATATTATCTTCTCTACTTTACCCTTCTTTTATACAAGTATTAAAACCACCATCTGAGATGTGTTAATTTACCACATTCAAGGATGATGGGTTTTAAATTTCCATTATCATATTAAATTTTGATAACAAAACCATTAATAAAATTGAAATAGACTATAATATATGTATTATGTCTCATATATTATTCTATAATAACTTTTATAAATGGTTTTTATTTATAAAAATGTGTGTTTGTTGTGATTGAAAACTGCCAATTAACCCAAAAGGTTATCACTAATTTTTTTACATAATTATTCATCTTCAGACAATGTAACCAAATGAAATTTAAAAACATGAAACCCTAAGGATTTTAAATAAACAAATTTAACTCTAATTATTCAAAACCATCCTCATTTTATGTGATTACATATTCATGAATATAAGTAAACTGATAAAGAAAAAACCCGCACCAAACAATGAGATTAAACCTCATAACCAATAAAAAAGTAAATGACTGAACTCAAAAAAGATATACTAAATCAAATACATGTAAAATAGTTTTTTTGTATAACTAATTAAGGAACCTAATTTGATTATTCATTTCCCTAATATTAATTGGAGAATACCATCTAACATGAGGTAATGGATTCTCCCCAAACCTCCATTATTTCTTCAAGTTATTTTTACTCTCTTTTTACCAAATGAAATCCTATATTTTGTTTAGTTAAATTTTCTAATAGATATTTATATTAACATACTCATGTATCATGACACATTAATCATTTAATTTTTGGGATATACAAGATTTTATGTGATTACCTCATTAATACTTCTCGATAAGAAAACATGTTTTAATGGAACATCCCGAATTTCTACCTAATTTCAAGTGCACTATACAATCTGTTTTAAGTCACAATTGATTCTATAAAATCTTTCTTTTTATTATGAAAAACTATTGGTTTCACTTCAGCATTCATATAAAGTATTATTATCTTTTCCATTTTTATTTCTCTTTAGTAGTTTCCATAAAGCCGCACTAAAATTGTTTAATGCTAAAAAAATTTAAATATTCTTTTTACATGTTATCACTTCATTTAGATGTCACATTCCATGATATATACCTATCTTCCATTATAAATGTCCATGTATGTTCTAATTCCTTTCATTCATGGGACCATATACAATACACCAATTAAATTATGATTTATGATATGATTATGATACCCATTTCTTTTCATGTATTCCCTTATATTTATGTATGATTGATTATGTAGGATTTTGTATATTGAATGTTTCTGATAGATTATAAATGTGATTTAATGGAATGTGGCGTTTTGACTAATAGATGGTAAACCTTAATATGTACCTTATATTATGATATTATTGTTTGTATAATGATATTTTGGATATGAGTAATTAAATTTGAAGGTACTGATTACCTTGAAACTAATTAATGACTCGTTGACAACAGATTATTCTATCATTAATGATGTTTATTGAATTTTTGGATTTATGTAATATATCCAATAAAAATTAGAATAAATAAACATGTATGTTTTCAACATGGAATTGTGGTAATTCAATTTATTACCATTTTTCAAATGAATATATGATAAAATTATTCCCATGTTTGGTAGGCAGCAACCTAGAGTTATTTTAGGATATATGGGGGATCCATGACAACTTATTTTTTATCTAAATTTATTGAACATCTTCCTAAATTCTTTGATTTTCATCTTTATAATGGTTTATAAGGTAAACCATTTATGGAAAGTTTAAATTAAAATTTAATAAAATTATGTGAGAGGAAATTATTATCTCACCACATTAGGATTTATTCATATTGGATAACATGTTCTAAAAAACTGTTTTGTTGGTAACTAATTATAGATGGGATTGCTTATCATGGATTTCAACATCAGTTAGTGAGGCAGGAATGAAAAATTCACCTTCCATGTTATAGAATGAGGTGAGCTAGAAACTGGTCAAGTCAAAAAACGGAAAGATTATTTTAAAATCAATTAAGTATTACTTCTCATGGAAAGTATTCATCTATAAGTATAGGTTCTTAAAACCAAAAATGTTATCCTAGTACCTTCTTTTTGGTTGAATCAGATTGTCCCCTATATCATGGAAGATTTATATCTTTGTGATTGTTAACATTCTCCTAATCATAATCTCTATCACTCTCCAACAAGACATTATAACTAGATTTCTCTTCTATATCCATGTATTCACTTTCCATCTATGTTATCCAATGTAGGAAAATAGTTATGAGTTACTCTGGGAAAATGTTCATATTTTAACTTCCCCTTTTTAATAAGAACTTTTAGTATTTATTTTTACGATGTCTGTTTCTCTAAAAGGAAAATTCAAGTATTAAACATTTTATAACTAATATAAATTTCAAGGGTGAAATTCAGTTTAAGTTGGGTATTATTAAATACCTAGATATTTTGTGAAAAAAAAGTAAAATTATTTAATATTTTTTATATTTTCTTCACAAAATACAGAATATATCATTTTCTATCTGAAAACACTATGTTTGGAATGTATTATATTCAACAACAAGTTAATATTTATCTGCATGCAATACAAGTTTTACCATGAGTAATATGGAACACAATTTTTGGATTTTGATACTCAAAACTACAATTTCTTTTGATATCCTTCATTATATACACTACCAATTTTTATCGAAAAATTGTATATTATAAAAATATGAATATTTAATATAAAAATATATAACATAGCTATAAATTAGTGGTTATGAATATTATTGACTAACATATAAAAATAAAATTTTTATAATATGAATTCATTGGTTACTAATTAATTAGAAATGAAAATATATAACAATTGATTATACAGGATATATTTTTACATTTATTCTCAAAAAGTTGTTTTGTCTTAAAAAATTAAATTAATCACAATTATTGAACAGAGAGAAAAAAATATATATGATATATATTCAACAAAAAATTATATTCTTCTATTTTATTTTATTGGATTAAGACAAGAACATATCTAATTTTATGTATAAAAATATATAATTTTCCAAAGGGTAGTTCTACCTCCATTTAATAGAGAACCCATTTGAAATATGATTTTTGACATATTTTTATATTTTTTTAAAAAAGTATAATTATTATATGAAATAATAGTGTCAAAATGTATTTTAGTGAGTTTTTTGTATTTTTCTGATAACATTCATTTTTTGATGAATAGTTAAATATTCTGAATATTAATTGAAAAAATATTTTTCATCAAAATAATTTATAATGAGTATTTTTTTTTGGTTGGTTTTAAAGTATAACTTGTCCAATTTATTATTAATAAATGTGATTTAGGTTATTGGATTTATTTTTAAACTTAATTTATATATATAATTGTTTCAATCTTTTTCATGTTTTAACATTAAATACCCATTTTCTCATTCGGCCAATGGGATTAATTTTAAATTAATTTAGGCAAATTTAGTATTTTGAATATATAAAAAATGATTCTATATTTATAAATATAGGATCCAAAATTATCTAAATAGTTTCCTTTTATTTTTTTACATTATGAATTGTATCTTTAGTAATATTTTGTATTACCAAACTTAAATGTAAATCCGGTAACTAAATGAAAAACTAATATTATAACTAATATAAAATTTCGATAACACGTTTCCTAATATAATTGGATGCTTTTTTATTGACCAAAATCATCCAATGGATGATTTTATGTCTTTTAGGATCCACTGGTACGAATTTAACACTTTTATAGTATTATATTCAATGGAAATACAATTTGGTCACAGTTTTGTTTTTATCTAGATAAATATTTTTAATATTATGTTTTACAAGGGGTTTGCTCAGATATAAATATTATTTTTAATATAATTTATTGTTTAAATAATGTTAATTTATATATAATTTTTATGATATAAATAATTACATTAAACAGTGACACAAAGATGACGCCATAATTGTTTAATTAATCAAAGAATAAAATAAATCATAATAATGCATTTAAAATAAATATAATTTATATAATTAATGTCATACACAAAAATTGTTGATGACTTAGACATGTTAGGTATATTTTTATTGTGCTTTTTTAAGATAACATTTTGTTATGGTAGTTTTTTAAAAGTCATGTAATGAAAAGTGTCAAAATTAACATTATTGGTAGTTTAAAATAAATAACATTTTATTTTGTGATAAATAATTTATAGAAATGTAATATTTGGAAAATTAATTGGTATAAGTCCAATAATGTCATAAATTACTTTTTTATTTTATTTTTTGGAATTTTATAGTAACTATATTTAACTATAAGTATTTAAAACACATGTTTTCACGGTAAGAGTTAAATAAATTAATTACGGGTTAAATAAAAAAGATTAGGGAAATAATATGACCTAAAAATATCTAAAATTCTTTTAAAATAGTATTTAGATATATCCTCTTGTTATCTATGACATAAATCACATTGTATCTATTTTTTAATCGAAATTAATTAATATTAATTTAATATTTTTTGAGATTCCAAGAGTGCCCCACCTCTATCATATAAAAGGGCACCTCTCCTTCTATTTTATTAAGACCTCTAAAACCATTTTTCTTAGATATCCTCTTCCTTAGTCTCTTCAAAGCTTCAACTCTTATATCCTAGAATCATTACATTATTCAAAAATCTTACAAAATTAGTCCTTTTTTGAAAATCAAAACGAGATACCAAAAAAATAGGTAAAGTCTGTCAACAAAAGTCTTTATTTTATTTCTTCCTTGAACTCCTAAAATTATTTTTATTTACTAATTATATAATAACATCAGTATCCTCAATATATTGGTATTTTTATTATGGTTTTGACATACACTCACAAACACTTCTGAAATGATATAATGTCTTATACATTCTGTTCATTGAACACAACAGGAAAATAGATACTGATTTTATGCTTACATTACGTCGACCATCTCCAGGAATGGTGTATTTCATTTCATATATAAATCTTTTATAAGATTGTTATAATTTTTGATATAGTGAATTAATATGATATATATGTCAGGTTTTACATTCTAGAAATAATTAAATCATGATTTATGTAAGAATATCCTGAATGAATAGTGAAAACACATACGATTAACAAAACAGTTATTACCCCAAAATATTACTTTAACATATAAATTGTGAATAATGTGAAAATATAATGACATTATAAAATCCTATATGGTATAAAAACACAATTATGTATTTGTTATTTATGTATAATAAACATATATTTATCATATAGAAGGATTTAACATGTGTGAAGTGATGTAAAGAGTTAAGGTAAGGGAATTTCATCTCAATTATTATTTCCATGAGATACATATCTTATTCACCACTCGATTCTTTTATGTGGTTTATATAATGAACTATGACATCTTATATCATTTATTTTATTTATTCAATGATATGAAAATTTTTAATTGATGTTTTTATTTCAAGGGGTTCATGATTCTAAAGTTACTTATGTTATAATGGATTTATGTCTCACTTTTATTCATATAAGACACATCAGTCACACATTACATGTTCCTTATATGTGGTGTATATACTACCAAAGAATTTATTTTATGAGTCTTATTTATAATATTATAGTATTTTTATATTAAAATAATTTTCATTCTTTCAATGGGAATACAACAGTACTGATTTTAAAGTGATTAGAATTTATTTTAAAACCTCATAAATATTTGGGATTTTTTCGATTTAAATCTATGTTGTAGAATATATATCTTCTACATCCATGAATTCAAAAAAATTAAATAATTTTTTTAAAATTGTCCTATGAATATTTATAGTTATTTTTTCCCAAGTTTTACTTTTTACTAAATGGTTTGAATGGAATATTTTCTTTAATTTTCTGAAAAAGGTATTTTTATTACTTTTCTGAAAAAATTACTAGAACAATTTTTTTAACTTATATATATTGAATGTATTTCTATTAATTAATGATTAATTAATTCCATTAATCTTACCTTAAAATATAAAAACATATTTTAAATTATAATTTTTTCTTATTAAAATTGTGCATAATTTTTAGAAATGAAAATCTTTTCGATTAAAGTATATTTTCCTCAATAATTATATTCAAGTCATGTCTCAGATTATACTTGTGTTTTAATTGATGTATTTTTTTAATGATGATGTCTATATTATTCCTATTTCTATTTTTTTAAGGAATTATAGTTATGAAATCCATTTCTTTCCATGGGTTATGTTATGATTGAATGATATTTATGAAACTCATTTTTTTCATGGGTTATGATATGATGAATCAATTATATTTATAATGCACATGAATGTATATTTTCCATTATTTTAAGGGTGAGACCTATATATATCTTTAATTAATTAGGTAATGATAAATGTTTTATGAGATCAATGGATACATAAGAGATCATCCCACGCCCGAAAAAAGGTTATGCTAGAGGGAATCCCAAGCCCAAAAAAATGGTACATGGGAGGGAATCCCAAGACCAAGGAAGGTAAATGTGTGGATAGACCAAGACTAACATGTTATTATGGTTTAAAACACATCTTTTACATAATGCTTCTATATTATTATCTGTGTGCCATAATTCCATGTCTTTTTCCTATATTATGATTTCATGGATTATGCTCCAGATTATATAATGATTCATGTCTTATAAACTAAAAATCATTATGTCATGATTCATGTTACTGATATTTGAATTGAAGGGGATGATAATATAATTATCATGATCACATTTTCAAACCCTTTTGTTAAGGATGTGCTTATGAATTTCCATTGTTTACCCTTACTATGAATTTGAGCTCACCCATTTCTTAAGTTTCCATTCCACAATTTATAGAGGAAGGTTTCTAATTAGAATTAATCATGGGGAATATAATTATGGGAAACATTTAATATATTTCACTAAGTTTGAATTTTTTTCCATGTTTCCAAAGTCACAAAACCAATATAGTCTTTTGTTGTTTTTTTGTAATTTTTTAGGTATTCTGTAAAAGTGAAGTAATGTCTATGTACATAAAACATAGGTTACTATACATGATATGCATGAAATGTTTTTTAATTAATATTTTTTTTTTCATGAGTTAATAAAAATGGGTTAAATTTTGAAAAAGGGTAAAGTCCTTTTAAAAAAATTAATTGAATATTTTTCAATCAAATGTATTTATGATTTCATCATATTATTCTAAGACACTTTCATGATTAATATCTTTTCATTCGAAAATTTGAAAAGGTAAATTAACAAAACAGGTGAAAAATATATATCATTTCACATATATTTAAAATAATTTTTGAGCTCAACTAAAAAGAAAAAACTATTATGGATTTTTAGGTTTAGAAATAAACTAATAGGATTCATTTCATTTATATCTCATTCTATGTTTTCAGTGGTCATAAGACATATCAAAAAACATTAATATATCATAAGGTTTAGTATAAGAATTAATAAATCTAAATTTTATAGTTAATAATAGATATATTTAATGAAATAATTTTCTTTTTTAAGATCATTTTTCTTTTAAAATGGACATTTTGTGTACTTCTCCTCATTTTTATTTATATCCTTCCAAATTCTTGTAAATTATAAACCTAAATGGTCTTTTATGTAAATTGTTAAATAATTATATCAAATAAATTAAATAAGGGAAGATCATTCATGGTTTTTTATTGTAGATGTCATAGAAATTGTTTAGACAAAATTAGAGGTTTGGAGTTTTTAAAGGCTTTGGAGTGCATAAATTATTTAGAATAATATTATATAATTCTCCTACAATATTAAAGAATAATATTTTGTTGAATAATTATGGTCATTTATTGTATTTGGTTATAAAATAAAATATTTTAAAACATAAGGTAACATAGGTTAAACCTATTTTTAATCAAAACTATCCTTATTAATTTAATGACATCTTCTAGAAAGACATTTACATGATAGACCAATTGGATATTTTCCTTTTTTACTCAAGTTTTACTAAATAATCAATTTCATATTGACCTAAATGTTTCTTCACCATGATAAATTTATTCTCCACAATTTATGGGTGGAATACAAAAAAAACATCCTTTCTATTTCAAATTATTCACTCACAACAATAATTGTAAAATTAGGATCATTACTTTAAAAACATTCTCTTTTATTGAAAATACCTAACACAATAATAAATATTTCACATTCATCATCTATACTATTGTATCATTTCATATGTTGGGATACTTTTGACTATATGTTAGAAAACAAATTATCCATTTTGGACTTTCATGGAATGCACAATTAGGTACATTATCAACTTTTTACAATGGATGACACTAATAAATGTCTACTGACCATATATTCAGTGGTAAAGGAGGATGAACATTGTATGGAATATGTATTACTCTTATTATCTAATTTTATTATTGTAAAAAACAATTCTTATTCATAAAGAATATGTGAAACAATATCATAAAGTATTATCAAAAACATGTTTGGGATGGGGTCTTAGAACTATAAATTCCAAAAAAAGGATTATTTCAAAATTTAAATACCTTTTAAAATATATTTTAATTAAAATGAAACTATTTTTATTTTATATTGGAAATAGAGGAACATGGAAGAGTTTTTAGGCATTGTAGAATTTATAGATTCAATTTCCAATACTAGGGGCATCAATCATGAAAATTGGGATTGTAATGAATGGTTATCTATAAATAAAATTTTTAGAAACATCATTGTTTTGTTTGTTTTTATTGAGGGAAAACATAATTATAGAGAAATTGATGTATCTTAGTAGATGATTTATAGTTTTCATTTTAGGAAATAATTATTGATGTTTAAGGTGAAGAAACTTATCGAATGTTAATAAAGGAAGTTTAATTATTGTGTTTTCTATATATATGTCTTCAATTGTTATGAAATATTGGTATGTATTGGATAATTAATTCAAGGATTAGAATAATAAAAAATTTATAGGTTCCTTTTATGAGATCAAATGTAATTTTAATTTTGATTTAATTACGATTATTCTGAGAAATGTTCATTAATTTGTAATATATTATTAAGGTATACTTAAAAATTATGTTTAGAATATGTTTTGGTGACATTGATATTTAGGGACAAACAATATTATATATTTTAGAACATAATCAGATTAATGTGCATGGACAATTATTGCATTATATGGTATTTTTTTTCTACGGTTTCTATATTACTTGAAGCATAAAAATTGAGATATCCATTGGAAGCATAATGTATTTTTGGTGACTTTATTTAAATTTATGTCATTTTGGGAAATGATTAATATATTTTAGAGACATTAAGAATTGGTTATTTTAATATTTAGATATGTGACTGTATAAGTGACTAATGATTTTTCGATATTAACTTCATCTTGATTTTATAAGTTCATTTGATCAAAAAATTATGGATTTTTAGCTCAATTTTTATCATTAATATGTTTAATAATAATAAGGAAAATCATTTATGAAATGATGTAATTTTTCCATTATGAAATAATTTTGAAATTTTCTTGAAACTTTATTTATTTCCCCATAAAATGGTTTATTATTTTCTAATTTTTTATTATGTTACGACAACATTTTTTGTATTAAAATTCAGAGGAATATATTTTAACACATTTATATATCTCATGATCTATTAGAGGATTATTTTCATGATTTAAGCATATGAAATATTCATCTTAGTGATTCAATATTTTTTCAATACGAGATTAAATATAGTTTTAAATATAACAAATCATTCTACCATAGGATAATATTACATTAATAGATTTTAAGAAATAATGTAATTATGTTTTCTCATATTTTAAGTGTTGATAATAATGGAAAACCCAAAAAATTAAAAGGTTCATAGAAATAAAATTTTATCAATTGATGGTCATTTATAGTGAATTTTTTTTCTCTTAAATTTATGGGAAAAATTAAATTATTGTTCATATTAAAGTATAACATTATCAATTAAATGGATCTTCTTTTCGTGTATATATTTTCAAATCACAAAAATGATCCCCGATTTTTTTGGAAACTTGATAATCATTAATTCCATGAGATCATCATAGATCCTTTTTGAAATTCATAAAATGAAAAATTATTTTCCCTTTTTATGATGTGAGTTATAAAAAATGATATTGTTCAATATTTAAAAAAAAACATTACAAGATTGTATGTTTTATCGTCAGCTTTTTGGAATTTATTCTAGGAATGTATTAAATGATTTTTTCATTAAATGTTAGATTATATTTCAAGGATGATATTTATTTAAGGCTTGAAAATGTTACACATAAAATATTTAGTTCATTTTTATTAAAAATGTAGGCTATATTAAACAGTGCTTACCATACATGACACCGTGTTAAATCATGTTGTGAAAAAATATATAATTATTTTAAATAAAATATACCTATCATAACCTAGTTATTGTATTGGATTGTATGAATACGATATGAACACTATGACATTTTATTTCAGAATAAAATATTATTTTCGAGTTACTTTTAAATATTTAACCATTTTTTGAATGATTGCAATAAAATCTTATTTGCATATTGAATGTTTAAAAGGGATATTTTTCTATAATATAGTTTTTTACTGTATAATTTTGATTATCAATATGAAGTTAAATTTTTTAATTTTAAAAGATTAATTTAATGAAATGGATTTTATTATATACATCATCATATTAATATAAGTTTAAGATAAATTTTTTGATCTTCCTACTATAGTTAATTCTTATGAGAGTAGGGTAAAAATGATCATTCAAAAACTATTAGTTTCCAAACATTATAATGATATAAGTTTGACATTAAATATTTTGAATCACCATCATTAGTAATAATATATATTTATTTTTAAAATAGTGAATTTAAAATTTTAGTGATGAACTTAAAAATCTATGTTTGACATTTTGGTAATATAAGAAAAAAATTTATTCAAATAAAAAAATTATATTTTCCTTAAAATAATTATTTCTAAATTTTTTTAGTTTATACTAGGTTTAATATAAAATAAGTTTAATTTGAGTTTAATTTATTTAATTAATTATATATAATAAAAATGAAACATTATTTTTTTATAAAATCATTTTTATTCTTAAGTGGGGAACTTTTAACCAAATTATTCTTCATTGGGTTTTAAATACATATATTAATGTTATTTTTTAACAAATAAACTATTTGAATATAGTAATATGGATTTATTATTTTTAATAAATAGGACCAATTTGGTAATGCGGATATCCTCACATTAGGTTATTATAAATAGTAACCTTGGTAATACTTTTCCACAATTTTATTGTTTAAAAGAGATAAAAATTCATTAAATAAAAATTTAAGGAATAATATATATATAACCGTATATAATGTTAAAAGATGAATTAATGTTGACGTTAACATTTATTATATATAAAATTTGAAAAAAAAAATTAACCAATTTTGTAACGCCCCGACCCCAGCTACCCAGAGTCGGTGCATTACTTCCTTACATTGGCATAATTAACAAAAGATCAAGTCTCGAAAGACCAATTAGTTTAGTATCCTTGGAAACACTAGATACATTAATAAATGTTACATTACATCATAAAGTGAAAAACTAATAACAATGTCTTCATAGTCTACCCTCATATCCTCTTCTGACTATCTCTATAGGTCATTCATAAAATACTTCTTCACATCATGGAAAATATTAAAACATTGAAAGTTGTGAGCTCAGATGCTGAGTAAGGATAACAATATTGCGGAAGCTTTCATAAATAAACATTAACATTTAAGGAAATGTATAACTAAAAAAATCCTTTTTAAACATTAACTTCAACATAATATGGAAAAAGTAAAATGAAATAATGTCGTTTACTTACTAACATGGATATTCTACTAGTCGAATAACCACATGAAATATCAATAACCACTTTCATAATGATGGAATGCATAATTACAGACTATCAATACCACGTATCCAAGGCATCGTGCCAAGACCACAAATAAGATTTTGTCAAGGCCTCGTGCAAAGACACTAGTTTGTCTCATGAGACCTACTGATGCATCGAGGAGCTATAGCGGGCTCCACCTGTCACTTATTAAATCCAATTCATTCCTTGTATGAATAGGTTTAAGCATATCATAAACCATAACATAATCATATCACATAAAATATGCATAAAGGAAACATAACATTTCCACATTTCAATCACAAGATATAAATACAACACATTGATATAATAGAAAGCCTTTCAAAACCATTTTCAATAGCAAAATAAAAGAAAATTAAAACATGATATTTATTTTTCATTTAAAAAAAGTTATGGCTTGTAGAGGAAGCCGAAACCCAAATAATGGCCATGGCGGTAGAGAAGTCATTGTCGCCGCATACGTACGAAAATAAAAACATTCCTTTTTTTCATTTGGTAAAACACTTCGTATAAAAAGATTCCTTTTGAATAAACGTAAAAGTCAAAGGGGTTTATACACCGTATAAAGGAAAGTTGTTTACAAAACCAAATATGCCTCAATGAAAGGAGATTGAGACGAAGTCCCTCACAATGAACATTTTTTTAAATAAAATATATCTATTATGTTTATTCATTATATGGACACTTAAATAAATTAAAAATACAAGATAGGACATAATAATATCATGACATAATTTGAAAGTAAGAGATTAACCCAAAGAAAGGAAATTGGGTTAAGAAGTTCCCTTACCTTGCGTCCTGTCTTGACTCGACCATTCTTTAACCTCATTAATAATAAACTAGAGTTAATTTATAATTTCTTAAGAACCATTTTCAAGTTTTTTATTCCTTTTATATCACTCATTACCATGTTATGAACATTATGTAATTATTTAAGTTAATAACGGTCATTTTGTCGATCGTTGGTACTTGAGTCAAACATAAACATCTTATAATTACAAGTTGTTCATGTGGTAAAATATCCATTATATCCAGAATTATATTCATGATATAGATATCATATATCTCATATATATCCAGTATATACATGTATTTATAATATTCCATAACGTTTAGAGGTAAGAAATGAAATGCACCGTTCATGGAGACGGTAAGCCGTACGTATGCATGAATGCTACTTTTATTTCTATTTATTATTTAATGAAATCATAATGATATAAAGTTATATTATAATGACAGTATAATATCATATATAATATCATTTACTCCATACTTTATACATCACACATATGGCATTAACGATTCAAATCACTTTGAGGGGGCGGTAGTCCGAACTTCCTAAAATGAAAATATCGCATTTAACCATAATGGAAACAATAAAGGTATGACATGAATGAAAAATACAGAACCTTAAGTAAAAATAAACATATTATATATTATGTATAAATTGAGTGATATCTTAATGGCCACCTTTGAAGGTGTTATATGAGTGTTGAACAATCATCGTTTCGTGAGGCAGAAATTCTCCATCCACAGAAACAGTATGTTCTATAACCATTAGATGTAGGTGTGTGTAAGTGTAGCTCGAATACTTATTATAAAAACCTCCTATTATATTGAGGATACTTCTTTTTTTACAAAAGAAATGAATAAAAAGAGTTTATGGGGTTGGATAAGCAAAATAAAACAAAATAACCTAAGCGAAGACATTACCTTAAAATTGGGTAACTCTTTTGATTTGAGCCAAAGGCTTCCTTGGGAAGAATTCTGACCAAAGTGAGGCTTCTAGGAGTAAGGGAGGGAATTTGGGAGAGTATTTGGGCAGAGGATGGTCGAGCCAAAAGGCTTTTAATGTGTGAGTAAGGTGGTAGTGGTGGGGGCCTTTTATAAGTGCAGAGGAGAGCACTCTTGGAATGTCATGAAATGTTACTTTATAAAGAATTGATTTTCGGATTCTAAAGGTCCCACAATGATATATTTCGAGTAATAGGTGATAAGGGTTCGAATTCTACTCATCCAATAGGTTTTTTACAAGTGTAAGACTTGGATTTTATATTATCTTTTCATTTTATATAAATCGTTAATTAATGAGGTAATCGCTGCATCATCAGGGTGTCACAAATACTTTAATTTATTTAATGTCTAAAAATTATAAAAAAAATAGAATGATGTAGGAAATCTTTTTATCTTTCTAATTAATATTTATAGTAAAAAATATGACTTGTATAACCCCATTTAAAAATTGTTTTAGTAAAATAACTTTTGTTTGTGACATTTTTATTTTAACATTAAATAAAAGTTATTTATGTCATTTTCCTGCCAAAGTGGATCCATGGGGTCCTCAAGTTGACCCGTGGATTTTCTTGGTCGTCCATGACTCATACAATAGGGGTAGGACAAGTTTCAAGGTCATTTCATATTATTATAACACTATCTTTACCTTAAATTTCACTAATTACCTTTAATTGCGATTAATTAAACTTAAAAGTTACTATTCACAAAAAAATTATTTTCATCCCATTCAATGACATTTTACTTCTTAATGACAACCATGTATGTCGGATTTTTGAAAATCAAATCACAGAAGTGGTAATATTTCATTTAAACGAAAAATCAGTTATTTAACTACCACTTAGTGGTTTAACTATTCATCAAAAATTGAAGTTTTTCATAACAATGCCAAAATTTCACCCTAAGCTATAATTGATATTCCGAATTCAAAAATGATGTCTATTTTATGAAATTCCAAAAATATAAGTTGCATTAGTTAATTTTATAATTAATTCCCGTTGTCGCAACAAATAGCGTGTTTTTAAGAAACGATATATATCAAAAGATTGACAATTGTTTATGTCCAATTTCAATGTTAAATTAATTATAATGAACACCATTGGATAAAATGGTAAAAATATATTATAATTATACTTTAAATCCACTAAATAATATAATTTATCACTATAAATTATTTTTATTAAAAAATTTGTTTTTATGTATGTTTCACTATTCATAAAAAATTGAAAGTCCTCAGAAAATTACAAAAAATTCAACTTAGGATAATTTTGATATTACGAATACAAAAATGAATTCCATTATGAAATATATAATTTCTATAATTTTAAAAAGTGGTTATTACTATTCATAACTGCTACTTTGATTAGTCGCGATGTGTTAGAACTCGAACTTGCGTACAATGCAAGCCATTGCATTATTGAAGGAGAGGTGTATCGTGGAAGCTTGGGGTGTTACATTATCCCCTCCTTTAATAAATTGAATCCTCACAATTTGAATTTTTATTAAAAAAATAAACAGTTGAAAATAGAAAATACCTTTGTGGAAAACCCACATCGGAAATAAGGTTAATAAAAATACAACTTTAAAAGAATGAAAGATAAGTAAAAAGGTCACCCGAGATAGCCCATACTAGGATTCTATGAAAATATGGATATGGAAGAAAAAAAACCATCAAGGTCTGATGGAGAGTTGTAGAAAACTGGATTAGGAGAAATTTAACAATAAGAAAATCACAAACTTGTGATTGGTTAAACGATCATTGAATCCCCAGTTGAAAAAGTTAACCGACAACATTTTTGTTTTAAGTTAACTTTTATAATGTTGTGGAATTTATTTAGAAGATTTACTAAGAACGTAAGGAAATATACTTACTTGTCATGTAGACTTTCATTCTTTAATAAATTTTTACCACAAACCCATCTTTCACTCTAAAAGGTAATAGAACTCAAAAATATTCTATTTATCCTAATTGTATAAGGTTCCAAATATTAACACATACCATTTAGATTAGTAAAACTATTTTGTAATAACCATGGACTTCATGTAGGCTAGTGGTAGGTAATAAAGGCATGTCGCACTATGGTTGTGGGTTCGATTCCTGCAGCTTTGTCCGACGCGACGGGTTATGCCCCACCCTGCAGGTTGTCCTTTTCCTAAAACTATAGTATTATAATATTCCAAAAATAATCTTCAGAAATGTTTTAACCTTAAACAATACTATCCAAAGTTCAACTTAATCCATTCCAACCTTTTATAGTTATCCAAATTAACTATGTCCAGACTTTTTCTAAAAGGTCTCAAAATTCCAAAATCAATTGTACTATCAGATTATTCAAACAAGGTAAAGTTTTTCTTATTGTCACATACAAAAATATGATTAACTTCATCATATTAAAACCTTAATGAAATAAACAAGTACTGCAGTACAATCCTTATATATATATCACATTATTCTAATAACCAGAATATAATCCATGAATCCAAAAGCACCAATACATTAATTATTCCGCTTCAACTGTAGTCACAGCATAAGATTGGCCTTGATCCCTTGGCCTTTTCTGAGGTAAGTTTCCCTGATTCTTAGGACATTCATTTGCATAATGCCCCATTTCCCTATAATTGTAGCATTCAAAATTGATAGCCTCTTTCTTTCCCTTGCAATCACGTGCCTGGTGACCTTTTTCTCCACATTTATAAAAAACTCCCATTCCTGTTAGGCAAGTACCAGGCTGATTCATCTCACAATTATCACATAATGGAAAATACTTCTTTCCCTTTTTCCCTTTATCTGTCACTTGTTCCACTGTTCTCTTCTTCTCTTTCTTAACTTTATTGTCATAAGATTTATAGAATTCCTTTACTGTCTTGATAGCACATGAGACAATGTCTTCGTACAATGAGAAGGTTTGTCAGACTAATGCTCAATGAAAAAATGGATTTAACCCATCAAATAAATGATCAATATTACTTCTTGGGTTACGTATATAATCTGCAGCATGCCTTGCTAACCTTGTAATGTTGGCCTCATACTTTGCGACATTCTTATCCTCCTTTTGTCTCAGACTCAAAAATTGTCTTTCCATGTCTACTTGATGGTCATGTGGAAAGTATTTTTCTAAGAAAAGATCTATGAACTCTCTCCATTCCATAATTGATACTTCTTCATCTTCCATTGTATTTTGAATAAATGACCACCATTGATCGGCATCTCCAGTGAGGTGGTAAATTGCCATGATAACCTTCTCCCTTTCGCTACTCCCCAAGGCATGGAATATTTTCTCTAAGGAGTTTATCCATTGCTCAGCTACTAATGGATTTGTACCCCCATTAAATGTTGGCGGTTGTTGCCTCATGAAGCGGTCTAACATTGATCTTCCACGTTGCGGATCAGGGTGCTCCATACGAGTAAGGTTATTATTCATAACCTGAGTGAGTTGTCCATGTATGGTAATAAGTTGATCATCACCAGTTGTATCTCCAGATCCAAAATAATTATCTTGTGCAGGAGGGAAATCCCTACACGGAGTGCATGCATTGATACGGTTTCCATTCCTTCCACTAGGCACCATTTCTAAAAAATGGCATAAACTAGATTAGTTTATGAATCAAAATACATAATTCCATACTTGTAAAACACTTAACACTAATTGAACTATTTATGGATATAATCCATAATCATAAAAAAAGTTTTCTTTGAGAAAGTATATACTCATAAACCTTCATAGTGGTTTGTAATGAAAATGAGAATTATCCTAAGCATATCCCCCGGGAGTGTCGTAACCAAGAGTGCAGCAAGGACCGTTGTCGTGCACCAATTCCCATTCGAGTCTAGCTCAATGTGGTGTTTTCAGGTTTTACCCCTAGGTACATCTGTTCTAGAGCCGCCTCTACCTGCTTGTATCCAGACAGGGATGTATTGCTAAGAAAACTCAAAAAATATCTATAATACCAAAATTCTAGGAAGTTCTTCTATACTAATCCTTAAACTCTATCTTGGGGCTATGTGCTCTAATCAAAGTTTATCTAAATCTAGCATCCGAGGTTAGTACTAAACTGCCTCTGATACAAACTGTAACGCCCCAACCCCAGCTACCCAGAGTCTGTGCATTACTTCGTAACATTGGCTTGATCACAAAAGATCAAGTCTCGAAAGACTGATTAGTTTAGTAGCCTTAGAAACACTAGATACATTCATAAATGTTACATTACATCATAAAGTGAAAAACTAATAACAAAGTCTTCATAGTCCACACACATATCCTCTTCTGACTATCCCTGTAGGTCATTCATAAAATACTTCTTCACAACCTGGAAAATATTAAAACATTGAACGGGGTGAGCTCAGATTCTCAGTAAGGATAACAATATTGCGGAAGCTTTCATAAATAAACATTAACATTTAAGGCAATGTATAACTAAAACAGAAGCCTTTTTAAACTTGAACTTCAACATAATATGGAAAAAGTAAAATGAAATAATTCCATTTACTTACTCACATGGATATTCTACTAGTCGAATAATCACATGAAATATCAATAACCACTTTCATAATGATGGAATGCATAATGCCAGACTATCATAACCACGTAGCCAAGGCCTCGTGCCAAGACCACAAATAATATTTTGTCAAGGCCTCGTGCCAAGACACTAGTTTGCCTCATGAGATCTACCGATGCATCAAGGAGATATTGCGGGATCCACCCATCACTTATTAAGTCCAATGCATTCCTCATATGAATAGGTTTACACATATCACAAACCATAACATAATCATATCACATAAAATATGCATAAAGGAAACATAACATTTCCACATTTCAATTACAAGATATAAATACAACACATTGATATGATAAAAAGACTTTCAAAACCATTTTCAATACCAAAATAATAGAAAATTAAAACTTGATATTTATTTTTCATTTAAAAAAAAGTTATGGCTTGTAGAGGAAGCTGAAACCCAAATAATGGCCATGGCGGCAGAGAAGTCATTGTCGCCGCATACGTACGACAATAAAAACATTCCTTTTTGTCGTTTAGTAAAACACTTCATATAAAAATATTCCTTTTTAATAAATTTAAAAGTCAAAGGGGTTTATACACCGTATAAAGGAAAGTTGTGTATAAAACCAAATATGCCTCAATGAAAGGAGATTGAGATGAAGTCCCTCAAAAAGATCATTTTTTTTAATAAAATAGATCTATTATGTGTATTCACTATAAGGACACATAAATAATGTACAAATTCAAGATATGACATAATAATATCATGACATAATTTGAAAGTAGAAGATTAACCCAAAGAATGGAAATTGGGTTAAGAAGTTCCCTTACCTTGCGTCCTGTCTTGACTCGACCGTTATTTAACCTCCTAAATAATAAACTAGAGTTAATTCATAATTTCTTAAGAACCTTTTTCAAGTTTTTTATTCCTTTTATATCTTTTATTACCATGTTATGAACATTATGTAATTATTTAAGTTAATAACGGTCATTTTGTCGATCGTTGGTACTTGAGTCAAAAATAAACATCTTATAATTACAAGTTGTTCATGTGGTGAAATATCCATTATATCCAGAATTATATTCAGGATATAGATATCATATATTTCATATATATCCAGTATATACATGCATTTATAATATTCCATAACGTTTAGAGGTAAGAAATGAAAGGCACCGTTCATGGAGACGGTAAGCCGCACGTACGCATTAACGCTACTTTCATTTCTATTTCGTATTTAATGAAATCATAATAATATAAAGGTATATTATAATTCCAGTATAATATCATATATAATATCAGTTACTCCATCCTTTATACAACGCACATATGGCATTAACGATTCACATCACTTTGAGGGGGCGGTAGTCCGCACTTCCTAAAATGAAAATATCGTGTTTACCCATAATGGAAACAATAAAGGTATGCCATAAATGAAAAATACATAACCTTATGTAAAACATAAACATATTATATATTATGTATAAATAGAGTTACATCTTAATGTCCGCCTTTGAAGGTGTTATAAGAGTGTTGAACAATCATCGTTTCGTGAGGCAGAAATTCGCCATCCACAGAAACATTATGTTCTTTAACAATTAGATGTAGGTGTGTGTAAGTGTAGCTCGAATACTTCTTATAAAAACATCCTAGTATGTTGAGGATACTGGTGTTGTTACAAAATAAATGAATAAAAATATTTTAGGGGGTTGGATAAGCAATATAAAACAAAATAACATAAGCGAAGACATTACCTTTAAATCGGGTAACTCTTTTGATTTGAGACAAAGGATTTCTTGGGAAGAATTATGCCCAAAGTGAGACTTCTAGGAGTAAGGTAGGGATTTTGGGAGAGTATTTGGGCAGAGTTTAGCCGAGCCAAAAGGCTTTGAAAGTGTGAGTAAGGTGGTAGTGGTGGGGGCCTTTTATAAGTGGAGAGGAGGGGCACTCTTGGAATGTCATGAAATGTTACTTTATTAAGAATTTTTTTTCAGATTATAAAGGTCCCACAATGATATATTTAGAGGATAAGGTGATAAGGGTTCTAAATATACTCATCCAATAGGTTTTTGACAAGTGTATGCCTTGGATTTTACATTATCTTTTCATTTTATTTAAATCGTTAATTAATGAGGTAATCGCTGCATCATCAGGGTGTCACAAATACATTAATTTTTTTAATGTCTAAAAATTATAATAAAAATATCATGATGTAGAAAATCTTTTTATCTTTCTAATGAATATTTATAGTCAAAAATATGACTTTTATAACCCCATTTAAAATTGTTTTTAGTAAAACAACTTATGTTTGTGACATTTTTATTTTAACTTTAAATAAAAGTTATTTATGTCATTTTCCTACCAAAATGGCTCCATGGGGTCCCCAAGTTCACCCATGTATTTTCATGGTTGGCCATGACTCATCCAATAGGGGTAGGACAAGTGTCAAGGTCATTTCATATTATTATAACACTATCTTTACCTTAATTTCACTAATTACCTTTAATCACGATTAATTAAACTTAAAAGATACTATTCACCAAAAAATAATTTTAATCCCATTGAACCACATTTTACTTCCTAATGACATCCATGTATGTCGGATTTTTGAAAATCAAATTACATAAGTAGTAATATTTCATTTAAATGAAAAATCAGTTATTTAACTACCACTTAGTGGTTTCACTATTCATCAAAAATTGAAGTTTTTCTGAACAATGCCAAAATTTCAACCTAAGAAATAATTGATATTATGAATTCAAAAATGATGTCTATTTTAAGAAATTCCAAACATATAAGTTTCATTAATTAATTTTATAATTAATCGCTGATGTCGCAACAAATAGCGTGTTTTTAAGAAACAATATATATCAAAAGATTGACAATTGTTTATATCCAATTTCAATGTTAAATTAATTATAATGACCACCATTGGATAAAATGGTAAAAATATATTATAATTATACATTAAAACCACTAAATATTATAATTTATCACTATAAATTATTTTGATTAAAAAAGTTTTTTTTATGTATTTTTCACTATTCATAAAAAATTGAAAGTCCTCAGAAAATTACAAAAAATTCAACTTAGGATAATTTTGATATTACGAATAAAAAAATGAAGTCCATTTTGAAATATAAAATTTCTATAATTTTAAAAAGTGGTTATTACTATTCATAACGGCTACTTTGATTAGTCGCGGTGTGTTAGAACTCAAACTTGTGTATAATGCAAGCCATTGCATTATTGAAAGAGAGGCGTATCGTGGAAGATTGGGGTGTTACATTCTCCCCTTCTTCAATAAATTGCATCCTCACAATTTGAAATTTCTCGTTGAAAATAAAAGGTTGAAAATAGAAACTACCTTTGTGGAAAACCAACATCGGGAATAAGGTTAATAAAAATACAACTTTAAAAGGAAGAAAGAAAAGTACAAAGGTCACCTGAGATAGCCTATACTAGGATTCTATGAAAATATGGATATGGAAGAAAAAAAACATCAAGGACTGATGGAGAGTTGTAGAAAACTGGATTAGGAGAAAGTTAACAATAAGAAAATCACAAACTTGTGATTGGTTAAACGATCATTGAATCCCCAGTTGGAAAAGTTAACCGAAAACATTTTTTTTAAGTTACCTTTTATAAAGTTGAGGAATTTATTTAGGAGATTTACTAAGAACATAAGGAAATATACATACTTGTCATGTAGACTTTCATTCTTTAATAAATTTTTACCACAAACCCATCTTTCACTCTAAAAGGTAATAGAACTCAAAAATATTCTATATATCTTAATTGTATAAGGTTCCAAATATTAACACATACCATTTAGATTAGTAAAACTATTTTGTAATAACCAGGGACTTCCAGTAGGCTAGTGGTAGGTAATAAAGGCATGTCGCACTATGGTTGTGGGTTCGATTCCTGCGGCTTTGTCCGACGAGACGGGTTATGCCCCACCCTGCAGGTTGTCCTTTTCCTAAAACTATAGTATTATAATATTCCAAAAATAATCTTCAGAAATGTTTTAACCTTAAACAATACTATCCAAAGATCAACTTAATCCATTCCAACCTTTTATAGTTATCCAAAATACCTCTGTCCAGACTTTTTCTAAAAGTTCTCTAAATTCCAAAATCAATTGTATCATCAGATTCCTCAAACAAGGTCAAGATTCTCTTATTGTCACATACCAAAATATGATTACCTTCATCATATTAAAACATTAATTAAATAAACAAGTAGTGCAGTACAGTCCTTATATATATATCACATTATTCTAATAACCAGAATATAATCAATGAGTCCAAAAGCACCAATACATTAATTATTCCGCTTCAACTGTAGTCACATCATAAGATTGGCCTTGATCCCTTGGCCTTTTCTGAGGTAAGTTTCCCTAATGCTTAGGACATTCATTTACATAATTCTCCATTTCCCTACAATTTTAGCATTCAACATTGATAGCCTCTTTATTTCCCTTTCAATCACATGCCTGGTGACCTTTTTCTCCATATTTATAACAAACTCCCATTCCTCTTAGGCAATTACCATGGTGATTCTTCCCACAATTATCACATAATGGAAAATACTTCTTTCCATTTTTCCCTTTATTTGTCTCTTCTTCCACCATTCTCTTCTTCTCTTTCTTTACTTTATTGTCATAAGATTTAGAGAATTCCTTTTCTGTCTTGATAGCCCATGAGACAATGTCTTCGTATGACGATAAGGTTTGTGAGACTAATGCTCGACGAAGAAATGGTTTTAACCCATCAAAGAAATGATCAATCTTACTTCTTGGGTTACGTATATAATCTGCAGCATGCCTCGCTAACCTTGTAAAGTTGGCCTCATACTTTGTGACATTATTATCCTCCTTTTGTCTCAAACTCAAAAATTCTCTTCCCATATCTGCTCGATGGTCATGTGGAAAGTATTTTTCTAAGAAAAGATCTTTTAACTCTCTCCATTTCATACTTGATACTTCTCCATCTTCCTTTGTATTTTAAATTAATTACAACCATTGATCAGCATCTCCAGTGAGGCGGTAAAATTCCATGATAATCTTCTCCCTTTCGCTACTCCCCAAGGCATGGAATATTTTTTCTAAGGAGTTTATCCATTGTTCAGCTACTAATGGATTTGTACCCCCATTAAATATTGTCGGTTTTTTCCTCGTGAAGCGGTCTAACATTGATCCTCCACATTGCAGATCAGGGTGCTCCATACGAGTAAGGTTATTATTCATAACCTGAGTGAGTTGTACCCATATGGTAATAAGTTGATCATCACCAGTTGTATCTCAAGATCCACAATAATTATCTTGTGCATGAGGGAAATCCCTACACATAGTGCTTGTATTGATACGGTTTCCATTCCTTCCACTAGGAGCCATTTCTAAACAATGGCATAAACTAGATTAGTTTATGAATCAAAATACATAATTCCATACTTGTAAAACACTTAACACTAATTGAACTATTTATGGATATAATCCATAATCAAAAAAAAATTTCTTTGAGAAGTATATACTCATAACCCTTCATAGTGGTTTGTAAAGAAAATGAGAATTATCCAAAGCATATCCCCCGGGAGTGTCGTAACCAAGAGTGCAGCAAGGATCGTTGTCGTGCACCAGTTCCCGTTTGAGTCTAGCTCAAAGTTGTGTTTTCGGGTTTTACCCCTAGGTACATCTGTTCCAGAGCTGCCTCTACCTGCTCGTATCCATACAGGGATGTATTTCTCAGAAAACTCACAAAATATCTATAATTCCAAAATTCTAGGATGTTCTTCTATACTAATCCTTAAAGTCTATCATCGGGATATGTGCTCTAATCAGAGTTTATCTAAATCTAGCTTCCAAGGTTAGTACTAAACTTCCTCTGATACCAACTATAACGCCCCGACCCCAGCTACCCAGAGTCGGTGCATTACTTCGTAACATTGGCATGATCACAAAAGATCAAATCTCGAAAGACCGATTAGTTTAGTAGCCTTGGAAACACTAGATACATTCATAAATGTTACATTAAATCATAAAGTGAAAAACTAATAACAAAGTATTCATAGTCCACACTCATATCCTCTTATAACTATCCCTGCAGGTCATTCATAAAATACTTCTTCACATCCTGTAATATATTAAAACATTGAAAGGGGTGAGCTCAGATGCTCAGTAAGGATAACAATATTGCAGAAGCATTCATAAATAAACATTAACATTTAAGGAAATTTATAACTAAAACAAAAGACTTTTTAAACTTGAACTTCAACATAATATGGAAAAAGTAAAATGAAATAATTTCATTTGCTTACTCACATTGATATTCTACTAGTCGAATAATCACATGAAATATCAATAACCACTTTCATAATGATGGAATGCATAATGCCAAACTATCATAACCATGTAGCCAAGGCCTCGTGCCAAGACCACAAATAAGATTTTGTCAAGGCCTCGTTCCAAGACACTAGTTTGTCTCATGAGACCTACAGATTCATCGAGGAGCTATAGCGGTCTCCACTCGTCACTTATTAAGTCCAATGCATTACTCATATGAATAGGTTTAAGAATATCATAAACCATAAAATAATCATATCACATTAAATATGCATAAAGAAAACATAACATTTCCACATTTCAATCACAAGATATAAATACAACACATTGATATAATAAAAAGACTTTCAAAACCATTTTCAACACCAAAATAAAAGAAAATTAAAACATGATATTTATTTTTCATTTAAAAAAAGTTATGGCTTGTAGAGGAAGCCGAAACCCAAATAATGGCCATGGCGGTAGAGAAGTCATTGTCTCCACATACGTACGACAAAAAAACATTCCTTTTTTTCATTTAGTAAAACACTTCGTATAAAAAGATTCTGTTTGAATAAACGTAAAAGTAAAAGGGTTTTATACATCGTATAAAGGAAAGTTGTGTATAAAACCAAATATTCCTCAATGAAAGGAGATTGAGACGAAGTCCCTCACAAAGATCAATTTTTTTTAAAATAAAATAGATCTATTATGTGTATTCACTATAAGGACACATAAATAATGTAAAAATACAAGATAGGACATAATAATATCATGACATAATTTGAAAGTAGGAGATTAACCCAAAGAATGGAAATTGGGTTAAGAAGTTCCCTTACCTTGCATCCTGTCTTGACTCGACCGTTCTTTAACCTCATGAATAATAAACTAGAGTTAATTTATAATTTCTTAAGAACATTTTTAAAGTTTTTTATTCCTTTTATATCACTTATAACCATGTTATGAACATTATGTAATTATTTAAGTTAATAACGGTCGTTTTGTCGATCGTTGGTACTTGAGTCAAAAATAAACAACTTATAATTAAAAGTTGTTCAAGTGGTGAAATATCCATTATATCCAGAATTATATTCATGATATAGATATCATATATCTCATATATATCTAGTATATACATGCTTTTATAATATTCCATAACGTTTAGAGGTAAGAAATGAAATGCACCATTCATGGAGACGGTAAGCTGTACGTACGCATGAACGCTACTTTCATTTCTATTTCGTATTTAATGAAATCATAATGATGTAAAGGTATATTATAATTCCAGTATAATATCATATATAATATCATTTACTCCATCCATTATACATCCCACATATGGCATTAACGATTCAAATCACATTGAGGGGGCGGTAGTCTCCACTTCCTAAAATGAAAATATCGCGTTTACCGATAATGGAAACAATAATGGTATGCAACAAATGAAAAATACAGAACATTAAGTAAAACATAAACATATTATATATTATTCATAAATATAGTGACATCTTAATGGCCACCTTTTAAGCTGTTATATGAGTGTTGAACAATCATCGTTTCGTGAGGCTGAAATTCTCCATCCACAGAAACAGTATGTTCTTTAACCATTAGATGTACATGTGTGTAATTGTAGCTATAATACTTCTTATAAAAACGTCCTAGTATATTGAGTATACATATTTTGTTACAAAAGAAATTAATAAAAAGAGTTTAGGGAGTTGGATATGCAAAATAAAACAAAATAACATAAGCGAAGACATTACCTTAAAATTGGGTAACTCTTTTGATTTGAGCCAAAGGCTACCATGTGAAGACTTTTGGCCAATGTTAGGCTTCTAGGAGTAAGTTAGGGTAGTTGGGAGAGTATTTGGGCAGAGGTTGGCCGAGCCAAAAGGCTGTGAAAGTGTGAGTAAGGTGGTAGTGGTGGGGGCCTTTTATAAGTGGAGAGGAGGGGCACTCTTGGAATGTCATGAAATGTTACTTTATTAAGAATTGATTTTCGGATTCCAAAGGTCCCACAATGATATATATCTAGTATAAGATGATAATGGTTCGAAAGATACTCATAAAATAGGTTTTTGACAAGTTTAAGCCTTGGATTTTATATTATCTTTTCATTTTATTTAAATCGTTAATTAATGAGGTAATCGCTGCATCATCAGAGTGTCATAAATAATTTAATTAATTTAATGTCTAAAATTTATAAAAAAATATATCATGATTTAGGAAATCTTTTTATCTTTCTAATTAATATTTATAGTCAAAAATATGACTTTTATATCCCCATTTAAAAATTATATTAGTAAAACAACTTATGTTTGTGACATTTTTATTTTAACTGTAAATAAAAGTTATTTATGTCATTTTCCTACCAAAGTGGCTCCATAGGGTCCCCAAGTTGACCCATGGATTGTCTTGTTCGGACACGACTCATCCAATAGGGGTAGGATAAGTGTCAAGGTCATTTAATATTATTATAACACTATCTTTACCTTAAATTTCACTAATTACCTTTAATCGCGATTAATTAATCTTAAAAGATACTATTCACCAAAAAAATTATTTTAATCACATTAAACCACATTTTACTTCCTAATTACAACCATGTATGTTGGATTTTTGAAAATCAAATCACAGAAGTGGTAATATTTCATTTAAATGAAAAATCAGTTATTTAACTACCACTTAGTAGTTTCACTATTCATCAAAAATTGAAGTTTTTCAGAACAATTCCAAAATTTCACCCTAAGCTGTAATTGATATTCTGAATTCAAAAATGATTACTATTTTATGAAATTATAAATATATAAGTTGCATTAATTAATTTTATAATTAATTCCCATTGTCACAACAAATAGCATGTTTTTAAGAAATAATTAATATCAAAATATTGACAATTGTTTATGAACAATTTCAATGTTAAATTAATTATATTGACCACCATTGGATAAAATGGTAAAAATATATTATAATTATACTTTAAAACCACTAAATAGTATAATTTATCACTATAAATTATTTTCATTAAAAAATTTGTTTTTATGTATTTTTCACTATTCATAAAAAATTGAATGTCCTCAGAAAATTACAAAAAATTCAACTTAGGATAATTTCGATATTATGAATACAAAAATGATGTCCATTTTGAAATATAAAATTTCTATAATTCTAAAAAGTGGTTATTACTATTCATAATGGCTACTTTAATTAGTCACGTTGTGTTAGAACTCGAACTTTCGTACAATGCAAGCCATTGAATTATTGAAAGAGAGGCGTATCGTGGAATCTCAGGGTGTTACAAATTTCCTTGAAAAATACATTTATAATAATTTTATGTTTTAATTGTTTATAAGAGTGTGATGAGGATGCCAGAGAAATAAAAATCTAAGAGAAAATGGGGAAACCCTAGAGCGGGTGAACAAGAGGACATTAAACAAGATAATCCCATTGAAATTTGAAGTGATTAGTAACATTATGATCATTTATGGAATAATGAGCTCTTTGAACTCATGAGAAAACACATCTTGAAGAAGGATGGCTCTGATTCCATCATGGTCCCATGGAATTACTTTTAAGAGGTTGTAAATTCTTTAAATTCTGTATATTTTTATAAATTTAATATACCTTCACCAGGAAGATTCATAAGGAAAGGTTGGATTGCACATATCTCAGCTAATCAAGATTATATTAAGGATAGAGTCAACCTATGCATGTATTCCATAATTTTAATGGTTTTGGTCTCGAAAGGGGAAAGAACATGGAAATTTCATGACCTCACCTAAAGAAATTTTGATGTATGGGGATTTGATGACAAGAGAATGACTTACATGGGATGAGGTTATTACCCTATATGGTACAATCTGATGATTGCAAGAGGCATTCATGGAATATGGGATCAATCTCAATGAAGCATGGGTTTCTCATAATCAATGAATGGGATAGAAACATTGATCTAAATAATTTCAGGAAAACCTTTTGTTAGGCATGTATTCATGCAATTAAGATATATTGGCTCTATTGGAATCTGATGATTCTAAGGGACATAGCATCCTCAGTTGGAAATCCCATCCAGATGGATAAGCATACTGATAATCCATGACTTTGGAACTATGCTAGAATCTTACTGAAGGTTTACATGTCCAGTAACATGGTATTGGAGGTGGTAATCACAACAAGAGATGATATCATAAAATATGGCATTCATTATGAATGAAAACCAAAAAATCATTAATTTCATGTACATCAGCCACCTTTTTACTGAATGTAAAATGCATGTAGAGTGCATCTTTTTCAAAATTAAAGGGCATGATGTGGGGGTATTTATAAATAGTAAAGGTATGGAGGTCACACCCCCTAAATCATAACCCAAATGGGTCATCCCCTCAAGTGTGCATGACATAAAGGGAACTGGAAATTTGAATCAAAATTATTAGCACGATCAACTAGTTATGGGGAATGAAGTATCTAGACCAAGAAACACCAAGATTCCATAATTTGATATTAATAAAAATATATAACATTTTATTCCTTCTCATAATATTTTTATACATGAAGGTTACATTCCAGATAATGATCACAGAAAATCTGGATGTGATATAGCCAATGAGGGAAGTAGACAGCCTCAAAGGGGGAAGAAAATCACACTAGCTCAATACACTAATGTAGAGCATTCTAACTTGGTGGGAGTTGTGTCATATGAAGCCTCAATGGACCTCATTGATTTTCACCTGAAGTACCTTGATGATTCTCAATTTACTATAATAGTAATTAATTCCCTTAAGACAATGTATGATATATCTATGGAAAATAATATTGTTGGGGTTGGCCTGAATTGGATACTACAACCTGATGTAGTTCTCTTATATGAACATAATTTACTTCATGTTGAGAAGAAGGTGAGAAATGATGTATGTATCCCACGATCCAGCCCTCATGAAAAAACATTGATTCATTCTAATGTCGAGTTAAAGATCATTTTTGAGAAATATAGCTCAGAATTTGTCCAAATTCAACCAGATACTCAATCCCATGATGGGATTTTACTATAAACCTTAGCATGGTGAGGGGAAGAAATCATAAAATGTTATGAGAACTCCAAACATGGTAATCTAGATGGTGGATTCTCACAGGTTCCTTCTTCTAGAATTTCCTGGAAGTGTATACCCCGAGAAAGGTCTGAAAAACCAACACTATCTATAAATACAATCACTTTTATGAATGGTGTTTTTTTGTTCTGATGATCAAGAAGACACACATATAATTGTGCGTAATTTTAATCCTTCAAATTATTAGGAGGTATGTGTAGGATCTATGGAACAAATGAGTCAAGAATGGATTTAAATTCAGAGGGGAAAGAGAAAAAGAGAAAATGGAAAACATGAATTGGCCAGGAGAACATGGAACATCAGGAAGACCCCTAAATAAGTGAAAATCCCCTTAAATAATTAAAATATTATACTAGAACTGTCAAGGGCTAGAGAATTCCCTAAAATCCAATTCCCATAACACTTCATCATGTCTACAAGCCAATTCTCATTGGCATAATAAAACCTGGTCTTATATTAAAATATTTGAACGTTTTCAAGTGGATATCTCTTAAATAATGGTTTTTTTCTCAAAACCCTCATAAATACAACATTGATCACCCATCGGTGCTAAAACATGAATCCATCCTCATCAGATAATATAGTAAGAAGCCTCATACTGTTTTACTATTTTGAAACACATTAAGATTTGATTTATCAAACTCATTTTTATATGTATCCACATCCTATATTGGAGAAGGTAATTGGGGAATGAGATTAAATCCATTTCTAAAAGTTCTAATAAATAATGTGTGATTTTGGAAGATTTCAACACTATTCTGAAACCTCAAGAAAAACCTGGATATAGCTCCAACACATTACCTATTTAGAATTATCATCTTGTGTTGTCAATTGTAATGTTTTTAAGGTCCCTATTATAGGTGCTGATGTTTCATGAAGTAAATATACTATGAATGGAATACAGGCAAGTAAGATTTATACCTTCCACATTAAAATGAATGACAAGAGTGATTCAAATAGTCTTAGGGTTTGTGCTTCTAAAGAATCACTCTCATTACAATCCTATCAATTTTGATGTCTCCATACATATGACAATGTAAATTCCTATTCCATTTAGGCTTAATAATGGATGTATTGTGGTTCCAATATGCATGGATACTTTTTTGGAATCCGAGAAATTTGATCCTATTGGCATCCCTTTTCAAAATTATTTTGGAAATCATAAGCACACCAAGAGGTTTTTTAATTTATATAATAAAAATCATTTTCTAGGATGGAGATTGACATGAAAGCTAATGAGGAATTAATTTCTCACATTTAGATCATGATGCAACCTCATAATTCACAATCTTGGGATGAGATACAAGGCCATAATATGATTGATGATATCCTAGATATCATGTAAATGATTAAAAAAATTCATTTGAACGTCAATTATCTAAAGGATATGGATAGAAAATCCATGTTCTTCCATAAATTACACAATGTGAAGATTGTTAGATTGAGTAATAAGGTAATTGGAATAAAGGGAAACAACTACACCTCTGAAAATGAGAAGCCTTGGAAACTACCGATCTCTTTAAAGGGATCTACTCTGACTATTGGATGGATAGTACACAAAAAATGATTTATAATATAACTCACTTTTTTGAGGATACCCATTATATTACTCTTATAATGGCCCCATCCAAAGAGGATGTTATGGAAGCCCTCTATTCCCTTGACATGGAGAGTACCCAAAGCCCTGATGGATTCACTAACGAATTCATCGTGTTTTATTAGAACATAATTTAGGATGATATTACTCATCTTGTTAGTGTATATTACACTCACTCTTCTATGTCTTATGGGGAAAATGAATTTTTTATTGCCTTGATACCCAAAAAGGAGAAGTCACATGATGTAAAATACTTTAGGCTAGTTTCTCGTGGGAACACAATTCCTAAACTCATAGTTAAGATCCTTATGAATAGGATGGTAGGTATACTAAAATATTATGTCCCTATGAACAAGTTTTTATTTTTACCTAGATGAAAAATTCATCATTTTTTGTTCATAGATTTAGAATGTGTAAATTTAATGAGGAGGAAACCAGGGGATGGTAACTTCTCTCTCAAAATAGACATATATAAATGTAATTAACTAGATATTCCATGTATTTTTTTTTAATTATATGGGAATTTTTTGAAACTGTGAAATCTAACAACGTGTGATTCTGAGGCCCGGAGTGCCCAGAATGATCCGTCGATGTTTTGTTATGCTTTAATTTGCACACTTAAGCAGTTTTCTGGAAACAGTGGAATAACTCTTTACTGGTTACTCAGATTAGAAATCCTAGGGCACTGTTGCGCTTAGGATGGAGGGTTTACCCAAGGCATGACTTATGTTTAGTAGTTGTGGGCCTCCTGTGAGAAAACCAAAAAATGGCATAACTGTAAATAAAATAATTAAATAAATTATTTTATTTTCCAAATTCTTATAAATCACAAAGAGTGGCTCAGATTGAAAATATAAGACTACCGCTAAACACATGATGGCATGCCATATTTAATAAGATAATAACATTGGTCGGCACAGGCGACAAGTGAATGTTAGTTTTTTTCAATAAATAAAATAATTAAGTGACAATTATTTTATTGTAAATTCCATAACTTTTATAATGTAACTCGGATTGGAAATCCAAGAGTACCATTTGGTTATTTGGGGAAAGTTTCACTTGGGTACATCCTAACCTCGACCGGCGTGGGTTGAGGGTGACTATCAATAATTTTCCAATATTTTTTTCAGATATGTTCATTAAACGTGAAAGCGTAATTCTGTTACATTTGAACTGGTGCTTAGAATTGAAATCTGAGGAGACAATTGAACTCACAGTGTCAGTATTCACATAAGGAGACATTCACCTTGACCGTAGTTGCTGGAGGGTGAAAGTTAGTTTTTGTGATTTTTTCATGGAAATAAAAATAAAATAAAGAACAGCTTTTTTATTTTTTTAACCTCCCAATTGAATTCTTGGAGGGGGGCACCCAATCTAGAAAAATACCACTCGAGAATTCATGGTGGTGGGGACCAACCGAACCCCCTCTTTAATATGGTAAATTACCTTGGGAATCCTCCCTTTTAATTGCGCATACCAAAATTAAATGGAATGACTTTCAAATACTAAGTAACAACGTCATTTGAATTTAAGAAGATTCATATTAAATGAACCTTCAGAAATTCCACAATCATTACATACCCTCCCCCTCTCCTATTTATATGGATCTTGGAGGGGGGATTTGGCCCAGCTTCACCAAGAGATGATGCTCTGGTAAAGTTTCATGACGCCCAACACATAGAAGGCGAAGCCAACCCAAGAGGAGGTGTCAGACGACATCGAACCACCAATGGGTGATGTGCGAGTGGCATCTTTGGGTGATGGTCACATGAACTAAGAACATGGTCTAGTGGAAAGCGCAGAAGATTCTTCGATGTTCATAGTAGGGGTTATTTCGTTTAAGCTTTTTTCATTTCATCTCCCCCTTTCTTGAATTTATACGAAGGACGCATGTCAACCGACTAACAGGTTGCCCCACAATTCTTCCTTCATTGCGGGAGGTTGTTTGGGGGTATCCTGTTGGGTTTTTTCTTAATTTACACACCCTTATCTCATTCATTAAATATTTCTTTCATTAATAACATCTATTTCACTTGCTACAACACTAACACGGAGGGTGCTGACCAAACGACCATGGCCCAACCACTCTGCAACCTTTAGGGTTTGGATGTGTTCTTCGCGACGGAGGAGGACGGTGACCAGTGCTAGCGATTTGCACTGGTGGGACTCGGTAGCAATGGTCCACACAATTTCCATCCATGAAGAAGGAGGTGGTGTGACTGCACTGCTGAAAAAGGGATGCAGCCCTTCAGCCGTGATGGAGCAAGGGGGGGTGTCGGCATCAGCCGGCCGCCCAAAGTGGGGGCAGCGTGCGTCAGCGACACTCGGCATACAAGAGTCGTGGCACGAGGCCGCGGTAGTGAAGGAGGGCAGCCAACTTGCTGCTAGCCACCGAAGATGTCACGTCGCGTGATCGTGCTGCACGAAGGAGCAAATGGCCATCCAGCCAGCCGGGGGCAACCAAGCTATCCTCCCTAGCGGAATACACCATGGGCCGCCCAGTGGGTCAGGCTGCACCGACAGGCCGGGCCGGACCTAGTGGGCCGGGACCGACCTAGTGGGTCGGGCCGGACCCAGTAGGCTGGGTTAGATCTCGCGATCCGGGTCCACCCTAGGGTCAGACCCTGGTCGGGTCGCGTCGACCCAAACCAGGTCAGGTCGGGTTGGGTTCGGTTTGACTAGGTTGGCCCTAACCCCGACCAACTTCGACCCTTTTCGATCTTTCGACCATATCAAGAGCTACGAGCGTTCGTTTGATGAACCGTTAGTGGCGCTAGAAACCTTGGAGTGAGGTGGACCTTTTGGTATACCCCACATGAGTTTTGGTTATAGTTGGGGTCTAGCCGGGTTAGATCGAACTTGAATCCGACCAGTACCTCAGGACTAAAAGCCAATAAAGTATACAACTAGCGTCTGATTGACACACCATTTGATGTGCCGAGACACATTTTATGTGGAGGTCCTTTTGGATACTTCTTCATGGTACATTGTGGCAGTTAGAGTATCAACCTATGGCTTGATGAGAGGATCCTCCTGAAATCAAATGAGCATAGTGAAGAAACCCTGTAGCTTGCTGTAACAAGAGAAATGGATCCTTCTTGACTCTATGCTAGAGGATCCCACAAGTATCCGCTATAGGAATCCATGTGGGAATACTATAGGAATAGTTTGGGTCTTCTTACTAGGATCATGTGTGGGTATGATGATGTACTATGATCCTGTGTGGGTCTGCACTCTATGGAGACTGTGTAGGACTGATGATGTAAAAGGATCTTGTGTGGTTCTATTGTACCAGGATCCTGTGTGGGTATACTGTACTAGGATCCTGTGTGGGTATGATGATGTACTAGGATCATGTGTGGGTCTGATGATTTAGGATCCTACGTGGGTCTGCCTCTTAGCCGAGTTATATGATTTTTTTAGTTACATCTAATCATCTGTACTTATGTACATGAGTTAAATCCTGGAATGATCTAAGTCCTTACCTTCGTTGTGACACCTTTGTGCTATTCTTCTGGGTGGCGTACCTATGTGGTACATTCCTTCATGGTGATACCTTCCTTGTCTTCTACAGTGTGGCATACCTGTGTGGTACTTACCATCGTGGTGATACCTTTGTGGTATTATTCTTTATGGCATACCTGTGTGGTACAATCCTTCGTGGTGATACCTTGGTTGTATTTTTCTCTGTGGTGTACCAAGGTGGTACATAATTTTGTGGTGGTAACTTTGTGTATTCTTCTATGTGGTGTACCTGTGTGGTACTTTCCATCATTGTAAAACATTTTTGGTATTTTTTTGTGGTGTTACCTTTGTGGTACTTACCCTTGTGGTGTTACCTTCGTGGTTTTATTTACTTTATGGAATAGTTGATCATTGTGGTAAGGATTTTGTCCTTCTGTTTCCTCCTGAATGAGATGGGTATACTTGATAACTTAGGTATATTTATGAGAATATACGAATGTCGGGGTGACAGTTGTTTTCATGCTTGGTGGTTTATCCTTTGGGGATTTTGAGATACCTTTGGGGGGTCTTTTGGTCCCAACATGGTATCAATATACATACCCATGCATGGGCTACGCCCACACCTTGATGTGTTTGGTGCAAACGACAGACATCATTGACTATTGGCAAGGGTACAAGGACTGCAGGTAGCTTGGAGGTGGGCCATAGATGAGGCGTACCGTAGAGATGACCGTTCGAGAGATGTACCTACCCTTCAGGTTGGATCCTTGGTGGGAGTTCACAAGAGCTATTCAGTTTACATGTACTTTCTAGTTTTTTTGTACTTTCTAGTTAGTCTTGTTTTCTGGCACCTTTTACTTACTGAACACACTCTTTTTACTATTAAGTTGAATTGTTTTCATTTCATGTTATGTGTTTGTTGTAATGAGTTATAGGTTATAAAGGCAATTTCTTCCTAGTTTTAGGGAATATGCCTTCGGCGATAGTCACTATCCCCTGGCCTATGGAAGGCGGCTTCGGGTAGTCACGGCATGGGCCCTAGGGGACGGGTTATGAAAAATTGGTATTAGAGGAGTCAGTTATACCGTAGAACGTTGGACTCTGTTTTTTTTAAAGCTATAGTGTTACGTTTAGTTAGTGTGGTTATCAGTTCAGGGAATCCAGTGTTGGTGTGGTAGTCTACTTATCCATACACTAGGACCCTGACTTCGGATTTCTGATTTAGTGCAAGAAAACACTGATTGCTTGTGTGTTTCCAAAAAAATTCTTATATTTTCTTATGTCAGCTCACAAGGTATTACATAATGACTGTGGAGCACCTCTTCCATATCAAGATTCTGCTCGGTAGAAAGCCACCTTGGATTCCCAAGAGAGTACACGATGACGGCCAACTGAGCAAAGAGGCTCCGGTGTATGGCCCTCTTACTATGTTGGCATCGTCGGGTGGTCTACCAGTAGCACCACCACCGGTTGGGATGCAGTTACCACCAACCACACTGGCAGCCGGTGCATGCCGAATGAGCATGTTGCACAAGTTTCAGCAGTAGAGGACTCAGATATTTTGATGCGAGAAAGATTCCCATGCAACTGAGGGGTTGCTGGAGGAGGTTTCTAGAGTTTTTCACCTAGTTGAGACACCAGTAGAGAGGATGGTGATCATAGCTACTAGTCTTTTTTAGTGGCTGACCATAACGATGGTCTGCATAGTGATGAGGATTTGGTATATGGACCCTTATCCGAGAATGTACCTTCAGGTAGTTTGTCAGCTATATCTCTACCCATTGGTCAGTAGTTAAAACTGGCGGTACTGGTAGAGGACACATATAGGCTTAATTCATTATGCATGATTCAGCATTAGGTACCGCTGAGGTTCTGAGGCGAGACTGATTAATAGGCAGCTAAGGAAGGTCTTGAGGAGGTGGATGAGAGTTCTCTAGAGCTTCTACAGCTTCAACAGGACGACATTGTGGTAGATGAGTATTCATCGAGGTGTACCGATCATTCCAGGTACTCGATGAATACAATGCGATCAGTGCTTTGGGGCTTCAACTTTTGAGGGTAGTGTGTTTAAGGTCATCCAAGCCAGTACTATTCATCAATTCATTCCTACATATGATGGGGTGCTAGAGGGTACCTTTATGTTTGAATGGTATTTAGCTGAGTGGATACATCAAGTGAATGTTAGTATTGGGAAATAGGAAAATACTGCCAGTCTTAGTGACTTGGGCATGTAAAATTGTTTCGGGAAGAAGAAGTGTTAGGGAAAGATGAAGCTGCAGGGCTCCAGATGTGTATGCAAAGTTATGGTAGTAGCATGAGGAGGTGTATATTTTGACATTTTACAACCACCCCCCTTTGTGTTCCCCTCCAGGCTCAGGGAGCTAGAGGACCGGAAAAAAGAGTAGCTTCATGTGGTCATGGAATGTAACTCAAGGGCTCTAGGAATGATTCGAGGTACGGTCTGTGTCCACTACCAGCTATAGTAACAATATACATAGGCACCAATAATTCCTTCACTCCTCGATTCTTGTCCAAGACCTAGAGTTTTCGGTTGAACTATTTACTTGAACCTCACGTCTGGAAATACCTTTTGAAGGATACTCAATATTTATACTTATGCCTATAGTGTGATCTTACCATTGACACGAGAGTTTTTGTTGGAACCTCTTGGTGCCAGCATTGAGGACTTATGATGTTATTTTGGGTATGGAATGGACATCCACAGTTCATAATCAGATTGGTTGTATTAGGAAAAAAGGTTGTGGTTTCTCTAAAATGTTGGAATGGGGTTTTCATTGGTCAGACAAAAGGAAACCCATGTAGCAAAGGATGGACTCATGCATAGGAGGGTGAAACCGATCACTAATGATTCGGCCAGACTTACCCTTGTGGCAGTAGGGGTTTTGAGTTTTCAGTTCCAAACATGAGTGAAAGAGCATAGAGACATCCTTTAAAAAGTTGTATCTAGTATTAACTCCCCAAAGGGAGAGGGACAACTACTTTGGATAGGAACTACCAAATATTTGTACCTAATTTCCTAGGGTTGCAGCCCCCTTTTCCACTTTGATGATAAAGGGGCAGCCTTTCCTTTTGACAGAGAAGTGTCAGCAGAGCTTTCAGGAGCTGATACAGATACTGACAAGTAGACATATGCTACACATGACCTGGAGTTAGCATCATTGGTCTTTGGTCTGATGGTGTGGTGGAATTACTTGATGGGGACATGTATTACAGTCTACTAGGACCACAAGACTCTAGGGTATATCTTCTCTTAGTAGGACATGAACCTGAGACAAAAAAGTTGGCTTGAGTTCCTCCAAGACTATGAAATCAATATATTATATACTCTTGGGAAGGGTAACTTTATAGCAGATGCACCTAGCATGAGACCTGGTATACAGGTGCTAGGTGGGGCAACGAAGTAGCTGGCTGCTTTATGGATATCCTTTGAGGACCGTGATGGAGCAGTTTTTCTTCAGTCTCTCACAGTCACTCCCCCATGTCTTTAGTGAGTCAGGGAGGCGCAACGTGGGGACACTGACTTTGAGGTTCAACATGTTCAGATATACTCAAGGTAGGTACCTAGTGGATTTTCAGAAGTTGGGGAGCACATCATCCTCTTCATAGGGCGTACCATGTTACCCGGAACTTCTGCATTAGTACTGGTGGCATGGGATGAAGAAAGTAGTGGCGGATTTTGTATCATGATTCCTCACTTGTTAGAAAGTGAAAACTACTCAGAGCTAGCAGAAGTCCTCTGATGATAGAAGATGGAAACCTATGGAGTTCGAGGATGGTGACCACATCTTTCTATGATTCTCACCTCGATAGGGTTTGCAGAGATTTTGCTGGGGTGAAAATGTTCTCTCTAAGGTTCATTGGACAATTCCAGGTCCTCAATAGAGTTGGCGAGGTGGCTTACTACCAAGAACTTCCCCTCAGTTGCACCTGGTGCACGACGTCTTCCACGTATTCTAGTTGAGGAGATATATGAACAACCCATCTCACATCCTCGACCATGGAGATCTGGACATCGATGATGGGGCGACATTTTCACAGGTTCTAGTGGAAATTGAGGATTGAGTGGAGAGAGTTCTTCTTTGCTGATTAATACCTTTGGTGCATGTGTGTAGGCTGCATGGGAACCTCCTAGTGATCACGTGTGAGCGGGAGGCTCTGATTCGTGCTTAGTACCCCCAATTGTATTCCTAGATATTCTAATGTGGCTTTCGGGGATGCAAAGTACTGAGGTGGGGAGAATGTAATGACCCAGAAAATCCATGTTACTTTTTTTAATTTTATGGGATTTTTTCGAGACAGCAAAATCTTATGGCATGGGATTCCGAGTCCTAGAGTTCCCAGAATGATCTATCAATGTTTTTTAAGTATTAATTAGCATGTTTAAGCAGTTTTCCTGACAAAAGTGGAATAACTCATAAAAGGTTACATATATTAGAAATATGAGGGAATTATTGCACTCAGGATGGCGGGTTTACCATAGGTGCGACTTAAGTTTAGTCAGCACATGCCTCCTATGAGTAAACCTTAAAACGGAATGCCTGTAAATAAAATAATTAAATAGATTATTTCATTTTCAAATTCTTATAACTGACAAACAGTAGCTCGGATTGAAAATCCAATACAACCACTGAACTCGTGAGGGCATTCTTTATTTAAGAAGATACTGACTTTGGTCGTCATAGGCCACCAGTGAATGTTAGTTTTTGACCATAAATAAAATAATTAATTGACAATTATTTTATTTCAAAATCCATAACCTTTAAATGGTATCTCGGATTTGAAATCGGAAAGTATTGTTGTGTTATTTGGGGAATTTTTGATTTGGGAAGCGCCTAACCTTAATCAGCGGGGTTGAGTGTTACCATTAATAATTATCCAAACATTTTTTCATGTACGTTTAGTAAATGCGCAAGAGGCATTTTGTAACTTTTGAACAGGTTCTTGGAATTTAAATTCAAGGACACCATTGAACTCACAGCGATGGTATTAATTTAAATAGACATTTACCTCAACCATAGTTGGTTGAAGTTAAAATTTAGTTTTCATGTTTTTTCGGATATAAAAATAAAATGAATACAAACTTTTTATTTTATTTTTTCATCCTCCAAAATGAATGCTTGGAGGTGGGGACCGCCTGAGATAGAAAACATCCATTCACGAATTCATGGAGGTGGGGACCACTCGAACCCCTATTTAATATGGGGATGTCCCTTGGGAATCCTCCCATTTAATTGCGCCATGTTAAATTAAATGGTGTGACTTCCAAATACTATGTAACAGCATCGTTGGAATTTAGGAATGTTCTAATTAAATGAACCTTCATAAATTCCATGATCATTACTTACCCTCCCGCTCTCCTATTTATATGATGTTGGGGGGAGGATTTTTCATGGATTCAACAAGTGATGAAGCTCTGGTAAAGTGTCGCGAAGCCCAACTCTTAGAAGATGAATCCGACCTAGCAGGAGGTGACATATGATATCGAACCACCAATGGGTGACATGCGAGTGGCGTCTTTGGGAGCTGGTCACGGCAACCAGGAACATAGTCCACCAGAAAACATGTATGATTCTCCAAAGTTCATGGAAGGGGTTATTTCATTTGAGGGTTTTTGATTTCCTCTTCCATGTTCTTGAATTTACACGAATGACGCGGGTCAACCGACTAACTGGTTGTCCCACGATTCTTCCATCATTGTGGGAGTTTGTTGCGAGGTATCTTATAGGGTCTGTTTTTTATTTATACCCCCTTATCCTGTTCATGAAATTTTTTTGGAATTAAGAATGTCTATGTCACTTGCTACCGCTCTAACACGGAGGGTGACGGCCAAACGAACATGGCTCGACCATTCTGCAACCTTTATGGTTCTGATTTGTACATTGCGAGAGATGAGGACGTCGATCAGTGTTGGTTATTGTCATAGGTGGGAATCAAAAGTGGCGGTTGGAACCATGGCTGGCTCTGAAGAAGCCAGCTACGCAACCACACCTCCGGAGAAGGGTTGTGGTCTCTCGGCCACAGTGATGAAAGGGCAGTGGCCGGAATCGGTGGGCCATGCAAATGGGCGGTGGCGTGCATCTGCACCACCCAGCATACAAGAGATGTGGCACAAGAACGTAGTAGCGATGGACAACATTCGTCTTGCTTCCAGCCGTCGGCAATGGCACAACGTGCGACCGTGCCACGCGGAGGGGCGGTTGGCCATCCGGCCAACTGGTGGCGAACAAGCGATCCACCCTAGCGAACTGCACCGTGGAGCACTGTGGGCCGCTGCGCCGGCATGCCGGGCCAGATCCCGCGTTCCAGGTTCGACCCAAGGCCAGACTCAGGTCTGGCCCGGTAGACCAGAACTGGGTCAGGTCGGCCTATGTCGGACCGGACGCATACCAACTTCGACCCTTTTCGATCCTTCGGCCATATCTTGAGCTAAAGGCGTCCGTTTGATGAACCGTCAGTGGTGCCCGAATCCTTGGAGAGATGCGGAAATTTTGGTATACCCAAATGGAGTTTTAATTCAAGTTGGGGTATAGCCAGGATTGGTCAAACATGAATCCAACCTATCCCTCAGGACTAAAAGCCCAATAACTAACAGTCAGTGCATTCGATTGACGCACTGACTATTAATCTAAGACCCCTTTTTCATGGAGGTCCTTTGAGATACTTGTTAATGGGACTTAGTGGTAGTTGGAATATCGACCGGTGACTTGAGGAGCAGAACCTCCCGAAATCAAGAGAGCCTAGTGCGGGAACCCTGTAGCTGGCTGTAACCTGAGAAAGGTGTCCTTCGTGGGTCTGTGCCAGAGGATCCCACAAGGATCAGCTCGAGGAATCCTTGTGGGGCTACTCTAAGATCATGTGTGTGTCCATTGTACTGGGATCATGTGTGTTTATGTTGATGTACTAGGATCCTGTGTGGGTCTACTGTATAGGGATCCTGTGTGGGTCTGCTATACTAGGATCCTGTGTCGGTCTGTTGATGTACTAGGATCCTGTGTCGGTCTGTTGTACTACGATCATGTGTGGTTCTGATGATGTACTAGTATCATGTGTGGTTCTGATGATTTAGGATCCTACATGGGTCTACCTCTTCACAGAATAAGATTATTTAGTAATTACATATAATCATCGGTACTTCTATACCTAAGTTAAATCTTGGTGTGAGATGAGTCCTTACCTTCATGGTGATACCCTTATGGTATTCTTCTATGTGGAATACATGTGTGGAACATTCATTTGTAGAGATACCTTGGTTGTATTCTTCTATATGGAATACCTATATGGTACATACCATCATGGGGATACCTTGGTGGTATTATTCTGTGTGGCATATATGTGTGTTACTTTCCTTCATGGTGATACCTTGGTGGTATTCTTCTATGTGGTGTACATGTTTGGTACTTACCTTCGTGGTGATAACTTTGTGGTATTCTTCTTTGTGTCATATCTGTGTGGTACTTTTCTTCATGGTGAAACCTTTGTGGTATTCTTTCATATGGTGTTACCTTTGTGGTACTTACCTTTGTGGTGTTCCTTTCGTGGTATTCCTTCCTTTGTGGAACAGTTGAGCCTTGGGTAGTGGATTTGGGCCTTGTGTTTCCTCATTAATAAGTTCTGTATACTTGATAAATTAGGTATATATATGGGAATATAAATTAGTGGGGCTGATAGTTGTTTTCATGCTTTTTGGTTTATCCTTTGTGGATTCTAAGAGACCTTTTGGGGTCTCGGGGTCTCTACTGAGTATCGATATACTCACCCATGAACAAGATATGCCAACACCTTGTTGTGATTCGTGCAGACGAGAGACAGTGCTGACAAAGGACGAGGGTACAAGGACTGGTGGTAGCTCAGAGTTGGACCATAGACGAGGTGTACCGCCTAGAGGACCATTCGAGAGTTGTACCTACACTTCAGGTATGATCCTTGATGGGTGTTCATAGGAACTCTTCAGTTTACTTGTACATTCAAGTTTTCTTGTAGTTTCTAGTTGGGCTTGTATTCTGGACCCTTTTAATTAATGTACACACTCATTTTACTATTCAGTTTACTTGTGTTCGTATCGTGATGTGTGCTTGGTTGTGTGAGTTCCAGGTTATAAATGCAATTCCTTCCCACTTTTAGGGAATATGCCTTCGGTGGTAGTCGCCAGCCCCTGGCCTATGGAACAAGGACTAGGTGTAGTCATGGCATGAGCCCTAGGGGACGGGTCGTGACAATAAATTCTTTGACACATTGATATAGAGTTTCCTCTATGATGTTCTCAAAAGTTATGATTTCTCAAATGCACGCATTAAGCATGTTAGCATCATTCTCAATTAATCCTGGCAATCCATTCTTATTAGTGGATCACCGGGAGGATTCTTTTAGTGAAATATAGTTGTGAGACAAGGTGATCCACTTTTAGGTCTTCTTTCTTCTATTGTTGAAGACATCATGAGTAGATACATTATTGAATTTCCCCAACATGGCCTCTATAAAAAAATCAATGCTGGTATGAATGATCATGTTCCCCCACACATACCATATAAGGATGATATTATTTCACTCTACAGGGCTTTGATAAAGAAAATATCATCTTTTAGATCCAACTTTCACATTATGAGGAAGTTTTTTGACAAGCCATATGTTGGGAAAAATCATTTACATTTTTAGGGCTTTCTAATTGGAATGAAAAACATGATAGTTAAACATCTTGGTGTTAATAGAGGATGAATTAAATTTAATTATCTTTGTGATAATTTATTCTCTTTAATGGTTAATATTCACTACTTGGAAGACATTTTATTTAAAATTTTTAATCAAATAGCCCAGTGGAAAGGGAAAGTCATGTCCCTGGATGTAAGGGTATTCCTTGAAAACTCTTTAATCACATCTAAGATTATTTATTATTTATTACATTATAGATTTCCCAGAAGCCTCATAACGGTGATTAAATTGTTGATTAGGATATTCATATTGAATGGTTCAATCCATGAAAATAATCTTCTCACTATTTATTTTAAGGAGTCTATTAAACCCACTGAATTAAGACGTATTGGAAATAAAGATCTTGAGATCATTAATGATGGTCTAATTGGGAAATTCACATGGAGCCTGATTTCTTTTGACACCTCCTCTGATTTCATATCAAACATGTTAAAAGGGAATATTTTAAATGGTTATAGATATTAACTTGCATCCTTTATTTGGAAATCCATCAAACACAGCCTCAAAAAATAATTTATGACACAAAATGGATTTTGATATGGGGTTCCAATCCCAACTGATGGATTACCACGGTGTGTGACAGTCAACTATAGAATACTATCAGCATTCCCCTATGGCTTCTCACATGTATATTAGTAATATTTTGTAACCAATCACTTATTTTGAAGGAATGTTTCTTGATCAAATCAATCCTTACATTCATAGTTACAAATTACTAGAATGTGACACCATCATATTGAAGAAAAATCATCATGGACATTTTAACACCATGGAATTTTATAATCTATAACGTGGTGGTGTCAATAGGCCACTAACAGGGATATTAAATTCCAAATCATGTTTCATTCATACCTATACTATTATCTTATTTTGGAGGATATGGAAGCACCAAATACCCACCCAAGACAAAAACAAAAAATCTTGATATCATCTTACTTCTACCTATATTCTTTACATCTATGTGGATGAGGACAAAAATCATATGTTCTTGGCGTCCAACTTTTTCCATGTATGATGGGATTACAACAACATTTTTGTTGTCCTTGAAATTTAAAAACACTAGCCACATGATGATCTCATGGAGAGAATATGTACTACTAATCTTAGTGAGCAGATTCTGAATTGTTTACTAGAAGTGGATGGATCTATTATTTCATATATATATGTAATTCACTAAAAATTAAACTTTTCGATGCAAAAAACCCTCAGTTTACATGGGAATGATGGAACTAAAAATGGAGGTCCAAGCGACTTCAATTATACAAACCAAAGGTATGTATGAGATTTTTCATGATCTGAATAATCTTGGGTTATTAGTTGTATCATGTCAATCGATGATGCCTGAAATAGTTAAATTCATCTAATGGATCCCTTCAGTCATTCCATGCATTTATTTTTAATGTCAATGGGGAGTCTTATAGCATGATTGGGACCTCAGGATGTGGAGGTGTCTTCCATACACAATTTTGATTTATCAAAGGATGTTTATACCATTTTACTAGAATAGGGATGGATTATGATGCAAAGTTATCTATTATGGTGTATCCAATGGGATATGTTCTGCAATATAATTAGAAATCATTGTGGATTCAATATGACACTGAAATTACTATTAATTCCTTAAAAACAAGAAAACAGGACGTGCCTTGAATAAAGATACCTCTCAAGGATGAAAGCCTCAACATGGATACCAACCTTAATTTGGAAGTATCTCATACATACATGGAGGAAAATCAAGTGATAAATGTATTTTCAAAGAATCCCGTGATGGAAATGGATATGATGTGGTCTCTCACGACCCCTGACTATTGTGATTCAATGGTGGATGTGGATATGATCAGAGTGGTTCATTATCAATTATGTAATAATAACTTATAAAATTTTACTCTTCTAATCATTATATATATATATATATTACTTTTAGTACCTTATTTAGTAGATAATGATAATTTTATGTATTTATATGAGTGTCACTCTCATCACTTGTAATGGGGAACCTAATATGTTCACATTAACATGCATTTTGAGCCACTTTGATTGGTCATTCCATCATGATATACTGTATCAACAATACTCACCACATTTTATTTGTCATTGTATTCTCAAAATACTAGTCCTAAATGGATTAATGTATAAGCCAGAGGGGTATATCTGAGGAAGAGGTATAAGGCATAACCGATTGATTTCAAGATTATTTAATCATAAACCTCATTAAAATGATTTCTAACCAATACAAAATAAATAAATCTATATATTATCTACCACAATTTTTTATTATGTTTATGTAACTAATCCTTTTTATCTAATTTCTATTTTATGGTAAATGAAAATATTTTCTATGTGCATGTGTTCACTCCCACCTCCATGTTGTGACGTGTTTCATTTTCAGTCACTTCCTCACACAACTAATTAAAAAGATTATACTAATTAATATACAAAATTTTTATGATGTCATTATTATTTTTCACTAATTATATAATACTTACCATCTTACTATTTCCATCTCTTGGAAACTGAAAACATTGGTCATATGAATAGGTGGAATACCAACTTCACAATGAAATGGGAGTATTTCATTACTGCATCACATGGTTAGTCATAATGATGGATCTGGTGAATAAATATGAAATTTATTACATAATATCAATTATGATCAAGTAATATATTATATACCTTCTTATTTTTCTATCTATTAGAAAAATAGTTTTTTCATTCGTGTTTATATTTGGATCACCACCTTCTTGATTTGACATGTTATATTTATCACCTAAACCTTCTATGAATGGTAATAAAAATGATTTAACACATAAAAATAAAAACAATTCCATGATTTTTATTATTTATATGATAGAATAATTAATTCTTTTACCACATTAAACATACCAATGTTGTTTTGTAGGTTAAAAATGAAACACCATCAATACCACAAACATGTACTATACTAAATTATTAACAAAATAAAAGATTGTAATGAATGTATTAAATAGAATAATAATAATGGAATTAATATGAATAATCATGTGAATTAGAAAAGATAATTAACACAATTTTATTACTCATGAGAGTAGGTGAATGAATAAAAAGAGATGAGACTCAATATAAGGGATTTCTCAACTCAATTTCCTTTAACATAGACATATCCCATTCTCACTACATGTTTTATATTATGTGGGGTTTAAAATCAAATTTTGGATTCATTTATCATTAATATAATATTATTCAATTGGTTTACACATACATATATATTCTTCTTTTTAAAAATATTTTTATTAAAAGGTTTCCAAATATGTAAGGGATTTCCCATCAAAATCATGTTCCAAATTCTAACATTTAAATAGTTTTTTTCTATATAAATATAAATTTATGAATTTATTGAATAATATATTATTCATTTTAAATATTTTTATAGGCCCTTATTGATGATTTTTTACATTCTTTATAATTTTTGAAAAATAGATATCATTAACATTTCAAACACTAGTCACATTTATATCTATACAAAAGAAGTAATTAAATTTTTTTTACATTTACCAATCAACAAAAATTTCATTAAACTATGATTAATATAAATTAAAAATATTTATCTTTTGTATTTCATTATTTTCAATGAGTATATTAATTAATTTTCTTATGGGTTTTTTTCATTTATCAAATTTTGAAAAAAAATTATATTTTTCTTTAATTTTATATCATGATTGAAAGTGTTTCTTCATATAGGTTCAAAAGAATATCATATGTGATTTTATAATGGAAATATAATATTGTATTTTTTTTATACATGTTATGGACTGTGTAAATTTTATATGATGATGGTTGAAACTGATATAGCACTGATAATGAGTGACCCTAATAAATATCTCCAATTAATTGGGTTATGATATGAAGTTCAATGATGATAGGTTACCCTTAAGAGATATAGAAATTATAAATTTAGGTGATACCATTAAATGGGTTCATTTAAGGATGATTATAAGTATATTATCCAACATTTACAACATGATATTCATCTAATTTTTAAGGGAATGATTTATAATTACTATAGGTAAGAAAATGATCTTATGATTTTATTAAATGCTTTTGAACTTTATAATGGTGCATGGATTGTTTTTGAGATAAAATTATTCATGATTTTTTCATTAATTTCAATGAAACTTTCAGAATTATGATTTTTCTTTTATTAAATATTATGGATTATTTTATGAAAATAATGATTCATTCAAAAAAAATTAAGGATATGTAATTAAATATTTGAGATCATTGTTAATTTGTAAAATTAAAATAATTATTTTGATTTTATATATTTAAAATGAACAAGTAGGTTTCATTATATTAATATTCCATACTAGGATTTTTGTTCTAATAATTATTTTTAAATTATTTCCATAGGTCTTAAGGATCACTAGGAAGAATGACATGGTTAATGTTCATGTTATGAATATTTATACTAAATTTGGGGTGTGTGTTTTTAATGTTCTATTATATGTAAAAATCGACTATATGTGGAAGTATCAACTTTTTTAGGAAAATTATTTCCTAATCCAATAAAAGTATAAAACAAAATGGTATTTGGGATATATTGTTTGTAATAATTCCCATAAATAAAGTAATTGTTGTTAATTTTGGTATGGTTTGTAGAGTTGTTATTAGTTAAATTGTTTGGACAAGAATATTGGTTAGGATGTTGTAAATGTTTTTGGATGAACTTAAATGTTCAAGGATAATATGTCAATAGTACCATATAACAATAAGAGTTGCTATTTTAAATAATAATAAATTTTTTTGGGGATTATGTTAATAAGTATATCTGAACCAAATTTAAGGTAACATTGGTCGATACTATAGTGAATAAAAAGTTTCATTTTATAAGGGTATGATGTCTTATTTATTTTCATTCATCTGATAACGTAATCTGAATTATTTATTTGCTTACTCCAAATTTCAATAAGAAATTCTAGTTTACTGTATCACAGATTTTATTCACTAAGAAAACATTCCACTACAAGATGGATAGGTTTAAAACAAAAAAACATTTTCTCTATTCAAAAGGATTTACTAATAATAAAAATTAAAAATTAAATCTCATGTGACTTAAAAAACATCTCTAGTATTGAAATTAACTCATAAAAATCATTACTATATATTTCAATCCTCCTCTATAATCCATTATCACGAGATACCATTGGATATACATAAAAATATTTTTCTAAAACAACTAACCCATCTTCACCATCTTTTAATAAACCTTAGGGGAATTTATCAACTCTTTATGATTGATTTAACAATTAATAGATTTAAAACCTAATAATTAGATAGAAAGGAAGGTGGCCATTAATTAGATGATATAATTCACTTTTGATCTAAATTATTTCATTTTTATAAACAAAAATCGTTATTAAATAGCCATAATTGATACCATATGCCAAATTATTATAGGAAATAAGTTTGATGGGATGTCTCACAACAATTCATTTAAAAAATTGGATTATTTACAAATTCCAATCTCTATCTTCATCCATTTCCATAAAAATGTAAAAAAAATCATGGATAATGGATGTAGATGTATTTTCTATGATTCTAATAATTCTAAAAATGCATGGATTCATCCTATTAAAACATGGGGAATCATTTTCTTAAATTGGGACTTGAATAAATATTGATATATATTAAATAACAATGAGATAACTTAATAGGTTTGTTTATTTTTTACGATGCAATGTCCCAAATCGTCCCCTTGGGCCTGTGATGTGACTACCCCAAGCCCGTATTCCATTGTCCATGGGTTGGAAACTATCATCGGAAAGGAATTTCCCAAAAATTTGAAGTCATTGCCTCAAAACCTTTACACACACAAATAGGGCACACAACACACAAGTAAAACACAATGGTAGGAGAAAGGTACAACCGCCACTAAAAACCAACTCATAGTGTAATGTATGGTATGATATAAAAGGGACAAAAAAATTCCAAATGAAATGGAAATATAGAAAAAAGGGAAAAATATCCTAAGGTCGTCTACCAAGGATCCAACCTAAATGGTAGGTATATCTTGTCATTGCAGCTCTCTACGTCCACTGATCACCTCCGTACACTGTCAGGTCCTGGGTTCTCGAGACATAGCTAAAGTTTCCCATCATCTGCACAAGACACAACAAGGTTTGGGAGAAGCATGTTCAAGGGTGAATATAATAATACCCAATAAGAACCATGAATCCCCAGAAGGTCTATCAGAATTCCAAAAAGTAAAAACCACAAAACATGAACACAATAAAAAAGAACAAGAAAAAGACAACTCACACCAGGTATACTCTAGGGTATTAACTGTATCATCGTATGTATCATCATTGAACACCTCTACTGGTGAATAAATCCTCCTCTATCATGTATTGTGGGCCTCCCTTGTCACATAGAGGTGCTTCCAACTAACGTTGATCTGCTTAGGCACTCCTACCCATCGCGTATCGTTGGTCTTCTGGGTCACACAGAGCCTCTCCCCACTATGAGCCAAAAAATTCACACAGGGGTGCTACCCATTGGGCCATCGAGTAACACACAGTCGAAAGTCAGTAGTCTTTAAGTCTCTACTAGTCGTAGGGTTCCTCACATAGCGTGCTTGGGAGAATAGCTCCTCAAGCCATCGGTCGTATTTCAACTAGTATAAAGTACCTCGAAGATATAAAATGATGATCAGTTATGTCATAAGGGTTCCATCGCACTAGATGGCACGTTAACCAGATGCATGATCTGTATCATAGAGTAATTTTAGTTCTGAGAGCCGATTTGGATTCTACAACGATCTGACCCACCCATACACCAACATTCTCTAAGTCTCTCGCAGAGCATCTCAAAAGGACAGCCTCATTCTATGGGTTATCGTGCTGTATATGATTTCATAAACAGACATCCGGTTTTGGAGATATGCATGTTTAAGAGTAACAGGGAATGAAGGGGTTCGGGCTTACCTCGGTACGGCTTGGCTAGGTTCAGCCCACTGGGCCGAGGGCTTGGCTCACTTGTCGCAGCTCTGGCACGGCCCACCTATCTGGGCACAAACCACCGGGCCGCAAAACTTCTCAGCTTGTTGGCTGAGCATAGGGGGTCTGCTACCCTCCCAAAGGGATTTGTCCATTCGAGTATTCAATGTTGTGGTGGTAGTAAGGTCCACACCTCCTAGCCAGTCCACATACACCAGCCCGTTATGGACCTATGGGAATGATTCCACCCTCTTTCATGGCTCGAAGCTGCAACCCTCATCTGTGGCACGCTGCCCGAATTAGCAGCGGTGCCAGATGGATCTGCACAACCTAGTCGTTCCTCACGGGCTGTCCCGCAACAGACCCACGGGCACGGGTCCACCCTCTTTCGAGTCTCAAAGAAACTACCTTCATTAGTAGTGCACTTCCGCAGCACGACGCCCCACTTCAACGTGGCTGGCACTAGCGGCCTTTCCTTTGTCTGTCGCGACACCTTCAGGAACTTCCATTCCTTCATGGTTGGCGGGTTCCAGGCACCACATCCCTCAGTCTCTGGCATCATCGGGTCGTATTAGCTTACATGGGCACCCTGTGAAGCTCTGGTGGTCCATTTTTATTCTCGTCATCACTGAAAGGACTTTCGGGGCGATGTATATGCTATGTAGCCCTTGGTACCACCTTACCATCATATCTTCTTGTCGACTACAAATAATGTAACCATAACCGACTTCGGAGGAGGGTCTGGGCCTTGTTCATTTCTTCCACACCCTCCACGTTATCATAATAACATGGGAAGCATTTCAATAAACAAACAACTCATAGGTAAAAAAGGAAACCCCCTACCTTGATTCCATTGTATGGCGCTGCAGATGAGGAAGTAGGGTCTGCTTCCGAAGGAGTTCGTTGGCACATGTCATCATCCGTTGATTCCTCCAAATATCGTCACTCGGTCACCATTCTCCATCGGAGCAGAATGCCATTAGCTTTTTGTCAGAGCATCCTCTCATAGCTCTCCCATAACTCACGCCTGATCATTGATTTTGTAGAAGAAATTAGGGGGATAACAAACAACACAATTAATTGGGTTCATTAATTAGTTTAATAAATGAACCTATTTATTCTCCCAAGGGGAGGTTACTAAACCTACTTATTTTTATGGTGGGTAGGTTACACAACCTAAGGATCAAGCCATTAAATGGTCTAATGTTGCACTGGGTTCACACCACCATTTGTCCAACAGTTACAAAAAAAATATTAACTTTAGTTCTTTTATTATTTTTTGTAATGTCCACGAAAATGATGTTTTTGTCTGACCCTTTCCGATCAAAGTTACGCTTCCCTTAAGTGAATCTCAGCACTTCATATTCAACAGTGCCCTCATATTTTTAATTTGATCACTGGTTCAAAATATTGAAAATGTTACCTGCACGTTTACTGAACGTACCTAAAAATAGTATAAAAAACCATTTCGGGCTCTTCGGGCCTCGAAATTATGTGCCGCCATTTTTTGCCGACTCCTATTAATCCCAAAATAATTTTAAAATTATATATGGAATTTCTATGTGATTGCATTGACTCCAGCTTAGGTATTTTCTTACCCAAAATCTACAAAAAACAATGGCAACAAATGGGGCTACTGAGAAAGTGTATGGGCCTATCGCTCCCATGTTCTCTTCTGGAGATTCTGATGCTGCCAAATGACTCACACCAGAGGAATAGACGGCCCACAAAGGACCCACTCCTGTGGATCCTCTATCACCATAGAGAACTCCTCATATGTCACTGCATCAATGATTTCTAGCTCGTCCCAGTCGATAACATGTGATGGATCATTCACGTACCTCCTCATCTATGAAACATGGAAAACATTATGCACCTGGTGCATTTGTGGGGGAAGATCTAGACGGTACACCTCCACGCCTGCTCTATTGAGGATATGATATGGTCTGATAAACCTCAGAGATAGTTTGACCCCCTGGATAAACCTCTGTAATCCTCATTGGGGTGAAACCTATAAGAAGACATGGTCTCCCTCCTCAAATACACAGGGTCTCTATCTCTTGTCGACATAAGACATTTTTCATCTCTGTACAGTTATCATCCACTAATACAATATATTCCCCTTCTCTATGGTAGCATGTACCAACTATAGACCTATAAGTGCTGACTCCCCTAGGTCTGTCCAGTATAGAGATGATCTACAAAATTTCCTGAACATGGCCTGAAACAGACCCATTTTGATGGTGGAGTGATAACTTTTGTTGTACACGAACTCCTCCATTAGCAGGTGGTCCTCCCAACTACATCCAAAATCAAGGACACAAGCACGAAGCATGTCCTTGACTGTCTATATGGTCTTCTCTATCTAACCATCTATCTGAGGGTGAAAGGTGGTGTTCAAGTGTAGCTGAGTCCCAAATGCCTCTTACAATCCCTTCCATAAGAAGGATGTAAAATGAGCATCATGATCTAAGACAATAGTCGATGGAACCCTGTTAATCCATAAAATCTCCTGTACGTAGAGATTTCTCAAGACCACTACTAATCCCTACTCTCAGATGGGTATGATGTAGGCTGAGATGGTGATTTCGTCCATGATCACTTAGATATAATTGTTGTCCCTGGATGTACGTGGTATCCCTGTCATGATGTCTATGGAGACACCATCCCGCTTCTATTTCGGCACCTCAAATGGTTGAGCTAGGAATGCTGGTACCTGATGCTTTGCCTTTACATGCTAACAACTGAGGCATCAGGATACAAACTATACCATGAATTTCTTCATCCTTGGCCCTTGGTACTAATTCCGGAGGATCTGGAACATCTCTTCCACACACAGATGTACCACTAATGGGGATGTGTGTAACTCTGTAAACAACTCCTCTCATAGCGTCACTTGTACCATGGTGCTTCTTCTAGATAGGATGAAGTTCTCCCCACCATTAGAAAATCCATCAGGAGACTATCCTAAAGATATCTGAGCACGTCGGGCCTCACTGCCAACCTCCCCAAACTGAGCCTCCCAAACTTGCTGATGAAGTGTGGGAGTTATTGTCATAGACTGGACGTAAGATTATCCATCTCAATCCCCAAATTTTATCTACAACACAGCTAGCTACTCTATCGCCTAACTAAGAAAATGCAGTCCAAATCTCTCACTGAGTGTGTCTACTACTACGTTCTCCTTCCCAATAGTGTAGACTATATCAAAGTTGTAGTCCAAGAGGAACTCCAGACATCCCCGTTGTATCAGGTTCAGGTCCTTCTATGAGAAGATATACCAAAGACTCTTGTTATCAGAGTAAATAGTAACGTGATAACCCATCAAGTAGTATCATCACTTCATTAGTGAAAATACAACTGCTGATAACTCAAGGTCCAGGGTAGCATAGTTTTTCTCATGCTATCTCAACTGCCACGAGCCATTGGCGATCACTGCTCACTACGACATCAAGACACAACCTAGTTTGGTCCCTGATGTGTCGTAGTATAGTACATACCCAATGCCCCCTTCTAGTATCCTCAAGATAGGTGAACTCATCATTATCCACCTCAACTCTTAGAAACAATGATGGCACTTCTCCATCCACAAGAAAGGATTCAAATCTTCATCAAAGTAGATAAGGGATTCTCTACCTAGGAGAATTCAGGTACAAATATCAGGTAGTAACCATCCAATCTTAGGAAACTATACAACTCAGTCACAATCCTAGGTTGCTCCCAAGAAAGAACTAGATCAATCATTTCTCAATCCACTGTAACTCTATCCTTTGAGATATCATGCCACCGTAAGTGGACTTACAGTATCCAAAGTTGGATCTTTGAGAGCATTCCATAAATACGGTGCTCTTGGAGTGTATCCAGTGCTATCTGCAGGTTCGTGGCATGATCATCCTTCGTCGCTAAGTACACCAATATGTCATCAATGAAGACTGCCATGAAGGTATCGAGGTATGGCTAGAATATCCTTTTCATGAGCCCCATGAACACTGCTAGAGAATTGGTCATGGTGAAGGGCATCAAAAATAACTTGTCATGTCCATACTGACATTTGAAAGTTCTCTTAGGTACGTACTCATCTCGTACCCTAAGCTGATGATCGCATGATCTAAGATATATCTTGGAAAACAATCATGTTCCCTTCAGCTAGTCAAAAAGTTCATCGATCCCTAGTAGAGGATACTTTTTCTTTATAGTCACTTAGATCAAGTTCTGATAGTCCACACAAATCCTCATACTCCCATCTACCTTCTTGGCGAAAAAAATCAAGGCTACCCAAGGAGAAAGACTGGGCCCCACGAACCCCTTCCACTAAATGTCTTCCAATAATACCCTCCACTCATGAAGCTCCATTGGGGCCATCCAATATGCTGGTGTAGATATCGGAGTCGTCCTTCTGTAGAGGTCAATTTAGAATTCTACTTCTCTAAGAGGGTGTAATCTCAGAACATCATCGTGAAAGAAATAAGCATGTTGGTCCACCACTTGATGATAGCGTGTACGCCTCTCAACCACCATCCTGATGTTGAGGCCTTCCAAATGATGATTGATTAAATTAGCCCTCCTCTGAGAAATTCCATACAATGATGCAAAGGTTTATTTTTAATCGGTGAAGGAAAACATGATCCCACCCTCGCAGATACACTTTACTTTGTGCCTGATGTAGTTGATCTGAGCATGGACTCTGGATAGCCAGTCCATACCTAAGATGACATAGTAAGGCCTCGATGCTACTACTAAGATATCCCAGCCAAAGATCTCGCCTCATTTTGTGATCTCACACTATCTGCACAATTGGGTAATTGTCGAATCCTCTCCTATAGGACACTCTAATCATATGGATCGAGCCATCAACTCCATCCAAATCCCCGAGCTCTGAACGAGTGTCGTAGAAATGAAAGAGTTATCGGAACGTGTGTATATAAGAATTGTATCTATAGTGTAATAAACACATATCATACCTATAATCATCTCTGGAGCACCATGTTCAAAAGCATCTATTTTCTGTAGATGATCTCTCCCCTGTCTGCATGCTTCCCGAGGTCGAGGTGGACCACCTGGGGGTGGTGGCGGTAACCCCTCGAATCTTCGCCCACCACCTTCCACTCGACAAGATACCCTACCACATCAGTCGTGTTGTTCACCTCATCACTCGAACCACTACCACTATATTTGTGTCCCCTCAACCATCTACTAGTCATCCGTACTGTGGTTCGGGTAGTCACGTACCATGTGTCACTGACCGCCGCATGAAAAGAAAATATTGTCTCTCATCTGACTCCCATTGTCCTAGGAGTCTCGCACTGATGTCCCTAAGTCCTTGGGTTAGCCTCTGAAAGACCTAGCCCACTTGGTCCCACGCATCATCTATCTTCTGACTACAGAATACTTTACCACCTGGGGTCTTATATAAGCTCAAAATTCGAGAGTCTGCTCTACCAAGAAGCTCTCCATCAGAAGGGCTCACTCTGGCACCCCATCCTAGGTAGGGTTGATGAGAGACACCACCGAAGACCTAATAATCTTCCTGAGACCCTGCATAAAGTCATGATCCCCATATAAAGCGTCCCACACCTTGTATGCGGAGTCACGGTAAATCTCTATGAACCTCACAGTGTACTCGACAAATGTCATGTTGCCTTGCTATAGGTAGAGCTACTGTTGAATTTCCAAAAAGTGCAACGTCTCGAGGAAAAAATCCTCTCAAAAAGACTTTCTATTTCAATTCAAGTGTGTTCACCTCATCGTGAGTCTGGATGTTCAAACTCCACCATCTCCCTAATGAGCCCTGCAAAAGGCTCGCTCCCAAGATCATCATCTGGTCAGGCGATGTCATCACTAAGTGGAAGACATGCGTCGCAGCCTCTACCCAGTCCTCAGCAACCTAAGGATCTATCTCTCCTCGGAACCTGGGAGGTCTCTCTCTTTGAAACTCATATAGGAAACTGAGCCATCAAATGTTCTCTACCAGATCCTCCAGCAGTAAATGCTAACCATTGGGTGGTGGTAGAACCGGTGCACAGAACTGGTCCCAGAATGGATGCCTCACCACTATGTGGTATATCCTCACGACCTCGTATCTGGATCCTATCTAGGAGATGGTTTTTCAAACAGAAATCTGGTTTAGGAGATATGAAAGTTTAAGCATAACTGGGAAAAAAGGTGTATTAGTATGGCCTGACCCGGTCGGATTGACCAGACCCAGCTCGCTGGGCCTGGCCCAAAGGGGGTTTGGCTCGGCCCAATACTGATGGACCTGGTCTGGCCTGCTAGGCCACAGGCTCGGCCCAATGGGACATGGGCTTGGCCCGCTGGCTGTGGGCTAGACTCGCTGGACCGTGGGTCCGGCCTGGTCCACCGGGCCGCGGAGTTGCTTGGCCCACTGGCTAATCATGGGGGGTCGGCTCCCCTCATTAATGGCTTCTCCATTATGGTCTTTAAAGCTGTGGCACCAATTGGCACCACACCTCTTGGATGGTATATGTGGAACAACCCATTACAGACTCGCAGACGTGATTCTGCCATTCTCCATAGCTCAAAGACGTGGCCCTCCTCCAGGCGTGTCAGGCAGCATGCCTCCCATTTCATTAGCAGCTCCGGATGGCACCCCACCTCTTGGGCGGTCTACGTGGAAAATCCTAAAATGGACTCACTGGCACGGGTCTACCCTCTGCCACATCTCGAAGCCGTAGCCTTCCTTAATGGCATGCTGTCGCACCACGCCGCCCCGCTTCAATGCATCTGGCACTGTCAGCAGCTCCTTTGTCTATCGCGGTACCTTCGGGCACCGCAGTTACATCACTACCGACAGGTGCCGCCCGCCGCCTCCTTTGGTTACTGGCACTATCATGCCGACGTAGGTTCTACAAGCCACTAGTGAAGCTCCAATGGTCCATTTTTATTGTCGTCTACACCTACATGCCTCCTGGGATGATTCATACACTGTGTGGCCCTTGGTTCATCATTCTTTCCAAATCTTCTGGTTTCCCATAAAGAACACAACCATAACTGAGTTAAGAAAAGGGTTTGGGTCTTGTTCATTTGGAATACACCCTCCGTGTTAGCATAATAAAATGTGAATCATTTCGAGAGGTAAACCACTCCAAGGTTAACAACAAAACCCCCTACCTCGTTTCCATTAGAAGGCGCTACAGATGTTTAATTAGGGTCTACGTCTGAAGGTGTTGGTCAACGTTGCCCGTTATAGGTTGATTCCTCCAACGATCGTCCCTTGATCACCAATATTTGTCAGATCATTAACTCCTCAGCATTTTTTTAGAGAGTCCTCTAATAGCCCTTCCAAAACCTTATCCCGAGCATTGATTAAATAGGATAAAATATGGGAACAATGCACCACACAATTAATGGGTTTAATTAATCTGTTAAATTAATGAACCTATTAATTCTCCCAATGGTGTGGTTACTCAACCTATTAATTCTTCCAGCGGTGTAGTTAAACAACCTAAGCGTCAAGTTGTTAAATGTTTTGGCGTTTCACTACAGTCCAATGGCCATTTTTCCAACGGTTTCAAAAAAAGGAAAATATAATAACATTTAGTAATATTATTATTTTTTTGTAAATTCCATGAAAAATAACTTTTTTGTCTCACCCATTCCATTCAATGTTGAGCTTCTTGTAAGTGAATCTCGGTACTATGGATTAAATAGTGCCCTCAGATTTTTTAATTTGAGCACTGGTTCAAAATATAGAAAATATTGCTCACACGTTTACTGACTGTACTTAAAAAAAGTTCACAAATCCATTTCGGGCTCTTCGGGCCTCGGAATAACATGTCGCCAATTTTCGCTGACTACAAATAATCCCAAAATAATTAAAAAAATATGTATATGTAATTTCTAGGTCATTACATGGAAAACATGATTATATTGAGAATAACGAATCATAAGGCATGATTCATATTTTAAATTATAAATATAATGTATTTTTTTAATAATTTTACAAATCAATGTAAGGTTATAAAAGAATTTTAATCATTGGAGGCTCTACATGTATGTTTTTAGGAGTTATGATTTAGGGAAATTTAAGGACTAATAAATTAAAGGGTGAGAATAAGTTATAATTCATAGTTACCATTTTTATTCCATATTCAATATTTTTATGTTATTAATGATATTTCATAAATTTGTTTTTGGTCTTTAATTGATTATTGATTTATACATTACCTTAATGATTTTCACTTTTCATAGTGTGATGCTAATTTAGAAAAAAATGGTATTATATTATAGGAATATAGTAGGGTTGTTGAGAATGTATAATTTTTAGCTAATATGGGAATTTTATTCTTTGTTATTCATATTACTTAAATCATAAATTCTAAATAAAAAAAGGATATATATATATATATATATGATTTTATGGTTACATTATAGTGATTTGAGTTATTTTGGTAAAATAATATTATATTTTAGTGAACTCATTATTAGAGATTATGGATATTTTTATTTTTCAACACATAAGTTATTAATGATATCATGAAACAAATTTTTCATTATTTAAATGTTTTTTGATCAAATCTTTAAAAATTTTGGGTATTGTTTATTTCAATAATATGTAAGATAATTTTAAGGTTAATCATTTAGAGAATGGACTGTGATTAACATTATGTATTATTTTAGATATTTTTTAAATAAAATAATTATTTCTTCATATGGGTTTTTATTATTTTTTGGTGTTATCTTTCCTTATGAAAACCCTTTTGAGTTTTGTAAATAAAGTCAGAATTTATTATCATCTTGTAATATACCTCGTGATCTATTAGAAGATTGATTTCCATGCATTATTCATAAGAAATATTAACAATTAATGTTAATCATATGGGATGTGGGATTAAATAGTGGTTTATACTAATTTTAATATGAAACCAAATGTTTATATTGCCTTTATGTATTTAATAAAAATAATTAAGTGTATTGTCTAAAATTCACAAATTTTATGGTAATTGAAGCCCTCAAAATCTGAAAAATGATATTGAGAAAAAATATTATCCATTAAATATTACATTTATGGAATTGATATTCTATTCTCATTCTAGAGAAAAATTATTTTTTCTTCTCAAAAAATTTTAGTGTTATCTCTTTAATATATCTTCATTACTACTCCATATTATCACATCCCACTAAGGTTCTCCTTCATATTTAGTGACAAGATTTTATCTTATTCTAGGTGATCTTTGTACTTACCTTTTAATCTTCTCAAAATGATTTTTATTATCCAATTTTTTATGGTGGGTCTTTACAAAGTTATTGCTAAATTTTAGAGAATGTTATTCTTTTCATGATCATATGATTTATTTTCCACTTTTGGGAATTGATTATAGAAATCAAATAAATCCACCAATCATTATACATGAGATAGAACTATAGGGATGATGTTTATTTAGTGTAGAAGAATATAAAACCAAAATATTATTATTGTTTCCAATAAAATAGTCCTATGTTTGATGGTGTGCAATAAATACTAGACCAAAATTCAATGAGCCGTGATATACTACAAATATATTTCTATTTAAATATGACCATTATAACTTATGAGTTGTAATCAAGGGTTTTAATAATTTTTAAAAATATAAATATAATTTTCCACAAAAAAATATTTATTTCTTTTTATAGACAAACACATTAATTGGAATGGAAATAATGAAATAATATAAGAATAGGTAGATTTTGAAAGGGACATTTATCAATAAAATATTATTTTATTTATATTTTTTATTTTCATTTAGATGATAAATTTTTCTATTTTAAAATAGAAATTTGATGAAATGGGATTTATTTTTCAAATTTTCATTTATTTATATTTTTATGCTCAATTTTTTAAATTTTTATAAAAGAGTTTGTTATTAAGTATATAGTGAAATACACAGATTTTACAAATACTACCAGTTTAGTGAAACTATCAAAATATAAATAATGCTGGATAATTTTTTAAAACAAAATATTAGAAAAATATATATTTAATAGTTCAGATAATGAATTTAAATGAATTTTTAGAAATAATAATTTTATGTTTGAAATTTTGGATATCTATGTGATGTTCTTATTCAAATAATATTTGATTGGATAATTTTCATTTAATTAATTATTTATATGTTTTATTTATTTTCAATTAATTATAAATCCAAATATGTATTCTTCTATTTGAATTAATTTTATTAATTCAATAGAAATCAACATTACACTTGATTCTGGTTTAATGTCACTTTTATTCTTGAAAATGTCATTTTTTTAAAAACTATTCATCATAGAGGTTTTCAATAATATTTTCAAATAATTTTTCACCACATATATAAATTCTATATGGTATAATAGGAATTATTTTTTAGATAAAAAAATTTAATTTTTTTTAACGAATACAATTTCACTTTTTGTCATTATGAATGTAGGTTTTGTAAAACCATGTCACCACAACATGGTTAAAAGGGTTAACATGGGGTTATACTAATAGATAAGGCCTAAAATACCTATAAAATGTTTCTTTATGTGATTTTGTGAGTGTATTTATACCAAAAAATATCATATTATCAAAATATTATAACTTTTTCATCTTTAATTATTAAATATATTTATAATTTTTATTTTTTTATCTATCTACAAGAGTGAAGCTCCCAAAACATAAAAGAGTGGCCTTTCTCTCCTTATTTTTTCACACCTATTGACCGAGTTAGACCATCCTATCCCCACCCAAATCCATTTCTAAATTTCAAACCAACATACAAGAGGTCATTATCATCACAAAAGACCAATACAATAAGGCTATAAGGTGTAATCAAATTAGTAATATCTGATGAGGAAGTGTAAATCCTAAATGAAATATTTAATGGTTATTTCTTCTTGTAACTAATTAAAATCTATTCTAACAACTATAACCTAAGGAAATATGTATATAATAATTTCAAAAATGTTATTGTACTAATGAAACAACTCCTTTCCCTCTATTTTTCATCCAATTGTAAATTTAAACATCACATGTGTGTGTAAGTAACCAACATATAATATTATGTAATATAATGTTTTTAGTCAATAATTAACGTTCCCACATTTTGAGTATCATTATAGTTTAATGTTTTAGAGAATTATTTAATAATTGATACATAAAAATACTATATTTTAAAAACTAGACAGTTCAAAATAGCATCATTTTTTTAAATACAAAAACATTTTAAACAAAACATGTGTTCTTTTCATGAAAATTCTTCATGACATTCAACTTCACTCTTTTTCCTTTACCCATCCTTCATTCCTATGAAATATATTATAAAATATTGTATGAGAAAAAAATATCGTTATGGTATATGAAAATAATAAATATCATAGTCTATCTAAAAACAAGAAGACCCATAACATTTTTAAATTTATCAATGTATTCTTTGAGTAAATCAAATAAATCATATCCACAAAAAAACACACTTTTTTGGTCAAATAAAACCATTAAAATAATTCAAATGAAAATAAAAACTGTTGTAGGATACATAGATCCTCATATTAGAAACCATTATGCAAATCATGTTATGAATTATTTTATCCTATTGAAATATATTGGAGAAACCACCCTAGATTATTTCCTCCTTCTTGGCTATGCGGATAATGAACATTACCCAATTCATTTGAGAGTTATAATGGGGAACACTCGTCATATAATATATATTAGGCTCGACCATATTATAATTTTTATTTTACTAAAACATAATCATCTATAACACACATATACCATATCAAAAATAAAACATTTTATGTTTTCACTTGTTCATAATAAAACATTTCAAAAACACTTTTGGACCTGTATGCAGTCATTTTTAGATTTTAAATTATTCATTTAATTTTGAAACCCCATTTTCATAACTGAAATACCCATAAAAAATATTGTATTCCTTTGAATAAAACATGTAATCTTTTAAAAGAATAGAAAAATGAAATAACGGTTTTGGTGGTGGGAAATGTTATTGAGCTAATTATATTACAATACAATATTCCTTTGTCCACTTTCTATAATAATTAAGAACATTCTGTAAAATGATACCATTTTTAAACCATTGTATGAAATCCAAAAGATACCTAAATTTTACATTATAATTAATTTAATTCCATATAAATATTTCTATATAATAATTTTAAAAATATGTACATGAAATAAAATAATTTAGAAAATAAATCTTCAAAACATTTAAAAAGAGGATTTATGTTTATTTGTCTTTTATGTTGAGCCCGACTCACAATGTTTGACATTTATATTCATGAATAATAATCTTATTTTTATTATTTAATTATTAAATGAGTTTTTTGTGTTTATTATTCATCTTATATTATTTACTAAAAATTCTTATTCAATTCTATGATCATTTAAATTAAAGTCAGACATTTTGATGATATTCATCTTATATGTCAAAAATGACTTTGTTATGCTAACTATGTTCATCAAGAAGATTTTTTAATCATCTATAGAATAATAATCATGACTGTATTATTATTTTTATATATTTTATACATAAATATACATCTAATACTAACCACTTTATTTGGATATGAAAAATGGACAAATTTACAATCCTTGAGATAGAATATCATATGTATGAATGAGTAATATTCCCATTTTTCAATGATCATAATGTATAGAAGTTAATGTTTAATTTTATATTTTAATAATTATGATAATATCACAAATACAACATCATTTCATTAAATACACTATATATATAAGTCATTTGATGTGGTAATGAAAAAATGAATCACATTACTCTATGGAGGTGGTAATTTGCAGGTACTGTAATGCCCTGACCCCAGTTACCTAGATTCAGTGCATTATTACATAACATTGGCATGATTACAAGAAAGATCAAAGCTCGAAAGACAGATTGGTTTAGTAGCCTTGGAAACACTAGATATATTCATAATGTTTTACATTACATCATAAAGTGAAAAACTACTACTACAACATACTCTTTCCATAGTCCACACTATTATCCCCTCATAATATCCCTGCAGGTCATTCATAATTTACTTCTTCACATACTGGGAAAAATAAAACATAGAAAAGGGTAGATCTCAAATTCCCAGTAAAGATAACAATATAGAGGAAACTTTCATAAATAAGAATAAACATTTAAGGCGGTGTATAACTAAAACAAAAGACTTTTAAACTTGAACTTCAACATAGTATGGAAAAAATAAAATGAAATAATGCCATTTACTTATTCACATGGATATTCTACTAATCGAATTATCACATGAAATATCAATAACCACTTTCATAATGATGGAATGCATAATTCCAAACTATCATAACCACAAATCCAAGGCCTCGTGCCAAGACTACAAATAATATTTTGCCAAGGCCTTGTGCCAAGACACTAGTTTGTCTCATGAGACCTACCGATGTATCAAGGAGCTATAGTGGGCTCCACCCATCACATATTAAGTTCAATGCATTCCCATATGAAAAGGTTTAAACATAACATAAACATTCGTATTAAAAGTAGCATACAAAATGTCAATACATTCACCATAAACCATGAATGGTATAAAAATAGCACATCCATAGTCAAACATATCACAAAACCTTCAATACAATATATATGTTTTGTATCATAATAAATCATCTTCAAATAAGCATAAAATCCATCAAAGGATGTTGAAATAGATGAAATCAAAACTCTTTTTAGAGAAATATCTCCTTCTATTTTGAAATCATTTAAGAGTCATATATTTATAAAATAAAACATTTTCTTTGAAAATATTCTTATAAGCTTTTAAGGGAAGCTTCCAAGATTTTATAACGGTGGAAAATAGCCGCACCCGCCATATTAGTTAAAAAAACATTCTTACCTTAATTCTGTCGAAAAGGTTAAAAAGGATCTTGTTTGGAAAACGACTGAAAGATTCCTTTATAAACCACTTATGAAAATTCAAACAAGGGTATAAATGTATTTATACCATATTCTTTAAAATAGTAAGAATGATTTGAAATACATTTTTAAGAAACATGGATTTGGATGATAAATAAATCCCAGTAGATTATTATGTATAAACAATCTCGGATAATGAAGATATTGCGAAATAAACCCTTACCAATTTGGTAACTTACGAAACATACAACCCATGAAAGATGTATCATACAATGAATATGTAAATACGCATAAATTATATTGTACTACACAAAGAATACAACTATGGGCAGTACATACACCACACAAAAGGTAATAGTGGCAATATGACATGAATCTCAAGGGAATAAAGAGTGAGATGAAAACCCCTTACCTTGTAATTTTACTTGATTGGGGGTAGAGTAACATCTTGTATAATGGTGAAATAGTTTTTATTAAATTATACAAGAATAATATACATTAATATGTTATCATATATGATCTTTTAACATTTATTTGTTAATAATATCTTAGTATTATCGTTGTTTTGGGTGTTAACTTACTCATTTTCGTTGATAAGTTTTGTTACGTAATACATGTTTGTAATGGATAGGATGTATCATATTCATATCCATAATTATATCAAGTCCTTAAACATTATTTTTAAATCATAAAATGATAATTACACTTGAATAGACACGATGGAAAATGAATCTCGTCGCGTTCATGGAGACAGTAGTCCGTACGTACGCACGAGCGACAATATCATTCTTTTGATATTAAAATAATATTTAATTGGATGGTATATCATATATACAGAATTATTATCATCTTATATTTATTATTTACATTAATTATAAAACATTATTATACCCATCCAAATAATAATTTATTGAATAACAATTACACCACGAAGTGGAGACAGTAAGACGTACGTACGCACGTATGGTGACATGTTATTCAAAGGATGGATAGAATGCTGAATATGGTTGTACCATATTTATAATAACATCACAATATATATAATATACTAGAGTTATTATTTTAGAATGGTAATAACAAAGGAAGAAGAAGTGGAAGAAGAAGAAAGGAACTTGGAAAAGGGTGGTGAAATCATTACCTCTTATTCGGGTTCTTCCTTTTGATTTGATCAAAAGGGTTCACAGGTTGGGTAAATTAAGGCCTCTAGCATGAATTGAGGGAATTTTAGAGAGTATTTGGGAAGAGTTTGGCCGAACCAAAAGGCTTTTAAGGTGTGAGTTAATGAGAAGGGGGAGTGCCCTTTTATAAGAGGGGTGAGGGGCACCATTGCAAAAGCTAGAAATATTATTTTATAATAAATTCATATTCAGTTTGTAATGGCTCTAAAGTGGATTATTTAAATTTTAAGGTGGGGATGGGTCGAAAACCACTCAACCAATAGAATTTAGACAGGTTTGGGTCATTATACTAACTTTATCTTTAAGTATTAACTCTTAGTTAATTAGTTTCACTTTTACAATGTCTCTTTGTATTTTTATATTATATGGCTAATAAACATACAATATACATTCAAGATACCCCCAAGTGGTACATTAATGATACACCTATCATGATATAAGTATCTTGGCCGATCATTAGATTTTTAGGAATTTAATATCAATTAATAATATAATATTTGTTTTAAAAACTCTTTTATGTCAATTTTGACAATATTCAATAATTGTTTTTTGTAAAAATCATAACAGAATTATTACTTCAAAAAACGTTAATTAAACCATTCCAAACATGTCATATTAACCTATAAAATTAGTTTAATTAATAAAAAGTCTCATATTATATTTATTTGGGTATATACAATATCAATCATTTTAATATTTCACTATTATGGTAATTACTGCATCACCATTGTGTCATAAATAAATTAAATTATTTAATGTCTAAAAATTATAAATAAAATACCATTATGTAGGAAATATTTTTATCTTTCTAATTAATATTTATAGTCGATAATCCAGCATATATAACACTATGTAAAACATTTTTTTCTGAAGGATATATGCTTGTGTCATTTTTGTATTCATTTTAACTTAATTAAAATAAAGTGTCCCTATCACTTAAAACTGGCACCATGGGGTCCCAAAATCGACCCAAAGATGACCATGGTAAGACATGTATCAACAAATAAGTTTAAGAATCGTTTTAGGGTAATTTGTAATTATTATAATATTATTTTTTAACACTTATTTACCGGATTTACCATTTAACCATGGTAAATAAAATATTTACCGAAGTAATTATTCAAAATGTATAAAAATAAAAGTTATCTATTTACATAATTTGAACATACTAATTCCAAATATGGAATCCATTTTTCCAAATTCAAAACACAGAAGTGGCAGAAATTAATTTAAAATTAATTCCCACTGTCAAAACAAAAAGAGTGTTTTTAAGATATAATAACTATCAAAAGATTGATACTTGTTTATGTTCGGTTTTATTGTCAAAATATGTCCAATGACCAAAATTGTATTAAATGGTAAAAATATATTCTAAATATACTTTAAAACCACTCAAATTCATAATTTATCACAATTAATTATTTTGATTAAAAAAAGTAGTTTTTAATTAAAATTTATTAATTATCACTATTCATCAAAATATTAAAGTTATCCGAAAAGTATCAAAATTTCACCTTAGGCTAAATTAGATACTCCGAATCCAAAAATGAAGTCCATTTTGAGAGATAAAATTTATAAAATTTCAAAAATTAGGCCTTACTATTCATAACGGCTAGTTTGATCGGTTGTGGTGTCTGTTAGAACTCGATGTTGCGTACAACGCACGCTATTGCATTATTCAAAGAGTATCATACCATAGAAGCTTGGGGTGTTAAATTCTCCCCTCCATGAAATAATTTCATCCTCGAAATTTCTAGAATACTACCACATGAAATTACTCGGGTGGTTTTTTATCATAAGTTCCTAGGGTTCCCACGTTGCCTCTTCTATCTTATGGTTTCTCCACAAAACTTTTACCAGACGCATCGTCCGGTTTCTCAGTACTTGTTCTCTTGTATCAATAATCTTGAATGTTTCTTTGCAATAAGATAGATTGGTTTCTAGTTCTAATTCCTCATAGGTGAGTACATGCGTTGGGTCAGGCATGTATTTCCTCAACAGAGATACGTGGAACACATCGTGAACTTTGGAGAGACTTGGAGGCATTGCCAATTGGTAAGCTACAGCCCCAATTCATTCTATAATTTTGAAAGGTTCGATGTACCTGGGACTCAATTTACCTTTCTTACCAAAACATATGACTCCCTTCCATGGAGATAACTTCGGGAAAATATGATCACAGACTTGAAATTCCAAATCCTTCCTTCGATAATCTGCATAGCTCTTCTGCCTACTTTGAGCTGCTTTGATGTGATTTTCGATTACCTTCACCTTTTCCATCGTTTCCTCCACCAGTCCTAGGCCTAAAAGTTTTCGTTCACCAACTTCATCCCAACAGGTTGGTGTGCGACATCTCTTTTCATATAACGCTTCATAAGGTGCCATCTGAATACTCTAATGGAAGCTATTGTTATAGGAAAATTATACCATAGGTAAATATTGATCCCACATACCCTGAAAGTCAAGTGAGAAGGATCTCAACATGTCTTTATAAGTTTTGAATAGTTCGTTCTGATTTTCCATCTGTTTGAGGGTGGTAGGCAGTGCTCAAATAAAGTTTAGTATCCAAGGCTTTCTGAAGACATTTCCAGAATCGTGAAGTAAAACGGGGATCACAATCAGAAACAATCGATAGGGGTACTCCATGAAGTCTCACAACATCATCAATATATATTCTTGCTAGACGGTCCAGTGGTAGATCTTATCATATAGAAAGAAAATGTGCTGACTTGGTAAGACAATCAACAATGACTGATATTGCATCTGTCCTTCTAGGATTCATTGGTAGCCCCATGACAAAGTCCATCATAATATTGTCCCATTTCCACTCTGGTATGGGAAGAGGTTTCATGACTCCTCTAGGCTATTGCCTTCCAGCATTCACTTGTTGACAAACCATACATATTGACAAAAAATCTGCAATCTCCCTCTTCATGTTTTCCCACCAAAAATGTTCATTCAAATCTCTATACATTCTGGTGCTCCCAGGGTGTATAGAGAAATTGGAACTTTGAGCATCATCCAGCAATTCCATTTTTAGATCAGTTATATCTGGAATACAAAGTCTGTTCCCAAATTTCAAAATTCCATCTTCATACACAAAGTCTCTCAATTTCCCATCATTCACAGCTTTAAACTTCTATTGAAATTCGTCATCATCAGTCTGAGAACTTTTAATCCTTTCTAGTAAATATGGTTTGGCTACCATTTGAAAAAGCATTGATGTTTCACCTTCCCTGGTTATTCCCATGTCCATCTTCACTAGATCCATGAAAATTGGATCCCTTTCAATTCTCATATTGTTCAAAACTCCATGATATTTTCTTCTCAAAGCATCTGCCACCTTGTTTGCCTTCCCCGGGTAGTAGTGTATGGTGCAATCATAATCCTTGAGTAATTCAGGCCATCTCATTTACCTCATGTTGAGTTCCTTTTGTGAGAAAATATACTTCAAACTCTTGTGATCAGTATAAATCTCACATTTTTCACCATAGAGGTAGTGCCTCCATATCTTCAAAGAAATGATCACAGCTGCTAACTCGAGATCATGAGTAGGATAGTTTTGATCATGAATTTCCAGCTGTCGTGATGCATAGGCAATAACCCTATCATTCTACATAAGGACACAACCAAGTCCTTTCTTAGATGCATCACTATAAATAATGAAATCATCATTCCCCAATGGTAGAGTCAATATATGAGCATTGACTAATATTCTCATCAGTTCTTCAAAACATTCTTCACACTCTTTTGTCCAAACAAATTTAACCCCTTTACGTGTGAGCTTCGTTAATGGGTTAGCCAATCAGGCAAAATTCTGGATGAAACGTCGATAATAACCTGCCAAACCAATAAAGTTGTGTACCTCAGTTATACTCGTAGGTGCTGGCCATTCTTGGGTTGCCTTGGTCTTAGAAGGATCAATAGAGATTCCATCTTTAGAGACAATATGTCCAATAAAATAAATCTCATGAAGCCAGAATTCACACATGCTAAACTTCCCATATAATTCATGTCTTCTCAAGTCTTCAAGATAATGCACAAGTGATTTTCATGATATTAATATCTTTTGGAGTATACCAAGATATCATCAATAAATACCACCACAAATTCATCTAGATATTCCTTGAAAACTCTATTCATTAGATCCATGAATACAGAGGGTGCATTAGTCAATCCAAAAGGAATTACAGTAAACTCGTAATGCCTGTACCTGGTTCGAATTGCTGTCTTCGGAATGTCTTCCTTCTTTACACACAACTGATGGTATCCAGATCGAAGGTCAATCTTTGAAAAGTATTGAGCTCCATGTAGTTGGTCAAATAAATCATCAATTCAAGGTAGGGGATACTTGTTCTTTATTGGTGTAGCATTGATCTCCCTATATTCGATACATAACCTCATAGATCCATCTTTCTTTTTAACAAAAATAACAGGGGCTCCCCATGGAGAAACACAAGGGTGAATAAATCCTTTATTACTCAATTCCTCTAGTTGTTTCTTTAGTTCAACTAATTCTACAGTGTCCATTCTATAAGGGGTCTTTGATATAGGCCTTGATCCGGGAATTAAATCAATGGAAAACTAAACTTCTCGTTCTGGAGGATGTCCATGTAAATCTTCCGGAAATACATGTATATATTCTTTAACAACAGGTACATCCTCTATTTGAACATTCCTTTCCTCACCCACAGTCATTTCATTCTCTTCCTCCCCAACAATTGAATTTAGTTGAGCTACTGGGGGTGGATCTAGATAAGAATTAGGTGGTGATGATTCTACTCTAAAGATAAGGTGTTCCTTATCATCATCATCAAAATTCATAACCTCCTTCTTCTTACAATAAATATTCACATCATAATCTGAAAGCCAATCCATACCGAGGATTATATCAAATTCAATCATAGGTATGACGATGAGATCAGTAGATAAAGAAAATTTATGTGCTCTAATGGGGATTGATTCACAAAACTTTGTTGCAATGATACTTCCCTTAGGAGTTTTAACTGATAACTCCCTTGTTAAATCAAATTGGAAATATCTAATTTTCTTAGCAAACTGGGAAGATATGAAACAATGCGATGATCCAGAATCAAATAATGCATTTGCTAAACTTGAGAAAACCATTAAATTACCTGCCACCACGTCTTTTGGAGCTTCTACCACAGCAGTATTGATAGCAAAATCATGGCCTTGATCCCTTGGCCTTTTCTGAGGTAAGTTCCCCTGACGATTAGAACATTCATTTTCATAATGTCCCATCTCCCAGCAATTGTAGCACTGAAAATTGGTATCTTCCTTCTTCCCTTTACAATCACGAGCTTCGTGGCCTTTTTCACCACATTTGTAACAGACGTTAATTCCCTTCAAGCAAGTACCAGGGTGTTTCTTCCCACATTTACCAACGGATGGGTATTCAAACTTTCCCTTCTTCCCCTTATTTCTATTCCCAAATTGATCATAAGTTTTCTTCTTCTCTTGATTTTCATTAAATTAATAAGACATAAAGAATTCCTTTTCTATCTTGATAGCAGATGAGACAATGTCATCGTACGACGAGAAGGATTGTGAGACTAATGATCGATGGAGAAATGGTTTTAACCCATCAAAGAAATGATCAATCTTACTTCTTGGGTTATGTATATAATCTCCAGCATACCTTTATAACTTTGTAAAGTTAGCCTCATACTTTGCGACATTCTCATCCTCCTTTTGTCTCAAACTCAGAAATTGCCTTTCCATATCTGGTCGATGGTCATCAGGAAAGTATTTTTCTAAAAACAGATCTTTGAACTCCCTCCATTCCATATTTGATACATCATCATCTTCCTTCATGTTTTGATTCAATGACCACCATTGATCTGCATCTCCAATGAGGCGGTAAACTACAAGGATAAGTTTTTCTCTTTCACTACTCCCCAAAGCCTGAAATATTATCTCTAGGGAATTTATACATTGCTCAGCTACTAAGGGATTTGTACTCCCATTGAAAGTTTGTGGTTTTGCCTCATGAATCGATCTAACATTGATACTCCATGCTGCAGATTAGGGTGCTCCATACGGGTAAGGTTATTATTCATAACCTGAGTGAGTTGTCCCAGTATGGTGATTAGATGATCGGAACCAGTTGCATCACCAGCTCCACTGTAATTATCTTGAGCAGGAGGGAAATCCATACATGGAGTGCGTGAATTGATACAGTTTCCATTTCTTCCACTAGGCTCCATTTCTAAACAATGGCATAAACTAGATCAGTTTATGCATCAAAATACATAATTCCATACTTATAAAACACTTAACATAAATTGAACTATTTATGGATATAATCCATAATCATAAAAATGTTTTCTTTGAGGAAGTATATACTTATAAACCCTTAATAATGATTTGTAAAGAAAAATGATAGTTATCCTAAGCATATCCCCCGGGAGTGTCGTAACCAATAGTGCAGCAAGGCCCGTTGTCGTGCACCAGTTCCCGTTCGAGTCTTGCTCAAAGCAGTGATTTCGGGTTTTACCCATAGGTACATCTGTGCCAGATCCACCTCTACCTGCTCATATCCAGACATGAATGCATTGCTCAGAAAACTCACAAAATCTCTACAATACCAAAATTCTAGGAAGTTCTTCTATACTAATCTTCAAATTCCATCTTAGGTCTATGTGCTATAATCGGAGTATATCTAAATCTGGCTTCCAAGGTTTGTACTAAACTTCCTCTGATACCAACTATTACGCCCTGACCCCAGTTACATAGAGTCGGTGCATTATTACATAACATTGGCATGATCACAAGAAAGATAAAATCTTGAAAGACTAATTGGTTTAGTAGCCTTTTAAACAGTAGATATATTCATAATGTTTTAAATTACATCATAATGTGAAAAACTACCACAACAACATATTGTCTCCATTTTCCACACTATTATCCCCTCATAATATCCATGCAGTTCATTCATAATTTAATTCTTCACATCCTAGGAAAAATAAAAACATAGAAAATGGGTGAGCTCAAATGCCCAGTAAGGATAACAATATAGAGGAAACATTCAAAAATAAGAATAAACATTTAAGGCAGTGTATAACTAAAACAAAAGACATTTAAACTTGAACTTCAACATAGTATGGAAAAAATAAAATGAAATAATTCAATTTACTTATTCACATGGATATTCTACTAATCGAATAATCACATGCAATATCAATAACCACTTTTATAATTATGGAATGCATAATGCCAAATTATCATAACCACATAGCCAAGTCCTCGTGCCAAGACTACAAATGAGATTTTTCCAAGGCCATGTGCCAAGACACTAGTTTGTCTCATGAGACCTACCGATGCATCGAGGGGCTATAGCGGGCTCCACCCGTCACATATTAAGTCCAATTCATTCCCATATGAAAAGGTTTAAACATAACATAAACATTCGTATTAAAACTAGCATACGAAATGTCAATACATTCACTATAAACCATGAATGGTATAAAAATAGAACATCAATAGTCAAACATATCAAAAAACCATCAATAAAATATAGAAGTTTTGTATCATAATAAATCAACTTCAAATAAGCGTAAAATCCATCAAAGGATGTTGACATAGATGAAATCAAAACTCTTTTTAGAGAAATATCTCTTTCTATTTTGAAATAATTTAAGAGTCAAATATTTATAAAATAAAACATTTTCATTGAAAATATTCTTATAAGATTGTAAGGGAAGCTTAAATGATTTTATAATGGTGGAAACTGTCCACACTCGCCGTATAAGTTAAAAAAACATTCTTACCTTAATTCTATCGAAAAGGTTAAAAAGGATCTTGTTTGGAAAATGACGGAAAGATTCCTTTATAAACCACTTATAAAAAGTAAAAAAAGGGTATAAATGTATTTATACCATAGTCTTTAAAATAGTAAGAATGATTTGAAATACATTTTTAAGAAACATGGATGTGGATGATAAAGAAATCCTAGTAGATTATTACATATAAACAACCTCGGATAATGAAGAGATTGTGAAATAAACCCTTACCAATTTGGTAACTTACGAAACATACAACCCATGAAAGAGGTATCATACAATGAATATTTAAATACACATAAATTAAAGTGTACTACACAAATAATAAAATTATAGGCAGTACATACACCACACAAAAGTTAATAGTGTCAATATGACATGAATCTCACGGGAACAAAAAGTTAGATGAAAACCCCTTACCTTGTACTTTTCCTTGTTTGGGGGTAGGTTAAACTCCTGTATAATGTTGAAATAATTGTTATTAAATTATACAAAAATAATATACATTAATATGATATCATATATGATCTTTTAACATTGATTTGTTAATAATATCTTAGTATTATCGTTGTTTTGGGTGTTAACTTACTCGTTTTATTTGATACGTTTTGTTACGTAAGCCATGTTTGTCATGGATAGGATGTATCTTATTCAAATCCAGAATGATACCAAGTCCTTCAAAATTATTTTTAAATCATCAAATGATAATTATACTTGAATGGATACGATGGAGAATGAACCTCATCGCGTTCGTGGAGACGGTAGTCCATACGTACACACGAGCGACAATATCATTCTTTTGATATTAAAATAATATTTAATTGGATGGTATATCATATATACAGAATTATTATCATGTTATATTTATTATTTACATGAATTATAAATCATTATTATACCCATCCGAATACTAATTTATTGAATAACAATTACACCACGACATGGAGACGGTAAGTCGTACGTACGCACGTATGGTGACACGTAATTAAAAGGATTGATATAATACTGAATATGGTTGTAACATATTTATAATAACATCACACTATATATAAGATACTGGAGTTATTATTTTAGAATGGTAATAACAACGGAAGAAGAAGTGGAAGAAGAATTGAACATGGAAAAGGGTGGTGAAATCATTACCTCTTCTTCGGGTTCTTCCTTTGTATTTGATCAAAAGGGATCTTAGTTTGTATAAAGGAAGGCCTCTAGGATGAAGTGAGGGAAGATGAGAGATTATTTTGGCAGATTTTGGCTGAACCAAAAGGCTTTTAAGGTGTGAGTTAATGAGAAGGGGGAGTGCCCCTTTATAAGAGGGGTGAGGGGCACCTTTGGAAAAGCTAGAAATAGTATTTTATAATAAATTCATATTCAGTTTCTAATGGCTCCAAAGTGGATTATTTAAATTTTATGGTGGGGATAGGTCGAAATCCACTCAACCAATAGAATTTAGACAGGTTTGGGTCATTATACTAACCTTATCTTTATGTATTAACTCTTAGTTAATTAGTTTCACTTTTACAATGTCTCTTTGTATTTTTATATTATATGGTTAATAAACATAATATATACATCCAACCGACCCCCAAGTGGTCCATTAATGATACACCTATAATGGTATGTCTCTTGACCGAACCTTAGATTTTTGGGAGTTTAATATCAATTAATAATATAATATTCGTTTTAAAAACACTTTTATGTCAATTTTGACACTATTCAATAATTGATTTTTGTAAAACTCATAACTGAATGATTATTTCGAAAAAAGTTAATTAAATCATTCCTGAAATGTTATATTAACCTATAAAAGTAGTGTAATTAATAAAAAGGCTCAAATTATATTTATTTGGGTATCTACAACATCAATCATTTTAATTTTTCACTATTATGGTAATTACTCCATCACCATTGTGTCATAAATAAATTAAATTATTTAATGTCTAAAAAGTATAAATAAAATACCATTATGTAGTAAATATTGTTATCTTTCTAATGAATATTTATAGTTGAACTTAAAACATATATAACCCTATGTAAAAATTTTGTTTTCTAAAAGATATATGCTTGTGTCATTTTTGTATGCATTTTAACTCAATTAAAATAAAGTGTCTCTATCACTTACAAGTGGAACCATGGGGTCCCAAAATCGACCCAAAGATTCCCATGGTCTGAAATGTATCAACCAATAAGTCTATGATACGTTTTATAGTAATTTTTTATTATTATAATATTATTTTTTAACCCTTATTTATTTGATTTACCCTTTAACCATGGTAAATAAAAAATTACTGAAGTAATTATTCAAAATGTCTAAAAATAAAAGTTACCTATTTACATAATTTGAACATCCTGATTCTAAATATGGAATCCATTTTTTAAAATTCAAAACAAAGAAGTGGCAGAAATTAATTTACAATTAATTTCCGCTGTCAAAACAAAAAAACGTGTTTTTAAGATATAATAACTATCAAAATGTTGATACTTTTTTATGTTCGGTTTAATTGTGAAATTATGTCCAATGATCAAAATTATATTAAATGGTAAAAATATATTCTAAATATACTTTAAAACCACTCAAATTCCTAATTTATCACTATTAATTATTTTGATTAAAAAAATTTGTTTTTAATTAAAATTTAGTAATTTTCACTATTCATCAAAATATTAAAGTTATCTGAAAAGTACCAAAATTTCACCTTAGGCTAAATTAGATACTCTGACTCCAATAATGAAGTCCATTTTGAGAGATAAAGTTTATAAATTTTCAAAAAGTAGGTATTACTGTTCATAACGGCTGGTTTGATCAGTTGTGGTGTGTGTTAGAACTCGATGTTGCGTACAACACACGCTATTGCATTATTCAAAGAGAAGCATACCGTATAAGCTTGGGGTGTTACAGGTACGGATAAAAAACATTATAATTTTTAATTGGATGGATGTGTATGAAAATAGATAATATATTAATTTTTGAAAATGATAATAATGTCATGAATATAATATATATAAATTAAATCTATCATTATAAACATCTATGAGTTGTGGTGACGGAAATTGAATTACATCTATTCATGAGACGATACTCTGACAAACACTTGAAATATGTTTTTGTTTCCCATTTGATAGAAGAATTTAATGGATATAGGTTATTCAATATACATATAAACATATTATTTTAAGATATATAACGATGTTAGTATTTCATGACACCGATTAATGGATCCCAAACTACGATTACCTCAAGCCTGCATCCAATATGCGAGGGGCTCATGACCAACGCTGAGTAGGTATATCACACGAATTGTTATCGTTTTTCTAATATACATGTACACACACACACATCTCCAAGAAAATAAAATGCTGAAATGTAAAACTACTGATATCCATACATTCATACATCTAAAATCACCCCATCATTGTATTGAAAAAGACGTACAAGAAATACAGGTCCAAATACAGTCCAAACAAAATAAATTGAAACAAGTACAACCAATGAAGTATGAGAGTAATGTTGGAAATGAAACCACTAGAACACACCTCTATATTTCTATATCACTATGATTTTCTTATTCGTGTTCCCTCTAGGAATATATACCAAGGTTGGACATCATCATAGTACACGTCATGTATACAGATTTGAGTATAATAATGCCTATTAGGACACCTTAAAATCACTAAGCATGTATAATCAGGAATAACAATCATATCATCATAGATATATGTCAAAATCATATGTTATAGGAATATTAAGATATACACATATTATACACACAGTCTCAAGGTAATTTCAAAACCATAAATCCATCATATGATTCATTCTCAAAGGTTACATATAACAGTTGTTTGGGAGAACACTCTCTACTAGTCAAATAGAATTGATGGCTTCCATTAGAGATATCATGCTCATTGGGTATTTCCATAAGAAGTAAACTTTGGAATTATGAACATATTGATACACAGATGTGGATCATGCCCATGTCCATGGGGTATACCAACAACCCAATCTGGATGAACCCACTAAGTAGGGGATTGATTCTTGTGTAGTGTTCATCATGATGACACCAAGAACCACACATAGGGAATTGATAATGATATAGGATCTCACATAGAGCCTCAAGAAGGTATTCCAACCACTCTATCTATGACAGAAGTTCATTAGAGGGTTACACCTTCAAATGCGTAGGATGTGACTCCATATTAATCCCACAGGGAATTGATCAATGGAACACACCCTAACATAAATTTTCCAAGATAAAAATGATATGGGAACCAGTACATATTTTTAAAATTATGTGTTGTGTACAATAATTATTTGGAGTGTATTGAAAGTACACGATAATTTCCTTTAGCACCAGGTCCTACTCATTTATCATGCCATGTTCTTATATTTGTGTCCAAGTACATGGCATGTTTGACCCTGTGTACTGTTGGTCGTGTATTGGCACACTCAGAGGTACAAATGGATCAACCAAGTGAGAGACAAATGTTGTGTGATATATGCAACATTCATTGTGATATTTTTTCACATGAGAAACCCTATTTATATATTTATGGCCCCATCTATAGTCTGTGTTCATCAGTTACATGCCTAGTAGTTCTCAATTTCATAGACTCATCTTATTCTTCCTACATATTCCAAATCTTCCACTACTTCCTCTGAAACATACATAGATACCTCCAATTTAATTTTAATTTTGGTCAATTGAGCTCGATTATATCTAGATATTCATTTTTCAAACATCCTGTTTGCTTGAAAATCACCCCATAACCCTATAGTTGTCGCAACAACCCACCCTGTTTATACACATCACCAATCCATTGTTACCATCATCATAGCTCAATATCTTTTTTTATCTGATCCAAGATACATGGTATCAATCTACAACACCAATAAATCATTTCAAAATAATTAAGTACAAAGTATTTTTTGAACCACTAGCCAAAACCAACATCATCGGTGAATAATCAAAGAATTGGTGAAGAATTGCCCAAAACAAAAATGTGAGGAACAAAACATTAGCAATGTTCATGTTGGCCATGATTTGTTTACAGTATACTGATTAATGAATAGATATATCATAATCACAAATAGAAATACCCAGTCTCAAATAAATCTAACTTGTTTATACAATAAGCACGATCCATGATTAGATTCACTATTTTACTGATTTGGATTCATCATAGAGGTACCAATAGGGATAAATAAAAATAAAAAATATAATATCCATATGGATCAATCACTGATGAATAATGATTCCACATAATTTTTTTCTGCTGAACTCCTCGAATCATGTTGCATACCAATCAATGATCCATGATCTAGTTGTTCTTCTATCGAGAATGATCCTCCAATTCTCTATCCAATGGCTCCAAGTTTATATTGAGAACAATGCTATTTACCCATAGTAGTTTATTTATATACCATAATTGGTCATGGAAAAATAAATAAATATATTATTTGAAACTAAATAATTTATTTAAAAATTATCTTGTGACTGCACCTAACCTGCGCATCTATCACACTTCATTGTTAAGTCGTGCCTCGGGTAAAACCAACACACTAAAATCGATGGAAACCTAATATTTTTAATCCACACATCCCTTAATTATTTTTTCAACTCTTTCAATAAAACTCACTACATGAATATTAAATTATACACTTTGTTCAATGCCTCAAGTATTTCCTAGATAACAATGGGTATAGGCTATACCCATTGTTTATATAACCTTGGGATCTCAAGCCATCAGGACAAACCTATACCAAGAGTTTTACTAAACTGTGGGAATAGGCCACCTATACCCACGGTGCATAAATCATTGGGGTTGGAAATTTCAATGGAAATATTTATACTCAGGGTTTGACCAAACTGTGGGTATTTACATATCCTCATGGAGTTCACAAACCATGAGTATACAACATGTATAAAAAAATTATCTTCTAGGATTAGATCTTGGCACCTACTGCCTATACTCCAACAACTTTACCACAGTCCTGTAACACATTTTGTATTCTTATATTCAATTATATATATACATTAAGATTAAATTAATTATTATTATTATAAAAAAGTAATTTTCCAACCTATACCCATGGTTTGACCATACCATGGGTATAGGACCTTTATTAAAAAAACCACCATGGGAATTGATCCTAGAAACTTCTTGACTATACTCTAGTAACATTATCACTATCCTATAACAAATTTTGTGTTTCAATATTCAAATATATATATATGTGTGTGTGTATATGTATTCCTATTTATTTATTTATTTTTTTATATAAACTATTTATTATTAATATACTTATTATAATTATTATTACAAATATAATTATTCTTATTCTTATTATTATTATTATTTGGAAAAAATTGGTCAAACTATACCCATGGTTTGTCCAAACCATGTGTATTGGTGATCTATACCCACATTTTACCCAACCATTGGTATAAGTTCCTAGGAAAATTTCTTAAACTCATGGTTTGGTAAAACCATTGGTTATTCCCATGAAACCCCCCCCCCCAAAACCCATTTCTACAGTTTACAAAAACAATGGTTATTGTGGAGACCATTACAAGACTTTTTTTAGAGAACCACGGGTATAGTTCATTCCTGTGAAAAATTTTCCCCCATAAAACCTATACCTAGAGTTCTCTAAAAAACAATTGGTATAGGGTTGACCTATTCCAACGTTTTGGAGAGATATGGGTATACATCCCTATGATGAATTTTCAACCTGTGGTTATAGGGGTGAAATATAGCTAAGGTTCATTCTAAAACCGTGGGTATATTCTTTTTTTCCAGTAGTGACTGCATAAGAATTTTATTTAATAAATTTAATATATTTAAAAAAAATATTTATCCACTAGGAATTTGAATCTCACGCCATCTCATCCCCTAGATTTAAAAATAATTCACATATTACATTAATTTAATACTTGGAAAATCATAGTTATTACATTGTCTGAACCATGGTGATTTAACTCTCATAAATCCAAAAATGCTTCGCAAAGAGATGTGGGAACTGAGCACACATATTAGTCTCTCACTTCCATTTAATATACTTAGGATTCTTTTTTTCTTCCTCCAGTCACACACAAAATGAATCATTCACCCACAAAGAATCATCTCCTGCCAATCCTCAATCTCTACTAGGTATTATGAAAACGTTTCCTCATCCTCAATTTCCATCTCTCTCCAACCGATGACATGGTATAGGTCATGTACATACCTCCTTCACTACGACATAGAAAATGCATCATGTACCTATTCCAACTATGATGGTAGAGTTAATAGGTATATCACTTCCCCAACTCTTCGTAGTATCTATAATGGGTTATTGAAATTAATAGGCATCATGTCACCCCATCCAAAACTCTATAACCCACATCGATGTGAGACCCCTCTGGAACACATGGTCTCCCTCATAGAAATCAAAATGCATATATCATCCATCCGTATAGGTCTTGTGACGACATTGTGTAGTCCTCATCCACTCTTGTATGATATGATACTTCTCTACAGTGGCTAGAGCCAACTCTAGGCCCATCAGTGATCACTATCCTAGGTCAGTCTAGTATAGTGGTGACCTTTAGGATTTCCCATGAAACTCCTCAAATGGTTCCACACTAGTGGTGTAATGATAATTGTGGCTGTTTGAATGCTTCACCAATGGTAGGTGATCATCCTGACTTTTCCAAATCCTAACATACATTCCCACAACATTTCCTAGGGTACTTGAATGTTCTTCTCACTCTGGGAACCACTATGGGGGTGATATTCAATTCTCAAATAAAACTATGGACCAAAATATTCTTGTAATCCCTTCCATATTCAAGATGTCAACAAAGAAACACTATCAAAAAATATCATCACGAGAAGTCCCTGGAGTGGGACTATCCCCATCACATAGAGGCATCATAATCCCTTTAATAAACCTTTCTCTCAAATAGTTCGGAACTGGTCCCACATGGTGATTTAGCCTATGGTCATCGAGATGGAATCATGACCCTAGTATGTAAATGGTATACCCATCATGAAGTTCATGGATATCTCACCCCACTACTTCTTTGGTAGTTGGGGGTAAAAGCTAAACCCACTAGATCTGTAGTTCGGATATCAGTTTCTTATATGTATGAAATCAAGAGACAAACATTGAACTCCTTTCTTCATCCATGGTTATCAAAACTGATGTATAAGATCTGGTTCTTCTTCTCCACTCCTAGATGTACCTCTAAGGTAAATGTATGAAACTCCCATAGAACCTCTCCCAAAGCATAATTGGCACAATGAAGTGTCCTCTAAAAACAATTTGATGCTCTATTCCTTTATAAAATCCATTGGGATCATGTACATTGGATATCCTAGAATGGTGGGTCTCATAGTTGGTATCCCCATATTATGATCCTTAACTTGTTATAATGAACAGGGTTAAAAACCATCATCTAGAGGTAAGATACTCTAACCACATCCATTAAGGTTAACTATAATGAGGTCAACTACTCCAATTCCTCGCTCATCACCATCAAACAAGATATCCTGCTAAGAGAACCTAATACAAAATTCATGTTCCCATAAGTATTAAAATTTTAGAGATCATTAGTCTTTTAGTAGTATTATATTTAGATATCATGGGTCTTGTACTTCTTCTCATGTGGCCTCAACTGAAATAAACAATAGCCATTAACATCTTTCCTCTACATGAGAACAAAACCAATCCAAATGCTTGATTAATAGTAGAACACTACTAACTCAACACCCTCCTCTGGGAATCTCAATATGAAAACAGTTTTCAATCTCTACCTCATCTCATGGAAAGACAACAAGAACTTCCACATCCACGCTAAAGGATGCCCATTTTTTGGTCAAATCATTCAAGGGAAATGATATCCTAGAAAAATAGGGTACAAATTTCTGATAGTATCCAATAAACCCACGAAAGCTTAATGCCTCTATCACGCTCCTGGTTGGATAAGAAGCTAACACTGCCTGGAATTTCATTGCGTCCACTACTAAAATGTCTGCTAAGATGAAATGTCCTAATAAGTGGACCTATGGAATCTAGAACAATTACATTGTCCATTTGGGAAAAGAACCTCATTATACAAAAAACTAGTACATTCACTTAGTCCATTAATGATGGTTCCCTAATAATATGTCGAAAACCCACCTCATGTATCACATGAGATCCCCCATGGATGCCATGTACAGTAGAATATCATTAAATAAGACTACCACAAACCAATTTAAAAATGGTGAAAGATCTAGGTCATGAGTCTCATGAACATAATTGGGCACTCATAGCATCAAAAGCCAACACCATGAATTCATAGTAATTGTATCAACACTGTAAATTTATCCATAGTATATCCTTGTCTCATACTCATATTTGTTGATAGCCTCTTTTGAGGTCAATCATTGAGATTTTTTGTGGCCCTGTATACTAATCAATGAGGCCATCGACCCTCAATGGAGTATAAATGTTCTTTTTGGTCACCTAGTTTAGGTAATTTTATTCCTCACACTAATTCAAACCCTCGTTTTCTTTCATGAAGAACATCACTAGGGCTGTCGAGTGTGAAAAATTATGCCTGAAAATTACCTTCCCCTCCATGTCCTCCAACTGTACTCTCAACCTAAAAATCTATATTCTATCCATCCAATATTATAGTATATATATCATGTAAATAACAGGATTTAGATCAATTTATAATTCCATCTCTCGGTGGGAGGTAATGCTAGAACATCCACAAGAAATATTTCATCATAGTCCACCTCCACTACAAGAAACTAAGGACTCATAGCATCCACTAACCCAAGAGTCAATCTAACCCACTAGTGTGTAATCTTTCCCACACATTTATTCATTAGTCCATCCTTCTCTTCTTAGGATTCCATTTCACTAAAAAAAATAAAACCTTACCCCATAACATTAGGAACACTGCATCCTCTACCTAAAATATTCTATCTTGGCATGAACTGATGATAACCATTCCTTTAATAGGATTAAGTCATAAGGACTCATCCCTGTAACAAGGATATCCTATAAGAAACTCATTCCTCCAAGAGTCATGTTACTCTATTGTAGAATTATTTGATAAAAATTTCACCTTTAGTAATAGTTTCCAAAAAATAGGGGTTGATCCAAGGGCTCAAATGAAATATCTATGTCTCAAACCAGATAAGTATAAATAAGTTATTGTATTGAACCTATGTCTATAAATACAATAACTAAATTATACAAGACAGATATCATACATATTAACATCTCTATATCCACTGGTTTAAAATCCATGACTACGTGTATCTACACTCATCCATATCCCTCAACTCCCTGAGCCTAGCGCAGACTGTCTAGGGGTGGTGGTGGTAACCAGTCAAAAAATCCACCATATTAGGATTCCCTCACGTCTCATCATCCACAACCTCTACCCTTTGGACCATCCTACTCCTGTCACCACCTCTTCCTAGGCATCCCATCCACTCTTTCAATATCTTCTGCATGTCGAGTTGGACAATTCCATAGATGAACCCCTTGATAATCCAATGATTAGAACTACCCCCCCCCCAGGATGACTAGATCCATCTTGATTGTCTTGGCCCATAGATACTCTATCATAGGATCGCCTCCAAGAAAATATCACATGTCTAGGTACTTGTTTCTTCTTATATCTCCCTACTTCTAAATTCATTGTTCCTCTATACCCACCACTGACCACAAATTTCTACATCTAATAATTCTTGAAACTCTTAATCAAAAAATCATTCTCTACCACCAAATCATATGTATAAATTCATTAATTTATTACAGTGTCTCCATTTTCACTGTGTAGTCCTCTCTTGAAGGTCCAATACCAAAAGAACATGTCATTAAGCATATCCATCGAGTATCGAGAGGGGATATATAACCTTTATTAATAATCAATCACTGTCATACTTCCCTCATAAAACTATAGAAACACCTGGATGCAGACATCCCTCAACTTATCATCAGAATACTCGACCCTGAAAAGGTGCTCGAACTCTAACCATGCACGAGTGGCCTCATCATATGTTTAGGTCACCAAGCCCTGCCATCATCCCATAAATCCATGGATATGGCTCGCTTTTAGAACCACCATATGCTCAATAGGTTCCCGGACATGATGGAAGACTCATGTAACTTCCTCAATCCATTCCTCAACCACATATGGGTCTGAATATCTATAGAACATATGGGTTCATTGTAACTATAACTCATGAACCATGATTAGAATTCACACCTCATCATCTGGTACTTCTAACACTTCCTGATGCTCGACAGATAAATTTAAGATTAGTGCACCACCTAGGGGTAACACCAACTTAACAGGTCTTTGTATTGAAGCCTCATAATATAGGGGATCACCCTTAGGATCCTACTACTAAACTAATGATGGAAAACATCATTGTGGAATCCTAAAATTGAAAATATGAACTAGCATTAATGAGAATATATGGAGAATTGACTCAATAGGGACACAGAAACTGAAACCCAATCCTATATGATTCTTACAAAAATGTTTTCCTTGTAAAAATTACTTACTTTCATTGATCCAATAATAAGATTTTTGTAGTCTAATTTAATTGATACATCATCCACTGCACCAACCCTAGAGTCTATAGCACGAGATCCAAACTCAAAACACTAAATCGTATACCCCCAAACCAATATCAAAGTCTACGGTCCTAACATATAACTATATCCTTTCATACCCATATTCCATGGTCGTTCCCAATAGGGTCACACCATGATAGCCTAGTCCTACCTCCAATCATCTAGGGGATAGAGACTGTTACTAAGTAGGAATATCACATGCATGGGAGGTCATATCCTAATGTACCTATACACATGCACTTAAATCCAAGACTATATAATTTTGGGAAATAAAAAAGATTATAATTATTCACTAATTTATTTAAAATCTCACTATCATTGTATGAAAACAATCTAACATAAATATAAGACCAAATAAAATTCCCCAAAATTAAAATTAAATAAGTAAAAACTATGAAATATGAGAGGACTGATATAATAGAAACCACCAGAACATTCCTCGATCTGTCTGGATTACAAATCTTCTATTGTCTAGGTCCCTTTAGGACTCCATAAAAATGTCAGTAATCTATAAAAGAAATGACAATTGTGGGAAAATCCCATTCATGTCTGAATATAAGAATACCTAACAGGGAACCCTAAAATCACTAAGATGATAAAATCAAGAAAATTACTCATCACATCATAATGATATATCAACATAGGGAAATAAAAAATTCTTTATATATTCATTATAGACACGTAGTCACAAGGTAAATTCACATCTATAAGTATACCCTAGTATTACTTATTGAAAGTTACATATAACACTCATTTGGGAGAATAAACTCCCTAATTAGTCTACACTAATGGAGTTCATTCGAGAGGTTATGCACATAATTTATTTCAATACGAATTTCATAATAGATGCCTAAAGATATCAATACATAGATGGGGATCACCCCCAAGGCCATGGGGTATTCCAAAAACTCAAACTATATTAACTCGCAAAGTGGGGGATAGATTCCCATGTTGTGTTGGTCACAATTATACCAAAAACCCCACCTTGGGATATAATGATGATAGAGGATCTCACTATAGTCCTCACAAGTGGATTTTAATAACTCTGTTAGCGGTTGACGTTCCATAGATAGGACCACCATCTTATTCATAAGACATGGCACCATTCTAAATCCTCTATGATTGGATTGAGGGAAAATACCCTGACTAAACATTTCCATGATGAATATTATAAGGTCTCCAATCCCTCTGTAAATAATTAAATTGAACATACTATAAGTGCATGGTGTTTCCCTTCAACATCGTGTCTAACCCTTATATCACAGCATGTTCCTGTATATGTGTACGCATACATAGAATGTATAAGTCCATGATTTCATAATAATTACCATGTACACTCTATGGTACACATATTGCCTCATGGTATGGGGCACATTCTAACTGATATTTAACTCCATGTCAAACCCTATCACATCAACCATGAATCCAAAGAGAGTGTTCGTTAATGATTATATGCTGTATAGTTTTGAATTTTAAAGAACTAACAGGTTCTTCACGTGGATTCCAAATCCATCATCAGTGGTTCCAAATCAACCAAAAATCCACCTGTGGATTGTGTATTTGTTTAATCCAAGCTTGATCATCACCAAAGATCTATTTTCCTTCATCCTATTCTCTTTGAAATCTCTTCATAACTCTAGAGTAATTGTAATTCCCAACCATGCATTGGAATATCATTGATTTGATATCAATCCATTATCACCATCATTGTAGATCAATATCATTGTATATCCGAATCTGTGGTATAAATCTATTTCACTAAGAAATGGGTGTGTAAAAATTGTTTACTGGTTATTTATTGAACCACCAAAAAAAGTAACTATATAAATGAATTAGTGATGATTGGGGGTAAAAATGAACAAAACAAAAATATGAGAAATGGACCTTAGAATGTGTTTTTGTTGGCTATGATTCTTTTCTATGAGATTTATGAATGAATAGATATATACTAATCAAATATATATATCTCTAATCTAGGTTAATTCTAATTTGTCCACGGAATATGGATTATCTCTGAATAAATTTGTTATCTGATTGAGTCACATTTATCATTATCGAAATCAAATAGGGAAAATCCAAATTAAACAACAGCATAACTTAATATGGATTGATCTCTAAAGAATAATTATCCCACATCATTGTTGTTGGAGATATCCTCAAATCCCATTTTTCAACATTCGATGATCCAAAATCGAGTAAATATTCATATGAGAACTATCCTAAAAAATTCTCTCCAAAAACTCTAGGGTTATGTGGTTAACGTTGCTATTTTCTGGTTGAAATGCACTTATATATGAATATAGGTCATGGAAAATTAATTAAATAAATTATTTTGATCTAAATAATTTATTTAAACATTCTTCAATGATTGTACCCAACCCATGCATTAGACACACTCCATGGTTAAGTCATGACTAGGTTGAAACTCATGATCTAAACTCAATGGAGGACTCAGAATTCATACCTGATATCTATTTAATAGATATTCCAATTTTACAATAAAACTATATATTCATTCTATTTAATATTTATAATATTTTTCAAAATATAATTCCAAACTAATCCAGACCTCCAATATTATGTTGTCTCAACACCTAGGTCCCAAAATAATCCGTATAATATTCTCAATTAATACATGATAAAATCATAGTTGTTAAAAATGTATAGTATTGGTTGAATAATATTTTCAGGATATGGAAGATCTAAAACATAAAAAATTCTATGAAAGTTTATATCCCTTGTTTGAAAAACGTCCTTTTCATTAATCCTTAATCCCCCTATGGCTGGTATTATTCCAAGAAGAAAATATCATAAATGTGGAGAGGGATCTTAAGAATTGATTTTTTCAGGGATTAGATAAGCCGGAGTACTCAAAATTTGTGATGTGGATAGAACTGGAGGTATCATTTTATAATAGGGGTGAAATTATTATAATTACTTAATGTATTAAATTAATATATTTTATTTTATTGTTAAAATGGATATAAATTGATATGATTTGAATCATATGTGATGATGAGTATATGGAATCTCATCCAAGAAATTGGGAAAGATTAGCTCATGTTTCCTCCCTCATCACTTTCTATTAATCCCACATTAACCCTTTTTACACTTATTGTGGTATCAATATTTTATAAACATTAGGAGTTAATAAAGTTACTATAAAAGACAATTAACCCAAAAAAAACACCATGGAATATATAATAAATAATTTATCATTCACTTGGAAAAGGATAGGAATCTTACAAATTTTAGGATATTTAATAAAATATTGTTTAATAAAAAATACTTTAATTTAACTTTTGTTAATACTTGAAATGTCATAATTTAAAATTTTTCTAACACATGTGAGATTATTTGAAAAAGTAATGTATTAGATAATAGGTAGTATATTATATTGGTATAATAATTTGATCAAATTTAGATAGTTTTATATATCATTTTAAAACATATCTTTTTGGATTAACGCCTTGTTTAACAAATTTTTCCCTTAACCATAGTGATGAATTTTCCAAAATTAAAGGGTAAAATTATTAATTATAATGAGAAAACTAGGTCATAAATGGAGAAGGGTTGAAATTTTCAATTATTTATCATCTTAATTAACCTTATTAAATATTATTATGTTTTTAAATAATATAATAAAATTCAATTTATAAGAAATACTATTAATGTCATTTTATGAACTATTCACTTAATTTGACAATGAAAAAAACATGATAATAATGGCATTCCAAAAAAAAATTTAAAAAACACTAATATTATATATATATATATATATTTATATATATATATTATTTTTTATAATTTTACACACCAACAAAATATTATTTTAGATTTTCTAAATCATTTACTTGATATGTTTAATGCTTACACAAGCACAATGTTGGTGTTGCATAAGTATTTAAGGTAATTATAACAATACATAAAATTAAAAAAATGGACATGGTAAAAAGTAATTATTATTTCAAATATAAATTTTAAACCCAATAAATGTTGGTTTTTCTATATCAAAAAAAATATTAAAGTTATTTTGAGTAAGAAATTGATAATTTTTTCTATATCATTTACTTATATGTTATATTGGTGAAAATAATTTCCATGAGTAAAAATGGTTATATATTTGAATATATGATTATTATGGATGAAATATACTCATCCAATAAAATTATGGAAAGTGTTAGAGTTATTTTTAGTCCCTATCATATTATTTTTAACCTTTATTGCCCAATTTACCCTTACCATGGTGAAAAATATTTACTATTCTGACTATTCATATTGATTAGAAATTAACATGGTGACATTACCTAAAATTAATTATTATAATTACAATTTGGGATTATATTTTCTTTAAATAAATTCACATAACTTGTATAATTTATTTATTATTGAACTCAAAAAATTGGATTATAAATGATTTTTTTTGAAACATGAATTTTAAATTTAAAGGATTTTAATTAATGAAACTAATATAATAACAAGATCAGTGAGGTATAAAGTAATGATATCCATGATAATCCACTCAAAAAATATCACGAAATTTTTAGGGGGAGAGATCCCAAGATTGAAAATATTATATGTGGATTTTCCTGCTACCCTTTCATTCCAGACAGTTTGAAACTGTTTTACCTTCATTCTAGGTGTGCATCAAGCATAATGATTTGGTATGACTCTTGAACCTTTGGATGTGATGGACATTGGACCATGGTGTGATAATCTCATCTATGATAGAATTTATGATAACATAAGAGTCCATTTTAATCTCCTAAGCATGGTATTTTCTGAAAGACAAACCTCATTCCCATTAAGAACAACACATTCCTCTAAAATTATAGAGTCCCCACATCCATATAAGCTGCTGAAAGAGATAAAAATGATGCTTTGGAGTCTAGTACAACACCTCCCTCTCACTTGAGACTATGATTGTAGGATCCCTTAATATTATGTCTGATCCTTCTACAAGGTGGGTTCTATCAAACCCATCCACCCTGGGTAGGAACACTCTCTTTTTAAGGTAATAATCTCAAATAATCCACCACCATCCTCATGGACGGGGATTCCCCAAATGTTTCACGATTTCAATAAAGACCATAATAAGTCATCTAGATCATATCATAATTTCTAGACCCAACTATATGGTTCCTTCTAGTTGAGACAACCGGGTCACCCTCCCGTTCCACTACTGTAAATTACTCTGCCCAAAGAAATAGTCTTGAAAAATATTATAACTTTGGAATTTCTATATTCATATCCCGATGAAGTCACGAAAACTTCTCCATGGATCCTTCATACACATCCATACAAAAATTATATTCTCAAAAGTTAACTACTTGTAAATAATACATAAAATACATTTAGTCATAAGCACATCCCCATTCTATTTGATCACATCATTCATCGACATATCATAGTTCTAGATTTGACAATAAAATAATGTTATATTTAACCAAAATATATTTTCAATATAGAGTTCCCCCAGCATTCATCTTGCTTATGTATTAGAAGGAGGGTTTAATGATGGGTCTTGGCTTAGAGGGATATTGATGTTGCTCTATTGTGGATAAGTCAATATTAATGAGAAGACATCCAAATATTGTTTAAGTATAATGTTGACTTTGATTGAGGATTCCCTTAATTAATTTTGGTTGCATGCATGCCCAATAAAATTTCATATCATGGGTTTGACTTCAAGGGAATCCAACAGGTGCACCATCCCAATTATGTTTCCAAATGGTAATCTCCATGCATCCAAAAATTCACTCAGATTGACAGTACATCCTTGGTAAGTGAACCCACAAAATCTACAGTAATTTAGAAATTTTTTCCTATGATTGTCCTAGGTCTTCCCAATATTTTCCCGCAATATATTTTCCCCAAATAGATTTTCCTACTATGACCTCCCAATATAGTATGAATAGAAATATCATTATAGTATCCACCATGAAATTTAGTGAGATGCCTACTTCTAGTTGTATGGGTAGTCATGTCAAGGAGGCCCAATGGAATCTTCCTTCAACATGTTCATCCCAAATTAAGTATTTAATAATCTTCTCAATATTTCTCACAATTGGTTTAAGACCCCTATGAATGGATAACACATGTATTAGGATAGAAGTGAGGAAAAAATTGAAAATGCTAATTCATCCCCAATAATATAATAATCGATCTATCTAATTATTCATGTGTTTATAACTCATGAAAACCATTCCCTATTAGTGTTGAATACATAACCTACCAACTAAGATATGAACTACCAATTCTTCCATAGGAAAATGTCTTATGTTAAGTCCATTAATTTACACACTTATTTTGGATAATAAATCTAAAAAATAGTTTGGAATGTACACACTAATTTTCTCAATACTTATCCATTGTCCACTCCAATAAAAATATTACTCAATTAATCTTTTAATGTCGTGGATTCATTTCCTTCCAGCGTTAATAAATGGAATAATTTTTCCAGTAATATAAAATGATAGATTTGATATAAATGAATCCTAGTGAAATGGAAAGAGGTTTACTCTAAAAATTTATCTTTCTATGAGCATACTAATGGAGTCCTGGGACAAAATAAACACACTAGGTGAAAGAAGATCTTTCTTCCTTATTCCATTAACATACATAAAAAATCTCTATCTCTTAACCATTAACATGATGAAAACCCAAGGGGAGATGAAAAATCTAATAAAAAATATATATGTTGTAGGCATAGAATCTCTTTCATGTCATAATCTTAAGAATTCAACCATAATCATGTCTTCTGTATTCCATTTTAATGTGTTTTTGTATTTGAATGTTAGAACCATGGTTCCTCCGATTAATATCACTAATCATCTCCTGAGCTAAGGCAACAATATCTAGTGTGGAACTTACTATAATAAATATATGAGTCTCATTATACATCCATTCATGAAGATGATTTCATAGCCTCATGTTAATTAAACTATTAATAATATTTTAAAGAATATTATACATAGTGATAAGCCTATAATACATAATTTAGTTTGGAAATTTCACCTTTGGAATGATAATTGGCATGGTTTCACAGGACACTGGAGGTAATCAACCCCCCTAGAAATAATATTGAATTGTATCTTTGACATCCAAGTTAAGAAAGTCCCAATAATCCACATAAAAAGAACCCATGATGAAAATTGGCCCTTCATATCTCTCTTGGTTGAAAGAGATCATTGAAACCCAAATATCATTATATTATGGAATTCTATCAAAACAGGGTAAATAGAATCCAACCTTACTTGATTAATAAAATACTAAAAGTCATAGTGACCCCACTAGTATCCCTCCAACATGAAAGGGTTATCACCAGTGAGAAGGTATTTAAACTAATCCCCAACCGTATTACATGTATCAACAAGGTTGTTATAGTAAGATCCTTATTCCATGAGGATGTTCACAATGCCATCCCAAGTGAACTCTTCTAAACAGGCCTAAAAAATTGGTGTTTTTCAATCTCCCCCATTCATCTGAATCTATTTAGAATTATCAATTAAATCACACTGATGTTAAAGACTATTTTTTTAATATTATCATTTATTACAAAAAATATCATTGAATAATCCATCAACCAAAAAATCATCAAACCTGGATTCATCTAGTTCGATTTCATTTTTTTCAAAATCAACATCACAGAAATTAGGATTTGGATTACTGATCTATGTCAGAAGTTCCCCTTAAATAATCCACGGTTTTTGTGAAATTCAAGAAATTTTCCTTCCTATATGGGTTTGAACTCTAAAAATCACACCATAGTGTGATAATCAGGGTCACAGGTCTTCTGATGGGAGAGAAAAAAACTATTTTTACCAACATCTATTTTTTCTATATTAAAAAAAAGATAAGAGAGTATACAAAGGGTTCTTGAGCCTGGATAGATACTCTTTTATTTGGGATAGAAGAAATTTCCTAATCATTAGTGAATAAAAGATCAATCTTTCACCAAGTGTGATTACCTCCTTTACTGTTATTGCACCATGTGTATTTGTCCCCAGAGAATCTCATATCAACATTCCATTTATGAGATTTTAAGTAGGAAAAATCATATCTATCCTTCCATGGATAAATCTCCACACCCTTCATCTCTATAATATCAATTCTAGTGTTGATGTCTCGTCCTATGATTCAATGCAAGTCTTCTGGGTTGATGGCTTCCATGTCACACCAAAATTATTCATTTTCCCATGCGTCACAGAAGGAATAACAAATGAAAGGGAGAAGACTGGATTTCTAGAACTAACATTAAAAGGGAATATTTTTTCCGATAATTTTATCTTCTAAGTTGATATTTAGTTTTTAATAATGTTCCAAATATAATGATTTGTGGGTTTTCCATGCATGGAGTTATGGAAAAACCCTATGATCATGAAAGGGATTTGTTTAGGTTCAAGCACCACTAAAAAGAAAACTTGTATATAAGGATTTCATTGGTTAAAAATTCCATTTCTTCATGGTAACCCATGTCATGGTCACCTTAAACAATGTAATAATGAATCCAAATAGATAACAACTAGGGTTGGACCCATGGTGTTGCAAATAACATTAACTTAAAAGGATGACATTTCAAAACCTATATAGATCCAGTCCTGGTATAGAAACCAATCGAAAGAGAGCCATAAATGATATATAGTTGATAATCATCCTCGTGAACATGTGGTAATACACAGTATCAATTCAGGGTGGAGATTGGGGGGGCTTTAAGAAAGACCAAGATATAACAAATGGTGGGCATATGGAAGAGACAAATGGAAAAGAAACTTCCATTCCATGGACATAATATCTAAAATGACACATTAGATGGATTGAAACCCATCCATATAGGGGAGTGAATGACACCATCATCCTATAGGGAACTAAATCTAGACACGGGATATTCCAAAAATCATTAGGACCACCAACATAAAAACCAACACTATAATGGGAGTGGACGCCCACATAAGAGGAGATTAAGTATTGGGACTAATTCCAACTCATATTGCCACCACTAAATTTGGATTACTCAACTTGGAAAGGCCATCAGTCACTAGGGATAAAGGCACACCACCATCCATGAAATCATAAAGATGGCATCATTAAATATCTAATCTATTCTTCCTGTTCACTAACACTGAATGACCATGGATGGGAAAGGAAGAACATAACTGGGTAAGAAAATGATAGAAGAGGCCTTTCCACCATGTAAGTGAACCCTCAACCCATAGATGAATATTCAATGTAAGATGCTATGAGAGGTCCCTGTTGACATCGATCGCATCCACCAAGAATTCCTAAATATGAAGGGTGTAGCCATCCATGCTGAGGAAATATCCTATAGAATTTTAATTAACTCATGGGAAGCTAAATCAGGGTATTCTCAGCCTTTGGGAACCGCCATCAACCAATGAAAGATGTTTAATTGCAACCATATGACCAATATGGGGTTTCGAGACCAGGCCTGGACAAAATCCTCTCCCAAAGTTATTATAAAGAAGAATGTCTACTGATTCACCATGGAGACTATGTCTACGGATTCTAAACTAATATATCCAATGAAATTATAAAATAAGATAATATTTGTATTTTTTACTCTGATCCTTTCCACCAATTTCCATCTATGAAGATTCACCATATCCTTGATGGAAGAAGTTGTATGAGAAACATTATTGGAGATCCCCTCTTTGTAACCAAGAGGAGTTTCATCAAAGGACATTTTGGGACCTATTAGTCTACAATTACTAATAGGAGGGAGAGTGGAGAGTAATATAATTGATTGAAGTCCTGGTCAACACATCTGAACTGATCTCTTGATGATCCATTCCTGATAAGGATACCAGGACACCAGATATCGGGCATGAAGGAGGAGGAAGAGACGATACCACCATTCATGAAGGAGGCGATGAAACCATTGTGAATTTTATTAGATATGGGGTAATAGTATGTAGATTTTGAAAATGGGTGGTGCATTCAGCATGTTTTTTGTAATAGTTGAATCCATTTCATGTATTTTTCATTGCTCTTGGAAAATTTTATTTTCAAATTTAGAAATGTTTTATATCATATTCCCCAATAAAATTCATTCCAAAGATGGTAATTGGATTTTATTTAACCCAAATTAACTAATTAAATTTTAAAACTAACATAAAATAAAATTTTACATTGTAAATACTTGAAAAGAAAATACTATTTTGAATAAAAATAGTATTTTTCACAATTCATAGAAATATAATAGTTTTATGTAAATTCTCAAAAATTCATCCTATGAAAATTTTTTACTCCTAAATCAATAAAAAATACCCTTATTATGAAATTAAATTTTAAAATATTTAAAAATTGATTAAAATATTATCTCATAAAATTCTAGAAAACCATTTTTTAAGTAAACATGTTTTTGAATCATAAAATGACTTTACTAAAAATTGTGTTTTTATTTCTTAATAATTAATTGATATATTATTACTAATTAGGTAGTTTATATATATATATCATAATTCAATTAATCATATTCATACCAACCAATTTAATCGCTTTAGAATAACATTAAAATTTTACTATTAATTTTCCATAGATCATTTATGGATAGTGTTGCATGTTATATATGATATATAATATAGTGATATCTTAAAATATAGATATATTAAATAATCCACCCAAACATATTAAATTAAATCATTTTAATTTGAAATAGATCTCGATAATCTTGGTTTTGGCATTTGAAAATGACATTTTTGAATTATCACATCTTAAAAAGGGTTAATTAAACTTCTACATAAAAAGAGGTAAATATAAATATGAAAGTCACATAAGATAACACATACCTATGTTTCCAAATATGATAAAATGGGTGTGAATTTATTAAAATATAAAGAGAAAAAACATAATTTCCAAATAATTATTAATAGTGAAATAGAACATGTATCACAAAAATGTGAATGTTCATGAGATTATTAACATCCAAAAACCACAAATAAATTATTGTGAAAAATACCATCATTTCATTAAAAAATAATATAATATGATAAAATTTCTATTTTAAGATAATTTTCAATGATTTTAGTAATATCAATTATTGTCTAGACTAATATGAAAATAAAATATTATGACATGATATTTATAATTTGTCCTTTAATAAATAACCAACAAAATATCATATTTTCTCTAATTGATGAGTATTCGTAAGGAATTTTTCATTCCTAAATCACTAAAATAAACTTATTTCGGATTACATAATTCCAAAACAGGATATCAAGCTATTACCCTTATCTATAGCCCATAAACTACAAATTGGTTTGCCCAAAGAAGTCCAAAAATGAAAAAACCTACATATGATGAAATACAACATTAATCTCCAAAGCCTCAATAGTTACTCCAAATATTCAATTTGGATTATTTGATAAATATATATCCTTAAGATTAATTAGTTAATATGATTGAAATTAAAATATTATAATTCTTTGATCGTATATTATAAAAAGAAAAATTTAACATTTATTTCCAAATAAATTCAATCACTCTAAAAGTATCATAATAAAATTGTATATTCCATAATTAGATATTCTCCAACAGAGGCCAATTATTTCCCTAAATTACTATATCCTCATTAAAATAAAACATTATTACAGTAGGTAATTAAATCTTTATTCCAAAAAATAAAATCTCATAATATTCTTGTTAAATTAATAACATACTATTCCCCAAAATTTGAGTGATCTCTTTCAAAATTAACATTACTAACGTAATCTCAAAGTCAATTTTCAATCCAATGGTTATCAATATGATGAAACATTTTTTTCAAAAATCTACATAATCATTTTTTGAAAATATATTATACAATAAAACAATTTCATACTAACCAATACATCACATAGACAACTGGTGTGCATTGAACACTTATAACACATTGTTTGTGGGTTAAAGATCTGTGGCATACCCATATGGGATGGGTTGTCCTTTCACAAAACCTATATTAACAAATTTCTTATATCATTACTAATAATTATATTATCATCACACAAAAATAATCTCAATAACATCAACATTAAAGAATGTTTCTACTTCAAACTTTATATCATACCATTTATCCTACATCCCCAAAAATGTAACAACATTCAACCTACATAATCCTTTATGATAAACCTCATTATAACATTTACCTCAATCCAATAAAACATCTTCTAAAATATAATTATTTTCCTCATACTACCATTACTAAAAATCTAAAAATGGGGTTTCTAATCCATTGAAATTATGATCATCCATAAACATTTAAAACCCCTGAGGGTATCAATAAATCATATGTTAAATTCATGTTAAAACAAAAAAATATCCAAATTCATCCAAATAATTTCTCTAAAAACAAATGTATGTACATATCCTTAAATATTATATAATAATGAATTTTTAGTCATGAATCCAATTTCATTAATGTATAGGATCTTTTTGGTTCTTAATTTTAGAGATTTAGGTCATAAATATTACAAAACAAACTTATATAATACAATGTTTGAACTTTTACTTGGATTCTATTTTTTAAAAAATATAAAAACATTTAAATTGAAATATATTTTTATTCCATGAAAAGTAATCATGTATTTGACCTTGAATTATATGTTGTTATTACTTATCCTTAGACCATATGAAAAACATTTTAAAATGTGGTAATAGAAAAAAAACTAAATAAGGGACATAAAAAGAAGCAATACATTAATCCAATAAAAAACATGAAAAACTAAAAAAAAAATTAAACCATTTTCACAATATTCTTTCAACATATGAAATAAATCAAATCCATATGAAAAGAAAAATCTCAAATAAATCCATTAAAACTAACTGAAAGAAAATGACAATCCTTGTAGAAACATATAGAATCGTATCAATAGACCATTTTAAACTAATATCATAAATAACTAGATCCCAAATAAAACCACATGATAAGAGACCCTTTTTAACACCCTCCTTTTTATATAAGAAGATAGGGAACATTACTGAATGCATTTAAGTGCAATAAAAGGGATCACCTGTAGTAAAAGATATATTGGGAACACCCACTGTATATGTTATATTATAATCAACCTTTTAAATATATAATTATAATGTATTATATAATGAATAAATCATTTTATATTTTCACTTTTTCATCCAAAATACATGAATAAATCTTTTGACCCCATATGAAAAACATTTTTGAATAAAAAAATATCATATATTTAAAAAAACCCTTTATCAAAACTACATTAATCATTAAAAATGGGTATAGGATTTCTCTTTCAATAAATCATGGAATATATTAATGGATTAACAACATGAAATAATAGATTTAGTGTTAGTAAATTTGTTTACGTCAAGAAATACCATTCCTTTTTCCTTTTTGTGAAGATGTTCATAATATTCAATAAAAATATCCCTTTTCAAAATGTTTGAAAGAAAGTAAAGAATAGATATAAAATTTACTTTATAATTAATTTGTGTCCATATAAATATGAATAGAAAATAATTTTTTTAATGGAGTCCTATAAGGAAAGAATTTAGAATAATATATCATTAAAATAATTAAAATGTTGTTTTAAGTTAATGTGTTTATTACCATGTGTCCAACTGATCAGGTTCATTCTTTTTATTACTAAACAATAAATGTTTTAAATTATTGAACATCATAATAATAATTTTTTTTTCTTATTCCATTTATCTAATTTATTACCATGTTATGTTCAATTACAAAATCATTAATGATCATGTTGGATGTTTTGATGATATTCATATTAATGTCAAAAAGGACATTATGAGGTTAACTATGGTAAAACATTTCATTATTTTATCATTTTAATATAAATAATAAATACATAATTATCATTTTTATACATCAATTATACTTCAAATACCAACCATGAATCATTGTTATGAAAAAAAATAACAACTCTATATTTTTGGAGACGATAGGTTGTATGTATGAATGAGTAAGGTTTTCCTTTTTTAAATGATCATGATGAAAAAGGTATGTATTATTATATATTTATATAATAATTATTATATCATTAATAATATATACATTCTATAAATATACTTATATATAGAAACCATGTGATTGGGTTAGGAAAAATGAATCACATCACATTGTGGAGGTTTTAATCGACACGTACAAACGAACGATTTTACTGTTTTTCAATCATTGGAAATGTAAGAAAATAGATTATGTATTTACTTTTCAAAATTTTAATTATATTTGGAATATATTATACATATATAGAAATATATATTAATTCCATCATTACAACCATCCACTCGATGAAATGATGGAAAAATATTTACTTCAGTTCGTGAGGTGGTAGTCCACCATTCACACAAATGACGTTTTTTTCCCATTGCTGAATATGATAATTTTATAGGTTATTAAGTTAATATAACAAAATATAATAATATGGAAAATTCATGTGTTATTATTTCATCATTTTTTAAGATTTTTTGATGGAGGTAAAAGTATAAATAAAACTAAAACATTTTGTTCAAAGTTATACATCTTCTTTTTGAAACCTCCATTTTGTTACTCCTTAATTCCTCTACGATTTGTATTATTCAAATAAAATCTAGTTGGGATGCGTATAAGGATGTTTAGAAGTTATTTTGTTCATTATTCTCCAATATAATGTTCAATAAACATGTATGTATGAGATGAGGTGATGTTCCCTTTTATAATTAAGGGATGGGGTTTTCGTAGAATTTCATAAAGTACTAAATTAATATAAATCTATTATCCTATTACAAAGGATCCAAATTGATTATACTATAAAATAAAAATATTTTTACACTAAATAATCTCATTAAATAAATTTTTACTATTTGAGGTAACATATTTACCATTATCTCTTTTTCATAATCCCATGTTAACCATTTTAATACATACCATAGTATTAATGTTTTTTACAATTTGGGGTTAAAATTTTACTATAAATGGAAAAGTAGACCCAAAATATATCATGGTTGGTATTTGAAACTATATATAATTCATGTTTACAAATATAAGAGTTTTAGGAAATTTAAATGATTTAATAAAAAAAATTATAAAATATCTTTAATGTCACTTTTTGGAAACACAAGACATATAATAATATAATATTTGTCTTAATCTAGTTATATGGTTTCAAAATTACTTGGATTCATTTATAAAGATTATATTATCTTAATTTAACCATCTAATTAAATTTATATTGTTCTTGATACCATTTTATTCCTTTTTTTAACCACTTGGATAACCAATTTTAAGCTTAATCGTGGTAATGACTTTTCAATATTAATGTGCAATAAGTTTTCTTATAATGTGAAATTTGGCTCATAAATGGAAGTGTTGTGAAATTTTTTTCCAGTTAAATTTCTAATTATTATATTTTAATATTTTTTGAGAAAATTTAATAAAATATTTATTACATAACATAATATTAATGTAATTTTAAGAACTATTCACATAATTAGATTTGAAATAAAAATAAAATAAATGTAATTAAAATATGAACATTGAAAAAATATATAATAGGTTATATAAATCTTCAAAACTCAATGTAAAAATTACCTCAATAGAAAACATTAATACTTTTATATTTTAAAAAAAATTACTTGGTTTTTTACTACTTGTATAATTATTATGTTGGCACTGCATAAGCATTTACGATAATAATAACATAACTAAAAAATATGAATCTTTTACCAGGATAAAAAATAATGTCTCCATGAAATAACAATTTATAACAGAATATGTCTTTTTGTCAATGCCTCAAAATATTAATGATTTTAAAACCAAAAATGACATTTTTTACTTTATATTTTAATTAAATATTAAAAATCCAAAAATCACATCCAAATGGAAACAAAATGTCATATATTTGAAAAATATACGATTATGGAAAAAATAGATTCATACAACGTTATTAATTCAATTTTTGGGGTTATTTTTATTCCTTATCATATTATTTATAACATCAATTACCCAATTTATCCATTTAGATGTGACAACTAATTACTACATAAACTATTAATATTTAAAAAAACTATGTTGACATTCTTACCTAATAATAATTATGATGATTCCAATATGGGATTTATTATATAAAATTCTGTTTGGTAAATATAAATAAGTAACTTTAATGTTAAACTCATAAAAATGTGATGAAAAATCGTTTTTTAGAAAAAATAATTTTCTCCATATAAATATGTTTTCACACCAAAATTCTTGTGAAATAATAATTCCAAACAATGCAATTTTATTTTTTTAATAAAAATGAAATAATGAAATTTATAATATTTTCAACAATATAACTTTTCTTTTTTAAAACCAGATTGAAAATACAATTTTCAATAAAAATATTTTTTTTCATTTCTCATTGTAAAATAAATATTTCTATAAAAATAAATATCTCTTCATAAGATAATTTTAATATGATTAATTCAAAGATAATATCATTATTATAAAATTTAACTTATAAAGTTCTCTATAAATGTTATAAATTTTCCGGATAAATAAGTTGAAAATCTATTTGGTTTAACTGTATTTTTTAATTATTAAATGAATTTACTAAAAAATGATTTATTATTTCTTAATAAATAACCAATATATTTTTATTGATTTGGACCTCTATATATATATTTCATAATATGGTTAACCCTATTCATACTATCTGATTTAGTTTCTAGGTTATAACTATTAACTTTAAATATTTATGTTTTATGTTTTGTTTAAGCTCATTGTTGCATGTTGTATACTTTATCAAACATAGTAATCTTCTAACATATTATGATAATACACTGTTCATGTGAGGACTACCACATCCAGGAAATGTTGTATTTTTTCCATCACCATGTCATGGGGATGGTTATAAATATATAATTATTGAATATAAAAAAAATAGTACGAAAGTCTTGGGATTCCAAAACGACATGATATTACTTACCTTCATACCATTTCCATTTATTAGGTATTGATATTGTCTCTCACACATATATGTGGAATTCCATCTTGATAAAGTGATTTGATTTTTTTTTATTTACCACCCCACTTCATTCATCATAATGATAGAACAAATGAATAAATAGGTCATGTATAACATTATTAGGATTCTAGAAAAGTAAAATATTGTATAAAATATTTTTTTCCATCTAGTAGAAAATGTAAATTTCCATCATGTGCATGTGCAGACAACTTCATCAACCATAAGATGTATCACAATTCTAATGTTAGAATACATAGATGGTTCAAAAAAATTAATTTATAAACATAATTATGTATCAGGAATATTATTATCTAAATAAGGGTTCCATGACTCATTTAACCACCATTATCTTATCAACAATGTTTCAGAGGTAAAAACATAACAACTTCAAAAAAATAAAATTTCAACTAAAAAATTCGTATTAATATAAAACATGATACTAACTATATTCAAATATATAATAAATAGAGAATGAATTTCAAAAAAAAATATGATTGAATTATAAAATTAACACAATTTTATTTAATAGTAGTCAAGGTGAATGAACAAAATGATTCAACACTCAAGGTAAGATATTTCTAGACTTAATTTTAATTAATTATGACTCATGAAATATTTCTAAATGTTTTTTGGGTTAAAAACATATACAGATTTGTTTTATTATTCTTTTATTTATGTTTATTTGTCTTTAAAAAAATATTTTTGGTTTTAAATTTCAATGTGCTTTTGTTTCAAAAGATTAAACAGCCATAAGGGATTTTTATTTAAAATAATTTTTTAGAGTTTTCATTTTAAATACTTTTCTTCGAAATCAATATTATATTAAATATTTAAATAATGTTATTACATGTATTCCAAATATTTTTAATATTAATTTTTATCTATTTTTTTAATTTTTTTTATAATGGTTTAAAAACACATATTTTGAATTTTTCACACGGGTCACTTTTGACTCTATTTGTAAAAGTAGGATAATACACTATTTTTATCATTTAATGCTTGATAATATTTTATGGAAACTATAAATTTAATTATTTTTTATGAATTATTGAATATATTTAATTATTTTTTAAGTTTATTTTATTTCTATTTATTTGTGGACTTTTTCGTTTATAATAATTTTTAAAAGAATGGATATTTTTCATATCATTAAAATTTTCCCAAAAGTGTACCCTTATATTGGTTAAAAAGAATTTTTTGTATGTTTTTATGATGGAAATTAAGTATTCTTTAGGTTTTATAAATTTCATGGTTATAAGGAATTTTATATAATGACAAGGGATCCCAATAATTCCCTAATGATGATTGAAATTAATATAGCTCTTTTATACATTTGGTAAAATGATAGAGTTCATCGGTGACCAGTTAATCCAAAGAGATACGAGAATTATCTACATATGTGATATCATTATAAGGGTTTTTGTAAGGTTGAATATTATAATAATTTCCAATCTACCAATATGATAATACAAATATGGTTTTAATTGGAAATATTTCATTTAAAAACTTATGAAAATGATATATTTTTAAATATTTTTTATAGGTAAAAGGATTATTTTGTAGTGAAATTTTATAAATTTTTCATCTTTTTTCACTAAACTACCATGAGTATTATTTTACCTATTTGAGTTATTAAGAAATATTTTTTAAAAAATATTGATATATTATGATTTTTTCAAGGTTATTTAAATAAATATTTGATCTCAATGTTTATTATGAAAATGGAAAAAATAATGTGGATTTTCATGTTTACAAACGAACTACTAGATTTATTTTCATTTATATCAATTACTGAAATTTGTATTCTGATAACAAATTTTCAATTATTTTAACATAGCTTAAGGATTATTAAGAAATACTAAAGAACCCAATGTTCTAGATATAATGTGTTTTTGTGAATAAAGAAAGTGTGTCATTTAGGAACTCATTTTATGTGAAAAATAAATATTGTGTAGATGTTTCCACACTATTATGTCTTTCTATTTCCAAATTCATTAAAAATATAAACCTAAAATGTATTTATGATGTATGTATTCAAATAATTCCAATAAATCACAAAACTATGGGACAATTATGCATCGGTTTTTATATTAAAGGTTTGCGATGATCATGGAATTAAGATAATTTAATCAAGATCATTGGATAAATAATATTTCTATTAATTCTTAATGATAAAAGGAACATGATTATATGGATAAATATATTATATGATAAATATGAATTTTCAAGATAGAAATTCATAGGTTTTTCATGGTGAACATCTAATATAATAACATGTGAAAATGGATAGGTAAATTGATAAAATTATTAAATATTGAATTATTGAATTTTAATAAATTTATAGAAATATATAAATAAAAATATCTTGATATAATTATTATTTTGTTATTACTTTTACAAATCCAAATATATTTTATTGATCCTAAATGATTGATATAAACATGTAAAATATTAAGAGGTTATAATATGATATTTTTTAACATTAGATTACACCATCTAAAAAAGTAATTGGGTTTTCGAAACACTTTGGAATATATTACTGACTACATTTTGGTAGTTTGGATGTAATTGGATGTGATTTACATAGATATGATTCCACATGAGCATGGATTTATTTTTAAATATGATATAATTAGACTTTGTTAGAGAGTTAAATGATATGTGACAGAAAATATATTATTTCACATTGTATTGTAATAAGCCGTGATGGATACATCAAAGGGGTCATTGACGAATGCCTATCATGAGGCCTGGAAAAATAAAATTTCTATATTGTTTCCTTTTATAGGATAGTGGATGAATAGGGACATCTCACGTGAAGAGCATTATGGTTTGATTTCTTATTAAATTAATCTAACCTAAGATATATATTTTTAGATTATTTATTTGTTCAATGAATGAAATGATAAAACTAGGATTTTTTTATTTAATAAAATAATGAAAATAAACATAGAATTAAATTTAAACCACCAAAATAGGAAATTTTGAACAACATGTGACATGAAAAGAAGAACTTGGTCCTATGATTGTTTTTTAATTCTATGATTATTCACCATTAATTTTTTAAATAAAATTTTATAGTTCAATTATATAATCCCATTCATGGATTACTATCCTTTTATTTAGTGTTGTGAAATTTCGAATTCCGTAACAACTATAAATTTGACCTACTTTGGTAATCATGGTTGATGGAACACCTCAATCAAGAGTGTGACTTAAACCCATACCTGGCTGTATCATATGTTATTCCATCCATTATTCATCTAAAATCCAATTTGTGAATATATCATGATCAATTAAACAAAGGTAAAATATAAAAATAATATAATATAAATATAATAGTGTTTCGTGTCAAGGTATAATATCACAATACCCGTGTATGCCACTCACTTCTACTGCAAGAATAAAATTAGTATTTAAGAGAAAATTCAAGAAAACCTAACCTCCCTCGAGCCGAGGCTCAAGTCAGCCCCCAATTGTCAAGGGTATGAGGTCACAATGGAGGATTGAAATAAATAGAGAAGAATAAAGGAAAAATAACATTAAAAATATGATAGTAGAATATAAAAAATGAGGAATATATAATAAGAGAAAAAACACCTTAAATACCTAATATAGAAGATAAAAAGAGAAAATATAAGAAGTAAAATAAAAGTGAGTTAGAATAAGAAGATAAAATGAAATTAATAATTATTATTATTAATATAATTATAATTGGTTGAATGAAGGAACAAGTTAAGAACAAAATATAAGTGAAATTAAAAACAATTAGAATAATTAAAATAAATTTAAATTTAAATAATATAACAACACCATAGTGGCCTTAGGTGTTCTTCTCCCTATGGTCATGACTATTTTTAGGAAGTTGAGAGTAATTATTTTAGAGAAAAGGAGGTGTGTTTGAGGCATCCTTTAGTGGTGAAGGTTTTCCTTTCTATCATTCAAATATAGAAATATATTTGAATGAATATTATAAATATTCATTTTTTAAATATTGATTTAATCATTCATTTCCATTTTTTAGCGGGGGATGATATTGAAGTGGTGTAGCACATAGTAAATTGTCAGATTTATCACAATTCAAGGTTTTCAAGGTGATGTGGGATTTTATTTGGATCAAATAGTGTCATTGTGCTCTACAATTTCTCATCCCCTCTACACATCACAATGGTTGGAAGGATCTCTCTTTGTATAAGACATTGACAATATTCATAGGAAGATCATCGTGGTTATTTGAGGTCCAAAATGGGATCCCTTGTAGGGGAAGTGAAAGATTAGCTTGAGATAGAGCTTCCATGTGTTGGTAAAGGAGGTTTCATATGTATTTCAAGAGTCGTTTTATAGTATCTAAGGTAGAATATATAAATTTGAAATGGTTCTTTGGTTTCTGGGCATGGGGTGTGTAGGAATTAGGTGAGGTGGCACTATTTAAGTAATTAAATTAATTGTAGTCAAGAGTTCCTCACACATCCAAAATGAAGGCAGAGTCCATAAGAATTTATAATGAAATGTGTGACTTCTACTTCTTGTTACCCCTCACTAGAGTGGACACCTTGGTACATAAACACACACATGACATGGTCCATGTTACACTCGTGTGGCTTGATTAGTCTGAGGGACAATCTATGTACTCTCGTGGGCTCATTACAGGCTCTCACTTCCTACAGGGCCGATCAGGAATTCCCAAAGGGTAACTATTGTCAGATGTCCCTCTTAAGTATTGTCTATGTGACATGGACCTAGTTTGGTTGAGTAATGGGAAGATGTGGTGTATTTTCATAGTGAACACCAAAAAATAATTATACAATATTAGTTAAATTTCAAAACATCATAACAAAAATATTATCCTAAATTCGATAAAATAATCTTTAATAAAATAAACCATTTAAATCCAACATCAAAATTCATTACAAATATTTACATAAAATTTCACATATTTTATTAGAACATGTAAAAACATGTATTTATTCACAGAAAATCATTGAAGAATAAAAAAGTTTTTTTTTAAATTTTACAAGATTATATCATTGTGTTGAATACCACAACACTTAAACAATTATTTTCCCCAATCATTATATCTCAACATATTTTTCATAGGAAAATAATATTAACATTATTAAAATATCAAAAAATATAATAAAATATTATCAATGTTAAATAATAAATTCTAACATCCACATAAAATTTCAATTTAGTTTATCAATTTTAAAATAAAAAATCAATTCACAAATTTTACTTTTCCCTACTTTAATATATTGGAACTTATTTTTTTCATTCATTCAAGTTCCTTAATTTATTATTATTAATCATGAAAAATCATGATTTACCTCATTTGAATATATTCTCTCATTACTCATGATACTAATTCATGTAGATTTATGAACTTATCATGAGCACATTATCATTATCCATAGTCTATTAAAGGAACTATATTCTCCAATTTATAAAGAAATAAAGGAACATGAAATCATGAGGTCTTCAAAATAGTTTTAAATGAACTTAATTCTTAAGGTCAGTAGGAGTTGATGATTAAAAATGACAGATTAATTTGGGGATATTATATTAATGTACAGTGCATGATATTAAAACAGAATGTGTAATGTAATTATCTCATTCAACATAGCAACTCCAACTTCTCCCAAAGCTAAAACAATAGATTATGATCACAAAAAATAAAAATGAATGGTTTTTTCTACATCCATTATTTTTTTATTTATTTTTTCAAGTAATTATTAATTCTTTTTACTTATCAGATGTTATTAATTGAATAAAACTCATACTGACCAGCTAAACAGGTATGATAAAATTAATAAGTCTAGTAATGGAGATTTATGATTCCCTCATGTAACAACTAGTTCATATTTTTTCAATTTTTTCATGATTAGAAAACAATGAAATAAAATGGATGAATCAAAAAACCTTCCTCATTAAGCATAAATATCACCAACACACTTTTATATTATAATTTATATAATTATTTTCACATTTACTAGATTCACCCACACACATAAACATTAAAATATTTTGAAATTTATATTAGTAGGGTAGGAATGGATATAAATGGGTTGAGACTTTCCTCATTCCAAACAAGGTCATTAATGGTCTCTATATTATACACAAGGATTAATGTAATGGTTTTCTAAAGGATAAGGTATTTTCAAAAGATTCCACAATAATTTTAAACATTATTTTTTGGGTTATAACTATGACAAGTTCAGATGAATGTTATAGTGGGGGGCATTCCCCAATGTCACTTAAGAAATGTTCTCAAAAATAAATAAGAAGTACTTGGTCTATAAATCGTATTGGGTATTGGACATATGATATTGGGGAAATCACTCAAGTCATGACAAATAATAATGAATCAATTCACATGTATTTTTTATTTAAATGAATTAAAAATGATATGGAAATTTCATTTACATGAATCAACTAATTCCCTAAAATCATGAGTCTTTGTTTTAATACTCATTCTTTGCTCTAATCATTCAATTATTCATTTTAATAATTCAATATTATTATCATAAAAAAATAAAACATAGTACCATAGGTTTCCTAACAAATTAATGTCTCCTATGTAGGAAAATTAAAACAATGATTCAATAATGGCCAAGAAATTTAATATTTAATGCTAAAAGTATTTATTTAAATAAAATAGATAGTTTAATGGACAATCTGTAAAAGTGAACTATTTTCCATATGAACATTTCGTCGTCATCCCCAATGATTTGGGGATAAATTATGAAATCATGGTCTAACAAAATAAATAAATAAATAAATCACAAGGATCATTTCATTAAATATTAAAATGAAATAGGGGTGGGATGCATGCTAAAGTTCACAACCCCCCCCCCCCCCACCCGAGGACCATTCTGTGACTACCCCAAACTTTCCTTCAATAGTACAGGGTTTGGCGACTAGCACCGGAAAGGCATATCCATAAAAAATTAATTAATTGCCTTTATACCTATATATAAACACAAACTAGAACACATCAAGATGAAACCAAGAAGTAAAACTGATATAATATAAGTGTGTATTGAATGTAAGGGGCCGCAATACCAGCCAAACTGAAAAGATACTACTTCAACTGAAAATAGAAAATAGCGCTCGAGGTCATCCACCATGGATCCTACCAGAAGGGTAGGTACATCTCATCTCCATATCTCTCCACATCAACTGTCGCTGCCATCCATCGTCGAGTCCTAGTTCCCCGATTCCCAGTCAAAGATTCTCGTTATTTGCACAAGACATAACAATGTGTGGGGTACGCCCATGTAGGGGGAGTATATCAATACCCATTAAGGACCCTAATACCCCCAAAGGTCTCTCAAAATTCCACAAAGGGAAACCAAATGCATGATCTCAATCACAAATCACAATGAAAAAGACACAACTCAAACCTAGTATTACTAAACTAAAATAGTACATATGGTTAGTATTATGGATAGATCATCTTAATCATTCATGAGGCACTACTGCTAGCCCACACAGGATCGATTGGCACTAACCCCCTCAAGACCCACATGGGATCGATAGGTGATGATTCACACAGAATCGCTTGGTGCTGACTCACATAGAATCACTCTTTGTTCTTCAAATCCCATCCATATAGAGGGTTCCCGCTCATAGTACAATTATCTCTTGGAGAAATCCCTTCTCAAGCCATCTGTTTTATTTCAAGTGGAAAGAAGTCCCATGAAGATGTAACCCTATGAATCTCCACGTTATAATGGATCCAATGTAACTGATAGTGCATCAACTAGATGACTGGTTTGTATGTTTTTTGCAATTTAGTGACGAGGGCCCGATTGGATTCAACATCAATCCAAATTAGTCATACTATAATCTCTCAAGAACTCTCATTGATTATATCAAAATTACCATCTCAGTCGAAGGATCCTAGCACCATAGATAGTTAATCAAATGGAAAGAGGGTTCGTAAGACATTTTCTTTTAAGCGTTTTTTGGCCCGAGTGGGGTCTGAGTGCAGTCTGAGCCGGTCTGGGCAGACCTGGCCTAGATTGGGGTTGACATGGCCCTGCCTAAATTGGCCTGGGCCGGACAGATTGTTTCAGGCCGTGTTTATATCCACTAGCTGGACAGTGGTTCGGCCCATGGCTAGAGCGACCCAGGCGGGTGTCCCACGATCCTTCTCCCGAATGGCTCAAAGAGCCATTTTGTTTTTTAAAGGTCAGCACCAGGTGGAGTTTCCTCATCCCATTTTGGACCATTAGGGAGAGGTTCCCTCCATCTTCATGGCTTCAAATTAGTGGTTGTCCCATGTCAGTCGCCACTTTGGTCCTTTGCGGTTTCGAGCGGTGACGCTCTCCTCCACGGTTGGCGAGCGTCAGCCGCCACCTTTTCCACTGGTTCCATGTGGGCGAGTCTTCCGCGGGGCATCGAGTGGGCTCTGGAGGTCCGTTATTCCTTTCTAATGTGCCCACAGTCTCCCCAGGATGCCTCCTTCATTGGGCACCTCTCGGATTCATGGTTATGTAACGTTGGGAAAACCCTCCTCCGATGAACGCAATGAAAACAAGCGGTGGAGGGTCTGGGCCTTGTTTGTTTGGAATGCACCCCCTTTGTTAGAATTATAAAAACTTGGAGTAATATATACATCACATTAAATTTAATTATAATCCTCATTAAAATCCCCCACAATGACCACCCCAAAAATCATGAACGAGGAGACGAATTGTGGGAATTTCTTGAATTATTTAACAACCCATGCCTGGAGATTCGGTGTTTAATGAAGTCGTTGTCATTCATTAAACCCAATTCATTGTCACCCAAGCTTTATTATCCACGGGTGGAAGGTGTCGTATCACTTTGCAATAGGTTCCTCACTTGATGAAGTCTTCTTCAAAAGTTTAACCCAAGCCCCATTTAAATTGAGGGGGGAAATGGTGAGTAACGCATCGAGAAATTTATGAGGTTCATTAATTGATGTAATTAATGTGCCACATTAATTACACGAGGGGTGGTTACAAAACTAGGGAGTAAATAGGAATATAATATCTCATATTAAATGTATTAATACCTCTATGTTCCCTTCCCCCTCCACTCAACAGGTGGTAGGAAAAAAATAAAACAAAATAGCATTATCTATGTTATTTAACTATTTTTTTAAAAAGGAAAAAACTAAATTTTTCACCTGACCTACTATGATCGATGTAAATCTTCCCATAAGCGAATATCGGTGCTGCGGATTTAACGGTTCCCTCATATTCTTAATCCAATCACCAGTTCAAAATATAGAAAATGTAGCCAGCACCTTTAATGAACATACCTTTAAAAAGTTAAAAAATTTATTTTAGGCACACTGGGCCTCGGAATCACGTGTCGTTAATTTTTTCAGACACGTAATAATTCCAAAAAAATTAAATAATTTAATTTGAATTTTTCTGGTCTTTGTATTCTCCACACCTTTGGGATTTCAATCCCTAAATGCTACAAAAAAACTAGGTGAAATATGGGGGTACTGAGCACGTATATAAGCCTCCCGTTCCCTTGTTTTCTCTTAGAGATTCCCATGCCATCAACATACTCGTACTAGAGGAATCGACCACCCATGAAGGACCTGCTCATTTCAATCTTATTTCTACAATTAGAACTCTGAAAATGTCACCTCATCTTCTATGTCCATCTTGCCCTAGTAGATAATGTGTGATGTATCATTCATGTATCTCGTCAGCTATGACATATGGAAAACATTATGCACCAGGTGCATCTATGGGGGAAGCTCTTGACGGTACACCACCTCACCTACATTACTGAGGTTATGAAAGGGTCTGATGAACATCAGAGATAGCTTACCACTCCGACGAAACCTATATAATCCTCATCAGTGTGAAACCTGTAGGAATACATAGTCTCCCCCGTCAAACTCCATGGGACTCCACCTCCTGACGACAAAAGACATATTCTAGCTCTATGTAGTCTTCATCCACTCCAAGATGATCTACACCTTCTATGTGGTATCCTATACAAACTTTGGACCCATAAGTGCTAACTCCCGTGGGACTTTCCACCAAAGAGTTTATTGGTATATACTCTCGTACAAGGCCTCAAATAGAGTCATTCCAATGATGGAGTGATAAATATTGTTTGTTTGTGAACTCCACTAGGGGCAGGTAGTCCTCCCAACTGTGACCAAATCAAGGACACAAGCACGAAGCATGACCTTGAGTGTCTATATGGTACGCTCAATCTGACCATGTATATGAGGGTGAAAGGCGGTTCTCAAGCCTAGCTACGTCCCGAACGCCTCCTACAATAGCTTCCACTAGTGGGATGTAAAACCTGTGTCACATTATGAGAAGATATTCATCAGAACTCCATGATGTCTCCCAATCTTCTACACATAGAGGCATCCAAATCCCTCTACTGATCCCTACTCTCAGATGGGTAGGATATTGGCCGACTTGGTGAGTCAGTCAACGATCACCCAGATGGAATCGTGGCACCTGGATGTACGTGGTAGCCCTGTCACAAATTACATTGATATACCATCCCACTTCCACTCTTGTACCTCAAGTGGGTGTGTTATTCCAGCTAGTACTTGATGCTCGTCCTTCACTTGCTGATAAGTGATGCATTGGGAAATGAACTCTGACACTGCTTTCTTCATCCATGTCCACCAGTATTGATGCCAATGGTCCTGGTACATATTCACCACTCAATTGTTTACTGTAAAATTGGATGTATGAAACTCCCTCAACACCGCCCCCAGAGCATTACGGGTACCATTGTGTGTCCTCTGAAGAGAATTATGTGCTCCCCACCTTTGGAAGATCCCCCAAGTGCATTTCATGGGTATATCTAAGAACGTCGGGCATCTCATTCAACGTCCCCAAGTTGTGCCTCCCGAAATCACTGAAGAAGTGGGGGAGTGACAGTCATAGACTAGATGTATGCTTCTCCATCACTATCCATTAAGGATATCTACAACATGGCTAGCTGCTTTGTCACCTCATTAGCAGTTGTAGACCAGACCTCATGTTGAGTGATTCAGCTACTACGTTTTGCTTCCCCTGAGTATAGACTATCTCAATGTCATAGTCCTGGGGGAACTCTATCCATCATCGTTTTCCCATGTTGAGGTCCCTCTATGAGAAGATATAACTGAAACTCTTGTGGTCAGAGTAACCTGTAAAATGTTCGCCCATCAAGTAGTGCTACCACATATTCAGTGTGAAGACCACTACTGCTAACCTCAGGTTAGGGGTAGTGTAGTTCTGCTCGTGTTTTCTCAACTATCGTGAGTTTTAGGCAATAACTGCTCACACCTACATCAGGACACAACCTAGACTTGTCCCTAATGCGTTGCAGTAGACTACATACCCAATGCCTTCTTCTGGTAGCCTCGAGATGGGGGAACTCATCAGTATCTTCGTCAACTCCTAAAAATTCGACTGGAACCTATCTGTCCACAAGAAAGGATGACCCTTCTTTTTCAAGGATGACAAGGGTTTCTCTACCCTAAAAAAGTTAGGTACAAATATCTGATAGTACCCATTCAATTCTAGGAAACTCTGCACCATGGTCACACTACTCAGTTTCTCCCATGAAAGCACTTCCAATATCATTGGTGGATCTACTGTGAGTCCTGCCTCCGAGATAACGTGTCCCAAGAACTGGAGTTATCGTATCCAGAACAGGCACTTTTAGAGCATTCCATAAAGTTAGAGCTCTCGGAGTGTATCCGAAACTATTTGCAGCTACATGGTGTGATCCTCTGATGACGCATAGTATATCAAGATTATTCAATGATGGCCCCCATGAAAAAATCATGGTATGGTTGGAATACCCTATTCATGAGCCCCATGAACACTGCTGGAGCATTTTCCATGCCAAAATGCATCACCAGGAACTCATAGTGGCCATAACGACACTTGAAGTCTGTCTTCGATACGTCCTAGTCATGTAACCTAAGTTGAATATAGCTTTATCTAAGGTCTATCTTAGAAAACCACCAAGATCTCTTCATCTCATTAAAGAGATCATCAGTCCTCAAAAGTGGATACTTATTATTCATGGTCACCTAGTTCAGGAATCGATAGTCCACAAAAATCCTTAGACTCCCATATGCCTTATTGGCGAACAAGTTCGGGGATTCCCATGAACTAACACTGGTACTTATGAACCACTCTCTATCCAAGTCCTCCAAATGTACCCTTAGCTCACGAAGCTCCACGGGAGCAATCCGATATGGTGGTGTAGATATTGGTGTCTTCCCAAGGTACAAGTCGATGAGAAAGTATAACACATTACAAGGAGGTAGTCTCAGAACATCTTCAGGGAAGGCATTAGTATACCGTTCCACCACTATAGGACAACGTGGACTCCTCACATCAACTGCTCCCAGGGTGAGGCTATAAAACTGATGAGTAATCGGCTACCCCCTCCTTTGAAATTGTGTATACTTTACAGTAATGGTTTTCTCCTAATAGGTGAAGGTAATCCTAAATCCATCCTCGTAGACATAACTCAATTTGCGCCTAAAACAGTCGATCTAAGCATGAATTTTGGATAACCAGTCCATACCCAAGATGACATCAAAAGGCCTCGATGCCACTAATAGGAGATCCCAGTCAAAGCTCTCACCTCGTAGAATGATCTCACAATATCTTCCCTAGTGTGAAATCATCAAATATTCTTCTGTAGGAGTCTCTAATCGCAAGGATCAAGCCAGTGGCTCTATCGTCATATCCGATCTCCGAACGGGTTTCATGGAAATGAAAGAGTGACTAGAACATGTGTCTCTAAGTACTTCAGATAGGGTTGAATAGACTCATATCATACCTCTAATCATATCTAGAGAATCATGGTCATAGGCCTACGCTACTTATAGCGGTGCTCGCCCATGTCCACCAACTCCCTACAGTTGAGGGGGACCACCTGGTGGTGGTGGCAGTAGAACCTCAAATCATCGCCTGCCACCTACTGCATGACATGCTCCCCTACCACATCCGCCTCTCAGCGAATGTCCTCACTCGAACCTTGGTCACTGCATTGGCAGTTCCTCATCTATCTGATGATCATTGATACGGCAGGTTGGGTAGTCATGAGGTTTGTGGCCCTACCATCCGCACGTGAAGCACATTATTCTTCCCTATTAAACCCCCTTCCTCGTGTGCTCTGCATCTCTGAACCTACATCCTGGGGTTTCCCTCCAGAAGGTTTGGTCTTTTTGAACCTCTATGACATCTTACTACTACTTGTTGTAGTTGACTCGGCTACCCGTTATCCGGTGGTGTCTCTCACTATTAGTCCCTTCTTCGAAATGAAGCACTCCACCAATAATTCTTGCTCGAGCACTGCAGCATGCATCAGGATATTGAGTGATATCATTGACACTCTGATATCCCACCAAAGACCCTGCTCAAAGGTGAAGGCCCTAAAGAATGGGTCACGAACCATTTTGGTTGAGTAGCGATAGAGGTTAGTGAATATTTCCATGTAATGGGCCACTGATAAGCTGCTCTACTATAAGTGCAATAGGTCCTCAATATGCACAGATCGTAGTGTTTCAGAGATGAAATCTTCCCTAAATAGTCTCTCAAAGCATGTCCAGGTGAGGTTCACCTCATTATTTAAAGGGGGTGTCAGGCTCCACCATATTTTTGTCGTTACCCGAAAAAATGCTAGTATCTAGGATCATCATCTTATCTACAGGTGTCCCAAATTGGTGGAAATCTCATGCCACAACCTCCATCCAGTCCTCACCATCCTGAGGATCTGTCTCTCCTCAAAAACTCAGAGGTCTCTACCGCTAGAACTCATGCAATGTGCTCAGTCACTGTGCACCGTCCGCTAGTGGGGCCGGTGGAAATTGTTTCCCTCTGAGTGGTGGTGCTACTGGTACACCACATCAAGGTTCCAACAAAGTAACAGGGCCCTTAAAGGAATCCTCATCGCTCAATGTGTTTTCATCTTGTACTCTCTCATGATTCCTCACAGGTTGTCTATGTAGCGGCATCCTGAAAAAAACAGGTTTTCCGTAGTCAATATGATACACCTGGTGAGCTGACTCAAAAGAGATCAAAAGTAAAACATTTCCAAAACACACACTATCAGTGTTTTCATGCATCAAGTCAGAAATTAGAATTCAGGGTCCTGGTGTATGGATACATCGGCAACATCACCAACACTAGACTCCCCAAATAGAACACAACAAGATGAAACCATGAAGTAAAACTGTTGTAGTATAGTGTGTAGTGATAGTAAGGGGCCAGAATACAGGCCCAACTGAAAAGATACAACTACAATGGAAAAAAGAAAAAAACTCCTAAGGTCTTTCACTAGGGATCCTACCAGAAGGGTAGGTACAACTTGTCTCCACAACTCTCCACATCAATAGTCACAACCATCCACCATCAGGTCCTAGGTCCCTGAGTTTCATTTAAAGATACCTATTGTCTACATAAGACTCAACAAGGTGCGGGTGATTCCTGTCGCAGGGTGACTATACCAATACCCAGAACGGACTCTGAGACCCACGATGGTCTCTCATAATTACACTATGAAAAACCAAAAGAAATATCTCAATCACAAAGCACAAAGGAAAATACACACCTCAAACTAGGAACAACTATGGTACTGTAGTAAAGATGATTAGTCGTAAGTCTAGGTCATATTACTCTGTCATGGAGTCAATATTATTGATCCCCATAGGATCGATAGGTACAGTCACCTGAAAGACTCACACATGATTGATAGGTACTGATTCACAGAGAATCGTTGGGTAATAATTCATAGAGAATCGATAGGTGTGGAATCAAATTGAATCAGTGGGTGCTGATTCACACCAAATTGTTGGGTGCTGATTTAGATAGAATGGCTCTTTATTCTTCACGTCTCATCCAGACAGAGGATTCACACATATAGTATGCTTTTCTCTAGGAGAAACCGCCCCTAATGCCCTCTACTATATTTCTTCTAGCACAAAGTTTCATGAAGAGGAAACCCAATGAACTTACACATCATAAGGGTTCCAATGCAAAATATGGTGCATCAACAAGACACCCGATCTGTAGGTTACTGGAATTTTACTATTGAGGGCTCAGTTGGATTCGGAGTTGATCCAACCCAACTGTACTCCAAATTCCTCCAAAACTTTCATGTGGTATCCCAAAAGGACCATCACGCTCTAAGGATCCCAGAGAAGAAGACGGTTCGTCAGACAAACATCTCATCTTCATGATATGTCCTTTTAAGCATTTCTATGCTTGAGGGGGGTCTGGGTCAGGTCTGACCTAGTCTGGGCCAGAACCGGCCTGACCAGAATGGGCATGGGCCATCCTAGTTTGTCTAGGCCATGTTGGGTTCCACCTTCTGGGCTACAGACTGGCCCGGACCACTGGCTGGGCAGGTCCTACTAGGCAGTATGGCCTGCTGACTAGCATGACCCACGTGGGGGTCGAGCGGTCTACCTCTCAAATAGCTCAAAGAGCTGTTCGATTTATTAAAGGCTAGCACCAGGTGCAACCGCCCCGTCACCTATAGGACATGAAGGGATTCAATCCCTCCTTTGTCCTGGCTTTGTAACCGCAGCCTTCTCATTGAGGCACATGATGGTGCCCCTCCTTGTTGGTCGCCCCTTCGGTCCACCACAGAGTTGAGCAGCACAGCTCTCCTCTAAACCCAGTGATCTCCTATCACTGGCACGGGTCTTCGGTGTCATCGCGCCGGGGAGTCTTCCGCAGGGCACCATGTCATCTTCAGTGGTTTGTTCTTCAGTCTGAATTCTTCCACAGTCCTCCTAATTTCCTATTGTATATGTCAATATTTAGATTTCCATTATCACAAAAAGTAAACATGGATGAATCTCAAATTGGTAAATAGTTAATTCTATTTACCTATATATAGAACCTAATTTCTAATATCACAGTAATTCCATTATAATTCAACCATGATTCACCATAGGAATCATTAAATTCATTGTGTTTAACATATAATTTTTTCCATAAATTCCCTTCTCCCACATAAATCACACCATTTTAATTCTCTAAATTAATTACCTATTCTTTTTTCCCTACAACAACCCATGGTAAAACCCAATTTCTAAAATAATAAAATCTAAATGTTGGAAATGAAAATTCTAAGAAAAAAAATCATTTTACCCTCTCAACAATCCTAAATTTATTTTTAAAAATTTACCATCATAAATTCTAATAGTTCATGTCATCATATTTCATATAATAAAGTATCAACATATCATGCAAAATAGATTTCCCCCTTATTATTCTCCTCAATGTAATTTTCCAAGTCACATAATAATGTCACCACAACTATAAAATTACATAAATGACCTATCACAATTAAAGTATTTATGTATTAAAAATATCTCTGTGTAATATAGTCATCAATAAAAAAATTGACTTTATTATAGGGATAACTAAATAATATAAAATACATAGTAATTACAGCAGAAACAATAAAATATATTTTTATCTGTAAAATGTATCTAATTTTTTTCAATACCACAAATCTATGTCCACTATAATGACAATAATGAAAATATTACCAATTTATCATATTTATTTGGTCTATGATTCAATAAAACTCTCTTAGAAGTAATAGTAAATACTTTTTTAATAATGTTTTCTCAAATAATTAATAAAAATAAGATTTAAAGTAGTTAACACATTATGTTATTGGTCAATCACTATCTAATTATAGATAATATTATCATCATAAAAATAATTCATTAATTATTTAATATGGAACTCATTATGACTATTTTCATAAGGTTTTTTGATTCCAATTGGTATTCCACTATACTAATCCATATATTTAACTTATAAATACCAATATACCGCAAACTTATTTTCTATTTCATAATAATAATCTGATGTCCTAACTAGATAGAAAATTTTAAAAACATTTAATCTTTATTCAAAAACATCAAGAGTTTCCAATAACAGTAATCAAATGAATTCTACTAACTCCCACATTACATAATTTTTTTTGAATCCACAATTCATTGTTTTTTATTTTTTCATAGATCAACGTATGAGAAGTGTATTTTCTATAGTCTTGATTGAACATAATAGTTATATACATATTTTTTTATATAATGATTTAAAATTTTCAAAATTATTTGATTGATAAGAACTATTATAACAGAAAAATTCTATAATTGATTATTTATCTTCAAAAAAATATCAATGTCATCAACATATTCTTAATGAATATAAATTTTGATATAAATAACTCATTCAATCTATCTTTGATTTTTGGAAAACTAAGTTATACGTAATCCTACACCTTACCAACGTACCATATCGGAGATGATACTAGTAAATAGACCTTATCCTAAAATAACAACATCGAAAATAAACAATGAAGTTACATTATTTCTAAAAAATATTTTCAAATAAATTTTAAAAAAGAAAATAATAGAAAAAATATCCTAAATAGGAATGAAATTTTCTAATGTAATATATTGATCCATCACTTAAAAATCACAATCATGTCTCTATATTTATTTTATTAATAAATAATACCAAAGTCTATATAAATATCATCCTTTTTCTATGAATGTCTATATAAATTCTATAACTACAATTTTGTGTCCAAGATTATCAATTTAATAAATTTTCATATTTTAAAAAATATCGATGAAGGTGCTTATTTATATATAAATGACAGAAATAGTAAATTTTTTTTAATATGTATATCATTTTATATTTTTTTCCCATCAGTAGATGAGTCTTGATTAACCTTTATTAATCAGTGGAACACTGATATTGATGAGTAGGTCCAACCCTCTGGAAATTTTAGTGGAATTTCTATTAGTTAGGGAGTGTAGATTTATGTTCCATAGGCTCTATAAAAAACTAATGTACTATAGTTGAGGATAATTACATAGATATTATCCCAATGAATGTTTCAAGGTCTTCATGTCAATATGAATTCAATATTATAAATTATTTTGATCTCAGGTCAATGCTGATATATTCTTCAACTTATCAAATCACCTTAGATGAGCACCTAGAACTACAACACTATTTGGAGGAAAATATAAAGATTGGATTCATCAATCCTAATTTGTACCAGTAGTTAGAATGTTATAATACATATGAACAAAAAAATTTAGGGTTAAAATTTGTACAAGAATCAGCATTCCAAACAATTGATAGTGAAGAGAAAATAGGAACTTTTGTAGATAAATAACTTTATTGACTAGATGAATAGATCTAATTTGTTTTTAGACATATCCATTATGTTTGGATATCATTTTCTATTATTTATAATAACTATATCTTGAAGATGAAATTTAGGTAAATCTGTTGACATTATGAGTAGATAGTGATTCTGTATAGAGCTATAAACAACCATTGTTTTTTCATGAGACTCATGGACTAAATTGTCCACCCATTACTCAAACTGTTCAAGTTATTTTTTATAAATTAAAACCTCATAAATTAGAGAATATATTAATAATAGGTTGAGAATATAATGATCATAAAATATATTTTTGATAGATATAATTATTTAATAAACACATGAATTGTATTTTTAATATTATAGAAGTGCATTTCTTGTGCAATTTCATCTAGGATGGGAGAGTAGTAGCCAAACCCACAATTAATGAAGAAGGAATGTCTTCAAATAACACCAAGACTATGTTTTAAGTGTATAGTTTCCTAAGGATAGCTAGATATTATTAGTGTCTAATGGTATATTTCTTTAGGATTTATACATAAATGATTACAATCACTTAAAATGCGTACATTTTCATCTAGTCTAAGAATATAAAATTAAATTTCTAAGGGGATTATAATATTGTGAAGAAAAATTAGTTGTATTATTTATATAGGATTTTTTATGATTATGTATATATTTTCATTTCCTTAAGGGAAGTGACTATACGTCAATTGAGGAATAAATGGGAAGTTATTAGTTATGTGTTTGTGGAAGGGATATAAAACAAAAATAACTATATAACCTTTTATTTTGAACATGTATTATAGGTAATAACTATAATTTCCAAATTAAAATACCATCATAGAAGATTACTCCTGGTTTATATGGATTAATAGAGTCGTAATAATATTTTTAAATAAAAATATCTTAAGCTGTGGTAGAGGTGATGGACGGAATTCTTGTGGGTCTATGAATTTGATATAGTCTTTACAATAGGGAAGGAAATGTAGTGGTTGATATCTTAGTTTAATATTTCATGACCAGTTGGTGGAGTATCTTTCTATATAGTTATCCACATGGAATTTGGCCATTATAATGGGTTGAATTTTTTCCTACAATTAACTAATAGTGGTGCACCCCACACTTCTTCACCAAATGCGGGAGACCCATCCTGGAGATATTGATTTAGAGTACCAACATAATCATATTTTCTCAATATAAAGACCTAGAAAATTTATTGTCATTGGGGAGAATGTTATTTTATTTGAGGTAAAAAAAATTTAATTGAGCTATTTTAAGAGGTGCATAGGTATTTCAAAAGCTCCACATTATCGATACATCATAAATTGATATATATATATATTTACGATCACATCAAGAACCATGTTTGTTGGACTAGAAATAAGTACATAATTATTTACATTATATCAAAATCCCCCAGCTATTAATTGGTGATTCATGAGAACTTGGTTTCCACTGGTTTGATAAAATCCTTGGGGTTCCAATGTCTGAGTGTGGTAGTATATAGATGGTGATTATTATTACACAACCATCTTCTATGAATGGGAATGATATTTTCTTGGTGATCATTGATTAACTAACTATCTATGATAAAATTATTATCATTCTGTTATAGATTTCTATAAATATATTTAGAAAGCTATAGGTATATAAGATCGTAAGAGTTCATGGTGTTCCCTTACTAATTGAATATGGAAGATTGTATAAACTCACATCATATTGTTGTAAAATCTTACAAGATTTTTTTTCATCATTGTTGTAGATTAGAATGGAATTCCATCAAAAAATATAAATTAATACAGAGATGAACACAATTCTTATTAAGAATATTTGATGGGATTCTATGCTATATTTTTGTGTGAGTTGGGATGATGAACTATTATTGGTGTGAGTTCCAGAAAACATTAGTAATTATTCTAATATAGTAATGACATATATGAGGGCCCTACAAAGTGGACATAGAAAGATAAACCATTTTTTCATAGGTTGGTTATTTTTTAATTATTGGGACCATTCAAGAGATTTAAAGTGGTATAATGTATCAGGGTTATAAGAGTAGATGGATATAATTAATAGCATTCACGAGTCAAGTGAGGGCTAACAATAAAGGAATTTGGAGTACCATAAGGGAAATAATTTTTTGTATAAAATAAATCATTATAATGTGTTTCGAGAAGGTGTTTTTGGGTATGTTAGTTATCCCTAAGCTTCATAATGGAATTATATATTTTTTTATAAGGTATTTTAGGTTATTTATCTTTAATTGCTACCCATAGAGTATCACTATGCTAAAAATCTATTCTATGATTAAAAACTAATGATATATGTTCTTGATCCTAATCATGTTATCTAATTAGGCTAGTGGATCTTTTAGGATGACGCAACATTCACTACATACCCAGTGGATATTGAATATTTGTAGGTAAAACCCTCTTAGGGAGATTAATTACATTATTACACACTTTGAGGAGCACTGTGAATCTTCTAGAGTACTCATAAAAGTGTGAAAATCATATTAGTGTTAGGTTACCACACCGTATTGGTTTCATCATGCTTTTCTAGAAGAAAATAATTGATGGTGGGTAGGATTTAGTGACCTATATATTTCATTTTAATCCCATTGAGTATTTTAAACAGTATTTATGAGTATCATTCAAAATCTAGTTCATATTTAAGGGAAACATGCACCATTAAAAAATAATTTAGTACATTAAAAATATGTTTTTTCCATTACATTTATTCACATTAATATACCATGAAGATATCACCAACTATAAATTTAAATATTGATGTTGTTCACATAATGATTTCTTAGAATGGGAGGTGTATAATTTTTTGGTTTGGTCAACAATACCCAGAAAAAGCCATTCAAGTACATAGATTTTTTCATTTCACATAATTTATGGTAATAAATTAAATACTAAAACCCATTTAACTATAATTTTTATGTCATTACTATAAAAAACATTATATTATACTAAGGGGGTTATTTTATAATGAAACATTATCAATGATCATTCCTAAAGAATTAGAAACTTGTGATTCTATGGATTATTCCACATTATAGGTCTTTATATAATATTATTTTTCTTAATCTATATGGGAATTGGTATGAGATTATAATTATTGACATTATTTGACATTTTATAGATCACATTAGTTTTATTCCATTGATTATTTATGCTCAATATTATTTTTAAAAAGTTTAGATAAATTTTCTGCTTATTTTTTCCTTTCAATAAAGGATTTGGAAACCATTAAACATGGATATCAATTGAAATCCATGATTACTTAACTTTTTTCCAAAATATTTTCCACAAAACCATTTTAGTCTAGGATAAAAATGACCAATGATCATTATAAATCACCTCTCATATCTCCCTCTCATGAAGATCATCCATCATTGACATTGTCAATTGAATTTTGTTTGATGATGAAGAAAAGAAATAATAGAGTAGTTGATTGTGAGGTGTAAATAGTGGTTTATGAGGGAACCTATGGAAAATGGGTTTATAATAGTGGATTTAGATTTATAAAGGTTACCTAAAGTGGAATCTCTGGTCTGAGAATGATGAAAAGTTTCTCTAGAAATAGTGGTTGGGCTAGGAAATGAAGATGATGAAGGAAGAAAGATTGGTGAAGTGAGGTTATGAAACATATGGGAGTTTGGAATGGTAAAATTGGATTCATACCCAGAACTTATGGTTGTAATGAAAAAATATTTGTAAAAAAGTATAGATAGGGGTTCATGTAATATTCATAGAGATCAAATTGATGGATGTCACCAAGACATATACAATTTAATTCAACAACATTTTCAATTTTTTCCAAGGAATTTTTAAATATAATTTTTTTTGTATATTTACATCATATATAACATCTCTATTTTTTCCATGTAATTATTTTGAATATATTGAATAATATTTTAATATCCATTCAATGAGATGACATGATATTCTGAGGCATGGAGAGGGTCGATAATGATATTTTATAAATATTATAAATATTAATGTCATGTATGATTTTTTACTAAAATTGTTGAATAAAACCCAAATGAGGACTCTAATGGAAAATCTATATCCAATGTTGAGTCTAAAATGTGGTTTTTTCCCTAGGAACAACATAACCACGCAGTTTTTTGAGCACCATCATGGGTGGAATAATATTTAAGTGAAACCTAAATCCTCCAATTTTTAAAACAATTTAAGATAAAATCATATGGTTTTCCACATATCCCATTAGATTTTAGATGAGATCTTGGATGATAGATTGGTGAATGAAGATGAATTATATTTAATAGTTTATACCAATTCATTATGATGATCTCGTTAATAATGATGACAAATATTCATTATTCATTAGTGATTGATCCTAACCAGAGAGAGGGAATTTTTTCATTGCATTATTTCACCATTGATTATCATATGATGAATGTCACTAGAATCAAATAAAATATTGATTATTTGGTTGATCATGTTGTCGGTTTGTGTTTATTTTCCTGGGGTCTGTGGAAATTATTCTTCATTATTTAGGATAGTCATTGTTCATTATTTATTTGTGACTTATCCTAACTAGATAGATGGAATTTTTTTCATTGAATTATTTCACCATTGATTATCCAATGATGAATATCACTCAAATCATCTGACAAATTTATTATTTGGTTGATCATGTTTTGGGTTTAGGTTTATTTACATGGGGTCTTTAGAAATTAGAAATCATTATTTAGGTTAGTAATTGTTCATTGTTCGAATGGAAATGAATTGAGTACAGTCCAAAAAACATGCAAGGTTCGTTTCTCTTGTTTGTTTTGTTATTTTCTTTCCATGTTCATCATATGTTTTTTTTCTATCATTTCCAGGGCTTTATATTTAACCAATACCAAGAATTTAGTCATTGTATGACTATTATATAGAACAAAGGATCAATACCATGGGTGGGGTTCATGATCATGGGTGTCACTGAAATAAAATGACGATGGAGGATGATTGGATATACCTCATGATCAGATTGGTGTTTCACTAAGAAACATTTGGGAATACTGTGATGGTGTGATGTTATTGTACTTGTTTTTTATTCGATTAATGGAAAAAATCGGGTCGACGTTGAAGGAAAATCTTGGAAAGATCAAGATCTAAGCCTATTAGATAGTTCAGTTATGGATTTGGTGGTGGCAGTGATGCATATGGAAATGTGTGAATGAACTAGAATTTTGGAGAAATTCCTTACTATATATTGTGTATTTTGGAGAATGCATGTTGTGTAGTATTTTTTCTACATCACTGGGGTTCACATGTAAAGAAAAATATCACACTTCATGTGATATTTATGACACAACATGTAACTCAGTTGTAGAATTTAGCATGTACCTCATGGAGTACATGGGTATGGGAACAGCTATGAAGATAGGAATGGGAAGATTACAAGGGCATGGCACAATATTCAGAAATGGCCAAGTACATGGGAATGTCTAGGTAAATTGTAATGGTCCTATATACATGGAAACAACTAGATATATATTTCCATGGGAAATAATCATTTTTGAATTTCATATGTTAATATACACACTGTGTACCGTATGTGACACACTACTTATTTTAGAGAAATGCATGTCATGTGAGAATGAGACATGGGATATAATTGGCATAGTGCGACCTATCCTGTAACCTTATTGGATACACCATATACTCCCATAATCTCATGTTGGTGCCATCATTATTCTTATTTTATCTCATCTATTATCTTGGGTATTTTCCATCAAACTATTTTAGTGAATACCTATATTGAATGATTTAATTCGGTTGTTCAATCCCTATGAGGGTATAGTGTGTCATTGCTTCATCAATATAGGATTGTGATCTCCTCTAAGAAATGAATCTTATAGAGAGTTCATGATTTCCCTTTGCATGACCTAAGTTGAGGTCCTATGACGATCCTTCATTCACCATGGGTAGGGATTGTGGTATTGACATGACCACCGTTCACTGGGAATCAATCCTCTAACTAGAAGGATAAACTAGTAGTTTTGATGGTATCATCTCACTAATGACACCCTACAAGGTGGGTTATTTCATCAGGGTTCATGGAATCCCCTATCAGTCTTGCGTGTGATCCTTTATCTGGGTTTCATTATCTGTAATGATTTGGGGTTTATCTTCTATGTCATTACCCAATAGGCATGACCTCTCAAGTCAGTACCCTTAGTGATAGCATGGCTCATGGATTGGAATCTCTTGGATGAGTGTAAAATTGAATCATTGAGTGTAATCCTCAAGAAGGAATTATGTTTGAGACCACTTCGATACATGGTGTATATCTTGGGCATATCTAGTTCTTATCATTATAATATATTTTTATCAGATCTTTTTGGATGTTCCAAATTATGAGCTTATTAATGTATCGATTATTTATGTTTGTTTACTATGAGGTGTTAATCTAGGTATTATTATACTCAATCTTGAATGGGATCTTCCTGCACATTTCACCTATTTTATAGATGAAAGACCTTTTTACAAAGTCATCGGTGGACCTAGAGTAGGCGAGGAATGGTATTGGACTAGATATACCAAGTTTATCACCATTGTTTCATTTGAAAGTAGTCCACTCCTATGAAGGTCAAAAAAAATTAATTTTTTTTCTGGAATTATTTTGGACCATATATTATTTTTAGTATATTTTGTGTAATTTTATTTGGGTTTACATTTTTTATTCATTCATTAGTATATATAGTACATTTCCTTCGACATTTTATAGGCATAGATGTGTGTGTGTGTGTGTTTAGGTACCTTATGGGAATGCATACAATATGTGTGACCTGAAAAATCGACACTGGACACAATCCCTTAGCCTGCTAGAGGTAAACTTGGTGTTGTCACACTCAACTTATCACTGGCTAGGATGGCCCTAGTTGTTCAGGTCATGAAATTGGTATCAGTGACAGGTAAATTTTAGGATAGGAGTGTGGATATTGTCTAGCATTGAGGTTTGCTTTTGGATTTATCATAATAGTGTTAAAGTGTTTCCTATTAGGCCCATAGGCTACATACTCTATTTTTGGTTTCATGGTCAGCGTATCCATTCTCCCGGGCTCTGGTGGACTTTTTGTTAAATTAGAACATGTAGGCACTAATTGAAGGGAACATATTAGTAAATTCATGATATATGAATTTTCTTTGGTTATCAAGCCCTTCCTGAGTCATCTCACATGATATTATCATCAAATATGGTACATCTTGTCTCCATAAAGGATGTATTCTTGGTGATAGCGATAAAGGATTCTATACTAGAGTCGAGGGTAAGGCCTAAATGGTTAAAGGGACTCTATGTAGTGGCCTACACAAGAGGTAATTTTCCTTCAAGGTAGAAAATAGATAGTTTTCTTTCCAGATGATCAATATGTGTCCCCCCCTCTAGTGGTTTAGGTGAATTAATTATGTCAGACATAGTGATATATGGATTTGTTGGTGTCTGATGGTGAACTGTAGGGATTGAACATGTATCATGAGATTTCATAAAAGTTATCTCTTGGGATTCAGGGTGAGAAGGACATGTTGATTGTAGAAACCTGGTGTGGTTAAGTAATAGGAGGTTTCATCATTTACAAGGACATCAATGAAAACACAATCCACCAAGGAAAGGGATTTGTAATTTGTTGTGATAGATATCGATATCTCATGTGGGATTGTCCTACCCATAGTTTGGTAGACAAAGAGACAGTTGATAGACCAACCAATTAGAGGAAATTTTTGAAAAATGGAGGTTAGTAGGGTAGTGGATGAGAACGAGAAGATTAGATAATAGTAAAAGGTAGTTTCGATATTGATTTTTTTCCACCACTACCACCACCTAGGTTGTCAATGCAGGGATCAAGGAGATAGTCATAAGGGATATGGAATATTACAGGCCCTAGTAGTTTTGACCTATATGCTCTGAGAGTAATTCGTGTTAATGTATGTGTATCTTATAATTTAGATATAGTTTTTGTTGACACATGCACAATAACCTCTTTTATTTATATGTCCATAATTTGAGATCATAGAGTTTCCAGTTGATCCCCTAGCTCAGAACTTATATTTAGAGGCTCTTGAAAAGATTATGAGTGATCAAAAACTTATTTCATTTGTGTGAGCTAACTCTAAGATTGAAATATATGGATCCCCATTTTTAACTTATTCATATATGTATTGGGACCATCTGATTGTTTCGTTTATATGGGCCATTTTCATACCATCCATGGCTTGATAACTATTACTATTCAGAGTCGTAGTGAATCTATGTTATGGGATATTATTTACTCTATTGGTAAGAAGTAATCCCCATGTTTTCATGATGAGATCATGTGTAGTAGGACAGAACAACATTTTTTATTAGGATGGTATTCACATTTGAGTAGAAAGTGTTATGATATTTCAGTTCTTGGGACATGGGATAAGTATGAGTATGTATTACCTAGGGATATGGAATGTTTATTTCCACAAAAAATTATTCTATCCAAGATTACATACACATGGGATGACTTGATATCTACACTATCCTTTCCGAAGATGTCCTGTATATGCATGATATAATGCTTTGGTGGGGAAAATCTATATAGTAGGGAACTTTTCATACCCCAGGTGTTCACATGGGAAGCCATGTGTTTTTCCTATGAGATGAATGAGAAAGTGAGTCTTGGTGTGGATTGGTGTTTCCAAAACTGGTTGATTATTATGGAGGAGTCTACAACATCCATAATACCTAGCTTCTTCACTAGTGGTTAAGCGAACAGTAGTTCATAGAGTTTGACATAAGTATAATATATCACTTTCTCCTGGATTGAGATGAATATGTTTCAATGGATTATTTAAAAATATTCTATTGTTCCTTTGAGTTCTCAGCGACACTTTTCAGCATTTTGAATTCCCCAATGTGTTGTGAAACTTTTGATCTTGATCTTTTGACCCTTCATGGATTGGTTATTGGTACTCTCCTCTTTGATATCCTTATGTACTCGGTGTCCATGGTGATGTATGTGAGATACTTGAATATAGTTCTAATCATGTTCTAAGAGAACTAAATTTTGGGGATGATCTCAAATTATCTGTACAAAATTTAGGAGGTCCACTACTTTGGATATGTCTTCATAGACTAGGGATTTAATGTAGACCCTATAAATTTTAATGAATTTCAATCTTGAGAAATATACATGGGTGTGTCTATGGTAATAGATATCCATAGTGATGTTTTCCATCCATTATTGATAGGATTGGAGATGAATTTGTTAACCCCTTTTTAATTGCACCATGAGGAGGATTATGGTGAATCGTATATCCAAAAAATGGTTTCGTCCCATCATCTTCAACAGTGAGATATATAGTTACATCATTAGGATATTGATTTTGAGGCCTTACATGACTAGATATCCAATAGAGGTGTTCTTGAGGTATTTTTATAAATTTTGATAGTATGTCATCCTTATGGGGATAGACGATTGAAATTATCACACTATGAGAGGAGATTATGGGTATTTTGATTTCCCTTAGTAATACATCCATGATATATGATGAAGTGTCAAGATCATTTGGAATTGAGTTTTTTATCCATGGATGACGTAACATTTCACAATGTTTAACTATTTATGTCTCGCATATTAATAGGTAAAGGATAAGGTGTATTGATGGAAGTGAAAATGGGATGTAATATTTTTTTTGTATTTATAATGGATATTCCATGTTTACTGAGTGGTTATGACATTACATGGGAATCTACGACTTACTCACCAAGATGGGACTCTTCCTAACTATCTGATATTAAAGATTAATGGAGGGTTTGATAAGAATTTACTTGAAGGAGGTCAATAGGATTCATGGATTTCACTTAAAAATTATTTCATCTCATGATTATTTCCTCTCAGTAGGATTATAAAAAGGATTCATGAGACATTTGGGGCTTAGTGCTAGTTGAGAATAGTGATTCTACCCAAGACAGATGGCTAGAAAAGGAAAACCATTTAGGATTTGGGGAACTTTCTTCAGGATTGCATGTTATATTTGGACCATAGTGGGGAGGATCAAATAAAATTAGATGAGTTTTCATATTGATTTTATTCACTTATTAGTAATTTTTTATCTACTCCCTTCACTAATTTTATAGGAAATGTACACAATTGGTGTGAAATTCACGGGTTTTAATATTAAATATAATTTTTTAGAATTGTTTAAAGTAATCCAGATTCAATATAGTTTAATATTTTATGCCTAATATTCACCCTAATGATCCAAATTTTTTTGATTATTGTTATTTTAATATCCTAACACAAATTCAAATAAATAATTCAACTGAATATTTGGATAATTCGGCTATTTGGAGGTCCATATACACCATAAAAAATTCTCATTGAATCTATGAAAGAATTTGGATCATCTGGGATGTTATATTTTCTATGCTCAATACGGAATTAAAAATTCATTGATTATTTCCCAAAATTCTAGGTTCCTTATATTATTACTTGGATAAAAATTTCAAGGACCAAATCATCCAATAAGTTGACCAATTGATGCAATAAATTCAATCCCACTATTCTGTCTAGTATTTCATCAGAGTCCAAAATGTATTAATTTTACCTAAATCAAATCTTCCAATTGAGTTGAATTTTTTTGTAGATAAATTAAATATACTCTATCCCAAATTTTTATAATAAATTATTTTCATTTTCAGGGCATCTTCTATGACTAACACCCATTCACATTACAACCTTATAAAAAATCCGGATAAAAAAGGTCAGCAACACATTGTTTAAAAAAATATACATAACTATGGATAAAAATATAAAATAGGCTAAAACTTTGGAGGGTGAACTACCCACATTAATATATATATCTTTTGAGAATAATATTTATCTTTATTATTCTTTCTAAAAGGACAAATTGGAATGGCCAATTAATGGGATGTTTTAGAATGCAGACTTCCCCCACCATGGGACATAAATACACACCCTCTTCTCCTTTCAAGGGGTTAGATCACTGGCACATAGAGGAATACATTAGCATCAATAAATACCTGACTTTTTTGTAGATCTTAAAAAATCAATTTTCTACTTGATATACATTTACCTCATTCTTTATTTTCATTTAATTTGAATGTTTTCTATTTTAATCATGTATATTGTATTCATTTTCATTTGAATTTCAATGCATGAATCGTCATCATATTATATTATTATCATCACCCTATTATGTTTTACTAATAATAGTCATAAAATAATTTAAATGAAGTTTCAAATAGATTTCTTTCATTATGTTCTTATTTGATTAAAATCATGTATTACCCTCTCCCTATGCTTCTTGTGTGTGTTCAATGAACCACTCCTTTAATGTCCCATTCCTTTTATTCTCCTTAAAATTAATCATCATAATAATCATCAACCTCATTAATAACTTTTTCATTAGTTGAATAAATCTCCCATGGTGGTGAGATAATATTTTGTGATATTAAGTGATTGATAGATTTTTCTATTTTAATATTATTTGATTTAATATTTTTTATGAAAAATTGGAAATGTTTTGGATTAATAACATGTTTTGTTAGAAATGTTGATGACATTGACTATTGGGATCTCTAATACACATGGCTTCATGAAATATTTAATCTCCAATAAATAATAATTATTTATGATTATAACCCACATCAAGGATTGTATTAAGGCCTCAATACATTGGACTTATAACCAAAGTATTATTGTTAATTGTGTGTTAATTAAATGAAATATAATGCAATGTTCAAAGATATCACAATATTAAATCTACAATAATGAACTCACCCCAATATTTATCATTTTCTTAAATAAAAAATCATCCAAAATCAATTTAATTATGCTCTATAAACAAACCCACCATTCAAAAGAAAAATAAAAAACAATTGAATCCAAAAAAAGTACCATCGTTGAGGATTCGACTCGACTTCTACTATACAAATTAGAATAAAACCATATCATTGAACAATAAATAAGTTAAAACAGGTCGTGCATTACATATCCTAACAGCTACCACTCCACCATTCTTTTAGTTCCATTTGAGTCCATGTATGGAAGACACTTCCGATCAACACTATACTGGTTGGATCAAGTGGGAGAACACGCATGTGGGTTAGAGTTGGTTCTAAAAGTTATTATAAAGTGAATAGTTTACCTAAGAGTAATACGAGGACTGTCTATTAGGGTTAATAGTTATTTTTTTGATTTGGATATAGTTACCTTTGGAGTTTTATGAGGAGATCTTGTATTCCAAGCGATATCCCATAATTGAGGATTATGGGGAATTAGACGGGATTGTAGGCTATATCCATGGATTATATTCCCTTTTCCATAATCTAAGTTGGTTCAATTTGGTGGAATACTACATAATCCTACCTCTCTAGTTAAACTGAGTACATGAAGTCTTCCACATTTCAATGTTGAGGTATGTTCATGACCTTCCACCTGCTATCAAATCGGGAAAGATGGACATCAAGGATGGAGCATTCATTTTAAAGTACTTACAAGAGATCGAGGATCAGAATAAGAATATCCTCTATGGATGTAAATTTTTCTTAGGTCTGTTTTTGGTGGAAGTATAGGAATATTCAAGAGAGTTCCTCAGACTAGGAGGCCCTGATGTGATATTAGTACCCACACTTTTTTAATTTTCCATTTTAACAATTATGGATGATAATACCTTCTGTGAGGAGAATGTAATGACGTGATTTTGAATCTATCTAATAATATTTTTGGACAAAAGTGTTGAGATTGTGTGATATTGTGAGACCTTGGGAGTCACAAAATGATATAATATAAATATTAAAATATATTAATATTACACACATATAATTTTTGTGATTTTGTGGAAGAACTCCATAATGGGGGCTCAAAATTGAAATATGAGATAATAATTGAGTTCAAGATGTGGTTTTTACCCTAGGTGTAACAAAACATTGGTGAACATTGGGTGCTTGGGTTGACTACCTCTGTGGGTGGGATAATATTTAAATTAGTTATTTTATTTATTTAATTATTAATTAAGACTAAACCTAAATCCTCCCCTACTTAATCCTCCATGTCAGAAAACACTTTGGCTAGCCTCATAACCCTATGTATTTGAGAGGAGATTTTATAGGAGAACTTTGTGAATGATGAAGAAGCATTAAGGATCATTTATGCCAATTCAGTTTAAGGATCTCACCAATGATACTGATGCTGATTCATGATTCATTAATGATTGATTCTAACCTCAAGGATGGGAATGTTTTTTCGATGGATTATCTCCCCATTGATAATCCCATGATAAATATGAATGGAATAAACTAACATATTGATGAAGTGTTTGATCATAATGAAGGTTTCGGTCTATTTAAATGGGATTTTGGGATAGTATTCTTCATTTTTTATCTCACTCCTAATTAATCATTATAATAGAAATTAATAGAAGCCAACCTAAATGGCAATTAAGGTTCATTCATCTTGTATATTTTTGTGATTTTCACCACTTTTCATCGCAAATTAATCACCTATATTTACATGTGTATCAGTTTGAAAAATACATATTATTTCTTAATTGAATAAATATTCTATGACACAAAAGAACGATACTGAATTTTTGGTTTTGTGATTGATGATATTCTTGAGATTTTCTGATCGTGGAGAATAATCAAATGTATATCGGGATAGGATCGGTATTTCCAAGGTTCTTGTTTGGGCATGCAGTGATGGAGTGATGTGATGGTGGTTGATTTCCTATTGGATTAATGGATGAAATCTAGATGATATCAAAATATGGGATTTAAATGTTTGAGATATAAGTATATCATCATGTTCGACATAAGATTTGGTAGTGGTATTGGTGTAGGAAAAAATTCATGGGCATGCTAAACATTTTGGAAAATTCCAAACTACATTGCATGTATACAAAATAAAACATGTTTTTAAGTCCCCCTTCTTTGTCCATAGGTTTTAATTATAGATAAAGTATCACATTCTATATGACATGTTCCACACACCATGTGTCCTGATGATGGATGCACGACATTTACCCCATAGGGTTTATCGACCTTGACATGGCCCAACACATGAGAATGGGGTGAGTACATGGACATAAACTAATACAAAGTTATATACAATTACCCAAGAATATCTAGGTACACAGTCATGGATTTAAGTTCATAGAAATTTCTAGATATACACTATCATTAGTAATAACCACACCAAGCATCAGACAAGTATATACATGTTTTCTTCCCTATGGTACATGCCATGTATTTTGAAAAAAATCATGTTGTGTAAGTGAGAGACATGATTTGTGCTAGGATTACTGAGACAGATCTTTCAACCTTAGGGGGCACAACATATACTCTCTTAAGGGTAGGTTATAGAACCCCTTCTTCTTAATTAATCTCTGTTATGAGCATGGGTGTTTTCCATCATAATGTTTTAGTGAATAAAAGTATCATTTAAGTGAGTTCGCATTGTATATCCATATGAGGGTGTAGTGTGGCATTACATCATCAACATATGATTTTGGTCCCCTCTAAAATATGAGTCTCTGATAAAGTCCTTTTTTACGTATAGATGACCCAGGATGTGATCATCTGTCCTTCCATTTTTTACCCTGGGTAGGGATCATGATATCAGCATGATAACTATGCATAGATTATTGATCCCCTACCTAGTTGGTTAATAATGTTGGGTTCACTGTACCATCTCACATATGATCCCCTACTTAGCAGGTTTTTAGTGGGGTTCAGGGTGTCCCCCAGTGGTCCTAGTTTTGATCCCCTATATGGGTGTTTAGATCTTTGAATATTCAGCATGTATCTTCTATGGTGAGACCCAATGAGTATCCTTTTTAGGTGAGTTCCCTAAATGATAGAACGTATCCTAGAAATAGAATCTCCTAGATGAGTGTTACCTTGAATTATAGAGTTGAATCATGTTTCGAAAAGTATGTTTGAGACCTCCTCAAGCCATGTAATCAATCTTGAATATATCTATTTGTCATTTTTCTTATTACTATGACTCATATCCTGAATGAAATTCCATTATTTGAGAAAACCATTTTCTTGATTCATTATGATTTGTAATTTTGGGTTTGGGTATTTTTGTACTCACCCCTACCTGGGAACTTCCCAAACATGTCATCTCTCTTGCAAATGATAATCCTTTTTGTAGTGTCCTTGGAGGACTAGATGTTGGTAGAAAATAGTATTGGTCTGGAAATATTGAGGTTCTTACCAGTGTATTATATTATATTAGTACCCTCTTTCTGAGTATGATAGAATCTTTTTCACTTTTTTAGGGGATTTTATTTGGATTCATTACCGTTTTCAATACTCCCATTATACTTTTAGTATGGTTTATAGAGATATTCATGCATTGGTATCAGTTTCACTTTACGTTCATCATTTTTTGGGCATGGATGTGTGTGTGTGTTTATAACTACATTATGATAATGTCTCCCAGATATGTGATATGCCTACTCGGTACAGGTTTGAAACCCCTACCTAATTTTTGGTGTGCATGAAATTTTCACACTCATCATATTGATGGAATGAAATGTCCCAGTTGGTTGGTTCATGACACCATACTCCATTAATGACTACATCCTGTGAATCATGGTGTATCTGAATAAATTATTTATTATCCCCTATGAAAAATTTATAGAGTTGTCTAGGATGTATGTTTTTCATTAGTAAGTGATGTGACTAAATGTATTTGAGATATGCACTATGTTATCCTAATTGTAATCCACTCCATGTCATCTTATGGTAATGTAATAATTTTTAACCCTACAATAATGTAGTATATTACTAGTAGATTTCAATATTTCATCTAAGGGTCACATATAATGATAAGAATATAACATGTTCCATACTACATAAAAATTATTGTTTTCAATATCATCTTGTCTAGTTTTTAGAAATGGAATATAAAGAATCGCTTATGTACATTTTTTTCACATAGATCTTGGTGGTGTAAAAAAAGATGTCATAAAATATTTTTGGGGAGGTGTCTGAAAACCCATATAGAAAATAGACCTATAAAGACAATGTTAGGTTCGGATAAGTAGTTCATATCACACATTTAATCACTAATTCCCCATTTTTTCAGTTGTGTACCTCTTTGAATACGGCATATGTACTCCTCTTGAGTCACAATCACATCGTTTCATAGACCAACATATAGTTGATGGAAGTAAATTTCTCCATTTTTTTGTATGGTGATGTCCCCATCCATGGAGTCTGTACTTCCCTATGTATTGAGGAGTTGTCTAATATAGGAATTAGACACTCCATAAATTTTGTATAATGATCATTAATAATAAAATATATGAATAATTGTTTTATGAAGTGTCTTCATAATGTAATGATGTTTTATTGCTATTGTGTTATAGTTATTTCACCATATTATGTATTTGTGTCTTCCCTCAGAATATAATATAGATATGGTCTATCAACTTTGGAATTGTTAAAACATTTATATACCAAACCCTTTATTAATATTGTAGTTTCTTATCATCCATTTCATTATATTTTTTTAGATAACTTATCTTCTTATCTACCCTTTCAAACAAAAGTATCCTATTATTAATTATTTTAATCAACCATATATATTGGCCTTCATCACACATGTGTTTACTTTTTATGGAATATGCATAATTCACAGGTGATATTGGGGGATATAGAGTTAGTAAATCCATATCATATTGGCTTATGATAGTGGAAGTTGGTGGTGATCATGTTGGTATTTACTATATCATAAGGATAAAAAAATTTAATTTCTTAAGGCCTTTAATTATTTTTGAATATTATAACTTATTTATTTTCCCTAATATATTTTTTCTCCACTGTATATGGTAGATGAATAGGATGTGATGCATAAAATTAATACTATTTTTAGTTCTAATTTATAATGTCGTTTGGAATATATTTATAATGTTATTGTCATAATAGTTATAAATTTCATCTTGGTCTCAGTCATAGGCCCTTTACCTAATGGATGTGGTCTTGGGATGGAATACTCGATATAGCCCCACCATATTAGCAATCCCATTGGGTTGGGTCTTGTCAAAACATACTAGACATCAGTGCTCTAGTTTTATAGATTTATAATTTAAAATTTGATAAATAAATACGATTATTCACTTTTTCATTCCCATGAACCAAAAGACATGTTCAACAAATTGAAACATCAAGGTATCTTTTTGATAACAACAAAACAATAATGGTGAAATGTTTTCAAAATATTTTTTTATGTTCCATGTAGTCAACCATTTATCCTCTAAAGTGACACACAAAATCTTGCCTAGTAATATATTCATCAGTGGTATCCCTCCAGTATATATCATCACTCGCCAAAAAATATTGATAATAAAATAACCTCATCCACTTTATTAAGTATGTTAAAATGAAAAAAATTAAGATTAAAGTGAAATACATCTAACATTTTTTCATCCCTCGTCATGTGAATGTCTTATAATAGCCCCATCAACTACAATTATACTCCATCTACTATTTTAGTAGGGTTAAAAGTTACAATAATTAATGAGTCATCGACTTCATTTTAATTCCATAATATTTCCATAAATACTGAAATAAAATGTTTAAATATTTTATACCAACTTGTTATTTATTAAATTGAGGACACCCTATGATAAAATATAACCAAGGCACTAATTATTGATATATATATATATAATGCATCAGAAAAAATTACATTCCATTTTGTCTTAATATAATGAACAAAAAATATTTACCTCCAAATAATGACTAGTATAGATTATTATGTGGTTTCATAATTACCTATAAAAATATTAATGGACCATTTCCCTTGGAATTAAGACACATAAAATAATTAAAATAAGATTCCTCACATGAATCCTTCTAAAAAAGTCATTAATGTAGATGAATAAAAAATGTAGTTTAAGTATGTCACTTATTCAATTCCTTGTTTTATTCTTTATATTTCACATTTCATTCAATATTAATTCCCTTCGGGGTAATATATATCATTGGATCAGATAATATTATAATTCTCTAAATCAATCCTCATTATTTTTTAGATAAATAGAGAAAATAGTTTCTCTCGTAAATTTTTTTAGCATTTTCCCAAGATATCTAAAAATACCGAGCACACTAAGCCACATCATATAGAAAAAGTAGTTCGACTATGCTAACCCAATCCATCCTTTAATAGGTTAGGGGTTTGTGACCACTCCAAAGAAGTCATTATAGATATATAAGAGACATTAACCTATATAATCTAATTTATATATACACTATCATAAAAAACATGATATCTAAAACCATAAATAATAACATATCTCACAGAATGGAACTACATTCATACATATATCTATTATGATTATCTGGAATGTATACAATAAATGTCAATATAAAAAAAATGGGGAAAATTACAAGGCCTAACACTGCCCAAATATCTTACCTCAGGTGATGGGGAATAAGGGGATCACCATATTTTATGAAATCTATCTCAAACAATACAATCCAAAAACTAAAATTTTCTCCACTATCTCCTACACTACTATAACCACTAGCACCATTCCCACTGATATCACTAATGACTTGTGCCCTGTATTCATATAGATAACAAGTGTCAAAATAGGGATTTTAAAGGGTCAATTATAAAAATTATTAGTAGGATTACATTAATTGATAAAGGTCCTTTAGTAATTATTCAAACCCACATTGATGAAAAAACTATACATTTGACCAACTCAAATAAATAGGGATAAAACCGTAAGGGTATGTGTTATGGACTCAGTTACAAATTACACCAACTAAAGGTTAAAAGGGTAAAAGAAGTTGTATTAATTTTCACACCAGTTTATGAAATTTGAATTATAAAAATATACCTCTCACCAATAGGAAAACATTGCATTTGACAAATGAATACTCATTTAAAAAAAGCAGGACACCGTGAATATCCCACACCATAGAGGATGACACAACATTACTCAATAGTTTTAGTGAAAAACACATCAATACATATCTAACTAGGTGGAAATCAAATAATGATGGGCCACTAAAGGGAAACTACCAAAAAAATAACCTAATAAAAACTCATGTATTTTCTCAGTAATGTACCATTCATTGGGGTTCATCAACCATGATCCACTTCTCATATGATTGTGTCATCACTCACCTACCATGAATGGTGGAAAACCAAACTTATAGGTGATAAACACAGTTATTATAATTCCTTACACATTATGGTCCATTTGAATAAATCATTCTCAATGTACTGAATAGATACTCATTTTAGTGGTCAACCCACACCCTTGAGAGTGATATTATGTATGAGGGGCTACTAAAATGAAAAATAGGTGACCTGAATCATATTCTATCCTACAACATGGAAAGTGTCTAACATTAACCTGATAGTACCTGAGGATGTATTATATCTTAAGAAAACCTAAGGGGACATCAACAAAATGTTGTAAGATTCTTCCTGAGCTTCTATGATAAGCTTCCTATGAAGGGAATATGGATGGAATACATAGATACCACCACATAACATTGTTCATTAGAATCCCATCAAAATTCATGCCCCTCAAACACCAAATGAATCATATCAATGATTGAAATACCATCACCAGGGGTCATACGCCTCATCTAGGAACATCAACTATCTAATATGGGATTACCAACCCTACAATATTTTTATGTCACTTGATCATTGTGATCATTATATCACCGCATGAAATCTAAATAGGTTATCTATGCCTTTATTATTCATATATTCTTGTCAACAGAATACAATAAAAAATCCATTCATAATATTATCACCCACCATTGTAGATACTATTTTTCCCATGGAAGATCCATCATGATTGTTCTATGGACACCATAATTCGCACTGACTATATAGAATGAAAACCAATCTCGACTGATATACAAAATGGGGTCTTGTTAAAATATCCCATACTCCAATATAGACCATGTGCTTGGGCTCTAACTCTTGGTTTCAAGGGAAGAAGGGGATAAATTATTTATCCATTCTAATCAATTACACATAGCATAGTAACATGGTACATATAGGGAAATACTAAGGATACACTAAACTCTGTCATGGGTTAAACATATTTAAATTTAAAAGGTACCTATGTCCCCCATGTAAACAAACAAAGATTTATAATGAAACCAAATTATAATGATCTATGAAAAAATTATCAAGATAGTATATATTGTTATCTAAAATTGATAAAGGTTGAATATTTTTACAAGAACACTACCAAAAAGTGAGAAAGTGGATGTAGGGGCCCTCTGAACACCATGTTCATAGAAAGGGTAAGTGAAGCACATTAGGGAAATCCATGAATGTGGTTTGGTGAACCTGGGAATGTGTATGGATGTCCTGAATAATTTTTTACCTTTCCCACATATTTCCAAGCATGAAACAACCTATCCCTCCAAATATATGGATTGGATCCATGTAATATTTATGGATCAAAGGGAAACAATGTAATCCCTACTTTTATCCTTATATAATTTCTTGAAATTCACAAATATTTTCCTATTATTTCATATCCAATCACATAATAAATATCCCTAATAGCACAAAAACCACCTACAGTTATGCCCATCCACCACTACACTATTTGTAATAAATGAAGTCATATCCAATCAATTTATACCTTCCACGACTCATTGATGGAATTGTGTAACCCATTCCACCATAGCCATTACTAAGCTACCAAACATTATTAGAACTCTTGATTATCCACATGCACAACTACAATGGTTTATCATTTTTTCACCCCACTATGACAGTAATAGAGAATTCATCCATGTGTGGTGGAAATATCTCCTCAAAGGTATATTGTAATAAAAAAACTCAATGAAACAAATTAAACTGTATTTAGTGGTTACAATAATTATATGTTTATTTAAGGCTATTGAAATATAACTTTTTTGAATGAGATTTTAATCAAAATATTGTCCTTCCTCAATGGAAAAACATTGTTTCATTAACACATCAGCACAATCATAGTTTGATCATCATCATCACCAAAATATGATCTAAACCCCTCAATCCCACTCTAATCGGACACCCTCACAAGATATACCTCTCACGCTCTTCTCATAAATCTAATTAGCAATAAAAAATACATAAATATAGGTCATATATTACTGAACTCACTTTTCATACATTGAAATTACATCACATTTGATGAATGGTTAAAATGTTATACAAATAGATTCCCAATGATAGAACAATTATCATGCCCCTTAAAACATGGAAACATAAACACTGGTACATAAATGAGCTACATAATCTCCCCCTAGGTTCTTCATAACTATAACCCTTTTAAACACAACAAAAATAATTCATATCTTCATATCATGGGAGAAGGAAACATAAAAAGGGGTGAGATCATATGATCAGTAAGGGTAAACAACGGAGATATGTATGAATAATCATGAGCATAAGGGAATTAGAACATAATTATGAAAATATAGTATCATACCCTACATATCAAATTTCATAAACATGAGTTATGAAATAAATATTAGAAGTTCAAAACACATGAATCCTAAGAAAATAAAGAACATAATCCATGAAATCAAAATATTGGAATAAAACATGGAATTGTGGTAGACACATAATCATATATAATGATTTCTATAGTAGTCAAATAATTGTTTCTAAAACCATCTTAGTGGACAAATTCCATTACTAAATTGGTTTTACACCCCATTCTTGGTCTGCATTAATAAAATAACTTCACTCCTCGTTATATCCTTATGATAATGAACTGTGTTCATTTCTCATTCAATCTATGTTTGTCTCATGAGATTTAAATCTTTTTACAACACATTTGAGAGAAATATGTGTCCCAACCATATCATAATGAAATCACAAATACATATTCCATAAGATTATAAATAATCACATAATAACCCATGGAATGAAATGGGTGTCATAAACACATAATAGAATCATAACCTATGGAAAAATAAAAGTATCGTTCTAATTTCATCATATACATAACCTGTTAAAATAAGATGGTTTGAAAAGAACATAACCTTTAAAAGAGAAAAGGGTTTTATAAACATCATGCCATCAAAACATAATACATTCATAGAAATTATATCAATGGAAACATTGAATAATTTTCCATGAAGGGCATGATTAACATAAAAATATGTTATCTTAGATAGGAAAATATTTTTAATTATCTTTTTAAAAATACTTTGAGGAAAATGTCCAATCTTATTTGAAAAATTCTTTTTAAAACATAAAAAATTTTGAAATAAAAATTATATAAAAATAGATTTGAAAATTTTGAAACGAATATTTGAAAAAAAATAAACATTTTTAAAATAATTTTTTATTTAAAATGGACTTTAAGGATCAATTGAAAATATTTTTGAAAAAATGGGTTTTTAAATAAAATAGATTTCTGGAAGAAGAGAGATATACATTCATATTTTCTAAAATAAATTTTATTGAATATTTTATATTCCAAAGAGTGAGAAACTCATACCAATATCTTTGTATATCTTGAATAAGTAGATGATATGGAATCTTTTGATTTTTATTGAGATATAGATCATAATATTTCATCCAATAAGCATAATCATTAACAAGCTCAAAAATCCATCAGATCGATTCAATAAACTCTTACCCGTTGGTTAATTGGGATCATACTCTATATGTAAAAAACGGAAATTAAATGAAGATTTAAATATCATTAAAATAATTATATTAATTTCATAACATGTAAAATGGAATTCTATAAACCTTAGAAAATAATTCAGGTGCGTAACAAAACCTGATTCTCAAAGAAATACAATTGAGACAAAAATATTTTCTGATTGGCTAACTTTTAAAACATAAACCCTTGAAAGAAATATCATAAAACTTATTTTTAATTTAAAATATATTTACTAATAAGAATAATTGAGTAAATATAGGTTTTCTATATATACCACACAAAAATAATGTGTGGTGAATAAATAATGTAACACACAAAAATAAAAAAGTGATATGAAATCCCCTCATACCGTGTCTTGACACTCGTCGTACTCATTCAATCCACATGTATAATAAATATAAATTTATGATAAATTATTTAGAAAAACATATTATTATATCTAATACTATAAATTGCTTTATTATCACCATATAATACAAGCTTGTTGATAATTAGATGTTAAGATTTCTCTTCGGGTATTATTCTCTTTGTTTTTCACATGTGTCTTAATTTGTTATATATTTGGTGCTTATACGAATATCATGGTTTCAAGAATTTAAAACATGATGAAAATATTGTGTATATTAATTATATTTGTATTATAATAATCTATGTAATATATAATTATTAAATGGAAAACACAATTCATGGATATGGTAAACCGTACAAACACAATAATATTGTATCTTTTTTGATTATCATATTGAAAGAAATATCAAAAATGACATTTATGTATCTATATTTATATATATAATTATTAAATTATAATTATTATATCATAAATATCATATAATTTCACGAAATCCATCTTTAATACATTCCATTTAGTTTATGAAAGGATCGAATCGCTTTGAGGTGGCGGTTATCATCACTTCCTCAAACGAAATTATCGTATTTATAAAAAACAGTTAGTGTAATGATATGTGTTGTAAAAGGATTAAATAAGAGTAATTATATGATAATTATAATATATAAAATATATAAATATATTTTCCATCACAACTTCCACCAAGATATGTAGTATGGAAAAATGATAAGTCATCATTTTCTGAGGTGGAAGTTCACCGTACACATAATCAATATGTTCATTACGCATTAGATGAAGGTTTTTGTAAGTGTAGTTATAACCCTTATCATCAAAAAAATAATAGTATATTTAATATAATTTTTTTAATAGAATAATTTAATAATGAAAGTGGATAGGGAGTGGAATTAAAATAAAATAAAGGACCTTGAAAGAAGTCGTTGCCTCTTAATTGGCTAACACCTTTTATTTTGTTCCCAAAGTCTTTTTTAGATTAAATTATACACAAGGGTAGACTTCTAGGATGAAGGTATATAATTTTTTTAAGTGTATTGGTTTGATATTGGCTGAGAAAAATAGTATTTAGGGGTGTGAGGAAGTGAGAAGAGAGGAGGCCTTTTATAGTGGAGGTGGAGTGGTACGCTTGTAAATATTTGAAGAGAGAATTTAAACAACAATTTTCTTGTTCCAAGTGGATCCAATAATGGTAAAAAGTGTATAAAATGGATTATAGGGTAGAAATATTTCCATCCAATGGATCTTTGACCAGTTTCTAGTTCATTTTTAGTATTAAATTGAAGGTTTAGTACTTACATAAGCTTAATTTTTCCTTAATCGATGTAATTAATTTTAAATACATTCACTATTATTTTTGTTAAAAAATATTCCTATATTATTATAAATTATAATTTAAATTTATTCTGAATATGTAATAAATTTTTTGATATTTCAATAACATAATTGGTAGAAATTAATTTAATATAATCACGTTGATGGGACGACACTGTGGATTGTAAAAGTAAAAATGATCAGATGTTTGCTAATTTTTCTTATCCCATTTCATTGTAAAATTGGATCCAAGGAACTAAATTAGATTAACTAAAAAATATATTATGTTATTAAAATTTTAAACATATTTAAAATATAATTTAACCTTATAAATTAATTAGATTAAAATGTATTTTTGAATTAAAATTCGATATTTTTCACAATTCATCCAAAAATGATGTTTCTTAGAAAAATTCAAAAAATTAACCCTAAGATAATTTTTCCATTATAAATTTTAAAATAATTTTACTTTTTAAAATTAAATCTCTATATGTTTCTATAATTATTTTTCGTATTTTTCACAGAAGGACATTAAAATGATTTTTTTGAGGAAGTGGTATTTTTAAACATTTAGGGACTTTACCCAAAATTATATCTCTCATTATCAATATTCTTTATTTATATAAATAATTATAAAAAATATTTTAAAATTATTTATTAGTATTTATATTACTAATTTTTGTAGATATGTTATAATTATCTCATTTAAATTGTTGTAATAATAAAATAATGTTTCTTTCAAACATCAGTGTTTCATGTAATATACGCCAAGTAGGTGTTGCATGTAACATACGTATAGTCTCTATTCCATGTAATTTATTCTGAGTAGATGTTTCATGTAACATAAAAGATGTTTATTTTGCATGTAAAGTATGTTGAGTCGGTGTTGTGTGAAAGGAATATTTTACTTAGTGAATTGTGTGACATAAATGAAATATAAATTTTTTCTGAAAAAATGGTCCATAAAAATTAGGGTGGTACATTATACCCCCCATAAAATGAATTTTCACACTAAATTCATCACTCGGGTGAACAATGAGGATAATTATGCTTCATCATATCCTCAAGTTTCCACATAACTTCTTCTATCTAGCTATTACTCTACAAAACATTAATCAGGTGAGTGGTCTTGTTTCATAGAACATTATCTAATCGATCAAGAATTTCAACTGTATGTTCTTTGTATGAAAGATCATTCACAAGTAGTATGACCTCTGATTTTAGTATATGTTAAGGTTCAAGTATTTACTTCCTCAAAAGAGATATATGAAACACATCATGGAAATAATAGAGGTTTGTAAGAATTGAAAAGTGATAGGATACCCTCCCGATACGATCTAGAATATCAAAGGAACTAATATACCTAAGTTTTAGTTTCACTTTATTTCTAAACATCATAACATTATTTAAGGGGAGATTCATAGAAACACCATTTCACTAACATAAAATTCAATATCATTATATTATTATTACTATAATTTTTTTCTGACTTTGACCTTCCTTGGTTTGTTGATGAATGGTTCTAACCTTCTCACATATTTCTTCATCAATATTAGGTACCAATAGCATTATTTCTCCAACCTCATCTTAGAATGTTGGAGCTCTACATTTTATCCAATTAAGATAGTCATAAGGTGAAATCTAAATGCTTGATTGAAATATATTCTTGTAAGAAAACTCAACTAGGGGAAGGTGTTGATCGCAACCGCCTATGAAATCTAGAGAACAAGATCTCAACATATCCTCCACGATTTGAATTGTTCTTCTAGACTGGCGATATTTATGTGGATGATAAGTAGTTATGAAACACAATTTTATATCAACTTCTTTGAGGAAGGAATCTCTAGAACTTTTAGGAGAACCTTTCATCTCAATCTGATACAATGAATGTGGTACTCTATATAGCCTTACTACATCGTTAATGTATATCCTATTATGCGGATCCAAAGAGAAGTCTTCTTTGATAATAATGAAGTGTGATAACTTAGTAATTTTATCGACTACCACCCATATAGCATTAAAACTGTTAGAGGATTTTAGTAGTACAAAAAAATCAATAGTGTTATTCTCTCATTTCAATTATGGTATGGGTAATGGATGCAACACCCCCTTTGAATTTTTTCATTTCGCCTTTACATGTAGGCTTACCAAGAACTGGGATACTAACTTTGTGATTTCTCCCTTCATTCCATCTAACCATAAGTATTATTTCAAGTCCATATACATCATTGTACTAAAAAGATTAATAGATAATGAAAAACAATGAGCTTACACTAACATATCCTTAAAATATTGTACAGAAGGTACACATACATAGTTCCGGAACCATATCATTCCATCCTGGTCAAGGTTAAACTCAGGAATATTTCAAAAATTATATTGTAGCTCTAAATCTTCGCTCATCACGTCATTAATATTCCCATGGATATAAGGTTGAATATTCATTTGATAAATATAATATTTTTTCCAATCCTTCTGGATTTCAATATCCATCTTTTTTAAATCCAAAAATATGGGATCTTTTCTTTAACCTCGTCACATATATGCATGAATGATCTTTTTGACTCAAAGAATTAGCAACCTTGTTTGGTTTCTAAGGGTGGTAATGTATTAAGCTGTCATAATCCATTATCAACTCTAACCATCTTCTCTGGAGCATGTTATACTCCTTCTGTGTGAATATATATTCATGAATTTTATGATTATTATATATTTCAAACTTTTCTTTCTAAAGATAATCCATCCATATCTTTAATTCAAAAATTACTAATGCTAAATTAAAATCTTGAGTTGGGAAATTTTTCTCATGAGTCTTCAACTTCCATGTGGCATAAGAGATAACAATGTTATTCTACATAAGAACACATCTCAATCCCTATTAGATTCATCACTATATATTAAAAACCCTACTCCACTAAATAGTAATGTAAGGATATGTGTATTGATGAATCTAATCTTTACATCCCTGAAATTTTCATCACATTCATCAATCAAGAGGAGTATGACACCCTCTAAGTTAACTTGTCCATAAGATTATGTAGACATGATAAATTATCTACAAATGATCAATAATATCTCGGTAAACCATGAAATCTATGAATCTCAGTCACCATGGTCGGTCTAGGAAAACATTCAATAGCATCCATCTTTGATGGATCAGCTCCTATAACATCTATTGAGATTATGTGACCCAAAAATGAAACCTTTTGCGACAAAAATTCACACTTTGTAAATTTTTCATATAGTTTCTCCTTTCATAGGGTCTTTAGTTCAATTATCAAGTGATCATCATGCTCTTCCTTACACTTTGAATTGATAAAAATATCATCTATTAATACTACCAGAAACATATCAAGGTAATCTGTAAATACTCTATTCATTAAATCCATGAATATAGTAGGGTAATTAGTATGTAAAAAGGCATAACTATATAATCATTTCATCCATACCTTGTACGGAAATTCCATAATGGTTATATACTCCTTGAAACTCAATTAATTATATCCATAATGAAGATAAATAATGGAAAATTATTGAGCTCCATATAGTTGATCAAATAAGTCCTTAATTTAGAGAAGATGATACTTATTCTTGATTGTGATGTTATTAATCTCCCAAAAATCTGTGAAGTGTCACATTGATCCTTATTTATTTTTCACAAAAAGAAAAGTTTAGCAAAAGGTGACACACATGGATGAATGAATCCCTTATAATGGTTTTTTTTGAGTTTATTCCTCAATTCCTACAACTTAATTACGGTCATTATATGAGGAGTTATTTAAATTGGTGTGGAACCAGATATGTGTTATATTGAGAACTCAACTTCATATTTTTGAGAATGATAGGTAAATATTCCATAAATACATCCATAATTCCCTTAACAATAGTAATATCATCGATATTGATTTTTTCCCCAACCATTTGAGATAAAAAAACCCCTTTTGAATGGAAATTAAGACCAATACACTGGATGTAATCTCCATACAAAGTTCATAATTATCATCCCATGGATGGATTATAATAGGAGGGTTTGAAATATTAAAATTAACTCCCATTTCATGATATTTGATCTATTATTTTTTTTATAATGTCAATCCATGCCTAAGATGACATCAAATTCAACCAAAGGTAGAATGAAAATATTCGCAGGAAGCATATTGCAACAATCTTCAATTGGAGAGGAATCATATAATTGGTATGCAATCATCATTCCATTTGGGGTTTTCAATGCTAATTCCACATCTAATATTTATGTTCGAATCTCACACCCTAAGAAATGTTTTTAGATATCAAAGAGTGGGTAGTTTCAAAATCAAATATGATATTAATAGTTCTATATTAGATGATAAGTGTACCATTCCTCACATCATTATTTCACCCCTCATCAGAAATATTGATTCCATGAGATTTTCTCTTGTACCTCGACTTAAGAGGTTTCTTAAATTGATCATCACCACCAACCCTTGGTTTTTTTCAGTGGTTACATTAATGCACATTCTCCTTACACATTTATCACTGAATTGTGTATGTTGAATTCTAAGCAGATTTTACTCCATTACCCCCATTAACTAACTTTTTTCCATCTCATTTAAAATCAGTTTCCAAGTAGCCTTCCTTTCCACACTTAAAAAACATTATATATCCATTAACACAAATTCTACCATTCTTCTTCCCATATTTATAGCATAAAGGAAAACTCATATTATTTTATCAATATTTTTAAGAGTTTACTTTGACCACAATCTTCCTTTTATTTTCAAAACCATGAGGTTGATACGTGACTCCGACCTCCATTTCAAACTTGATTAAAGAACACACAATCTCATCATAGATACTAATGCCTCTTATGGAAAGCAACATACTGATACATGGGTTTATCCACTATAGAACCTATCAAATTTACTTTTTGGATCGATAATAATTCTTGAAATGTACCATACAAGTCTCTTGAAATTAGCCATATATGAACCAATAGATTCACCAACTTTTTTACTTCAACTCAAGGAACCCTTTCTCTATATTGCAATGAATAATTTAAAGAAATTAATTATTGAAAAATAAGTTCTTGAAGTGATCTCATTCCATGGATTAAATTTCTTCTTGATTCCTTGTATTATTGATTAGAGTCCACCACTGGTCCTCTTCACCTTTTAAATGATAAATAACTAGAATATATTTCTTATGCTCCAAAAACTATATAATAGAGAATATCTTTTTAGTAGTACTAATCTGTTGTTCAGAAACATGTGGATCAAAAAACCCTCTGAAAGATAGTGTTTTTCCTCATTAAATAATCAACTGAATTTTGTTCTATCCATTGATCATTTGGATGTCTTCCATGATTTATAGCTTGAGAAAGATATGTGAGCATAGAAACAAGTATATATATTCAAAATAATATATAATTATATTGAACTAGAGGACAATCACTTCATATCTATCATAATCACCATTAATGTGGTTCCTTTGGGTTCTAGCCATTCCCAAAAACCAAAAACTATAGAGTAAGAAACTATTATATTATTGAGGAACTACAGAGTCATGAAATTTTGATTATTTGATTAGTAAATTATGACACCATCCTTTATATATGGAACCTTAGTTTTTTCCTAGGTTATTCATATCCAACTTCTATTTAGATCCTTCATGATGTCTCGTGATGGGTTTGTGAATTCCCAAATCATATCCACTGATATTTTCAAAACAGGTGTGTAGAAAAGCCCGTTATAATGAACTAGATTACCCTAAGTTAGGCTGGAAACATATTTTCATAGTTTTTACTTCTAGGTAAATTTTTACTGGAGCCACATCCACATATTGTATATAAACAAGTATTTATTTCTAAGAACCCACTAACTCTATATTTCTCCAAAATTACAAGACATTATAAGATACTTTTTCTTTATCCTAAGACATATCCCTAAACATGTCCTGAGGGTTCTAACTAAGGTTTTCTCATACTATCTTCCAAATTTTAACTAAAACTTTTCTCTAATACCAACTATAGAAACACTATAGTTTTGTACACTGACATTACATGACTTTTGAGGAGTATAAATAAAATTATAAAAATTTATTCCCAAAGACAATACTAGTTTAGTGCCTTTGGAAACATGGAAGCATAATCAATTTGGAAAAAATGAGCTACATCATCCCACAACAGGATCTTCTTGAATATAACCCTTCTTATACACATCATCCGTAGTACATATCTTCATAACCTCAAATTAGGAAACAAAAAATGCATGATATCAGATGATCAGAAAAGGTAAAAAAAAAGAGATACATATGAATAATCATTGGAATAAGTGTAGTAGTATGTGATCCTGAAAATAGAAGATCAAACCGTGCATATCAATGTTCATAAAAACAAATCATGGAATATATATTAGAATTTCAAAAGACATGAATCACAAGGAAATAAATGACATAATCCATTAAATCATAGTATAGGAATAAAACAAGTAATTGTGGAAGACCCGTAATAATATATAATAATTTCCATAATAGTTAAGGAATTTCTACCAAGACCATATTTGTAGTCAAATTTCATTACTAAATCATGTTCCAACCTCATTCTAGTCCTATATTATTGAACCAAGTCCCCTACACATTCCAAAACTTTAATAATGAATCTATTTAATCTATCATTACATCCATGTCTATATCATTCTATATAAATCTTTACACAATTCATTAAAGAGAGATATAAATCCCACTCATTCTATAATGAAATCAGACATATATATGCTACAAGATCATAAATAATCATATCATAACCCATGAAATGAAGTCAGTCTCCTAAACATGTAATCAAATCATAAACTATTGAAAAATATAGGTTTCAAACTCATTTCATCATAAACATAACCCATGAAAAAATCAAGGTTCAAATGCCTATAAATTGTGAAAGAGAAACATGTTTCATAAACATCATTCCATCAAATCATAATCAATTCAGAGAAATAATATGAATGTAAAAAATGATTAATCTTCCCAAAAATGAACTAGTAACAACAATAGATGTTATCTTATATAGTAAATTATTTTTAATGGTCTTTTAAAAACATTTCTTGAGGAAAATATACTTTCTTCTTTGACAATTCTGTTTAAGATATAAAACCTTTTGAAACCATTTTTCTTTGAAAAAAGATTTAAAAACTTATAAAGGAACATTGAAAACAATTAAAAAAATTAAAATAACTTTTCATTTAAAATGGTATTCATGGATCATTTTAAAACATTTTTTAAAACATTTTTTAAAAAATGGTTATTAAAATAAAATATAATTCCCACTGAATCGATAAAAACAATCATATTTCCCTAAAATCATTTTATTGATTGTCTTAAGTACCAAACTCATAGAAAATCGTAATAATAAATTTCTATATATTAAATAAATATAGGATATATAAACTTATTAGTGTTCCTGAGATATTGATCATAATATGTCACTAAATAAGCTTAATCGTTAACAATTTTTAAAAGCAATCAGATTGAATCAATAAACTATTACCACTTTGTTACATGGGATCATATTCTCCATGTAAGAAAAAAAATTAAATGAGGGTTAAAATATCATTAAAATAAGTATATTCAATATATAACATATATAATTTAGTTATATACATCTTGAAAAATATTTTAGGTATCTAAAAAAACCCGGGCCTCAAAGAAGGAAAACTGAGACAAAACTATTTCAAACATTTGGTAACTAATGAAACATTAACCCCCTGAAAGAAATATCATAAAATGTATTTTTGTAATAAGAATAAATTTATGTTTAATAATCATTGAATACATCCATGTTAGTATACACACCACACAAAGGGAATGGGTGGTGAATAAAGCATCTATCTCATAGAAATAAAAAGTGATATGAAATCCACTTACCATGTGTCTTGACCTCATCATACTCATTCAAATCACCGGTATAATAAATATAAATTTATTATAAACCTTTTAAATGACCAAATTATTATATCTAAAACCATATATGGTTTTATTATGACCTTATTTTTCCCACTTGTTAACAATAATATGTTAAGGTTTCACTTCGGGAAATATTCTCTTTTCTCTTCGCAAGTATCGTAATTTGTTATATATTTGGTCCTTATACATATATCATGGTTTACAAAATTTAAACCATGATATAAATTTCATTTAAATTATGTATATTTTTATAATAATAATTTATAGAAGATATAAGGATGAAATAGAATACACCATTCATGGAGACGGTAAGCCTTACGTAGACATAAATATTGTATCCATTTGTATTGTCGTATTGAAACAAAGAATGTAAATTAAATTTATTTTCATATATATATAATTATTCCATAATAATTATTATATCACATATATCATATAATTTCACTAATCCCATCCTTAATACATTCCATGTAGTGTGTGAACGAATCACATCGCATTGAAAGGCAGTAGTCCACACTTCCTCAAACTAAATTATTGTGTTATCCTCAAATAGAATGTGTAAATATATATGTTATAAAAGGATTAAAAATCATAATGATATATTAAATAAAATATATAAAATATATAAATAGATTGTACATCATTATTTCTATCATGAGAGGTGAAAAGGAAAAATGAACAATCATCATTTTGTGAGGTGGTAGTTCACTGTACACATAAATAGTTTGTTCATTACACATTATATGGAGGTGTGTGTAAGTTAATATAGAAAAATTAGAATAATAACATCCTTTTATATTTAAAATACATTTTTTTTATAAAATAATGTAATAATGATAGTATATGGGGGGGAGAAATAAAATAAAATAAATGATCTTGAGAGAAGGTGTTCCCCCTTAATCGGGTAACTCTTTTTGGTTTGTGTCAAAAGGAGTCCATGGATTGATTATTTCCCAAGTGGATGCTTCAAATAGTAAGGGAGGGATTTCGGGAAGTTTTTTTAGATCTTTTCATATCCAAAGTGGCTTTTGATGAGTTAGGAGGTGGGAGGAGAAGAGGACTTTTATAGTGGAGGAGGAGTGACACTCCTGTAAATATTTGAAAAACAATTCTACCTATGTTATTCATGTTGAATGTGGATCCAATATTGGACCAAAGTCGATCATAGGGAGTATAGGGTCGAACTGTTCCCATAAAATGGCTCTAGTACATGTTTCTAGATTATTTTGGTCCAGAATTTAGGGTTTAGTCCTTAATTAAGCTTAATTTTTCCGAACTTGATGTAATTGAATTTAATAACTTTCACTAATTTTTTTTAATAACTAAGATGAAATGTTTAGACATTGTAAATTATTTTTATTCTAAATATGGAATAATTTTTTTTCAAATTCCAGTAATATAACTAGAATAAATTAATTTTAAATCTAATCCCAGTGACACGGCGACAATGTGGGGTTTTAAATTAAAAGTGATCCAATGTATGATATTTTTTTATATCGAACATCAATGGGAAATTGGTTCCAATTACATATATTTGAATAGTTGATAAAAATATTTTATAATTTCTACATTCTAAATTAAAAAATGAAATTTATTTTATTAATTGTAATTTCTAAATGTTTCTATAATTAACATATGGAATGTCGTTATTCCATGTAACATATTCTAATTTGATGTTGTATGTAACATATTCCATTTATATTTTTAATGTAACATATGCCAAGTTGGTGTCACGTGAAAGAAATGTTTGACTTAGTGAATATTAATACATAAATTAAAATTTAATTTATTCCGAAAAAATGGTCAATAGAAACACAAGGTATTACACTATAAAAAGAGATTTTGTATGATGGGGGATTAGGAGTGGATGTTAACTAATTATTTTGGGAACCTCCTTCAATAGAGTCTATTTGAAACTCTCTTATTTTAATGATCATAAACCATGATTATTTTAGCACAAATGGTCTCCTTGTTGTATGAAAACATTTTATATGATAAAAATGTTTTTATGATAATTTGGCTAAGTATTTCGGTCAATCACCATTAGAAAGAATTCATGACCTTGACATTCTACCATCAGTAAGGAGCTACCATTGTGGTGAGTCATCACTAAAGATGACCTACTACCATCAGATTCACCTCCATCCTCATCACCACAATGCTTATTGTCTCTATAGGAACTACCACCAAGATTATTTATCATCATACTTTAAGTCACCACTACACTCTATGTCATCATCAGCCTAAGGTACTGCTAGACTGAGATACCATCAGATGTTGAGTCACCTCCAGCTTCCTACTACCACTTGTAATGTCCCCTACCCAGAAGCCACTAAATCAGTTCCCTGAGCCAGGTAGTTACATGACTTCAAGTGCGCCTCCCCATATTCTAGTGGTTTTTAACTAGCAGTGAGGGTTCAATAAGTCACATGGGGAGACTATACCCTCAATAACATAATAAGCCACAACATATAATAGTTGGAAATGAGTAAACAAATGAGAAAAATCCATAACATGCCAACGTGACCAAATCCCATAGTTGAGTACAATCATAAGAAACAATAAATATTCCATGCCATGACACGGTTTCAAGTGAACAAAATCCCAACGAAATATAACAGTAGAATCCCAAAAATGGTCTGGACTGTATGTCTGGAATCTCACCCAAACATTTCCTATGTCGAACTCATATCCCTAGCATAGAGACCTTACCATTGTCCTAACCTTCAAGCATGGAATCTTATTAGGTACCTAATGGCGACCCATGTAGGGTGTGAGTACAACTCAGTAGGACACCACAAATGATGTTAACAAAATATCCAGCAATGTATATAGTGCTTGAAAAAGATAAATAAAGTCATGTTCTGGTAAACAGTTTAATAGGCTATCCTTATTTTTGTTCCTTTAAGTTAACACACCAATTAACCCATGTTTATTAATAAGTCATTTAATTTTTCAAGTCTCCCTTTTCATATGTTCAATGGATTAGGCTTGAACAATGTTCTCAACATGTGGGAATCCAAAAAATATTATATCACTAGGAATCATTTGAAAACAACTCCCAATATCCACACTTCAAAGCCTCAGTCTGGGTTAAATGAATCTGTTAGGGGAATAAAACATTGTCCCCTACCCTAACCCAGTGCATTTAGGGGAGTAGCTAGAACCTCGGTCTAACAAAACCCGTGGGCCTAGAATCTCAATCCAATACCCTACTCTTCCAATCCATGTGCACAAGCATATTTATCATTCACCTTAAAAAATCGTATCTCAACAACATATCCAACATCATTTAAAACTTCACAATAATCTCAACAAATGGTAAAATAACTTATTTCCTCAATCCGTTAACACATTCATCATTTATATTACATAACCCTTTAGCCCCATTACCCATTTCACACGCCTATCTCACTGAGAATATTCATGTAATAAGTTAATCCCCTAGAATTTCCCATTAAACCATTTAACCCTTTTTCATTCCAACCAAACAACCCCTTATTCCATTACCCAACCTAAGTGTATTAAAAACACCAATAAAAAATCCTTCAAGAATATTAACATATTCATCATGGGATCTATGTTCTTGCACAATTTCCTACACTTACTTACCAAACTCTAGGTCTTGGGAATATCGACATACCTCACAAGTGGCCCTAATTTGGTCAACTCATCCCACTTGCATCCCATGGGGATAAATAGGGCTTAAATTATCCATTTAGACACCACTACATAAAATCAAGTCAAATTTAGTAACAACTCTTCAAAAATTCAAGAAATAAAACTCTACATGAAAAAATCTACTCAAAAACCAAGGGATATAACATGTAGACCACCTAACATGAATCAGTTGGAAAACGCACTCTCAACCCAAGACTTTGATCTTGATTTAACTAACCACAGAAGATTTACCCTAAAAATCTCTAGAAAAGTAGGGTTTGAGAGCATCGGATGGAGAGGGGAATGAAATAGAAACCCTAAACTAAAAAGAAAAGAAAGAGGGTGATTAGACTTACTCGGATCTTTAATCTGCAAATGATGACACTCCGAATGACTTGGGAGTGAAGGAGATTTATTTTTGTGAGATAATGGCCCATTTGGTTCATTCCTAGTGTTTCAAGAGAGGAGGAGGAAATTCCTGAGTGAGATATAAAATCCCAGTGTCATTTTTGTAATGTTTTAAAAGTTTCTAGGTAGGACGGTTTACCTGCACGGTTTTCCAAACTGTGGGAGAACAATAAAGATGTGTATGTCCCAATGATCCCCCTCAAACAGTTTACCGACATAGTTTTCCAAACCGTGCACAAACTGTGTAGAGGATACTGTCCGAAATCATCCCCTTTCATGGTTTACCTGGGTTGTTCGCATGGTTAGCACTAACCGTGCACAGACCATGTGGGTAGCCCAGAAAATTAATTTTCCACCTTTTCATGTCCTAAAGCCCAAAACACATCTGAGACTCAATAAAGACATTATAAAGTACTAAATTAACTAAAATAATGGAACTAACATGAAATTTATGTGAATGATACCTTATATATAAATCCTTGATCTTACAACCACCCCACTTTATAACGAATCATACTTTAGCTGCTCTTCTTGAGCATCATTGAGTTTCTAAAGGGAAGAGAGCAGGCCACTAGACCTACTTATTTGATTCCATCTCCCATGTTTCCTCCTGAATGTTTCAATGCTTCCATAGAACACGAACTAGGGGCACAACCTTAACCCCAAAAAAATTCTCTCTATGATCCACAATACGAACCCGGTGCTCCTCAAAGGATGCATCAGCCTCAATCTCGATATACTTGGAATTTATCAAATGAGATGGATCTAGGAGATACTTTCAGAGTTTTAAAATATGGAAAACATCATCCAACACAAAATACTGTTGTGGAAGAGCTAATCGGTAAGTCATCGGTCTGATCCTCTCTCCAATCTCAAACAATCCCACATATCTTGGTGCCAACTTGAACTGTTTCTAAATCTAATAGTGACCCAACCTTCGAGACACTCTAAGAAACAAACTATCACCCACCAATAACTCAAGAGGTTTATGATTCTAATCATCATATGACTTATTCAGACTATGAGGAGTTTTCATATGCTTTTGAATCAAACAAAACTTCTCTGACATCTCCTACACATGACATGGCCCTAACAACTTGGATTATCCAACCTCTAACCAACAAAATAGTTATCTAAATGGTCTCCCATAAAGTGGATAAAAAGTTTCCATATGATTGTAGCCTAAAAATTTTTATTATAAGAAAACTCATCAAAGAAACAAGTGGTTTTCCCACAAATGACTTAAATCCGGAACATGTGCTCTCAACATGTCTTCTAACACAAGAATTGTAGGCTCCCACTTCTCATCAATCTGTGGGTGGTAATCCATAATCAGAAACACCCGTGTACCAAGTCCCTTCTGTAGTCCCTTCCAGAAGAATGAGGTGAAATGAGGACTAGGATCTGAAATTATAGTTCATGGCCTGCCATGGAACCATAATATTTCCGAAATATACAAATCCCCCAACTAGTCGACTATATATGTTTCCTGAATAGGAAAGAAATGGGCCACTTTGGTCAGCTGATCTTCCACCACCCAAATTACATAATTCTTCCTAGGCGCCTTCGGAAGACCCACTATGAAGTTGATCATGACGCCATTCCACTTCCACTCTAGAATAGGCAACGACTGAAACAACCAACCTGGATTTTGATGTTCATCCTTCACCTGCTGACAGATAAGGTATCGTGCCACAAAACTCGCCACTTATTTCTTCATTCTCAAACACCAAAACTAATTATGTATATCATGGTACATCTTTGTTATTATCAGGTGAACATCCCACTTTGATGCATGGAACTCACCCATCAACTCTTCTCATACATCTTGGACACCACAACACGGCCATGAACATAACCAACTCCATTTGTACCGAACGTCCAACTAGAAGGTGACTCTCCACCTTTAATACTTTCCTTCATATCCAAAAAATATAGATTTACCCACTAATTCTATTTAACTCGTCTCAAAACCACATAATCAACTACTATAGATACCTGGGTCATCTGATCGTGCCCCTCTTGTACCTCAAATTGAATCTTCGCAAACAAGGCCATCATCGCCCCGTCTAAATTGGATTCTTGAACCACTTGATTCTAAGCCTTCCATCTAAGAGCATCATAGACACTATTCCCTTTTCCCAGTGTTTAAACCAATTAAAAATAAAATTAATGTTGCTACTTGACTCACCTTCACTATCTAGGATTCAAATCCCACTGAGAGAATAAATATTTGAGACTTTTATGGTCGGTAAACACTGTAATGGGCTCTCCCAAAAAGTAATGCCTCCAACACATTAAGGCATATACCACATCACCTAGGTCCAGTTCATGAGTAGGATAATTCCTTTCATGTGGCCTCAACTACCTCGACCCATAAGCCACAACCCGATCATCCTACATCAAAACTGCCCCCTACCCAACACCCGATGTGTTGTAGAACAGGGTGTACCTCTTACCTAGTTTAGGTAAGATCAAAATCATTGTGGTAGTCAAACACTTCTTTAACTCCTAGAAATCATTCTCACAATACTTTGAATAATCTAACTTAACTCCTTTCATGGTTAGAACTGTGATCAGCACTTCCAAATAAGAGAAATATCTAATAAAATTTCTGTAATATCTGGTAGGACCCAGAAAACTACGATTATCAGAGATGTTCTTTGGTTGCTCCTAATACACCACAACCTACGCATTTTCTGGATCCACCAATATACCTAAATCAAATATGATATGTCCCAAAAAGGGAACCACATCAATCCAAACCTATCATTTTGATAGATAAGCATAAATAATATTCTCTCTTGGTGTACTCAAGATGATGTCATGATGTTCGGAATGATCATCATGGGTTATGGATTACAAATAGATATCATCAATGAAAACAACTACAAACTGATCTAGATACTGGTGGAAAATCTGGTTCATCAAGGACATGAACACGACTGGTGCATTAGTCAAACCAAATGGCATTACCATAAATTCAAACAACCTATACCTACTTAGGAGAGTTGTATGGGCTTTGTTAGAAGGTCTCACCCTCAACTGATGGTATCCTAATCTCAAATTTATCTTTGAAAATACTGAGGTTCCTTTGAGCTGACCAAACAAGTCATAAATTTGAGGAAGAGGGTATAGATTATTAACTGTCATTTCTTTCAACTTATTATAATTGACACAGATCCTATGTGATCCATCAACCTTATTAGAAAACAACACAACAGATCTCCATGGTGATGAGCAAGGATATATAAACCCCTGATGCTCCAAATACTCTAACTGAAACTTCTATTCTTGGAGATCTGTTGGAACCATTAGGTAAGTTGGAATAGAAATTTTCTCCTCTCCAGGAAACAATTTGATCATAAACTCAACATCTCTCTTAAGTTGTAACCCTAAGAAGCCCTCGTGAAACACATCCGGAAATTGGTCCACAGAAAAAGGGAAGACTGACTATCCTTACTACCCATAATCTACCATAAGGCATTCTACATGGGTTGTGATCTCCCCCATATAATGGTGTAGCAGCCATGCACAGCCCACTCGAGTATCCCACTCACCACGAAGGAGATGATTGCTCCCATAGATAGATGTGAATTTTACCCGATATTGGTAATTGTCGATTTGGTCTAGATATAACACTAACCAATCCTTTCCCAGGGTTAGTTCAAAACCTGACATATCTAGGACAAACAGATCCCCTAGAAAATGATACCCCCAACCTCCAGAGCACAACCCTTACACTTTCAGATGTCCTCAACTCACACCCCTGGCAGAATATCAAGCGACATTACCCCACATGCAGTCTCTACAATTAGTCCCAACACAACAACCTACTGAGTAGAATTAAAGGAATGTGTAGTACCTATAATGAATAAAGCACTAAAAATGTTGAAGCTACATGAATCTTACCTTGAACAGTAGATGGTCCTACCTATCCAACATCAGGTGTAGCATGAACTACATGAATATGACCTACAACTTTACCGTGGCCTCTAGCCTGGGTACCCTACACTACACTGCACTGTTTTTAGGGGTGATCCCACCCCGGAGATCCATATCCACGGCCCCTACAAGTACGAAATTTGGAGCTTTAACCGCCTACCTGGTAAAGGTAATTTTCACCTACCTACACTCAACATCTACCTCTGACCTCCATCATTCACAAACTATAGTAGGTTGCTGTAAAATCTTTGCACGTGGCCTAGCCTACCACACGCTCGACACTCTAATGGTGGGTGGGGACACTGGTCATGCATGTGCCATGGCATGCCACACTGAAAAAAGAATACCTGGTAACCACCCTGAGAAACTAACCCCCTCTTCTGACTACTCTACACGCTTCCACCCTACTGAATGGTTCCAAAGTGGGGTTTCCTACTATCAGAAGCTGCACCACTTACTAGCCCAGTTGGTGCCACAAGTTCACTACCTGAATATCACTTCAGGTTTTCTTCAGATATAAATATTGATCCACCAATTTAGCAAAAAAATGATGAAATATCTTCACTTGATATCAGATCTAATGTCTCAGCCTGTCTTGGAAGCATTTTTCCACAGCTACCTCATATCTCTTCAATATCAAAATTAAGCATCTCAAATCGGTGAAACATCTAACATAGTCCACCACAGACATTGTCCCTTGAATCAACCTCATAAAATATATATCCTTATCTTGCCTCAAGGATTCTTGATAGAAGTTCTCAATCAAATTCTCTTTCAAATCATTCCACGTCAACCCCTCATCCTTCTCTCTCTGAACCATAATGTCCCACCAACGTTTTTCTTTCCCCCTCAACATATAGGTTGCTAACTTGACTCACTTCTTGATAGGAGTATCTAGATGGTCGAGAATAGTTTGTATGGACTTTATCCAAAACTCTGCTACTTCTGGCCCACTATCTCTAGTAATGGTTGGAGTGTGTTGTAGCTAAAACTCCCTTGTCAGCTCAAACATGCTCGATGCAACCCGTACTGTGTCTCATACAATCATCTATATAAAATGAGAAAAGTTCTCTTGGAACTACTCTTATCTATCTCTATGTGTGACCACATTCTCATACTCCACTACTGGAGGAGCGTTCTCAACAAAATTCCTCAAGTCGCCAAACTGGTTCACATATTCAAGGTGGCATTTCACTACAATGCCAAAAACGAGCTTTCAAATGAAACCATAAATCTTTTATGAGAAGGAAGAGATATAGATTGGATCTTCACTTGTAATATCCAAACCAGTTTTCATACACTTCCCAAAAGAGCCCACTCATGACCAATTCACTACCCTTGGTGATCTCCCTATGTTCATGGCCAACACGGTATCTAATTATCATGGTTACAAGCCTTATTTTTACTCCCATTCAGAAAATTTTCATATTACAATTATCCCTTACCAAAATTTATTCCACATTAACTTCTTTATCAATAAACATTTTCTAATTACTAATTGAAATTTTCAATTCCCCTTTTTATTCATTAATACCATCTTATTAGGAATAATCCATTACCATTAAGAGATTATATCCATCCTAACATTTATATCCCGCACACCCATCCCATGTTTTTTTATCATTATGTTTGTCAGATTCCAATATAGGTTCCTAGAATCATGCATGAATTCACAACCTCATAGTTTTCCGTCCAAGAGTGAAATATCACAAAACTGTCAAATCACACAAAAGGTATATCACCCAATGGTGAAATGTCATCAAATGTAACATTAAAAAACAAGAACAACAGTCCCCTCTTAGGGTGACTTGGGTTTTCCCTCATACATGAGCTAGATACTCCCAATCACAAGATCATTATCAAGGCCCGACACATTCATAATCTCATTTCTACCATCCCCAAATAGTAAGAAAGAGAAAATAACTCATTTGATACCACTTTGTAACGTCCACAACCTAGGAGACACTAAATCGATGCCCCAAGATGGGTAGTTACATGATCTCAAGCATGCCTCCCCGTATGCTAGAGGTTTCCGACTAGTATAGAGGGTCTAATAGGTAAAATGGGGATACTATACCCTCAACACTCGATTTAGCCACGAAACATAATAATTGAAATAATGGAAACAAAAGGGAACAATCCATAACAAACATAAGTGTCCAAATACCAAAGATGAGTACCATCATAATCTAGAATAAAAATACCATTCCATGCTATAGTGTCAAGTGAAAAAAAACCCAAAATAAATAAAATAGTATAATCCCCAAAATGTTTTGTACTCCATGTATGGATCCTCACCCAAACATGCCTTTTCCAACTCATCTCCCTAGCATAGGTCCCTTTCCCTTGCCCTGACCTGGAAGCATGAAATATGCTCGGGTACCCGTTGACATCCCAAGCTAGGTGTGAGTATAACATAGTTGACCACCACCAACAGTGTCTAAAAAATATCCCGCAAGGAAAAAAATGCATGAAAAAGCTAAATAAAGGCATGTTAAGGTAAACAGTTCAATAGGCTATCATTATTTAGGTTCCTTTAAGCTAACGCACCAATTAACCATTGTTTATTACTAAAAAAATTTATTATCATGTCACCCTTTTCATATGTTCAATGGAATAGGCATGATTAACATTATCACCATGTGGTAATCTAACAAGTACTATCTCACTAGGCCTCATTTGATATTAATTCCCAATATCCTCACCTAGAATCCTTATTCTAGGTAGAATGAAACTGTTAGGGTAATAGAACTTTTTCCCCATCCATAACCCATGCATTTAGGGGAGAATCTCAAACCTCAGTCCAACTCCACCCGTGGGCATAGATCTTCAATTAAATAACCCACTCTACTAAGCCATGTGCGCATGATTATTTATCATTCACTAGAAAACATCATATCTCAACTAAATATCCAATGTTATTTACAACATCACAATAATCTCAAAAGAAAATGGGAAAATAACTTATTTCCTCAATCCATTAACACATTCATCATTTATATTACTTAACCCTTTAGCCCCATTTCCCATTTGCCATGCCTATATCACTAAGCATATTCAAGTAATAAGATAATCCCCTATCATTTCCCATTATTCAATTTACCCCATTTTCATGCCGACCAAACTACCCCATAGGCCTTTACCCAACCTATGTGTATTAAAAAACACCAGTTACACATCCTTAAAGCATGTTATCATTTTCTTCATGGGATTTATGTTATTTCACAATGGCCTACACTTACATACATAACTCTATGTCGGTAGAATATCGACATACCCCATGAGTGGCCCTAATTTGGTCGACTCATCCCCCTTGAATCCCTTGGGGATCTATAGGGGTTCATCTAGCCATTTAGATACCACTACATCACATCATGTCTTGGGCACCAAGATCTCTACAAAAAGGGTAATAAATAAAACCCTACATGCACAAATCTACTCAAAAACCATGGGATATAACTTGTAGACAACCTACCTTTAATATGTTGGTGAACACAATCTCAACCCAATACATAGATATTGATTCAACCAACACATGAAGATTTATTCTAAAACTCACCAAAAAAAGTTGGGTTTGATAGCATCAGATGGAGAGGGGAATGAAATAGAAACCCTAAACTAAAAAGAAAAGGATGTGGGTGATTAGCCATACCCGAATCATTAATCTGCAATTTAAGGTTCTCCAAATGGATTTGGAATGAAGGAGATTGAACCTTGGGAGCTCTTGGTCCCTTTGGTTCATTCCTTAGGTTTCAAGAGGGGAGGAGGAATGTACCGAGTGAGATATAAAATCCCAGATTGGCATTCTTTTAATTTTATTAAAAAGATTTTGTGCAGCATTGTAAATATCCATCCCTAGTTACCTAGATTTACTGCATTATTACATAACATTGGAATGATCACAAAATATCATGTCTGAAAATAACGATTAGTTTAGTAGACTTGGAAATAGTAGATACATTCATAAGTTTTACATTATATTATAAAATGAAAAACTACAACAACATAGTCTCCATAGGACACCCTCATATCACTTAGACTATCCTTATAGGTCAGTCATAATATACTTCTTTGCATCCTGGGATAAATAAAACATGGAAAGGGGTGAGCTCAGATGCTCAATAAGGATAAAAATATAGAAGAAACTTTCATAAATTAACATAAAAATTTATGGCAATGTAAGACTAGAACAAAAGCCTTTTAAACATGATCTTCAGAATAATATGGTAAAGATAAAATCAAATAATTTCATTTACTTATTCATATGGATATTAAACTAGATGAATAATCACATTAAATACCAATAGAAACATTCATAAAGATGGAATGCATAATACCAGACTTCATAACCACATAGTCAAGGCCTTGTTCCAAGACTACGAATAATATTTTTTCAAGACCTTGTTCCAAGACACTATTCTGTCTCATGAAACCTACCGATGCTTCGAGGAGCTATTGCGGGCTCCACCCATCACTTACTAAGTCCATGGCATTCCTCATATGAAAAGGCTCAAACATAACATAAAAATTCATATTAAAACTAGTATACAAAATGTCAATACTTTCCTTACAACCCATGAATGGTGTAACACATCCAAAGTCAAACATATCACAAAACCTCCAATACCATATGGATGTTATGTATCATAATAAATCAACTTCAATTAATCTTAAAATCCATCAAAGGATGTTGACATAGATGAAATCGAATCATTTTTTAGAGAAATATCACTTTCTATTTTGAAATCACTTAACAGTCACATAATTAAAAAGAAAACATTTATTTTAAAAATATTCTTATAAATTTGTAAGGGATTCTTCGACGATGTTATAACAGCGTTAAATATCTGCACCTGTTGTATAAGTTAAAAAACATTCTTACCTAAATTTTGTTGAAAATGTCTTAAAGTACATTGTTTGGAAAACGACAGAAGGATTCCTTTCAAAACATATAAGGTCAAATAATGATATAAATGACTTTAACCCATTTTCTATTAAATAGTCAAAATGTTTTGGAATACATTTTTAAGAAACATGGATTTTGATGATAAAGAGGTCCCAGTAGATACATATGTAAAAACAATCTCAGATACTAACGAGATTGTGAAATTAACCCCTACCTTGTACTTTTTCATGGTCAAGGATATGTTAACCTCATTTATAATAGTTAAATAATTGTTATTAAATTATACAAGAACTATATACATAAAAAGGATATCATATATGATCTTCCATTATTGCTTTGTTAATAATATTTCATTAGTATCATCATTTCAGGTCTAAACTGATTTGTTTTCATTTATATGATTTATTACATAAGTAATGTTTGTTATGGATAGGATTTGTCTTATTCATATTCATAATGATAGTAAGTCTTTAAAAATTATTTTTAATCATCAAATGAAATTTTTTATTGAATGGATACGATGGGGAATGAATCTCATCGTGTTCATGGAGACGGTAATCCGTAAGTACTCACGAGTGACTATTTCATTTGTTTGATATTAAAATCATATATAATTGGAGGGTATATTCTATATACAGAATCATTTTCATATTATATTTATTATTTACATCATATATACTCATTATTATACCCATCCAAATGATAGAGTGTTCGAATAACAAACTACACCACGACGTGGAGACGGTAATCCGAACATACGCATGTATGGTGACATTGTCATTTATAGGATGGATAGAATAATTAATACAGTTGTACCATTTTTATAATAACATCATGGTATATAGAAGATACTGGAGTTATTATTTTATAATGGAAACAACAAAGAAAGTGGAAGTGGAAGAAGAAAAGAACATGAAAGAGGTGATGAAATATTTACCTCTTCTCCAGGTTCTTCCTTTTCATTTGATCAAAAGGTCTCCATAGGATGTATTTATAACTAATGGAAGGCCTCTAAAATGAAGTTAGGACAGTTGGGAGGATATTTTGGATGGGTTTGGCCAAGCCAAATGGCTTTTAAGGTGTTAATTTGAGAGAAGGGGAAGTGCCCCTTTATAAGAGGGGTGAGGGGAACCTTAGGAAAAGATTGAAATGTTATTTTATAATAAAATCATTTTCGATTTATAAGGGCTCCAAAATAAATTATTTAAAGGATAAGGTGGGTATGGGTCGAAAAATCTCAACCAATAGGTTTTAAACCGGTTTGGTTCACTATATTAACCTTATCCTTTAGATTTAACTTTTAGTTAAATAGATTAACATTTACCATGTCTCTTTGTATTTTTATATTATATGGTTAATAAAAATACTATAAACTTCCAAGATAACCCCAAGTGGTTTATTAATGATACACCTATAATTATATAAGTATTTTGCCCTATCTATAGATTTTTAGGATTATTAAATCAACCAATAATATTGTATTTGTTTTAAAAACTCATTTATGTCAATTTTGACATTATTTAATAATTGATTTTTGTTAAAGTCCTACAAAAATTCTTACTTCGAACTAAATACATTTAATCAACCCTAAAATTTCATATTAACCTAAAAATTAGTGTAATTTACTAAAAGTCTCAAATTAGATTTATTTGGATATTTATAGTATCAATTATTTTAATCGTTCATTAATATGGTAATTACTAAATCATCATTATGTCCTAAAAACATAATTATTTAATGTATAAAAGTTATAAATAAAATACCATTATGTAGTAAATATTTAAATATTTCTAATGAATATTTATATTTGAATTTAAATTGTGTGAAACCCTATATTAAAAATGGTTTAGTTATCAAACATTGAATTTAACTCTTTCTTCTTTAAATAAAATAATAATAAATCTCATAATCTAATCAAAGAGTACCAAAAAGGTTCATATTTTATTCCTAAGGTTGTTTTTGGTCGAATTATACTTATCAAATAGAATTTGGGACATGTTTTAGGGTATTAATAATATCATTTTTACCCTCAATTTCCCTATAAACTTTAACTGTGGTAAAAAAAGTTAAAAGTTACTATACACCAAAAAAAATTCATCTTATTGAACCAGATTTTACATAATAATATCAACCATGTCTCTCAGAATTTCTAAATTCAACTCACAGAACTGGTAAAATTAATCTTGTTACAAATTTGGAAATGCTCCTAGGAGGTGGGTTAAAGACCGTAAAAAGTTCGATAAAATTTTATATATCTGAACTCATTATAAAATGACTCCAATGAATTACATTGAACTTATATAGGTATAATGTATCTATTTTGATTAATATAAATTTAAATTATATATATAATTATTTAAATAAAAATTCAGTTTTAAACAATAACTTAGTGTTTTCACTATTCATCAAAAATTGAATATTTTTAGAAAATTTCCAAAAATTCACCCTAAGCTAATTTTGATATTCAAAATCCAAAAATGAAGTCCATTTTTAAAGATAAAATTTATAAAATTACAAAAAATGGATACTAATATTCATAACGGCTAGTTTGATTGGTCATGGTTTGTTAGAATCTCAAAGTTGCATACAATTGAAGTTATTCCATTATTCAAAGTGAAACGTACCATGGAAGAATGGGGTGTTACATTCTTCCCTCCTTCAAATAATTTCATCCTTGAAATTTCTAGAATATTACTTCATAAAAAGATTTGGGTGGTTCTTTATCATAAGTTCCTCGGGTTCCCATGTTTCCTCTTCCATCTTATGGTTTCTCCATATAACTTTTACCAGAAGAGTCGTCTGGTTTCTTAGAATTTGTTCTATGGTATCAAAAAATTTGACAGGCTCTTCACAATAAGATAGATCATGTTCCAGTTCAATTTACTCATAGGTGGGTACATGTGTTGGGTCAGGCATGTATTTTCTCAACAGTGATACATGGAACACATCATGAACTTTGGTGAGCCTTGGCGGAATTTCCAACCTGTAAGCTACAACCCTAATTTGTTCAAGAATTTTGAAAGGTCTGATGTACCTGGGACATAGTTTACCCTTCTTACAGAATCTTATAAATCTCTTCCATGGAGATACCTTCAAGAAAACATGATCTCCTACATGAAATTCCAAATCCTTTCATCAGTTATCCTCATATCTCTTCTACCTACTTTATGCTTTGTCGATGTGGGTTTGGATAACCTCACCTTTTCCATCGTTTCGTCAACAAGATTTGGGTCTATGAGTTTTCATTCACCAAAATCATCCCAAAAAGTTGGTGTGTGACATCTCTTGCCATATATCACTTCATATGGTGCCATCTAAATACTTGAATGGAAGCTATTATTATAGGAAAATTATACCAGAGGTAAATTTTGATACCACATACCTTGAAAGTAAAGTGAGAAAGATCTAAACATGTCTCCTATGGTTTGAATACTCCATTCTCATTGTCCATTAGTTTGAGGGTGGTAGGTAGTGCACAAATGAAGTTCAGTATACATTTCATTCTAAATACTTTTCCAGAATCTTGATGTAAAACAGGGATCAAGATCAGAAACAATTGATAGGGGTACATCATGGAGTCTTACAACTACATTAATATATAGTATTTTTAAACATTCAAGTGGTAAACCTTCTCTTATATAAATAAAATGATCTGACTTGGTATGACGATCAACAATGACCCATATTGTGTCATTCCTTCTTGGTGTCTTTGGAAGCCCCATGACAAAGCCCTTCATAATATTATCCCATTTCCACTCAGGTAGGGGAAGAGGTTTCTTGACTTCTCCAGGTTGTTTCCTTCCATCGTTCACTTGTTGACAAACCATACATCGTGACACAAAATCATTAATCTCCCTCTTTACGTTTTCCCACAAAAAATGTTCATTCAAATCTCTATACATCTTAGTGATACTAGGGCGTATAGAGAAATTGGAGTTATGAGTATCATCCAACAACTCCCTTTTTATATTAGGTATGTTTGGAACACAATGTCTCTTCCCAAATTTCAAAATTCCATCTTCATATATGAAGTCACTCAGTCTCCCATCATTCACAGCATTAATTTTCTTTTGAAACTCCTTATCATCAGTATGAGAACTTTTTATCCTTTAAATAAAAGATGGTTTGGCAACCATTTGAAAAAGTATTGATGTTTCACCTTCAATGATTATTCCCATATACATTTTCAGTAGATCCATGAAAATAAAATCCCTTCCAACTCTCATCTTGTTCAAAACTCCATGATCATTCCTGCTCAAAGTATCCTCCACCTTATTTGCCTTCCATATGTGGTAGTGTATTGTGGAATCATAATCCTTGAGTAGTTCAAGCCATCTCTTATGCCTCATGATGAGTTATTTTTGTGAGAAAATATACTTCAAACTCTTGTGATTGGTATATATCTGACATTTTTCACCATAGTGATAATTTATCCCTATATCCAAAGTAATGATTATAGCCGCTAACTCAAGAGCATGAGTAGTAAAGTTTTTCTCATGAATTTTTTGATGTCGTGATGCATAGGAAATGACTCTATCATTCATCATAAGGACAAAATGAAGTCCTTTATTTGAAGCATCACTATAAATAACAAACCCATCATTCCCCGATGGTAGATTCAAGATATGATAATTTATTAATCTTCTCTTTAGTTATTTAAAAAAATCATCACACTCTTTTTTCTAAACAAATTTAACACCTTTACGTGTAAGCCTTGTTAATGGGTTAGTCAACTGGGCAAAATTCTGGACGATACGTCGATAATAACCTGCTAAACCAATAAAACTGTGTACCTCATTTATGATCATCATTTCTGGCCATTCATGGATTGCCTTGTTCATTGAATGATCAACAGATACTTCGTCCTTAGAGACAATATAGCCAAGAAAAGAAATCTCTTGAATCTATAATTCAAACTTGAAAAATTTACCATATAATTCATTTCATCTAAGAGTATTTAGAATAATACGAAAGTGATTTTCATGATATTCTTAGCTTTTGGAGTGTACCAAGATATCATCAATAAATACCACTAAAAATTCATCATGATATTCCTCGAAAACAATATTCATTAGATCCATGAAGACAGAGGTTGCATTAGCCAATCAAAAATGCATTATCGTAAACTCGTAATTCCCATACCTGGTTCGAAATGATTTTTTCGAAATGTCTTCCATTTTCACACAGAACTGATGATATCTAGATCGAAGGTCAATCATTGAAAAATATTTAGCTCCATGAAGTTGGTTGAATAAATAATCAATGTGAGGTAGGGAATACATGTTATTTATTTTTATATCATTGATCTCCCTCTAGTCAATGCACAACCTCATAGATCCATCTTTCTTCTTAAAAAAATAGGGGCTCCCCATAGAGAAATACTAGGGAAAATAAATCCATTATTACTCAATTACTCTAGTTGTTTCATTAGTTCCACTAATTCCACAGTGCCCATTCTATATGGGGTCTTTAATATGGTCCTTGACCCAAGAATTAAATCAATGAAAAACTCAATTTCTCATTCTGGAGGATGTCCGGGTAAATCTTCAAGAAACACATCAACTTATTCTTGCAAAATAGGTACATCCTCTATTTGATCATTCCTTTCCCCACCCATAGTTATTTCATTCTCTTGCTCCCCATTAATTGAATTTAGTTGAGCTACTAGGGGTGGATCAAGATAAGAATTATGTGGTGACATTTCTGCCTTAAAGATAAGGTACTCATTATCATCATCGAGAATGGTAGCCTCATTCTTATTACAATAATTTTTTGCATCATGGTCCGAAATAAAATCCATACCAAGGGGTTTATCATATTCAATCATGGGTATGACGATGAGATCAGCAGATAAAGAACATTTATATGACCTAATTGGAACTGATTCATAGAACGTTGTTGCAATGATACTTTCCTTAGGTGTTTTTACTGACAACTTCCTTGTTATGTTAAATTGAAAATATCAAATTTTCATAGCAAACTGGGAAGATTTGAAACAATGCAATAATCCAGAATCAAATAAAGAATTTCCTAAACTTGAGGAAACCATTGAATTACTTTCCACCATGACTTTTGATGATTCAGCCTCAATAGTAGTGATAGCATAAGCTTGTCCAAGATCCATTAGCCTTTTCTGAGGTGTGTTTCCTAGAATATTAGAACACTCATTTTCATAATTCCCCCTTTCTTTAAAATTGTAGCATTCAAATTTGAAATCATCTTTCTACCCCTTGCAATCACGAGCATGGTGGCCTTCTTCACCACATTATAATAGACTCCCATTACATTCAGGAATGTACAGGGGTGTTTCATCCCATATTTACTACATGATAGATATTCTACTTTTCCCATATTAACTTATTTCCAATTCCATAGTGTTCATCATATCTCTTCTCCTCTTGCTTTTCTTTAATTTCATAAGACTTAGAGAATTCATTTTTATCTTGATAGCCTAAGAGACAATATCTTCATATGAAAAGAAGGATTTTGAGACTAATGTTCCCCAGAGAAATGGTTTTAACCCATCCAAAAATCGATCAATCCTACTCCTTGGGTTACGTATATAATCTGATGTATTGCTTGTTAACATTGTAAAGTTAGACTCATTCGTTGTGAAATGCTCATCATCCTTTTGCCTCAGACTCAGAAATTTCCATTCCATATCTGATCAATGGTCATGGGGAAATTATTTTTCTATGAAAAGCTCTTTAAACTCCCTCAATTCCATATTTGATACTTCATCATCTTCCTTTTTGTTTTGAATCATTGACCACCATTGATCTGCATCTCCCGCGAGGTGATATACTACCATGGAAACTTTTTCCCTTTTTCTACTCCCCAAAGCTTGAAATATTTTCTCTAAGGAACTTATCCATTTCTAAGCTACTAATGGATTTTTTTCTCCAATTGAATTTTGGTATTTTTTCCTCATGAACTGGTGTAACGTTGATCCTCCACGTTGTGGATCATGGTGCTCCATACGGGTAAGGTTATTATTCATAACCTGAGTGAGTTGTCTGAGTATGGTGATAAGCTAATTAGCACTAGTTGCTTCACCAGCTCCACTATAATTATCTTGAGTAGGAGGGAAATCCCTACATGGATTACGTGCATTGATATGGTTTTCATTCCTTCCACTAGGCACCGTTTCTCTATAATGGAATACACTAGATTTGTTTATGAATCACAATACATAATTCCAAAACTTGTAAAACAGTTGACATAAATTGATCATTTTATGGATATAATCCATAATCATAAAAATGTTTTATATGAATAATTGTATACTCATAAACCCTTCATAATGGTTTGTAAAGTAAATGAGAATTATCCTAAGAATATCGCTCGAGAGTGTCATAACCAAGAGTGCAGCATGGCCTGTTTTCATGCACCAGTTCTCGTTCGAGACTAGCTCAATGCAGTGTTTTCAGGTTTTACCCCTAGGTACATCTTTGGAAGATCCACCTCTACCTACTCGTATCCAGATAGGGATGTATTTCTTGCATAACTCACAAAATCTCTACAATACCAAACCTCTAAGAAGTTCTTTTATACTAATCCTCAATGTCTATCTTAGGGTAATGAGCTCTAGTTAGAGTTTTTTCAAATATAGCTTCCAAAGTTTGTACTAAACATCCTATGATACCAACTGTAAAGCCCTGACCCTAGTTACCCAGAGTCGGTGCATTATTACTTAACATTGGCATGATCACAAAAGATCATGTCTCGAAACACTGATTAGTTTAGTAGCATTGGAAATAGTAGATACCTTCATAAGTTTCACAATACATTATAAAATGAAAAACTAAAACATAATAGTCTCCATAGGCCACACTCATAACCCTTATACTATCCCTGCAGGTCAGTAATAATATAATTTTTCGTATAATGGTAAAAATAAAATATAGAAAGGGGTGAGCTCAGATGCTTAGTAATCTAACAATATAGTGGAAACTTTCATAAATAAGAATAAACATTTAAGGAAATGTAAGACTAAAACAAAAGCCTTTTAAACATGAACATCAGAATAATAAGGAAAAGATAAAATCAAATAATTCCATTCAATTATTCCCATGTATATTTTACTAGCCAAATAATCACATGCAATATCATTATCAACTTTTATAATGATAGAATGCATAATTTCAGACATCATTACCCCATATTCAAGGCCTTGTGCCAAGACTACAAATAAGATTTTGTCAAATCCTTGTGCCAAGACACTAGTTTGTCCCATGATACTTACTGATGCATCGAGGACATATAGCGGGATCCACCCATCACTTACTTATTGTAATTCATTCCTCATATAAAAAGGTTCGATCATAACATAAACATTCGTATTAAAACTAGCATATGAAATGTCAATAATTTTTACATAAACCATGAATGGTGTCAAAATAACACATCCACAGTCAAACATATGACAAAATCTTCAATACAATATGGATGTTTTGTATCATAACAAATCAACTTCAATTAAGCTTAAAATCCATCAAAATATGTTGACATAGATGAAATCAAAACATTTTTAGAGAAATATCTCTTACTATTTGGAAATCATTTAACAGCCATATAATTATATATAAAACATTTATTTTGAAAATATTCTTATAAACTTTTAAGGGAAGCTTCTAAGATGTTATAACAATGGAAAATAACCACACCCACTGTATAAGTAAAAAAACATTCTCACCTTAATTTTGTCAAAAAGGTCATAAAGTACCTTGTTTGGAAAATGACAGAAAGATTCCTTTAAAAAAATATACAGTCAAATAAGGGTATAAATTACTTTAACCCATTTTCTAGTAAATAGTAAAAAATGTTTTGGAATACATTTTTAAGAAACATGGATGTGGATGATAAAGAGATCCTAGTAGATACTTAGGTAAAAACAATCTCGGCTAATAAAGAGATTGGAAATTAAAAATTACATTTTATTTCTCCTTGGTCGGGTGTATGTTAAACTCCTTTATAATAGTAAAATAATTGTTATTAAATTATACAAGAACTATATAGATAAATATGATGTCATATATGATCTTATAATATTTCTTTGTTAATGATATTTTAGTAGTATCATCGTTTCGGGTTTTAACTTTTTTGTTTTCCTTTATATGCTTTGTTACCTAAGTAATGTTTATTATGTATAGGATGTATCTTATTCACATTCAGTATGATATAATGTCTTTAAAAATTATTTTTAATTATCAAATGGAAATTAGTCTTGAATTGATATGATGGGGATTGAATCTCATCGCTTTCATGGAGACGGTAATCCGTACGTATGCACGAGCGACAATATCATTATTTTCATATTAAAATCATATATAATTGGATGGTTTATCACATATAAATATTAATTATCATATTATATTTATTATTTAAATCATTTATAATCATTATTATACTCATTATTATACTCATCTAAATGATGAAGTGTTTGAATAACAAATTACACCACGACGTGGAGACGGTTATCCGTACGTACGCACGTATTGTGACTTTCTCATTTATAAGATGGATAGAATAATGAATATGGATATACCATTTTTATAATAGCTTCACAGAATATATAATATAATGGATTAATTATTTTATAATGGAAACAATAAATAAAGAGGAAGTGGAAGAGGAAAAGCACTTGAATGTTGTGATGAAATATTTACCTCTTCTTCGGGTTCTTAATTTTTATTTGATCAAAATGGATTTTTATGTTGGATTTATGACTAATGGAAGGACTCGAGGATGAAGGTAGGAAATTTGGGAGGATATTTTGGTAGGTTCTGGCAGAGGAAAATTGCTTTGACAGTGTGAATTACATAAAAGAGTAAGTTCCCTTTTATAAGAGGGGTGAGGGGCACCTTAGGAAAAGATTGAAGTATTATTTTATAATATAATAATTTTCAGTTTCTAATGGATCCATAATGAATTATTTAAATTATAAGGTGGGTATGGGTCAAAAAAAGCTCACTCAATAGGTTTTAGACAGGTTTGGGGCACTATATTAACCTTATCTTTTAGATTTTACTCTTAGTTAAATAGATTGACATTTACCATTTCTCTTTGTAGTTTTATATTATCTAGTTAATAGACATACAATAAACTTCTTAGAGAACCCCAAGTGATTAATTAATGATACACCAAGCATTATATAATTCTTTTGGCCAAACCATATATTTTTAGGTTTATTATATCAACAAATAATATTGGATTTGATTAAAAAACTCATATATGTCAAATTTGACATAATTTAATAACTGATTTTTGTTAAAGTCCTAACAACATTAATACATCGAATTAAATACATTTAATAAAACCTAACTGGTCAAATTAACCTAGAAAACTAGTGTAATTCATTAAAAGTCTCAAATTATATTTATTTGGATATTTATAATATCAATTAATCTAATCTATCATTAATATAGTAATTACTGCATCATCATTGTGTCATAAATAAATATTATTAAATAATGCCTAAAATTTATAAATAAAATACCATTATGTAAAAAATATTTGTATCTTACTATATAATATTTATAGTTGAGTTTATATTGTGTTTAACCCTATATTAAAAATGGATTGGTTATTAATTTTTGAAATTAACTCTTTCTTCTTTAAATAAAATAATAATAAATATCCTAATCTAATCCAAGTGGACCAAGAGGATCATATTTTATTTCTAAGGCTTTTTTTGGTCGAATTATACTTATCCAATAGAATTAGTACACTTGTTAGGGTAATAATAATATCATTTTTACCCATAATTTCCCTATTTACTTTTAACCATGTTAAATAAAAGTGAAAAGTTACTATTCACCAAAAATTATTTTCATCTTGTTGAACCACATTTTTCTTACTGATATCAACCGTGTCTCTCAGATTTTTGAAATTCCATTCACATAATAGGTAAAATTATGTTTTATACAAATTTGGAAATGCTCTATGAAGGTGGGTAAAACTAGGGTAAAAAGTTCGATAAATTTTGATATATCTAAACTCATTATAAAATAACATCAATGAATTACATTGAACATATATGGGTATTATGTATCTACTTTGACCTAAAATAAATTTAAATAAAATAAATAATTATTTAAATAAAATGTCAATTTTAAACAATAACTCAGTGTTTTTCACTATTCATCATAAATTGATTGTTTTTAGAAAAATAACAAAAATTCACCCTAAGCTAATTTCGATATTCGAAATACAAATATGAAGTCCATTTTGAAAGATAAAATTTATAAAATTTCAAAAAGTGGTTATTACTATTTATAACGACTAGTTTGATTGGTCATGGTGTGTTAGAATCTCGATGTTGCGTAAAATGCAATCTATTGCATTATTCAAAGGGAAACATATTGTGGATGCTTGGGGTGTTACTCACATGGTTTACCTGCACGGTTTTCCAAATTGTGGGGAAACTGTGCAGATTCTTCTTTCCCAAGGATCCCCCCTGTATGGTTTACCCACACAGTTTTCCAAATCGTGTGCAAACTATACAGAGGTTACTATCTGAAAATATTCCTTCCCACAATTTAGCTGGGATGCCGGCATGGTTATCACTAACCATGCATAGACCATGCCACTATCCCAAAAAAATTCATTTTATTTCTTTTCATGTCCCGAACCCTTGGAACTCTTCCAAGCGTCCATAAGGACTTTGGAAATTAATTAATTAACTAAAATAATGGTCATGAACTGAAATGTAAGTGAAATATACCTTATAGGGAAATCTGAGATCTTGCACCACTATTGTCCAAGGACTCTGTCATGAGTATCTCAAAGACTATTTATATTCCAGGATAATTTGTCCAAGTATTAATGCCATAGTCATATCCAGTCTAAGTATTGTGGATCTCCTCCAACAAATTCTTCTATATATTTCTTAAGAACAACTCTCTCTATCTCTCTCTGAACTTGATGTATACGACATATATAAAAAATTACTAATTTAAAAACTTATAGAAAGGTGTGTGACTTAATCTTTGAATCCTCAATAGCATACAGATTCATGTTCTATAAAGATCAATGACATAAAATCATAATCAGTTAAAAATATTGATGAGACACCGATTGATATCAACTGGAATGTTCCTTCAAATTCCAACGATCCAATTTTTTGCTGAAACCTTCAAAAAGGAATATCAAAATCCACACCAAAGACGATTTGAGGACTTCAGACATTATGAACATACCAGACTGAGCATCACAATTTTCATTGTTACTCATAATATTTATTGATTTTTCTTTTAAGAAGTGTTGTTTTACTATTTTATCAAACACACAGTGTCTCTTACACCAAACTGGTGAATATATATTATTACCTCCTTCTTCAACATATGTTTACCCACTGTGTCAGTGGAAGATGTTATTAAGTGGCCAAGGCTATCTTCTCATCCCACGTATAATAGTGGATGATTCTCTTTGGCCTATAGATCTTTTAGATATTGTTTGTTTACCTGATATAGGTTATGGATTTCTATAACACCCAAAGCTTCTACAGAGCGCTTCTCTATGAATAATGTGATAGCATGTGTTGTACGCAACATCGAGTTCTAACACACCACAACCTATCAAACTAACCGTTATTAATAGTAATACCCACTTTTTGAAATTTATAAATTTTATTCTTTAAAATGGACTTCATTTTTGGATACGGAATATTGAAATTATCCTAGGGTGAATATTTGGTATTTTTCTGAAAAACATCATTTTTTGATGAATAGTGAAACCACAAAGTGGTAGTTAAAAAACTGAATTTTTCATAAAAAATAATTTTACCGCTTCTATGAGTGGAATTTCGAAAATTCGAGAGACACAGTTAATATCAAGAAGTAAAATGTGGTTCAATGAGATGAAAATATTTTTTGGTGAATCGTAACTTTTTACTTTTATTTACCACGGTTAAAATTAAATAGGGTAATTAAGGGTAAAATGATATTAATATTACCCTAAAACATGTCCTAATTCTACTGGACAAGTTTATCTCGACCAAAGATAACCTTAGGAATAAAATATTATCATTTAGGTCCACTTGGATTAGATTAGGACATTTATTATTATTTAATTCAAAGAAGAGTCAAAAGAGTTAAAATCAAGGTTTATTTACTAAAACATTTTTAATATGGGGTTAAACATAAGATAAATTCGATTATAAATATTCATTAGAAATATAAAAAGATTTCCTACATAATTATATTTTATTTATAACTTTTAGACATTAAATAATTTAATTTATTTATGATACAATGATGATGCAGTAATTACCGTAATAGTGATAAATTAAACTAATTGATATTATAAATACCCAAATAAATATAATTTGAGACTTTTTATGAAAGAAAACTAATTTTATAGGTTAATATGACATGTTAGTAATGATTTAATTATCTTTTTTCTAAGTAATCATTCGGTTATGAGTTTCACAAAAATAAATTTTCCAAATAGTGTCAAAATTGACATAAAAGTGTTTTTAAAACAAATATTATATTATTAACTGATATTCAATTCCTAAAAATCTAAGGATCTGCCAAGAGACTTATATAATGATAGGTGTTTCATTAATGTACCACATGGGGGTCTCTTAGATGTATATAGTATGTTTATTAACCATATAATATAAAAATACAAAGAGATAATGTAAAAGTGAAACTAAATAACTAAGAGTTAATAATTAAAGATAAGGTTAATATAGTAACCCAAACCTGTCTTAATACTATTTTTTGAGTGTTTTTCGACCTATACCCACCTTAACCTTTAAATAATACACATTTGAGCCATTAGAAACCGAATATGAATTTATTATAATATAATATTTCTAGCTTTTTCAAAGGTGCCCCTCACCCCTCTTATAAGAGGGCTCTCACCCTTCTCATTAATTCACACCTTCAACGCCTCTTGGCTCAGCCAAACCCTGCCCAAATACTCTATCAACTTCTCTCACTAAAATATAGAGGCCTTATTTTGATAACAAATCCAACCTATGGAGCCCTTTTGATCAAATCAAAAGGAAGAACCCGAAGAAGAGGTAATGTTTTCACCACCCTTTTTCAAATTCATTTCTTCTTCAACTTATTCTTTCTTTGTTATTCCCATTCTAAAATAATTAATCCAATATATCATATATACTGTGATGTTATTATAAATATGGTACAACCATATTCAGTATTCTATCCATCCTTTGAATAACATGTCACCATACGTGTGTGCGTACGGCTTACCGTCTCCACGTCGTGGTGTAATTGTTATTCAATAAATTATTATTTGGATGGGTATAATAATGATGTGTAATTCATGTAAATAATAAATATAACAAGATAATGATTTTTTATATATGATATACCATCCAATTATATATTATTTTAATATCAAAAGAATGATATTGTTGCTCGTGAGTATGTACGGACTACCGTCTCCACGAACGCGATGAGATTCATTCTACATCGTATCCATTCAAGTATAATTATAATTTGATGATTAATAATAGTATCTAAGGACATGATATCATTATGGATATGAATAAGATACAACCTATCCATGACAAACACAGCTTACGTAACAAAACATATAAAAGAAAACGAGTAAGTTAACACCTGAAACATCGATAATACTAAGATATTATTAACAAAGTAATGTTAAAAGATCATATATGATGTCATATTAATATATATGATTCTTGTATAATTTAATAACAATTATTTAACCATTATAAATAAGTTTAACCTACCCTCAACCAAGGAAATTACAAGGTAAGGGTTTATTTCGCAATGTCTTCATTATCTGAGGTTGTTTATATGTAATAATCTACGGGGACTTCTTCATCATCCACATCCATGTTTCTTACAAATGTATTTAAAAAAAATTTTACTATTTACTAGAATATGGGTTAAAGTCATTTATACCCTTGTTTAACTTTTTATAAGAGGTTTATAAAGGAATCTTTCCGTCGTTTTCCAAACAAGGTGCTTTTTAACCTTTTCGACAAAATTAAGGTAAGAATGTTTTTTTAACTTATATGGCAGGTGTAGCTATTTTCCACCGTTATAAAATCTTTGAAACTTCCCTTAGAAGCTTATAAGAATATTTTCAAAGAAAATGTTTTATTTTATAGATATATTACTTTTAAGTGATTTCAAAATAAAAAGAGATATTACTCTAAAAAGAGTTTTGATTTCATCTATGTAACATCCTTTGATGGATTTTACGCTTATTTGAAGTTGATTTATTATGATACAAAACTTCTATATTGTTTTGAAGGTTTTTTGATATGTTTGACTGTGTATTTGTTATTTTTATACCATTCATGGTTTATAGATGAAGTATTTACATTTCATATGCTAGTTTTAAAACGAATGTTTATGTTATGTTTAAACCTGTTCATATGAGGAATGCATTGGACTTAATATGTGACGGGTGGAGCCCGCTATAGCTCCTCGATGCATCGGTAGGTCTCAGGAGAGAAACTGGTGTCTTGGCACAAGGCCTTGACAAAATCTTATTTTTAGTGTTGTCATGAGACCTTGTCTATGTGGTTATGTTAGTCTAGCATTATGCATTCCATCATTATGAAAGTGGTTATTGATATTGCATGTGATTATTTGATTAGTAGAATATCCATGTGAATAAGTAAATGGAATTATTTCATTTTATTTTTTCCATACTATGTTGAAGTTCATGTTTAAAAGGCTTTTTTTAATTATACATTGCCTTTAATTTTTTTTCTTATTTATGAATGTTTCCGCTATAAGAGTGTGCAATATGGAGACTATGTTGTTGTAGTTTTAATTTTTATGATGTAAGGTAAAACTTTATTAATATATCTAGTCTTTCCAAAGCTACTAAACTAATCGGTCTTTCGAGATTTGATCTTTCTTGTGATCATGAAAATGTTATGTAATAATGCACTAAATCTAGGTAACTGGGGTTGGGGCATTACAGTTGGTATCAGAGGGTGTTTAGTACAAAACTTGGAAGCTAGATTTAGATAAACTCTGATTAGAGCACATAGATTTAAGATGGATTTTGAGGATTAGTATAGAAGAACTTCCTAGAATTTTGGTATTGTAGAGATTTTGTGAGTTTTCCGAGCAGTACATCCCTGTCGGGATACGAGTAGGTAGAGGCGGCTCTGGCACAGATGTACCAAGGGGTAAAACCCAAAAACACCGCTTTGATCTAGACTCGAATAGGAACTTGTGCAAGACAACGAGCCTTGCTGCACTCTTGGTTACGACACTCCCGGAGGATATACTTAGGATAAATCTCTTTTATTTACAAATAATTATGAAGGGTTTATGAGTATATAGTTCCTCAAAGAATCATTTTTATGATTATGGATTATATCCATAAATAGTTCAATTTATGTTAAGTGTTTTATAAGTATGGAATTATGTATTTTGATTCATAAACTGATCTAGTTTGTGCAATTGTTTAGAAATGGCGCCTAGTGGAAGAAATGGAAACCGTATCAATGCACGCACTCCATGTACGGATTGCCCTCTTGCTCAAGATAATTATAGTGGATCTGGTGATACAACTGGTGTTGATCAACTTATCACCGTACTGGGACAACTCACTCAGGTTATGAATAATAACCTTACCCGTATGGAGCACCCTAATCCGCAGCATGGAGGATTAATGTTAGGTAACTTTATGAGGAAAAAACCACCAAAGTTCAATGGGAGTAAAAATCCCATAGTAGCTGAGAAATGGATAAATTCCTTAGAGAAAATATTTCAGGCTTTGGGGAGTAGTGAAAGGGAAAAAGTTATCATGGCTGTTTACCGCCTCAATAAAGATGCTGATCAATGGTGGTCATTGATTCAAAACATGAATGAAGATGATGAAGTGTAAAATATGGAATGGAGGGTGTTCAAAGATCTATTTTTAGAAAAATACTTTCCTCGTGACCATCGAGCAGATATTGAAAGACAATTTCTGAGTCTGAGACAAAAGGATGATGAGAATATCGCAATGTATGGGGAAAACTTTACAAGGTTAGCAATGTATGCTAGAGATTATATACTTTACCCAATAAGTAAGATTGATCATTTCTTTGATGGGTTAAAACCAATTCTCTGTCGAGCATTAGTCTCAAAATCCTTCTTTTCGTACGAAGACATTGTCTCATGTGCTATCAAGACAGAAAAGGAATTCTCTAAGCCTTATGACGTTATAGCAAAATAAGAGAAGAAGAGATCTTCTTATCAATCTGGGAATCGAAATAAGGGGAAGAAGGGAAAGGTTGAATATCCATCCTATGGTAAATGTGGGAAGAAATACTCCGGTACTTTCTTGAAGGGAATAGGTGTATGTTACAAATGTGGTGAAAAAGGCCACCAAGCTCGTGATTGCAATGGGAAGAAAGAAGCTACCAATGTTCAGTGCTACAATTGCAGGGACATGGGACATTATGAAAATGAATCTGCTATGCAACAGGGGAACTTAACTCAGAAAAGTCCAAGGGATCAAGGAAAAGCTTATGTTATCACTACTGCTGAGGTAGAAGCTCCAAAAGACGTGGTGGCAGGTAATTTAATGGTTTCCTCATGTTTAGAAAATGCATTATTTGATTCTGGATCATTGCATTGTTTCATATCTTCCCAGTTTTCTAAGAAAAGTAGATATTTCCAATTTGATTTAACAAGGGAGTTGTCAGTTAAAACTCATAAGGTAAGTATCATTGCAACAAAGTTTTGTGAATTAGTCCCCATTAGAGAACATAAATGTTATTTATCCGCTGATCGCATCGTCATACTTATGATTGAGTTTGATATAATCCTCGGTATGGATTGGCTTCTAGACCATGAAGTGAAGAATTATTGTAAGAATAAGGAGGTTACAATTTTTGATGATGGTGATAAGGAACACCTTATCTTTACAGCAGAATCGTCACCACCTAATTCTTATCTAGATCCACCCCCAGTAGCTCAACTAAATTCAATTATTGGGGAGGAATATAATGAAATGACTGTGGGTGAGGAAAGGAATGTTAAAATAGAGGATGTACCTATTGTGAAAGAATATGTATATGTGTTTCAGGAAGATTTACCTGGATATCCTCCAGAATGAAAAGTTGAGTTTTCCGTTGATTTAATTCCTGGATCAATGCCTATATCGAAGACCCCTTATAGAATGGCCACTATAGAATTAGTTTCACTAAAGAAACAACTAGAGGAATTTAGTAATAAGGGATTTATTCGCCCTAGTGTTTCTTTATGGGGATCCCCTGTTCATTTTGTTAAAAAGAAAGATGGAGCTATGAGGTTATGTATCGACTACAGGGAGATCAATTCTATAACAATAAATAACAAGTATCCCCTACCTCGCATTGATGATTTATTTGACCAACTGCATGGAGCTCAATACTTTTCAAAGATTGAAATTCGATCTGGATACCATCAGTTGTGTGTGAAGAAGGAAGACATTCCGAAGACTGCATTTCGAACCAGGTACGGGCATTACGGGTTTACAGTAATGCCTTTTGGATTGACTAATGCACACTCTGTATTCATGGATCTGATGAATAGAGTTTTCAAGGAATATCTCAATGAATTTTTGGTGGTATTTATTGATGATATATTGGTATACTCTAAAAGCTACGAAGATCATGAAAATCACTTGCACATTATCCTGAAGACTCTGATAAGACATGAATTATATGGGAAGTTTAGCAATTGTGAATTCTGGCTTCAGGAGATTTCTTTTCTTGGCCATATTGTCTCTAAAGATGGATTCTCTGTTGATCCTTCTTAGACCAAGGCAATCCAATAATGGCATGCACGGACGAGTATAACTGAGGTATGTAGTTTTATTGGTTTAGAAGGTTATTATCGACGTTTCGTCTAGAATTTTTCCCGGTTGGCAAACCCATTATAAATGGTCACACGTAAAGGGGTTAAATTTGTTTGCACAAAAGATTTTGAAGATTGTTTCAAAGAAATGAAGAGAAGATTAGTCAATGCTCCTAAATTGACTCTACCATCGGGGAATGAGGGGTTCGTTATTTATAATGCTGCATTGAAGAAAGGACTTGGTTGTGTCCTTATGTAGAATGATAGGGTTATTTCCTATGCATCACGACAGTAGAAAATTCATGAACAAAACTATCCTACTCATTATCTCGAGTTGGAAGCGGTGATCTTTGCTTTAAAGATATGGAGGCACTACCTCTATGGTAAAAAATGTGAGATTTATACTGATCACAAGATTTTGAAATATATTTTCTCACAAAAAGAACTCAACATGAGGCAAAGGAGATGGCTTGAATTACTCACGGATTATGATTTCATGATACACTACTACCAAGGGAAAGCAAACAAGGTGGAAGATGCTTTGAGAAGAAAAGAACATGGAGTTTTGAACAATATGAGCATTGAAAGAGATCCAATTTTCATGGATCTAGTGAAGATGGACATGGGAATAACCATGGATGGTGAAACATCAATTCTTTTTCAAATGGTTTCCAAACCATCTTTTCTAGAAAGGATTAAGAGTTCTCAAAACGATGATGAATAATTTCAAAAGAAGATTAAAGCTGTGAATGATGGGAGATTGAGAGACTTTGTGTATGAAGAAGGAATTTTGAAATTCAGGAAGAGACTTTGTGTTCCTGATATACCTGATCTAAAAAAGGAATTGCTGGATGATGCTCATAGTTCCAATTTCTCTATACACCCTAGGAGCACCAAAATGTATAGAGATTTGAAGGAACATTTTTGGTGGGACAACATGAAGATTGATATTTCTGATTTTGTGTCAAGATGTATGGTTTGTCAACAAGTGAAAGCTGCAAGGCAACAACCTGGAGGAGTCATGCAACCTCTTCCCATACCTGAGTGGAAATTGGAAAATATTACGATGGACTTTGTCATGGGGCTACCAAAGACTCCTAAAAGGAACGATGCAATATGGGTCATTGTTGATCGTCTTACCGAGTCAGCGCATTTTTTTGCTATAAGAGAAGATCTACCACAGGAACGTCTAGCAAAACTATATATTGATGAAGTTGTGAGACTTCATGGAGTACCCCAATGGATTGTTTCTGATCGTGATCCATGTTTTACTTCAAGATTCTGGAAAAGTCTTCAGAAATGCCTGGATACTAAACTTCATTTGAGCACTGCATACCACCCTCAAACAGATGGACAATCAGAACGAACTATTCAAACCTTAGAAGACATGTTGAGATCCTGCTCACTTGACTTTCAGGGTATGTGGGATCAATATTTACCTCGGGTAGAATTTTCCTATAACAATAGCTTCCATTAGAGTATTCAGATGGCACCATATGAAGCGTTATACGAAAAGAGATGTCGCACACCAACCTGTTGGGATGACGTTGGTGAAAGAAAACTTGTAGGCCCAGAACTGGTGGAGGAAATGATGGAAAAGGTGAAGGTAATCCAAAACCATATTAAAGCATCTCAAAGTAGGCAGAAGAGATATGTATATAATCGAAGGAAGGATTTGGAATTTCAAGTTAGTGATCATGTTTTCGTGAAGGTATCTTAATGGAAGGGAGTCATACATTTTGGTAAGAAGGGTAAATTGAGTCATAGGTACATTGGACCTTTCGAAATTCTAGAACGAATTGGGGTTGTAGCTTACTGATTGGCAATGCCGCCAAGTCTCTCCAAAGTTCACAATGTGTTCCACGTATCTCTGTTGAGGAAGTACATGCCTGACCCAAAGAATGTACTCACCTATGAGGAATTATAACTGGAACATGATCTGTCTTATTGCAAAGAGCCCGTCAAGATTCTTGATTCGAGAGAACATGTACTAAGAAACCGGATGACTCGTCTGGTAAACTTCTTGTGGAGAAACCATATGATGGAAGAGGCAATGTGGGAACCCGAGGAATATATGATGAAGAACCACCTGTCTCTTTTCATGTGGTAGTATTCTTGAAATTTTGAGGATGAAATTATTTGAAGTAGAGGATAATGTAACACCCCAAGCTTCTACGGTACGCTTCTCTTTGAATAATGTGATAGCGTGTGTTGTATGCAACATCGAGTTCTAACACACCACACCCAATAAAACTAGCTGTTATGAATAGTAATACCCACTATTTGAAATTTATAAATTTTATTTTTCAAAATGGACTTCATTTTTGGATTCAGAATATCGAAATTATCCTAGGGTGAATTTTTGGTATTTTTCTGAAAAACATCATTTTTTGATGAATAGTGAAACCACTAAGTGGTAGTTAAAAACTATATTTTTCATAAAACTTAATTTTACCGCTTCTATCAGTGGAATTTCGAAAATCTGAGAGACACGGTTAATATCAAGGACTAAAATTTGGTTCAATGAGATGAAAATAATTTTTGGTGAATTGTAACTTTTTACTTTTATTTACCACGGTTAAAAGTAAATAGCCTAATTAAGGGTAAAAATGATATTAATATTACCGTAACACATGTACTAATTCTATTGGACAGGTTTATCTCGACCACAAATAAACTTAGGAATAAAATATTAACATTTAGGTCCACTTGGATTAGATTAGGACATTTATTATTATTTAATTCAAAGAAGATTAAAAAGAGTTAAAATCAAGGTTTATTTACTAAAACATTATTAATATAGGGTTAAACATAAGATAAATTCGATTATAAATATTAATTAGAAAGATAAAAAGATTTCATAGATAATGATATTTTATTTATAATTTTTAGATATTAAATAATTTAATTTATTTATGACACAATGATGATGCAGTAATTACCATAATAGTAAAAAATTAAAATAATTGATATTATAAATACCCAAATAAATAAAATTTGAGACTTTTTATGAATTAAACTAATTTTATATGTTTATATGACATTTTAGGAATGATTTAATTAACCTTTTTCGAAGTTATCAATCTATTATGATTTTCACAAAAATCAATTTTCCAAATAGTGTCAAATTTGACATAAAAGAGTTTTTAAAACAAATATTATATTATTAATTGATATTCAATTCTTAAAAATATAAGGTTTGTCAAAGAGACTTATATAATGATAGGTGTATCATTAATGGACCACTTGGGGGTCTCTTGGATATATATAGTAAGTTTATTAACCATATAATGTAGAAATACAAAGAGACATTGTAAAAGTGAAACTAATTAACTAAGAGTTAATACTTAAAGATAAGGTTAATATAGTAACCCAAACCTATCTAAATCCTATTGGTTGAGTGGTTTTAGACCTATAACCACATTAAAATTTAAATAATACACTTTGGAGCCATTAGAAATCGAAAATGAATTTATTATAAAATAATATTTCTTGCTTTTCAAAAGGTTTCCCTCACCCCTCTTATAAAAGGGCACTCCCCCTTCTCATTAATTAACACCTTAAAATACTTTTGGTTCGGCCAAACCCTGCCCAAATACTATCTTAACTTCCCTCACTACAACCTAGAGGCCTTTTTTTGACTATAAATCCAACCTAGGGAGCCCTTTTGATCAAATCAAAAGGAAGAACCCGAAGAAGAGGTAATGTTTTCACCACCCTTTTTCAAATTCATTTCTTCTTCAACTTCTTATTTCTTTGTTATTCCTATTATAAAATAATAACTCCAGTATCTCCTATATACTATGATGTTATTATATATATGGTACAAACATATTAAGTATTATATCCATCCTTTGAATAACATTTCACCATACATGTGTACGTACGGCTTACCGTCTCCACGTCGTGGTGTAATTATTATTCAATAAATTATTATTTGGATGGGTATAATAATGATGTGTAATTCATGTAAATAAAAAAGATAACATGATAATGATTATGTATATATGATATACCATCCAATTATATATTATTTTAATATTAAAATAATGATATTGTCGCTCATGCGTACGTACGGACTACCGTCTCCACGAACGCGATGAGATTCATTCTCCATCATATCCATTCAAGTATAATTCTCATTTGATGATTAATAATAATATCTAAGGACTTGATATCATTTTGGATATGAATAAGATAAAACCTATCCATGAAAAACACAGCTTATGTAACAAAACATATAAAATAAAATGAGTAAGTTAACACCTGATACAACGATAATACTATGATATTATAAACAAAGTAATGTTAAAAGATCATATATGATATCATATTAATATATATGATTCATGTATAATTTAATAACAATTATTTCACCATTATACCGGAGTTTAACCTACCCTCAACCAAAGAAAATTACAAGGTAAGGGTTTATTTTGCAATCTCTTCATTATCCGGGATTGTTTATACGTAATAATCTACTGGGACTTCTTTATCATCCACATCCATGTTTCTTAAAAATGATTTTCAAAACATTTTTACTATTTACTAGAATATGGGTTAAATTCATTTATACCCTTGTTTGACTTTTTATAAGAGTTTTATAAAGGAATCATTCCGTCGTTTTCCAAACAATGTGCTTTTTAACCTTTTCGACAGAATTAAGGTAAGAATGTTTTTTTAACTTATACGGCGGGTGCGGCTATTTTCCACCGTTATAAAATCTTCAAAACTTCCCTTACAATCTTATTAGAATATTTTCAAAGAAATTTTTTTATTTTATAGATATATGACTCTTAAATTATTTCAAAATAAAAAGAGATATTACTCTAAAAAGAGTTTTGATTTCATCTATGTCAACATCCTTTGATGGATTTTACGCTTATTTGAAGTTGATTTATTATGATACAAAACATTTATATTGTATTGAAGGTTTTGTGATATGTTTGAATGTGGATGTGTTATTTTTATACCATTCATCTTTTATGGATTAAGTATTTACATTTCGTATTCTAGTTTTAATACGAATGTTTATGTTATGTTTAAACCTGTTCATATAAGGAATGAATTAGACTTAATATGTGACAGGTGGAGCCCGCTATAGATCCTCGAAGCATTGGTAGGTCCCATGAGACAAACTAGTGTCTTGGCACAAGGCCTTGAAAAAATCTTATTTGTAGTCATGGCACGAGGCCTTGGCTGTGTGGTTATGATAGTCCGGCATTATGCATTCCATAATTATGAAAGTGGTTATTGATATCGCATGTGATTATTGGATTAGTAGAATATCCATGTGAATAAGTAAATGGAATTATTTCATTTTATTTATGCCATACTATGTTGAAGTTCAAGTTTAAAAGGCTTTTGTTTTAGTTATACATTGTCTTAAATGTTTATTCTTATTTATGAAAGTTTCCTCTATATTGTTATCCTTACTGGGCATTTGAGCTCACCCCTTTTCTATGTTTATTTTTCCTAGGATGTGAAGAAGTAAATTATGAATGACCTGTAGGGATAGTATTAGGGGATAAGAGTGTGGAATATGGAGACTATGTTGTTTTAGTTTTCATTTTTATGATGTAATGTAAAACATTATGAATATATCTAGTGTTTCCAAGGATACTGAACTAATCGGTCTTTCGAGATTTGATCTTTCTTGTGATCATGCCAATGTTATGTAATAATGCACCGACTCTAGGTAACTGGGGTCGGGGCGTTACAATTTTCCTGATTATTATTATTATTATATGCAAGGTAGCTAGTGATTTCCATGTGGAGGTGATTAAGTATCATCTTGAGATCAAACCTCTAATTTATTCCACTGTTTTATTTTTTATTTATTACCATAACCTAGATTTTTTAATCTATAAACACAAATATTTTGTTTCTAATTAATCTTAAATACTGTTTATATTTTTTTTGTTTAAGAAAATTTATTTTAAAAGATAAGGTAATTCTAAACATTGTTTTAATTGAGACATAATCACGAATTAAAAATTATATTAAAAGGAAAATTATTATACTGATATGCTATTTTTATTAACTAAAAAAATTATTTTATTAAGGATATATTTTTTTACTATATTTGTAACATAAATTTTTATTGGGAAATCAATTTATCCTCCCCTCCTCCTGAGTTACTGATTCTGGCCAAAAAAATTGTTTCAAAACGATTTTTAATTAAGTTTTCAATAATGATTACTAGTTGTATTATTAGGATTTCAGAATTTTTTTCAATTCTAAATTTAATTTATTTTTGGATAATAGAAAAGAATGATCAACTACCAAAAGACCCCTTTATTTTAATGGTACAAATTATGCATAATGGAAAATAAAAATGAAAATTCATTTATAAATTATGGGTTTTCACATTTGGGCTATAATATAAAATCCATATGAAATACCAAAAAACTACTATAAATAATTGGAGTGATTCTAAAAAACCTTATTAAAAAAATAATTCTAAAGATATGAATGATTTTTTTGTGTGTTAGGTGATGATAAATTTAAAATAATATATACATGAAAATATGATTTTCAAATATGGGATAACATATCGTTTTCACATAAAGAGACATTAAATGTAAACTAAATGGGACTAAATACCTATTCAATCAAGTATGATACTTTTAAATTGAAAGTTGATGAACCTATTTATGATTTGGATCTCAGGTTCAATGAAATAGTGAATACCATGCACTCACTTGTAAAATAAGTGATAGATAATGATCAAGTGATGATATTTATCAGACGCTTACCATATAGATGGAGAGGAAAATTTGTGTCAATTATAAAATCTTGTGATGTATGTAAATTACATGTCAAGGATTTGATAGGAAATGTGATTATTTATGAAGAATATCTTAATGTCAACAAGGAGATCAATGAAGATGAACCAAAAATAAAATATGTGTCCTTAAATATTAATACCTCACAATAGAGATTAAAGATACCAGATGAAAATAATAGTGGATAAGAATATATGGATGGTAGTGATGAAGATATGGCCCATATGGCGAGAAGATTCAATAGATTCTATAGGAATTATAAGTTCTTCAAAAAATAAATTTTTTTACAAAATTATAAAAATAATGGGAAGTGTAAAAGGGATTGAAAGTATGAGACAATCAAAATGAAATCACTTACTATGAATGTAAGAGGAAACGACACATTAAATATGACTATCCAAAATTAAAATATAAAAAGAAGAATTAAGATAATGATAGAATATTCAAAAGGTCTATGAAAGCTACCTGGAGTGCCTCCAAATATAGCTCGAGTGATTCTGACACTAATCAAGATAATAAGTCTAACTTGGAAAATATAGTCTTTTTGGAAAAAACATCAGAGGTTTGAAATATTCATCCATATTCTCTTACCTAAAACACCCTATAATTTTGTGAATTATTATTATTTTAATTAGTTTATGTTTTTTGTTTTTTTTTGAATTTCACGCAACACTAAAAATAGATTATTTTATATCTAGCTTGGGTCATTCTCAACACCTTGTTGACCTTACACTACATGCAAAACATGTATTAGCTTGTTGTATATGAAATAAATAGTTCTATTATGATTAAAAAATACATGTTTTTACCACCATATAATGGAAAATTTATTTTAAGACTATATGTTGAACCTTCTAGGAATTTTATTTTTAAAAAGAAACATCATTTCTTTATTCTACTCTTCATTAAAATAATTATTAATAATAAATGATATTTTAAATTTGTTTCCAAAGAAAACATATTTCAATTAAACTTATATTAATCCGATATATCTAATTGGAATCTTTTTTATATTGAAATCAGTTATAAAAACATAATGACCTTTTGAACTTTTTTAGATAAAAACTCGCTTTCTCGCCACATCTATGGGATTAGCATTAAACTTAATTTTCCCACTCTTGTGATTTTAAATTTGGAAAATATACATACATGGTTGTAATTAGTGTTATATTTTTTTCTATTAATATGAACATCATTTTTTACCAAAAATATTAGTGAATGTGATTGGAATTAATCACAGCGATTAGGGTTAGATTAAGCTTAATTAGGGACTAAAACATAATCTAAATGAGAAAAATGACCTTGAAACTAGTAAAAAAGAAATTTTAAGCTAATAATTCACCAATATACCCTCTTGGTTAGAATTTTATGGGTTATTGGATTTTATTAAATGGATATACCCTAAATAAAAAGTTAAGTAAGGAAAAAAAAGGAAAAAGTTATATTTCTTTACCATAAACATTTATAAAACATTGAGATATGAAAAACAATCATATTTTAGTTTATATATATCATTTTGAAATATAAATGGGTTATTTTTATGATAATAATTTATAAGTGATTTTTAGAGATTATTTAATTACTTAAAATGCTTTTAAAGTTCAAATGTAGTGATTATTAGTAAATAATTATTTAAAATAAATGATACTCTAAATATTAAAAATAAATTGAATTGATTGAATTTTTTCCTTTAATTAGTTTTTAAGATTAATATATTAGGGTAGACTACTATAATCTTAATTTATTTTAATTCCAATATTATTTTTATATTTTGAAATTAAAAGTAATTAAATTATGTTAAAATTGACAGTATTGTTGTTTTATAATAAATGATATTTTATCAAATGGTTAAAAATTAATCAAATTACTATATTAAACCAAGATATTTTTAAGTGTAAAAAAATTAGATATGGTCTATTAATGGACCAATTTTTCTTTTATAATAAACATAATGAGCCAAATATTGTAAAAAAACTTTGTCATCTTGGTTCAAGTTTAAGCAGTGTCTTGCCTATCCCATGAGCTTGTTTTGAAATTTAATTTCCAAAACAAATGATCTTTTTATTTTATAATTTCTTTATAATATTTTAAATTTATTGAACCTATATTATATTATAAAGATCACTTTATTTTATTATTTTGTTTTGAATTAAATATGTTTGAAAACTAGTTACTTTAAAAAAACCAAAATAATAAAATTGGAGAATATTAGAAGTTAAAGAACCAAATTATTAAAATAAACATATTTTTAAGTGGTGTATATTTTATTAAAAAATAATTTATCATTAATCAATTAGTTTTAAATTTTGGAGACAGCTTAATTAAATTATACCTCCATTTATTGAATACCTTTTGGTATTTATAAGCATTCCACTCCCCCTCCATTAAAAAAATTCATGCACTCTGCCCCTATCTCACCCCTCTAAAGAAAATTTTTCTTGTGCAACCTCTAGCCAATTAGTCTCAAAAAATCCATCTCTTCAACCTTGAAGCCTAACTTTAGTAATAAAGTCTTCCAAGTAATCCCTTCGGTGCAAACCAAAAGGATTTGACCAGTTAAGAGGTAACACCCTCCCTCCAACTCTTTCTTTTATTTTCTTTCTCTACCGCACTATTTACTCTTATTTAATGATTTTATAACAATAAAAGTATCCTCAATATACTAGGATTTTTTTATGATATGTTTTATACATATAATTACATGCATATTCATATAACGGGTAACAAACATACTTTTTACCTGTATGGTGAACTACTGCCTCACTAAACGATGATGATTCATTTTTACTTTAGCACATCTCATGGTGGAAATTAAAATGGTAACACTATTTATATATTTTTTATATTATATTTATTATGTATTTGAGCTTTTAAAATTATTTTACAACACATATATTTTGACTTTCCATTTTTTGTTAATACGGTAATTTCGTTTGAGGAAGTGTAGAATACCACCCCCGCAAAGCGATGTGATTCATTCAGAAAATACATGGATTGTATTAAGGATGAGTTTAATAAAATTATATGATATATATAACGTTATATTTCTATTATAATTATGTTATATACATATATATATATACATATAAATATATTTCATTTATTTTTATTCTTTCAATATGTTAATAAATCAGAAGTAGCATTTATGTAAACATACATCCTACCGTCTCCATGAATGATGTTTTCCATTTCATAATTGTATATTATATAGTTTATTATAATAAAAATATACTTAATATATATGATATTTGTATAAAGTTATAAATTAAGAAGATAACTACATAATTATAATGACCAAAGATATAACAAATTATGAAACATGCAAAAAACAATGATATTATCACCCGAAGTGAAACCTTAACATAGAATTGTTCATAATATGAAACTATAAAGTCATAAAAAATAATATAAGGAATTTGAAATAAAAATATGGTTCTATGAAAGATTTATAGTGAACATATATTTATTATAAATGAATTTTGTATGAGTACAAAGAGAGTCAATACACAATGTAAAGGGATTTCATCTCACTTTTTATTTCCTTGAGATACATTCCTTATCCACCACTCACTTATTTTGCTTGTGTATATAATCCCGAAAAATGTATTCTATTAATATTATAATTAAATTAATTGGTATTTACATATCCACTCTATGATATTTATTTCATGGTTTTTTTTCAAAATAACCAAATCGGTAATGTAGTTTTGTCTCAATTTTTCATCTTTGATACTAATGTTTTGTTTTTCATCTACATTATTTACTAAGAAGTATTTGAATATTTAAATAATTAATATCCATATTTTCATGATATCATTATATTAATTTAATTCCATTTTATTACATGGGGAGTATGATACCAGGACACCAAGTGGTAAGAGTTAATTGAAAGAATACCATTATTTATTAGGATTGTATGTGATTATGATTCCATTAATGAAATTTTATGATCCATCTCTCTATAAAACTCATTATTTTAACATCCTATGTTTAATCAAGATATATCCATGTATTAGTACAATTTCTATACTCATTCTTACATAATATTGTTAATAAATAGTTTTTAAGAAAGACCAACTTTACCCTCTCTTCAGTCAGAAAACTATGTTCCTTCAAAACTATGTTTTCTAAAAAGGTTTTACAATAATATTATAATGTTATCCCATAGTCTTTAAAATAAATTTTAAACATTTTTTTCTTTTACCAGTTTTTTCAAAGGAATCTACTTATCAATTGTCGAATAAGGAATTTTTCTTTCCTTTTTCCCATGAAAAAGGAATATTCTTTTTCCCTCATACAACATGTACGGATTTACCTAATAAATTTATTTTGACGATTAGTTTTGATGTTTAAAAGAATAATTTTTTTTTTAAAATTTCATTAAAAGTTACTTTCAATGAAATTTATTTTAAAAATTTTATTGATCTTCCTTTATAAGTGTTCAAGTAAGAATATTATTGTAACAATTTCAAGATTTCTATATAATTTTTCAAAATTATTTTCAATGAAATGTTTTCAAAAATATTTTTAAGGAATTATTTTCATGTTTTAAAGTGTTTTCAAAGAAAAAAAATTAAATTGTTTTGAATATTATTCTATATTTTTTCAAGGGAAAAAGATTTCAAAATCATTTCAAGTCTTCTTCATAAGTTTTCATGATATTTTCAAAGAAAATTATTTTCAAATTTTTTATCCATTAAAAATCATTTTTCAATGAAGAAAGGATATTTTAGTCAATAAATATTTTCCAAATATATTTATAGGTTATTTTCCATATAATTTGACATTTGTTGATGTTACTCATGCATTTCTAGGAAATGATCTAAAGACACTATTCATATTATTTCCTTGAATGGGTAATAATTAATTTCATGGACTTTATGAGACCCGTTCCTTTTTCATGAGTTAATCTTTATAAACCATGTTTCTATTTCATGAGTTATATTTTAATGAAATCCATTTCTATTTCATGTTTTATATCATTATGAAACCCATTTCTCAGTTATAGGTTTTATGTTTTTGAAATGCATTTCTCATTAATGTTTTATAATTTTAAGAAAATTATTAGGAAACCTATATCTTTTAAAACACACTATGATATGATTACATGTTTATGATACCCATTTCATTCCATGAGTTATGATATAATTTTTTATGATTTTGTGGCACATGTTTGTAGGAATTTATTATCTGATGGGTGGGACCTATATACCCTCCAATTTGTTGGGTAATGATTAATATCTCATGAGATAATCTAAGATGGTCATGCGAGTGAACCGTGACAAATAAGATGGAAATGGGAGAGATCCATGACTACCAATATGGTATGAGGATTGAACTCATGCCACTAATATTTTAATTGGAGTAAACCATTACTACCAATTCGGTATTGGGAGTGAACCCATTCTATTTAGATATTTTTCGAAGTGATTCCTTGACTAATATAAAAATAATATTATATGCTTATATGTTTTCCACAATACCATGTTTTATTCCTATTTTATGCTTTCATGTATTATGTCATTTATTTACTTGTGATTAATGTATTATGAACTGCCAATATTTATGCCATGATTCCTATTTATGATATTTGATATGTAGGTTATGATATTATTTACACATTATGACATTTTCATACCCATATGACCATCTTGATGTTTACATTTCTCCCTTATCTACCCTTACGGAGCATCTGAGCTCGCCTATTTTTATGTTTCCTTCCTGAGGTTATAAAGATTGTATTCTGTTTGATTTTTCTAAGAAGGGTATAGTCTTGATGAACATAGTGGGAGATAATTTAGCTATCTTATGTACTAGTGTTAATATTTTCATGATTCCAAAGGAAGTAAACTAAAATGGTCTTTGGGTCTCTATTTGTGTAATGTTTTAAGTATTCCTCAAATGTTATGTAATGTTAATGTATATCCATGCTTCTTCACTATAGTTGGTATCTCTGGAAAATTTTATTAAAAATTTGTAAACTAGGATGAGAAAACATTAGTGATATCCTTAGTTATATTTCAAGGATATGTCAAGGGGTTTCTCAAAATATATGTATAAGGATGAGTTAACATTTTGTAAAATGTCTTGGAATTTTAGTAAATGATAGTGTAAGTGGTTTTCTAGTAATACATCTGTAGTACCTCTAGTTTGAGGTATTTGGCCTCTATTTATGCATTTTTAGGTGTTTAAAGTTCATGGGATGAGTTTGGAAGAGTTTCGAAGAGTTTGGAATGGTTTTGGATGAGTTTGGAGGCTTTTAAAGGGGTGCACGGTTTGAGCACGGTTAGTGGAAACCGTGCGGATTCTCTAGGAAACCATGCAAGGGTGACATTAGGCTTCACACGGCATGTGCACAGTTTTCCAAACCACGCGAGGAAACCATGAAGACCCAGGATCTCAAGGAAGTAGCATGCACATGGTTAGCGCACGCTTTGGAAAACCGTGTGGGCTAACCGTGCAGCTACTAAAAAATAGGGTTATAAGTTCTAGGCTCCATCTAACATAAACAATTTCACTCCAAACATTCTCCCACTCGTGTCTCAGTTGGGTTATTCGTTTCTCAAGGGGTGGAAGAGATTTCCCACTCATTTTGGATGCATTTTGAAGGGGTTTCATGGTGTTTTGAAGGTGATTGCTCCCAGGTCAGTTTTCTCCCATGGTTTCTTTGTGTTTTCCTCTAGATCTGCCCTTCCCTCTTTCTTGGTTTTCTATATCTACACTTTTTTTGTCTATATATAGGGGTTTTTTTCCCTGTATGATGATTTGAATCCTTGTAAATGTTAGGGAAGTGGATCTAGAGACGTTTCAGTGGTGCGTTCACCGGATTTGAGGAGTGGTTGTTCGTGGGTCGATTCCTCGGGAACCCTAAAGGTAGGTGGCTTCTCTCATGACTCATCATGGTTATAGATTGTGGTTTTTTATTACAATTAATTTTTTTTTTTGGAAATTAATTGTGTCATGATGTGCAAAGTTGGTTGAAAATCCATTTGGGGATTTTTGGGGAAAAGGGGGTTTTATGGAGAAATGTTTTTGTTGTGGATTTTAAAATAGAAATTTTAAAATGGGATGATATGGTTTATTTGTGAAAATTATTGAATGAAATGGTTTCAATAAAGAGTTTGTTTTATTTAAATGCTATTAGGCATGGTAAATGATTTTTCAATAAATGGGTGATTTATTGAAGTGGATTGATATGCAATGGAATGGGTTGATTTCATGCTATTGTGACATTGGTAGGTTATATTCTTATTTTCGCTTGTTTGGAATGTAGTGTGGAAGTGGCAAGAAGTACCACAATAAGAAGGGGATGGATAGTGGACGAAAATGCCACAGTCAATGGTAAGTGGACGGGAAGTCCCACTAAAGTGTGAATGGGTGAACGGGTCGGATGAAAGCTCCACCGTTTGGTTATTGGTTATTTTGTTGTGTATTGCTTTGTAAGATGGAAATTATGGTGCGAATATGAAATGATGAAATGACTTGTGGAATGTTTGGTTGGCATTCCCTGGTTTGCTTTGTTTGGGTGTGATGGCTAGGTAAGGTAATTTTGGGCTTATTAAAATGGTTACACTTGTGATTTATTTTATGTAAACTATTTTATATAAATGTGATAATAGTTTTATCCTAGTGGCGTGTGTAGGGAATTCATTTGGGGAAATCCTACTGAGTTTTAGTACTCACCCCCTACTTTGGAACATTGGTTTCTTTGTATATGTTGTGTACCATGGCATGGGAAAAGGTAAGGCATCACCTTCATTTAGAGGAGAATTATGATCCCTTGGTGGAGCTTGGAGATTGAAGCTTGGTGTGGAGCTTTGTTGGTGTCATCACTTGTGGTGTTTGGTTGATTAGTTTCCGCATTGTACTCTGATGTTGTGTGGACATGTCTGGTTGTATTGGTTTTGAGTTGTGTTGTGGAACAATGTGGTTGCCTTTTGGGAATGCATGGTTGGGTAATTTATTTGACATGCATCATATAGTGCCTTTAGTGGATGGAATTGTTGGTTTTGTAGTAATGGAAAAATGTTCCCCAACATGATCTTGAATCCCTTGGCATTTATTGCCAGCCTTTGGTGTCTTGGGAACATCGCTTAAGGCCAAGTAGCCCTCACCGCCTCCTCAAGCCAATGAGGTAGGGGTTGGGTGTTACATGTGGCATCAGTTTGTTCAGTCCTTTGAAGTTTACTCTCGAATTTGGTGTTGACATTTGTTTTGGTGCATTCCTTGAGTCAGGATGGTAAAAAGGCGTAGGAATGTCATAACATGGAATATATAGCATTAAAGGATGTATCAGACCATTTTATGCTGAAAGTCATGTTACCAGGGAGTTGGGTACATAAGTGTTTTGGAGACACTTATAGGAATTTGATATCTCATTGTCGTGAGTTTAGCCAATGAGTTGAATCATGACATGCATGATAGAAATGAATTCCCACTAGGATGCATATTTCATTGGGCATAATGATTTTTGGGATGAAATGAGAAATGGTTTTGCGAATGTGTGAGATTGTAATGTGAATAAATATGGTATTTTGAAAATGGTTTGGTTTTCATAAATGGTGAAACATGGACAATGTGGAAAATGTGAACTAGTGGAAATCCTTTTGTGATAGTGTTGTGTAATGTGATTTGAAATGGGATTTCGTTATGTCTACAGAAGTGACACTCATGGTTTTTTGTTTTCATTTTATATAAATGGCACTAGGTAAGCGTCGTAGAGACCAACTAGAGGAGGCTGTTGAGAATGTGGTAGCACCTGAGAAACAGGTGAACCTGCAGCTACTGAAAAAGTATAGTGCAAGCACTACTGGAAAATAGACCTATACACACAGTTTTTTGAAAAACCAAGGGTATATGGGTGCCCTGTACCCATGATTTGCTTAAACCATGGGTATATATAGAGTGGGGGAACATATGCCCACGGTTCTGGAAAACCGTGGGTATTGGTCACCTATACCCACGGTTTTAGAAAAACCATGGGTATAGAGTTACTTTCGAAGGCATATACCCACGGTTTTGTAAAACCGTCGGTATAGGTATTTATATAAAGGCCTATCCCCACGGTTTTTCAAAAACCGTGGGGATAAATATTTTTATCGAAGGCCTATCCCCACGGTTTTTTAGAACCCTGAGGATAGATCACCCACATTATGGTGGAAAAAAAGATTAGGGAAAACAAAAACAATTTGGTGGGAAATGTTTTACCCACGATTTCAACTAATATATTTATGTTGATAGATATTTATTATCTAATGAATTCGGTGGCTTGGTTTGTTAGGTGTTACGCTGCTTTTACAGCGGTTGTGGTATCCAATACCGCTGGCTAATTTTTTTTAATACAGACACAAGGATTAGTATATTATTATAAATATAGATTTGAATTGTCAAAGTCGAGTCAGCATAGTTGGTTAGGCACTGTAAGAATTATGCGGTAGACGCGGGTTCGAAACCCAATGGCTTCTATTTTTCGCAATATGGTAAATTATATAATATCTATTTTGTAATATATATATATATATTCATATAAATACGTTGGATGAAGTGGTGAAGTCTGGTGGAAGAAATTGTCAGGTCGTGGTTGGGGCGGGATCAAGTTCGAGCAGCTGCATATTTCGAATTTTTGTACCCATGGTTTTTAAACCGTGGGGAGAAGAGTTTAGAAGGTGTGGAGAATGTTGTGACACCGTGGAAAAAAATTACCCATGGTTTGTCAAACCATGTGGATAGCTTAAGACCCCTATACCCACTCCACTCAGCCCCACGGTTCCCAAAACCGTGGGTATATTCTATACCCATGGTTTTGGGGGCTATACCCACGATTTTGAACCGTGGGTGTAGGTGGTTTTTCTAGTAGTGAAGCTTTCCAAGATGTGGAAAGTGGGAAAAAATTGGATTAACCAAGGCATTTAGATCATGCGGTTCTGTTTCCAAGGCAGAATCCACCCGTCTTCAGGGGTGATTCAGAGCCGGAGAGGGCAGAAGCATGGTCGAATAGAATGAACAATATCTTCGAGTTCTTCGGAACACTGGTAGAGTAAAAAGTGAAGTTTCCCATGTATATGTTGGAAGATCTTTCCCTTCAGTGGTGGGAGTTGGTAGTCCAAGTAGGGACGGACCAGGGTATGATGTGGGAAGGCTTCGAAGAATTTTTTAATAAAAAATTCTACACACATACATTCAGAATTCAGTGTACTACTGATTTCTTCAGTTTGAATCATGAGCTTATATCGGTGACGGAGTATCCAGCTATGTTTATGAACTTAGTGAGGTTTGCACCTAAGGTGGTAGGTAGCACATCGTTGAGGGAAATGATCATTGAAGTGGGATTATGGAAAGAAATCCATTCAAAGATAGTGGTCCTGTGTATAGATAATTACACAGAGATCGTGAATAGAGCCTCGGTGGCTGAGTGGGATTTATTGGGTACTCCGGGCGGAGGAAGCATGGTGGTACCCATGGGGAGTAGTGGGGAATATTATGCTAGGTTCAGGCAAAGGAGGGACACATATTCCCAGAGCGGGAATATGGCATATAATTTGATGGCATGATCAGTAAATTTTCCTCAGAAGCCCCAGAACAAGATGGGATGTTTTCAGTGTGGTTCTACGAGCCACATCAAGCGGGATTGTACGGAACAACCTCAAGAATGTCATAATTGTAAGGAGATGGGGCATCTACAGTGTTATTTTCGGAATGATCCTAGGTCGGGTGTGCATGAAACTCCTCAGGGATCACAGACGTCATATGCTTCGACTGGATGGGGACAACATCACACCCCTCATCAACAGAGTAAAGTGGGTAATGGTGATTCTCAGAATACCACAACGCCTCAGCAGGGCAATAAAGAGCAGAGTGTGGCAAGCAAACATGTGTTTGGAGCTGAGCAGGTTGTGGTGGACGATCAGTCGAGACCATCCATAGTACGAGGTACTATTCGTGAAAATTATACCTTGATGCATGTGTTTTTTGATACGAGTTCCTCACACTCTTTTATTTCTGCATGTGTGGTTGATTTGTTGGGTTTAAGGGTATAAATGATTACATCGGTTCTAAAACTTCAAACTCCACTGGGTCGAAGAGAGTGTTGTGCCTTCTTGTGTAGTGAATGTTGTATCATTGTGGGCGAGGTTGAGCTAATGTGGAATTTCACAATGCATGAGATGGATGGGTATGATAGAATCTTGGGAATAGACTGGCTAGTGCCTTTTAAGGCCCATATAGACTGTGATGCCCGGAAAGTGGATTTTATGACACATGATGGTGTTAGACATCTCTTTAGAGGAGAGAGGTATGAAAGGCAGGGTGCAGCAGGTTTGTTGGCACCAGCAGTGGGCACGTTATCGTATCAGTTGGCAGTGTTGTCGTTAGAATCGGTAATGGGTGTTGAGCAGAGTGTTCTTCTGGAAGTGGTAGATCAGTTCATGGATGTTTTTCTTGAAGAATTCTCTAGGTTACCTCCCGTAAGAGAAGTGGAGTTTACAATTGATCTCCTTCCGGGGTCCAGTCCTATCTCACTTCCGTCTTATCGGATTGAACTAGCTGAATTGTGGGAATTGAAAGTCCTGTTGGAATATTTATAAAACAAAGGGTTTATTCAGCCTAGCACGTCTCTATGGGCAGCGCCGGTGTTGTTTGTGAAAAATGCAGATGGAACTTTGAGGCAATGTGTTGATTATCATAAAATTAACCAAGTTATGATAATGAATAGATATCCACTCCCATGAATTGATGATTTGTTGAACCATTTAAGGGGAGCCCAGTGGTTCTCCAAGATCGACCTGAGGTCGGGATATCATCAATTGCTGGTGAGGAATGACGATATTCCTAAAATAGCTTTCAGAATTAGATATGGCCATTATGAATATGTGGTGACCCCATTTGGTCAAACGAATTCTCCAGTGGTTTTTATGGCATTGATGAATCAAATATTTCAGAGATATCTGGATTCATTTGTGGTGGTGTTTGTAGACGATATTCTAGTGTATTCAATGACATGGTTAAAGCATGGGTAGCACTTGGAGGCAGTGCTAGGGATCTTGAGGGATCATCGGTTGTATGCCAAATTGTCAAAGTGTGACTTTTGGATATAGTAAGATCATTTTCCTGGCCATGTGATTTCTGAAAGATGTGTTTCAGTGGATCTGGAAAAGATAGAGGCTATTGTCTCATGGAAACCTCCAAAGAATGTGTTTGAGATATGGATTTTTCTTGGTCTAAATGGGTATTATCAACGTTTTGTTCGTAATTTTCATGTTTGGATTCCCCAATGATAGCTTTGACAAGAAATAATGTTCCATTGCAGTGGAATGAACAGTGGTCACAGTGTTTCGAAGAGCTAAAGGGTCTCCTTACATCAGCACAAATCTTGGTTTTTCCGGAACCAGGAAAAGGGTACGTAGTGTGTTGCGATCCATCAAGATTTGGGTTGGGGTGTGTTCTCATGAAAGGGAATCATGTGGTTGCGTATGGCTCACGGCAGTTGAGAGTGCATGTGAAGAACTACCCAAATCATGATTTGGATTTGGCGGCAATGGTCCATGCTTTGAAAGTATGGAATCATTATCTATTTGGTGAGAAATTCACAGTATATACAGATCATAAGATCTTGAAGCACATTTTCTCACAAAGGGATTTGAACTTGAGGAAAAGGATATGGATGGAATATCTCTAGATGTTTCTCATTGACTTCATGTACACATCAGGTAAGGGAAATTTAGTGGCGTATGAATTAGGTAGAAAATTATATGTTTAGGTGGTAAAACAGGCATCAGACCAGGGGAAGTTGATGTCAGTTATAGCTGATATGCGGTTGGGATGTGAATACCAGGGTGATAGAGTGGTCTTCTTTCTGGTTCTATTGATTCCTGACTTGCTTGGCTTGGTTAAAGAGGCACCGATATCTGATTCTGAGTGTGTGACCATGGGGTCGAGACTCAATAGGGTGGAGACCATTGAGGGTCAGAAACTGAAGGGAGATTCAGTTTTGTGTTTTCAGAATCGTATGGTTGTACCAATTTCTTGTCCGGAGGATCTTCTCAGGGTGTATCATCCTTCCTGGTGGGTTGTTCATCCTGGAATTTAGAAACTGTATAAAGCACTGAAGGTGCTGTTCTGGTGGGCCGGTATGAAAATAAGTGTGGCTGAGTTTTTTCGAGAAGCTAGACTTGTCAGCAGGTCAAGGGAGAGCATCAGAGGCCAGCAGGAATGTTGCAATCTTTACCAATAACTATTAGGAAGTGGGATCAAATAGTGATGTATTTTTTCACAGGTCTCCCAACAATGGTCAGAAAGCACGATTCCATTCAGGTGATAGTGGATCGGCTAACGAAGTCGGACCATTTCATCTCAATTTTTCAATATCATACGGTGGACGATCTGTCCAAAATCTATACTAGGGAGGTGGTAAAAGGGAATGGTGTTCCAGTTCCAATTGTATCAGATAGAGATCCGAGTTTTACATCTCATTTCTGGAAATCCTCACTGCAATCCCTTGGTACTAAGTTGACCGTGAGTACGGCATATCACCCTCAGATGGATGGTCAATCCGAGTGGACGATACAAACACTCAAGGATACTTTACGGTCTTGTGTTATAGATTTTGGTGGCTCGTGGGAGGAGCACTTGTCGTTGAAGCGTTGAAGCGTTGTATGGGCAGCCGTGTCGTTCTCCACTATGTTGGGTGGAAACTGGTGATTCCTCGATGGTTGGACAAAGCCTTTTCCAGGAGACTATGGAGAAGATCAAGTTGATCAGGAAGGGAATGGAGATGGGTCAGAGTCATCAGAAATCATATGAGGATCATCGTCGACGGTCGTTGTCGTTCGAGGTGAGTGATCATGTTTTATTGAGGATCTCTCCTAGGTTGGGACATCGTCTGTTTGGAAAGCAGGTAAAGTTATCTCCAAGGTATATTAAACAATTTGAGATTCTTGAGAAGGTTGGGGAGGTGGCTTATTGGTAGGATTTTCCACCTAGGTTCCGTGTAGTGCACAATGTGTTTCATGTGTCGTAGTTGAAAAAGTAGCAGCCGGATCGTGACCATGTGATTCGATGGGTTCATGTTGAGCATGAATGGGATGCTTCGTTGGTTCAAGTGAAAGTGTGGGTTTTGTATAGGAAAAATAAAGTCTTGTATGGTAAAATCATCGGATTATTTCGTGTTTTGAGGTAGCATGGTCAGATTCAAGAGGAGACTTGGGAGCGGGAGAAAGAGATGGTCGAGCAGTGGCCCAAGATTTTTCGGCAAAGGGTGGGTTCACTACTTTCCGAGGATGGAAAGTCCAATGGTGGAGAGAATGTAGTATCCCCGGTTTGTGGTAGGTGTCCTTTTTTATGATTTTTTATGTGTTTAGATTGTATGGGATGAGTTGGGAAGAGGTTCGGAGAGTTTGGAATGGTTTTGGATGAGTTTGGAGGCTTTTGAAGGGGTGCACAGTTTGAGCACAGTTAGTGGATACCATGCGGATTCTCTAGGAACCAGCGTAAGGGAGACAATAGGCTTCACATGGCCAACGCACGGTTTTCCAAACCGTTCAAGGAATCCTTGTGGACCCTATCTCTCGAGGCAGTAGAATGCGTACGGTTAGCGCACGGTTTTCCAAACCGTGTGGGCTAACCGTGCAGCCACATAAAAATAGGGTTATAAGTTCCAGGCTCCCTCAGGATTAACCTATTTCACTCCAAACATCCTTCCACATGTGCCTCACTTGGGTTCTTCAGTTCTCAGGGGGTGTAGGATCTTGCCCACTCATTTTGGAAGCATTTTGAAGAGGGTTCTTGGTGTTTTGAAGGTGATTGCTCTCGGGTAAGTCTTCTCTCAAGGATTCTTTGTGTTTTCCTATAGATCTACTCTTCCCTCTTTCTTGGTTTTCTAGATATTCACTTTTTGTGTGTATATCTAGGGTTGTGGTTCCCTTGGATGATGATTTGTAGTCTTGCAAATGATAGGGAATGGGATCTAGAGAGGTTTCGGTGGTGCGTTTGCCGGATTTGAGGCATGGTTGTTCGTGGGTTGATTCCTCAGGAACCCAAAAGGTAGGTGGCTTCTCCCTCGAATCCACTTGAAATTAATTGTGTTTTGTTGTGAAAAGATGGATGAAAATACATTTGGGGATTTTTGGTAAAAAGGGGGTTTTATATTGAAATGCTTTTGTTTTGGATTTTAAAATGGGATGCTATGGTTGATTTGTGAAAATTATTGAAGGAAATGGTTGTTAATAAAGAGGTTGTTTTATCGAAATGTTGTTTGGCATGTAAAATGATTTTCAATAAATGGGTGATTTATTGAAGTGGATTGATATGAAATGGAATGGGTTGATTGCATGATGTTGTGACCATGGTGGGTAATATGATTGGTTTGGCTTGTTTGGAATGTTGTGTGTATGTGGCGAGAAGTACCACTATAAAAAGGGGATGGATAGTGGACAGAAGGGCCGCCATCAATGGTAAGTGGACGGTAAGTGCCACTAAAGTGTGAATGGGTGAGCGGGTTTGATGAAAGATCCACTATTTGGTTGTTGGTTGTTTTGTTGTGCATTTCTTTGAAAGATGGAAATTATGGTGTGAATGTGAAATGATGAAATGACTTGTGGCATGTTTGGTTAGCTTTCCCTGGTTTTCTTGGTTTGGGTGTGATAGCTGGGTAATGGCTTTTTGGGCTTATGAAAATGGTTGCACTTGTGATTTATTTTATATAAACTGTTCTATATAAATGTGCTAATGGTTTTATCCTAGTGGTGTATGTAGTGAAGTCATTTTGGGAAATCCAACTATGTTTTAGTACTCACCCCCTGCTTTGGCACGTTGGTTTCTTTGTAGACGTCGTGTACCATGACGTGGGATAATGTAAGGCAGAACCCCCCTTTTATATAGCATTGTGATCACTTGTTGGATCTTGGAGCTTGGAGCTTGGTGTGGAGCTGTGGTGGTTTCATCACTTGTGGTGTTTGGTTGATTAGTTTTTACATTGTACTCAGATGTTGTGTGGACATTTGTGGTTGTATTGGTTTTTATTTGTGTTGTGGAACAACATGGTTTTCTTTTGGGAATGCATAGTTGGGTAATTTATTTGACATTCATCATATAGTGGTTGTTAGTGGAAGGATTGTTTGGTTTTGTAGTAAGGGAAAATCGTTCCCCAACTTGATCTTAAAGCCTTGGCATTTATTTCCAGCCTTTGGCATCTTGGGAAGGTCGTTTAAGGACAAGTAGAACTCACCACCTCCTCAAGCCAATGAGGTAGGGGCAGGGTGTTACAACATGCATGTCTGGATACTACAAGTGGATATTGATCTAGAACATTTGTACCCAGGGGAATCAAATTTGACAAGATGGATTGATCCTAACTCAGGGTAATCTAGTATACAATAATGGGGCTTACTGCACTCCTTGTATTACACTCCCAACAGATATGATTTGGGAATTTACAAACCCTTTGCTAACAATAAGTAAGTATTTAAATAGACGATCAATATAAATAACCTCAGTTAAACATATGGTATCATAGATTAAATAAGTAGGATCTGTGATTTTGGAACCCCAGAATTATTTTTTCATGATTATATAGTATCCTAATATGATAAATGATTCTCGCACTATGATTTATCAGTTTAGTCAATTGAGAGAACTAGAAGGATCATGGTAAACAAATAATGTTTCATATTTAGAATGTATGGTCATTATGCATATCGATTTCCCAATTGGAAATATGATACGCAGAATTAGGAAGGTTGTATGAGTATTGGTTATACTTATGTATACAAAGACACTACAAACAATATGTGAATTTTTTGTGATGTTATTCCTTTATTTTTTACATTAAATATGTTAAGAATTATTAGATTGTGGTTGAGGAACATTAAGAATGTTTCATATTTCATATCATAAGAAAGAGGTATAAAAGAATATGTTGATGTAGCCTAAGTAATGGTTTAAAAATAATGTTGGATTAATTAAGTATTTATGTTTTGGAATTCAAATATTATGTTATATAAATAATGAAATATATAAGTGTTTTTAGTATAAGTTTTCATGAAGGATTTTAAAGGACATGTTGAATGGTGATAAATATATAGAAAAGAGATTTCATGGAAAAGTTATATTTTGATTAAGGGAAGGGAAACCATATTTAATTCCTGAAATTGAGATAACGATGTTTAGATAAAGATATTCTAGACATGAATAAGTAAATTGGACAGTACAAATTACCCTAGAACTGAATACTGACAATGTGTTCTAGGCCATCTAGGATGAAGTTTAAAACTTCTAGGAATTAAAAAATATATCCAATAATAATTCAAAAAAAGAATCACGCATATTTTCCAAAAGTATTAATGGTAATTAAGGGAATATATGTTGAGGGTATTCTCATGTTTGGAATGTGAAAACCAAATGCTACTTTGTGATATATGGGGATCAATGTGAAGACAAGTTCACAAATTTTTTTCTAACGCATTGAATTTTAATATTTTAAAAGGAATATATGGTTAACCTTTTAATGAACTTTTATGTTATACTTCTGATGAAGTTACTATGATTAAAGTCTCATCTCTCCATATGAGGATTTCTGCATATTGGATATCTTGATCAAACTATAGTTTTTTGGTGATAACTAATGATAAATCTGATGACATATCATGCATTTCAAGATCTATTAGTCCTTTAGGAATGGAAAAATCACCTTCCTTTTAGGAGAAATATGTGAAGCGGATCAAGTAAAAAAAATGGGAGATCTTTTCCTGAAATCATGCAAGTATATTTTTTCATGAAAAATCATTAAAAATAGGAAAAAAAATATCTTGATACTAAACAAATGTTATCCTAGTACAATCATTTCCATGAATGAGGTGGTCTCTTAGATTATCACATATTTATGGATTTCTTATTGAAATAATTATCCTGATGTTTTTCAAAATCACTCTCCATCAAAACATGATGGTTTGATTTTTCTTCCATGTCCATGTTTTCACTTCCCAACTATGTTACCCTATGTGGAAACCCATTTATATATTACCTCGAGTAACCAAAATGTATCCAACATTCTCTTTTTAAAGGATGTTTTAGTATTAATTTTTATGATGTGGGTTTTTAGGAATAAAAAATTCAAATATTAAACCATAGATAACACTTATAATGTTTGAAGGAGAAATTAATTTTATGGGGGGTAGAATGTAACACCCTGAGATTTTGAGAATTATTATTTTCAAATTAATTTATTATTTGTGATGTTTTTTATTCCACACAACACTAAGAATATATTATTTTACGTTTGTATTAAATTATACAAAACACAATGTTTTCCTTTAACTACATGAAAAACTTATATTAGCATGTGATGCACGTAACACTGAGTCAACGTTCAGTACATGAAAGACCGAGTTTTACAACCTTTTAATAGTGAACTTATTCTAAAACTCAATTTCCACCATTTTATGAATTTTATTTTTTAAGATAAAAATTATTTTCAAATTCATTTTTTTGAAATTATATTAGGGTGAAACTTTTATATTTTTCTAAGAAACACTATTTTTTGAAGAATAGTGAGAAATACTGTATTTAAGTTGAAAATCACCTCTTTGTTTAAATAATTATTAAGGTTAAGTTATATATTAAATTTTTTTTATAATGTAAAAAAATTGATAAATTATACTTATTTTAATAATATTAATATCACTGTAATCTATTTTATTTTGAAATTAGATATAAACACTTATTGAACCTTTGAACATTTTACATTAAAAACCTATTTCCAACCTTATCTGAAGGATTTGCGTTAAACCTAATTTTCACACATCTATGATTTAAATTTTGAAAATTTCACATTCATAGTGGAATTAATTATGAATTTTTTTCCCATATTATCCACTACATTTTTGGCCAAAAATATTTTTGAAAGTGATTAAATATTTTTAAGGTAAGATTATGATTAATTCAGAACATAAATATAATCATAAGGTCCAATATGATATTGAAACTTTTCCAAAATCCACTTTATACAAATAATTCAACCACGTACCCTATTGGTTCTAATTTTTTGTGTTATTGGGATGTTATTAAATTGAAGTTCCCTATAAAAAAGATTATGTAGGGAAAAAAGACATAAAGAGATATTTCCTCTCCTTTAACATTTATAAAACATTGTGATATTTAAGAAACATTATATTTTATATTACACATTTAATTTTGGAAGATATATGGGTTATTTTTATGATTCTAATTTAACAAAAAAAATTTAATTTGTTTAGTTAAAATACTTTCCAAATTCAAACATAGTGATTATTTAGAAAATAATTAACTAAAATAAAATATACTATTAATATTAAAAGTGATTTGAACTGATAAATGTTTGAATTTAATTATTTTTAAATATTAATATATCATGTTACACATCTATAAACTTAATTAATTTTAATCCCAATATTATTTTGATATTTTAAAATTAAAATTAAATAAATAATGCCCAAATTGACATTGTTTTTATTTTACAAATAATTATATTTTATTAAAAGATTTAAAATTAATAAAAATTATATATTCTTCCTAGAGGTTTTAAAGTGATAAAATATTAAATATGGTCCATTAAAATACCAATTTATCTTTTATAATACCAATACTGACCCATAGATTGTAAACAAAACATTGTTATCACGGTTCGGGTTCACACAGTGTTTTGCACGTCACATACACTTGTTTTAAAACTAATTTCCAAAACCTGGAGTTTTATTAATATTTTTAGGTTATGTATCATAAAAATATTTTATTGGATCTATTTTATATAATAAATCTTACATTATTTTAGTATTAATTTTTAAATTATATAGGTTAGAAAACTAGATTCATTAATAAAAACCAAAATAATAAAATTGGGGAATCTATTAAGTTAAGGATCCCAATTATTAAAATGATCGTATTTTTCTATGTTGAAGATTTATTTACACAATAATTTCACATTATTACATTATTTTTAAATTTTTTTGGAATATTAGGCAAATCATTCCTCCCATTATTGAATACATTTTCGTATTTACAAGAGTGTCACTCCTCCTCCACTATCAAAAGGAAAACACTCTACCCCTTCCTCACATATCTCAAGACACATTGGAACATAAAAAATATATCCAATTAGTATTAAAAAATTCCTCCCATAAATATTAAACCCTAAATTGGGGAATAAAGTATTCCAATGAATCCCTTTGGTTCAAACCAAAATGATTTACCTGGCTAAGAGGTAACACCCTCCCTCATGCTCCTTTCTTTTATTTTCTGTCTCCACCACCTAAATTCATCTTATTACCTATTTTATAACAACCAAAGTATAATAAATATATTATTATTATTTTATTCTAATTATTCTACCTACACTCACACACAAATCCATCTAATGGGTAATAGACAAGCTGTTAATTTGTAGGGAAAACTGTTGCCTCACTAAACGATGATTGTACATATTTTGTTTACCACCTCTCTTGATGGAAATTATGATTGAATCTCTATTTATATATATATTATATTATATTATATTTATTATGAATTTAATATTCTTAATTTTTTTTAAAAATGTATCTTTATATTTTCAATTTTGTTTTAATATGATAATTTCGTTTCAGGAAATTTAGACAACTGATCTCTCAAACTGATGTGATTCTTTCAGACACTACATGGAATGTATTAAAAAAATTAGTCAAATTATATGATATATATAACATTATTTTAATAATTTAATGATATTATAAACATATATTCCATTTTCTTTCATTATTTCAATACATCAATAAATTGGAAGAAGTGTTCCTGCGTACGTATGGTCTACCGTCTCCATGAACAGTGTCTTCCATTTCATACTTCTATATTCCATAGATTATTATAATAAAAATAAAATTAATCTTAATTATATTTAAATCATTGTTTAAATTCTGTAAATAATGATATAATTATAAGAACCAGAGATATAACAAATTAAGACACATGTGAAAAACCATGAAAATATTAGCAGAAGTGAAACCATAACATATAATTGTTAATAATATGGTAATGTAAAGTCAATATAAGATAATATATTGTATTATATATAAGAATATTCAACTTTTACAAATTTATATTAAACATATAATTATTGTATAGGATGTTTTTATGTGAATTATGAGAGTCAAGACACAAGGTAATGGGATTTCATCTCACATTTCATTTCCATTAGACACATACCTTATCCACCCCTGACTTATTTTGTGTGGTGTATATACTCAAAATTAATGTATTATATGACTCATATAATTAAATTTAATGGTGTTTAGATATCCACTTTATGATATTTCTTTAATGGGGATTATGTTTCAAAAGTAACCAAATTGGTAAGATAGTTTTGTCTCAATTTTCCATCTTCGATACTCATGTTTTTTTATGAACCTATATTATATCCCAAGGTGTATTTGATATGTTATAACATGAATATACTTATTTTCCATGATATTATAAGGTTCATGTAATTCAATTTTCTTACATGGAGAGTATGATCCCAGGTTACCAGGTGGTAAGAGTTCATTAAAACTATTCCATTCTTTATCAGGGTTGTTTGTCATTATGCTTCAATTAATGAAGTATTATGATCCATCTCTCAAGAAAACTAATTATTTTTTCCCTCATATATTTATTAAATATGTATACATGTATTAGTACCACTTTCTACACTTCGGTACATTTAATAGTTAAGAAATTGTTTTTAATAATGCTTAACTTTACCCTCTCTTTGGTTTAAAATCTATGTTCCTTCAAAAACATGTTCTCTAAAAAGGGTTTACAACAATATTATAATATTATCCTATATTACATAAATGTAATTTTTACCTTTTTCCAATGTTTTCAAAGATTATTCATGTTTCTTCTTGAACAAGATATTTTTCTTACAATTTGACAATACTTAATAAATATTCATTTTATCTCGTACGATAAGTACAAATTTACACACATTCATTTTTGTGAATATTAAATTTCATGTTTAAATGAAATTTTTTTAAGAAATAGTTTTCAAAAGTAATTTTCAATGTAAATTTTATTAAAAATATTTTCATTCTTCTTTCTTAATTTTTTGTGTAAAAACCTTTTAAAAACATTTCCAAGCTTTCATTATAACTTTTTAATGTTATTTTCAATGAATTAATTTTAAAAATGTTTTAAAGAATTCATTTAAAATTTTCAAAGTGTTTTCAATAAAAAAAATGTTTTGATTCTTATTCAATTGATTTTCAAGGATAAATGGTGTCCAAATGATTTCATGTCTTCTTTATAAATTTTTTAAATTGATCTAAAAGATCAATTCATATTATTTATATGACATTTTTATGATTAATGTAATGGTATTTAGGAAACCTATTTCTCTTTCAATTGTTATATATATATATATATAACCCATTTGTCTTTCATTGGTTATTTGTTTATCAAATCTGTTTCTCTTTCTGGGGTTAGATATTTACAAAACATAGTTCACTTTCCCAGGTTATATGTTTATGAAATCCACTTATCTCTCATGGGTTATATGGTAATGAAGTATTCCTCTCTTTCCTGGGTTATGGTTTTGATGAAATGATTATGAAAACTTAATATTTGTTCCATAGGTTATGATAAGGTTACATGTTTGTGATATCCATTTCATTTCACGGGTTATTATATGATTTTTATTATTTTGTGGCACATATATGTGTGATCTAATTATGAGATGGGTGGGACCTATATCCCCCTCCAATGCATTGCGTAAAGACTTATATCTCATGAGATAGGATAATATTGTCTTTGGAGGGAACCTTGACTACTAAGATAGATATGGGAGGGAACTGTGACTACTAATATGGTTTATAGAGTGAACTCATGCTACTAATATGGACATGGGAGTGAACCATGACTACCTAGATGGTATAGGGGTGAAACCATGCTCTTATGATGGACTTGAAAGTTATTCCTTGGAAAATATTGAAATCATGTTATATTCTTATCTGTTTACCAAAATTCCATGTTTTATTCCTACTTTATGATTTCATGGCTTATGTCCATTATTTCCATTTGATTTATATCTTCTGAACTGCCAATCGTTATGCCATGACTAATAACTATGTTCTTTGATATGCAAGGTGTGATCTTCTGTTTTCATGATCACATTCTCATACCCCCATGATAATGTTTATTCTTACATGTATCCCTTTTTTACCCTTTCTACGATTATGAGATTGCCAATTTTTATGTTTCCATCCCCAGGTTATGATGAAATGTATTATGATTTATTTGTATAAGAAGGGTTCTACTCAAGAAAAACCATGTGGGAGATAATGTAGCTCACTTATGTACCAGTGTTCATGTTTTCATGTTTCTATAGGCACTAAACTAATATTATCTTTGGGTTTCTATTAGTGTGATGTTTTATGTATTCAGAAAATGGTATGTAATGTTAGTGAATGTCAATACTAGGTCATTATACTGCTATTATACCGAAAAAATTTATAAATAAATATAATTATGATATTGAAGATAGTTTGACTAGTGATGATATATATGATTACTATAACATTATATAAGACACATTTCATGAGATGAGAAATGAATATAATTCTCTTAAGAAACAACATTCTTTGATAGTAAACATTAAAAACAACCTTACTATTGAAAAACTGAAAAAAAAATTTTAAGTGAATAATGAATTAAAATTTTCAAATGAAAATCTAAATAGATACATAGAAAGGTTTAACATTGGTAAGAAAAAATTAACTCAAATTCTAGGAAGACAAGTTTCTCCCAAGTATATAACTAGTATATTTTTTTAACTAGGATAGAGGCAAATTAGAAATTCCATATTTAAATCCAGAACCAATTCTAAAAATTCACAAACATCCAGTCCCTACTCAATGTGACCTAATTAATTATTTATTTCTATAATCTAGAAATTTGTTTATAAGAAACCCATTATAAAATTATCAGTGCCACAATCTCTTATCACTAACATAACTATCCCCAAGAGTATTTGGGTACAAAAATTAATTTTTATCATAAACACCATCATTTAGGAAACCTGTTTGGAAAAATCTAGCAAAAACCTATAGTATCTAGACTGTGGATATTGCATTCATATATCTAGTGAGTATTCAAACATCAAGAATTTGATCAATGTTTGTGGTGGTCATGTCACTTTTATTTAGTGTACAAAAGGGAAAATCACCATCCATGACCAAATTTGTAATTAAATTTTTTTGTTAATTTCTAATGTTTTATATATAGATGGATTAAAATATAATCAAATAAGAATTTCTCAATTATGAGATGGTGTATTTTATGTAAAATTTGAAAAAAAATCTCCGTTATGTTTTCAATGATTTTTTTTAAATTATTATAGCTTTAATAAATTATAACATTTATTATATTGATTTAAATACTTTATATTCTAAAAATATTTCTTATTTTAGTTCCTTTCAGAAATAATCGTGGATTTGGAACAATAGACCAGACCATTGAAATATTCATTAAATTATAAGGCTTACTTGAAAATGGTTAGTTAGAGATCTACCAAATCGTGAATTTGGAAATGATTAGGTTTGTGATCCCAGCTAGAATGGGGAACATCATAATATTTCTTTTAAATATAAGAAATAAGTTTCAGCCTCTCATCCCATATAGTTTTTTCATATAGACTTATTTATACCTTCTAGAGTTTCTAGTTTAAATGGGAAACATTATGTCAATGTCCTTATAGATTAATTTCTAGACATACTTGGGTATTCTTTCTATCTCACAAAAGTGATGATTTCTCTTATTTCATTAAGTATGCCAAACCTATATAAAATCATAATAGACTTAAGAGTAAGACCATAAGAAGTAATCTTGCTAGAAAATTTAAAAATCAATACTTTGAATCATGTTTTTCTAAAAATGTTTATAATCACAATTTTTCAACTCCTATGACACCACAAAAAAATGGTATAGTAGAAAAAACAAATAGAACTCTCAAGAGATAGCCCAGATTATGCTAAAAAGTGTGACATACCTATCTACTTTTGGGAATAGGATATTAATAATACTTTTTTGTACTATAAATAGAGTATTAATTTGACCTCTATTAAATATAAACCCTTATATTTATAGAATACTTGAAAAATAAAAGATAATTATTTCAGCATTTTTGGTTAAAATGTATTTATTCTAAATAAAAAGGATTATATGGACTAATTTTATTCTAAGAGTGATGAATGATTTTTCATTGGATATGAAACTTCCGGAAAATCTTATAGAGTGTTTAACAGGAAAAAAACAATGTAAGAGTAAGTTCGCATTAAATTTCATCAAACTAACCCCAATGAACCTAAGACTATCATAGAAAACCTTAGGGTTGATCCGTCAAGTTTGAATCTCAATTCAAAACCTTCTAAATGTTATATTAAAAAGTCATAAAGTTTACCAATTGAACTGTTAGTACCCTGACCTGATGAAAATCTTGAGACAATGATCTCCTCCTTTCAATGAACCATAAGGACTCACAGAAAGTACCCTTTATATGTTTTAATAGGAAACCCTGATAGAGGTATGCAAACTAGAGCTTCTCTTATGAATCAAATGTAACACCGAGACTTCTTGTCATTAATTGAACCTAAGAACATTAATGATGCAATCAATTATGAAATCTAGGAAATATAAATCTAATAAGAACATAATAAATACAAGAGAAAAAGTTTTGGGTAACTTGTTGATAGACATAATGGAACATTAACTATTGGCACTAAGTTGGTGTTTAGAATTAAGGTTGATGAGTTAAACATTATATTATGAAATAAGGAAATATTGGTTGTACAAGGTTATAATAAAGAATATGATATTAGTTATGAAGAAACTTTTTCACCTATATCCATCCATGAAGCCATTAGGATACTTCTTTCCTAGGCAGCACATTTGGATTCAAAATTATATCAAATTAATTTTAAATGTTAATTATTAACTGGATTTATAGTTGTGGATGTTTTTTTAATAAACCCCTGGATTTGAAGATCCAAATCATCCAAGTCATGTTTTAAACCATATATATATATATATGTGGTTTAAACTAGGCTCCTGGAAATTAGTATCATAGGCTTACATCTTTTTTATTTCAGAAAAACTGTATAGATGCTCTAATATTTTTTTAGAATAATTTTAAAAAAAAATTTAATAGTATCAATATATATAGATGATATTATTTTTGTATTTACTTATGATTCCCTGTGTACTGCTTTTTCAAAACTAATGAAAAATTAGTTTTAAATGAGTTTAATGGGTGAACTCAATTTATTTCATGGATTTATGTTTTTTCAGAATAAATAAGGAATTAGCCTAAATCAATATAACTACATTAAAGATATTTTAAATGTTTTTGTCTTATATAGCACTAAAATTAGTGATACTCCCATGAGTATCACCTATAAACTAGATTTTTATGAAGCAAAGAAATCAGTTGGTCAAACTAGTTATAGTGGTATGGTTGGAAATCTATAGTACATTAATGCTAGTTGGCCTGAAATTTTGTTTAGTGTATGTATGTTTCCACTCTTTAAATAAAATCCAAAATAGTCACACATATTAGATGTCAAAAGAATTTTTAGAATACCTAAATATATAGAACCAATTTAGGATTGTTCTATCCAAGAGTACATTCTTTAGATTCACACATTTGTTCATATGTTGATATGTTGTGGTTGTATGTTTGATAGAAAAAACACATCTACAACATATCATTTATTAAGAAAATAACTAGTATCATGGTATAGTAAGAAACAAAATTCAGTTTCACAATCCATTGTTGAAGCTGAATACATAGTTGCAGGTAGTTGTTGTGTAAACATATTGTGGATGAAACATACCTTACTATACATTGGTTACCAATTTAGACATGTGTCTATAAATTATGATAACAGAAGAATGATAAACATTTCCAAAAATCTAGTATCTCATTCTTGAAAAAATCATAATGATTTAAGACATAACTTCTTGAGAGATCACGATCAAAAAGGTGATATAACTTTATAATTTATTAGAATTAAACTTCATCTTGATGAGATCATCACAAACCCTTTGGATTATGAAATGTTAAACTACATCAAACATTAATTACGAAAGATTAGTTATGGTTGATAATTCACTATTGGAAAGTCAACATTGATGAGTCACCATGGATGAGTCACAGTTGAGGAGTCATCATTAATGAGTCAGCATTGATAAATAATTGTTGGAAAGAAACTATGGATGAGTCATCATGGATGAGTTACCATTGATCAGTCACTATTGAACAAGTCATCGTTCCTTTTGGTTACTATTTATTTTACCTTTGTGATTATTTTTCTGATAAAATATTTTTTATCCTAAATTAATTATTTATTATTTGTACTCTCTAAATTATTAATATCATGAGATAAATCAATTCGGTTCACTGCCCCTTAAACTCTTGAGCGCACGAACCTTTTCCTTCCTCTCAGACGAATTATATTTCATTTCTCCCTTAATCCTTAATGTATATGAATGGTCTATGTGAAGTGACTAGTATAGTATAATATAGAAGAGAATAGGTGATCTATGAAATGAAAAGTATATACCCATAGTATGGATATTATTTCACTGAACCTGTATATGAAAAAATAGGTTGTCAATGAATAAAATGAAATCGATGCATAATGGATCCCATATTGAAATACCCCAGTACTGAAAGTTTTAGAAATTTAAAAATGAATGACCTGGTTCACATCAAATCACCATGTTTGTTATCCAAGGTTAGTATATGATTTTTATAAAAATGATGATTTTTTCCAAAAATAAATAGGATGTGATAAGAAGTAACATTGATGGAGAAGAAATTTATTTTTATTAAAAGCAATGAGAAAATTACCTAAAGGATACTAATAATGGGGAATATAAGTATTTTCATCGAAGTATTCCACGTGATAGTGAAATTTTCAAATATAAAGAGTCTCTCCTACAGTGGACTAGAGATGGTACCATAATTAGATCTACATATGATGAACTCGACGGTGAATATTAGCTGTTATTAAACTTTTTCCAGTATGTTTTGTGTCCCATAAATGATATTTAAATAGCATGTGATGTCTGGATGTCTACATCCTCTTTATTACAAAACAAGTGAAAATGATAATATTTTTATATTTTTGATGATTCATATGTATGAGATTTGAATTAAGAGAATAGGATAAAACTCCCCAATATATCCTTTGATGATATATTCCATCCTAGATGCATTGTGATCTATCAAAAAATGTGGAGAAGTTAAAGATAAGTATGGTGGGTTTTTCTTATCGAAGATAATCATAAAAATGGTTCAAGTGAGTTGGAATCCCTAGAAGAAATGATGGGTAATAGGAAATGACAAAATGTATGATTATTACAGCCATATTGATTGTACATCATGTCCTAAATATATGGTGGATCATAATCTTTAGCCTAATTATTTATTTTTTTACTCAATGATGATGATAGTGAAAAAAGATGAGAAAATAATGGAAGAAGAAGAAGAATATTTTTCTATGGATGTGGGGAGTGATACGAAGATTCCTAGATCTCCCCTAAAATTTTTTGTTGGATCTTCCAGTCAGCCGTGTTCTCTTCCTACCAGAGAATTTATTTTATATTAAAATGGTGATGGGAAAACTAAATTATCTAGATATTTATATTTTAATACATCTTTTTCTAAAACATCAAGTGACCAGAATGGTAATGGAAATGGAAATGGAAAAGATGGAAATGATACTAAAGAAGCAAATGATGATCTAGATCATGAGAAATCAAATTGAAATGAAAGTAAATATAATGAGGATCATGATGATGGAAATAATTATGTTGGATCTTATCATTGAGATGATCAAAATGATGGAGTTGGTAATGATCATAAAGATGATCATGAAAATGATCATGATAATGGAAGTGATAAGAATGGAGATGACCATACAAATCATAATCATGGGACGGTTCAAATACATCATTCATCACCAGTAGTATCAAGTTCTCACAGATATGAGAAGCAATCTAAAGATATTAGGATGGCTGATTTACCACCTTTTACTATAGAATATGTGTAAGATTAAAGTAATGTGGAGAAGACTCCAATATCTTTTTATGATTTATAATAAATGGATCAATTAGAGAAAGTCGATAACATATAGATAGCTCATACCGAACCTACCCCTTTTCTACCTGATATTGGACAATCCACTAATGTACCCAAATAATTTCTAGTTCTTCCTTATATAAGATCTAATGTTAGTTATTTCATAAAATGGTAAAATTATCCTCATTTTTTATACTTGATTTGTATTATATTGATTTAGATAAAGAGAACAAAGATTCTATAAAAGAGGAAGGGTCATTAGTAGATCAAATTGATCATGTTGGGGAGTTGTACCCTTTTATTCCCATAGAGACTGATAGATCTACTGAGGTTCAACTACTTCATGAGAAAAGATATTACCCTTCTTCTCAATTATTTATACCTCGTTATGTTGTAAAAAAGATGATTTAGAATATTTTCAATGAAATGTGAATTATGGTTTGGAATCCTTTAGAAGGAATTTAGTTTCATATTTCAAAAAATGTCTTGACCACTCAACCCTCACAAATTTTATCACTCTATAAAGAAAGAACATAATATTTGGTTGAGTTGGATATATCACATTTTAACCAAGGGTAAGATTTAATATTCAAAAAATGGAAGTGGAGAATAAAAAATTTTCAATAGAAGTAGAATGTTTGAAAGCTTCAGTAGAGGGTTTGATATCCTCTTTTTTAGTATGGTAGAATTTTATTTCTCATCAGTTGGAAAGCATGACTACTGCTACATCTATATCATCTGAACCTCCTCCTAATTTATTATAAATTGAAGGAGATATTCCCATCCATATTATCAGAGAAGAGATCAATAATGATTTAGGTGGGGTTACCACTCATGGAGAGAAAATAAGGAAAATACGCCATCTTGGATTGCACATATATTAGATGATAAGGGAGTATTACAATGATCTCAGGACTGATAATGGCATTATCAAGAAATAAATAAATTATTATTATTCAACGATTTATACAATGCGTGATATGTCTGATGACATAAAATTTTTGGCAAACGATTTGAGGATTCCACTACTGAGAAGGGATTGAAAAGAACTTGTGAGTCAACTGAAAGATCTCACATTAATTTTGAAAAAACATCAGGGAAGAGAAAAAGTATTTATTTAGTGAAACAGAAAGGGGGGGAAATATAATTATAGATTTTACCAATCTCATGAAACATTTATTATAGGTCCATAGAAAATTTATATTTTCAGGAGCGTTAATTCTTGTGACAACAAGGCTTTAAAAACAACCATAGATCCTATTAGATATAGACCTAGACAGATTACATAGTCAGATGGTCTTATTCCTACACCATTTCATTTTTTGATTTTTTCACTAGTTGATGTAATTAGACACCTCGTGCTAGTTCTTATTCATGAACCACTTCCTCCTTCCAAAAAATCCATTCAATTATCATCTATTATCTAACCTTCACTACTACTGTCAAAACATGTTAGAAAAAATACAAGGATAAAGGGAAAGTGAAAATTAATATACCACTGACCACAAAATTTTGAATCTAATTGGGTCTAGTATTTTGATAGAGATCATGTACTTGTACTTTTAATCATTATAATTGTTGTACTCAAACATAATTTTGGATAATGTTAAATGAAATATAATGGTGTTCTTATCATTTCACTATTATTTTTTATCCTTCATTAATTTTTTAAAATCTTAATGACGGATATAAAATGGGAATTTATTTTAATATTGGATATTCTGTAACATCACCAGTATATATTTTGAATTATTATTTATGTTTTTTATATCACACATATATATTTAGAAATGATATGAACATTTTATATAACATGCATACATCTCTGATTGACTATGTTTAATTATTTATTACAAGTCTTATAAAATGACATGTTTTTATATCATCAAAAAAAAGAGAATGTTGGAACCACTTTATGTGGAGTGTGTTTGACAGTCTCTTATTTTAGTAATCACAAACACTGATTCTTTTATCACTAATAATCTATATATTGTATGATAAAATTTTATATGGTAATATTATTTTTATGATAATTCAGATATGTATTGTGGTGAGTCGCCATTAACCAAGATTCATTGTTATGACATTCTACCGTTAGTCAGGAGCTACCGTTTGGGTCAATTCACCGGTAAAAATGAGCTACTGCTAGAAGAGTCACTACCTACCTTGTCACCGCCAAACATATAACCACCATAGGAGCTACCACTAGAATGATAAACCATCATAATCTAACTCACTTCTAGAATCAGAGTCATTATCATCCTGAGGTACCTCCAATCTTAGATTCTATCGGATATAGAGTCACTACCAACTTTATGTTACCGTTTTTGTCCAAAGACTTTGTCGTTAATGGATCAACGACTATTTATCTTCGAGGATAATTTCATCAAGTCTTAATGAAATTTTTAAAGGCAACATAGGGTGTTAGGATCTCTTACAACTGTTGTTTAATTATATTCAAAAAGGATATCTCTATCTATACGTGATGTATATGACATATATAGAAATTTCTGACTGAAAACTTTATAGAAAAGTGTTTTATTGAATATTTGAATCCTTAAGAGCATACTAATTCAAGTTCTATGATGATAAATGACACAGAATCAGAGAATCAATTACAGAGATTGATTGAGACACTGATAGAGATGAATTGGAACATTTCTACATATTCTTATTATCCTTTGTTTTCTATGACCTTCAAAATGAAATCTCAAAATCCTCACTAAATCTTATCTGAGGACTTCGACTATTTTGAACATTCCAGATTGAGAATCACAACTTTCATCATTTCTCCTAGTGTTTATTGGTTTCTATTTTGAGTAGTGTGTGGTTACGTTGTTATCAAACCCATAGTTTCTCTTGCACCAAACAAGATAATACTAGGTATTCCCTCCTTCCATTACATCTATTGACCCAAGATGTTTCTTGAAGAGGTCCTAGGGTAGACTGTGCTATTTTTCCTTCCTATGTATAACTGCAGAAGAGTCCCTCTTTCCTAGATAGATTGATGTTGTTTTTTAGATAAAATAGGTTGTGTATTTGTATGATTATTATTATAATCTTCTTGGGAACACATGATTTCAAAGTGGTGGGGATTAAGTCTTATACTGAGACCGAAACACTTGTTTATTGTTCTTTGTTATTGTTTTTTGTTTATTACTATATCCTACAATATTTAAATCTATAAACAAAACTATTAATTTGATAATTAATCTTAACAACTTTTTATATTTGTTTATGTCTAAGTAAATTGATTTCAAAAGATAAGGTAATTATAAACATTATAGTAACTAAGACATAATCACTATTTGAGATATATTTTATAAGGGAAGATCATATATTGATCTTCTATTTTGATTAGTTGGATAATTCTTTTTATTAATGTTATTTTATTTTTATTTCATTTGTAACATAAATTTTTATTGGGAACATAATTCACCCCCCCCCCCTCTTGACATTATCACTATGAAAAAAATAATTTAAATAATTAAGATGGTTATTTTTCTTATCAAGGATAATCCTTATTTTTATGTTTGGATCTCAAATTATAGTTTCTCTAATGGAAAACCATGTCTCAATCATAACTATGAACTTAGATTTCCCATCAAAATCTCTATTTCAATGGAAAATCAAAATATGTTCAAAACAGCATGTGTGTATAAAATTTTATATTTTTATAAATAGTTTATTTTTTGTCAAGGTCTTAGGACTCCCCCAATTACACACTAGTTTATTCCCATTGTAATCCCCACTAGTCAGAGTCAACAAAAACATAATATGGTTATTCTAAGGACATATATATAGTAAAATTTTCATTTTACTCTTTCTAAATTCATAGGGATAAAAAACTATAAAATAGACCATATCTTAGAGAGTGGAAAATAAGTTTGTTGTATCGTTCAAACCATAAATAATTTTGTCTTAGAAAAGGGAAAACCCCCAAAATATATTCCAAAAAACCAACAAACTATCCAAACATGGAAAGATAACACTCCCGCACATGAGCTTCTTGATGTTTGAAAGGTATTTAGATCTACAAGGACAAAGAATGAAACCATACTCTATAAAATATCCATTTTCATTCAGTATACCATGAATAGTTTATTTAATACACTTAATCCTCTATGAACACCAAATTTACTCAAACCACCTTAGAAGATGCTCTAGAAAACATCACGACTTTTAATGATTTTCATCAAGATATACCATCAAAGTCATTTTTCTCCAATAGTATGAAACACATCATCATCATGGAAAAAATTCTAAAATCCATAAACATAAATAGGATCCAGTGTGTTTACCATCAACATTTCCAATGGGGAAAATAATATCCCCACCTCAAGAAGTGATACCTGAAGCATTGTCATATTGATACAACATAACCATATAAAACTGCACCATCTAGAACCTTAATAAGACATCACACAACATAATATAATATTTCTATCACTCCTAATCAATATATAATAATATAAAAAATAAATTATTTCAATCTTAAGGTAATATTGTATTGCGGTTCAACTCATCAGTTCTCTTCCAATAATAATAAGTTAAAATGCCTATACCACTGACCTTGGTCATGTGATCATCCACTATAGAAGACCCCACCCACCTTCTCAAAACCTATGGTAAACATTTTCCAAATATACAATGTTATAACCAACAATATTATGATGCTTTGTGCCTTATCTAATATACCAAAATTCCAAAAGGGGTCTCTCTTCAAAACTCTCCACAAGAAAACCCATGTGGCCCCACAGTAGAGATTAATATAAACCATTATGTTTGATAATCATGATAGTCCAATGTGCATTGTATATCCCATATCCACCTTGGAACAATTCCATACCAAATGTAAAGGACTTGACATTCCACTGTTCACACAAATCAAATCACCAAGAAACCCAAATAAAGAGAACAACTCAACCTAAACATTAACTTTGGGGAAATCCCACAATTAATCCACACCTAAAATCTCAGTAATCAACTCCAGTATATCATCCAGTAGTTTATAAAGGAAAAAGGGTCATCCACATACTCTATATTTTTTTTATTGATCCAAAAAAATAACCAAAATGACAAAATATACTCTCTCCAATAAGTGAATTCAATAATTATTGATTCCTAAGTGTTTTTCTTACTCGTTACCTAGGTCTCATTTCCAAATTAAATTGGATCATGACCTAAATAATTTATTATAAAAGACTATAAGAAGTCAACCATCCACCCAAACTCAGGTTTTTGTTGATATTCCATCACCATGATATAACTACTATGCCACACTCAACTATAGTGAAATACTAGGAAAACTACAAATCCAAAGTCAAAAAATATGGTCAAAGATGTGAGGGAATATTTTCACCATGATTAAGAGTATCATGTCAAAATCTACTGGTCTAGAGTCTCCACTAGAATATCTAAATCCTCATATTACAAAATAATATTAAGAGAATAAAACATTATTGTTCTAAAAATAAAAGTTCAAAGTCAGAGGATATTTATCACACATCGGTCCACATCAAGAGATTCCTTTAAAAGGCCACATATTTATCTCACACTAGGATTCAATCATAAAATATAACATCACCCATTTTATGTCTACCACCAATGAGATAAGATTTCTACATAAAGGATAACTCTTATACATGAGAAGGATTATCTTCTTCATCTATAGATCCCATGCCATTTATATTTCTCACCCCACACAATATTCACAACATGAGATATCTTTATATAACATACCTAACCATATCATTGTATATTTCAATAGCTACACAATAAACTATAAAATCAAAATAAAATTGCATCCATTAGTAAAACTACTAGTAGTCATTGAACAATGGTATGGTAAGCATGAATGGTATACTGATTATAAGTCTGTAGAATGTGGGAAACCACATCCTATCATCCATCAATATGATATTCCATCCCCATTTTAGAAGATCATTAGGGATCTTGAACCATGAAAATGATACATATTCTTTAGTTCAGAACAAAGACTAACTAATATAACCCCTAATGTTATGAACAAATAGATGCCACCTCATAGAAACCATAGTGTGGGAATCGTGTCTCATTGAGGGGAATATATTATTAAAGGGGTGGTTACCAACCCAAGTTAATAATACCACACCTACACTCTAACTAAAAAAATTGGAGAGGAAAAAATATTATCAAAAATATAGAATAACCTAACCTCATAGCGTAGAAAAAAACCTATGATAGTAGAAACCAATAAGAAGTTGAAGCATATGCAAATATAGGAAACCTATATTATTTTGTAGAAGAATGAATAAGATATTATAAAACAATAAGTGGGAGAATAATGAAATAAAGAAGATCCCAAGTCTCCTCAAATAACACATAGTGAACAAGAATATCAAAAAAATGAGGGAAAATATGTGATACTTTATGACACTTGGATCACGAAACACATTCCCATTAGTCTGATCTAAAGGAAAAAAATACTACATTAACTAAAAAACATATAATTTTGATAGAGAATCAATAATAATACTTACTCATATACAGTACTCACATTTCCCCCGTCATTTATAATAAGTCGTTAAAACACATCTATTAAAATAATTTATATTGGAGAAATAAATATCTATATTATACATTGAAGTCTCAGAATTTAGGATATCACTCCAAAATGAAAAAATGGACTAACAATTATATGTTGTGTTGAACTATGAAAATATATCCAAATAATAGATTTTTTAGGAACTCAATTTAGTCTGTAGATTATAAGACTTATGTCATAGAAGTGTGTCATCCCCCATATCCTCAATGAGTTCCATGGTTGATCAACTAAACCAAATAAGTTTCACTCATTTTATTCCCATATTATTCTTAAAAACACACAATACACCTATCTTCGAATGACTTTCAAAGGAAAACTCCTCAATAATTCCACTCTGAGAGGACATGACCCATTGGATCCCACCGTAGAGCAGTGATAGGCCAATTCTTCAATCATAACAGAAATAGGGTAGAGGCTGGTGACCAGGAATTAAAGGAATAATACAAATATAAAAGTTATTTTCCTATAAAACATATTATAGATATACATAAAATAAAATCTTATGCAAAACTGCATAGGATAACATATATAACTTAAAAGTGAAACATGAGTGATTATATCTTCTAAATATATAAAGTTGATTTAAAAAAAATTATTTCAAAAAGATACCAATAATAAAAATCCCAAAAATAAAAAAATAAACAACCTCGGGTGACTAGGAGGAAGGGGATCACCGCATGGTTCTTAATCTTTCATAGGCATTTCTATATAAGAATCCTTCCTTCTCTACTAAGAACTAGCTCTAATAAAACCACTGACTCCTTTCCCACTAATATCCTTAATGACCTTTGAATTGTATGCATAGATACAACAAGATTTTTAATAAGGATTGTGCATAGGTGTTTATAAAAAACTACTAGGACAACAAAAAACAAATCGGTCCTCAATTTGTGGGTCAATACATCCATAATGAACATTCCTATAGCTTCACAAATCATACCAAGTGGGAAAAATAGGGGAAGGACTAGAACATTTATTCAGACTAACCTCGTCCCCAGTTTCAAAAGGGGGAAAAGATCCCCTAATGGGACAAATAGCCCTTCGAATGATGAATTTGGTAATAAATCTTACACCAATATGAAAATAATGGTTGACAAAAATATATAATAAATTAATAGAATGATGACTCCAAGAATAACCCAACACCTCATGTGAAGAAACTTCCCTCTTTCTCATCATTAAATGAAAACTCCATCTGAAACATCCATGATGGAGGAAATAAAACCCTAAAGTAAATACATATGGAAACCACAATAGAAATCATTAGTCTACTAATTCATAAAATAAGGTGATCGTCAATCATTATCCGCTACTCATAGAATGGAATTATCACTTTCCAATTATGTAGGATGAAGAGACTAACTCACCTATTAAATATGGATTTCCATAAATAGAATACACTATATGTCCCATTTAAATAACCTCATGACTGATTCTAAGAAACAAAACTAGATTAAGTGGTGAACCCACACCCCCAATAACGATGTGATTTCTGAGGGGATACATTTCTCACAAATATCTTACCCTTACCAAATTCTATAATTTAATAATGAATGAAACCTTCCATAACCATGATAGAACTTGAGGAATTTATATATCCCTAGAAAACTCAAGGGGATGTTATCAATAACCTTCTATGTTCTTCTTTATCCAATTAACCCATATCCATGGGTGCATCCTATAGAATGGGAAGCCAGATAGCCCATACATCATGGTCCCCATGTACCTGATCTCAATAGATAAATAGTAAACACAAAAACCATCATAACATTAATCAAAAAACATCCACTGAGGGTCCTACACCTCACTAATGGATATCAAGTTTAGAGGATATTATAAATCCTGAAAATAAAAGATATTTTTTTGGTCAACCAAAGTAATCATCTAGTCATCACTTTCAATCACAATGGTGAATCTGGTCCTTGACCATGTGTGTAAGTAAGTTGAGGGAATAAAAAAAAGTACCATTATACCTCTCATACTCATCATTATCAGAACTTATATTCTAATGTAAATTCCATTGATAATTTTCTGTTTATTCTATTTTCCAACCTATCTTTCTATAATGCAACTGTGATTGAAGGATGCATTAAAGGGTGTGTACATCAAAATTATAATCCCCAAATCTAGAACACCTGCACTAGATCATGATCCTGAGTGAACAGGATGGTGGGAATCTCTCTAGGTTCGATACTCGTAATACCCCAATATTTAAGAAAGTATGACTCCTTAAATAATTTTATTTTTATCAATAGCTTCAATTACAAGAAACACTAGGTTTAAACAAACCATGATATATTATTAACATATTATTATGTGGTTTTCATAAACTATTCATTAAATTAGAATGTACTAATATGGTTAACAATTTTCTTAAAATATCCAACTCAATGTAAATTAATAGGTTAATTCTTATTAAATAAGTACTCAATATTCAGTAAGGTTATTTTATTCTTTAGAGATTCATCTTTTTTAAAAATGATTTTATTGATTTTTTTAGAGAATATTATAATTAATTTCTAGATAATTTAGAAATATTATTGAATAAAAATAATATAAATTCAGAAATCAATATATCAATGTTATCATTGGATGAACTTTGTGTATTCTATGGAAATGACTTTTTCAGTGAATAGTGAAAAATACAGAATTTTATTGAAAGTTTTATTTTACTCAATGAATTAAAAAGTACCAAATTAATTTTTTAAATGGTTTCAAAGTATAATTAGATTAATTAAATTATTAATAATTTAATTAGGTTCATTATAATGGATTTTATGGTTGAATTTGGTATAAAAACATTTTTATACTTTAAAACGTCATTTTTCTAACATCTGTTTTTTCCTTATGTTTTACTTATTTATATTAAAATAAATTGTCTATGTTATAGGAATTTAATTTTATGAAATGGAATTTTTTCATTATCCACATGTAAAATTTCTCCAAGGATTATGTTTTGACATTTTTCTAAAGCAGTTAGATTTTTAGTAAATAATAAAAAATATAGTTTATACGAAATACGAAATCTTAAGTAATGTCACCAAAACATAAAAATGATATTAAAATTAAGGATAATTATGGAATTATTAAATTATTATAAAATAATTAAAATTTTATACACATGTAATTCAAAAATATACATAAATTATAATTTATTCCATGATAAATACGAAAATATTTTTCAGTGATGATACAATACTTGTGTAATGCTAGAAAAGTCAAACTTGGTACCCTAATGATAATATTTGAGATGGAATAAGTTCATTGTGGGATTTTTTATTAAATATTTTTTATTATATATTAATTTTAAGGTCATACATGTATTTTTGAGTAATATTACATGTGGATTATCTGAATTCTTATGCAATGCTTGCGCAATACAGAAAAAGTATAAATAACATATTATGTATGTTTTCATGGCACATGCATGAGATTAAACACATATTTATATAATATGATAATTTATTTTTCTCACTATAAACATATTTTAATGATGATATTAATTTTTATTCTTTTTTAATAAATAAATAATATAAATTCTTACACAAAAACGACAAAACAATTGATTAATTAATAGAAAAATAAAATTACTGATTTTATAAATACTTAAACTAATATAATTGGTAATAATTAATTTTCCCCCCAAATTTTATTGATCTATATGATATATTAAAAGGGTTTTAAATTATTATATTATAATCCCCTATTTTTCTAGATGTATTTAAATACTAATTAATTGAATACTATCAAAATTGAAAACAATGATAGTTTATCAAAATAATATTTTATTAAATTATATAAAAACAATACAAAACTTGAAATAAGAAAAGGTGGGTATTATAGGGTATATAATTTAACTAATTTGTAATTTATTATCTATTTATCACCTTATAATTAAAATTTTCTTCCCTTTAATATTGAAAAAGTTGTTTCATTATTTGAAATTAAAAATAGTTAAATAAGGGTTAATCAAAATGATGAGTTTTAGTGATACAAAACCTTGTCAAAATTATGTTGGTTGATGGTATTTAAACCCTATAATACCTTATTTTCTAATTAATTTTAATTTTTTCTGTTTTTAGGATAATTAATTTAGTACAATTTAATCTTTTGTGACATTTCAAAAGTGTCTCTCACCTCAACTATAAAAGAGTAGCTCATCCCACACATCTTTACACCGCATTGAGGCTTCTGTCTCGATAATATCCTGAAAAAATACCAACTAAATGTAAATATACAAATTATATAGGTTATTTTATTCCCAAAATACCTACCCTTGAGCCTGTTACAGGATATCTAATGGATTCGTTTATAAGAAGATGTAATTAACATAACTGATCACATTTTTTTTCTAATTCTTCTTTACCTACCCTAAATATATGGAATGTATCACAGAATAATAATTTAATTATAGTAAATATAATTAAAAGGTATTATTATTTTTATGAAACCAACATTATTCATATTGTTTCCCATCAATTGGAAGTGAAATTATTGCACATGCGTGCTATGGAATATTATCTCCACATAGAGATAATATTCATTTTTCATCACCATATTTTATAAATGTGTATTATGTTGGGTTTAATGTTTATAGATTATTTTTATTAAATAATTATACTTATTTAATTATAATATCATATCTACATATTTACCTTCTAATTTGCTGGATAAAAATAACTTCGCTCAGGCATACATGTGGACTACCACCTCCACGAAGCGATGTGAGTCGCCTTTCATTTTCATTTTAATTGGATAGTAATAATGACATATGTAATGAATATATGTCATATATATGACCTGATAATTATTTTTTAACAGTTAATTATTATTTTCCATTATTTTTTCAATATTTTGATAAGTAAAAATAATGTTCATGTGTATATGCATCCTACGGTCTCCATGAACAATGTAATTTAGTTTTTTTACATACAACATTTATGGATGAATATAAATTTTTATATAATGAATATATATAATATTAATTTCTAGATTATTATTCTGAAGAATATTTAACCATGATCTAAATAAAGTTCCACAACTACAAAACCCAAGAATGTGTGAAAAATGAAGTAGATATCATCTGGAACAATGGCTTTAATAAAGAATTGTTAATAAATGGTTGATAAAATGTTATATGTAAATCATATATGGTTTTATATATATTACTATGGTGTTGTGATATATTTATAATCAATACATATTTATTATATAGGATATTCTAAGATGAATAAAGGAATTAAGACCTAAGGTATGGGATTTATGTTTCATTCCTATTTCAATTGAGATTGTGTATACATGAATTTATGTGAAGAAATTATATGATACATATTTTATGAATCAATTTTATTTTATTTTCCTTTAATTATTTCTAGGTATTATATTTTATCCTTTGGGTTTGCATACATAAATTAGTTAATTGATTAAAAATTAATTTTAAGGAAACTCGACATTATTTCTATTTTCTGTCTAAAATACCATTTATTCCTTATAAATATTTCCTAAAAAGGTTTGAAGAATTATTTTATGATTATATTATTTTTTTTAATTAATTTATTACCCTTGGTTTTATTTTTACAAAAATACATTCATGGAATTTTCATTTCATTTTTTATGTGAGGTCATTTTATTAATTTTTAAGTAAATAATATGAAATGAATGTTTTTCTAACTTATATAGAATGAAAATAATTTTCCTTCATCATAGCCCCACAATTATATTTTGATTGTAATAAAATTTTATAAGGAGGTATTTAAATAAAATATCATCATTATTACATGTGCAGTTTTTCTATTTTTATAAGTGATTTTTAAATTTGAATTTCTATTTTCGTCAAGAGGGTTTGAATGATATTTTAATGGAATCTCGATCCATCGATGATAATAGCCCTTTCTTCTACTTATTATATAAAATGGATACCATCCAAGGATTAAATACTTATTATTTCTCTATATGGGCAATGATTATACTGAAAACGAATTTTGAAATGTATTTCCATGGGTTATTCTATTTTTAACTTTTTATGTAACCCGTTTTTTTAATGGTATTTAATATGTTGAATGTTTTATGATCTTGTTTGAAAAATATTTATGGTTCAAATTATGTGATTTTTGGGACCTATGTCTCCCACCAATTCATTGAGAAAAGTCTTTTATTTCAAGAGAAATTTAGGCAAAGAAAGTCGGTGTTCTTGATCTATTATGTGAAACAAGTCGATCTAGATAATTAATTATAGGAAACAAATCAATGGAATTGATAAAATATAGGAAATAGATTTTGATGACTAATACAATGGTATAATTAGTTAACCTCGACATTTGAAATGGTTTCTATGCTTATGATGACTCCACACACATTTAGGACATGATCTTATGGTTCGTGATTAAGTTATGATGGGTTCTCATTCTTATGATTCATTTTATTTTAAATGATAATTTTTTATGCCATAACTCATGTTTATGATCTTTTTCATACTGGGTATAAACTATTTATGTTATGGTAATGATCTAATACCATTATGATTATCTTATTATCTCATATAATCATTTATTGTTATCTTCCTTGCTTACCCTTACTAAGCTTATGAGCTCTCCCTATATTACCTTTCATTTTCTGGGGTTATGAAGAATGCTAATATGTATGATATGACTAAGAAGGGTTCTAGTTATGAAATACATAGTTCCATATAGTGTATAACTTGTATGAACTAGATGTGTATGTGTTAATTTTTCCAAAGACATTAGGACTATACAATTCTGGAATAGATTATTATTTTATGTGCTAAATATTCATCAAAATAGATTTTATATCTATGTACAAAAATTATGGTTCCCTATAGTACCCATTCATATATAACTTCATAATTCCCTAGAGTGTGTAGGGAACTATTGGGACTAACCCATACATAAACGTTGGTTAAATGGATTTAAATATAAAAAAACTATATTAACATATAAATGTCTATATATGGTTGAACGAAATATAAAATAATAAACTGTATTGAATTATATGTAGCATTGGATATTTACTTATATGAAATTAAAATTGGGTAAAGGAGTTTCCAGGGCACCACTAAAAAGGACGGATCACACAATGTAGTGGGCCCCAAGAATTCGATGTCATGCAAGGATAGATGTTAGGGAAAGTTTTGAATCTTCATTTAAAACCTCCATTGCCTAATACCCATCACATGAGGCCCATGTCTGTTGTGTTTGGTGGTCACACATTCCACAAAACCCACCTGGGTCATGTTAGGGTGGACCTAACATGGATAACACCATCCTAGCCTCTCCATATGTGGCATAACGAAACAATATACACCCTTGGATAACTACAGATTCCTACTCTACCCTATAATCAGTGTCTTGGACTAACCCATCCTTACACTCTATATAGTGGTCTAGGATCTATCTGATCCTGAGGGATTAGATGGATTTGGAGGAAATTATAGTCTCCTCAACCATATTTTTACAACCCTTCATCCCCCCCCCCCCATTCTAATACCACTATTTCACCTTTATACACTCATGTTTCCAAAAACAATCTCAAAGATAACCCAAAATCAAAATATTCGACACTACAAAATTAGATGATAATAAGGTGGAATAATATTCTACCATATTTTTTAAAAAGTTTCAAATCCTTAAGAACCTATAGGAAATAAAAATTATGTCCAACCTCTATGATGGAATGTCATCACATCAACACATCAATACCACCATAGTTTCAAAATCAAAATCTCTATAATATAATCATCAAACCACAATCAGTCTTTGATAGTCTTCCTACACAGGAAATCCCCCTCCCACAATTTTCTTCTATCTAATTTGGTTTATGAGGAACCCTAAATAGTGACCATAAGTAGGGTTTAAATATATGGGGATTATAGTTGATAATTAATTAATTAATTTTAAAATTTATTCAACCTATGATGTATAATAACATTATTATAAATTTAATTTGTTCTTATAGTGCATATAGGGTAAACACTATGTCTTGTATGAAACCATAATCTTGGATTACCCATTTGAGACTTTGTTTTTTATGATATAAAATATTCTTACGAATGTGTTCTCATTTATAAAAAAAATTATACTTAATAAATTTTCATCATGGCCTCTTCCTAACTACCATTGAAAATTATCTTTACCTGGGGGTAAAATCCACTATTGGTAGTTAACATATCCTTAGAATAATGTTTCCCTTTTAGTTTTCTAGGATATATTTACTATTTTGAACTTTTTAAAGGAATAGGTCTCAGAAACTCCAAAAGGAGCCAACTCTTCGGTGTTGAAAGAATGGGATCTCTATAATATCACTACGTCTAACTTATTATGATCAACTAAAATTATATATTATGAAAAAATGTACCAAAAATCATTACATCATTAATATATAAGTTATAATTTAAGGTAATTTAATACCATTTTATCATGTAATATTTCCAAAAATGCAATAAGTAATTCCCTTAAATGTTTTTAGGAGTATATAAAAAAGTCATTTAAAATATCTCAATAAAGCTATCAAATAAATTATTTTTTCTGTTTTATAAATTCTATAAAAACATATATTTTATTATAAACAAATTATAGAGTGAAAACTAATGTAATATCGACATCAGAATCAACATTAAATTTCAAAAATATTTTCATTATTTAGACATAACTATTGATTCCCTAGTTGAAGGTAAAACATTGAAAACCAATTACATTCATTTAGTTGTTTAAATATTTCATTGAGAAAGAGTGAAGGATATTTATTAATTATTTTTACATTGTTTAACATTTATTAGTGAGTGAATAAATGAAAATTACTATCATCTTTTCTATAAAAAGTACAATTTATATCCAAGGATAACCACTTAGATAAATGAATATATTATTCTGATGCTCACCCATATGGACATGTAATTCATTTATATTGACTAATTTTATCTTATCATAATATTTTGAATTAGTTATGAATCCAGAAATATTGTTAATTGAAAAATTTACATTGTTTGTCAATGTTAAATGAAAAAATCCTAATAGAGTACTTCTAGATATTGTTTCATTATATTCAGAAATAAAGGTTTTTTATTTCCCCATATTAATACATTTATAGATAGTATTTATTATCACCATATTCATGTATGGTCATATTTTCTTGAACCTACCTTACTAACCAGAATGTTTAACTTTGACATGAAATTGTAAACTGCCTCATCTAGCATGACAAAAACAACTTTTATACAATAGGAATCAATTTGACCCTTCAATATACAACTCCAATATATTTAAAAAATCATTCCATTCATTCTATATAATTTAATAAAATTTATAGTGGAATTTTGTATTTCCAATAATTACCTTACAGGATAGACAATATTAACCTTGCTGAGCACATTCCCAAGTTCAGAATACATTAACATAGACTATAAAATCAACTTCAATCATTATTCATATTGATTAACCATTCCTATTGAAATAAATGAATTTGATTATCAAATATTAAAAAAACATAGATATAATCATAGATATAATAAAAAGGATCATTTATCTATATAAATTCGTGATTTTTTAATACATTAGGTGATTTATTCGTTATAAATAAACATATATAACTCATTTAATGAATTTATCACATGTATATATGGGATAACTCTACTCTACCATGGATTAATGATATAGTCATATCTAGTCTATAAACTATAATTTTTTATCTTTCCAACTGGTGTGATTCTCCCTCAAATCATTCCCTTGATAAATTCTAAAAAATAAGATCTTCAAGTATCCCACATTAATATATAAAAACATACATATAATGGGGTTGGTAGAATGAAATATATCATATCAATGTATATAAAACATTTATAGTCTCATCCCATAAGAGAACAAATAAGATAAATCTATAGTATTTCATTGAAATTCAATATTATTTCTCTTTTAACAAGTGACTTTTTTTATTTCCACACATGAATACAATATAAAAGTGTTTTACTTTCATGTATCTTCTATATTCAACTCTTATTGTGTATTTATAATTATTAATTCCACATAAATAAATATTACATTCCATATATTTATTTAACATATATCATATATTATCCACATATAAACCCTACAAGAATTTATATTTTCATTAAATAATAAATATTTTTCATATTATACATGAGGAATTTAATATTTTTCCTTAAAATATATATTGATCATTTTATTATTTTTCATTCCCTATTCTCAAAAAAGGATAGAATAGTAATTTTTCTAGAGTAAACAACCACATCACTATTTTATTTTATATTATTTTTATAACAATTTGGTGTTTCCACATAGGATGTCATTTGTAAAATTTATTACATATTTGGTTTTTAAGAAATTTTAAATATTTATTCGTTAAATAAATAATTTTTTCAGGATATTACTAATAACTCTTAGACATGTCCTTATATTTAAATTATATCAATGTTTTTGTTTCCAAAATAATGTTTTTCTCATATAAATGATATCAATTATGTATTCATACTTAGATCCATATACCAATCATTTTGTAGTATTTATTTAAATAACCAAATTATCCAAATAAAATCATATTATTATAATTATTATAATTATTATTCACTACAGATTGGTGATGTAGTGTTGATATGGGTGGGTGGAAATGAGCAGGAATTTTATATGGAATTCAAATATGATTTTTTTGTTGATTATGAATTTATGAGGGTAAATCATAATTTCAATTACTATTCAAATTATTGAAAAATATCCTAGAATGATAATTTATTCACTATTGAAAGATTAATTTTACTTGACAAAAAATCATTCCACTCTATTTCCTTAGGTGTAAGAAAACATAATATAGAATTTATTTCAATCTATTCACAATAGAAGAAAATCATTTTATGTTTTAAGTATTTAAAAATTATAATTAAAGTGTTATCATTATGAATTTAAAAAATTACATCATGGTGTTTATTGTTTTATTTTTGTTTTTCACATTATTCATATAATGAAATATCACCATTTAAATAGGATTTATCAATGATGAGTTTGATTAAAAATTAATATGGTGATAAAAAGGATATTTTAAAACACTAAAACATTAGGTATTATTTTTTTCTATAAATTATAACTCATGTCACACAAAAAAAATACTCTATTACATATTAAATTTGTTTTTTAGGAACATTTTAGATTATTTCATTATTATTTCATCTATTGTAATCCCCTCTCTAGTCTCTCTCCACATTCTCCAATAAACATAAATGAAAAATCGGTTTTTGGGGGTTGTAAAATTTTATTACTAATATTATTTGGTACCACCATTATCGAGAATTAATTTTTTGTATTGATCAAGATACCTTGATACAATGATTAAGAATGATTATGGAAATAGAAAATATGTTAAATTATCTTTATCATTAACAAAAATACATGATCGTCGTATAGTTATTTCAAATCAAGGTTGATTATAAAAGTATCCCAATTAATTTAGAAGAATAAAATAGGATATTTATGTTTTCTAGATTTTTGACTCTTTAAAAAATATAGATTCCATAAAAACATTTCCTATTCTGGTGATTCTTTAGTGATAACTCTCACCAAGGTGTAGGCAATCTATATCATCCATTAATGAAGAAAATGTTCTTATGTACTTAAATCCATTTTTTTGACATTATAGGAATTTTCTGGCTTTTGAAAACATCTATTGTTGGTAAAACTTTATTCTATGGATATAGTTTATTTCAATGTCTTTGATTTTATAAATATTGAATAAAAAAAGACACCCAAATAAAAAAAATTCTTATCATTAGTTAATCAACATTTTACTATTGAGGATATGGTTATCAATTAAGAAAAAATAAATACCTAACAAAAATCACTAAGAAAGATCATAATTTTTATATGCACCATTTATTTGCATTATAAGTTTGTGAATTTCATGTAGCATGGTACTCGTTTTTACAAAAATGGGGTTGAGATGTTGTGTCTAATTAAAAAACATGTGGATGAGAAAATATTTAGAGTGTTGATGGGTTTATCCAGTTCATCCATAATAAATCCTTATAAATGAGAATATATAGAGTAATTGAGGTATATTTTCTACGTTGTCCCATTATTTTTTTACAGTGTCATTTCTGTTGATCCTAGGTGAGAGTGTATATGGATTTCCTATAAAAACTACTCTTTTCACACATTCCAAAGATGATTAATTTATTCAAATAATGAATTCCATAAAAAAATTGCATCATTTGAAATCTATTTCTATCTTTATGTATATAAAAAATATCATAATATAGAATCCTAATGTAATATTTGTAGATAATCAAGACTCAAAAATATATTATTATTGATGATGACACAAACTCATAAAATTTTTGTAGCACTTGTACAATAAGTTCTATTGTGATTTCCCCCCTTGAAACCCATTAACTAAGTGTTTTTTATAACAAATATCTTATTTGGTAGGCTTACTTAATCAAAAATACCTTTAGTGGACCCTATACACTCTCATAGAACCACAATATAATATGAAATACACTTTTACTGATGTATTTCATGACTTCATTGTGATGGTCCATCACTATGAAATACTTGAAATATGATTCACCACTTCATAAGAGGTCCCTGTTGTGGATATATGGTCAAATTTAATTGGTTTTCCATCACCCATTTCACATACCATGGAAAACTGGTTATTCAAACGATTTTATTTTCCTAGTTTTCCCTTGGTTAGACCAGCAAAAATTATATTTCATAAAGATCAATAATAAATTTATTTTATTTACATGAATAGATTAACACATATGTATATGTGACACAATTTGATCATGAATTTATTCAATAATGGGAATTGATAATGTAACACCCCGAGCTTCCATGATACGCTTCTCATTCAATAATGCAATAGCTTGCATTGTACACAACTTCGAGTTCTAACACACCGTAACTAATCAAAGTAGCCGTTATGAACAATAATAACCACTTTTTAAATTTATAGAAATTTTATATTTCAAAATGGACTTCATTTTTGTATTCCTAATATTGAAATTAGCCTATGTTGAATTTTTTGTAATTTTCTGAGAACTTTCAAATTTTTATGAATAGTGAAAAATACTTAAAACAACTTTTTTAATCAAAATAATTTATAGTAATAAGTTATATTATTGAGTGGTTTTAAAGTATAATTAGAATATATTTTTACCATTTTATCCAATGGTGTTCATTAGAATTAATTTCACTTTGAAATTGGACATAAACAATTGTCAATCTTTTGATATAAATTGTTTCTTAAAAACACGCTATTTGTTGTGACAGTGGGAATTAATCATAAAATTAATTAATTCTACTTATATGTTTGGAAATTTTTTAAATAGTCATAATTTTTGAATTTGGAATATCAATTATAGCTTAGGGTGGAATTTTGGCATTGTTCTGAAAAACTTCAATTTTTGATGAATAGTGAAACCACTAAGTGGTAGTTAAATAACTGATTTTTCGTTTAAATGAAATATTACCACTGCTGTGATTTGATTTTCAAAAATCCAACATACATGGTTTTCATTAAGAAGTAAAATGTGGTTCAATGAGATTAAAATAATTTTTTGGTGAATAGTAACTTTTAAGTTCCTAATCGCGATTAGAGGTAATTAGTGTAGTTTAAGGTAAAAATAATGTTTTAATAATATGAGATGAGCTTGAAAGATGTCCTACCCTCATTTGATGTGCCATGGCCGACCAAGAAAATCCATGGGTCAACATGGGAACCCCATGGAGCCACTTTAGTTGGAAAATGACATAAATACCTTTTATTTAATGTTAAAGTAAAAAATGACACAAACATGAAATGTTTTACTAAAACAATTTCTACATGGGGTTATACAAGTCATATGTTTGACTATAAATAGTAATTGGAAAGATAAAAATATTTCCTACATCATAGTATTTTTTTTATAATTTTTAGACATTAAAAAAATTAAATTATTTATGACATCATTATGATGCAGCGATGACCTCATTATTTAACGATTTTAATAAAATTAAAAGATAATGTAAAATCCAAGGAGTAAACTTGTCCAAATACTATTGGATGGGTAGATTTTGAACCCTTATCACCTTATCCTCTAATTATATAGGTTTGGGACCTTTAGAATCCGAAAATCATTGTATAATAAAGTAACATTTCATTACTTTCCAAGAGTGCCCATCCTCTCCACTTATAAAAGGCCCCCACCTCTACCATCTCATTCACACTTTCAAGCCTTTTGTCTCGGACAAACTCTGCCCAAATACTCTCCCAACTTCCCTCCCTTACTCCTAGAAGCCTCACTTTGGTCATAATTCTTCCCAAGGAAGCCTTCGGATCAAATCAAAAAGAGTTACCCGATTTTTAGGTAATGTCTTCTCTAATGTTGTTTTGTTTTATTTAGCTTCTCCAACCCCTTAAACTCTTTTTATTCCTTTATTTTGTAACAACACCAGTATCTACAATATACTAGGATGTTTGTATGATAATTATTTGGTTTACACTTACACACAACTACATCTAATGGTTAAAGAACATACAGTTTCTGTGGATGGCGAATTTCTGCCTCACGAAACAATGATTGTTCAACACTCATATAACACCTATAATGGTGGTAATTATGATGAAACTGTTTTTATATATGATATATATTATGTTTTTGTTTTCCTTATGATTTTGTATTTTTCATTTATGGCATACCTTTGTGGTTTCCATTATGGGTAAACGCGATATTTTCATTTTAGGAAGTGCGGACTACCGCCCCCTCAAAGTGATTTTAATCGTTAATGCCATATGTGGGATGTATAAAGGATGGAGTAAATGGTATTATACACTATATTATACTGTAATTATATTATACATTCATATCATTATGATTTCATTCCATTAAATACGAAATAGAAATGAAAGTAGCATTCATGCGTACGTACGGCTTACCGTCTCCATGAACGGTGCATTTCATTTCTTACCTCTAAATGTTACGTAATAATATAAATGCATGTATATACTGGATATATATGATAGATATGATATCTAAATCATGAAAATAATTCTGGATATAATGGATATATCACCACATGAACAACTTGTAATTATAAGAATGTTATTTTTGACTCAAGTACCTAAGATCGACAAAATGACTGTTATAAACTTAAATAATTACATAATGTTCATAACATGGTAATAAGGGATATAAAAGGAATAATTAACATGAAAAAGGTTCTTAAGTAAATAGTAATTAACTCTAGTTTATTATTCAGGAGTTCAAAGAATGGTCGAGTGAATTCGGACATGAGGTAAGGGAATTTCTTAACCCAAATTCCATTCTTTTGGTTAATCCCCTACTTTCAAATTATGTCATGATATTATTATGTCTTATATTGTATTTTTTCTTTCTTTATGTGTACCTATAGTGAATACACATAATATATCTATTTTATTTTAAAAATGATCTTTGTAAGGACTTTGTCTCAATCTCCTTTCATTGAGGCATATTTGGTTTTATACACAAATTTCTTTAATATGGTGTATAAACCCCTTTGAATTTTACGTTTATTCAAAAGGAATATTTTTTATACGAAGCGTTTACTAAACGAAAAAAGGGAATGTTTTTGTCGTACGTATGCGGCGACAACAACTTCTCCGCCGCCGTGACCACTATTTGAGTTTCGGCTTCTTCTACACGCCATATTTTTTTTTAATAAAAAATAAATACCATGTTATACTTTTCTTTTATTTTGGTATTGAAAATGGTTTTGAAAGTGTTTTTATTATATAAATGTGTTGTATTGATATCTTGTATTTGAAATGTGGAAATGTTATGTTTCCTTTAATCATGTTTTATGTGATACGATTATGTTATGGTTTATGATATGTTTAAACCTATTCATATGAGGAATGCATTGGACTTAATAAGTGACGGGTGGAGCCCGCTATAGCTCCTCGATGCATCGGTAGGTATCATGAGACAACTATACGTGGAATTGTCCGCGGCCCTTTCCCAATTTTATTTATGGTTTTGGCCAAGGCCTTAATCATTTTAGACGTCTTGGCCGAGGCCTTGACAAAATGTTTCAGAATGTCTGGCATTATGCATTCCATCATTATGAAAGTGGTTATTGATATTGCATGTGATTATTCGACCAGCAGAATATCCATGTGAAGAAGTAAATGGAATTATTTCATTTTACTTTTTCCATATTATGTTGATGTTCAAGTTTAAAAGGCTTTTGTTTTAGTCATACATTGCCTTAAATGTTTATGTTTATTTATGAAAGCTTCCGCAATATTGTTATCCTTACTGAGCATCTGAGCTCACCCCTTTCAATGTTTTAATATTTTCCAGGATGTGAAGAAGTATTTTATGAATGACTTGCAGGGATAGTCATAAGAGGATATGAGTGTGGACTATGGAGACTTTGTTATTGTAGTTTTTCACCTTATGTTGTAATGTAACACTTATGAATGTATCTAGTGTTTCCAAGGCTACTAAAATAATCGGTCTTTCGAGACGTGATCTTTTGTGATCATGCCAATGTTACGAAGTAATGCACCGACTCTTGGTAGCTGGGGTCGGGGCGTTACAGTTGGTATCAGAGGCAGTTTCGTACTAACCTTGGAATCTAGATTTAGATAAACTCTGATTAGAGCACATAGCCCGAAGATAGACTTTAAGGATTAGTATAGAAGAACTTCCTAGAATTTTGGTATTATAGAGATTTTGTTAGTTTTCTGAGTGATACATCCCTGTCTGGATACAAGTAGGTAGAGGCGGCTCTGGCACATATGTACCTAGGGGTAAAACCCGAAAACACCGCTTTGAGCTAGACTCGAATAGGAACTGGTGCACGACAACGGGCCTTGATGCACTCTTGGTTACGACACTCCCGGGGGATATGCTTAGGATAATTCTCGTTTTCTTTACAAACCACTATGAAGGGTTATGAGTATATACTTTCTCAAAGAAAACATTTTTATGATTATGGATTATATCCATAAATAGTTCAATTTATGTTAAGTATTTTATAAGTATGGAATTATTTATTTTGATTCATAAACTAATCTAGTTTATGCCATTGTATAGAAATGACACCTAGTGGAAGGAATGGAAATCGTATCAATGCACGCACTCCGTGTAGGGATTGCCCTCCGGCTCAAGATAATTATTGTGGATCTGGAGATACAAATGGTGTTGATCAACTTATTACCATACTGGGACAACTCACTTAGGTTATGAATAATAACCTTACTCGTATGGAGCACCCTGATCCGCAACGTGGAGGATCAATGTCAGACCGCTTCATGAGGCAAAAACCACCAACATTTAATGGGGGTACAAATCCATTAGTAGCTGAGCAATGGATAAACTCCTTAGAGAAAATATTCCATGCCTTGAGGAGTAGTGAAAGGGAGAAGGTTATCATGTCAGTTTACCGCCTCACTGGAGATGCCGATCAATGGTGGTCATTGACTCAAAATACAAAGGAAGATGATGACGTATCGAATATGGAATGGAGGGAGTTCAAAGAGCTTTTCTTAGAAAAATACTTTCCTCATGACCATCGAGCAGATATGGAAAGACAATTTTTGAGTCTGAGACAAAAGGAGGATGAGAATGTCGCAAAGTATGAGGCCAACTTTACAAGGTTAGCAAGGCATGCTGCAGATTATATACGTAACCCAAGAAGTAATATTGATCATTTCTTTTATGGGTTAAAACCATTTCTCCGTCGAGCATTAGTCTCACAAACCTTCTCGTCATACGAAGATATTGTCTCATGTGCTATCAAGACAGAAAAGAAATTCTCTAAGTCTTATGAAAATAAAGTAAAGCAAGAGAAGAAGAGAACAGTGGAACAAGAGACAGATAAAGGGAAAATGGGAAAGAAGGATTTTCTATTATGTGATAATTGTGGGAAGAATCACCCTGGTACTTGCCTAAAAGGAATGGGAGTTTGTTATAAATGTGGAGAAAAAGGTCACCAGGCGCGTGATTCCAAGGGAAAGAAAGAGGCTATCAATGTTGAATGCTACAATTGTAGGGAAATGGGGCATTATGCAAATTAATGTCCTAAGCGTCAGGGAAACTTACCTCAGAAAAGGCCAAGGGATCAAGGACATTCTTATGCTGTTACTACAGTTGAAGCAGAATAACTAATGTATTGGTGCTTTTGGACTCATGGATTATATTCTGGTTATTAGAATAATGTGATATATATATAAGGATTGTACTGCAGTACTTGTTGATTTCAGTAATGTTTTAATATGATGAAGGTAATTATATTATTAGTATGTGACAGTTAGGGAAACTTTACTTTGTTTGGGGAATCTGATAAATTGATTTTGGAATTAAGAGACCTTTTAGAGAAAGTCTGGACAGAGGTATTTTGGATAACTATAAAGGTTGGAGTGGATTAAGTTGATCTTTGGATAGTATTGTTTAAGGTTAAAAAATTTAGGAAGATTATTTTTGGAATATTATAATACTATAGTTTTAGGAAAAGGACAACCTGCAGGGTGGGGCATAACCCGTCGTGTCGGACAAAGCTGTAGGAATCGAACCCACAACCATAGTGCGACAGGCCTTTATTTCCTACCACTAGCCTACAGGAAGTCCCTGGTTGTTACAAAATAATTTTACTAATCTAAATGGTATGTGTTAACATTTGGAACCTTATACAATTAGGATAAGTATAATATTTTTGATTTCTGTTATCTTTTGAGTGAAAGATGAGTTGAAGGTTGAAACTCTAATTGTCAAGCATAAATATATAAATACATATCTCTTAATAAATGAATAAATTAATTCTTAAACTTTAGTAAAGGGATATTGAAACAAAAAAAACGTGTTATCCTAATACCTTATGTCTTGTTGAACTGATGATATTTTAAATCAACATAGATTGAAGGCCTTGAGGCCCTCAATTTGACAGTTGATTGTGATTGATGACCTCAATCACTCCCTACAAATATTTATGTTTTCCCTCCAATTATATGTCTCTAATTACCACCAATGTTCTCCTAATCGAGATCATATTTGGGTGGTGACTTTTTCATTTCCCTTTCCCTCTTATTAAGGCTAAATTTTATTAATCTTATTTCCAATGTGGGTTTTCCACAAAGGTATTTTCTCTTTCAACCTTTTATTTTAAAAGAAAAAAATTTCAAATTGTGAGGACACAAATTATTGATGGAGGGGAGAATTTAACACCCTGAGCTTCCATGATACGCTTCTCATTCAATAATGTAATAGCTTGCATTGTATGCAACTTCGAGTTCTAACACACCGCAACTAATCAAAGTAGTCGTTATGAACAGTAATAACCACTTTTTAAATTTATAGAAATTTTATATTTCAAAATGGACTTCATTTTTGTATTCCTAATATTGAAATTAGCCTATGTTGAATTTTTTGTAATTTTCTGAGAACTTCCAAATTTTTATGAATAGTGAAAAATACTTAAAACAACTTTTTTAATCAAAATAATTTATAGTAATAAGTTATATTATTGAGTGGTTTTAAAGTATAATTATAATATATTTTTACCATTTTATCCAATGGTGTTCATTAGAATTAATTTCACTTTGAAATTGGACATAAACAATTGTCAATCTTTTGATATAAATTGTTTCTTAAAAACACGCTATTTGTTGTGACAACGGAAATTAATCATAAAATTAATTAATTCTACTTATATGTTTGGAATTTTGTAAAATAGACATCATTTTTGAATTCGGAATATCAATTATAGCTTAGGGTGGAATTTTGGCATTGTTCTGAAAAACTTCAATTTTTGATGAATAGTGAAACCACTAAGTGGTAGTTAAATAACTGATTTTTCGTTTAAATGAAATATTACCACTTCTGTGATTTGATTTTCAAAACTCCAACATACATGGTTGTCATTAAGAATTAAAATGTGGTTCAATGAGATTAAAATAATTTTTTGGTGAATAGTAACTTTTAAGTTCTTAATCCCGATTAGAGGTAATTAGTGTAGTTTAAGGTAAAAATAATGTTTTAATAATATGAGATGAGCTTGAAACATGTCCTACCCTCATTGGATGTGACATGGCCGACCAAGACAATCAATGGGTCAACTTGGGGACCCCATGGAGCCACTTTAGTTGGAAAATGACATAAATACCTTTTATTTAATGTTAAAGTAAAAAATGACACTTACATGAAATGGTTTACTAAAAAAAATTTACATGGGGTTATACAAGTCATATTTTTTACTATAAATAGTCATTGGAAATATAATATGATTTCCTAAATCATAGTATTTTTTTATAATTTTTAGACATTAAATAAATTAAATTAGTTATGACATCATTATGATGCAGCGATGACCTCATTATTTAACGATTTTAATAAAATGAAAAGATAATGTAAAATCCAAGGAGTACACTTGTCCAAATACTATTGGATGGGTAGATTTAGAACCCTTATCACCTTATCCTCGAATTATATAGGTGTGGGACCTTTAGAATCCGAAAAACATTGTATAATAAAGTAACATTTCATTACTTTCCAAGAGTGTCCCTCCTCTCCACTTATAAAAGGCCCCCACCTCTACCATCTCATTCACACTTTCAAGCCATTTGTCTGGGCCAACCTCTGCCCAAATACTCTCCCAACTTCCCTCCCTTACTCCTAGAAGCCTCACTTTGGGCATAATTCTTCCCAAGGAAGCCTTTGGCTCAAATCAAAAAGAGTTACCCGATTTTTAGGTAATGTCTTCTCTAATGTTGTTTTGTTTTATTTAGCTTCTCCAACCCCATAAACTCTTTTTATTCCTTTATTTTGTAACAACACCAGTATCTAAAATATACTAGGATGTTTTTATGATAAGGATTTGGTATAAACTTACACACACCTACATCTAATGGTTAAAGAACATACAGTTTCTGTGGATGGCGAATTTATGCCTCACGAAACAATGATTGTTCAACACTCATATAACACCTCTAATGGGGGCCATTATGATGACACTATTTTTATATATGATATATATTATGTTTTTTTTCCTTATGATTTTGTATTTTTAATTAATGGCATACCTTTATGATTTCCATTATGGGTAAACGCGATATTTTCATTTTAGGAAGTGCGGACTACCGCCCCTCAAAGTGATTTGAATCGTTAATGCCATATGTGGGATGTATAAAGGATGGATTAAATGGTATTATACACTATATTATACTGGAATTATATTATACATTCATATCATTATGATTTCATTCCATTAAATACAAAACAGAAATGAAAGTAGTGTTCATGCGTACGTACGGCTTACCGTCTCCATGAACGGTGCATTTCATTTCTTACCTCTAAATGTTACGTAATAATATAAATGCATGTATATACTGTATATATATGATATATATGATATCTACATCATGAACATAATTCTGGATATAATTGATATATCACCACATGAACAACTTGTAATTATAAGAATGTTATTTTTGACTCAAGTACCTAATATCGACAAAATGACCGTTATAAACTTAAATAATTACATAATGTTCATAACATGGTAATAAGGGATATAAAAGGAATAATGAACATGAAAAATGTTCTTAAGTAAATAGGAATTAACTCTAGTTTATTGTTCAGGAGTTCAAGGAACGGTCGAGTGAATTCAGACATGAGGTAAGGGGATTTCTTAACCCAACTTCCATTCTTTGGGTTAATCTCCTACTTTCAAATTATGTCATGATATTATTATGTATTATTTTGTATTTTTACTTTATTTATCTGTACCTATAGTGAATACACATAATATATCTATTTTATTTTAAAAATGATCTTTGTAAGGACTTCGTCTCAATCACCTTTCATTGAGGCATATTTGGTTTTATACACAAATTTCTTTTATACGGTGTATAAAACCCTTTGACTTTTACGTTTATTCAAAAGGAATATTTTTTATACGAAGACTTTACTAAACAAAAAAAGGGAATGTTTTTGTCGTACGTATGCGGCGACAACGACTTCTCCGCCGCCGTGACCACTATTTGAGTTTCGGCTTCTTCTACAAGCCATATTTTTTTTAATAAAAAATAAATACCATGTTATACTTTTCTTTTATTTTGGTATTGAAAATGGTTTTCAAAGCGTTTTTATTATATAAATGTGTTGTATTGATATCTTGTGATTGAAATGTGGAAATGTTAGGTTTCCTTTATGCATGTTTTATGTGATATGATTAGGTTATGGTTTATGATATGTTTAAACCTATTCATATGAGGAATGCATTGGACTTAATAAGTGACGGGTGGAGCCTGCTATAGCTCCTCGATGCATCGGTAGGTCTCATGAGACAACTCTACGTGGAATTGGCCGAGGCCCTTTCCCAATTTGATTTATGGTTTTGGCCGAGGCCTTAATCATTTTAGATGTCTTGGCCGAGGCCTTGACAAAATGTTTCAGAATGTCTGGCATTATGCATTCCATCATTATGAAAGAGGTTATTGATATTGCATGTGATTATTCAACCAGTAGAATATCCATGTGAAGAAGTAAATGGCATTATTTCATTTTACTTTTTCCATATTATGTTGATGTTCAAGTTTAAAAGGCTTTTGTTTTAGTCATACATTGCCTTAAATGTTTATGTTTATTTATGAAAGCTTCGGCAATATTGCTATCCTTACTAAGCATCTGAGCTCACCCCTTTCAATGTTTTAATATTTTCCAGGATGTGAAGAAGTATTTTATGAATGACCTGCAGGGATATTCAAAAGAGGATATGAGTGTGTACTATGGAGACTTTGTTATTGTAGTTTTTCAACATATGTTGTAATGTAACATTTATGAATGTATCTAGTGTTTCCAAGGCTACTAAAATAATCGGTCTTTCGAGACTTGATCTTTTGTGATCATGCCAATGTTACGAAGTAATGCACCGAATCTGGGTAGCTGGGGTCGGGGCGTTACAGTTGGTATCAGAGGCAGTTTAGTACTAGCCTTGGAAGCTAGATTTAGATAAACTCTGATTAGAGCACATAGCCCGAAGATAGACTTTAAGTATTAGTATAGAGGAACTTCCTAGAATTTTGGTATTATAGAGATTTTGTGAGTTTTCTGAGTGATACATCCCTGTCTGGATACAAGTTGGTAGAGTCGACTCTGGCACAGATGTACCTAGGGGTAAAACACGAAAACACCGCTTTGAGCTAGACTCGAATAGGAACTGGTGCACGACAACGGGCCTTGCTGCACTCTTGGTTACGACACTCCCAGGGGATATGCTTAGGATAATTCTCGTTTTCTTTACAAACCACTATGAAGGGTTATGAGTATATACATTCTCAAAGAAAACATTTTTATGATTATGGATTATATCCATAAATAGTTCAATTTATGTTAAGTATTTTATATGTATGGAATTATGTATTTTGATTCATAAACTAATCTAGTTTATGCCATTGTATAGAAATGGCGCCTAGTGGAAGGAATAGAAATCGTATCAATGCACGCACTCCGTTTAGGTATTTACCTCCTGCTCAAGATAATTATTGTGGATCTGGAGATACAACTGGTGCTGATCAACTTATTACCATACTGGGACAACTCACTCAGGTTATGAATAATAGCCTTACTCGTATGGAGCACCCTGATCTGCAACGTGGAGGATCAATGTCAGACTGCTTCATGAGGTAACAACCACCAACATTTAATGGGGGTAAAAATCCGTTAGTATCTGAGCAATGGATAAACTCCTTAGAGAAAATAATCCACGCCTTGGGGAGCAGCGAAAGGGAGAAGGTTATCATGGCAGTTTACCGCCTCACTGGAGATGCCGATCAATGGTGGCCATTGATTCAAAATACAAAGGAAGATGATGATGTATCGAATATGGAATGGATGGAGTTTAAAGAGCTTTTCTTAGAAAAATACTTTCCTCATGACCATCGAGCAGATATGGAAAGACAATTTTTGAGTCTGAGACAAAAGGAGGATGAGAATGTCGCAAAGTATGAGGCCAACTTTACAAGGTTAGCGAGGCATGCTGCAGATTATATACGTAACCCAATAAGTAAGATTGATCATTTCTTTGATGGGTTAAAACCATTTCTCTGTCGAGCATTAGTCTCACAAACCTTCTCGTCATACGAAGATATTGTCTCATGTGCTATCAAGACAGAAAAGGAATTCTCTAAGTCTTATGACAATAAAGTAAAGCAAGAGAAGAAGAGAACGGTGGAACAAGAGACAGATAAAGGGAAAAAGGGAAAGAAGGATTTTCCATTATGTGATAATTTTGGGAAGAATCACCCTGGTACTTGCCTAAAAGGAATGGGAGTTTGTTATAAATGTGGATAAAAAGGTCACCAGGCGCGTGATTGCAAGGGAAAGAAAGAGGCTATCAATGTTGAATGATACAATTGTAGGGAAATGGGGAATTATGCAAATGAATGTCCTAAGCGTCAGGGAAACTTACCTCAGAAAAGACCAAGGGATCAAGGACAATCTTATGTTGTTACTACAGTTGAAGCAGAATAACTAATGTATTGGTGCTTTTGAACTCATGGATTATATTCTGGTTATTAGAATAATGTGATATATATATAAGGATTGTACTGAAGTACTTGTTGATTTTAGTAAGGTTTTAATATGATCAAGGTAATTATATTTTTAGTATGTGACAATAAGAGAAACGTTACTTTGTTTGGGGAATCTGATAAATTGATTTTGGAATTAAGAGACCTTTTAGAGAAAGTCTGGACAGAGGTATTTTGGATAACTATTAAGGTTGGAGTGGATTAAGTTGATCTTTGGATAGTATTGTTTAAGGTTAAAAAATTTATGAAGATTATTTTTGGAATTTTATAATACTATAGTTTTAGGAAAAGGACAACCTGCAGGGTGGGGCATAACCCGTCGCGTCGGACAAAGCTGCAGGAATCGAACCCACAACCATAGTGCGACAAGCCTTTATTTCCTACCACTAGCCTACAGGAAGTCCCTGGTTGTTACAAAAAATTTTTACTAATTTAATGGTATGTGTTAACATTTGGAACCTTATACAATTAGGATAAGTATAATATTTTTGATTTCTATTATCTTTTGACTGAAAGATGAGTTGAAGGTTGAAACTCTAATTGTCAAGCATAAATATATAAATACCTATCTCTTAATAAATGAATAAATTAATTCCTAAAAATTAGTAAAGGGATATTGAAACAAAAAAACATGTTATCCTAATACCTTATGTCTTGTTGAACTGATGATATTTTAAATCAACATAGATTGAAGGCCTTGAGGCCCTCAATTTGACAGTTGATTGCGATTGATGACCTCAATCACTCCCTACAAATATTTAAATTTTTCCTCCAATTATATGTCTCTAATTGCCACCAATGTTCTCCTAATCGAGATCATAATTGGGTGGCGACTTTTTCATTTCCCTTTCCCTCTTATTAAGGCTAAATATTATTAATCTTATTTCCAATGTGGGTTTTCCACAAAGGTATTTTCTCTTTCAACCTTTTATTTTAAAAGAAAAAAATTTCAAATTGCGAGGACGCAATTTATTGAAGGAGGGGAGAATGTAACACCTCGAGCTTCCATGATACGCTTCTCATTAAATAATGCAATAGCTTGCATTGTACGCAACTTCGAGTTCTAACACACCGCAACTAATCAAAGTAGCCGTTATGAACAGTAATAACCACTTTTTAAATTTATAGAAATTTTATATTTCAAAATGGAATTCATTTTTGTATTCCTAATATTGAAATTAGCCTATGTTGAATTTTTTGTAATTTTCTGAGACTTTGTTATTTTAGTTTTTCACCTTATGTTGTAATGTAACATTTATGAATGTATCTAGTGTTTCCAAGGCTACTAAAATAATCGGCCTTTCGAGACTTGATCTTTTGTGATCATGCCAATGTTACGAAGTAATGCACCGACTCTGGGTAGCTGGGTTCGGGGCGTTACAGTTGGTATCAGAGGCAGTTTAGTACTAACCTTGGAAGCTAAATTTAGATAAACTCTGATTAGAGCGCATAGCCCGAAGATAGACTTTAAGGATTAGTATAGAAGAACTTCCTAGAATTTTGGTACTATAGAGATTTTATGAGTTTTCTGAGCGATAAATCCCTGTCTAGATACAAGTAGGTAGAGGCGGCTCTCGCACAGATGTACCTAGGGGTAAAACCCGAAAACACCGCTTTGAGCTAGAATCGAATAGGAACTGGTGCACGACAACGGGCCTTGCTGCACTCTTGGTTACGACACTCCCGGGGGATATGCTTAGGATAATTCTCGTTTTCATTACAAACTACTATTAAGCGTTATGAGTATATACGTTCTCAAAGAAAACATTTTTATGCTTATGGATTATATCCATAAATAGTTCAATTTATGTTAAGTATTTTATAAGTATGGAATTATGTATTTTGATTCATAAACTAATCTAGTTTATGCCATTGTAGAGAAATGGCGCCTAGTGGAAGGAATGGAAATCATATCAATGCACGCACTCCGCGTAGGGATTGCCCTCCTGCTCAAGATAATTATTGTGGATCTGGAGATACAACTGGTTCTGATCAACTTATTACCATACTGGGACAACTCACTCAGGTTATGAATAATAACCTTACTCGTATGGAGCACCCTGATACGCAAAGTGGAGGATCAATGTTAGACCGCTTCATGATGCAACAACCACCAACATTTAATGGGGGTACAAATCCGTTAGTAGCTGAGCAATGGATAAACTCCTTAGAGAAAATATTCCACGCCTTGGGGAGTAGCGAAAGGGAAAAGGTTATCATGGCAGTTTACCGCCTCACTGAAGATGCCGATCAATGGTGGTCATTGATTCAAAATACAAAGGAAGATGATGACGTATCGAATATGGAATGGAGGGAGTTCAACGAGCTTTTCTTAGAAAAATACTTTCCTCATGACCATCGAGCAGATATGGAAAGACAATTTTTGAGTCTGAGGCAAAAGGAGGATGAGAATGTCGCAAAGTATGAGGCCAACTTTACAAGGTTAGCGAGGCATGCTGCAGATTATATACATAACCCAAGAAGTAAGATTGATCGTTTCTTTGATGGGTTAAAACCATTTCTCCGTCGAGCATTAGTCTCACAAACCATCTCGTCATACGAAGATATTGTCTCATGTGCCATCAAGACAAAAAAGGAATTCTCTAAGTCTTATGACAATAAAGTAAAGCAAGAGAAGAAGAGAAAGGTGGAACAAGAGACAGATAAAGGGAAAAAGGGAAAGAAGGATTTTCCATTATGTGATAATTGTGGGAAGAATCACCCTGGTACTTGCCTAAAAGGAATGGGAGTTTGTTATAAATGTGGAGAAAAAGGTCACCAGGTGTGTGATTGCAAGCGAAAGAAAGAGGCTATCAATGTTGAATGCTACAATTGTAGGGAAATGGGGCATTATGCAAATGAATTTTCTAAGTGTCAGGGAAACTTACCTCAGAAAAGGCCAAGGGATCAAGGACAATATTATGTTGTTACTACAGTTGAAGCAGAATAACTAATGTATTGGTGCTTTTGGACTCATGGATTATATTCTGGTTATTATAATAAGGTGATATATATATAAGGATTGTACTATAGTACTTGTTGATTTCAGTAAGGTTTTAGTATGATTAAGGTAATTATATTTTTAGTATGTGACAATAAGAGAAACTTTACTTTGTTTGGGGAATCTGATAAATTGATTTTGGAATTAAGAGACCTTTTAGAGAAAGTCTGGACAGAGGTATTTTGGATAACTATAAAGGTTGGAGTGGATTAAGTTGATCTTTGGATAGTATTGTTTAAGGTTAAAAAATTTATGAAGATTATTTTTGGAATATTATAATACTATAGTTTTAGGAAAAGGACAACCTGCAGGGTGGGGCATAACCCGTCGCGTCGGACAAAGCTGCACGAATCGAACCCACAACCATAGTGCGACAGGCCTTTATTTCCTACCACTAGCCTACAGGAAGTCCCTGGTTGTTACAAAATAATTTTACTAATCTAAATGGTATGTGTTAACATTTGGAACCTTATAAAATTAGGATAAGTATAATATTTTTGATTTTTATTCTCTTTTGAGTGAAAGATGAGTTGAAGGTTGAAACTCTAATTATCAAGCATAAATTTATAAATACCTATCTCTTAATAAATGAATAAATTAATTCTTAAACTTTAGTAAAGGGATATTGAAACAAAAAAACGTGTTATCCTAATACCTTATGTCTTGTTGAACTGATGATATTTTAAATCAACATAGATTGAAGGCCTTAAGACCCTCAATTTGACATTTGATTGTGATTGATGACCTCAATCACTCCCTACAAATATTTACATTTTTCCTCCAATTATATGTCTCTAATTTCCACCAATGTTCTCCTAATCGAGATCATAATTGGGTGGTGACTTTTTCATTTCCCTTTCCCTCTTATTAAGGCTAAATTTTATTAATCTTATTTCCAATGTGGGTTTTCCACAAAGTTATTTTCTCTTTCAACCTTTTATTTTCAATGAAAAAAATTTCAAATTGCGAGGATGTAATTTATTGAAGGAGGGGATAATGTAACACCTCGAGCTTCCATGATACGCTTCTCATTCAATAATGCAATATCTTTCATTGTACGCAACTTCGAGATCTAACACACCGCAACTAATCAAAGTAGTCGTTATGAACAGTAATAACCACCTTTTAAATTTATAGAAATTTTATATTTCAAAATGGACTTCATTTTTATATTCCTAATATTGAAATTATCCTATGTTGAATTTTTTGTAATTTTCTGAGAACTTCCAAATTTTTATGAATAGTGAAAAATACTTAAAACAACTTTTTTAATCAAAATAATTTATAGTAATAATTTATATTATTGAGTGGTTTTAAAGTATAATTATAATATATTTTTACCATTTTATCCAATGGTGTTCATTAGAATTAATTTCACTTTGAAATTGGACATAAACAATTGTCAATCTTTTGATATAAATTGTTTCTTAAAAACACGATATTTGTTGTGACAGCGGGAATTAATCATAAAATTAATAAATGCTACTTATATGTTTGGAATTTTGTAAAATAGACATCATTTTTGAATTAGGAATATCAATTATATCTTAGGGTGGAATTTTGGCATTGTTCTGAAAAACATCAATTTTTGATGAATAGTGAAACCACTAAGTGGTAGTTAAATAACTGATTTTTCATTTAAATGAAATATTACCACTTTTGTGATTTGATTTTCAAAAATCCAACATACATGGTTGTCATTAAGAAGTAAAATGTGGTTCAATGAGATTAAAATAATTTTTTGGTGAGTAGTAACTTTTAAGTTCTTAATCGCGATTAGAGGTAATTAGTGTAGTTTAAGGTAAAAATAATGTTTTAATAATATTAGATGAGCTTGACACATGTCCTACCCTAATTGGATGTTCCCTGGCCGAACAAGACAATCCATGGGTCAACTTGGGGACCCCATGGAGCCACTTTAGTTGGAAAATGACATAAATACCTTTTATTTAATGTTAAAGTAAAAAATGACACAAACATGAAATGTTTTACTAAAACAATTTTTACATGGGGTTATACAAGTCATATTTTTGACTATAAATAGTCATTGGAAAGCTAAATATATTTCTTACATCATAGTATTTTTTTTATAATTTTAGACATTAAATAAATTAAATTATTTATGACTTCATTATGATGCAGCGATGACCTCATTATTTAACGATTTTAATAAAATGAAAAGATAATATAAAATACAAGGAGTACACTTGTCCAAAGACTATTGTATGGGTATCTTTAGAACCCGTATCACCTTAGCCTCGATTTATATAGGTGTGGGACCTTTAAAATCCGAAAATCATTGTATAATAAAGTAACATTTCATTACTTTCCAAGAGTGCCCCTCCTCTCCACTTATAAAAGGCCCCCACCTCTACCATCTCATTCACACTTTCAAGCCATTTGGCTCAGCCAACCTCTGCCCAAATACTCTCCCAACTTCCCTACCTTACTCCTAGAAGCTTCACTTTGGGCAGAATTCTTCCCAAGGAAGCATTTGGCTCAAATCAAAAAGAGTTACCCGATTTTTAGGTAATGTCTTCTCTAATGTTGTTTTGTTTTATTTAGCTTCTCCAACCCATTAAACTCTTTTTATTCCTTTCTTTTGTTAAAAAACCAGTATCTAAAATATACTAGGATGTTGTTATGATAAGGATTTGGTTTACACTTACACACACCTACATCTAATGGTTAAAGAACATACAGTTTCTGTGGATGGCGAATTTCTGCCTCACGAAACGATGATTGTTCAACACTCATATAACACCTCTAATGGTGGCCATTATGATGACACTATTTTTATATATGATATATATTATGTTTTGTTTTCCTTATGATTTTTTATTTTTCATTTATGGAATACCTTTATGGTTTCCATTATGGGTAAACGCGATATTTTCATTTTAGGAAGTGCGGACTACCGCCCCCTCAAAGTGATTTGAATCGTTAATGCCATATGTGGGATGTATAAAGGATGGATTAAATGGTATTATACACTATATTATACTGGAATTATATTAAACATTCATATCATTATGATTTCATTCCATTAAATACGAAATAGAAATGAAAGTAGCGTCCATGCGTATGTACGGCTTACCGTCACCATTAACGGTGCATTTCATTTCTTACCTCTAAATGTTACATAATAATATAAATGCATGTATATACTGGATATATATGATATATATGATATCTACATCATGAACATAATTCTGGATATAATGGATATATCACCACATGAACAACTTGTAATTATAAGAATGTTATTTTTGACTCAAGTACCTAAGATCGACAAAATGACAGTTATAAACATAAATAATTACATAAAGTTAATAACATGGTAATAAGGGATATAAAAGGAATAATGAACATGAAAAAGGTTCTTAAGTAAATAGGAATTAACTCTAGTTTATTATTCAGGATTTCAAAGAACGGTCGAGTGAATTCGGACATGAGGTAAGGGAATTTCTTAACCCAACTTCCATTCTTTGGGTCAATCTCCTACTTTCAAATTATGTCATGATATTATTATGTATTATTTTGTATTTTTACTTTCTTTATGTGTACCTATATTGAATACACATAATATATCTATTTTATTTTAAAAATGATCTTTGTAATGACTTCGTCTCAATCTCCTTTCATTGAGGCATATTTGGTTTTATACACAAATTTATTTTGTACGGTGTATAAACCCCTTTGACTTTTACGTTTATTCAAAAGGAATATTTTTTATACGAAGCATTTACTAAACGAAAAAAGGCAATGTTTTTGTCGTACGCATGCAGCGACAACGAATTCTCCGCCGCCGTGACCACTATTTGAGTTTCGGATTCTTCTACAAGCCATATTTTTTTTAATAAAAAATAAATACCATGTTATAATTTTCTTTTATTTTGGTATTGAATATGGTTTTGAAAGCGTTTTTATTATATAAATGTGTTGTATTGATATCTTGTGATTGAAATGTGGAAATATTATGTTTCCTTTATGCATGTTTTATGTGATACGATTTTGTTATGGTTTATGATATGTTTAAACCTATTCATATGAGGAATGCATTGGACTTAATAAGTGACGGGTGGAGCCCGCTATAGCTCCTTGATGCATCGGTAGGTCTCATGAGACAACTAGACGTGGAATTGGCCGATCCCCTTTCCCAATTTGATTTATGGTTTTGGCCGAGGCCTTAATCATTTTAGACGTCTTGGCTGAGGCCTTGACAAAATGTTTCCGAATGTCTGGCATTATGCATTCCATCATTATGAAAGTGGTTATTGATATTGCATGTGATTATTCGACCAGTAGAATATCCATGTGAAGAAGTAAATGGCATTATTTCATTTTACGTTTTCCATATTATGTTGATGTTCAAGTTTAAAAGTCTTTTGTTTTAGTCATACATTGCCTTAAATGTTTATGTTTATTTATGAAAGCTTCCACAATATTGTTATCCTTACTGAGCATCTGAGCTCACCCCTTTCAATGTTTTAATATTTTCTAGGATGTGAAGAAGTATTTTATGAATGACCTGCAGGGATAGTCAGAAGAGGATATGAGTGTGGACTATGGAGACTTTGTTATTGTAGTTTTTCACCTTATGTTGTAATGTAACATTTATGAATGTATCTAGTGTTTCCAAGGCTACTAAACTAATCGGACTTTCGAGACTTGATCTTTTGTGATCATGCCAATGTTACGAAGTAATGAACCTACTATGGGTAGCTGGGGTCGGGGCGTTACAGATAAATTTTGTTATTATTTCCCAAATTTATCCTCCATAACTGATAAAACCTCAAGTTATTAGAAATTAGTAATTCCTTCGATAATGATAATTTATATCTATAAGAAAGTTATTGAACTATTCTTAGACTAGGACACCCATCCTAACCCCTCTAATATGACCTAACTTAACCCCTATGTAATTGTTTATCCTTTGGGTATCAGTATTATAGACTATATCTAAGACACTATTGGATAGCTCATTTATCTCCACTACATTGTTATTTTAGATGTTCATCATTGATATTTGATTATAAGATAATCCCTTGACCATCTTTCCATATATCTAATCAATTATCTATAGATTTTATTTTACTTCTAATATAATGGATGAACTATATCATCCTTAATGGATGATACCATCCATATGGCGAACCATTCTTCCCGGTCTAGTTACTAATAGTCAGGAAGTGAGTATGTATTCATTGGCCCCCAATTTAGTGTATAACCATATCAGCATCACTTTATAATCTCAACCATTTATGAAACCATTTTTATATAAATGATTTGGGACTCCTGCTAGGTATAATCCCAATTTATAATTTTTTATATTTAGATACCAACATTGAGGATCAATGAGAATCAAATTATTATGTTTATGTACAACATAAACTATTTCTAGCTACCATTTTGCTAGTATTATATTTAGGATAAAATTAAAATACCTATGATTTTATCAAGTAATGTGACTTTAAAGAACATGAATTATTAGTCCTAGATTAGCGATCCTATAATGAACTTCTTTGGATATAAATTCATGAATTTTAACGGATAATTATCACAAATGGGTTTTTATTTTCATCCATTGTTTCGGTGAATCTCTTGGATAATGGTTTTTTATCTCGAGTTCTAGGTGTGAACGGTTTTATTTTTTGTTTTGAACCATGGTATGTCTTTGATCATGTTATTATTTTTTTAATTTCTCAAGGAAATTTTACTGAAAATTTGAGTTTTTAGGTTTTATAGCATGTGGCGCATGATTAGTTCATGATTAGGGGAAACTATGCGGCCCAAATTAGGAAATTTTGAAACTTAAGGGTTGTTCTTTGAGGATTTTCACAAGGCTTACACATGGTTTTTAAAATCATTCAGTAGGTTTATGGGGAGGATCTGCCTCTTGGGAGAACCATTTTACACGATCAGTTCATGTTTTTCCAAACTGTGTGTCCAAACTATGTGAGCTACCCATATATTCAAAATTTTGAAATTACACTTCTAAACTCTTCAGATTTTAACCCTAAATCATAAATTCTTCCCTTATCCTAGATCATGCTATCTAAAGTAAGTATCTTACTCCTCATCATTCCTCCTATCATATGGTGTGTATCTAGTTATTTCTTCATGTTTGGGGACATATTTATTAACGAATTCTCCATTTCTCTTCTCCCTCTTCCTATTCATTCCATTTTATCTTATGTTCCTCTTATCACTTGGTAATGTAGATCATAGGTTCATTTTTTCATTTTTTTTATGTTGAGGTTTTTCTTTTTTAGGGTTTCTCTTAGATGTTATTGATTCCTTCAACCTTCGTAAGGTAGTTTCAGGTGTGCATTGTTGAAGATTTTTGAGGTTAAGGTAGATTTTACTTTTCACATTACCATAAATTTAAGAATATTTGTTTCATGAATTTTTCACCTTCCTTATATGTTAAATATTTTTTTGAGATTTGGAATATTTGTTTGGTGTGAAATTTGGTGATTTGTTCTTTATTATGAAGTGAATGGCATTGTGTTTTTAAATGTTGTAACCCAAGTGTTTGATAAAATGTCCAGATGGATTTTTCATTTGATTTGTGGAATATAAAGAATTTCTTGGCTTAATAAATGTATTTTTAACATCCAAATGGGGTTTTGGGTTTATTAAATGGATTTATAAGTGGTTTTGCATTTAGAATTGGCATGTGTTCATCTTTTGAAAATGGAATGAAATGTGATGATCATGTGTGTCCCATAAGGAATTTTAATGAAAGTGGTTTTAGAGTGAAAATGTGGTGTGATCACATGGATGATATCAGTAAAATGATTTTTGAAATGAAAAATGACGTGTTTTCAGCTTTTTAGAAATTTAGATTTGATTCTATTTAAAAAGGATACATGAGGTCCATTTGGACCTTCTGTGAAATTGGTGGGAATTTTTATAAGTAAAAATTTTCCATTGATAATATTCTAGTTTTTAGAATATTTAATGAACGGTATTTCCTCATTGTGGAATCCTTGTGTTCCTTTAATGTGAATTGGTGGGATATATCATTGAGTACACCTCTACTTTGAGTGGAATGGGAGATCCTTTTTTGGACTCCTTTGAGATTTATGAGTTATAAGGAAAGAGATTTATACTCACAGGGACCCAAAGTGAGATATGTTTTGTGAATTATTTATAAATTATATGTTTTAATGTGATTGGATTCTCAGTCGGAATCATTTGGCTTGACCTATTTATACTCTTTACACGGGAACTCGGCAAAGCTAGAAAATTTTCTACGAACAATTGTTGCACTAGTAAGGATTATGCTCTAAATAGTGGACAATAGCTGGGAAAGGAATATGTTTTTTTATTATTGATATGTTATAGTTCCCCTTAGTAAGGCCATTTAGGGTATGATAATGTACGTGGGTGAAATTTGATGTCATCGAGTGCGGCATGAGTTTTGGGATGAGACAATATGTATAGTATGTTCTGGATTATTTCAAAAGCTCATAGGTTCTCCCAAGTATATTAGAACACAATCATTTACAGTGGATGATTGAGATTTATTGTTGGTTGTTTATCATTATTTGATTATTTCCATTTCCCTTATTATAAGATCATTTTTTGTGCTATCATGTGTAATTTATTCTATTGGAATGTAATGGGTTAGTTTTCATGGTTTAAGAAAATTGTTTTGGAATGTGTTATTCACTCCATGACTTACGCTCAAAATTAAATTTCATTATTATTATTTAAAATAGAAGTTGATACCCCTTGAAAAGGAATATTGTTTTAAGTGGTAAAAAGGTAAATAGACCATCTTTTAATTTTAAATATAAAAAATGTGTAAAATCATACTTTTAAATATTGTTTCTCAAACTTGATGTTTATGATTCTTTATCTAAAGAAAGTTAATTTGGAAAAGATTGTATGGGATTTACTATTGATTTTTAATAATAATTCCAATACTTATTTCTTTTTTGAGCCTTTGGTGCAGGTTCTAGCTTGGTATCGATCTTTTTTGGTGATGGTTGGTTTTGGAATTAGAGAGTAATTATCAGGGTCACTTGGAGATGTTTCGGTCGTCAGGTCCATTTTGGTTTTTTAGTTGGTGTATTTTCATTTTTATGAAAATAATTTTCAGTTTGGATATTTGTTTATATCTAGATTCTATATTCATTTATGTTGTCCAGTTTATTTATTTTATTAGGGTAATTCATTCCCTTGTTCATGATGAAGATTCTTTCCACTAGTTTCCTACCCAAGAGGATCAGGAATTAATATTGGGCCTTGAACTTGATTAGATTGAGTGATTTGTTTGGGGTCAACCAAGGATGGTTTATAAAATAATGGTATGAGAGAAGGATATTTATTAATAGGACCTAACTTTTAAATACCCCTTTGTTATTTGGGATTTCAAGGTAGAAGTAGTAAGACTATCAGAACATGGGGTGTAGGTTTTAGGGAGTTTCTGAACAGCACTTTCTAGACCAATCCATGAGTTTCCATGGTAATTTAGGTTTCTTTTGATTTATCTAGTTCTCATTGTATTTTGTGTTTTTGAAATGAAAATATAGTTGGTCTAATGGTCTCAGTGAGCACTCAGCTCCTGGAAAGCAATTTGGATCTAGGTAAATGGTACTAGAAGACTCACTTTGATGGTGGCATTATTGGAATATTGATGTGAACTATATGGTCAAGTCACCCATCAGAACTAGTTTCCCATTGTGAATTGTTTTGGGCCTTCCTTGTTTCTGGAAATTGTATTGGAAGACACTTATTTTTTAATTTTGAAATATAGATTTCAAATAGTAATCATTTGTTTTTGTGAATATGGAAAATGGATTTTTGTAATCATTTTGAAGAATGATTTAGAATGATGATTTCTATATACAATACATCGATCCAATTCAAATTTTTTGTTTTGGAAATGGAAATATATTTTAAAAAGGGTTTCGAAATTGGTTTTAAATTAGAATAAGAGGATCTTTAATCAAATGATTTTTGTAAGATGGGATTTTTTTATCTTTTAAAAAAAAATTGAATGGGGTGGATTTTTTTTTTATAGAACTCATGGGATTTTTATTTTTTAAATAAATGAAATAGGATGAAGTTTGGAGTTTTTAAATGAATTTTTATTGAAGAGTTGAGGAATTTTTGAAATGTTTTGAAAATTTTAAAAAGAAAAGTGGATTGAGAATGTGAAAAACATGGGTGGAATGTTTTTTATTGGAAAAATATGAATGTTTTGTTTTGAACTTTGATATTTAAATAGATTCACCCTTGCACATAGATGTGTAGAAAGATGGATGGATGATGATATGTGATGATGAGTGCTCGGTTTGGAATGAGTGGATGTGTTCCTAGGGTGGCACAGAAATATGCATGTGAGTGAGGATCGAAGGGATACCATTAGTGATTGTATGACCGACCAAGGTTTCCTTCTTTCTAAATTATTTTCAAGAGAACATTTTTGATGTTTTGATAGCTAGTGGTCATGTGGATTGTTTTACCTAATTTTTTTAGGAATGTTTATTTTGTGGTGATTGAGATTGATAACTATTGTTGGTGATTTGGTTTTTATTGAGCTCTGGGTTTTATTGTTTCTCATTGTCTTCCCCAATAAATATTTGATAATATACTCGAGTTGTTTCTACCGTTAATTTTTCATTAGTAGACCCACCAGTTATCCATCCTAAGGATTTAAATCTTGTGTTTTAAAAGTTAAATCCACCTCTCTTTTATGGTTTAGAATATCATCTCAAAGTGGAAGAGTGGATGTGAAAAATATAAACAATTTTCAGTATCCTTGAGTTCCCTAAGATTTTAAAGGTAATGTTTTATACCTTTATGCATGAAAGTCTGACCAGGAAGTGGTGGAAGTTGATTTCTCAAACCATGCCTCCGGAAGATATTTCATTGTCACTCTTCATGGATTTATTCATCCATCCGTATTTACTTGTGGTATCAAATATGAGGAAGTGTATGGATATTTCCCATCTGCATCAAGGTGATAGATCATAATTGCTGTTCTTTGGTCATCTTTCAGATCTAGTTCCTTACCATCTCGAGTTGGTTGCAGATGATTCCATGAATGACCAACATTTTGAGAATGGTATTCATCGTGATCTATAGTTAAAATTGTCAAAATTTAGTTTAACATATTTTTTCAACGTTGTTTGGAATGTTTTTCGTGTCTAGGTTGTGTCAAAAATAGTACCTAATGAATAAAATATTTCTCAGATTTCGGAAAGTGGTGAATGTATTTCTTGTATATAGATGGGAAGTCTTCCTAAATCTATTGGTGCGAGACATGGAATTAAAAAGACTCATGATATTTCATCATATTCTTCTAAGAGCGAGGTCATGGTGCTTTATCATTGTGGTAAACTAGATCATAAGAATTCATTGTGTCCAAGTACATTGAATGTATATTGTGTCTGTGGATGCCTATATCACATTCAACGATTCTATCAGGGTGTTTCAAGGAAGCGACATAGATATAATTGATAGGAGTAGGGTTTTATTCGGGATCAATTTAATGTCCCATCCTATGTGTGCTTATTTCGATGTAATTTTTCTATTCAGTGGAGTTTTTCAGTTATGTTTCCTCTTAATATTTTTAATGTGGGTGTTTTGGATCTCATGGGAGCTTCTCTTAAAAATGGAATCTTGTCTATCATTTGAAAATTCTTAAAATTCTGTGTTCTAGAGTAGAGGTGTGCCTCGTTGAGTGTCATGTTCTTATTGTTTACTATTTAAAGGGAAAATTAATTATGTGTGTGTATATTATGTTTCAATGTTTTGGTGGAAAGAAGGAGTCTTGATCAAGGATTAGAAACTCTCGACTATAAAGAAATATATTCTTCAAACACCAAGGATACAACCATAGTCCTCGGAGAGAAGATGTTGTGTAGTCAAGAATCCCATGGGTGTGACAGACCATGGCCTAATTTTTATTTTCAATATGGGAATGGGGACTCTTTAAGCTTATATTTTGTAGTTCCTTCATCTTTAATTGTCACATTTTGTGGATAATGGGGTAGAGACCTTGTCTTCTTATTGTGATCCTTTCGTATTGAATAGTTCCCCATTTTGTATAAGGATGCATGGTGGTTCTATTTTCTTGAAGTTATAGTAGTGTTTCCTTTTTATTTGTGGACCTCTGAAATAGTGTTCCTTATGCAGTTAGCCATTACGAGATTGTTCTAGGTTTTTTTATGGCCTAGAGTTCCTTTCATTGAGTTTATTCTTTTTTGGTGGGGGTTTCATGGCTTCTATGGAGAGTCTTGGGTCATCCCATGTCGGGTTCCCCATGTTTGTCTATTTTTTTCAGTTTCTATATTGTGGGGATACACACCACCGGTCTCATTGTGGGTCCTTCTAATTTTGATCGAAGAAAGGTAGTTTCTTGTGGTGGGCAGTCCATTAGGGAATCCCATGTTGGTAATCTGGTTTGGTTACAACGTTGTTTGGGAAATATGTGGATTCTTTTTAAGTTTTCTAATTTTTATTTGCTATCCTTTTTAGAGAGTGTTGGGATTTTTAAGAAATGTTGTTCAATCCTTCCATCATCTTTTTTGAATTATTTTGGGTTATATGGATCAATTCTAGTAAGAGTAATGAGTATTGTTTGGTTTTTATTGAGTTATTATAATTTGAGGGGATGGATCATGAGGTTGTGGGAATCCTTTTTCCTTGATCGATCAGCTGGATATTTTTGAGGATTTTTTGGGGTATAAAGCATTATGATGGGGAGAATTGTCAATCCTGGGATTTTATTTTCATCCTTAGTAATGGTTTATCTCTTGAATATTTGTTTTTATATTGAGTTTTGTGTGTGAGGGGTTTATATTTTTTAGATGAACTGTGGTGAGTCTTTGATCTCATCCTTATTCATTAAATCCTCAAGGAATATTTATTTAAATGTGTGGTTTTTTGTCTTGGTAGTAGGTGGCACATGGTTGGCCTATGGTTAGTTGAAACTGTACAGATAAAGGGTTGGTCTCTGATTCTTGGAACACATCACGATAAAAAAATTTCAAAACATGTTGTAAGAGTGTGGGGATGCTCTATCTCTTGGTAGAACCATTTTTCATAGTTGGATTATGCTTTACCAACATGTGTGACTGGACCACGTGAGCTACCGAGATATTAACAATTGTGAATTTCCAAATCTACCCTTTCAAGATTTTAATCCCAAATCCCACATTCTTCCTTTATCCTAGCTTGTGAGAACCAAAGGGAGCCTCTACCTTGTTCTCCTTACCTCTCCTTCTCACCCACTATGTGTATCTTGGGATTTCATTGTGTTTGGGGGTATATTTCTCAAGGAATTCACCACTTCTATCCTCCCTATTCCACTTCCTTACACTTTATCCTAATTTACACTTCTTCATTGGACATGTGGATATATAATTCATGTTTCCCTTGTTTTATGTATATTTTTTTTCTTCTTTATGGTTTATCTAGGATTTTATTGCTTCCTTGAGCTTTCGCAATGTTATTTCTGTTGTGAGTTGTGTTAGAATCGTGACATTGAGGTAGGTTTCACTTTGAACTTGCCTTTAAATTTAGTAATCATTTGTTTCAGGATTTTCCCTCATTACTTATATGTTAAAAAAAATTTCTGATATTTGGAATATTTTTATGTTGTGAATAGTAGTAATTTCTTCCTTGTTATGAAGTGAATGGAATTATTTTGTTAAATGTTGCACACCATGTGTTTGATAAAATGTCTAGTTGGCTTTCACATTTGATTTGATCACTGTAAAGATTGATTTGAATTTTAAAATGTTTTTTGTGGAATATAAATGGTGGTTTGGGTTTAATAAATATATTTTAAAGTGGTTTTGGATTTATAAGTGGTGTGTGTTCAGCTTTTGAAAATGGAATAACAAGTGATGATGTTGTGTGGACCATTTATAATTCTAGAGAATGTGTTTTTGGTTATCCCATGTGGTGTGAATAATTGAATGAGATTATTAAAATTATTTTTAAAATGGAAAATTTTCATTTTTCACCTTTTTGGAATGGTGGATTTGATTCTATTTAAAAAGGATTCTTGAGTCAAGTTTGAAATTTTTTTTAAATTGGTGAAAAATTTTATCATTAAACCACCTAGATGATCTTCTTGTATTGATAATATTTAATGGATGGGATTTCCTTTTATTGTAATCCTCATTATACATTTATATGAATGGGTGGGATGTCCTAGGTGTGGAATCCATGTGGCCCATTTACATTGAGTTGAATGGGATATCATTGGTATAGACTCACTTGAGATCTATGAGTTGTAATCCAAGAGAGTGATCCTCAAGGTTACTCATGGTGAATGTTTTTGTGTAAATTATTTATATAAAATATGTTTTCATTTTATTGGATTATCGATTGGAATTAGTTGTAAAACCCTATTTATACACATGACATTAAAACATGGAATAGTTGGAGATTGTTCAGAGAATAATTGTTGAACTAGTTATAATTTGGCTCTGACTAGTGTCCCATAATAGGGAATTGAATATGTTTCATTTTTATTATTATGGGATCATACCCCTCTGTCTAGCCATTTATGGTGCAATCGAGCATGTGGGAAAAATTTTATGACAACGAGCGAGGCATTTTTTTCATGGATGAGGCAAGGTATGTAGTCTATTTTGCATAATTTCATGAGATCCTAGGTTCACTAATGTCTATTCAAAATTATTTTTTTGTAGCAGAATAATGATATGTGTTGTAAGTTGTTTTCCAGGAGTTCTTATTTACATTTACCTTATTAAATGATCATTGTTTGTTATCACATGTGTGTCTAATTTCCATGGAATTTAATGATTTTGTTTTCATGTTTTATGAAAATTGTTTTTGAAAATGTTATCTAATCCAGGAATATCCTTTCAAATAAAATTTCATTATTATTATTTAAAATGAAAAGGTATTACCCTTAAAAGGAAATGAAGTTTAAATTTGGAAAAATGGAAATCGACCGTGTTTTGATCATAAAGTGGAAAAAATGTGGAAAATTTTAGTTTTATATATAGTATCTCAAACATGAAGTTGATGTTTATTTATTTAATGGAAGTGAATTGGGAATATATTGATTGGGAATTCCTATATTGTTTTAATACATAGGCCTATAGTACTTTATTATTTTAATCCTTTGCTGTAGGTTTTGGATTGGTCTCGATTATTGTGGGTTATGGTTGGTTTTTTTATTGGAGAGAGTCTTCAAGGTAACAGGGAGGCATGGTGGTCATCAGGTCAAAATTTTTTTGAAGAGTTATTTTACTTTCATATTTGTGTAAAAGATGTTCATTTTGAATATTTATTTATATTGGGATCCCCAATTCATTTATGATGTTCCATTTATTTATTTATATTATGATAAATCTTTCCCTTGTTTACTCTAATTATTCATAGAACTAGTTTCAAACACAGGAGGATTGAGAATGCCTCATAGGACTTACCACGAATTGTCTCAGGTGATCGATTATGGGGATGAACTAGGTTGGATCCTAACATACATAAATTGTACTTATCAAATGATCTAAAATATTATAATGTGTTTGGAATCTTTGGAATGAACTACACGGGCTCTAATTACCTTTATAAAGACACATAAGAATTTGTTTTTATACCTCAATCTTCACTTCATTTGACCTAATACATTCCAAGATGGTGATAAATTCTAGAGATCCAACTATATGGATTTATTCTATAGGATAATTAACCTGTGACGGGAGAGATAATGAATATCTTAAACATATTCAAAGTGATGCTCTAATATATAAAAAATTTTCATCCATCTAATTAAATTATTCAATAACATTCACAATATAGGTAAGTAGTATTGTAACTAGGATAGATTTCATGAATACATATTTATGTTATAACTAATTCCTATAGTAGTCTACAGTACCCTTCTTGGGATGAGATGAGATTCTATTCTCTCCATCCAGATACATAATTAGAAGTTCCATTAGCTCACTCAAACGGATTCCTAATATTATAATAGTAGTTTAAAAATAACAATAATTATGTTCATGAAAATCTAGTAAAATATTTACAATTTATTTGAATCTAAATAGGATTTTGGTGGAAATACATTGAATGGTATAAGGAATTTGGAGTGTTCCTTCTATAATTGATTGAAAACAATGACTAAAAAATGAAAAACAACCAATAAATCTCTAAATAATTTGATGGATTCTTGGAAGATTTTAGTCTTAGAACACATCTAATATATGGATATAGATTATGGTGAAGATAGTGGTTGTGACATAGAATGTAGGATACTATGTTTCCAAGATAAAAAACAAAAACTACAGAGCCTGTAGACCATTAATTCATGCACTATGTAATCTACATCATGTATCACTTTAGTATATGTGATTCTGTAAAAAAAAATTTCTGGTAAACTTGTGTCACACACCATGTATTTTTTTAATAGTGTTCCTTGATATTTACCTAACTAAATTCCTAGATAATGTGTGGGACGAACACGTTGTTTTTTATAAAAAACAATACACCATGTAAATCTATCTATATGTTTCTATATGTCCATAAGGTATATCCAATCAATGAAATTTAATTCTACACATTATGTACTCTAATTTTCCATGTTTTTTGGGACTACCCCATGAATGACCAAGTAGTGTTTGTATATTACTTGATATTTTCTAGGTTTGTACATAAGGTATATAAGGGGTACAAGACTTATACTATCGAAATGTTTTAATTTATTTCATAGTAATTCTATTATGATAATTTAAGTAAATATAACATGATTTACCATATCTATTTTACATCATGGGTTTTTACGTGTAATTTAGTGTTTTTATGATATATATCCCTTTAGAGACAATGGAAAAGAGAGGTGGTGACGGTAAGAGGGGACATGGGGTCTGAATTCTTATCAAATTTATCTATACTAAGGAATTGGATCACCATATATATAGTATATTGGGTAACCATCTTAGTTTTAGTTTTAAGATCATAAACCTAAAATGCAGTTAATTCCCATAGTTGATGCACATCCCGCGTGATGATTCTAGGGTACTCTAATTTGTTCAGAAACCCATTTATAGGGAATTATCCAATCTATCAAACGTAGGGTTACACACACTATTATAGTGATAATGATTCTATGTTATTGGATTTAATTATTTACCCATATTATTTTTTTGGGTTATTTATAGTGTCTTATATTTCCTTAGTCGGTATACAGTTCCAAAAAGAGTCATAGCTCCACCATATAGTTCCCAAAATGTAATCTTGGAGTTGTGAGGTGCTACATTGTTTTAATTTTATTCCCCAATATCAATGTAGTTGGTTATTTTATATTATTTTATAGTTGTTTTTTTACTTAAACCTAGATAAAATTTGGTCATGTAACATAAATTTTGTGCACTATTGGTAGTATCATAGTTGTATAGCCCACTTAGGCGTCACTTTACCCCATCCATGTCTTTTGGCACAAAATTTTGATAGTTTGGTTTTCATAATCTTCACATTTTTTTATTACTATTTAGTACAATCTATGAAATGTGTGACATTTATAGGAGGTTACAGTGTCCTCTACATGGTTGGAGTATGGTTTACTAAATCATGAGGGAAACCCATGTAATTCAGATGGTTTTTTAATTTTTTAAATTAAAGAATATACCCCTCACAATTTTAAAGCAAAAAATCCCCCTTATCCAGCCCTATGGCTCAAATGATTCTAACCCATAACCTAACCTTATTTTCTCCATTTCCAAATAAATTTATCCTCCTTCCTAGGTGATAATTTTTTTTGTTCCTTCTTGATTCATGATCGTAACTCCAACTAAAGGCTTCTCCTCCTCTTATTTCTCCCAATCCTCATATATTCCTTTTTCACCATTATTATTCCCCACAATGGCCAAATAATAGAGTAACGATATACCATTTTCATTGGAATTTAATTATTCATCGGGAGTTTGATTCATCATATGAGAAATGTTCACCTATTATTTTATATTTGGGATCATTTGCCTTTGATTTGAGGTTGGTTTTCCTCTATCTAAATTTTCATCTTTTAAAAAATTTACATCTTCAATTTTAAATTCAACTTTCCATTTTAAGTAATTTTATCAAATGGTTATAAAATTATTTTAATGTAAAATCATGTTGTACTTTATTTTAATATAAATTCAAAGGACTTATCTCTTTAGGATCATGTTGAAAATCCATAATCATAAACTGTGAAAACAATTCAACTGATAAATTTCCTAAATATTTTTTATAAATTAATTTTGATATTTTAAAATGTTTTTTGGTCTTCATTGTGAATTAAAAATTTGTTTAATAGTTTTAATTGGTATATCAAATGATACATGAAATTATATGGTTTGGAAAATTGTTTTAATATATTTTTAAATAATGTGTGAGCTTTAAAAAAATTCACCCAATTTGTTTCGTGGGTTTAATTTAAGAGTTATTTTTATACACTAAATAGTTTTTATAGATAGTGGGTTTTTTATTAAATTTATGTTAAGTGGTTTTTAAAAAGTAATGTTTTTTAATTTATTTTATGCACAAAACTTTCAATCATGTAAAAGAGTCTTGGAATACCAAGAGTATTTTAGGATGTATAATTTGGAACTTTTAAAAAAATGAAATATTGAAGTGTGTCAAACCATCTATATTCCCCTTATATATTTTTTCCCTAATGGTTGATGGTTTATGTTTATGGTGATGAGGTTATGGATGGAAAGGTTTTATTTATTGTGAGGGGATTGGAGGGGAGGTTGAGTTGCAGTTATATTTTTATTCTTTTATATATCACTATTATTGTTTGTTCACATTCACTATTATCGGTCATGATAACCCAATAATCTAGTCATAATGTTTGGATTTATGATATAATAGATAGTTTTAGTCTTTTAGTATTGCCTCTAGTGTGGTATAATAATAGATGGGGCATGCCTCTGATAGTGGTCTGCTACAGGCTACTCTTGTGGGTTGTGTTTAGGATGCAATTTTTTTCAACGGGGTGGTTTATTTATAGTAGGGTATTGGACTATCTCACTTTTAGACATGTGATAGAGACCATGTCACCCTTTATAAGGTTCTTGGTTTTATTTACGGGATTACATTGACATTATATTGTATCCGTTAATTGATTTACTTATGTTGCACTAATGGTTGATGAATTTTATTTCTTTTTAATGTTTTATTTGGATGTGAAATGCCAATTGGTTAATCTTTTTATTTATATAAAATTTGTTTTCTTTCATAAAAAATAGTAAATGATTTTTTTAATAAGATTTCCTATTCAAAAAGGTGTTATTTTGTAGATCATTTTTTTTAATTGAAATATTTTATATTGATTAATTTAATTTAATAAAAAAGTGTGGGTTTGTTTGTCTATAAATGAATTTTATCAGATTTGAAACACATAAATATAAAAATACTATTTTTATATTGTATTTAAAACAAGTTAGAACTGGATTTATCATTAATGGTTTTTCTTACAAAGAGGGAGATGGTATACTACTGAGCATTAATATGATCATCCCCATTATAATTTTTAATTGTTATTAGTTAAGCTTTTTTCACATGAGGCATGTGTGGAATCAATTTTTGTTGGTGAATTAGAACCATATTGAATTTAGTTGGTAATTTTTTTATTTATTTTTCCTTATCACATAATCCAAATTATCCATTCTTTGTTTTTACTTTTATTATTTCATTTTTTCATTACATTCTGGGTGTTTTTAATGAATGTGGAGTTATGGATGATTGAAATAGATTTTTGGGTGCGTGGAAGCTATAGTTGAGATATGGGATTTATTTTTATTAAAAAAATTAAATTTTTTATATTTTTTATTTACAAATTATTTGACTTTCCATGGATACTAAACATACGAATGTGTTATACATGAATTTATGATGAATATTTATATATTAATTGATTACTATTTTGGGGTTAAACCTTTCCCATTGGATATAAATTTATTCATGTACACTTTTATCTAGCCCGTTAGGATTATGAATAACCCTCCGACCAATGGAGGACCACATCGAGTGCTAGTTCAGGTTCCATTTTAGGATAATTTATTAAAAATTATATTATGGAATGTGTTTATAAATCAGAGACTATTTTTTTATTATCCCTCTTGTTATTTAGGTTTTATCATGGTGGAATAGATATTGAGAGTTCAAATCATGAGAGGTAGGTTCAAGATAAAGTCTAGATATTCCATTTCCCTTTAGTTCATCTTATATCTAGGGGAGTCCTGGCTCAAGTCTTGGATTTTCATATCATTCTTGATCAATTTTATTTGTTTGATATCAAAATTTATTCTATATTCATAATAAGTTTTTATTGATGTGAGGTTCACTTGATCTTGGGTTGATGGTGGATTTAGAGCTTGAGCTTTATGTCTTTCCAACACTGTTGGGCTAACCATGTTGATCCCTTTGGGATGGTTCTAGAGACTCTTTTATTCCATTAAATATTATTATAATTAATTTAATTTATTTGGCCTCTTTTAAATTTTTAATCACACATAAATTAAGTTTTCACTTATTGGAGGAAACTTAAATTGGGTTCTTGTGATTTTTATTATTCTTAGGTTAAATTTTATTTTTTATTTTTTGTAAATCATTTACATTATTATAAAATTTAAATGTTTATTTTTTGTGGAAATTGAGATTTCTTGTTTTCTAATAAATTTTTTCTTTAAATTTTTTTCATGGTTTATATTAAAATTATATCTTGTATCTGTATATATTATTTCTAAAGTTGTTGATTTCATTATATAACATGTTCAAAATGAATGGAATTTTTATTTACATGGAAATAATTAAAAATTAATCCATTTAATATTTGAATGATTTCAAATGGTAAAAAAATACATAAATGGTTTTTATTTTTTAAGAAATTGAATGTGCTGTTTTTAAATTTTATATTGGATTTTAAAGGTTACTAAATATAAAAAGACATTTTTTTGTGTGTGAGTGATGTGTTTTGTTCTGGAGAAATTTATATTTTGGTTGTGTCCCTTATGATGTAATTGTATGTTTTCTATTTTTAGGGATGAATTTAATGTGCACATATCTCATGTTTTTCGACATATGATTCCCAGAATGGTGAAGGAAAATAGTCTAAGGAATTCCTATTAGGTTGATCATCTCCAAGAGTTCATTATTGTTTAGATGAGATTTCATCATTTATGTACTCCACCAATACTCTAAATAGAGTGTTGGGCTCAAAATATTTTTCTTTTATACCCATTATCTAAGGAATTTTCCTTTCAATAACTATCTTCTTTATATTGGGATCAAGATTTTTTAGTTCAAGTAGAGTGATTAGGAATAGTTTAGTGAAATACTCAATTATCTATAAAATCTTGGAGACTTATAAGTGAAATTTTTGTGAGATAATTCATTAGACTAAGATAATATATAAAAATAAGTTCTTTTTTTATTCATGTTTATTTTTTATTTCTATTGAGGGTGTGAATTTCATTGATTTTTTTGAGGTAATTTTTTCATATGATTCCTTTGGATATATTTGATCTATTTTTATGTGATTGTTGTTTCATTTTAATCATAATTTTTTTTAGTTATAGAGTTTCATTTCATGAGGTTAATTTTGGGGTTATATAAGTGATGAGGTTTTCCTATTGATAGGTGGACATGGTAATAACCTAGTTTGTGTGATTTGGGGGAAATTATGTAGATAGAACTAGTTATGGGTGTATACTAGCTGGTGTAAATTCTAGATTTATTTGCTTCTTGTTGAGATAGTGTTACATTATTAATGAAATAATATTACCTTCTATTTAGTGATATAAGGTTAGAACCCTTTTTGTTCATTGGAATTGGTTGAGATCTTAGTAGTTTTGAATAATTTGTTTTTTGGGTATACTGTGGTTCCTTTCACTTATTCATCTCTTAATGTTTGATTTTTTTGCATGATTTCTTATCTTTAGTATGGATATAGTTATTTATAGTGGTGTTTCCCTTTTTTAAGTGTTAATTCAAATTCTTACTATTTATAAGGATTCTAAATTTTGGGAACACAGACAATTAATCTACCTTATCTAAGGACTTTAAGGTAGCTTGTTTAGGTCAAGCTATTCAAAGAGATGTCCCTTGATTTATTGTGACCAATTCAACTGTTTCAGGTGTTTTTTATGGATTATATTTTTGATGTTTCATGTCTAGTAGTTCCCTTTTATTTACTCATTACTTAAGTTTTACCCCAGAAACATACCTATTGAATTTATTTGGAATGGATTATCTTATTACAATGATTTTTTATTTTACTGAGGACATTCTCGGTATTGAATGTGGCATGATGGGGAGAATTCACACGCCATTATTTAATTGTATTAGTTCTTTTTATATTATTTAATATTTCTATTGGTTATATTATTTTTTGATAAATTTTAGTATTGGGATTTAAATCTCTATGAAATTTTTTGATGTTGTAAGGATAGACTACACATTTAAGAGTAACTATGTAGAAATAATTCATTTTTCATACAATTTTTATAGTTTAGTTTTCTTGGTAACCACATAATTTTTAAAAATGTGTAATAAATTATAATAACCATGAGATATGTTTATGAGTTTCATGTATTCTCTGTATATATATAACTTGGTTTTCAAGTATTTACCGCCAAATTGGGTGGCTCACCCAAGTTTTTTATTTGTTAAATTACCAAACCATCCTTCCCAATTTTAAATAATTAAAACCCCATTTCTCAAAATCCAAGCCTCACATGACTTCTATACATTACACACCTCTTGTCTAATCCTTACCCTCATTGATAACACCTCCCCTATTAGTGATTCTTACTAGTTCCCATGTTATTCAAGGGTGAATCTCCATAGTTATTCCTCTACCATATTCTGTCTCCCTCTCATATTGTTTTATTCATTCCCTATAATTATTCCAACTCTTAACCAAACCATGTGTTAACATTTGACCATTTTAATTCAAATTGTTTATGTCTATGGAGTTTCAATCATCATTCAAACTCTATTCATCTGATATTTTATGTTCCAAACCATTCTCCTTTGATTTGATTAAGGTATTACCATTACAAAATTTTTAATTATTGTATTATTTATTGAATGAGTTTAAAAATATGGTTTAAATTTATAATGACAGTAAATAAATGTGTTTTTAAATTATTTTAATGGGAGACAAAGTTCTACTTGATTTTAGGATCAATATAGAGGACTTATTCATTTAAAAATATGTTAATATTTTTTTTAATTAACCATGTACACCATGTGTTTGATAAATTGGCCAAATAACCTTTATGAATAAGTAATATTATTTAAAAAATTGGTCTTTATAGTGAATTTTATATTTTATCAATAATTTTATATTCCATATCATGTGATACTTGAAATGATAAGTATTAATAAAATATTTAAATATTTTTAAAATAAATCATCAGGTTTAGAAGTGAAATTACCCCTTTTGCGTAATATGGGGAATTGAAGAGTGATGTTTAATAATTTATGCCATTTTATTAAAAGATTATTTGTTACATATTTTGGTTTCAAGAGTGGTTTCAAAATGAATGATTTAAAAAATTACAAATGAACTTTCAAATGTTTTGAAATAGGATTTCTATCTCAAGAGGATTTTAAGAAATATTGTTTTCACATTTAAAAGTTATTAGAAATTCAAAAACATTTGGAACCATCTCTTTTCCCAATATTCTTATTTCCCTTAATGAGTGGTTTTGATATATGTCGCGATCAGGTGATTTATGGAAAAGGGTTGTTTCATGTGAGGATTTTGGAGGTGTGAGTAAGTTTTTGTTATTATTTTTGATGATTTTATCATTTACTACTGTTATTTCTTCACCATAATTATTTATGGTTATGGGAACCCTGTTATCTAAGTGTTAAATCTATAATAACTCAACACTAGATAGATGAATTCTATTAGTGTCTCCTCTAGTGTGAAATATGACAATAGGGGGTGTGACACCTTTGATGGTCATGATTAGGATTTTTTTCTTTTGTATAATAATAAATATAGGCTTCTAATATGGTTTATGTTGGTAATTTCTAGAACTGTGTCACATTATGATCTTGGGTACATCCCATAATATCCAATTTTTAGTTGGTTGTTTCATGTAAGGGGTTTCATTTAATATCTTTCTATTCACCTAATTGATTGCCTTAAGGGGAACCCTCGAATGATTTCATTTATTTTTTATCAATGTTTCATTTAGTTATTATGTTCTAATTGAATATTCCTTTTATTCATCCATTTTGTTTTTTTCCTAAAGCATTTAGTGAAATGGTATTTAAGAAAATAGTTTCTAAACAAAAATGGGTTTTTTTTTGTTCAGCAGACATGTTTTTAAAGGATTTTTTTCATTTTGAATATTTTCATATTAAAATAAAATAATGTAACTATTTTTAAATATATTATAAGATGAAATAATTTGTTGTTCACTTAAAGAATAAAATATTATTTTTAATATTTTATATCAAACTAGCTTGATTTTGTTTAATTATTAAAGGTTGGGATTAAGGTAATGTTGGTGGAAACCTGGTGAGAATTAATATGATCATTCTTATGATTTTAAATTTTCATATTTTTAGTTCTAATCATGTTATCTCATGTGAAATGTTAACCATTGGTGTTGGTTAGTGGATTAAGATCTCTTGGAGGATAGTTGCTTATTTTATTAATTTAGTTTTCTTTAACACATCATCCAAATAACTATTCCAAATTTATAAAAATTTTAATTATTTTTTTATATTATAATATGTGTTAATTAATGTGGTTTTATAGATGATTAAAAAGGGGATTTCGTGTGTGAGGGATTTGTAGGTGATACTTTGGGATTCCTTCTCATTTAATATTTAAAAATTTTACACTATTTTTATGCTTTTTGGTTTTATTAGATAGACTTATGGCTTAAGAAAATTTCTTTCCATAACTTCTGGTGAATCCATAGTACTTTTTAAATTATTTGGATAAACCATTCCTAATATAATTTTATTTTTCCCGAAACTAGTTTTCTTCCCATGGCCATTGGAAATTCCCATCAGTCTAGTGGTGGATCAGTTCAGGTACTGGTTTAAGTGGAATTTTGGGCTGGCTATTTAAAAATGGTATAAGAGACTCTGTTCATGAATATGGTCCTAGCATTTTTTATTATACCACTTTTTTATGGGTTTTATTGTGGCCAAATAAAAATATTACGGTCAGAAATTGAGAGGTATGTTCAAGATGGAATCTAGATAGCTCAATTCTGTTTGGAGCCTCATGTTTCTAAGAGTGGATAAGGGTCAAACCTTGGATTTTTATTTCTTTCTTGATATATTTGATGTGTTTGAAATGGAAATGGTGTTTTATTTTTAAATGATTTTCAATTGATTTTAGTGTTTTCTTGAGATTGGTGTGATGTTTGAGGAAGTTTCAGAACTACAAGTCTTACCAACAAGATATTTCCAACCATATAGATCTTGTTTGGGCAATTCTATAAGCCTTGATAAACCTGTTAATGGTATTATATTTTATTTTACAAATCTTTTGACATCATTTCATTCTTAAACACCTATTAAATTGAACTATAACTAGTTTGAGAGGAATTAAAGAGGGTTATGGTGATTTTTAGTATTATTGGAATCAATCAGGTTTCCAGTTTTTACTTATTTCAATATTTTGATTAAAAATGTTCAATGCATGACATGGATGGAAATTGGAATTTTATTATTTTATAAGAAGTTTATGTTTTCTAAAAAAAATTAATGGGTTATTTTAAAGGGGTTTTGTATTTCCAAAATTATGATTTATAAGGTGGTTAATTTCATTATTGGGTTTGGAAAAACCATTTCAATCGAAAGTGGGTTTCATAGATATTGATTAAAATGAATATTTTTAATAACAGTTTGATTTCAAATTGAAAAAATCAAAAAAAAAAGTATTTATCGGATATTGTATGGTTTTTAAAATTATTTATTGGAGGTTGGTTGTTTTAAAATAGAATAGGAGGTTTTTTTTCTTTTTATTGATGTGATTTATTTGGTGAAATATATGTTTTGGATGTGTCCCATTATGACTGAATCCTTGTGTGTACATTATGAGGCTTGAGTTGAAATTTCTCTGTTAACTTGTTGTTTTTATATACCTTCTAGGATTGACTAGGAAATTTTATTATTCATTTCTTATAATATGATCATATCAATGATTTTTTTGTTGTTTGTATAAGAATATTACATTCAGGTATCTACAGGTACAATGAATAAAGTGGCAGAATTGGAATATTATTTCTCTCATTACAAATCATCGTACCTTTTGTTTCAATGAATGACTTCATTCGTTAGAGATATCAGTTCATCCTGGGAATTGGATTGAATAGGATGAGTCGAGAGAAGTCCTAAATTTTCCAAACACACCTATAGATTCATGGGTGTGAGTAATTTTGAGCTTATTTTTTAGTCAGAGTTGAGGAGTCATAAGAAGTATCGAGTGTATTATATTTTCTTCTGGCTATATTTTAATAATTTTAATTTTAATGAGGCTTCTGAGATAATTTTTATTTGGATATTTCCTTTTGGATATCCTTGATCTGTTCCAATGAGTCATTGGTTACCTTTTAGTCTTATCCATGTTCAATAACGGATTTTAATTCTTGAAGTTCATTGGTGTGTGAGATGCCTGATAGGATTTTACAATTTATGGGGAGACACAAAATGATCTTTGGGGTGTCTTTTTAGAAAGATAGTGTATGGATTGTACCTATTCAAGTAATATATTTTCTTGTGTTTGTTTTGAATTCTCCATGTTCATCATGAGTTGATGTACTATGATTTATTCCCTATATCACCCTTTCATATAGTCACTTTATATTAGAGCTCAAATCATTATTTGGGTTTTTTTTATGATCTTATTAGTCTTAGATATTTTATTTTTGTGTTCATAGGTGTCACTATTTGTCATTACACACTCTGAGTTTGATACTTTTTTGTATAATTGATATTGATTATTTTGTGGAGATATTTCCTTTTTTTATTTGGTGTTTCCATAATTTTTCATTCCTAATTACCTTCCCCACCCTTTATATGAATAAAATTTTTTTCAACACCTATTATTGGTCTCTATTCACTTAGGACTACGATATATATGGTTAGGTCCAACGATGTGTACAAATGCCTCATGATTTTGGGAGATTAGTTTGGTTATTTTAGAGATTTTTCATATATAGTTTTGTTGAGGAATCCTATTGAGTGTTATATTTTACCTTTATTTAATTTATCCATTGTCCAACCCACCATGTTAATTGATATGTAATGTCCTATCTTATTCCAATCCCTCCAAATTTAAAAGATTACTTTTTCATAGAAGAAAGTGGCATTGTGGGGATAATTTTGGAAGCTGTGTGTCATAGTAGTAGGTTATTTTTTATTTCTTATAGTGTTTTGGGTTATTTAATTTTTTTCTATATTTTGGGAATTTAATTTAATTTTTTTATAACTTTTTGGGTATTTAATAGTGAGCCCGAATAGGTTTGGTTACCATATGTTAAGGATTATTATTTGGAAAGTGATGTTCACATGGTATTTTCACAGTTTCCATAACTATGCAGTGCACTCTATAAAAAATGTTATCTGTCCAAGAGGTTCTAATAGCCTTTTCATGTCTTCCATACAATTAAATAACCTATTGGGAAAAAACTAAGTTTTTCAAAAAGGTTTTTAATTTTTGAAATTACCAATCAATCCATCATTATTTTAAAATAGATAAATATTCTTTCTTTATACCAACACTGAGCATGGAACCCATCCATGACCCCAATCTAGGATTATCCTTCCCCTGGATGATTTATTCTCTTCTTATGGTGATTCATTGTGGTTAATGCACAATGGTTGGATATAACTCTAATTTAAGGCCTCTCTCCCTCTTATTTCTCCATATCCTCTTATTTTATTCTTTCCCCATTATTGTTCTATCTTAGAATTTAAACCTATTGTAAGGGTTAACCATTTTCTTTGAGATTTAATTTTTTCAATGGAGTTTTATTCATCATAAAAGGTTCACCCATCTTTGATTTATTTTTTGAACAATTTTCCTTCAATTCTTGGTATGTTTTCCCCTGTCTAAACGTTTTATTTTACAACCATTTATTGATTCTGTTTCAAATTCATGTTAAAATTTTGTAATGATAGTATTAAATATAATTAATTATTACTTTAAAGGAATTTCATTTTTTACATGATTTTCGTTTCAATGTAGAGGAATTAGGGATTTGGTAAATTTCAAAAGAATCAATTTGAAAAATTATGCATTGCATGTGTTTTATAAATTTGACGAATGGCCTTTATAAATGAATTAAAAGATTATAATAGTTCTTATGGAATTATAAGTAAATTCCAAATTGTTTCAATAAATTTACTTATTATTAAATGTTTTCCATGAATTTTAAAAGTATTTTTTAAATCATTCAGAGATTTTTATTTAATAAAATTTCACAAGGTTTAAATATTTTTACCCTATTTTTTAAATGACCCATGTTATTGATTCGTTGTAGAATTTTTTGAAAATTTGATGTTTTGCAATTAGTGGATGGGTTGTTCTTTGAACTGAGCATCGGAAAGAAAATTTGATGCTTGGAAAACTTCAATGTTTTGTTTTGATTCTTGGGTAAAGGTCCACGGGGTCCCTCAGTCCTCTTATTGAGTTTATGGATCACGGGGTCAAGAAAATCACACGTTTGTGTGGTCTAAACAGATCACAAATGCTGTCTAAAATCATGCAACCCTTAGTAGTAAACCATGAGTCTACATCATGGGAGCATAGGTGCCCCATAAAGGTTGTGGATGGTTTACTCCAACCGTAAATCTAGCCTACATGGGTAGTTTCACATAGGTAGTACCTATGCACTATTCATCACAGGGTTAGTGCGCGGATAGGGAAAACTATACGGTACGACCATGCATGTTGGGTTTCCTATGCATTGGGATTTATACGGTTGTCACATAGTTTGGCTGAGTGAAATGAACAAAATTACCTTAATGATTTTCAATTTCTCCATCTTATTCATTCTATATCCTCTAGGGAGTGATCCATCTGCTTAATTCATTGCACTCTCCTCTTCCCAATTATAAAAATCACGATATCTCCTCCATCAAAATACTGAATTGAACATAATTAGTATCCATGGGTCTCATTCAATAATATCTCAATTCCATTTTAGTTATTTTTCATTAAATCTTCTCTCGACCAAGTTATCTTTATGAAATATTATTTTCACTATCTTTAGGGAAGATTCCATTTCTTATATTTATTCTAAGACAGACTAAATTAGACCTTGATATTGGATGATTGAAGAATATTCCATATATGGTAGGTGTTCTCAGGATGTTTTCCCATGTTTCCCTTGTTTTATAAATAGTGTCGTCGTACTCCATGTCGGCCTTTGTTGTAGGTTTCCATAAAAGTGATTTCTAAATTATAGATTGATTTACATACCATGTATTACACTCTGGGAACATTATTAAGTAAATATAATATTTCAATGTCAATCATAGACACCCCTTGGTTGTGACAGATTATATTTCCCCTTTTTATTTTAATTTTTTAAATGCCAAAAATTCCTTGTAAGCACTCAACAAAGATTTATAATCGAATTTCCCCTTGTGGAAATTTTACCAATTAATGATAGCACCTCCAAAATTCCACATTGGAGAATATGTAATTTTTTTACTTTCCTTGATAGCTTTGGAAATTATTCTTTAACGTGAGTTGAGTTATGGCTCTTAAATTTGATGCTTAATTAGGAAAAATGAATTGTTTGATAAACAATTTCATGTTTTATTATAAAACACATTGGACAAGGATTGTTGTCTTCCAAATTACAAGTGATATTTAGTGAATTAAATCTAATTTGGACATATAGTGTTGAAAATTGTATAATGATTTGGTTTTGGTAATATATACACCTTTTTTTAGCTTGTCATCTAATGTTGTTCTTAATGGGAGTTTCCCCTTTATATATAAATGTTAATTTAGAAAATTGATATTCTAAGTGCCTCAATTATAACACACCTGTCTAAACAAATAAAGAATAAAGCACCTACTAAGGGCAAGGCATGCTTAATAAATGGGATTACCCATATAGGAAATCCCCAAATGGATTATGGTACCTTCAATGTGCCACATTGAACTTTGAAAAATGAATTTCCATGTTTTGTTTAAATAAATAGAATATATTATTTTGAAGATCCTCTTAATGGTGGATTTATTTCCTTTAATGAATTAAACGGTTCAATTGGAATTCAATTGAATTGGTTGTTTTGAAAATTCCTTTTTTATGACTAAATAAGCACTAAATCTATGAATTGTTATAATTGTAAATCTTTTTTTATAGTGGATAGATAAATTTAAATCAATAGAGGTAATGAAAAATTTATAATAAAATAAATATGATTACACCTTGATATATGTTTTGGAGTGATGGTAAGGGTTTCTTTGAGCATGGTGGTGTCACACTCCCTTACATTAGGTGTTGATAATGGAATCTCACACCAATATTTATATGTGAATGGGGGCATGGAGAACCTCAACCCCTTGCGAGTGTTGACATGAAAATGCACTCAATATTGTTCGATTATTGACATTAAGGAACACTCACCATCTCAAGTGATGAGCATGAAATCTCCCACTCATAATGAGATGTAGGAAATATACCATTTATCTTGAGCTTATATGCTCGTTTAGACAAGTTATTGATGACTAACATACTCCCCAGTCTTTCCGGCACCTAGTATTTTTAGTATATGGACATTTACACCCGCTCATACATGGATTATATATTTGGAAGAAATATAGAACTATACTGTGAATATATTATTAGTATATACATATGATTACAATTTATACACTCATTCTGATCATGATCTGAAGATGGTGGAGTCATCAAGGTACCCTATTGGGATCTGAGTGGACCAATAATAATTTATTATTTCATCATTTTTTATTAGTTCATGTATTCCTCCACACTACATTACTTTATATTCATGGACTAGATTTATCCATAGAAAACATGGGTGGAAACCGATTGGGATTGAAATCTTACTACATGCTTAGGAATCCATTGCACTAGGGTACCCTTACTGAGCATTATGTTCATGTTTTGAAGTTAAAATGTATATGGTTTGTTTTATTTTCTCCATGCTTACGCTTACTGAGCATTTGAGCTCACCCTTTATATGTTATATTTTCCCCAGGATATAAAGAAAGGTTTTAGGTAAGAAAATAAAGGAAGATCTTTATGGGAGATGTTGAAGATCTTTCACCAAGATTAGAAGATTATGTTCCAAGTTTCCAAAGACACTAAACTATTACTATCCGTTGGTTTCTGTTTTTGTTAGGTATTATGAATTCTGCAAGAGTAATGTAAAGTCTATGTACGTCAAGCTTCGAATCTCTACAGTGAATATATTTTATAGGTAAATATATTTTATTATTAATATTTCTAATTAAATTTTTATGTGTGAATATATAAAAAATATGTATATATTTTTATATATTTGATTATAAATAACATTTCATAATAAAAAACAATAAAATTTAAAAGAAATAATATCAATATGAATGTAATACCTTGGAATAAATTCAGTCCCCACCAAAAAAATCCAATAATACCCCCTTAAATGAGGCTAAAAATCCAAAAAATGTACAAAAAATAAGGGTATTCCGACTAAAAGCTCAGTTTTGGAGGCCTTATAGGCCTTTTTTGGCCTCGGAAAATGTGACATAGGATTATCCTTGTTCACTAGCAAGTAGATCTCATCGCAGGCATTGATTTGATATGTTGTAGAGCTCAAACGGACACCCGGATCAAAATTTATGGTCCTTTGAAGTTTGAGTTGCGTTTTCAACATATTTTGGATCTTTTTTTTATTTTATTTTTTATTTTTTTAGTCTTCAAATTGTTATTAAAAGAATATTAATCCATAATAATTAGAAAATTATTTATTAAAAATGTTTTTCTAATTTTTTTTATAAGCCATTTTCACTAAATATCTTATATATTAAGTGTAACTCTATATTTATTCTTATCTAAAATATATTTAAAATTATTTTTTAAAAATATATATTATATTTATATCAATATAACTATATATATATATTTAAAAATTAGTATTTTTTTTAATGATTTTTTTTTGGAAGTAGACACTTTATCAGTGCTTTTAAAAAAAGTGCTGATAAAGACCCCCCTTTATCAGTGCTACTAAAAAAGCGCGGACAAAGGGGTACCCTTTAACAATGCTAAAAGAAAGCGCTGTTAAAGGGGGTACCTTTCTCAGTGCTAAAAAAAGTGCTGATAAAGGGGTACTTTTATCAAACCTTTTTTTAGGGCTGATAAAAGTACCCCCCCCCCCCCCTATCAACTCTTTTTCGTTAGCGATGATAAAGGATGGTGCTGGCCTTGCCCAGTTTTGTGGTAGTGTGCACACATAGCTCGAAATGTAAATAAAATACACAGGTTGAGAAAAAAAGATATTAAGGGTTTAGAATGCTTTGTGTGATGTTTTATGAATCATTAGGACTCCTTAATAATTATATAATTGATGATGGAGAAAACGTTTAGATACAGAGAGAAAAACACAGAGACATTTTTACTTCTATCTTCTGTTCTGAGTAAGCCTCGAAATGTTCTTTTGTTCTATGTTGTGGCTATAGAGATTTTCGGTCTTTTTATTCATAGTATTATCATCATGTAAGAAAATTAGGGAGATACTTTTATTTTTTATAAGGTGAATGAAATGATATATATATTTCTTCCTGGTCACATAATTCTCACTTTCTTTCTATCTAATCTAGAAATTCCTAATATAAAGACAATCAGCATGTTCTCTGGTACCTCGTACCTCATACAGGTCTCTAACACCATTAAATGTTGTCCAAAAAAGACATAGAAGGTCATTAATATAATAAGAAGTACTAAATTTCATAAATATGACCGATAAAGGTAAGTTCAAATTTAATAGGAAAACTATCGGTTACTCTGTCTGTCAGTAACTCAGACTGTTGGTGTCTCATGATGTTAGTAGATCATTCTATTGGTAGATCATTCTATTAGTAAATAATTTATATTGATTGGTGAAACTTGCATCAGTCAATCAATAATTCAGTAGATGGTGCCTCGGTAGCTCAATTTTCGATAGGTGATGCATGAGTAGCTCGACTATTAGTAGGTGATGCATCGGTAGCTCGACTATCAGTAGGTTATTCTTCAATAGAAAAACTACTGTTAGGTGGTGAAACGGTAGTCCAACATTCCACATGTTATCTTTTGGCAGCTCTTAATTATCCAAAATCTATAATTATATCTTATGATGAAAAAACTAACACCATACGTTAAAATTATACTTGAATATGATTAAAGACAATGTATCTTAATAAATTAGAATTAGCATAGTTAATCATGACTTTTGATCATTAAAAATAGAGGAGGCCAATAATCTCCCCCTTTTTGATAATCAAAAATAATGGAATTATATACCAAAATAACTGAATTGATTTGTGATGACCAAAGAAAAAATCTACATAACACAGTACAAATATTACTTAGATGAAATTTTAAAAGAATTATAAGGACAGATTACTCGATAAATTCGGTAATTTTTTAAATGGAGTTGGTAAATTATATGTTCTATTTTAATCTCAAGTTTAATTTGAAGCTCCCCCTGAGATAAATTCCATATGATAAGTGATATTATATCTCCCCATTATAAGATTATCCGAAAGGAAACAGAAAATTAAAATTAAACAATACAAAGAACAATGAGATGAATGTACAGAGGGTATTCCATTAAACAAGCTGTACAAGGGAGAAAAAAATAGTACAACTAAAACAATACATCAAATCCCTTCAAAAACATGATCCGAATACTTCTTGGGTACAAAATAATACATCACATCTTTTCTTTTATCAAAAGTAGGGGAGGTAGAAGCATAAGGTTTAGAGGTAGTAGTTGTGGAGGGAACAAAGCCAATAGTGAGGAAAGGAAGAGGTAGTCCTGTGGATATTGAAAAAGAAAGGATGGGTCTAGAAGAGGAATAATGTCTTCTGAGTTCCTATTGGATGAAAGGTCTAATTTGGATGAGATATTGAGGAGGGGTAATGGATAAAAGAGAGAGAAGGGTAGAGGAAGAGGAGTGATAAAGAGGTAGGACTGATTTGATAAGAGTAGTAGGGGGAGCAACAATAGTTTTGTTGTGATGGTGCAGGTAGGGTTTGAGAAGAATGATGAAGTCTCTGAAGATCTCATCACCATAAGTCATGGACTTCTCAAAATCATCGTTTTTTTTCATGAAGTTATCAAGAGTAGAGGTAAACACTTTCAGCTGCCAATCATTCCCTTTGAATGCATAAGTCACTAGAGGTAGCCTCAAATTCTATACCAAATATTTTAAGTGGATGTTCAACTGGTGTTTGGTGTAAATTTTCTTGAAATAGAAATATAATTTAGTGGTAATTTATTCTTGATCCTCATTGCACCAGTGGAATAAAATATAACCATATCATAAATAGGATCACAATTCTGCCTGATTTTTCAGATACTCTCTCGATCATTGCTACCCATCATGGGACTAATCTCCCATCGTATCACATGTCTGACCATCTCAACATTAGGAGAGTGATCAATAGGAGTAGCTGTGATGGAGGCACCATGCACTATAACATGGATGTCTGGTCTCAACTAAGTTAAATCCAGACCAAGAGATAGAGGTGTACCCAATTTAGAGGCATCATTCACTGCATCTTTGTCAAACAAACTTCAAAATGGCTAGATCAAGAGTTGGAGGAGTAGGAGAATCATCCTTAGAGGACTCTGAAGAGGTATCTTCAACCACATTAAGATCTATATCCAATTATTATTTATACATAATTTTAAACTTGTTAATAGACGAGAACATATCAACCAATTCATTTGTGATTTTCTAATTCTCTATAACAATAGCTTCCAACAGTGAAATCATCCCTGGATTAACTTGAGATACAACTCTCTAAGTAATAAAATCAGCATATCTTTCACTAATTCTAGAAACTGGTGCATGTGGCTGTGAATGGGTTGATAAAAAAACATCCAAGATCTCTTCCATGAATACATTAAAATCATATTTAATGATATAATCTATAGATTTTAATCCAACCACAATAGTAGGTTTAGTCCTCTCCTCTACATCTGGATAATCTAATCCAAGGGTCGCATACCCTAGGTCCTTCCTCTAGACAGGTACCACAATATCATCTAAGAGATAAATCACATCATCTTTTTCTAGTTTATCTTGTCTCTCACAGTAAATTGATTGTGATATTCTGGAGTAAACCAACTCTCTCATTGGATTAACAGAAATATACCTTACATCTTGAACTTCCCCCTAAACATGGATAGTTGGAGCTCTTTATTCAACCACAGATGGTTCAAAATGATCATCAGGAGCGCTTTCCGCAATCATAATCTATTCAGTAAGCTCATGGGATTCCACAAATGGTTCTTTCTCTAATAAGTCTTGTCCAATAGGATTATCATGTTCAACAGGATCTAGGGGTAGATTAAAAATATCTCCACCAGGACCTTGGTCATAATTATGATGGTCTGACTCACTAACCGTATCATCAATTTCTATACCTTCTATATCACTTCCATCTTCTTAATCATCCTCTATAGTTTCAACATCATTTTTCTCACATCTAACATCACCCTCAGCTTTATCATCTTCTTCACTACCAATTCCTTCTTCTTCCCAAGATTCTTCTTCACTATCAGATCTGGTTTCATACTCATCATTTTATGAAACTTTTTTTCCCATCACTTTCATTCTTAGGTAGGAGTGGTTCCTTAGAAGGTAGAGGTCTAGGTGGGCTTGCATGACCATAATACATCCTCGTTGGACTTTTAGTAATATCATGATCACTCCTCTCATATATAGATGATTCATTTCCATGACCTTATTCAGCTACTACCTCATTTGAGTATTCACCAACCTCATCTTATCCTAGACGAAGATCAACCATGTTCCTCGGCCATGAGGAATGCTCAAGAGGATTAAATTTAGCATAAAACATGTCATTATCCTCAACCTAAATATTCTTCTAGGGATTCTAATTAATTTTCATCACCTTACATATATCTCGGTTTAGACAAAAACCATCACAATAAGTGGTTGTCTCTTCACCTTAATTTACAGAGCCCTTAATCTTCAACTTGGTAGAGAAAATTCTATGATAAAATAAAGGTTTTTTCTTACAAAACGGGTTCCTCAGTTCCTTATTATGAACTATCATACATTTTAATTAATTTACCTTATATCCTTTCTTCAGCAGATTCAAATGGTAAACATCCTAAAACATAAGAGAAGAACAGTCCAATTTCATGGTACATAAGTGATGATGGATGAATTATAGAAAACCTTCACTCACCAATGAGCTCTATTTCTATAGGCCTCATATTCTCTCCATTTCTTGTTGACTCTGCCAAAGATACATCATAACTAAAGAGGTCAATTATAGGAGGAGTACTTCCCTAATGGTCATCATAGACACCCTCAGGGGGTACCATCAAGAATTCTTCCCATTTCATGGATTAAAAGTAAACTCTCTTTCTATTCACTATTGAGTTTATCCAAAAGACCTCAGATCCTTCTAGAAAAAACTCATCATATTTTTAAGACTTGTGTGCTATCCTTGGATAATATGGCATCTCATTGTGGGAGAACCACTCCAACCATCCTTGGGTTTGCGACACATTCAGCAAAAGAGACTTAATTGACAATATCTATTCAGAATTCACAGACTTCTCTCTGGTTATGATATTGTTGATGAGTTCTATATGAACAGGATTAGGCATAGGATTAGACTAACTAGATTCAACTCTTTGCTTATTAGATTGATGTGACTCGTCCTCGGATCCTCAAAGGACATGCTTGATGCATTCCATTGAGAGGGGTTTGAAAGGATAAATTCAAAAGAGAATGTTAACAGATCATGAGAGAAATGTTTGATGGTAACATTTTGAGAGTAAGAGTGTAAGGGTAAAAATTATTGGATCAACCCAAAATTTTATCACTTAGGGATTTGAAAATCTAAAATAAAAAATGCAAGTAAGAATAAAATAAAACAAATAAAAATAGAGATGTTCCAAATCACAAATAGAGAAATAATTAAATATTGGTCAGTGAGAAAAATCAGTTTGATCCATTGGTATGTCGCCATTGGTGAGTCCTATCAGCGAGACATCATTTGTGAGTCATGTCAGTGAGACATTATCAGTGGGTTATGTCGGGGAGACATAATGGGTGAGTCATGTCTGTGAGAAATCCTCGGTGTGTCACATCGGTGAGACATCATCAATGAGTCATGTTGGTGATACATCATCATTGAGTCCTCAGAAATTGATCATCCCTAACTCAGGTTTGATGCAATTCATCCTCTCATAATTTAAAGGCTTGGTAAAAATATCAACAATATGATGTTCTGTGTCAATGAATTCTAAGGTTATATAATCTTTTTGATAGTGATCTCTCAAAAGGTGACATCTTACAAAAAAATGTTTTGTTCTAGAATGAGGTATCGGATTCTTAGAAAAGTTAATATCACTTTTATTGTCACAATTTATAGGGACATTCCTACACTGATATCCATTATATAGTAATCTATGATTCCTTCACAAAATCGGATCACAATAGCTACTAGTATCTATGTATTCATCTACATTAGTAGATAATTCAATATAATTTTGTTTTTTTACTAGACCATTATTCTAGATAACTTACTAGAAACTAACATTTTCTAGTGGTTCACTATCAATCTAACATACAACCCCCAAAATCAAATTCAGAATATCTAACTAAATTAAAAGGTTATTGTATACAATATAACAATACTAAGTTGTTAGTATACTTGAGGTATTTTAAAATTCTTTTGACATAAGGTAGATGAGATTATTTACGGTTTTCATGAAAATGTGCACACATACAGACACTAAACACGATATTAGGCCGATTTACAATTAAGTAGAGTAGACATCCAATCATCCCTCTATAGTTGGATTGATCAATAGATTTTCTATTTTCAATAAGATCAAATTTATATGTGGTACTCATTTGTGTATCACTAATTTTTATACTATTAAAGCCAAATTATTTTAAATGATCCTTAGTGTACAAGATTGTCACGACCCGTCCTCGGGGCTCGTGCCATGACTACCCCAAGCCCGCCTCCCATAGGCCAGGGGCTGGCGACTAGCACCAAGGCGTAAATACCGACAAAAAGGGGAACGTATCACCTTTATAAAGTAAAAAAACACCACAAAGTAAGCTAGCAGAAATAAACACTAAGTAAAACCGGGTACAAAAGTATGTGTGGAAAGTAAATGGGCCAGAATAAAAACCAAAACTGAAAGTAATATAAAACTAGAAGAAAGTACAGAAACGGAAAGTAAAGCCTCAATGTCGAGCCATCCACTGGAAGTCCCACCTGAAGGGTGGGTACAGCTAGCCACCTCAGCTCCTCGGTCCTGCCGTCCACTCCGTGTAAGTCTCGCCCAGTGGTCCACCTATAGGTACTGACTGCTCCACTGGCCTCAACCATGATCAGCACTGTCCGTCATCTGCATCCATCACAACGTAGTACGGGCATAGCTCGTGCAGGGGTGAGTATACTCTACTCAGTAGGGACCCTGATACCCCCCCCTCGAAGGTCTCCCAGAATCCACAAAGGATAATCCTAAAAGGAAATATACAATCACGAAGTAACAACCAACACTACTTAGGTAGAGGCCCATACATATACCTAAGTCATCGATTCTCATTCGGTTCCAACATCTAAGCCCAAGTTTGATCACTTCTACAAAGGAGTACAACCCAATCCACACAGGATAACACAAATCATTCCACATAGGAAAGCAAGTCAATCATATCAAAGATATTGATTGAAAGTCAAGACTCAGCTCAAACAGGTATACTTCTTCGTAAGGTGATAGAGATTATCAGATATAGCCACTGATTCATCTAAGCTGGGACCCACGTAGGATACTAAACCAGCCAAGCTGCCGAACCCACATAGGATTTCAGTGCATTGTTCATTGCCATCGAACCCACGGAGGATTTCAGTACGGTCTTCATCGCTGCCAAACCCATATAGGATTTCAGTGTATTCTTCATCACCGTCAAACCCACGGAAGATTTCAGTAGGGTGTTCATCGCTGCCGAACCCACATAGGATTTCAGTGCAGTCTTCATCACCGTCGAACCCACGGAGGATTTCAGTATGGTCTTCATCGCTGCCGAACCCACATCTGATTTCTGTGTAGTCTTCATCACCGTCGAACCCATGGAGGATTTCAGTACGGTATTCATCGCTGCTGAACCCCCATAGGATTTCAGTGTAGTCTTCATCACCGTCGAACCCAATTAGGATTTCAGTACGGTCTTCATCGCTGTCGAACCCACATAGGATTTCAGTGCAGTCGTCACAATCGCAGTCGCAGCCAACTCTAGGGTTCCCGCACACAGCATGCTCGATTCTGGGAGGGTCCGCTCCATGAGCCAAGGGGTCGATACATCAACTGACATGTAGTCCAGAGTTGATGTATCTCAAAGTTCCGTCTCGACAAGAGGAAGTCAACATGACAGACGGCGCGTCAATCGGACACTCGGTCTGAGAGTTATTGGCCTTTTCGTTCCAGGGGCCCGGTTGGTTTTTAATTCAAAACCAACCTGACCGCACACCAACTGCATCCAAACCTCGAGCGGAGTAAGCCAAAAGGTCTGTCTCACTAAGAGGAATCCCACAAAGTCTACGTCACATCAATCGGACGTCTGGAGCTCCAGTTATAAGTGTTTCCGCATTGAGGGCCCGGTTGGTTTTGTGTTCGAACCAACCCAGCCATACCCAAAGTTCTCCGAAACCTTAAGTGTAATATACCAAAACGACCGTCTCGATCCAAGGATCACATTGCAACAGATGATTTGTCGATCATAGGTATGTATCCCATTATATGGGCATTTGAACGGAACTATCCGGAAATAGGGGGTTTTGGGCCCGGACTGACCCGGACCAAGACACCCCTGGGTCGGCCTGAAACGGGTCGACCCGAACAGGGTCAGGGTCTAGGCCATTAGGGCGCGACGTTGGCCAAGTGGGGTTAGCTCGTTGCTAGCCGAGCGGATGCGCAAGGGGGCGGCTGTCCCCTTGATTGAAGTCACGGCCCCGCGTGGGGGCCGCTCCCTTCTACCAACGGACGCGGCGCTGGGCGCCGCGTCTCCCCCGGGTCCCGCGCGGCCGTGGGATCGGTCGCTGGCCACAACGGCTGAAGCTGCGGCGGTCCCTCCTAGCAGCGCGCCGGGATGTCGCCGCCTCTGGCCACCGGTGTCGGCGACCCGCGCTGCCGGTGTAGTCTGCGGGCCACCGGAGCCGTTCCGGTGGTCCGTTCTTGCTACCGGCTGTGCCTGGGGTCATCTCGGGACCCGTAGATTACTGCGACGGCCTCCAATCACTCAACAGTCCCATTTTATTGTCACCCAACATTTCGTACATCAAGAACAGAGAATCGGGGGATTTGGACTTGTCCGTTGGTCCGCACCCACCGCGTTAGTGGTTCAAATGACATTCAACAGTTTAATCAAAGGCCGAGGATATAATCCACATAAATTAAATTAAACCAAACCCCTTACCTCAAACGTTGTTGAACGAAGGTTCGTCACGGGAAAAAGGACGCCACGGATGAAGGATCATCAGCATCGCGGTACACGGCGTCGCGGAGAAGAGAATCGTCGGTGTTGCGGTACATGGAATCGCATTGTCGATCTTCGAGGATCCAGCGTTCTTCATCGTCCTTCATCGGAGGCCATCGTTCTTCATCGGCGATGGTGCGTTCTTCGTGTTCTTTAAGGAGGAATCTGAGGATTCAAGGTTCCTCTCTAGTCCTTCTTGCACAATGAAACAACCATAATAAAATAAGGTGTTGCCTTATTTTATTACTCATGCAATCCATTAATTGAAAATCAAAAACAAATATCAAGATTTTATTTATGTGCACTGACCAATTAATGAGGCGTTTAATAATTCAATTAAATTCAAGAGTTGACTTGGCATTAAAGAGGGGGGTGCAGGTGAGTTACCAAATTAATTGCACGTGGGAGGTAAAAAAGAAATAAGGGGGTGGGGCTCGTGTGGGCCCCACCTCACTAATATCCTACCTAGGAGTTAGGTTGTTAGTGGGTCCCACTCCAACCACCATGCCTAGGTTATCATTACCTAGAATAAAAATAAAATTGTAGCGCAATATTTTATTTTTATTCTTCAGTTAACCCAACTAATTAATAACCTCACCCGAGCAAACGCAACTCCGGAAAAGGTGTTCTTAAGAAATTACCAGTGTTGTGGTTCTTTCGGTGCCCTCGGATTTCGATTCCGAGCACCGGTTCAAAAGTTATGAAAACCCACTCATTCGTTTACTGAACGTACCCGAGCTAAACTTCGGAAATTGATTCCGGGAACACAGGGCCTTAGAATAAGGTTCCATCAGAAACTGCCTTCTTGTAAAATCCCAAAGAAAATTAAAAAAAATTATCTTGAATTTTATGGGTCTTTACATTACTCCCACCTTAGGGCTTTACGTCCCCATAAAGATACATCATAAACTAGGGAAACAAAAGTGGGTACTGAGCACACATCTGAGCCTCCTACTCCCAAGTTCTCTTCTGGAGGTTCCCGTGCTACCATCTGATGCACACTAGAGGTATCGACCATCCACGTAGGACCCGCTCCTGTCGATCCACGATCTCCATGAGGACCTCCGCAAAAGTCGCCCCATCATCAATGTCCAGCTCCCCATGGTCGATGAAATGTGTCAGGTTGTGCACGTATCTCCTCAGCTGAGATACATGGAAGACGTCGTGAAGCCGGTGCAACTGAGGTGGTAGAGCCAGGCGGAAAGCCACCTCGACTACCCTGTTGAGGACCTGGAATAGTTCTATGAAGCGTGGATATAGCTTGCCACCTCATCCAAATCTCTGTAATCCACATCAAGGTGAGACCCGCAAGAAAACGTGGTTGCCATCCTCGAAATCTAGTGGCCTCCACCTCCTGTCAGCATAAGACTTCTACCGACTCTGAGCTCTCCTCATCCGCTCCTGGATGACGTGGACCTTCTATGTCGTGGCCTGGACCATCTCTGGTCCTACAAGTACTGACTCCCCAGGGTCTGTCCAGCACAGATGTGATCAGCAAGGTCGGTCGTACAACGCCTCATACGGTGCCATCCCGATGGTGGAGTGGTAGCTATTGTTGTACGCGAACTCCACCAAGGGTAAATGGTACTCCCAGCTGTGACCAAAGTCGAGGACACATGCACAGAGCATGTGCTCGAGAGTTTGAATGTTCCTCTCCATCTGACCATCCGTCTGAGGGTGAAAGGCAGTGCTCAGATGTAGATGTGTCCCAAATTCCTCCTACAACCCCTTCCAAAGTTGGGAAGTAAAAAGAGCATCTCGATCAGAGACGATAGATGATGAAACACCATGAAGTCTTACGATCCCCTGAACGTAGCGGAATCCCAAGATCTCCACTGAGTCCTTCTCTCTGATGGGTAAGAAGTGACCCGACTTGGTGAGTCGGTCAACAATCACCCAAATGGATTCATGACCTCTGTAAGTGCATGGAAGTCCTGTCACGAAATCCATAGATATCCCATCCCGATTCCACTCCGGTACCTCCAAGGGTTGTACCAAGCCTGCCGGTACCAGGTGCTCTGCCTTCACCTGCTGACAGGTGAGGCATCGAGAAATGAACTCTGCCACAACCTTCTTCATACCCAGCCACCAGTACTATCATCTGAGATCCTGGTACATCTTTACCACTCCTGGATGTACCACTAAAGGGGAAGTGTGAAACTCTCTCAGCACCTCCTCCTGTAAGGAAACTAGTACCATGGTACGTCCTCTAAAAATGAAGATGTGCACTCCTCCTACATAAATTCTTTCAGGTGCCTGCCCTGAGGATATCTATGCATGTCGCATCTCGCAGTCAGCATCCCCACACTGTGCCTCTCTAACCCGCTGTAGTAGTGGAGGAGTGACTGTGAGTGATTGAAGAAAGGCTTCACCATCTCTATCCACGAAGGATGTCTGCAAAGCCTCGAGCTGCTCCGTCTCCTCCACGAGTAGCTGGATGCTCGTCCTCCTGCTGGGAGCATCGGCTACTACGTTCCCCTTTCTAGGAGTATTGACTATATCAAAGTCATAGTCCTGGAGGAACTTGAGCCATCATCGCTTTCTCAGATTCAGGTCCTTCTATGAGAAGATGTACCCGAGACTCTAGTGGTCAGAGTAGACTGTAAAGCGCTCGCACATCCAATAGTGTCGCCACATCTTCAGAGCGAAGACCAATGCTGCTAACTCCAGGTCATGGGAAACGTTGTTCTACTCATGCAGCCTCAACATAAGTGATCCATAGGCGTTCACGGACCGCTCCTATATGAGGACACATCCCAGTCCGGTCTCTGATGCATCACAGTAGACTACGTACCCCACTCCCTCCTCTCTTAGCCTCAAGATAGGCGCTCTGTTCAATATCTGTCTCAGCTCCTGGAAGTTCTGTTGACATATGTCTGACCACACGAAGGTTTTACCCATCTTGGTCAAAGTTGAGAGTGGTTAAGCAACTCTGGAAAAGTCTGGCACAAATCTCTGGTAGTATCCAGCTAGACCCAAGAAACTCCACACCTCCGTCATGCTCCTGGGTGGCTGCCAAGCTAGCACTGCCTCGATCTTCACAGGATCCACCGCAACTCCCGCCTCAGAGATGACGTTCCAAGAAGTGTACCTCATGTAACTTGAACGGACACTTCGAGGGCTTTCTATAAAGCTGGTGATCTCGGAGTGTGTCTAGTTCAACCCGCAAGTGGTAAACGTGCTCCTCCTCAGTGGTCGAGTATATCAAAATGTCGTCGATGAAGACCACGACAAATCGATCGAGGTATGGATGAAATATCCTATTCATGAGACCCATGAACACTACTGAAGCTTTGGTTATGCCGAAAGGCATATCCAATAACTCATAGTGGCCATACCAACATCTGAAGGTCGTCTTATGCATGTCCTCGTCTCGAACTCTGAGCTGATGATAGCCTAATCTAAGGTCTATCTTCGAGAACCACCGTGCTCCATTGAGCTGATTGAAGAGGTCGTCAATCCTCGGTAGCGGATACTTGTTCTTCATGGTCACCTGGTTTAGGTGACGATAGTCAACACAAAGTCGCAAGCTCTAGTCCGCCTTCTTGGCGAACAATATCGGGGAAGCCTAGGGTGAAACACTCGGTCGGATGAATCCCTTTCCCTGCAAGTCCTCCAACTGTACATGCAGCTCTCTAAGCTCACCAGGGGACATCAGATATTCTGGAGTGGATATCGAGGTTGTCCCAGGGTACAGGTCATTATAAAAGTCTACCTCTCTGTGAGGAGGTAGTCCTGGAACATCGTCAGGAAAAACGTCTGCATACTGATCCACCACTACAGGAAAAATAGGACTTTGCACATCAACTGCTCCTAGGATGAGGTTATCCAATTGATGAGTGATGGGATGTCCTCTCCTCTGCGAGAGTCCATCCTGTGCTGCAAAGGCTCCCTTCTCACCGGGGAAGGTGAACCTGCTCCCATCGGTGCGAACACACCGCACCATGCGCCTAATATAGTCGATCTGATCATGGACTATGGATAACCAATCCATGCCCAAGATGACATCGTAAGGCCTTGACGCCGATACAAGAAGATCCCAGCCGAAGCTCTCTCCTCCTATAGTAAGCTCACACTGCTGGCACCAGTGCGTAATCATCGAGTCTTCTCCCGTAGGAGTCTCTAGCCGTAATGATCGAGCCAACGGCTCCGTCGGAATCTCCGAGCTCCGTACAAGGGCAGTAGAAATAAAACAATGAATCTCTCATGTGTCTATAAAAACTGCATCAAGGGCGGAGTAGACAGAGATAGTACCTCGAATCATCTCTGGCGCGCCGTGATCGTAGGCCATCGCTACCTGAAGCTGGGCCTGTCTCTGCCCGCCAGCCCCCTGTGGTCAGGGTGGACCTCCTGGTGGTGATGGTGGTAAAGCATCAAAGTGTCGCCCACCACCTGCTTCTCGGCCAGCTCCCCTGCCTCGTCCGCCACCTCTCGGCGGACCGCCACGGTCGACCCTCTGCCTCTGCTTGGGTGGCCCCTCAACCGTCTGCTGCTCCTCTACATGGAAGGTCGGGCAATCACGATCCATGTGGCCCTGCCCGACGCATGAGTAGCACTACCTGCTCCTCGGAAGGCTAGCTCTACGCCCTGTTCCCCACACCTCTGAGCCAGTGTCCTGAGGTCGTCTACCTGATGGTCCGGTCCTCCTGGACCCCTGTGACATCCGTCGACTACCAGCTGCAGACGACTCTACTACATGCCGCCCTGCGGTAGGTCTCACTGCTGGCGTAGGCTCAGCAAGAAAGTTCTCTATGAGAAGATCTCACTCTAATACTCCTTCATGTGTCGGAATGATGAGGGAGATCATCGATGCTCTGATCTCATGCCTCAGTCCCTACTCGAAGGTCCAGGCCCGAAAGAATGGGTCTTGTACCATGTATGTCGAATAGCGTGAGAGATTGGTAAATCTCACCGAGTACTGGGCGACCGTCATGCTCCCATGTCGTAGCTGTAGAAGCTCCTGGATGTGCACCGCATGGAGGGTGGCTGGGATGAACTCCGAGCGGAAGAGGCTCTCAAAGTATGTCCAGAGGAGAGATGCCTCGTTATGCACCTAGAGCATCAAGCTCCATCATCTGCCTGTTGCCGCGTGTAGGAGGCTTGCTACGAGGATCACCATGAAGTCAGTTGGTGTCCCCACTAACCTGAAAACTCACACAACTGCCTCCATCCAATCCTCAGCTGCCTGAGGGTGCATCTCCCCACAAAACCTGGGTGGTCTCTGACACTGGAACTCATGTAGTGCACTAAGGCGATGTGCACTATTAGTGGATGGGGCTGGTAGCATCGAGGACCTGGCAGATAGAGGTACTGCATGTGCCTCCGCTGTCAAAGGGCCCTGCACCGAGGCTTCGTCGCTTGGTGGGCTGTCGGCTCGCACAAAACTCGGAACCCTAGTGGCTGCCGTTGTGGGGCCATCCTGAAAAGAAATAGGTGTGCCATGGTCAAACAGTATACCTGGTGAGCTTTCATAAAGTAATCACAAAGAAAACCTTTGAAACACACATGCAATCAATGTTTTCGTACATTGAGTCGGAAATCAGAAGTCAGGGTCCTCGTGTATGGATACGTCGGCCGCCGCACCAACACTGGACTCCCTTGACTGATAACCACACTAAATACCCTTAACACTATTGCTTCACATAGAAGAAAGATCAGAGTCCAGAGTTTTGTGGTAGAACCGAACTCCTCTGATACCAATTTGTCACGACCCGTCCTCGGGGCCCATGCCGTGACTACCCCAAGCCCACCTCCCATAGGCCAGGGGCTGGTGACTAGCACCAAGGCATAAATCCCGCCAAAAAGGGGAAGGAATTTCCTTTATAAAGTAATCAAACACCACAGAGTAAGCCAGCAGAAGTAAACACTATGTAAAACTGGGTACAAAAGTAAGTGCGGAAAGTAAATGGGCCAGAATACAAACCCAAACTGAAATTAAAATACAACTGGAAGAAAGTACAACAACTGAAAGTAAATTAGCAATGCCGAACCATCCACTGGAAGTCCCACCTGAAGGGTGGGTACAGATAACCACCTCAGCTCCTTGGTCCTATCATCCGCTCCGTGTAAGTGCCGCCCAGTGGTCCACCTCCAGGTATCGATTGCTCCACTAGCCTCAACGACGATCAGCATTGTCCGTCGTCTGCATCCAATACAATGTAGTGCGGGAATAGCCCATACAGGGGTGAGTATACACTACTCAGTAGCACTACTAGAAATCTGACCTTTCCCAACGCTTCTATACCAATGGTTCGTAAAAACTGTTGGTGTAGGTTCCCTTTCCCAACGGTTTGGCCAAACCGTTGGGAAATCCCACTTTGAGGCCACCTTTCCCAACAGTTTGGACAAACCATTGGGAAAGCCCACATTTTAGCCACCTTTCCCACCAGTTTGGGAAAACCGTTGGGATAGGTATACCCTTTCCCAACATTTTCGCCAAACCGTTCAGAAAAGTCCAATTTGTGGACACGTTTTCCAACGGTTTGGCCAAACCGTTGGGAAAGGGGATACCTATCCCAACAGTTTGCCCAAACCGTTGGGAAAGGTACCCCACAAATCAACATTCCACCCAGAGTCAAAATCCAGAATCAAAATCTATTCCAACGGTTTTGACAACCGTTGGTATAGATCCTTTGATTTTTTATCATTTCTTCTTACCCAGAACATTATATAAATCAAAATTTAAAATAATTTTGAGAATACATATATATATTTATGTAATAATATACACAAAAGTCATGTTTGGTTAGTGGTTAAGTCATTCAATAATAAACTAGGGGTCCTGGGATCAAGTCCCAGCGAATGATTTTTTTTGAGATACATATAACAACGGTTCCATAATCGTTGGTATAGATTTTCATATTAATTATACCAACGGTTTCCAAAACCATTGGGATAGGTCTATTCCAACGGTTTTGGGAAAACTATTGGAATAGACCTATCCCAACAGCTTACATGGAAACAGTTCTCCAAACCATTGGTATAGGGTATACCAACGGTTTGGAGGCCTATACCAACAGTCCCAAACCGTTGGTATAGGTTAGTTTTCCAGTAGTGTAGGGACCCTGAGACCCCTGAAGGTCTCCCAGAATCCAAAAAGGATAATCCACAAAGGAAAGATAAAATCACAAAGTAACAACCAACACTACTTAAGTATATGACCATACATATTCCTAAGTCATCGATTCCCATTCGGTTCCAACATTCGAGCCCAAGTTCGATCACGTCCACAAAGGAGTACAACCCAATCCACACAGGATAACACAACCCAGTCCACATAGGAAAGCAATTCAATCATCTTGATGATATTGATTGAAAGTCAAGACTCAACTCACACAGGTATACTTCTTCATAAGGTGATAGAGATGATCAGATATAGCGACTGATTTATCTAAGTTGGGACCCACGTAGGATACTAAACCAGCCAAGCTGCCGAACCCACATAAGATTTCAATGCAGTCTTCATTTCCGTCGAACCCATGGAGGATTTTAGTACGGTATTCATCGTTGCCGAACCCACATAGGATTTCAGTGTAGTCTTCATCACCGTCGAACCCACGAAGGATTTCAGTATGGTCTTCATTGCTGACGAACCCACATAGGATTTCAGTGCAGTCTTCATCACTGTCGAACCCACGAAGGATTTCAGTACGGTCTTCATCACTACCAAACCCACATAGGATTTCAGTGTAGTCGTCATCACCATCGAACCCATGGAGGAATTCAGTACGGTCTTCATCACCGCCGAACCCACATAGGATTTCAGTGCAGTCGTCACAGTCGAAGTCGCAGCCAACTCTAGGGTTCCCGCACACAGCATGCTCAATTCTGGGAGGGTCCACTCCATGATCAAATGGTTCGATACATCAACTGACACGTAGTCCGGAGTTGATGTATCTCAAATTTCCTCCTCGACAAGAGGAACTCAACGTGACAGACGGCGCGTCAATTGGATGCCCGGTCTGAAAGTTATTGGCTTTTTTGTTCCTGGGGCCCGGTTGGTTTTTAATTCAAAACCAACCTGACTGCACTCCAACTATGTCCAAACCTCGATCGGAGTAATCCAAAAGGTCTGTCTCACTAAGAGGAATCCCACAAAGTCGACGACACGTCAATCGGACGTCTGGAGCTCAAGTTATAAGTGTTTCCGCTCCGAGGGCCCCGTTGGTTTCGTGTTCGAATCAACCCAGTCATACCCAAATTCCCCGAAACCTTGAGTGTAATATACCGAAACGACCGCCTCGATCCAAGGATCACATCGCAACTGCAATTGTGTCAATCAGAGGTTCGTATCCTAAGATACAGGAGTTTGAACGGAACTTTCTGGAAATATGGGGTTTTGGGCCCGGACCGACCCGGCCCAAGACACCCCTGGGTCGGCCCGAACCGGGTCTGGCCCATTAGGGCATGGTCCGGCCCGGGGGGGCGCGGCCCGGCCCGGCCTGGGGGTTACGGCCCGACCCAGCCAGCGTGGCCTGGCCCAGCCTGGGCGGTTCGGCACCGGCCAAGTGGGGTCGGCTCGGCGTTGGCTGAGCAGACGCGCAAGGGGGCGGCTGCCCCCTTGATTGAAGCTGCGGCCCCGAGTGGGGGCCGCTCCCTTCTGCCAACAGACACAGCGCTGGGCGCCCCGTCTCCCCCGGGTCCTGCGTGGCTGTGGGACCGGTCTCCGGCCGCTGCACCTTCAACTACGGCGGTCCCTCCTAGCGGCGCGCCGGGACGCCGGCGACTCGCGCCGCCCGTGTAGTCTGCGGGCCACCAGAGCCACTTCGGTGGTCCGTTATTTCTCCCGTCTGCGCCTGGGGTCGTCTCGGGACCCATAAATTTCTGTGATGGTCTCCAATCACTCAACGGTCCCGTTTCATCATCGTCCAACGTTCCGCGCATCAAGAACAGAGAATCGGTGGGTTCAGACTTGTTCGTTGGTCCGCACCCACCACGTTAGTGGTTCAAACGACATTCCACAGTTTAATCAAAGTCCAAGGATATAATCCACATAAATTAAATAAAACCAAACCCCCTACCTCAAGCGTTGCTGAACGAAGGTTCATCGCAGGAAAAAGGACATCGCGGATGAAGGATCGTCGGCATCGCTGTACACGGCATCATGGAGAAGAGAATCGTCGACATCACAGTACACAGCGTCGCGTTGTTGATCTCCGAGGATCCAGCGTTCTTCGTCGGAGGCCGGTGTTCTTCATCGGTGATGGTGCATTCTTCGTGTTCTTCATGGAGGAAGCCGAGGATCCCAAGGTTCCTCTCCAATACTTCTCGCACAATGAAACAACCATAATAAAATAAGGCGTTGCCTTATGTTATTACTCATGCATGCCATTAATTGAAAATCAAAAACAAATATCATGCTTTAATTTACATGCGATGTCCAATTAATGAGGTGTTAATAATTCAATTAAACACAATAGTTTACTTGGCATTAAAGAGGGGGGGTGCGGGTGAGTTACCAAATTAATTTCACGTCAGATGTAAAAAGGAAATAAGGAGGTGGGGATCGTGTGGGACCCACCTCACTAATATCCTACCTATGAGATAGGGTATTAGTGGGTCCCACTCCAACCACCATGCCTAGGTTATCATTACATAGAATAAAAATAAAATTGTAGCACAATATTTTATTTTTATTCTTTAGTTAACCCAACTAATTAATAACCTCACCTAAGAAAACGCAACTCTAGAAAAGGTGTTCTTAAAAAATTACCGGCACTGCAGTTCCATCGGTGCCCCCCGGATTTTGATTCCGAGCAACGGTTCAAAAGTTAGGAAAACTCGGTCGTTCATTTACTAAACGTACTCAAGCTAAACTTCGGAAATTGATTCCAGGCACACTGAACCTCGGAATCAGGTGCCGTCAGAAACTGCGTTCTTGTAAAATCCCAATGAAAATTAAGAAAAAAAATTTCCCTTGAATTTTACAGGTCTTTACAAAGATTTTTTAAAAAATAATACCTTATTTATTTTGATGAATTTGAAATCCAAGAAAGAATTTTAGTTCACCAATTAAACTAATTTCAAATTCACTTTGCATAATTTTTGACAAACCAATACATAAATAATTTTTAGAACAACCAAAAATAATGTAATCAACATATATTTGAACAACTAAAACATCTATATAATTTATTTTTATTAAAAGAGTATTATAAGATATGCCTTTTATAAAAACCTTTTGAAATTAGAGAAGTGATGACCCTATCATACCAAGCTCTTTGAGCATATTTTAAATGATACAATGCTTTTTATAATTTCATAACATGATTTGGAATATGAGGTTTTGTAAAACCGAGGGGTTGTTCAACATAAACATCCTCAACTATATATCCATTTAGCAATGAAATGTTAACATCCATTTGATATAGTTTGAAAATGAGATGTTTTGAAAATGATAGAAGAATTATAATGGGTTCAAGTCTAGAAACAGATGGAAAGGTTTCTTCATAGTCAATAAATTCTTCTAGAATATATCCCTTTGCAACCAATATCTCTTTATTTCTAACTATGATACCATCTTCATCCACTTTATTTCTAAAAACTCATTTAGTTCCTACGGTCCATATATATTTTGGTATATCAACAAGTTTACAGAAATTATTTTATCCAAATTGATTCATCTATTCTTGCATAACCATTACCCAAAATTCATCATTGACTGCATCATTGGTGTACTTAGTTTCAATATGGTTCAAGAAATATTGATGTCCAACCTGATTCCTTAGAGAAGCTCAAGTCTGTGTTCATTTATCTGACTCTGCAACTACAACATCTAAGGGATTGTTCTTAAGGGTTATAATAGATCATGGAAAAGAATTTCTAGTTACATCAGGTTTATATATAGGTTTGGGTTCTCTATAAATAGAGTCTGGAGATTTTCTAGAACTGTGGGATTTTGTTTCATTATTAAAAGCAGAGTCAAAAGGTTTATAATTTATATCTCTATTGGATAGATAATCCTTAATATTTTCTAGGGGTTTTAGGTTCATGTGGATTTGTTTCATCAAATTTTATATGTACATATTCTTCCACACACTCGAATCTTTTATTGAAACCCCTATTGTCTTTACTAGAGGTTGAATAACCTAGGAAAATTCCATCATCACAATTTGAGGCAAACATGTCAAGATTATCTTTTGTATTATGGATGACGAATATGCAACCAAAAACATTAAATTAATTAACCTTAGGTTTCCTATTTTTCCACACCACATAGGGGTTTTCTAAATAATAAGTCTAATTAAAACTCTATAAATTATATAACAAGTTGTACTCACAGATTCTTCCCAAAGGTTAATACGTAAGTTATAATCATTGAGTGTAGTTCGGTCAATTTCTTTTAAGATTCTATTCCTTATCTCTAAAACACCATTCTATTGAGGTGTATTAGGAGAAGATTATTTAATACTATTTAAATTTTTTGAAAATAAGATTTAAACTCTTGGTTTTAAAATTCACATCCATTGTTTCTTCTTAAGGTTTTAATTCTAATACCACTCATGTTTTCTACAGTTCTAGAATTCATGGTGAAGTAGGAACAGGCTTCACTATTGTGGGCTAAAAAGAAAGTCCAAGTATACCTAGAAAAGTTTTATACTAGAACATAGACATAATGCTTCCCATTTAAAATAAAAACTCCATATGGTCCAAACCAATCCATGTGAACCAACTCAAGAGGTGGAGAATTTGAAAATTATTTCTTTGGTTTAAAAGATATTTTATGTTGTTTTTCTTTTTGACAAGGATTATAGGATTTGTCATTCGGAAACTCAAGTTTAGGTAGATCCTTGAATAGTTCTTTTCTATTAATCTTTCAAAGGGAGTGAATATTACAGTGTCCTAATCTCATATGCCTGATCCGAGACTCTTGGAGAAAAGCACTTAAGCATGAAACATTTTGAGAAACCAATGAATCTAAATTCACATCATAAATATTTTCATTTCTAAAACCAGTGAATAATAAATATTTTTTGGAATTAGAACCATTAAAAGTGTAATTTTAAAATTTTACCTGAAATCCATCATTATAAAATTTGGAAATGCTTAGAAGACTATACTTAAGACCATAAAGAAAATGAAATTTAGAAATTGTAATTGAGTTAGATTTACCTATTTGTCTATGGCCAATAATTTTTTATTTTGAATTATCACCAAGGGTATCATGCCCACCATAAATCTTGATAGGACTCTTGAAGCAAGAATAGTCCCATGTCATATGTCTTGAACATCCACTGTTGAAGTATTGTTAGCTCTTACAAGAACTTTTCTAATAGCTTTCCAACAAAAATAACTCAAAAAAGGAATGATTTCAGTACCTAGACATTCTTGGGTCCAATAACATTAGTAATTAATGCTTTTGGAACACACATTTTCTTCATGGGTTTTATATAAACAGTTATTAAAGTCATAGAAAAATAAACTTTATTTGGTCCATAAAAACTTTAAATAATAGAAGATGTTCTTTCATTGGAACTTGTATTAAATTTTCCAAATATAGGCATAAAACCCTATTATATATATTAGGATACAAAATTATTTTTAACAAAATTTTGTATTCCCGGTTGATCACAAATACCAATAGTATATTTTTGAGAAACTTGTTTTCCAAGAATTTTAATTGAGGTATATTTTGTTAATATCTATAAATATTTATTTAATTTATCATTAGATATATATATATTTAATTATTTTGAGAAAAAGATCATTTGTTTCAATTGAAATAGTGAGTTCATATTCAATAGAAACAGTAAGATCATGTTGTTTATTGAGAGATTTATATTTATCCTTCAATTCATTGCATGTATCCCCAAGAATTTTACAATATTCAAAAAATTCATCATTAGTCATATTTTTAGAATCTGATTCATCTCTAGAATAAAAAAAAATTTATATATGATATCAAAGAGTTACCTTAGATGTGTTTGTCATGAAACGCATTTTATCTTTGTCAACCTTCTCATCATGTGAAGATTCAGATTCACTGGAGCTACCCTCAAAGATACTACATGTGGACTTCATTTCCTTTTTGTACATTCTATCCTTGACTTTATATTTCCTTTTGAACTTTAATTTAGGATAGTAAACATTCACTTGTCCTTTTCTCTTGCACTCATATCATACTATTTCATATGTATATTCATTTCTCTTCCAATATTTTTCTAGTTTCCTTTTTTGTCATATTTCCCATTATAATTGGGAATCCTATAGACTTGTTTCCTTCTATAGAAAATTTTAAATCTCATGGACAACTGAGTCATTTCCTCATCACTATCACTTGATAAATCTTCATTTCTAGAACTTTAACCATGAACATGAACATTATCTATTTCTATAGAGGAAGTGGTTTTAAAATCAATTGACTTTATCTTTGGTTTATCATCTTCCTCATTGTTTACCATTAGCACTACTTCATACATCATGAGCTTACTTATCAGTTCCATTACAGGTAAAGTATTAATATCATAGGATTCCCATATTGATAATGAGATTCCTCTCGATCTTTTTGGTAAACATATAATAATTCACATTACTTTTTACTTGGATGTGACTTTAATTCCCAAAGAGACCATCATGTTTACAATTTCATTAAACCTAAGATACATGTCATTAATGGATTAATTAAGGTTTATCTTAAATTTATCATATTTATTAGTATATGCAGGATTTATCATTTCATTAACACTTTTGGTTTCTTCATTTAAAATAGCTAGTGTATCCCAAATTTCAAGAGTTTTTTTATATGAAGAAAACCTATTAAATTCTTCATCACCTAAGGAGTAGTATACATCATTCATAGATTTATAGTTATTATTATGGTCTTCCGTAGTGGAATAATCCCAATTGTTCCTATCAGTAGCAGTAATATTATATTTATCAACTATTGAAAACTAGATTCCAAAACTCGTGCTTTCTAAATGCATTTGCATTTCAATTTTCCACAAGGCATAATTTTTCTCATTAATGTAGGGAGGTCTATTAGTAGCAGAAACTTCTAGCCTATACTCCATATTAATATAGTGTAAATTTGTTTTAAAAAACTAAAAATATAGAACTGATAGAAATTTATATATCATTAAAACACTACTAAAATCATAGTTAAAAAAGATTTCAAAATTTTAAAACATTTAAAACATAAGAATAAAAACCCATCTGATACCAATTTTTGGTTGAAGTATGACACCCAGGAGGGGGTGAATTGAGTTCCTATAAAAATTTCTATCTACAAATTAATTTCTAAAAATCAGAAATTTTAGAACAAATACTAGCCAGTTAACCAACGTAGAATATTTGTAAAAGATTTTTTTTCCCAAGAATTCTCAAAGATTGATTAATTTTCAGTTAAAACAATATTCATTATTATTCTAACTTCTGAAATCAGTCTACTAAAACAAATGCTAATATAAACACTATATAAGATAAACTATTAAAGTAGAGTTATGTTTTCTAAAATTGTTATAAGAATAGATAAACCAAAAATTGAAAGCACACAACAGAGGTAAACCAGTGGTTTTATCTCAAGATAAGACCTAATCCTCTCCACTTGGTGATCACCTTCCACCAAGTAGTTTATATTAAATAAACCAGATCCACACCCTGGATCGGGGTTACAACAATATATAAACTATCTAGGTCATCTAGACCTCTTCCATGGTATAAGTGGGAGTAAAAAATAGGAAAATTCATTAGCTACAAAGGGACTTATTGCACTATTATCCATGGTAATTAAAAGTGTAAAAATACGAGTTGGTGAAGCTTTCAATATATCTTCCAGTTTAGCATAGGAGTGAGAGTGTGTTTATAAAACATATAAACACACACTTCTCGAATGTGAATAATATGCACAAGTAGAGAAAAAAATATAAGAATGGTTTACAATTCTCATTGTGAGGTTTTGTGAAGCTTCAATACTCCTTAATAATGAAAGAAGTGAAGCAAGAGTTGTATTTCAGAAACAAACAACAAAACAGAGAGTCATTTTTTATTCTATCTTCTAATCCAAGTGAGCCTCAAAAAAATTTTCTTCTAAGTAATTTCTATAAAGAATTTTGGGATTTTTGTTCTTATAAGTAGCTTCATGTAATAATGATATAGATCTCTTGTGTTTTTTCTCTATGGATCACAAACAACTCTGTGTATTTCTGCCTATTCATTTCTTTCTCACTTCTTATCTTACAAATCGATAAATTCCTTATATACAGGTAAGTAACAAGTTCTCTTGTACCTTTTTACCTCATACTAGTCTCTTACACTGATAAATGTGTGCTACAAAAAATAAAAAGAATCACTTATACAGTAATTAGTACTAAATTTCATAAATATGACCACTAGAGGAAAGTTTGAATTTAATAAACAGATCATCGGTGACTCAGTCTATCAGTAGCTCAGACTTTCAGTGTCTCAAGCTATCGACAGATCATTATATCAATTGATTGTTCTATCTATAGATCATTTCTATTGGTAGGTCAAACTTACATTGTCCAATCAAGCTATTAGTAGATGATGCATTGGTAGCTCAATTTTCGTTAGGTGAATCTTCGGTACATCGACTATTGATATGTGATACGTTGGTAGCTCAACCTTCAATAGGTGATGTGTTGGTATCTCTACAGTTGGTAGGTGATGCATCTGTAGCTCGACTACCGGTAGGTGATGAGTCGGTAGCTCATACATAACCAAAATATATAATTGTATCTTACAATGTAAACACTAACACCAAAGGTTAACATTATACTTGAACATGAATAAAAATAATGTACCATAATAAATCAAAATTAGAATAGTTAAGCATTATTTTTCAGATTTAAAACTAGAGGAGGCCAATAGTATTCCAAAAACAGGTAACCATATCAAAACACAATTTTCATAGAGAAAACATTCATAAAAAACATCATAAAGAGTCCCAACTAATAACATACACATGTTTTTAATAGAAAATGACATATATAAATAGTTATGAAATAAGTTAAAGTTTCATTATCAAATACCAATAATGTCCTTGATAAATTTCTTAGAGGCCAGGATTCAAATAATAAAAAACATTGGAAATAAAAGTACACATGTTTGTTTCACATTGCTTACTAGAAATATACATAATCATGAAATATCCATAACTAAGTGTTTCTTCACCCTCAATGTTCTAAAAATCGATATTTTTGACCATGATATATCATTTTAAAACGTTGAGGAAATTAGAATATCCAATAATAATTCCATGTTTCTAAAATCTTTTATCCAAAACATCAATGAGAATGTCATGATGTAAATCTTAAATAATTCATAAAGAGTTTTTTCCCTTATAAATAATCTAAACCTAGATTCTATAGATATATATTATATTTATAAAAATATATGTTTCAAATCACATTCTATATTTATTCTTCCAAACAAATTACCATATGAACATTCCCTCAATCATAACTAACTTCCATTTTTTCTTTGAAGTTTTCTTTAAAAGTTGGGGCTGAAGCCTCATTTTATTATTAAATTAAAGAAAATACCTCTTTCGACCTGGTAGTGGGAGTCCCATTATATAGCCCAAAGTCTCGGTGGGCATATAACCCATTACATGGCTTTTAGGCCTAATTTATTTGGTCTAAGGCCCATTCAATGAATAGTAATACTATAGTACCTTCCTGCTACAGTACCACAAAGTGTTCACCGCAGCTACAGTGCCACTACAGTACTGCTACAATACATGTGACCAATGGGTTTTGAACCCCGTTTTTTCATGTTGGATTATGGGGTTCTTACTTCTAATAAAAACCCCAACTACATCCATTTCTTCTTAAATACATATCCAAAAAATAAAATAATCTAAAATTGATTTTCTACTCTAAACAATTCATTAACCAAATGAATATATGTATACTAAAATCATATATCAAAATATTTTCAATTGATTTGTTTATTATTGCAAAAAAAATTAGTAAAAATAATGTGGTTTCCTATAATTTATAAAAAATATAATACTCTACTAAAAAAATTACTGGAAAATTTCAACATTCCAACTTATCTAACTGTAGGCCATCCAAGATATATTATGTGAGAACCACAGGCTTTGACATAAACCCTGATCATATACTCAAACCATGTTTCCAAATTAATTTTATTATAATAAATATCAATGAAATAACAAATTCAAAAATCACGATTATCTTATAAATAGATAAAAAAAGAAAATTTTAAAATTTAATACCACATATTCCTTTTAAAATTACATTTTAAATACCATATCCCAATTTAAATCTATTTCAATATGATAATAGTAATTTCATGATTATTATAAACATATAATTCCTCTTTACAATTATTTTTTTTATTTTTCGAATAATTGGAAAAAATGAAGTAGATAAATATAGTCATGGAGGTTTAAAACAGTACCATCAATGAGCATCATCATAAACAACACATTTACAAATAGGTGGGATACATAAAAACTTAGTTACCACCTTATAACCCTCAAAAATTAATCTCATTCAATATAAAGATTCCACTTCCACATTAAATTATATATAATTATGTAAAATACCTAATATCCCATTAATCATGGATTCATATCTCATAAAATTATTAATATTAAAATAGTGATGTCAAGGGATGTTTTTAGAGTATTTAATAAATGAACAATAATAGAAATCAATATAGGATGATGTAATTCACCTAACCCTATAAAAATAATGTATAAAGAGGAGAACTAGATCCTCCACTAGAAGATATGTGACTACATTAAATAACACCGAAAATTATAACAACATCGATCCCTATATTTCATAAATAATGACACCCCTATACTATTTTCCTTACACTGAAGTCCAAGATTTAATTAATATTTAGTTACACTTAATAGGTAATCGATACACCCTATTACCTTGTTGAGGACCATGAGTATATCTTAGAATATGATGAGAATATAGTCATATATTGAAAAATTTAGAGAATGATCCCTTCCAATTGAGTGAAGAATACAGATCCATGTTTAATAAATAATTTATACCTGAAAATAATTATAAATAATATGGAGCTTTCCATGCCTCATGTTTATGTAAGGCTAAAAAATTTCAATCAAGGAGATATTTATGCTATTGTTAAAAAAAGGAAATGTGAATCAAGTATGAATTTAAATATAGTGTAATAGGGATAATTATTTATAACTATGTCTAATATGATATAGATAAACTATTTCCAATCCCAATGGATATTAACATGAGTGTTCAACACTATGTTAAGGTAAGTGCAACATTGAATAATTTTAGGGGGATTTGTAACTAACTAAAACTATGATTGTTTAATAAGAAAATATTTATTGCATATATTCCAGAGTAACAAGATCATAATAGCTGTTATGTTACAAAGAAAGATCACTACACCCTGCAAATCCACTGTCGATGGGTTTTGTCACAACCTTCATGAAATTTTTTTATAAAATGTTCATTTATATGATAAAGTAATGACAAAGAAATTAACATTGTATAATAGTATTCTTTTGAAAAAAATAAAATTATTTCCTGTGATAATAAATATATTAAAAAAGTTGAGATATAAATTATTTAACGTTAAAATGATTTTATTTATAAGGATTCATTGAAAATTATATTTCTCATGATTCATTTTTTTACATAAAATTGTGTTTACCATCCCAATGATCCATCATTAGTTTTCCAGTATAATTATAAGAAAACTATATTGAATTTACAAAAACAATTATGTGTATGGACATTAATTGTTCATGATAACCATAGACTCTATATATTTTTTCATGAGTGAGGAGTACCCACTAGGATCATCCAAAAAATTAATCTGAATACATTTAGCATGCATTCTCAACATGGTGTCATCTAAGACATTAATATCAATGCATCCATCCCCTATAAGACTTTATAATTTCCATAGGTTCCATCACTTTTTTAGGACCTCTTGTTTATAAAATCTAATGATTTCTTCCATTTTTCTCCTCTAAAAATCCTATATTCCATATCTCTTTATTAAAAGTGTATCGTCGACATCCCCATTTTTGTATATGTTCTTCCATCTTATTTTCATAGTTTAGATGACATATTTATTTTTATGGGAGAACTAATTTAGAAATATTAATAGGTTTAACAATTCATTGAACATTTTCAAATATTTTATTATTATGACCCCCTCCATTTATAACCCACATGGGTCTGTATTTAGGATAACAATTTTTCGTAAATACCACCTCTAATAGGCCTCAACTTGGAGACTAGTTCCAAAGGTATCTATCCAATATAAGATGAATTTCCCTCAAAATTAAAATCCCATATGATAGATAATATCCACTAATCCAATCCATTAAAAAAAATTAATAATTACAACCATAGATATGAATAAATTTAATAGAATTATACACAGTCAAGGAAATGAAAGACTGGAATAAAAAGCTCCAACAAACTCCTACGTTATACCCAAACTAGCTGAATAAAAAGTCTATTATTTTCTCTAAAACTATGATGAAAAATAACTCATAAAACACTATAGAGGGGTGAGAATTTAAGTTTACATAGTAGGATCATATTAGAAACCATATAATATGCAGTGAAAAAACTTTTTTGGGATAATTATGTTTAGAAACACTAAGTAAGGAAAAGTTAGAAATAACAATTAACTTGATCAACCATATTCATAAATAATCATGATCACCACTATCATTATCATCACCTTTATTTACCAAATTTTGATGATTCCCATAACATAAACAATTTCTCATAACTGAGGATGTAATAATAAAGTGTGATGTAAAGAATCTTTAATTACAAGAATATTTAACACCATCAATACAACCATCATATTTCAATCACAAAATAACCAATGAAAGTTATGAAAAATAATAGAATTTTATATATATATATATATATATATAGATATGGTTCTATAAGAATATAATTTTCACTTCTCATACCTATCAACTTAATTTCCATCCAACTCAAACTGATAGTGATCTAGCAGGAAAACCCCTCACTCAATTATCAGGAAGCAGGTAATAAAAACACTAAAGCATAAACTACCCTCCCATAACCTCAACCTCAGAAATTTCACCCAATCCAGCCACTAAAAAACCATTCCATAAACAGCACACCTTCTTCCCATGCAGAACTAGACTCTATCCTATCACTACCAATTTCTAGATATCACTATGTAAAATGTTTCCATCAGTGCATCACATAAATTATCATAAAATATGATCATTGTATACATGAATATCAACTTTAAATATCTATGAAGTGTCATGGAAAAGAAAAATAGGAGCATAGCTATATTAATAAGATTCATATTATTAGAAAACCATGAAAAATTTGAAACACCTATTTCTTATCAATTATAAATCACCATGATTACCATTTTTTCTCTAATACTATTCATGTACTTTTCATCAAATAAGTTTACCTCAATTCAATAATTACATAGAAACTGCACATGTATTCATAATCAATATTTTATTAATCTAACTTAACATAAAGTCAAGGATTCAAGAGATCAAAAAAATGGATTGACTTCAAACCCAACCTATCAATTTTGAAGATAAACCATGATGTAGACCATACATAAGAAATGGATCGACAACATGAACATACTAGTATACCATAAGTATTGACCATAAGAACAAACCAAATGACCATTCGGATCAACCATATGAACATACCAACTGACCAAGAAGATTGTAAACATATGAAATCCAACTAACTATTTGGATAAACCAATAAAAAACAATAAACCATGAGGATTGAATGAATGAACAACCTATTTACTATAAATATTATATACTTGATCAAACCAACTCAATATAAGGATTGACCATTATTTTGATGGAGAAGTGGTGACTGGGAAACCTCTCGTTGAGGAAGGTTAGGTTCGATGCAATGGTGTATTAGGGGGAGTTTGATCTCTTAAATAATCATTAATATCAAGTCACCATTTTTGTTATTGAAAAAACTCATTGTGGCTCCCTTATCTATAATTGGGTACATACCTACTTTCCAAAAGAAGGAGGTCACTTGTTGTTTCAGACCTAATGATGCATAGGGACTCACATTGGTCATGTTAATGGGAGGTCCATCTCATCACACCCTTTTGGGGGGAATTATGGCCCACTATGAAACTCTCTAAATGATTTAAGGTATGTTTATGGATCTATTCTTAATATTGGTCTAGGACTTGTTACCCTAACAAAATGATTATAAGTTAGCTCTCTTTGTATAAAAAAACAAATGGGATATCATTAATAAACTGGAGAAAGGGGAACTATATAGTGAATCTATCAATATGTATTTGAGGTTATTCATATTCTTCTGAGCGTTAGATAGTTTTTTTATTTGATAAATCCATATAACCAGGCAATTTAGGATTTTCTACCACATAGGGAGGCAGTTGAAATTTCGATAGGGGGATTGAGCCATTATGATGCATCCCACATATACTGGTTATGGAAAGAATCAAAACCCACATAGTTTTTTAAACTTGTGTAGTTTAACATAATATAGAAAGGACATAAATGATAGATATAAGGAATCAGGTATTAAGGCTTGAGTCCCAGGCAGTCTTCCTATGTATCCCAGTTATTGATAGAATCAATGTTTTCATAGTATATTCAAACCCATGGGATAGTCCCCAAGGTATATTCCCATATGTGTAGGGTTTTATATATCATGAAACACATTGGGGGATTAAATACTAGGATTTCCTTGGTCAGTGGAAATTCATGATGCCAATGAGGTGTTCATTGCAACTTCCTAAGACTATGTGATCTAGGTTCGGTGTGAGAAACAAGTGGTAGAAAATGATTAGACTTATTGCATAAAGATGTGGGACTCATGTACTGGGAAAACCCATGGTATGTTTCATATGGAGATCAAACCTCAAAGAGGCATATTATGTATCCCAGTTATGGAAAGAATCAGTGTCATCGTAGTTTTGTTTATCGGGGCTTACATACAAATGATTCCCTTGTTCAAGGATTTCACACTAATGTTGCCCTTATTTTGGGCTTACACATTGATGTTCCCTTATTCGAGGCTTACATAGTGATTTTTCCCTTATTTGAAGATTACACAGTGACATTTCCTTATAATCCGAGAGACTTATGACTTAGATGATATGACCGTTGTAGCTCGCTTAACTTTCCTAGGCAATACTCTGTGTGAGAAATAAGGGATGGAAAATGATCAGTATCATTGCCTATGGATGCCGGACTTATATACACAGAAGAAGATTTGTATGGTTAGTATAGAGCACATACCTCAAATGGGTGTCCAAGAAATCCATGTTATGGCATGAATAAAAGTCATTTTACTTCATTTTATCAGGTATTACACTTTAGCATTACCTGATAATTGGGTATTAGACACTATGGATGGACAAGGTTGTCAAATCATGAGATTCCTTGGTGACCTGGCCTTCCATCCCATAGGAAATCATAGTACATATATGGTTTTTCTTAAAATACATTTACTGACCTAGATGACTTATACAGAGGTTATCTCCTGATTCAGATGTCTCTTCGATGTGTCATTGCAAAAGAAGGATGAAACATATGGAGGGTCTTGCAGGAGTTAGAGGAGATGTTGGCTTAGATATCAGAATAGTATATGATGTTAAATTTTGTTTTAGTTCATCAAAAAAAGACTTACACTTCACATCCCATGTGAATTTCACCTCTTTCCTAGTAAGAGCAGTCGAAGGTGATGCCAGCTTAGAGAAATCCTTAATGAACCATCAGTAGTACCCAGTAAGACCAAGGAAGCATTGAATTTAGAAGACATTTTGTGGTTCCTTCTAAGACATAATATTCTTTACCTTATCTGGATCAACTGATAATCCATGTTCAGAAATTCTATACCCCTAAAACATCACTTCCCAATTTTTGAAACTAAATTTTGAATGATTTCCATACAGACAATGGTTTCTCAAAATCTCCAAAAACAAAATCATATGGTTCTTGTGCTCATGCTAGAATTTTGAATAAACTATAATAACATCCATGAATACTACACACAAAAGTATCAAGATATTGGTGAAATATCTGATTCATCAAGTCCATAAATACTACAGGAGCATTAGTCATACCAAAAGGCATCACAATATTTTCATAATGGCCATACCTTCTTCTAAAGTACATCTCTGGTATATTAGAATATCAAACTCTGATCTGATGACAACCCGACCTAACATAAATATTTGAGAACCACTTTTCCCCCTTAAACTGATCAAATAAATAATATAGAGAGGGAAAGGATATTTTTTCTTAACTGTTACCCGGTTTAAATTCTGATAGTCCACACATAACCAAAGTGAACAATCTGCTTTCTTGGAAAAGAGAATAGGGGATTCCCATGGAGAGATACAAGGTAAAATGAAACCATTCTCTAACAGGTCATACAACCAAATCTTAAGTAATTTAAACTCTACTAGTGCAATGTGATAATAATTCTTTGATATGAACTTTGTACGTAGCACTAGGTAAATAGTAAACTCTATCTCACTCTCTAGAGGGAGACTGGAGAAATCGTCTAGGAAAACATCTGGTAAATCTCAAACAATAACTAGAAGATCATTAACATATGATACATAATCATTCTCAAATGCACTAGTAACCAACAAACTCATAATCTCTAGGTGTGAAGTTCCTTCACAACCAATCCTCGGGTCCCACTATCCTTGAAACACATGACAGCTCCCATCGGCTGCAATAAACGAAACATTCTAACAATAAAAATCAACCTCATTACGATGAGTGACAATCCATTCCATACTGATGATGATGTAAAATAGATCCAAGTTAAGAATGATAATATCCCAGAAGGACTCTATATTGGACATCATTAACAAACAATAAAGACACTAAAACCCCTTCACTTTCCTCTTGCAAAGAGTTTTTTCTAACTCCATTATAAATGGAATAAGTTCATTTAGAAGTATAAGTGCATCCATAAGGTGTGTATATATAAAAAAGTTGTTGGAACCACTATCAAACAAATCAATTGCTACTAAAGATGCAATAATAAGGATACCTCTCACTGTTGTCAGACTTGCAACAACATCCATTGGACACATGTCTACTATAAGTAAATGATTCAGGCCTAAAGCCTTTGGCTGGATCCTTAGAGTCTTTGAAGCTTCAGACTACACCATAGTAGCATTTAGAGATGACTAACCCTGATCATAACAATGTGTATTTGTATCCTGAAATAAATGATGTAGATGACCAACACATCAACATTTATTCCACGTATTCACAAGCATAGGACATGAATTCTAGTGTATCTTCACTTACCACACTAATAGAAATTTAGAGGAACATTACCCACTATAACAGATGGCGCAGAAGAGGCTCTCTACTGAGTCCCACCTCTACTACTCCTATGATGATCTTGACACTTCCCATTATTCCCATGTGCTTCAAAAAATTGATCCCCAATTAGAAGAAAAGATGTAAAAAACATGACCTTGCCTTCAATATTCGTCTCTTCCACCATAAATATGTCTATTATCTCCTCATTTGTAGAAATTTTAACATAAAAACCTATGATATGATATCCAGTTGTAGAACCAGTAGGTACTTATAAGCCTTTATCGAGTCATTCTTTACCACATCTAGAGAAAAAAAGAAAAACTCAACAAACCAGTTGGTTTATGCCGACACCGAACTCTATCCCTAATGAAACAATAGGAACTCCAGAGTCTTTTTCTAACATGAGAGACTCTAGGAAAACAACTGAATGAATGGGGTTTTGAAACCCTTCCAATCCAATCCCACATGTCCGTCATCCTGGACCATTGAATCCCACCAATACTTGTCTGAACCCATGAGCCTGAACACTGAAAATTTTACCATGGTATTCTTAGGTGTCTCTAGGAATTATAATATTTGATCGATCTATTCCATCCAATCCTCCACCTCTTGAGGTTCATTCTTTCCCTTAAAGGATGGTGGACTCTCGCGCAAGAACTCTCACGATTGATCTCTCTTGCCTTTAGCTTTTGTATGTACATTAACCTCTATGTTCTAGGCTCATGGAACATCCTGATCGACAACATGGACTACTCACACAATAATCTTGATATTGTTCTGATCTATAGGTGGGTTCCCTATAGGAGCATTAGCTGCACCATTAGGAGGAACCTGTGGAATACATATCAGAGGCATACTACAACACACTGAAACATAAGAACTATCTGACAACAAAACAAATCTCATTTCAAACAAGAAAACCCATAAGAAAAAACTGATATTCTTAAAACATAAAACAGTACTTGAGACACACATCCCAACATCCAGTGGAATCTTCTGTCACGTTACGATATGAGATGGCCAAGAACTTGTGGCAACATACCTATCAAGTCCCAATAGTCCTATCTCTAGTCTAATAGATGTCCCATGAAAAATATTCTTAAGGAAACACCTCCTATGAAACCAAAATATAACAAACCGACCTATTTTCCCCCCAAACTCGGAACCTGACCCGATCCTTCACATACCTGAAGGGAGTTCCTGATCCCCATGGGTTGGCGGCAAGCACCCGGGCACGAAACAAAAAAACTGGGGGAACAATTTTACCCAACATGAATAACCACTTAGAATACATATATATTGAAAGAAATAAATAACAAAAGAATAAAAATATATATATAGGTTGTAATTTTAGGGATAATATCGGAAATAGATCAACTGTAATAGCAGCATAAACTCCAAAAGACTAGTCCAACTGCAAAAGACTATAACCAATGGCTACTCCAAGTGACGGTGTGGACAAACCCCCACCATCTCACCACCATCTACCCATCTTAGCTGACACATACCTCACCACCTCACTATAGTGCCTTTCCTTTCAATTCATTAGAAGAAAAGAAAGCTTTATGCATCGCGAAAGAGGTTCACTGGGTGTGAGATAACAGGCTCGGTAGGATCCCACCCAGGTTTTTACTGACAAGTTTCAGTATAACAAATCTTGTATGACCATTTTTAAATTAAACATGAACTTTTAAGCAGTAAACCAGTTTAATAGAAAACATGTAAATCATTCCCTTCTCTATAGTTCTAAAAAAAGTAGTTATATCATATTCACTTCATATTTTCCATATCATTTTTCAAAAGCCTAAACATGCATATCAAGGCTAAATCCGAAATCCAAGAAATACAAAATCAAATCACGAGTATCGAAACACCAAGGAATACTATTGGTCTCGGCCAAAGACTACTCATATCAAAGTAATAAATTGCACAAAAACTTATCTTTCAATGTAGGACTTAGTAGAAAAGAAATAACCCTGAGTAAACCCCCCAAAATGTCAATATCAGTCATCTGGAACAAAAGGCCTAGGAAATAGAGTAATTCCCCAAGACTAACCTCCTTTATAATCACAAAAAAAGTGATGATGGCCTCAAGCCAGTCCTTCCACCTATGATCCCAATGTAACCCATCTACTCAATTTCACCAACCAATTTCAATTCTTTGAAAACCCTTCAAAATCATTTCACAATCCATTTACCAAAAAACAATAAAATCCCATTTCTCATTTAAATAACATTTTCAACACCCAAAAACAATAATTCCCATTTAATATTTATATTTATAAAGAAAAACAACAGGTTTATTATCACAAGCTTGAGAGGGAACCACCTACCTCAAAGCTTGGGCCACACACACCCGCAATGGAATCAACCAAAAATGAAATGCAACGATGGAAATGAAGGACCTAGAATAAAACCCAAACATATTAGGATTGATTAAAATCTAAAAGAAGATGTTAGTAGAAGATTGGAAACCAACATACCTCAAAGACGAACACCCGCCGCACCACAACCAATGAATGAAAAGGCCTCCAGAATGATATCTAACAATGGATCTAGAAGAATACAACATGGATCATCCAACATAAATCAAAGGATCTGATAATGAAAAGTTAGGGAACCCTCTCGATCAAATGTATTGAAGAACCTAGAATAACACTTTCCTAGAGTAATAAACCGCAGATGCAATGAAGATCCAAATCCAATATGTCTGATCTGGGAGGAGTAGAACCTTTGAAAATTTACTAGGAAGAATCTTGGGGGGAGATCAATGGAGTATAGAAATAAAGTATTGAAAAAAACTACTAAACACATGACATAATCCAAGGTTTTTGATGGCTCATCACGTGCAACCAAAGGTCATGATGTGTATTCCATGTTGGATAAGTTATGCTGAAAAACCCATCACCTTGGGTTAAAAATCCATTGCCAAGGATCCCGTACCTGAGTGGTAAGGGCTCCTTCTTGGCATCCAAGAGACCCATCTTCAAAACTGGGTAGAGAAGATTTTTGGGATACTGTAGCAGTACTGTAGTTGTCCCTAGAGCAGTCTCTGTAGAAGTTACTATTCAGTATTTTAGCAGGTGAAACTATTCACCCGATATGGGCCTTCCGGCCACCGGTTTAGGCCTACAGGTCTGAAGGGCCTTTGCATCATCAAAGGCCATTGGGCCACATGGACTTCAGGCCATAGAGACCATGGAGTAGCCTAATTCAAATATCACTAGCCCAAGAGGAGGATCAAAGAAATAAAAGTAGTAGCCACTAGAACTAGAGCTAACCAGATTGGATGAATGAGAGGGTATGGTAGCCGCCATCGGGACTATGCACTGTGCAGCATTGTACGGGGCAATGATAGTCGATCATCAATGCAAGTTGGGGAGCTAGGTGATCAATGATGCAGAAGATGGGGAGGGGCAGTTCTAGTGGCATGGGCCTATGGGTCATATAATGGGCATGGTATGCCTCTAGGCCTTGAGGTCATGTTTTGCAGGTCAGTCGGGCCTTGTGCCTTGGGCCAACGGGTCATGTATGGGTTCCCATTCAACCCTTAAAAGGTGTATTGTCCATAATAAAATAAAAATTAGGCATTTGGGCCATTCAGGGTTAAAAATCAATCATTTAAACCCAACTCAATGTGTACCCACCATTCACGACATGTACTGGTTCACAGTGTGTTCTCCCATTTCATGGATTCTACACAACAGTCAGTACACAACGTATACATCAGATATATGGCATGTACCCACTCTAAAACCTGTAGAAAATCTAGAAAACCCTTTTTTAGGACTTGAACCAAAAGGGAACTTAAAGAGAGGAAAAAAGCTTCTGATCAAGTTAACGAGGTGTTAAAAACTCCCCACTGTAAATAAATTCCGTCTTAGGAGAGTCTTTCAGAAGATGTAACGACTGATAACAGATGACGCCACTACTCCCTCATCAACGACTCATGTTCCCAAGTCTCATGATAATCCGATCCTTGTTTACATAGAACTATGGCCAATGAAATCGATTTCCCATGTATGAATTACATCTGATATTCAATGATATCAACTGGTTTCTCCAAAATAAAAGCATTTGGCTCTATCTCAATTTCCTCCCAACTCAGAACGTGAGCCGGATCAGGGTGATATTTCTTGAACTGAGATATGTGGAAATCATCATGAATTCCCATCAACTGAATTGGAAAATCTAACCAATACAAAACCTATCAAAGACATTCGTTGATCTCAAATGGTCCAACATATCTTGAAGCCAACATCCCCTGTTTTCTGAGCTGCCGATGACCCAAATGAGGAGAAAATTTCAAGAAAACCTGGTCACCTTTAGAAAACTCCAAAGGATGATGTTTCCAATCTACATATAATTTCGTTCAACTCTAGGTTGTAACCACAGGACGTCGCACATTCTGAATCTTTACAAACATCTCCTAAACCAAACTTGGTCCAACCAAAGCTACTTCTCACACCTATACCAAACAGATAGGATATTTGCATGGGAATCCATACAATTCCTCAAAGTGAGACATTATTATCAAATAATGATAGCCGTTATTGTAAAAATAACTCAAATAGTCCCAGATGGCTATCCCATGATCTACCGAAATACAAGATGCTAGCATGAAGCATGTCCTCTGAGACCTGAATTACATGCTCCGTCTGACCATCTGTTTTTGGATGGTTAGTTGTGATCAACTTTATTAGAGTTCACATTGCCTCTTAAATACTTCTACATAAACTAGAGGTAAACCTAGGATCCCTATTTGAAACAATGGTATCAGGAATACCATGTAACCTCACGATCTCCTATACATACAACTTACCCAAATCCTTGACTTTAGTGGTGTATTTGATAAGAACAAAATGGTCATACTTCGCCAAACAATAAACAACCAACCAGATATCATTTTTCCATTAGTGTGTCTATGGAAACTAAACCATCAAAATCCATGGATACCTCATCTCATTTCCAAACCAGAACCAGAAGATACTGAAGTAACCGGCAGTTTTTAAGTGCTCTTCCTTTATCTATTGGCAGGTGTAATTGTAGGACAAGAACTCTGCGATGTTACATATCATACCCATCCACTAGAATCGTTTTCTTGTGTCATAATACATCTACATCGACCATGTATGAATGGACCATAAAGAGTTATGAAACTAAAATAATACTTGGCATCTCACAGGTGTTGGGACGACAACTTGCTTCCCTAGGTTAAGTACGACATCTAAAGAAAGAGACCAACCAAAAATGGTCTCCCCACCATAAAGGCTTTCTCAAAAACAAAAAACTCATCATCATGCTGCTATCATTGAAAAATAGACACCATTAGAGCTGATAATAACTAAGCATTGGTCAAAACCATACCAAAAATATCTTCCGGAGTGTCCAAGTGAAACTGAGAAAAAATGCCCATAATATTTCACTCCTCCATCGAGAATATATAGCTCATACTCTTTTGATAATAGAAGACAATGAACTTCTCCCCAAATATAAAATGATGAAAACATTTAAGCTCATGAATAACCGCAACAACATATAAATCCAGAGTTGGGTAGTTCTTCTCATGCGTTCAGAGTTGACGAGTTTCGTAAGCAACCACATGATCATCCTCCATTATCACACATCCAAAACCATCACCAGATGAACCAAAAACACCACGTACCCCTTACCAGGCTAGAGTAAGATCAGAATAGAAGCTGATGTCATAAGTTGTTTTATTTAATTCAGAGAATACAACCACTTTGAATCTCATGGTAATTTCACCACATTCCTGGTAAAATCACTCAAAGGTGATGCCATCTTAAATAAATCCTCAGCGAAACATTGGTTTTACCCATCGAGACCAAGGAATCAGGAATTTCAATGGATTTCTACAGTTCCTTCCTAAACATGACAACCTTTATCTTCTCTATATAAATTAATAAGGAATTTTAATAAATTTTGTGCCCCTATAAATTCACTTCTTGAATCTAGAAACTACATTATGAATGATTTCCACACAGATGATGATTTATCATAATCCCCAAAACCAAAATCAGATGGTTTTTATTCTCACACTATGATTTTGAATAAACCAAAATATCAACCATGAATAATACCACAAAAGTGTCAAGGTGTTGGTGGAATATATGATTCATGAAGGTTATAAAAACTTCAAGAGTGTTAGTAAGAGAAAAAGGAATCACAAGATATTCATAATGGCCATACCTTCTCTCGAATGTTGTATTTGGTATATTGGACTCTTGAACTCTAAGATGATGATAACCTGACTAATGATCAATCTTCGATAACCACTTTCAACCCTAAAAATAACCAAATAAATCAACCACATGAGTTCAAGGATATTTTTTCTAAACCACTACCATGTTCAACTTCTGATAGTCCACACTTAACTAAAGTGAACCATATAATTTCATGACAAAGGGGATAGGGGATTTCCATGGGGAGAAACTGGGGTGAATGAAACCATTATCTGACAGGTCATCCAATGGAATCTTGAGTTCTTTCAACTCTTCCGGTTTTGTGTGATAAGAAGCCATTGATATCGATTTCGTACTAGGCGTCAGGTAAATCATAATCTCTACCTTTATCTCTAGAAGAAGACTAGAGAAATCATCTGAGAAAATATCAAGGAAGTATGAAACAACAATAAGCTGATCATCAATAAAGGAAAGATCATATGGATCCAACGTAATAGCAACCAACAAACTTCTAAGCTCTAAACTGGAAGGTCCTGCAAGACCATTCATCGAGTCCCACTCTCTATGAAACACATGCGAGCTCCCATCGGTAGTAAGAAACAATACACACTGATGATAACAATCAACCATAGATTATTGAGATAAAAGACAATCTATACTGATGATGATGTCAAAAAAATCCAAATCATGAATAAAAAATTCTTAGACAGACATTGTATTGGCTATCATTAACGAACAAGAAGAACACCAAAACCCCTACTAATTCCCCTTTCCATGAAGTGTCCCTAACTCCATTGTAAAGGGAATATCATTCATTGTAAGTTTAAGTGAATCAAAAAAGATTTCAGATATAAATTATTGGGAGGAACCAGTATCAAACTAAGCAATTTCTACTGAAGATGCAATAAGAATCATGCCTCTAACTATTGCTAGAACTGCATCGACATCCATTGGCCAGTCATCTAATATGCGTAAATGCTTCACTCCTAAGGCATGTGGATAGATCCCTGTAGTCTTGGAAGATTATGACTACACTAGATTAGCCTTTAGAGCCGACAAACTCGAACCATAATGAGGTGTATTCATAGCCTAATTGAAATGTTATTCAAGACCAGCACATCTAATTCTATTTAACATCTTCACAGGAATAAGACAAAAATGTCAAGTATATCGTCCCTTCCAAAACTGGTAGCAAGTCAGAGGGACATTTACCATTGTAACAAAATGTGCAGAGGAGGCTTTCTACTGAGACCCACTAATACTACTCTAGTAATGATCTTTCCACTTCCTCTTCTTCCCATGTGCACCACTGAATTTGTCACCAGTTAGAGGATAAGATGTGGAAAAGTCGATCGTTCCTACCATATTCATCTCTACCATAATATCATTGTCCACTTCCGCTATATATGTATATTGTTTCCACATGAACACTTGTGATTTGATAACTAGTCACATACCCTATAGATACTTTTGTGCCTTCAAGTGGTCATTTTTTACCACATGCGGAGAATAATGGACAAGCTCATAAAGATCATTGGTTTATCCCGACACCGAATTCTCTCCATGATGAAATGATAGGAACTCTAAATAATTTTCCAACATTAGATAATCGGGAAAAAACTACTAAAATAACAGGGTTTTGAAACCCTTTCAAGACAAGCCAACATGTTTGTTTTCATGGAACAAAGAATCCCACCAACACTTTCCAGAACCCTCAAGCCTGAATGCAAAAACTTTTACCAAGATATTCTCAGGTATCTCTAAGAAGTGTAGGATTTGATCAATCTAATCCATCCAATACTCCACCTCGTGAGGTTCAACTATTCCCTTAATAGACATTGGCTTCTCATTTAAGAAATACCAAAATCGATCACACTCTCATCCAGATCCAAGATTTACTTCAACCACTGCATTATGGACTTGTTGAATATACAGATCGATAGCATGGAATGCTCATATGACAGTCTCGATGAGGTTCTAGTAGATAGGTGGTTTCCCTTGAGGATCATTAGCTACACCATCTTGAGGAACCTGGGAAAGATGTCTCGGAGGCATACTGTCGCACACCAAAACATAAGAACAATTAGACAACAAAACAAATCTCAGTTCAAAATAGAAAACCCATAAGAAAAAAACTAAGAATTTTAAAAAAAAACCAATACTAGAGATAGACATCCCTATATCCCATGGTAACTTGAGACTCGTTATGATAAGAGCTAGCCAGGAACTTATTAAAACATACCTATCAAATTTTTAAATTCTTATTTCTACTCTAATATATGTCCCATGAAAAATATTTATGAGGACATACCTCCTATGATACCAAACAATAACAAACTGACCCAGGTTTCCCTCAAACCGGGAACCCAACCTGACGCATCACATTCTCGAAGGACATTCCCCATCCCCATGGGATGCCGATAAGCACTCGGGCATAGAATGACAAAACTGAGGGAACAATTTCACCCTACCTAGATAACTAAATGGAATACATATATATATCAAGAATGAAATAGAAGAAAACTAATAAATATATGTGAAATAACTATAGAGTAGACAGTAGAATAGAACAATTATAATAGTAGAAAAAACTCTAAAAGGCAAGTCCAACTATAAAGGACTACAACCAACAATTACTCCAACCAATGGTGTGGAATACCCCCCCATAATCTCACCACCAGCTACCCATCCCAGCTGACATAATCCTCAATGTCTCACTGTGGCACCTTAATTTTCCCTACAATAGAAGAAAAAAAAGTTCTACACACCTCTGAAGAGGTGTGCAGAGTGTGACCTAACAGGATTAGTAGGGCCCCATCCAGGTGTTCCATAACAAGTCCCATAATAAAAAATATTCTATGATAATTTTTAAATAAAATATGGCATGATAAATAGTAAAATAGTTTTATATAAATAATGGTTAACATTTCCCTTTTCCACAGTTCTAAACAAAAGTAGGTATATAATTTTCACAGAATATTTTCCATATCATTTTTTCACGAATAAACATGCATGTTAGGATAATTCATAAATCCAAGCATTAAAATACAGAAGCACTGGTATCACAAAACCAAGGAATACTACATGTCTCGACCGTAGACTACTCGTACCATAATAACCATGTGCACAAAAAATAATCCTAAAACACATCCCTATGAAGTAGAGGAATACCCCATGATTAAGCCCCAAAAAATGTCAACATCGGCCCCCTATAATAATAAGCCTAGGAAAAAAAGGAAATCCCCAAGAAAAAATTCCTTGATAATCACAAAAAAATGGAAGATGGTCTCATGCTAAACCTTCCACCTAAGTACCCAATGTAACCCATTTTCTCAATTTCACAATCCAATTTAAATGCCTTGAAAACCATTTCACATTCCATTTATCAAAAACCAGGGAAACCCTTACTCTTTTAAAACCCTTTTTCAACACACACAAACAATCATGCTGATTTTATAAATTAGTTTATAAAGAAAAACAATAGGTTTATTATTTTAGGCTAAATATGGAACCACTTACCTCAAATCATGGGTCTTACACACCTACAATGGAATCCACCAAAAACGAAATCCAATAATGAAAAATAAGGCCCTTGAATAAAACCCATATATAGTAGGATTGATTCAAATATAAACACAAGAGGTCAGAGGAAGAGAGGAAACCCACATACCTCAAAGATGAACGCTCGTCGCACCACTACTAATGAAGGAAAAGTCCTCTGGAAAAGGATATCATAACAGATATAGAATAAGACAACAAATATCATCCAATATAAATCAACTGATCTGATAACACAAAGCTATGGTTCTATCACGATCAACTACAATGATGAAATGGAAAGAACACCTACCGCGAGAGATGCACTGTTGACATAATGAAAATCAAAAGTCAATCTAATTGATATGGGAGGAGGGGAACCTCTTAATATTTCCTAGGAAGAGTCTAGGGTTGGGATCAATAGAGTCTAGAAATAAAAGACTAGGCACAACTACCGAATTTGTAACTTAAACCAGGGTCTGGGTCGGGTCAAGATGTGTACACAAGGTTCATAACATGTAGTCCACACTGGATAAGTTATGCCAAAAAACCCGTCATCTCAGTTTAAAATTCCATCATTTAAACCCTACACAATGTATACCCACCATTCATGATGTATACCGGTTCACGGCGTGATCTCCCCTTTTACGACATGTACACATGAGATAATATACAACGTGTACTTCATGTACATGATGTGTACCTTCTCTTTAGCCTACAAAAAATCCAAAAAAAATACTTCTAAGGACTTGAACCAGAAGAGAACTTAGAGAGAGGAAAAAACATTCTTGGCCAAGGTAGCAAGATTCTACACTATCTCTTAGAGATGCCTCACGTGACAAATAAAGGTCCTCAGGAGATTCGAAATCATTTCCTAGAAAATTTTATCTATTTTTCCTTGGGGATCCAAAAGGGGTGATAGGTTTCTTGGACATACATGAGGGATGAAGAGGACATACCAGTGGTCTTTCATGAGATAATAAGGACATGTCATTATGGTCTTGCATTGTCTTTCGGATTTCCAATGTCACCTCGCATGATGTTTACGACCAGGGGTGGCTTCTTCCTCCTCCCATTTTACTTTCATTGTTTTATTTTAAAAATGATTGGGGTCTCCCCAGTTTTCATGAAATATTTTGAGCTTAATGATTCTCCCCATCAGAAATCCATCACATGAGTTTTAAAAACACAAGAGGCCTCCTCCTTTTTTACATTTTCCTTATATTTTTGAATTATTTTTGGATGGGTTTCTAGGTGACTACCAGTTGACAAGTTATGTGACATAGGGGAGATCATCTGGATACAACATTGTGACCACTATTTTTCTAAGGAAACTTCACAAGTTCAATAGGTATTTGCATGAGTGTATCCAGAGTATTTTCTACAGGTTATGTGCAACAGATGGTTCCTTCACATGAAATTATGATAGTCATGTGATTGTGTGTCTCCTAGAGGTTTATACAATCTATGAAATTCCACCACCTTCTCCTTCCTATGTTTGTGTGGGTAAAATAATACTCTTATCCAGATATTTAATTCTTATTGATTTTTTTATGCTCCTGTGGTGGGTGTGAACAATTTCATGCCCTCATGAGCAACGTCTTCAAGGAAAATGGCTCAGTTCTGAAGAATGTAAAAGCCCCCCTAAGTCTTTGGTGGTGTCAGAAATCTGTGTCTTGCACGATGTTTGGTCTTCTACGGGGCACTTGTTATTCTCCAAAATTCCCTATATATAATAGGTAATAGATCGATTTATTTAACTGGATACTCATCCCTCATAGCACTCTCACAATTCATCAGTCGTGTGCCTTTATCGCAAGACCATTCCAAAACTCCCAATAGGGAGACCCCTTTGCGAGCCTTGATTTTGTGAGGACTATTTTGTAAGAACTCTCCTGATAAGGCACTAATTCGAACTAACTAGGAACATCATTTCAGAATTTTTTTTACCTTTATATATTAGGATTCTAATTTTATTGAAGGTTCTATGGGGTCTCTTAACTCGATCATATGATCGATTTATTATCATGAAACTTGCAAGACCTTGTCCATGTCTTTCTTTTTTGAGTATCCAAGGGTTCATTTGATTTAACGATGCCTTGTGGGGTTATGTGAGCTATTATATTGTCATGATTTAGGAAATTTGTGAACTCTTTATGTGATTTATGAATCCTTTGATGATTCATTTGATGCACATGATGTTTCCAATTTATTATGTATTTAATTTGATTGGTTTTTTAATTTATATGTCTAACATACTCTAATTACTCTTATTCAAATGGTTTCCAGATCCCACTGGGGTTCCTCTATTTTGGCCAATAAAATTAACACGATTTCATGAAATTGTAACATTAGCCCCTGATAAAATGTGTATTTGGATAACGAGATTCTAAAGAGGTTCCTCACATTCAAGATTCATGATTACCTTTATCTCAACGAATTCTTCAATATGGGTTTGGTTTACTAGATGATGTCATTATCCCTCCTTTGGATTTCAATATTCCATCTTGTAGGATGTCAGCTCCTTCTTAGTGTGTTCAAATGAAAAATGTCGAGGAAGGAAAGCAGGTGGTAGTTCAACCCTGAAGTTTGTCTTATATGCTGGAAAAATCACTTTTGGTCCCAGATGGATGTGATTTTTCTCAGTATCTTGTCACTCAGAAATACTTAAGTATATTTACCTCCACTATAAACAATCCTAGTTGTGGATGGAGATTTAAATGGGACAAACGTCCTAAAGGTAATTTTTTGGATGAATGGGAAGGTCCCTAGTAGGTCAATAAAAGTTTCATAGAGTTTAATGATCAGTTATAAGGGTTCATATTTATGAATCCTTGTGTATTTCTCTGTTCATATTCTACTTCCAACCCAATATCATTCAAGAAATGATCATATGTTGGTTCCCTATTCCACACACATTCCATTTTTCCCATGGTGAAGTTGGAATCGGACTATGGACATATACTAAATAGGTGTGATTCCTCCTCCCAGAGAGATGTATGATGAATTCCACCTTATGGTGGATGTTTGGAATGATCATATTCATAATCTAGTTTTAGAGAAGGATGTGATTATCATTGTGAAAGAGAAATAAAATAAAGATATGATGATGTGCTCAAAATTTCTTTCAAAGACTCGACCAATATTTTTCATTATTGTAGCAGGGTTTGGACAACTCTCATATGCCATCACTGGTTCCCTTCTAAGAAAGACTGTGACAGTGCTTGCTTGTATTGGGATATCTTGTAATCTGGATACAATACCACATGGGGCTACTGAGTGAACTCAATGGTCTCCCTAGATAATATTATTAGAGGCTTTATGAACATGTTTTTTAATGGATGTATTTTCACGGCTGGGGATGCACGTTCAAGGATTCATGTCTGCATGTTGGAGAGGGAGGTGCAACTTTCGAAAGTACATAGCCTCTATTTGGAAGTAATATTCCTTTCCTGCCTTTATCAAATCTTGGTCCATATTCTACAAGGAAGCACCACTAATAGGATTAGTGTCCAGTTCCCTTTTTTATTTGGCTGGATACAGATGCATTTTCATTTTTGTGAATAATACAATTCCACTAGAATCTAAGATACCTTATCTCATCCAAGACTTCTAAAAATATTAGGGGTGGTAATTATGTATCTATGACCTACCAAGGTTAAGGATTATATGATTAAATCTGATATATTCGATTTTACCCATTTTCATGCAGCAGATGGGATGATTATTGATAATGGTGGTGACTCCCTTGAGGAATGGTCATATATGATATCACATCTGGATGGGGTTCTTATATCTAGGGTGGAAGAGGTAATTACCTACAGGCCTTATACACCCAATCAAATTTCTCATCATTTTGGTTTCACCCAAAGGGTCTCACCACTTCCTTTAGTAGTTTTTTGAGGCGAGAAACGTCCTGGAGACATTTTCTAATTTTGGTTGATGCTGGCGTGTGTAGATATTGAAGAAGAATCATACTATGTCTAACTAATGATCACACCTTCCATACCTAGTAATATTACTAGGCTTGGGTAGAAACTTATCCAGATGGTGTACTAATCCATCTGGTTCATCATAGGGACATGTATTTTTACTTTCCAACCCCATTTTCAGTGGTGATGATGAAGTTAATCGATGATTTGGGTGAGACTCAAAGGAAGATACCTCATTCTTGTGACAACTACCCTGACAGTGAAATAGAACCTTCTAAAGAATTTAGTCATTCATCCCAGGATATGGATGGTACACCTATAGAGATAATATCATATGAGGATTCTTATCTTGCTTCTCTATTAGATCAACTGGTTATACCACCTCCTGCCGCACCTACTGCATCGATCATTGAGGGTCAAAAGTGTCATAGGATGATATGGTAGAAGATTCATTCCATGGATTTTGAGACTCAATTGGAAGTATTCCATGACTAATGGTAACTCCTTTATCAGCTATTTTATGACTTGGGGGAAGGTGATTTTGACCATCATCCTCTATATCGGATCGTGAAGCAAATTTTTCTGACTTATCATGATCTAGACACAAATTAAATAGACTTTCATGATATTTGATATGAGGATCATGTTTCTCAGTAGATGTGGGAGATGTTGGGGGAATTAGTGTTGGTTTGTCAGTTGATATCTAGAATACATTCTTATATGGATACCTAGACCCCACAAATTTGGAGGAATGAGAATATAATGGCTTTTCTAAGGTAAAATCATTCAACATCATCATCCTTATTGAAAATTTATCAGAATAGAATTAAAGAGTTGATAAATTTAGATGAAGCTCTCTGTCCCATAGTAGATGTGGAAGAGGGGGTGCTAGTAAAACTCTAAAGTTCAATCGACGCTTCCCCGAAAAACCTCATCGACTAGGCCAGTTCATCATATCTAATCTTATCATAATTCTATTTACATTAATTTTATTGATATTTCTGAAGAGACATTGTCATATGGAGATTCCTCTCTCTTTGTACATTTTTATTGAATGAACATTCCAAAACAATATTTGTTTATATCCAATTTCTCTTCCATTTATGATTTACATGCCATTTCACTGGTCTTATATTATGAGAATCATCAACAATACATATCCCTTACATTACATCAAGTAAACATGAGTTCTTGGATTTCAATGCTGAAATTATAAAATATTATTTATTAACAATGATCATGAATTCCCACCAACAAGAGGTTTTTCATTGATAATAAGTTACAACTATCTTGAGACAAACTAATTTGAAAAAGGATAACTTGGGTGGGATATATAAATTTCCTTGAGGTAGGATTCTCTTTCTTCTTCTAATGCTGATAGGCTTAATGAGAATAGATTGATTTCTGCTAAGTTTGTATGGTTGTCCTTACAAAATATTCTACTTTGGTTGACTAGATTGTTGTTATGATTCTAGTTTTGGGGAATCTAGCACAGAAATTTTATCACTTTCATTTAGGGTCTTTTATAATTTACCATTTGTTGTTGTAGTTTAGGGTCTTCTAGATCGGACCGTTTATCTATTTATTTTATGGGATTTTCACTTGTAACTTCTATTATTGAAGTATAGTGTCTTTTAGGATTGACCTTCTATTACTTCAACTTTTGGTATTTTAGTTCATTCCTTTTCCTACTGTAGTTTAGGGTATTTTGGCTCACACCTGATCAATGATCATCAAATATAGTGTAGGAATTCCGAGGAAGATCCAAAACACTATGTGGTGTTTGGTTATGTCGTGGTGTCACTGGGGATCATGAGGATTAGAAATCCATCTTTTGTAGAGTGAAACATTCTGTTAATGACCATATATCCATATATAGAAGCCGTTGGAATACTTTCATTTTCAATCAAATGGTCTCTTGATGATGGGTATATTTTCAAAGGACTATGGAAGATTTATGGAGTCAATATATGTTGAGGAAAAAATAATAGGAATGCTAGATCATCCTACATAGTTTCAATATGGATGATGTAAGTCATAACCCAAATTTTTTAGTCCATTAATATGTGATTGGGAAGGTATACCAGGTTTTCTTGGTGAAATTCTGAGATGCCTAGTTCAACCACAATGTTTCCAGGGCTCACAATAATTGAAGCATCTTTTTGGTAAGGAAGAGATTTTGTTAGTTGGTTGGTCAATTCCCTTAGGATTTGTATAATTATCAAGAAAAAAATGATGTTTACTCCATTTCGAGGGCCATGAAAAATTATGAAGACTATAACATCCATAAGATGAGGTTGGATATGGGAGGAAAGCTATCCAAGAAGGGTTCTAGCCAACTAGGTTATTAAATCTCTTGATCAAGAAGCTAGAACCCTCTGCCATGTGGTTTTGAGTCACAATGTGTGGACCTTTAATGATTTGGGAATGGATTGTCACATTGTTTCCATGATAAAGGGTACAAAACATGGTTATCTAATGTTATAGATGTCAAACACGCTTGGATAGATTGGTAAAGAGACTATAAGTCATAGTCCAATGTTCTCGTATTAGGAGGATGACATGAAATAGTCATACCGGGTGTAGTTCAGACACACTAAGGTCTTGACTGATTCTTTAGTGATTTTAGGGCACACAAGGATTATAATTTCATTTTGGCAGAGTGACACATTTGGTTGACAACCATAGGCACATATGTAGTAGCAATAGGTATACATGAATAATCAAGAAAACAATCCCTTGAATATGGGTATCCTTTCTAATGGCCACATAAGTTTAACAGTGAACTGAGGCACTCAAATCATGAAGTGTGATTTATTGAATGTGTAATATACAAGATGGGTTTGAACACCATAAAATATTTTTCACCACCTAGAAAACATATTCTCATGGTGAGGAGATGGGAAAAATAAATGCTCTAAAATTTTCGTAAACTAGTGAGTCCAACACGCATAGCTTGGATTTACTAGGGATATATTTAAGACACTATGATCTTAGTTCCTTTTTCATTTGAGTCATATTTTTTTCCTATGCTCTGTCGATTAAGGATTTAGTGAGTTAAGACTTTACTTTTATTGAGGCCGCCCTTTGTGGGCATTCAACCTGAAAATTTGTATGCCTATTTAATTATCAGTTTGTGGTCTTATGATTGGGACCACTATAGGATAGATTTTAAGTTCATACAACATTGAACAATGTACATGTAGTTTAGGGTCATTATTCATATGGACCTGACACGAGGAATGGTGCACAAGAGCTCAACTAGGTTACCCAGGGCTATGATTCCCTCGTCATCTTTCTAGTGTGGAATGATATTATAGTAAATAATGGATCAAGGCTCTTATTCCGAGATTATTTATAAGGTACAATCATGAAAATACTATTTCAAACCACTCTAAGCTGTTAAGTTTTTTAACGGTGATGTCAGGGATCACAAGGATTGGAAATCCCATTTTAGATAGTGATTCATTTGGATGATAACCATAAGAACCTATGTTGGATTTATAGGCATCAATGAATAGTCAAGTAAAGGTTCCCTTGAAGCTGTGTATCCTTTCTAGAGGCCATGGAAGGTTTTTGAAACATGAGGCACTTGGGGCATGAATTATGATTTATGGATGGGGGTGCATAAAATGTGATGGAAGAACCTCGTACTTTGATTGATCAAGGTAAGGATATTTTGTTCCTTTAATACGGGATAAAAAATTGATAATGGTATACATTGTTTATTTTCATGTAGTGGGGATTTATTTCATAAATTTTATTTTCATTCAGTATTAACATTTGTCATGTAGTTTAACTTCTGGTGGTAAGAACGTTTTTACTGATGTTTTTTGTCATGTGGTAAGGAAATATTCCTTCGATTTTATAGTCATGTAGTAAGGACATTCTCTATGTAGTTTAACATCATGTGTTAAGTAAATTCTCCATGTCATTTTACATCATTCAGTAAGGATGTGGGAACTGATGTGAAAAGAGTGTGAGTGATATATTATGTGCAGAAATAAGTTGTACATATATTTGGATCGTATATAATAATAATGAGCATGTGTGACTCAGTCACTGTGTATTTGGGACGCATTCATGATCATTTTTTGTATATGGTTCTATTATTGGATACATAGACATCACTACCTATCCTTTGATGATGGTAATCAAGTTAAACATAGTTATTAAATGAGAAACACTCTACATATGTATGACCCATATGCAGAGGTGGTCATTTTCCTCAATTGATTGTTATATATGGGCCTAGGATTAGAGGTCTAGGAATCACTACCTATTATATTATGATAAGAATAAAGCCACATTTAGTTCTATAGTGGGGACTTCCATACACAAGTCTAGCCTATACATGGAGAGGTGAAATTTTATATTTGTCGTGACTAGACCTAGGATTGAAGATCCGGTTATTGCAACATATCTTGTGACATAAAGAATCAAGTAACACACAATTATTGAATTTAGTTGTGTTATAATACTAACATCAAAAATGGTGGTCCTCTTGGGTGAGGTCCACAAGAATGTTCAGTTTTATGTCATGTAAGGGACATCAACAGTGTCATTTAACATCATTCATTAAGGACTCAGGGAGTAACTTTTACGGTCTTGAATTCCATACCATGATTGGCCTATCACAATATTTCATGCCTTATTTCTATATTGGAAGCCCCTAATGAAATTCATAAGCTCACGTGAGCTATGCTCAACGTGAGAAACAAGGAATGATAAGGGTTCCTTCCACTGTGCCGAGGAAATTAAGGATGGGATAAGGATATTTCGATTCATTTCGTGGATGGACCAAGATATAGGATCAAGGAATCCCTGCATATCTCATTGAAAATAAAAATTAACCCTTACGTATTTTCAGATAACTCGTGCTATTTAATTTCATTCGGAAAGGACATCGATCACCCAACATGAAGGAAAAGTGATGATATGGATGGTCCCAAAATTAGAGGTTCAAGTGTCACTACATATCCTACACTAAAATGAATCAAGACATATGTATTTATTGATGGATAAATTCTACATGTAGATATGACTCTCACACTGGGATGGGGGAATCTCATCCTTCATTCACACAGATTAGGATCATTTGCAATGAGTTGATAGTGAGATGATCCTTTCCATGTAGTTTAATTTCATGTGGTGAGGACCTCAAATTAGAAATATAATGTCATGCTATAAGGATGTGAGGTACCTTATATTTTAAATACTTATTTTTATGACTACAGGTCCTCCATAGTTTATCATCTTACTTCTATGATGATCTTTTGAATTTTAATGTTGTCAAACTAGGATGAGCTAATATAGTTTAACATCATGTAACTAGTATGAATTGGTGGTGTTGATACTAAATTAAATTCCCGTCTCATGATATCTAGGAAAATTATTTCATGATAAATATTTTATTTATGGGAGTTTTGATATGATCCCCATCCATGGTGTCCACTGAGTAGGATTCCTTATGATAACCCTCATGTATGATATAAGGCCCTTCCAAATTGGGTTCCAATTTTTTAGGCTTATTCCATGTAATCATTGGGGTACAAAGAGCCGAAACCATTTATACTTAGAGAAATTAATAAACGAATACCTTTTTAATGAATTACATTGTGATCCGATTCTGATGGACCTTTGGGTTGTGTAGTCTGTGCAACCAGTTTTAATCGATTCACTCCAATTCATTAAGCTAGTTTTGTGATTTCTCATCATTCGAGGGTTGTTTGAAAATGGATATTTGGAGTGAGGTAAAATGAACCTCTATGGGAAACATTTCATCAGTTCTATACACCAATGAGTATGGTGTTTCTTTTGAATCATTATGTGTGATGGAATGATTGGCCCATAAAGCATGGATTACTTTATCCGGCTACAACTTCTTATCCTTGTTCACCGTCTTCTATAGTATATTATAAATAGTCTTATTGAGGGACTTAATTTATCCATTTTCTACTGAATGATACTCATATGTGTGGTTAGACTCGATATTCTACTCTTGTTATGGTTTCTTCAACTATATAGAATATAAATTTGCATCATTGTCCTTAAATATTGTGTTAAGGAATCCAAACATGGTGATTATATGGTACTTTATGAAGTTGATGGTGTTCTTCATCCAGAATTACATGAGGTGTATTTTCATAGACAATTTGTAAAAAAAGTTAGTAGTTGTAAAGATGTACTTGAGCTTCTTAGTTGTGGATGGGGAATATGGCCCCATAAAATCCATTCCCCAAATGGAAAATGGCCAGGTATATTTAGATGTATGCAGCAAATCCAAGGGTTGATGGATGAATTTTCCATGGATCTGGAATGCATGACATTTCATGGTTTATTGCACAAATTCTTGTATCATGGCTTCCAGTAATATCACAACCTCCTAATTTTGGAGGAAAACTTGGTCCCATATTGATGGGAAATGTAATAGCTTTTATTTACATCCTATATGATGATTAGAACTTATCCCCCTGGAATGCATCATAGGATGATTCCATTAAATCCTTTTTTAAATCAATTTTTGCTCAAGTGGACCATCATGTAGGTTGATGTTCAGTGCACAACATTGAATTTTTTCCCTTCCAACATGGTCTATTGAGAGAGTCCCATTTTGGAGATAACTAACTATGGGCTACAACCATCCAGGGGCGGTCATTAGTTCATCACACTATGTGGTGGTGTTGACTAGGTTGATTACATCCATGTCACATATGATGATCGATGTGTCAATTAATTGATGTGTGATACAGAAGATTGATTCTTCTTAATTAGGGTTGTCTAGGACTATGGAATCACTAGACAATGCATCAATGGGAGTATTCTCTCATCAGGGAACATGATGTAATGTGGGATGAAAAGGGAACTCGGTTATCATTCCCCTAATGTAGAATGTGAGAGGGTATAGTTCTTCCTTTTTTATGGAATATTCACCATTGATATTCTTTTTTTCTAGATTCAAATACCCTTTAATATTCAGTTAGACTAATTGTATTTATAGGGCTAGTTCCATGCCAGAAAAGTGGGTTTTGTATTCTAACTAATTATTTGTGCATTCTTTAGTCAGTGAGAATGTGTATGGAAAAACATCTTTTTCAGGACAAAAAAATACAATCCCTAATCCAAACTGATTGAATATCTTTTTTCCATACTTTTAATGACAAAACCTTGAGATGTTCCATAAAAATACATCTCCCGTGTCCATTGAGTGTCATGTGCATAAAATACCTCCTCATTTTGAATCTTGGTGTCCACCGGTGTATCCTTTGGGGTAGGATGTGTTGTAAGCAAATCATCTAGAGATTTTCCATTCAGTAACATATTTCATATAGACTGAATGTCATATTTCTATAGAATTACCACCCATCATCCCAAGTTCCCAATCAATATAGGGTGGTCAAGGATGCACTTGATCGGGTCAACATGAGAGACTAGATGAACTTTATGGTGCTTCAAGTAATGCCTCATCATTTTCACTATGAATATGAGTTCAAGGTAGTTCATTTTGACATTACAGAATATATTCTCAGTACATAACATTATATTGTTACAGTAATAGTGTCTTTTATCGCTCCCCATATTAGTTTCTATGAGATGAGGTCTCCCCGTGAGCATTCCATGACATCCACATACAAAATGAGTGGCCACCCATCCACTGGAGGCATCAAGACTGGTGGGTTTAGAAAATACAAGATGAAAAAATTGAAGGCTTCTTAAAATAATCATCCCATTAATAGGTGATTCACCTCTTCATCATCCTAGTGAAGGGGAGAGCATTGCAGGAAAAGTTGGTTATGAATCCTTAAATGTAAGGAAGGTTCCCTTGGCTTCCCCCCACCACCAATTATTTGAGATTTAAGGGGCATGACATTTTCTAAAATTGAACTAGTCATATCTAGGTTAACATTGATTCCACTGTGGAATACCTTAAAGCTAACGAACATACATGATGTTACGCTAAGGGAACATTTTAGTGGATTCATCTTTAGACTGTGTTTTCATAACTTGTCAATGATTGTTTGGAGATCTATGAAGTGGTTGCATTGCTATCATGACTTGACAACCGGGTTATCAACATAACATTCAGCTATTTTTTCAAAGAAAGTATTAGAGATACAATTCATGGTGAATTGATATGTGGATCCAGTCTTCTTCAATCTAAAGGGAATGACCTGGTACAAAAAGATCCTTTAAATGGTTTTGAAGGTAGTGGATTCTTTATCTTTAGGAGAAAACTTTATTTAATTTTAACCTGAATACCCATACATGAAGGACATGGCCTCAAAATCTGTAGTTTCATTAATCAAGAGTTATACAATCGTTAATGGTAAATCATTCTTTGGGAAATACCAATTTAGGTCTCTAAATCATATAGAACCTAATTTTACAATTCTTTCCCTTAACAGGGATGATAGAGGCAAATGATATTGGGTACTTCACATCTTGAACAATGTTTTCTTTGATCAATTTTTCAACTTCCTCCTCTATATTTGTGGCATGATATAGGTGCTTTCTCAAAGATTTCTTCTTGAAGCCTTGATGCTCATTAGGTAAGACAATATGGTGTGTAGCCACATCTTTATTCAGTCCCAGAATTTTTGAGTAGTTACAAGACAACACATATCAGTCCTTTTGAAATTAAATATACTTATCTTTCTCTTTTAGGGGAATGATAAAACTAATTAGAGTGGTTCTTGGGTCTTGTTTTGTTCCCATATTTAACTTCCAAAGCACATTAATTGTGGTGGGAATGCCTTCCTTGAATGTGGGAGGGTCATTCCTAAGGTTATCCTCATTTTCCCCAAATTATGAGTCTGTGGAGACATTTTGAAATGATGATGGAAGCCTAGGGGATTTCCATCACAATCCGGACGAAGGTGGCTATGATAAGAGATATTATCATCCCCTATTACTTGAGGAATTTCATGGGGATTTTAGAGATGGTTTTAATTTGTACTATCACTAGGAATAGAAGGATATTAGACCTATGGGGTCAACTCTATCACCTATACTAGATTTATGGAGAGCTCATAGTCACTGATGAGCATACTCTAAGGGATTATAGGGGAAATCCCCAAACTATTAGGGGATGAAACCTACATTTCATCATCTTCTACTAGTTGTTTTCCTCCAATTTTATAGAAATATACTTCAGCATATGTGTCCCAACATGTTTTAAAGGGGAATTGTCCCTGTGATGTTTTTTGACCATACCATTGATGGGGTACTTCAGGCATAGATGGACTATTTAAGGTACCTCAATGTGGAAATGAAGTTAGGGCCTTCCAAGTGGGACAATATATGTGATGTCTTGATGCATACCTATAAACTTAGTGTCATATACGAGGTTCCCAAACATGATCTTCTATTTTGATCTTCTTGATGGACCTTTTCTCATTCTTATCATATACTTGAATAGTCAATGTTTTTAGAGAAAATTCCCCTTCGCTATATCCCATGAATTAGAGGGTTCAAACCAAGTTGAAGTTGATCCCAGATCCATTATCAATTAGGGCCCGTTTGAAATCAACATTATTGTGTCTACCTAAAACCTGCAGGGGATTGATATGCCCTTGAATGGATTCTTCTTGATCTCAGTCAGTGAATGAGATGGTCATAAGGAGCTCTGCTAACATAGTCTCCACAAAATAAACCTTAGCTTCAGTGACTTCTATCTCAGAATCCTATGGGATCTGGAGGGATAAAACAAGTGCCTTAATGATTTATTTGTAAATATGGAGTGAATTAAGGATTGAGGGCTTGGTTGGGAAAACAATCAACTATTTCAGAAGATCATACTTTTTCTCTTGAGTTTGGGGCTTCCCAATGTGGGGTTTCTCCTAGACATATGGTTCATGAGCTGATGCACTTGAGATGGATAGGTTTAGTGCTTCTATTGAGGTCATGGTGGTATCTGCTACCAGTGGAACATGTCATGTTGACCTTATCTGTTTCCTAGGTTTATTATATAATTATGCCCCCATCAAGTATTAATGCTAGAAAATTAGGTGTGGGTGATTTATGGAATGTTTTAAGACATCTCCATACCTTTTATGGGCTTGTTGGACCACTCATCCCTAGGTATCTACTTCTTATATGCCTTCTATGGTGACGTGGCCAAAATATTGGGTTTGACCGCACCCATTCTATCCCTTGCATCCTCATTTGCTAGGCATTTGGCCTCTCGTTCCCAAGTTATATGTGGGGAAAGTGTATTCTCAGGAAAATTCATCACCAAATAAGGTATTTTCCAAGCGTATCACATTGATGGAACTATATATTTTCTCTTTGTCCAATGAGCATCTCATTTTTTCATGTGGTGATCATGATGTTTATATTATAGGGATTAAATCTCCAAGAGATAGATCTTTCATTAGAGAAGAATATGACTCTCCCCCTTCTGTTTCTTTCTAATTATGATGGTTACACCCACCTTTAGGAGGTACACTTGATGTATCCTTCTTAGGCGGTGGAGCTATTGTGGGCCCTCATAAATTTTTCATCAAAGTGGCATGAGCTCAGTAGACTCTTTTCTAAATCATCCATTTGACAAAATTCCATGCACGCATGTTCAATACATTCTTCCAATCACCTTCTTATTTTGAATAGGCAACAATTAAGCAACCCACCAAATCTGAAGTGTTTTCTAACACTACCTATCTAGAATTTGCCATTCCTTGAATGAAGTATTTGAAGATGAAATAGTCCTAAATATTATGACCCATCCTTCTATGGAAAAAGTAGTAGTCAGGTTAGTGGATGAGGTCGACCTCATCAGGCTTCATGGGCTACAATTGTGTGGGTAGATTATTGTCTGTGGATTCCATGAAATAATTGTGGAATTATTCATTTCAGAAGAAGTATTATTTATTCATTAGTTCATCAAATCCCAGGTGACCCTGGATTATCTATTCTTTTTAATGAGAGATATTTTGTGGTCTTCGCCACTCGATGAGAGATTTTGGGTGGTTCATGACGTACTTGGGGTTCTTAGATGGGTACTACTGCTGGCATGAGGGTGAAAGAGACAACTTCAACTTTGCATTCCCTTTTCTACTGTGTTGTGGTAATGATCCAAGTGTTGGTTTGGGTTCTTTGAATGGAATTATCAAGTGGTTTCACCATTTAAGTAAACTCACAGAACCCAAATAATACTTCATTAAGATTAGAGGTGTCTATAACTGATTTCTGAGATTTTTATAATAGTGTTCCAAATGTTATTCTTATGAGAGAGTTGTGTTTAGTGAATAAGATAAACCCATTCATATATCTACGAAGTCAAAAACTGTATTGTTCTTGAGTTGTTTTCCATTCTTCAGCTTGATGATCTTAATGTTTCCCAACGTGGATCAAAACTTATAATAGAAATGAAAAATAATATCTTCCCATCCTACGAAGATTACTAATGGTAGGCTACTATACCATAAAAATTCAAGACCTATCAATGTTTATACAAAACACCTCATATTTTTCCCCCTTTTTTATATTAAGGTCCCATAATCAGCCCACAGCGGAATACAAAGTGTGGGAGATGTGGTTTGGGGTCGCATGCACCATCAAAAGTAGAGAATATAGGATTGGTGAAATTGGGTAGAGGTGGAGTATCATCCTCTACTATAGGATATGGATTTCTCTCAGGTCTCACAGGTTCACACTTCCCTTAAATGACTTCTAGTCAAGTTGATAGGGAATCGATGATGTTAAGAACCTTTGGGGGAACTACTGTTTGAGATACCTCCAATTTGTAGGGAGTGGGTGGGCTCAATGAGGTAGACCTAGCTTTTTCTCCAGATGATCATTAATTCTTCCTAAGACTGGATGATTTCCCTCATGAGGGAGAGGTTTTCGCTACAATGGATAGAATTTATGATCACTTTCAACTTCCAAATTTATGTAGACTGACTATCTGGATATGGAACTTGTCTGATACTCATATTCCACTATTATTGGTGGATTGTATATAGAAGGAATAATATTTTAATATACCTGAAGATGATATCCATTATGAATATTTCCCTTAAGTATCTCCTTGTTTATTCATCTAATATTTTATATTTCACACTCATATTGTAACTAATGTTCCTATATAGAAGGAACCTAAAATATTCTAGGTGGTGATTCGTATATATCCACACCTTCCCATTTTATTTGGAAGTGTTTATATAGAGAGGTGGAAACTCTTAAATTAGAGCTACCATGTTTTGGAACATTCTCATGTTCATAGTGCATGAAATGTTAGTTGGTGCATCCAAATCATTATCCTCTAAAGGAAAATTTTCCATGTTGTGACTTTGGAATTTCTTTTCACTGAAAAAGTTGGTCATGTTGACAGTGAATACATTCACAAAATCAAATCCGGAAATGGCTCTTCTACCATTACTCTTAATGAAATTGGTTGATTCTTCATTACCTTCATTAGGGTCATTATTCAAATCTTTTTCCATATTGTTCTTTTTTTTAAACCCCGATTGAGTATGATTTCATTCACTATACATTCCTCCCATACTATTCTATAGACAGTGACCTTGAGGGAGTTTCCAGTCATGGCTGCTGAATGGGCCCTGAACACCAGTGGTTTGCCTTGTGATGAGAGGAATAGGTGGTATGTCAACTATTAATCATGTCACACCAACCAGGAGAATAATTATTCCCTCATTGGTAATGATGATTGTGAAAATGAACCTATCTCTGTTGATTGGGGTCATTCAGTGCCACAATAGGCATTTCCCTCTCCTGTTGTTAAGTATCCAATGATTATATTTTCGGATTTTATGACTATAGGGACAAATATGAATATATAAATTCCCCCATCCCAGAAGGTTAGGGTTGATCTGGAATCACCATTGATGTTCCCAGGACCATTTCATGGGATTATGAACCTAGATATATTGATTTAGTTATAAATTACCCTAGCCTACTGAGTTATAGTTTGTTTTTAGCTACTACCCATGTATCCTAAATCATCTTGGGAATTCATGATCTGAGGGGTGGAGGTGGTGGTAGACCTTCTCCTAGTCCTGTGGGATGGGTCTGCCCCTACATAGATACTCTAGAGGATACTACTATATCCCATTGGATGTGGAATTGTTGTTCTCATATTGGAGATGGTTGTGGTGGAATCCCGTTGTGATAACCAAGATTTATGAGAATTTATTCTCATGATTGAAACTATAGTATCCTTGTTTAAAATGTATTCGCATTACTTTTAGGTACCCATTTTTATGTCCTTTTATCTATCCTCTCATTCTATTCAAGTTGTATAAGCATCATTGATGTGGGGGAATTATATTTTTGTAACCAACTAGAATGAGAATTACCCTGTCCCCTGATTTCTCTGGAGGCTATGGCATTACATGATGTTGTATCTGAAGGGTTCTATTATTTCAAGGGTGTGGAAAAGTATAATCCTCCATACTCTCCATATCCTCAAATATGGATGCATGATGAAACTTTGGGGATCAACTACCCAAGGGTTATAAAGCATTGGTGAAAATCATGTTTCATATTTTTATAGTGATTTTATGATTTTGGATCCTGGTCCATGAAGATAGTGTCCAAGCGTAGCTTAAAATAGAGAATATTGATTTTCTAAAGGTGAGAATTGTATATATGATAAGGAATATTTCTATCCTTCAGTGCCTGATGATTATTCCACAAATTCTGGCATAAATAAGGCATGCAATCCTTTTCTTACTCATCTAGGATCTCATAGATAGAAGTGGTGAGGGTCCAAAACAATATGGGGAGGTTTGTTCTTGATAACTCTCTCCAAATTTAAATTTTTTCTCTTCTTATTCATACTTACACACCCCCATTCACTTAGAACATAGAATATTCATTGGATGGTCGCCTACTCACTAGAGATGAGTATCGGTGGAAGTTGATGCGGGAACTATATGCAGTTGACACTGATGTTTTGATCACCTCTTCATATGAAGGTGTCTAGGATTTGAGAACCTCTCTATAATAAGGTGTCTGTGAAAGGGGATTAATTTTTGTGACTAAGGGATATATTTTCATGGGGAGGTTGACTATGATTTATGTTTGGAGTAGAGACCCTATAATCCATCTCCACACCACCAAGATGAGGAATTTCATGGTAATGATCATGTTATGATTCGGTGGAAGTGTTAAAAAACCCTTGGGGTGTTGAAAATGTGTCTCGAATGACCTCATGGACAAGGGAATTGAACAAATTAAGAATATGGGTCTCATCCTACATCGTGGTCAGAATATGTTCACTTTCCCTTTGGAATTTCTCAGGGATATGAGTCTTCTATACGATGACTGCTGAAACTTGCTAATAAACATCTAGTGTTGTGGGAGTATGGTCCTACTACTGAGATGATACTATAATATTCCAATGATATATCTCATTATTGAATAGAATATGGTTTTTTCCTGAGTCATGTGTCATTCTCCCTTGGTGATCCTCGGTCTCGATGGGGATATGAGCATGATCCTAATCCATTGGGATATGCAACAAGTCTTTATTTATAGGAGTATGAGGCTACCCTATGGTATGCGTTACTCTCACTTAGTGAGCCCTTATTGGACGAGGATTATGAGCCTAGTCCTAATATATATTCCCTAATGGAATATGTTGATGGTCCTAGGGAATGGGACAAGGGATATGTGCCTCGCCTTTTATTACCTCAGAATGACGCTGGTGCAGCCGTTCATCAGCAGAAGTAGGAATATTCACCAAGATTACTTGATCTACTAGAATATGCATGGAATATTAACTAACAGAAGTATGAGTCTGTCCCAAGGCTTGTTCCGTTGTCACTTCATTGTCCCCAACTAGAAGAAGGATATATGCATGATCCTGGGACTTTGGAGTATTCCATTGGACTTCATTGACGTGAATATTAGCATGTCCTAAGGCTAGTGACCCTCTCACTTGGGGAGCCCCAGCCAAAATAGGGATATGAACCTGATCCAGGGACATTGGAATATTCCATCATAATTTTATGACAGGAATTTTCCTCTATCCCAAGGCATGTAATACTCTCACCTGGTGATCCATGGTTGGAATTTGAGTATAACGTCAGTCCAATGCCTCGCCCTTTATCAGAATATACTGATAATCCTATTGGATGAGAGAATGAGTGTGCACTTTCTCTTGATTATCCACTAGTTTATAAAGATAAGATTGTTAATCTGTAATAGATTTAGGGATTCTAATATGAACTTGCTCCACTATCTGCAATAGTTTTGAAATACGACTGTGGAGTTCTTCAGTTGTTGTGAAAATATATTGGTGTTTTTGAAAAGTGTATTCAAGGATATTATCCTAAATATTTTTGTACTCCACTATGTACTACCATATTTCTTTGATTTATGAGGGGATATGTTCCCAATTCTATCCGCTTTGTTCCATCAGAATATTTAAATGGATTTCATGCATGTCGGTAAGGATATACACCTCCCCCATGCCTATTGGGGAAATATGTTCACAAACCTGTTCTGAGTGAGAAGGGATACGATCCTTCTTACTGGTATCCACTAGAGTATTCTGGCATACATCTTTAGTGGGAGTGGGGATATGATCTCTCTCCTGGATATTTAGTGCATTCCTAACCCAATGTGCCTTCCTTGTTTCTCGTGCATGGATGTCAGAGGCGGCACTATGTCAGGTGTTACCCTCAATAGGAAACTAGCGGTTATTGGTGGGATAGTGTTGGTGATGGTGGTTGATAGGTTTCATCCTTATTAGAAACTAAACAAGATTGGATCATTATTTGGATTCCTAGTCCACCAATTTTAGATATTAGAGGATTCATTTGTCGTACTCTAGGGATAAGCTCCCTAAGCGGGTTTTTGTGGCAATGAGGACCACTTTCTTGGATACAGATTTTTGTGGGTGATGTGTACTCTTCTTTTGTCTTTCTTGGATACCCTTATGCATATCTTCCCGGTTCATGATTGTAAAAAATATTTGGTACTCTCACACCATCTTTTTTTCACCTATCATTGGACCTATTGAGTATGTGAGATCATTTTGTGACCCACTGGGCTTCCACCCATATGTAATTTACCAGATACATTATTAGATGAAGAAGACATTGCCTCAGGTTAGGATTTTGTCTATGAGATAAATATCTATAGTCATGTAGAAAACTGGAAACAATGTAACCTATTAGTGCAATATCATATGCATGATATGTGGTCACTCTAATATTCAAGGATAAGATAATTTTTCTTTTATTCATGACCAAACTATTCTACTCATTTGGGATTGTCAAAATGAGGATGGAATAAATTCATGAGAACCCTTTTTAAAGAGAATCATCAGTAAGATCATGCTATTATTACTATATTTTTTTGTAGGGTATGAAAAACCAAGTGGTATAGCTTATTATTATCTGATCGTTCTATTATTTGAGAGTTTCACATAAGGTTCACGATTTTTTTTTGTGTGTAGTGGGCAAAAAATGGATCGATATATAATAACCCAATCCTTCTGTTTTTAGAGAGATTTAGATTAGGTTCACCATTTTTGGTTTCAAATAATGTGAAAACAAAATGGACCAATGGATAATAACTCAATAATGTTTTTATTAGAGAGATTCACATTGGGTTCACCATTTCTATTTTGATAGAGAAGAGATGACCGACGAATCCCTCGCTAAGGTGGGTTCTGTTTAACGCGATGGTTGATTTGGGGGGTTTGATCACTTGGAAAATCATTAATATTCAATTACCATGTTTTTTCATAGTGAAAAATCCCAATGTTTCCTTTATCTATAATTACATATATACATACATTCCAAAGGCAGGCATACACTTGGGGTTTTAGACCCAATGACACGTAGGGACTTGCATTGGTCAAGAGGATGGGAGGTTTGAATCGTCACACACTTTGGGGGTAATTATTTCCTAATCTATGGTACTCTTATGGATTTATGATTTATTTGTTAATACCTTCCTAATCTCAATATGGGTTCATTTACCATAACAAAATGATTATTGGATTACTCTCTTTATATATAAAAGAAAGGGGATATCGTTAATGAACATGAGAAAGGGGAACTATTTAGTGAATCCATCTATATGTATATAAGGTTCATAATTAGTTTTTGAGTTATTGATAGATACACTTTATATTATATCCCTATAACCTAGTACTTATATATTTACTATCACATAGGGAGGTGATTGATATTTAGATAAGGGGATTGAGCCATTATGATGTGTCCTATTTATCATGGTTATGGAAGGAATCAAAAACCACAAAGTTTGTTAAACACATGCAGTTTAACATTGTATATAAAGGACATATATGATTTCTCTAAGGCACCAAGTATCATGGTCGTGGTATTGGGGATACATCCAATGTTTCTCAGTTATAGAGAGAATCAGGGTTTTCATGGTTTATTCACACACATAGGACTAGCCATAAGATAGATGCCTATATATATAGGGGTGTTTATATCATAAATATCATTGGGGCATATAGATTAGGATTTCCTTGGCCAGTGGAGATTCTTTATGCCAATGAGGTGTTCGTTTTGAATTCCTAATCCCACATGAACTATGCTCGGTGTAAGAAAAATGGGGTAGAAAATGATCCTCCTTATTGCATATGGATAATATACTCATGTACTAGGATAGAGATTGGGATGTTTCATATGGATCTCAGATAGAAAAGAGGAATCTTATGTATCCTGGTTATGGAAGGAATCAGATTCATCATAGTTTAGTTGATTAGGGCCTACGCACTAACATTTCCCTTTTTCGGGGCTTACACACTGATGTTTCCCTTGTTTGGGGCTTACTCACTAACGTTTCACTTTTTTGGGGATTACACGCTAATGTTTCCCTTGTTTGTGGCTTAAACACTAATATTTACCTATAATCATAGAATATTATGATACAAATGATATGATTGTTGCATCTCTCTAAGCTCAATTGAGCAATGCTCAGTGTGAAAAATAAGGGATGGTAAATGATTAGTCCCATTGCAAATCAATGCGTTACTTATATACTCAGATGAAAAATTGGGTGGTGAATTTAGATCTCAAACCTCAGAGACACGTCTTACATATCCTTCTTATGGAAGGAATCATTGTCATCATAGTTAACATTATTAGGGATTATATATTGATGTTTCCCTATAATTGGGTCTTACACACTAAGGATGGAAAAGGTCCTCAAATCATGGGATGCCTTGATGACCTAGCCTACATTCTTGTAAGACATTGAAATTCATGGATAGGTGGTCCTAAAACCCATCGTAGGACCAGGTTGACTTGTCTATAGGGTGTCACATGATCCTGTTCACTTTCCAAGGTTTCATCGCAAGAGTTGGATGAAACATATAAAGGGAATCATGGGATTCAATGTGACACATCTTGGAGGGTGTCATATTTCATTGATAACATGTCTATAGGGTATCTGAAGACCTTACTAGTGTGGCCAAAGGGTGTCTTCAGAGTTATTTTACATTCTTGGGTGCTACCGCAAGACTCAATTAACATGTTATGATGTCATTATGTGAGTTAGGTGACCCATATAAAGGACATCACGATACTTTAATGGAGAACCGAGAGGGCCTCACAAGAAATTGGTGGTGTGACCAAGTGGCACCATGTGACATTACTTAATTTGTTCGGAGGACATCGAATGACTCAAATGGTATACCGATAGAGCATCACTAGATCTAGGTGACATGCCCCTGTGCTTCCACATGTGTTGAGAGGTTTACATGAACCACATTATGGTCCAGAAGTATTTATTTCATGAAAGTCTCTCACCTTTTGTCTTTTTTCAAGATTTTATACTATGAATTCCTTATAATTATTCAATGTTAGTTTTTTATGTATCATGTGATCTAGAAGCTGTATAGGATTCTCTTAATGGGTCCTTCCAGAAGTCCATAACATGATATATGGTTGATCACATGAAGCACCTATGCATATTTCACAATTGATCTAATTGTCCACCAATATCTTACATGCTATAAAGTGTATCATTCAGGAGATCCGCTGCTCTAAGAAATCTACTCTAGTATCGGTGCACCTGGATGTAAGGTGGCCAAGATTTTGTCTCTAGCATCGCTGTCCTCTAGTCACAGTTCATTTTCCATGAAGGGGTGGTATATTTATATGTCTTTATACCCCTATTGTTTTCCTCTTTATGTGGTGTATCTTGTGTGAATCTTGGTTAGAGTCAGTGAAGTGATTTGGCATCACATTTTTTCATGATTATCTATCATGGGTCACTCTAAGGGAGTCACAAAATTTTCATCGATTGTGAGTCCCTTCCTTTAACACTGCCTTTATTGTATTATCACCAATTGATGAGGCTTTTTTCGAATCATGCGGGCATGCGGGAGGACCTCTATATTTTCATTTTTTGATTTTTTTGATGTTCCTTCATGATATCAGGGAGCCTATTGAAAGGAATATGAATGATATTAGGTTGAATTTTTTGGGACTTACCATGATACAAGGATGGCTTGTTAAGGAGTCTCGTGAGACCATGCTATGGACCTCTTATATGGGTCGTAAGGTTTTCACAGCCATGAGTGGAACCCGCCTCCTCTTTTTTTATTTCCTTTTCTTATTTTTAAAATGCAAGGAGTGATGTGAAATTTCTTGACTAAGGTGAAAGCCAAATAATCTATCTATGATTGATGCATCATGTGATTAATAATTGTCCTATGGATATGTACAAGCATTTCATGGAAAATTCTATCCATTTTCCTTGGGGAAATAAAGGTAGTGTTTGAGGTCACCTCGACATACCCAAGGGTTGAGGATGACATGTCTGTGGTCTTTCACGAGATGAGGTGGACATTTCTTTGTAGTCTTGATGTGTCTTTTAGATCGCCAGATGTTCATCACGTCACGTTTACAACCATTATTGGATCCCACATCCTCCCATTTTATTTCATTTATTCTATTTTACAATGGCTTAGGTGTCTCGTGAGTTTTCTGTAATTTTTTCAAGGACAACAATTCTCCCCATCGGTGATCCATTCTATGAGTTTTACGACCACAATTGGGCCTCTTCCTTTTGTAAACTTTCCTCTAATTTTAAATAAATTTTTAGATGGGTTATAAGGATCCCATCGGATGACAAGATGTGTAACCTGAGGGAGCTCATTCGGCTACCGCTGCATAACCACTGGTTTTCTATGGATTCTTTACAAGTAAATGAGGTCTTGTCAAGTGGGACTCTAGAGGATCCTCTCTAAATTAGAGATTCATATGGTTCCATCATGGTACCTTATAATGGTGACATGATTGCTTGTCTCTTAGAGTGTTATATTGTCTATGAGATTCTGCCTTTTTCTCCTGCCTTTTCTTTTGGGAGGAAATTTATTCCAATATCCAGGTATTTCCACCATTTTTTCGATTTTCATTTAATGGGTGTTAACAACCATATGATCAAACCCATTGAATATGTTGACTGATCATATAAATGGGATCAACCCCAAAAATAAATCAATTGAAAATGAGGATCAATCATGTTAATTGACTATATGTAAAGATCTATGAAAATAAAAAAAATCAACTAACCATGTAGAAAAGACATACTAACTGACCAGCCACAAGAATATCCAATCTACCCTAGGAAATATGACTCAATATAACCCCTCAAAAGGTCCTATGAAGGTATAACATTTAAACCATTTCAGTACTAACTATATCAAAATACTATTTCACACAACTAAAAAATTACTAAACTAACTCTGAAGCAATACCCTAAACATCATTCTTCAAAACTAGAATCACACTTCCTATCTCAATTCTAGATTAATACATTCCCTAGAATACTGATAGGAATAGTGGATAACTAATTGTACTCTAGTTCTAAACTAAACAAAATCCTTACCTTAGGGATTGAATCTATAATAATACTTGTATCCCTCAATTATACCAACACCCTAACATCAAAAGTTTAGTAAATTGATTAACTTCATTTAATATTAATTCTTAGATTTATCAATTTTATTACTTCAATTTCCTGTAACTTAATCATTTTAGTACTTAAATTCAGATTAAAATTCATTGATTCTAGGTGTTCCTCAGTTCAGCTTATCATTTCCATAATACATTCAATTTCATTAATTAACATCTTTATTTACTTTCTCATCGCCTTCTCAATATTTTTTATAAATATATTCCCCCAGATTATCTTGTAAATAGGTATTGTTTAATAATAAAATTCAATACTTATAACATATGTAAAAATATATATACAACCAACATTTTTTTTCCACTCTTGGATACATAAACCATTTCATGACTCCTTCCAATATGATTTTATAAAAAATTACATTTTTGAAAAGTAGAAAATAAGTTAAAAAATAGATAAAAAAATTAAAAGGGGGGAAATCACACAATATTCCCTTATCCCAAAATAGAATACCACAATACTGGGCCCCAGAGGTGAGTTGGAGAATGAATTTCTAAAAATATAATAACCACTCCCATTAAACCATTTTTCTACAACAATATACACAATGAGAGATTTAATGAATCAAATTACCAAGTTAGAGGAACCCTTTCAACTAAGTAAGATATTCAAATCACTAAGACTGAAGAATGTGTTGTATATAATATCTCCACTAGTAATTCAAGTATGGAATGATTACTTGATATTGATGCCATATTAGGAATTATCTCACTGGGTTAATGGGTTTCTTTCAAAAAATATAATGTTGGAAACAATACAAACTCTAGTGAAGAGGTTTATTAATTATTGTAAATTTGAAATAATAGGTCACTCCCTTAAATGGGAATAAATCATGGATTTATGTTCAAATCATTAACCTGGATGGTTATATAACACATCAAATAAATTATTTTAAGAAGTTGATGCATGTTTCAAAATCCCTTAAACTAAACATTCTAAGAAACTCCATATCAAAGGATTCTGATTCTAACACCATGATTTCATAAAACACAACCAACCTATAGAATCACATACAGGACCAAAACATCAACAATAAACCATCATATTGAAAAATAAATTTTACTTTCACAATTCAAAAAAAGACAATGATATTAAAGGTACAACTACCTTTTGTTCTTAACAAACAGAGAGAGTGGGAAAGGGTGATCACAACCTAGAACATGCATGGAAGGGTGATTTGGGTGATTAAAAATGGAACAAATAATAATTCATGGAACTACCAGAATTGGTAAATAATAAAATAACTCCAAAAGAAGGGACATATATGACTTAAAACACAAATAGAGATTCTCCAAAATCTCCCCTAAAGACTCTCCCAACATTTCCATTAAATAAACTTCTATTAAATAACCAATTTATCCTGAAAATATTTAGCTATAATATTATCAAGTAAAATATTTTATTTCTCTTGTTCACGTATTCTTTTAAATAATATTATTTTAATTATCATTCTCATTAATACAGTAAAACTAGTTATAGTATTAAATATGTGAACTAAATCTGAAATATGTATTTTTTTATAGCTTCATGTGAGATATATTTCAAAAAATATATATATTTATATTTTTAAAGTGAACTTAATTCCAATATTATGATTTTAAAGTAAATAAGTTTTAAATTACATTAAAATTGTGGAAACAATTATGAATTTCCAAAAGCATAATTTAAGTCATTAAAAATTTATTATTTATAAAATAAATTAAAAAAATTAAAATTATGAAAACTTTCTTGAACCACTAAAAACCATATCATGATAGAGAAATGATAATGAAAAATTAGATCCTTTATATCTGATTCCCAAAAAGAAATTATCACCCTTGAGAATTAATAAAAATCCTGGAGAGGGAAACAGATCTTAGAAGTATAATTGTAGAGCTAAATTAGCATAAATATTTCAACCCAATGGTTCAACATTTTAGAATCTCATGAGAATAAAGAGATGAAAAGACACCAAGAAAATTATCCTCATAGAGATACCTTCCAAATAGGGCTATTAGACCACCATGGCATAAACATCACTTTCAAACCAAACCTAATTACCCACTGAAGACTAAGAGGAATCCACGCTCTCTAAAAAAATCATGTCGGGAATATTCTCCTGGATTTCCATAAAAATAGATCAATGAACCAGACACATGACACATCAATCTACTCAAACCCAGGGCTCAAAACCATCCTTTAACACTAAAGTAATTCAACACTCTTGACTTCCCCAAAACATGAGATTCACCACTTAATACATTCACCTCCACCCATTCAAAAACATGGGAATGATATCTATCAAAAACTACACCAAATTAAATATTATTCACTATTAATTAAACTCTATCGCTAGCCACTTACTAAGACATAAACTATTGGATAATGACATGACACTAAATTTCAATGCTTGATTTGGACACAAAGTGTTCAACACAATCTACTCTAGTCGATAGGAAATGGAAAAACTAAATAATCAAGTCCATATAAATATTCCCAAATATGTGAAGACTATCCTCACCATAATAAATCTCCAAATGCACCTTCATGTGGTCATTCTTCTATATCTGAAAAATAAAATCATTATTAAATATTTTAAGAGCCTCTGCCCAATGAATCCTATATATTTATACACATCGTCATCCACCATCTTTGAGCTAACATTCAACACAAGACTACTACTAATGAGATCCTAAACCAATATAGAGTCTTAACCAACTCAAAGGCACCATATTACTCTTCTAGAAACTCATCGTCTACATGTATAGATTCTTTACTAAGGGACTTTGACACTTCCTATCACTGATAATTTAGTAGGACCTTATCCCATGATTCCTCTTTCTTCATTACTTGTGAAAAATCTCAATGATTTCTTGTTGACATAACATCATTTAAATATCAAAATACTAATATAAAACACATAATCTAAATAAAAACATCATAAAAATGGATATCAAATCATGTAGGGAAAACAATAACATAATAATTATCCACAAAACATTGGAAATTATACTCGTCCTCATAATCAGGGAACCTAGGAAATCGAAATATCTCTTCCACCAAAACAATCATATATCAATCCCAACACCCTTTACATTCATCCCATATCATACCTCTATTACCAATTTCACCACATATCATCATATATGAACTCAACATGTATATCAATAGATTTTTCATGACAATTTATTCTGTGAAAGAATAATAATTTATAATTAACTGATTATTAACTGTTAACAAACCTAAAAAACATTATAACTATATCAGATATAAAAACAAAAAATTTCATTCTTGTAAAAAATATTCATTTTCCTATAGAATAACATTCTCTAACTCACACATAGAATGGCCATTGTTACATTTTTAGGAAATCATAACCCTGGTAATGATTTTTTTAACAAGATTCTATAAACTACTAAAAAATTATATCCTTCATTTCTTTTGGGTTTATTAAATCAACTCAACATGATTATTCTATTATATATCCACATTTGAATCACTGTTTAAGGAAATCATTTTTATCATGGAATAGAAATCAATCTTCATTTAATAAATCAAATCATTCCAACATAACTAATTAATTATAGAATTTTTGAATTTTAATTATGTTGTAAATAAAAATGAAATTTGGTTAAACTAATTATTTGTCAATTTACTCATGCATTATTAATTCTTGCTAAGAATATAATATAGTTGGAATTAATTCTATATTTGATTAAATAATGTACTAATAATTTCATAGTTGATGAATATATGCAAATTAAATAAACTCATGTCCAAAACATTCATTTAATTATATTATCTTCACAAATCATGAGTTTGACTTATCATGTGATGTGAAATTTTGTATTATAAATATTAAATATTTAACATGCTGAAAAAACATGATAATGCATAAAACCAATTGCAAAAAAATATAATTTAGAACATAATTATACTATTATAAAATATATAGGGTCGGGATTAATTAAAATAAAAACAATCTCATAGAAAACATTTTTAATTCCTTGAATGCCTCTTTAATTTAAATGGCCAACAAATATTTTTTTATTTAATTCCTAACATGATTTGGAAGGTTCCTTATTAAGAATTATACTTTAATATATGACTAATTGTAGAATACTTAATGAAATTTTTTTAGAAAATAATACTCATTGAAAAAATGCTTTAATCATCTTTAATCATTAGTTTAAATATATTATCACGAAACATCCATAATATTTTCCAGCATGCACATATGGGTTAATTTGGATTCAAATTTTATTTTAAATTAAATAATAGTGAGGTAGGTAATACTTGTATAAAATCATGTTACAAATTTATAATAATTAACGTATAAAAGTATCATGAAAACACTAATAAAGGGCCACATAACATGATCATAAGGGTTGTAACACATTAGAACAAGTTAGTATCAATAATAACACTAATAAAAAATCTAATTTTGATTACATTCTATGATAATGATTCATTTTTACTTATTATATTTAAACCTTTAAGTTAATAAATTTCCACTTAAGCGAATATAGTAGTCATATAAGATACTTGTTTCTGATCACAGGGGGAAAAATACAAGTTCCCCAGTTTGAATCTTTTACTTACAGCACATGATCTAGTCGAATAACAATGTTCCCCTAAAATAACATTTAAAATATTCCATGTTCCTAACACTAAAATACATCATATCACTCAAAAATGATAATTTGGTACCATTCTGTCACAACCCCCCCCCCCCCCCCCCCATCCGCCACTTGTGTACCAATGGGTATGGTAGTGAATATGGGGATGGCCCCTAAAGCTTTCCTCTAATAAGACCCAGGTTATCTAAAGCGCCTAGGGTATCAATCAAAATTATTAGAGGAATTGCACTAAAAATTTGAATCCTATATGAGATATAAGATCCATCAATAAACTCCTTCTATTATAAATAGTTATGTTAATAATATTAATTCCATATATGACTACATGAAACATTATTCATCATAGAAAAGGAAAAGTAAGATAGGGAAAATTTTATCCACTTATACCCCTATACTCCACCATAACTACTAGAATAGAAACTCACCCATTATCTCAAGAACTATCCATAAAAAAACTCTATAAACACTATAGAGGGGGGGAGTACATTAGAGAAATCAGTACAATAATATTTTAAAACTATATAATATCCAGGAAAATAAAAGTATAGAGAATTATATATGTATAAATAATAAGTAATAAAAATATGAAAACTTGAATAAGGACAATAAAATCTAGAACAAAATAATCACGATCACCATTTTCATCAACATCACTTATAAACATGAAATCATAAATATTTCCATATCATAAGCTAATGTTCATAACCTACTCTATCATAATCCGGAGGGATATCCAGAATCTCAAATTAATTAATCTCTAACACCATCAATAAAACCATAATTTTCAATCATAATATAACCACAAAAACATAAGGATTATAACAACTTATTATTTATAAATAAACTTGGTTTCCAAGAATATATTTTCTACCACACTTACCAGTCAAATTGAGTTCCTTCCAACTCAAATTAGTAGCGATCCAATTGGTTAACTATATAAACCATGTATATGGTAACCTAGAGTTATTGTATGCATATTTACATTCGCATATAATATAAGGGAGATAATCCTAAAGGACCGATCAGTTTAATAGCCTTGAAAAACCAGATATATATATAATTCCCATATTTCATTAGAAATATGAAACAAATGGAAATAGAAACACACTTTTATGAATGATATTATTCATTACATCATTCTTCATATTATATGATAAGGAAGAAAATAAATGGTGAGATAAGATCCTTAATAAGAGTTATGAAAAATAGAATCTATCATGAGTAAACAATGATTAATAAATATAGAAAGGAAAATAACTAAATTCACATTAACAACATGATTTTGAAATTTATCCATGTATTATATCAATGTTGAAATCTCATGGATAATAAAAACTAAATTATCAATAAAATAAATGATTAATATTGGACACCATGATCTCATACATCAGGATATCTTTTTGTCCAAGTCTTTCTCAATGATTGTTTAATTGATGGTTACGTATATACCAAAAACCCGTTTAATAATTTTGGCCTACTGATTTGTCTCATTAGACTTGTTGATGCATAGAGGAGCTATATATAATTGGGCCCCTCCCATCCCATCATTTCTAATACATTCATCATATATTGAATAATCAATTTAATTCATAAACAATATTACTTTTCAACAAATGTATATATCTATTAAAGAATACAGATTATTTATATTTCTTCATTCCATAAAATATAATTAAAAGTAAACCACCAAATATATAAGTGATATATAGTTTAGTAAATAATCATACCCATGATACAAGTAATATGGATATTTAAGGTAATTTTAATTCCCAATAATCATAAGGAATAGAATTTTTCAAGTCACTTTTAATGACCACAACATTAATAACAGAAAAATGATAAACAACACGTAATCAAAATTATAGGTGATATAATAAAATCATGTCCTTTTTAGAAATAGAAGGGAAATATTAAAATAAAATTCATTAAATATTTTTTTTAAACCACTATAATCTTGTATAAGAATATAAATATATAGAAACAGTTGTAGTGGTGGGAAAATTCTTTAACATAGTTTGTGTTAAAAGGAAACAATCCTTTCAATTTTTTTCGTAAAAGAAATTTGAATTTGAATTTTTTTTAATTAAATTAAAAACATTCATTTAAAATTTTTCAAAATGTATATGATTACATAAAATTTCCTTGAAAATTATTTTCAGGGAATAATGTTAAATTTTTAAAATCCTTTTTCTCTAATTATTGAGAAGGAAGAAAAATGTACCTAATAAAAAGTGAATTATGGTCAATTTTTTTATTCATCTATTTATATATTTACATGAAAAAAGGAAAAGTTTATAAGAAAATATGGAGAATCCTTAAATTTATTGAGGATAAGAAAATAGATGGATTTTATTGTGCATATATTATAAGATTCTATCAAATAAAATAAGATATTTCCTTGAAAATTAGATTATAAAGTAAATCTTAACCTCTTTAGTAACATTAAAATTGTTACCCATTGAAAGATTAAACATGAAATGAAAAATTAAAAATAATTAATAAATATGTATTCATGTTGAATACATCATTAGGGTAGTATATGAACCATAAAAAATAAGTACATAATGAAAATTATGTCTCAATGAAGTGGAAATTGAGATAAAGTCTATTACCTAAAGTTAGACTTGCCTCATAGGTTCTATAACCGCTATTATAATAAATATAAATTTATTATAATAACTTATTAGAAACATATTAATATCTATAACTTCATATATGATCTATGCTTGAAATTTTATCACCTATTGGTTAATAATATTTAATTATTTCCATTATTTCATGTGTTAACTTCTTTGTTTTTCAGGTATGATTTGATACGATAGTCCCAATCCTTTTATATTTTTCAGGGTACCATCATGTTTAGAATCATATTAATTATTAAAATTCATATTTTATATATATATATATATATGCCTATTTTTTTCATCCACAAAAGATAGATATATAAAAATGAATTAGGCTATTCTGTGAGACAGCACGCCATACATATGCATGAACGTTTCTTTCACTTATAAATGAATATAATAAAATAAAGGAAAATAATAATTCACTTTTATAGTATAATTTTAATATTATATATATATATATATATATTAGGTTCATTATATTTATCTTTATTCCTTTCCACATAAATAAGATATTAAATATGGATCATAATGTTTCATGGAGGTGGTTTCCCACACAAATGCATGAGCGATGTTATCATCTTCCAATGGATTGGAAGTTAAGAAGGTATAGTTGATATTATAATTATAAAATCATAATTAATTCATAAATATAATAAATATCAATTTTTTCTTCCATTATTACTATCCATGTGAGCTGTTGATGGAAAAAATTACATCAGTTTAGGAGGTAGTAGTCTTCCACACACATGAGTGGTGGTTTTGTTTCCAATTAGATTGAGGTTGAGATGAATAAATATTATTCCATAAACTTAATACAATATATATATATATAATATTTTTGTTATTATATTGTAATTATTTGGACATAATTGATGGTGGTAAATGAATAAGTAAAAAAAGAATCTTCTTTGTTAAGACGATTACCTTCTCTTCAACAAACATACTTTGGATATCTATTTAGGGACACTAGGGATAGTATTTTACGAATATGATCAGCTATAGAATATGGATAAGAATTTTGAGAATATAATTGGTTCAGTTTTGGTAATGTATGGTTTCTCAATGTGCTTTAAAGAAAAGAGATAAGGGGTGTCATTTTATAAGATAGGGTCGGGGAATTCTTGAACTATATTAAAGTATTAAATAAATATAAATAATTTATCATGTCCAAATGGCTCTAAATTGAAATAATTTTAATATATTATTAGTATGAGTCAAAATTAACCAATGTAATAAAAATTTTATATGTTTAGATGATTCATCAACCATTATCTCTTTATTTTCACCACCCCCCATTGACCCTTTTAACAATTACAATGATAACAAACATCTATACACTATAGGAGCCAATAAACTTACTACAAAAGGAATATTTTCCAATAAATAATCAAATGATGAAATTTTCAACCAAATCATAACCACCTTGTTCTAGTTCATGATTTTTTAGATTTTTAATGAAATTAATAAAATATTTTTTTCTTAATATATTTTTAATTTTTTTGACTCTATTCATTTAATTTGATATTTAAATAATTAATAAAATGATTTAATTATAAAATAACCCTTTAACACTTCACCAATATATAATATTTTTCTGTAAAATTATTGGAATGAAATAATTCATCCAAATTTAATTACATTTAATATTTTTAAAATAATTTATTTTATTTTTCTATAATTTGGATACATATTTTTTTTTGGGTTGCATAATTGTTTAAAATAATTTTTGAATTGATAAAAATTAAAAATAAATTAGAATGATAAAAAATAATTCATATTTCAAATAATTATTTTGAAAAAAAAAATTTACAATGTTTGGATGATTATAGATGAAATAGAATCAATAAATTAAAAAAAATCAATTCTTAGATATATTTTTAATTCATTATCAAATTTTATTTTACCTCAATTACATTATTTACACTTAACTAAGATGATAAATTTTTCCAAAGTTACTAATCATAATGCATAAAAAATTGGAACCAGTTTACTATATTATAAAATCAAAATTCCAAATATGGAATCCATTTTATAAAATTATATTCACTAAATTCATAGAAATTAATTTATGATAAAAATTAAAAAACCCAAAAAAAGTGTTTTATTAGAAAAATTCATTTTTCTTAAAAAAATGAACTTATACAAATGTTAGTTTTACTGATGATAAAAATGAAATTAATTATATTCTTTCAAACCAATGACATATTATTTTAATTTTGTATTAAATTTAAGTCAGTATGGAGATATTTTAATTAAATGAAATGATTTTTCTAACAAAAATTGTATTTTTTTACTGTTCATTAAAAAATCAATTTTTTTATAAAAATAGCAAAATTTAAACTTAAGAAAATATTGAAATGATGAATTAAAAAATGATATAATTGTAATTTAATATTATTTTAATACATTTTTATGGTTTTTTAACTCATTCTTTCATGAAAATTATGAAATCAATGAAATTGAATCTATTTAAAGATAAATATATCATAAAATCTTGGGTTGTAACATTCTACCACCCTACAATAATTTCACCATAAAAATTACATCACTCAAATATAAAAAACATAGGATAATTCTACCACATCACATCCATAGTTTCCCATGAAGATTCTTAAATCTTATTATTTTTTCACAAAACTTTGACCATGTGGGTGGTCTTATTCCATAGCACTTTCTCTCTACAATCCAGAATTTCCACTAGTTGTTCCTTGTTAGAAAAATATTTTTTAAAATGTATGACCTATAATATTACTACATGTGAATTATCAAGTATATACTTCATCAATAATGAAACATGGGACACAACATGATCATGGGATGATTCAGTGGAAGTACCAATCAATAAGTTATCATCCGGATACGATCAAGAATTTAGAAGGTACAGGTATATCTATGGATCAACATTTCCCTCCTTCCAAATATCATAACTATCTTCCATGTATATGTTCGTAAGAATAGCTTTCTTCCAACTTCGAACTCAATATCTCATATATGATTTTTAGATTACCTTTTTTTTATCAAATTTGAGCTACCGTTAGTTGTTATTGAATGGATATGACCTTCTCTATCATTTCCTCAACTAAATCAGGTTATAAGTGATTTATTTCCCTAAATTCATCCAAAACATTTAGAGTTATATTCTTCCCTATATAGAGGGGCTTATAAGGATCCATTTAAATTGTCAAGTAAAATATATTGTTATAAGGAAATTATACCAGAATAATGACTTGAACCCCAAAACCTTTGAAGTCCACAAAACAAGATATCAGCATGTCTTCTAGAGTTTGAATGGACATTTTAGACAGACGTGATATGTGAGTATAATAAGAAGTATTGAAACTCAAATCTGTATCCAAATCCTACTAAAGGATTATCCAAGACATTGAGGTGAACCTCATATCCCAATTAGATATTATTTAATGTGGTACTCCATGAAATATCAAAACTTCAATAATGTATAGCCCATTATTCTAATTAAGATAGAAATATTCTCTGAAAATAATAAAATATGATGATTTTTTAAGGAAATCAACTATAACCCAAATAGAATTGCCTCTGTTAGATGTTTTTGGGAGTCTTGTGATAAAATCCATGGTAATGTTTTCCCATTTCAATTCTTGTATGTGTATTGACTGTAATAACACATTTGATTTTTTCTCTCATCCAAAACTTACTAACACACCAAGAATCAGGATAAATACATGTAAATATACCTTTTAATGTTTTCCTACCATAAATATCTTTTAGTTGTCTATATATTTGTTTATTTATTGGATAAATAGAGAATAATGTATTATAAGATTCATGCAATGAGTCTTTCTTCCACTATGGTATCGATGGAATATATAACTTGTTCTTGAACCTTACCATTCTATCATGATCATTGTTGAACAATGAAAAAATTTTGGCCTTATTCTCTAATTAAACTTATTTGTTATGATACTTCTTAATCATCTCATGGATGGTTGGTTGAACATTCATCTGACAAAGATAACATAAGTCCCCTTTCCTAGAGATCCCAAGATCTAACTTCTAAATATATATCAATATTTAATCTCTTTAAATCATCATCATGGAAAAACATTCATCATCTTTCTGACTTTAACCATCAATCACTTTGTCTTCCTTCCAGCGGTGGTAATGTATTGAGAATTTATAATCTATAATCAACACTAACCATATTCTCCTGCACATATTCAACTCTTTCTATTTTAATATATACATTAAAATTTATGATGATTATATATATCACACCATTCACTATACAGATAATGCCTCAATATATTTAATGTAAAAAATAAATTCTAACTCTAAATAATGATTCAGTTAATTTTTATCATTAATTTTTTACTATTGAGAGGCACTGATATCACTAAGTCGTTTGGCATGAGGATGTTTCCAAATCCCTTATTTGACTCATCACTATAGATAACAAACCCATATCCACTGTAGGGTAGTGTAAGAACATTCACATTGACCAACCTTCCCTTTAGTTATTTTAAATTATCTTCACATTCATCAGTCCATAAAATCATAAACCCATTCCGAATTAACTTGGTGAGTGAATTAGATAGTCATGGGAAATCTCTCACAATGATTCGGTAGTACCTATTCATCCCTATAAAACTATAGATCTCAGTTACCATGGTTGTTCTAGGACAATGTTCAATAACTGTTTTCATTCATGGATCCCCTGATATACCCTCACCTGAGACTATATATAATAAGAATTAAACTTTATAAAACCAAAAGTCACTCTTTCTAAATTTATCATATGACTTATCCTTCCTCATATACTTCGAATAAATTACCAGATATTCTACAATCTCTTCCTTTATCTTGAAATATATAATAATATCATCAATAAAAACACAATAAACTAGTCAAGCCAATTTATGAATAATCTATTCCTTAAATATATTTTGAGAACTGGATAGTTACTAAGTTCAAATTGAATTACTATTTATTCATAATTATCATAGCTTGAATGGAAGGCCAGCTTCAATATAAACTCCTTCTTGACCCTTGGTATATGATTTCTAGATCGAAGATCAATCTTGGAAAAATATTGAGTTTCTAGTTATTATTCAAAAAAATAATTGATATGGGATAGAGGATGATTTTTTTAATAGTTATCTTGTTATGTTATTGACAATAAATATAAATTCAGATTGGCCCATCTATATTTTAAACAAATAGCAGGCTCACCCTAATGTGATGCAGTAGGCCTAATGAATAATTTATCTAGATTCTAATAGAGTTTCTAATTTAATTCCTTCAAATCACCCTGTTCCATTCTATTTTTATTCATGGAAATGGTCGTATAACCATGTATGAGTTATATTTATAACTCAACATCACAATTTGGTGGAAGACTAGGAAACTATTATTGAATGAAAACAAAAATATCTCATTTGATATACATTTCCTCAATGTTGAGTTTATCCCCAACCATATAAGATAAATATCCCTTATAAATAGATTGAAATAACCATTTTATGGAATAAATTTACATTGGTAGTTTAGGTTTATCCTTACACTAATAGACTATCATAGGTTGATTTGGAATATGGAATTTAACTTCCTAGAGAAAATGATATCTTTTTGAGATTCATAATTCTTTATTTAACTACTAATGTATTATTAGTTAAATTATATGATAGAGGATTTGTATCCAACATAGGTGAATCACACTATGGAACATCATGTTCCTCCATACGAAGTTTATTCATTCTAACATGAGACATGTACTATAATATGGTCATGATCTTATTAGTTCCAATATAAACTATATTTTCTTTCTTGATAGGGAAATCCCTACATGTTCTATGGTTATTGATTCACTTTATTCTAATATGTACCTTACTGAATAATGGTGCACACTGAGTTTTCTCATAATCATCCAGAACATTTTTCCAAAAAATAAAAAATGTAAAATGATAAAATTTCTCAAATACTATAAGGAGTTATAATAAATATCATATAATATCTGTTCATTTAAAATATATTTTCCCATGTTTCTTCTAAAATTCCTCGAATACTAACTATAAAAACCCTAAATCTAGTAACCTAGAGCCATTGTATACCTTATTCCATTACTTCAAGATAAAAGAGATACCATCCCAATGGAATGATAATTTTAGTAGTCTTGATGAACCAAATATACACAAGATTCTATCATTACATTTTAATTATTAATTATATATCACAACAAAAACTCTTTCATCATTTATACTATTAATAATAGGCTTATTATTGTATTATAGAAGTGAAAACAAATAATGGATGAGCTTATTTTTTGGTAATATTTTCATACAATAAAATAAAACATGATTAAATAAGTAATAATAAATATAGAAAGGTAAATTACTAAAAACACATTCCATTTAATAACATGTGGTGAAAATGTAACCATAGATAAAACTAATGTTGTAATATCATGGATAATAAAAACTGAATTATCAATGATGGAAATTCTTAATATTGAATATCATGATCTCATATATCATGATGTATTTATTGTATAATCCTTGTGCCATGATAGTTTAATTAATGCATAGATGTTTACCACAAATCCAATAAACAATTATGGCCAACTAATTTTTCCAATGAGACATGTCAATGAATCGAGGGGATATCTTTGCCCCACCCATTACTGTATTTCCAATTAACTCCTCGTCTATTATCAGATCAATTTAATTCATAAATAATATTCTTTGTCATCAAATTTATGTTTCATGTAATGAATAAATATTATCAATATTTACCAAGTCTTCCAAAAACCATTCAAAGTAAAATACTATATGTTGAAATTATATATCATTTAGTAAATAATCAAATCCACGATACAAATAAATATAGATATTCAAGATAACTATAATATCTATAGATCACAGGAAATTGAATTTTTTAAGAGAAATCTAATGAAAACACAATTAAGAAATGATAATAATTTACCATCAATTCATTGAAAATATAGTTTTCATTATAAAATTATATCATTTTGATAAATGGAAATGAAATATTAAAATAGGTTTCATGAAATATTTTTCTATGTAAACCCAATGAAAGTTTATATAGGAATCTAAATAGTGTAAAAAAATTATGATTGTGGGAAAATATGTTAAATCCACATATGTTAAAAAGAAACATTCCTTTAAATAAAATTTCAAAAGAATATTGAAAATAAAAATTTCAGAAAATATTATAAAAAATCCTTTCACTAATTTTAAACATTCAGATAAAATATAAAATTTCATTAAAAAATATTTTTAGTGAATAATTATTACTTTTTAAAAATTAACATATGTACAGAGATTAAAAATATACCGCATCAAAAGTGAAATAAGATCAAGTTTTCTTTTAAAAATTAATTTTATTGATTCAAGATACAAAGAAATGAAAATTTTCAAGGAAATATATAAAATAACTAAATATCTAGTTTATTAGAAAAAAATTTAGATATTATTAAGGATAGATTATATGATTTCAACAATAAAAATAAGATAAATCCTGAAAATGAGATTGTAAAGTAAATCATTACCTATTTGGGAACATTCAAATTGTAAACCCTTAAAATGGTAAATTGGAAATGAAACATTTATCATAATTAATAAATATATATCATGTTAAATACACAAATTTTATAGTATATATACCACAAAAAACTAAATAAATAGACAATAACAAATATGTCTCAATTGAGGGAAAATTGAGATTAAATCCCTGACCTCATGATTCGATTTCCTCACAGGATCACTAAAATCCTATATAATAGATTTGAATTTGTCATAATTACATAGAATTACCATATTCATATCTAAAATATCATATATGACCCATTTATAACTTTTTATCACCTATTTGTTAGCAATATTTTATTATTGTCATTATTTTTGGTGTAAACTACTTTATTTATCATATATGTTTTGATTTTGTATTCTCATTCCTTACATAAGTATCATGGCTCCATAATATCCATAATTTTATTAATTATATAAATAAAATATATATTCAATATATATATATTTATTTCTATTCATCCATTAAATATAGATAAAAAAATTAATTACATTATTCATTGAGATGGTAGGACTTACGAATGCATGAACATTGTTTTCACTTTTATATATATGGAACAAAAATAGATAAATAATATTTCAAATTCACAGGATAATTTTTATATCTTATATATCTTATATATTCATTAAATCAATCCTTATTACCATCCATTTAAATTGGAAATGGAAAACATATCACATCACTTTGTAGAGGTGATGATCCACATATACACATGTTCAACTTTATCATCCTCCAATAGATATAAATTAAAAAAGGTATATATGATATCTTTATTATATAAGAATAATTGTGTCATAAATATAATATATATTAATTGTTTTTGTCATTATTATTAGCCATGTGAGTCAGTGATGGAATATAAAATACATCAATTCACAATGCTCTAGTCCGACATACCCACGAGAAATGGTTTTATTCCTTGTTTGATGGAGAAGGATGTCAATAAATATTTCTCCTTAAAGTAATAAAATCTAAGTATATGATAGAATTTTTTTTTAATATATTGTAATTATTATCACTTAATGTATGGTAATAGAAGAAGAACTAAAAAAGAAATATCTTGTTAAGACGGTAACCTTCTCTAAGAGAAACCTCATTTGGACCTCTTATTAGGAACACTAGGGTAGGTTTTTCAGGAAGAAAAAAACCTCTAGAATATGGATAAGGAAGTTTTGATGACAATTTTGTAGGTTCTTGTCAATATAGGTTTCTCAAAGTGGTGTAAATATAAGAGAGAAGGGTATCCTTTTATAAGTGAGGAGAGGGGTATTCTTAGAATATCATAAATTATTAAATTAATATAAATTATTTTTCATGTCCATATAAATTAAAAATAATTAATTAGAATATAAGAGGATTATGATTCAAAATACATATTTAACTAATATTTTCACCCTTATCTTCTTATTTTAACAACTCCATTTTAACCCTTTTGACTTTCTCCTTAAATTGATGTTTTTTACGTTATAGGATCCAAGAAAGTTTCCATAAATGAAAAATTAGACCACAAATAGAAAAAAAAAATGAGATATTTTTTCACATATCATATCCCCCTTATCCTATTTACTTTTTTTATAATTTTCAATCTATTAAATAAATGATTATTTTCATAAAATATCACTAATATCCTTTATGAAACTTTTAATTTAATTTGACATTAAAAACATCATGAAAATGATGGAATTAAACTCTAATCCATTAACACATGACTATTATGTTATATTATTATATAAAATTTATGTAATAAAATAATTCATCAATGTTTTACTATTTTTAATATTGTTAAAATCAATTATTTTATTTTTCTATTAATTTGAAAAAAATACTACATCGTTGTTGCAGAAGAATTTAAAGAAATTATTCAATTAATAATATTTAAATTTAAATGTCCACAGTAAATAAAATATCTAATATTTAGAATAAACATTTATAATTGAACATAATATGTTTTTATCTATGTCAAAAATATTATATATATTAAAAGAAAGAGACTAGCATTTTTTACTTTACTTAAAATATTATTAAGGTAAAAATCAAAGCTAAAGAGAAAAAAATGTCATATTTTATAATTTTTAAGTACTATGGTTTAAATATTTTCACATAATTAAATAAATTTAATTTTTTGATATATTTTTAATTTTTTTCACATTATTTTTAATCTTAATTACTTGATTTACTATTAACGAAGGTGATAAATTTTACTACTATTAATATTCATAATGCCTAAAAATAAAGGGTATTATTTTCTAAATTTAATAATCATGATTAAAAATATAGAATCCATTTTATCAAATTCAATCTTAATAAGTGGTGAAAATTAATTTAATATAAAAAATGTAGCAAAAGCAGTTTGTTTTGAAAAATGAGTTTTTCAGTCCAAAAATGAACTTATAACATAATCATGTACACTAATGATTCATATTTAATTAATAAGATAGTTTTTAATGATAGGAGGGTTATTTTAATATAAAATTAAATTAAATTAATTGTGGTATTTTTCAATTAAAAGAAATGATAGTTTTACAAAAATTGGTTTTTTCACTCTTCCCTAAAAATCAATTTTTTATAAAAATAAAAATATTTCACCCTATGATAATTTTATGAATTAAAAAATGATATAAATTTTTACATTATAAATTTTTAATATTTATTAGTTATTTTTTTAAACTCAATGTTTCATGAAAAGAAACATATCATTGAAATTAGATTTATTTAAAAGTAAATATATCATAATATCTTGGGTTATTGAAAGAACTTCTCCAAGAATTATTAGGATGAAGGGAATAAAAACACATAAGAATAAACATTATTTCATTAATATAAGCCTAATATCGTGTATCCCATGTAGCCACTACATAACCATTCCATCATCACCACATCCTCTTCCCATGTAGAACCAACCTCTATCCCAGTATCACCCCTTACCAGACAGCACCAAGTCACTTAATACCAACAACACATCACATAAAATATCAGAAAAAACTATCATTTTTGACATGCATAGGTCACATTCAGTAACTGTAAAGTACAATGAAAAAATGAAAATTCAAGTACAACTATATCATTGAGCATCAAAATATAGAAAAAACATAAATTATAAGAATCATTCATTTAGTATCAATTGTTAATTTCCTAAAATAGCATTTATTTCTCTATTATAATTAATATGGTTTCCATCCAATATTTTTATATCAATTTATTAATTATATTGATTTTTCACCTATATTCATCCTCGTCATTTTAATAATGTAACTCAACTCATGGTAAAGGTGTCATGTGGCCATAACAATGGATTAAGGCATGCACATCCTATCAATCACGAATATATATCAATAGGTATAACTTCTATATGAATTGAATCAACCTTGTAAAAAGAATAACTAACCATAATGATTAGCTATAAGTTAAAACCAACTAACTTCAAGGAACTGCCACATGAACAAACCAACTGGCCATGAGGATTGGATGTATGAAAAAACTAACTAATTATAATGGTCAACCACTATAAAAACCAATCAATCCTAATGATTGAATATAAGAATAGCCTATTGACCATAAGGTTCAAATACATGATAAAACAAACTGACCATAATAACTAGACCAGTGAACAAACCCACTAAATAGGGTAATCGACCAAATAAATTGTAATGACTATAAGAACAAGCCAACTGGCCATGAAGATCAATTATGAAAATTGACCAACCATAAGGATTGATCACAAGAGAAACCAATCAAAGGTAATATTTATTTCTTAAACTATCACCTAAAATAATTCTTATAAACATCTTACTTTTAAACTATTATAGAACGAACTCCCTCACAATTTTAGTTCACACAACTAAAGCTTGCCCCAACTAACACAAAAACATCCTCATCACATCCTTCTTACAAAACAGTGGCTCACATCCCATATGGATTCCTAATTTACACCATCTTTAATAGATATATAGAAGTAGTGGATAAGTTATATTCCACTATTTCTAAACCCATTTAGATACTCACTAAAAGGATTGACCCTACAAGAATAAAAATGTATCCTAATTCTAGAAAAACCCCAATATCAAAATATGTGTACTTTATGATACATTAATTAATTTTTATTATAGGTAACATATAATGGACCAGACCTCCCTGGTTCATTACTTTGTCAAAATACAATTTTTGGGGTGTTCTAGAGAGATACAACAACTCATTTCATGAGTTTTCTAAAATTCTAGTTTTTCTATCCTGGACCCAGGGCATCGGTAGGTCAGGTCAACAGTGACTTAGGGCGTTGATTAGTCTAGGTTTCGGTGACTCGAGGTGTTGGTAGGTTAAGGTATCGCTAGGTCGGGTGTCGGAATGTTAGGTAATAGGTAGGTTGGGCATCAGTAGATCAGGTGTTGGTGGCACATATCGGTGAGACTTTTGTTGGTGACTTACAATCAGTCAATCAGGTCTGTGACTCACCCATTATTGAGTCATTTCCAGGTTATTCTAGTTTTTCTAGTTTCTCCCATATTGCATTTTATTTTAGTAAATCAAGTTTAAAACATTTTTTGAGCATTAATGAAGGAATTTCAAAGGATATTAATTATATATTTAATATTTTAGTGATCTAGGGACTTTAATATAGTAACAAGGTGTAATCTTGACCACGATACGACTTTAATGACCCTTGAAACTATTTAATTTTTGTTGATATAGGACCTGGATCTTCTATGCCAAGATCTTCTCTTCCTGGTGTGTTTTTATTTTCTCTTGGTGAGACCAGAGCCGTTCTTCTCCATGGAGTCCTGTGTTGTGTTGTGGCATTCGGTTTCATCCTTCCAAGGAGTCTCATGTTATTTATGTGACCCCCTATTTTGGTGCAAGGAGTAGTTTCTGATCATCTATTCTGTGAGGTATGAATTCCTTAATCTCTCTTTAGTTATGTATCATGCGGGGTGGGTAAACTCATGTCTCTTTAAGAATATGGTTGAATCCAAATATTAATTATGGGTGTTATGAAGATGAACAGACTTGTTACCATAGTGGGATTTTCTACCTTAGTAATAAATGAGGGTATTGTAAGATTATGGTAATGCTTGTGTGCTTTTATCTGTTATCTTTGATAAACACATTGAATTATTTCAGCTGTATACCATCTAAAAATCAGGGGCATTGGTTGTCACTATTTTCACACCAGACTCATGAATTCTTGTTGTTAATCTCATGTTGAATGGTTGGGAAAAAGAAAAAATGATTAATCACATACATATATTTAGTAAAATGGATTACCCATAATAAAACTTATTATCTGATAACCCCTGTTTTATTAAACTGGAATTACGGAATAAATGCGATAAATCTGAATACCGCTTACCTTGTTTGGAGTGGTTATATAATGTGTGTGGATCTCTTTTGTAATTAGCTTCAAACAGGTTGTGTGGTGATACTATTGAGAGAATGATAGTTTGTGAGGATGGTTTGAGGATAAAATGGTATCTAAGGTTGATAGATTAATTATTTATAGAATGGATGAACCTTTTGAACAGTCAGTTTTCGTCTGGGTTGTGTCATGGTAGTTTAGAATGGCCTGTTTGTGCACTTGACTACAACTTGATTTATTTTTCTGTTTTTTTTTTTTGATATGGTGATTTTTTATATAGCGGGGATACTGGGGAAGATTTGAGAGGGATAATTTTTGAATAATAATAGTGTTACCATGTCTCGGAATTTCTCCCAGAGTTTCCATTGACTTATATATTTTAGGAATTGGGGTTAGATCTGACTCTTTTACCCTAGTCCTTCTTTCTATGTTTGGATTTGGAAGTGGTTGGTATGGTTACTTCACTCTTATAACGTGTGAGTTGTTGGGTAGTTTCCCAGTTAGTGATGGAATCAATAATATTCACTTGTTGAATAAAGAATAATATTTGGTTAAATTAATTGGCAGGGGTTATGAATTATGTTTGTGGATGGTCATGTGGTTATGAATTAGAGGTGGTAGAAAGGGATGTTTTTTGTGTTCTAGTTGATTGTTTTGAAAACCCATAGGTTGGGATGAGTTTTTTGTACCTATATATATACATGTAGTTCCTTGTGTTTTCTATATGCACCCCACCCATGTTGAGCACTATATGTCAAACTTCCCCACTGTTATGGGGGAGGGTGTCCTTTACTAACAACTTTGTGGGAGGATGGATGGATAGTTGTTGTCTCTGATCTACTCCCTCTTTTAGGCACTGGTAGACCTCGAATCATCAGGCTAGTTGCGGTGCAGATTTGAGGCATAGGTGTTTTCTGGTGATGTTTGATTCCTAAGTGTCTTCAGGATGAGAAATGTTGGGCTTTACCTGGTATCTTTGGGATGAGGTTGTTATCTGTGGACCCAGTTTCTGTGGGAGGGATGTGATGTGGTTTTTGGCATATGTTTTTGTGGGTAGGAAGTGGAATGTGGGTCAGGTGTCTATGGGAAGGTTGTGACAATGGGTCTTGTGGAAGAGCTTCATAGTGTTAGGATGTTTGCCATTAGGGATGAGAATTTATCCAGTGGGAAGCTATGTAGGGTACCCAAATATCTATGTGATTACTACTTAACTATATTTTACATGTGGTATATGGTGAGTGTGCCTTGGTGAGGATTGGGTGGGGTGGATATTATAAATTGTTAGGTTCTTTTGAGTTTCTGCTATTTTTCTCAGAGGGGCACTAGAATGCTTCTCCCACTTGTGCCCAAGTGACATTCGATTTTCCTACTGAGTATACATGTATTCTCACCCTACATATATAAAAATGTTTTCAGGTTTTTAGGGAGATTACGAGGACCATGTTGGAACTTACTTGCTTGAGAATCAGTATAGTTTTTGCGTCGCTTCTTAGATTTGTTCTTTTAGTATTTACATTAGATTTTTTCAATTGTATATCTAGCAGTTTTACTTCAAACATTCATGTGGGATGGATTTTGGTTTCTTTTATATATATGTACTGGATTTGTCTTGAGTTTGGTACATTTTACCTCTCGGTATTTATTACTATAAAATGGTAAATTCCTCCCATTTTGTGAGGTTTGAATACCCTTGGTGATAGTCTCCACCCCGGGGCCTATGGGAGGCGAGTCTCAGGGGTACATTATCTCTATTCTATCTTGAAGAAGGATGGTCATGCCACTTTTCCGTCCCTTCCCTCATTTAGAATAAGGATGGTAATGAAAAAATGGTATCGTAGGCTAATGGTTGAGAGATAGGATAGATTTTGGAGTTAGGAGTTGTGATGATTCTGCGGGATGGTAGGGGAATAGTGGTAGGTGATCTTGATGTGTGACATAGGCTATGGAATATCAGCTAGGAAATGGGATTAAAAGTCCCCCCATGATCTGATGCAAAGACTTTGAGCTTACCAAAGGACCAAGTGGGGCTACAACATTTGGTGGCTAGAGACCCTTGGAAGGGTACATGCATCATAATGACTTTGGTACTTTTTTTTCAAGGGAAATTTGGGAATTTAAAATAATTCATGGAATAAAATGAATTCTAAATAAAATTACATACTACCCAGGCTTAGGGGTTCCCTATTTAGTTTTGCAGGTATGTCACTCGGTTGTTGTCCATGAGTTTCTTATGCATTGGAGGCTCAAAAAGCCGATCCAGCAGATCAGCAGAGTGTTGATCCAGAGAAGGAGGAAACCCAGTGGTAGGGAACGTTGTGTGATTTCCAATGATAGACTCTAGGATGTTATGAGTGAATTACCTCAGACATAGAGACAAACAGATGGCCCAAGGATTTTGAGATCACCTTCAGCCTCATTCGGTCTCTGATGGAGTACTTGGTTTCATTGGTTGTTGGTCAGATGAAGGGAGCTATGCATTAATGGTAGACACTCAACTTCAGGGAGAGGAAGGAGACAAATGTTCTATGGGTAAATTTTGAGAAGTAATTCAGGGTGGAATTCCTTTATTCGACCATGAATTATGAGAAGAGGAAAGAGTTACTCTCCCTATAGTATGTAAGTATGTCAATATGGGAGATGGGGATCAAGTTCATAGATATCTTTTTCATTGCTCCGGATCTCTTTCCAGATGAGGAGTCTCAACTGAGATTCATAGATGAGGCACTTTGTCCTTATCTCCATTACACAGTTACTCCCTTCACCTTGCTGATATACATAGAGGTCTAGAAGAAGGAGGAAGTGGTTTATAGGATGTAATCACAAAATTTTTTACAATGATAGGGGAGTTATAAGGGTTCTATGAATGAAAAGGCTTCTAGAATTAGGTCTCAGGTGTGAGGGCCTTCATGATTTTGGACAATGGGAAGTTAACCCCAATAGTTTCAGATTTGACATCCCGATCCTTTTGATTTTTCCGTAGACCTGGGACTAAAGCATTTTGATTGTGGAGGCGTCGAGCACCTTCAGAGTCAGTTCCCAATTCAAGATCAGTATAGTGGAGGTGGGTAGGTTCAATGCCCACCTTAGTAGTAGTTGTCAGCTAGGTCATTTCAGCAGCAGGGACAACATGCTCCTAGTCCACTGAGGAGAGATGAAGTTGGTGGGGGCCGACCTCTAGGTGTTCCTTAGGGGCCTCGACCCATATGTGGTCAAGGAGGTGGTTGACAGAAGAGGGGCAGAGGAGCTGGGTTTGGTAAGTTTCACGTCGTATAGGTTGAATTTTATAGGGTCCAGGAATCATTTGAGGTACGATCTATGTGTTTAGTACTCTTGCTTCTTCATTGTTTTATTTGGGAGCTTTTCAATCCTTCATTTCACTCTTTCTAGCCCGTGTTTTGGGAATAGATGTAAAGAATCATTACATGACCCAACTGTTGAGTACACTAGTCGGAGGTGTGACCAACTTTTTTGATGTTTTCTGGTGATGTATACTAATGTTGGGGCTGCATCAGTCTAGTGGGGATCTCTTTCTGTTATAGATTTAGTCATAAAATGTCATCCTTGTCATCGAATAGTTGTTATATGTTCATTCCCTCATCGAAGTCTTTCTAAAGAGAGTCTTGTTTTCAAACATGGATATCCAGAATGTTGATTTTGTTGGTGAGTGGTGTTGTTATGTGGGCATCCAACATGTGGAGCCTCTCCATTCATTGTTTGATGATCTATCAGGGGAATCGGTGGATGATGAGATAGTGGGGGTTCTCAGAGTTGTTGGGGAGTGTTTCGATGTTCTTAATGATGAGGTTCTGACTCTACCCCCTCAACGTGATTTTGAATTCGGGATAGACTTTCAACTCTGTGCTTCTCTAATTTTGATGCCTCCTTATCATATGGAACCTTCTGAGCTACTGAAGCTAGGGATTGAGATTGATGATATAATGAAAAAGTGATTAATCTAGCCCAGTGTTTCATCATGGGGTGCTCTCTTCTTGTTTGTGAATAAGGAAGATAGTTGTATGAGGCTATGCAAATACTACCAAAAGTTGAATCAGGTGAAGTTCAAGAACGGTTACCCTCTCCTGAGGATAGACAATCTTTTCAACTAGTTGAGGGGGGAAGTTGATTTTCTATGTTTTATATGTGGTCTTGGTATCACCATTTGAGGTTGAATAAGGGTGACATCCCTAAGACTACTTTTAGATGCAGTTATGGTCACTTCAAGTCCATGGTTAAGTGATTTGGTGTTATTAACGCACTGACTGTGTTCATGGGACTAATGAACTATATCATTCCTGAGTTCTTGGACTAGTTCCTCATCATATTCATCAATGAAATTATGATCTAATTGATTTTAGAGTAGGATTATACTGGGCATCTCAGGACTCTCCTGGAGTTCCTTTGATGCCACCAGCTCTATGGGAAGTTTTCCATGTGCAAGTTTTGTGCATGAGAAGTCTACTTCATTGGCTATGTGGTTTCTCCACAGGTCATAGTAGTAAATCTATCAAAGTTCAAGGCAGTTGTGTCTTGGGTTTCACCAATAAATGTTGCATAATTTCATATCTTTATTGGTCTATCAGGATATTACTGGAGATTTCTACCCAATTTCTCTTGAGTTGCAGCTCTGTTGACGACTTTGACTAGGAAGGATCGGGCCTCTGTGTGGAGTGAACAGTTGAAGGGGAAGTTGGTCGGTGATATGGTTTCTAGAGGATGGTGTGATGTTCGAGGTGTTTTTTATGCTTCTATTATAGTCTTGGGGTGTGTACTGATGTAGAAATGGGGAGTGGTATCTTATGGGTCTAGGTAGTTACATCCTCATGAATGTAACTATTACACCAAGGATCTATATCTTCTAGTAGTCATGTTCGCACTGAAGCTGTGGCAACATTACCTCATTGGGGAGCTCTTTGTTGTGTTCACAGATCATAAGATCTTGAGTTATATCATTTCACAGTGAGATCAGAACATGCGGAAGTGGATGTGGATTGATTTTCTCCCGCACTACGACTTCGATATCTCTTACACCTCAGGAAAGGGGAATATCATAGTCAATTCCTTTAGCAAAATGTTATAAAATGAGGTATTTTGAGGATCTGCAGACCCATGTAAGGGGATGGAGGAGTTGTCTTCCTTACACATAGATGCAATAATGGATGGGGATAGAGGATATCTATTTGAGATGATTGTCAAGTCATATCTAAGGAATAAATTAGAGGATTATCATGGGGAGACTCATAGGTGGAGGTGATGCATGATAGCATTGACCAGGGTGATACTCCAAAGGGGTTGTTATATGATTGAAAAAATCAGATGTTGTTCCATGGAAAAATATTTTCCTAGGTGCGATGTGAGAGGGTGTTCGCTGTGAGTTTCACAGCTCACCCTTAGATGTACGCCTATGAGTTTATAAGATATATTGAGGCTTGAGAGAGTAGTTTCGGTGGCTTGGGATGAAGCATCTTGTGTTAGAGTTTGTGGGGAAGTTCATGGTGTTCCAGAAAGTGAACACTAAGAAACATGTTCCTGGTGGTTTATTTAAACACTTAGATGTCCCCAAGTGGAATGGTATGAAATCTCAATGGATTTAATCATAGGATTACTGTGATCTCATAGAGGATGTGATGCAATCTACGTAGTATTGAGGCTGATGAAATTGACTCACTTCTTAAAGAATAAGGAGTCAAGTGTGGGGGATACTGAAAAGAGAAGGTATATGGATGTGGTAGTTTGGCTACATGAGGTTCCAAGATCCATTTCCTCGGATCGGGATACACATTTTACCTAGAGAGTATGGAGGGGAGTATAACTTGATTTTGGCACTCAATTATGCCTCGGCACTACTTTCCACCCATAGAGAGATGAGAAGACAAAATATACAAACCATACATTGGAGGACATGCTGTGAGCAAGCATCTTAGAATTTGGTGGGTCTTGGATGAAACACTTTCCTTGGGTAGAGTTTGATTACAATAATATCCATCACTCTTCCAGTGGTATTTCATCATTTAAAGACTTTTATGGGAGACCGTATTGTTTATATTTGTGCAGGATAGAAGTTGGGGAGGTTGTTGTTCTTGGTATGGATGTGGTGCAGAGTACGACTGAGATGGTGCAGCCTTTCCATGAGAGGATGAAGGCGGAAAAGGATAGGTAGAATTCATATTCTGATTGTAAGTGGAGGCCCTTAGATTTCAAGGTTAGAGTCCACATTTTATAAAATGTTTCCCACAATGTAGGTAGCATAGGTTTGGTCGAGGGACAAAATTTTATCACAATTTCATCAAACCCTTTGTGGATTTGGGGTTAGTTAAAAAGGTGGCATACCAGTTGGAGTTTCCATCATAGTTGGATAGGATCCATGACATCTTTCATGTCTCCCAGTTCCGCCGATATCTTCACAGTGACTCACATGTAATTGACTGGTGATAATTGGATATCAAGAATGATACAATGTTTATAGAGCAGCTAGTGGAGGTCTAGGATCATTGAGAGATGGTGATTCATGGATGGACCATTTCTTTGGTTCATATATTGTAGAGTTATGGTGTCTTCGAGGATAGTACTTGGGAGTGAGAAGTGTAGATGTGTTCCCAGTACCGAGAGTTGTTTTGATTTTTTCTTGTGTCTTTTTTTTTTGCGATATAATGATTTAAAATTGTTTACTATAAAAGGAGTTACTTACTGTTCTCTAATATGTGATAGAGTCCTGACACAAAGATAGGGGGAACTAATCCCAAATCGGGATGAATTAATGCAGATTCGATTAAACCTATGCGGTCAAGTCAGTAGTACACAAAGAAGATAGTATCTTGACATGGACGAAGGATTCTGCTGATCCATGTGTCTGGATGGTGTGTTTTTTATTCTTTTAGTTAGGTTATGTGGTTTTTTTGGGGTATTATATGTTGAAATATGTGTTCTTGGATTTTGAAGTTTTACTCAAACTTTCAAACAACCCAAGGTGGTTTAACCTTTATAGATATCTTACAAGGTGGTTTTTCAGACCTCTATTTTCTTCTGGGTTTGGTTTTGAATTCTTGGGGGGTGAGAATAGTTTGAGAGGTATATGATGTAATGTCCCACACCTCTCTAGTCCATTACTTTTTCAAAATATAGTATTTGGGGTGTTCCAAAAATCAATAGTATCCATTTCAAGAGTTTTCCAAAATTATAGTTTTTTTTCATCGATTACTCTTTGAGTCTGTAGGTTAGGGAATTGGTGACTCGTTGTGTCGGTAGGACATGGAGTCGGTAGGTCAGGGAATCTGTAGGTCAGGTCTTCGATAGGTTAGGTCATCGGGGACTCAGGGCATTTGAAGGTCGGGGCATCGGTGACTCAAGGCGTCAGTTGGTCAGGGCATCAGTGACTCAGGGTGTCAAAAAGTTATGACATTGGTAAGTTAGGAGTCGGTAGGTTTGGGTGTTGGTAGGTCAAGCATCGGTATTTCGGACATAGGTGACTCACGTTTCTGAGTCAGGTGTCGGGTAGTCATTATCGATGACTCGCGTCATTGACTTACCAATCGGTGAGTCATTTCAAACTTTTTCTAGCTTTTCCAATTCAACCCCTCTTACATTTTATTTGACATAAATCAAGTTTAAAACCATATTTGGGAATTCCTAAAGTAGTTTCAAAGGATATTAATTATATATTTAATATGCTAATCCTCCTGAGACATTGAAATTTTCAAACAGTGTAATCTTGACCATGATTCAAAGTTAAAGGCCCTTCAAATTGTTTCCCTTCCATTGAAATAGGATCAGGATCTTCTAGGTCGAGATCTTCTATTCCCTATGTGTTTTATTTTTCTCATGGTGCACCTATATCCGTTCTTCCTTGTGGAGTTGTGTGTTGTTATGTGGCCTTCAGTTTCAGCCTTCTTTAGAGTCTCCTTCTATTTGTGTGACCCCTTATTTTGGCACAAGGATGAGTTACTTGTCATTTGTTCTATAAGGTAGGAATTCCTTCATCTCTATTTTATTTTTTGTATCATGTGGGGTGGGTAAAGTCATGTCTCTTTGAGAATATGATTGAATCCAAATTTTAATTAATGTTGTTGTGTATATGAACATACCTATTATAATAATGATATTGGATACCATAGTAATAAATGATGGGTTGGGAAGATGATGATAATGCTTGTGTTTTTTTATCTAACATGTTTGATATATGCGATGAATTGTGTTGACTGCATTCCTTCGAAAAAAATGGTTTTTGGCGGTCTCTTTTCATGCACTAGACTCAAGAATTCTTGTTCTTAATCTCTTGTAGAAAATCTGTTAACATGGAAACTTAATTAATCAAATACATCTTTTTAATTAAATAGATTCTATAGGATCAAAAATATTCTATTATAACCAATATTTTATTAAATTAAAATTAAGGAATGAATGTGTAAAATCTGAATACCCCTTTCCTTTTTTGGTGTGGTTGTGTTCTTTGAGTTGATCATTTTTGTCTTCTACTTTGTATGGGTTGTGGGGTGATGTTATTAATATCATGAAGGTGTGTGAATATGTTTTGAGGGAGAATGGTATCTCAGGTTGAGATATTGATTGATTTTAGAATGAATGAACTTGTTGAATAGTGGGTTTGCATCTAGGTTGTATCATGGTTGTTGGGCATGGTCTGTTCGTGAAATGGAACTGCATCCTAGTTTTTTTGTCAGATATGGTTCTTTTCATGCAGCATGGATGTTGAGGATGGTTTGAGAGGGATAATTTTTTAAGAATGATGGTGTTACCTTTAGTGGTCATTTTTCTCAGAGATTCCAGAGACCGGTATATTTTAGGAATGGGTGTTAGAGTTGATTATTTAGCCCTAGTCCTTCTTAATCTATTTGTCTTTGGCAGTGGTTAGTATGGTTACATTTCCCTTATAACGAGTGCAGTGTTTTGTAGTTTCCTAAATAGGGATGAAATCAATAATCTTGGATTTTTTAATAAATAATGATAATTTTTTAAATTAATTGTTTGGGGTTATGAATTAAATTTTTGGATGGTCATGTGGTTATGCTTTAGAGGTGCCTGCAAGGATAGTTTTGTTTTGTATGGTTGTTTTTTTTTTGAAAACTCATAGGTTGGTATGAGCATTTGGTACCTATATATATACATGTAGTTCCTTGTGTTTTCAATATGCACCCCACCCGTGTTGAGAACTATGTGCCAAACACCACCATTGTTATGTGGTAGGGTTTAATTTCCCAACATCCCAGTGGGAGGATAGATGGATGGTTATTGGCTCATCTCTGCTCACTCTTCTAGGCATTGGTATCCCTAGACAATTTGAGATGGTCGTAGTGTGGATGTGAGGCACAGGTGTCTGTGGGCAAGGGGTGCTTCTCAGGTATCTTCAAGATAAGAAATGTTGGGTCTTCCCATGTGTCTTCAGGATGAGGTTGTGGTCTATGGTCTACGAGTTTGTGGGAAAAATGTGATATGGTATTTTTCCCAGGTGTTTGTGGGTGGTATGTTCAAGGTGTCCCTAGTGTGTGTGGGAAGGTTTTGAAAGTTGGGCTTGTAGAAGAGTGTTGTAGCGTCAGGATGTTCACCATTAGGGTTAAGCAGTTAACCAATAGGAAGTGGTGAGTGGAACCTAAATATCACTATTCATACTACTTTACTTTACTTTACTTTACTTTCATTATTTGGTGAGTGTTCCATGGTGAGGGTGGGGTGGATAGTATACCTTGTTAGGTACTTTTTGGTTTTTGATGTTTTTCTCACAGAGGCATTAGTATACCTCTCCCACTTCTTCACAAGTGAATTTGGATTTTCCTATTGAGTATACTTTTTTTCTCGCCATATATATATATATATATATATATATATATATATATATATTCAGGTTTCTTGGGAGATTACACAGATCGCGCTAGACCTTACTAGCTCAAGTGTTGGGATAGTTGTTGTGTTGCTTCTTCGCTTTGTTCTTTTGGTATTTACTTTGGAGTTTTTCAATTGTATTTATAGTAGTTTTACTTCAAACATAAATGTGGTATGGATTATTTATTCTTTTACATATATGTCTTGGAGTTTTTTTGAGGTTGGTACATTATATCTCTCGATCTTGGTTACTATAAAGGGGTAAATTCCTCCTATTTTGTGATATTTGAAAACCCTTGGTGATAGTCTCCACCCAATGACCTATTAGAGATGGGGTTCTAGGGTCATTATCACCTCTTTATCTTGAAGAAGGAAGGTCACGAAACATTTCCATCCCTTCCCTTATCTCAAAGAAAGAGGGTTATGACATAACATCATTTTTATAAGTCCAATTTCAAGCTCCTCAATTATTTAAAATCTTAAACTCATATTCGAATTGTTTTTTTCTAGTTTTTCCACTCATTATGTTTTAATTTTCAATGTACATTAATTTTCATTAATTAAACTCATGATTTAAATTATCAACCACTTATTAATATTTCGTATAAATGTATTGTCCCAAATTTTAATTTCAAGTACTGGAATTTCAAAATATAATTCATTACTTATAAAATATGGTGTAACAACTCTTGTTTTGTTAGAATAGTAATTTTAAAATTTATATATATACATATCTATATTTTTTCTCAGTATTGGACCTATGTTTGGGTACCATAGAACCCCAGAATTAATAAAATAAAAATTTAAATATATGTTAAATCATGAAAATGAAACTTTTTTAAATTAATAGCTTTCCTATTCATCGGAACCATGTATGGGAAATATGAGACCCCATTTTTTTAAAAAAGTGGGTTTTAACATACTCACAACATAATGTTTGTCTTATTTGGGTTTCTAGCTTAGGATGACCATTGATGAGTGCATTAAATAAATTAAGTGACTCATTTATTTAATGACATAAAAACATAATCCTCCATAAAAATACACTGTTATGATAACCCACCAGGGTTATTTGCACAATTTTTGGAGATGAGATAGGGGTTAGATCATTCGTAGTTGGCATTAGTAAACCCAAAACGTGGATTGATGATAATGATCGAGGAGAATCGGGAACTTAATGAAGAATATCGCATGGTTAACACCTTCATCACAAGAGGATTAATTATTCATTGGAAATGGATCCAAGCTCGAGTTTAGACTCATTTTTTCAGGGATTTATTCCCTTTTTATTATCCTTGATCATGGATTTTAAGTAATCATTTTAATTTATCATGGACCCATGAATCACCGGAACCATATATAAATCTTGTTCAGATCCAGATTATTTTTTTTATTCATTGTTCCATGTTTCACCCCTAATTTCAGAACATTGCTATCATAATCCAGGATCGTATCGTCCAATGATATTTATCAATTATTTCTTGTTATTTTCTCCCACCATTTTCTGTGTTCTTATTCATTGCCCCATAGGGTAAGTGATTCAATATTGTTGGGTCAGATTCAATCATGATCAAACCCCTAGTTACATGATGGTCGTGTGGAAAATGGAAGGATATATCTTAGGTAGATGGATCATAAAGCATACTATACAAAAAATAGGGTTATTAGAGGGGGGTTTTAGAGGGGGTTATGAAAAAACCCCTCAAAATTCATTTTATGTATAATTATAGGGGTTATTCACAATCCCCTCTAATCATTAAATTTGGAGGGGTTATGAACCCCCACTAAATTCACTTTCCATATAAATTTGTGGGGGATAATTGTGACCCTGTCTAATCAACAAATTTAAATAGGGTTAAGAACCCCATCTAAATTTTTTAACATTATTCTTTTAAAATATCCAGTGGGATTTTACAGGGGGTTTTCAACCGCCTCTAATTTAAGAAAATATAGGGGGTTTATAACCACTGCTAATCAATGAGATTAGTGGTGGTTCGCAACCCCTATAATATCTTAAATTAGTGGGGGGAACAAAACCCCATCTAATTTCTTAATTTAGAAGGTTTTGAAAACCACCTCTAATGTATTAAATTAGAGGGGTTTGAAACCCCTTATAATGGCTTAAATTAGAGGGGGATCCAAAACACCCCTAATGTATTAAATTAGAGGGGTTTGATAACCCCGTCTAATATCTTAAATTAGAGGGGGTTCAAATCCCCCTCCAATGTCTTTAAATTAGGGGGGGGTTGCAAACCCCCTCTATTTAAGAAAACAAATTCAGTAATATATATATATATATATATAATTATAACCAAATATATAAATGTATTTAAATACATTATATGAAAATATCATGTAAAGTGCGTATATGATTTTATTTAATTGTATTTATATGTATACATTAATATCATTGTATAATATTATGCATATTAATATATATTTGTTTGTATAAATTGTATTTCATGTAATATTAATTATATATAATATAAAATCTTAAACATATTATATAAATATATACATAAATATAATTTATTTAAAAAAAATATCATATAGAAACTCAAGCTAGCAGTTTTTATAATTTATATTATAATAATATATGTATTTAAATTCATTATATAAATATTTTTATAAATATCATTTTGTATATTATTAATTATATATAATATACATATTAATTACATATAATATAAAACTGTACTTCATATAAAATTATATAAATATTTGTATAAATTGTATTTCATATACATGTATTTCATATAGTATTAATTCTATATAATATTATAAAATTTATATTAATAAATATATGTCAATGCTCCTAATAATAAATATATGTTTTGAAATACAATATAGAAATATACTTGTAAATAAATTATATAAATAAATCAAATAAATAGTTATATATATATTATATATAAATAAACATGTATATAATATATAAATATGTGTTTAAGTATATAAATTATTTACATAAATATATTTATAAATATATAAATATATGTGTATATACATCACATAAATATTATTATAAAATATATTTACTCAAATTAATTTTGATACACATATTAAATATATAGTTTATATAAATGAATAAATATAATATAATATAAATTTATTATAATATAAATAGATAATTTAAAAATGTATATTTTAATTTATATAAATATATATAGGTTATATATTTTATAACACCCCGACCCCTCTAAACTGGAGACGGTGCATTACTTGTGATATTGGCATGGTTAGAAGCAATGAAAAATCTCAAAGGAACGATCTGTTTACTAGTCTAGAAGAAACTAGATACATAGATGTAACACAAATTACATTGAAAAGGGTTACAAGATATAATACGTAACAAAACTAAAAACTGCAACCACATGAACTCAATAAATAACCTTCTCTTCATCACCTATTGAAGGTGAACAATGAAAGGTGTGAGCTCAATCGCTCAGTAAGGGTTATAAATAGTTGAAGCATGAATTCAATAATAAGTGAACCATAATCAATCTGACATAATCAATATGGCATGGTGAAAAAATGAAAAACTCACGCCATTAATATACTCAGAAAGAAACCGCATCCATAGATTTTTTCATAGTGAAAACCTCAAGGATAGTAAAAAATAATAATGAATAAAGATAATTCTTATTAATTGGACATCATGTATCTGGTACATGAAACTATAATACAATTAAAATGGTTTAGTTCTATGGGTTGAAACCCTTCTGATTTTTGGAAACAAACTCCAAGGGTTTTTCGCCAAACTGATTTGTCTCATTAGACCTACCGATGCATAGAGGGGCTATAGCAGGCCCCACACTCCACTTAATGTCCAAAGAATTCTTTATACATTGATTCAATACAAGAACAATATGCCTTTTCAATATCCGTATAGACTAGAGTAAACAGATTCATCAATATGTCCATAATTAAAATAACATCCCAATTAAACACTATATGTAAAATGGTATATGGTTTAGAAAAAAAAATATCTATGATATGAGATTATGGATATTTAATATAAATATAATTTCAAATGAAAATTGATCTCAAATTGGTAGTAGGTACACCACATAAGGATTATTAGGTGCACAATACAAAGTTAGTCACAACAAAATAGTAGTTGAGACAAAGTCTCTTACCACAATGTAATCGGTTGATTCATATAACCAGAACATAAAAACACTAAAATGAATCATTGAATAAAATGAATATAAATAGAATCATGTTAATATATATCAAATTTCAGTACACATATACCACATACAAGAAATAAGTGGCGAACAAAGAAAATCTCACAGAAATGAAAGTGAGATAAGAAACCCCTTACAAACATTTCGGCATGGTAACGAGTGTTATTGCGAGGGATTAATGAGAGGAAATGGGGTATTACATTATTTATATTTCACAAGGTAAGTATGGGGTAGGTGAAAAAACATACCCCATCATTAAGAATTATAAATAAAAAGGCACAACATAGGGTAGATTCTTGAACAAAAGTGAGATAGAGGATCCCCTACCTTACGCTCAAAGGTGTTCTTGTTTGTTGTAATGACCTGAATAGTCAAATTTTTATTAATTAATTAACAGTTACAGAACCTCATAAACATTAAATTGATATGGTATAACCTTATTAAGTTCATTAATGGAATTTTTATGGGTTTAATAGATTCATTTTTATTTTTTTGGAATCATTTTCTAACCTGGTTTCATGATTTGTTTACTTATATTCATGAATGAATGTTTGTTTGAAATATATTTAAACATACATAATTATTAACACAAATTATTATTGAAATTAAAGATGTATAAATTATCTTATAATTATTCTGGTTATATACCATGAGGAAGACTCGTTCAATGAGTTAAAAAAATTCTTGGATTTGCCTTGCTGGTTTTGTGCCCAATAAACCTGTTTAGTATTATTATTCCATATTATGAATGTGAACATATTCCAGAACATTAATCAAGATAAGATACATATATAATGACTTGGTTAGAAGATTGAAAAGGTTTTATGACCCATATTGATGATAGTAAGGCAAATTGAAAACCCGACATCCTTGAGTGTTATAAATTTACACATCTCGGATGGTGTTTGCATTTATTGTATAAAAGGAGGGGGAAAAGAGGTTATGATAAAGTATTCCATTAGAAAAATGAAAATCCATTACACATAAGTTACTAGAATTATCATGGAATTTTTATGAGGGGAGGTCATAAGGGAGAACAAAATAACGGAACATTGTAAAAGAAATTGAACGAAAAGAGAAGGAAGGTTCACCTCTTGAGTACTCCTCCTTGAGAATCTCCATAAGGCCTTTGTTTTTTGGCCTTTTAGTGATAGCAGAAGGACATGGACTTCGGGAGAGGGCTTGGTATGAGTATTTGGCAGAATTTAGGCAAGGATTGAAGCTTGAGTGGTGTGGGAGGAAGAGGGGGTGAGGGGTGGTTTATATAGTGGTGGGGAGATGAGTTTTCTTAATATTATAATCATTAATTTACTATTTCATCTCAAGACAACCAATAGTGAGTATTCCATGACGAAGAATGGTAATATATTCATGTGACTTCGAACCAATTGGTCTTACAACATCAGATCATCATCAATGTCTCAATTAATCCATTATTTAGTATTTATTGTGAATTATCATATTTTACTATTCATTAAAAATTCAAGTATTTCAGAAAAATCCCAAAAATTCACCCTAACCATTTTTCGATGTCTAGAATCAAAAAATGATGTATTTTTTTCAAAAAAAAATTCAAAATATGAATAATTAAATATTTAATTAAAATAATTATTTAATTAAAATAATTATTTAATCAAAAAATATAAACACTTAAAATATTCATCTTCATTTTTAAGGTGCCTAAATTCATTTATACATTCTAGGGAATGAATACTATTCATAAGAGTCATATTACTATTAATAATGGTATGTTACTATTCATAAGGGTATGTTACTATTCATAAGGGTAGGTTATTATTCACCAAAAATTAAGTAAATTCTACCAGACTCTAAACATCATCCTGATCACAACCGTGTATGTCCCATTTTTAAAATACAAATCACTGAGTTGGAAAATTTAAGTTTAATGACTAGGTTATGGATATTTTATATATGTAACCATGTTTGGTTCCATATAGGCTAAGTGATTCATGAAATATAGTATATAACTAGAATGTATTTAATAGAAATATACTAAGAAGTGTTTGGGGTGCTACATTATTCCCTCCTTCAGAAATTTTGTCCTAGAAATTTTATGTATGAAACTCACCAAAAAGATGTTGGTGATTTTTTTTCATAACATCCTAAGGTTACCATGTTTCTTCCTCCATATTCTGGTTTCTCCAAATAACCTTTACTAGACGAGTTGTCCGGTTTCTCAATACCTGCTCCCTTGTGTCCAGAATCCCAATAGTCATTTCATAGTATGAAAAATCAGGTTCTAGTTCAATTTCATCATATGTGAGTACATGCATTGTGTCTGGAATGTATTTATTTAACAATGACATGTGGAACACATCATGAACATTGGAGAGATTTGGAAGAATCACTAAATGGTAATCTAGAGTACCAATTCTTTCCAAAATTCCAAATGGTCTGATGTACCTGGGGCTCAATTTTCCTTTCTTACCAAAACATAAGACAACCTTCCATGGAGAAACTTTCGTAAATACATGATCTCCCACTTGGAATTACAAGTCATTTCTCTGGTTGTCAGCATAACTCTTCTACCTAGTTTGGGATTCTTTTATATGGGCTTGTATTTTCTTCACCTTTGTCATGGTCTCTTCTATATGTTCTGGGCCTATAAGTTTCCTGTCGCCAACTTCGTCCCAAAAAGTTGGAGTTCAGCATCTCTTTCTATCTAATGCTTCATATGGAGCTATTTGAATACTAAAATGCAAACTATTGTTGTAGGAAAATTCCACCAAAGGCAAGTATTGATCCCACATACCTTTTAAGTAAATAGAGCATGACCTTATCATGTCTTCTAAAGTTTGAATAGTCCTTTTAGACGTTCCATCAGTTTTGGGGTGATAAGCAGTACTCATACAAAGATCAGTATTCCAAGATATCTGAAGACTTTTCCAGAATTTTGATGTAAATAGGGGATCTCGATCAGATACAATCTATATAGGAGAACCATGATGTCTTAAAACTTCATTAATATAAATTATTTCCAAATGATCAAGTGGAAAATCATCTCTTATTGAAAGGAAATGTGCTAATTTTGTGAGACAATCAACAATTACCCATATTGCATCATTCTTTCTAGATTTCCACAGTAATCTGGTGAAACAATCCATCATAATGTTATCAAACTTCCACATAAGAATAGGTATAGGTTTCATCACTCCTTTGGGATTTTGTTTCTCCACCTTCACTTGTTGACAAACTAGACATCTTGACACGTAGACAGTAATTTCCCGCTTCATATTATCCCTCCAAAAATATTGCTTCATATCTCTATACATCTTAGTGTTACCTGGGTGTATAGAGAAATTTTGAGCTATGAGAATTGTCTAGTAGTTACCTTTTTAGCTCAGGTACTGATGGAACACATAACCTCTTCCCAAATTTCATAACTTCTTCTTCATAGACAAAGTCATCCAGTCTCCCATCCTTAACTGCATTAATTTTCTTGTGCAGATTCTCATCTTTAAATTGAGTGATTTTTATCTTCTCCAATAAATATATTTTAGCAATCATTTGAAAGAGGTGTGATGTTTCCCCTTCCTTGACAATTACCATATCCATCATTAGTAGATCCATTAATATAAGAACTCCTTCAATCCTCATTTGAGTCATAATTCCATGATATTTCCCTATTAATGCATCTGCCACCTTATTTTCCTTTTCTGGGAGGTAGTGTATTGAACAATCATAATCTTTGAGTAACTGGATCCATCTTCTTTGCCTCATGTTGAGTTATTTTTGTGTGAAATTGTATTTCAAACTCTTGTGGTCTTTATAAATCTCACATATCTCTCCATAGAGATAATGCCTTAATATTTTCGGAGTGAAGATTACGGTTGCTAACTCAAGATCCTGAGTTGGATAATTTCTCACATGTGTCTTCAACTGTCTGGATGCATAAGCAATAACATTATTGTTTTTCATAAGGATGCAACCCAGTCTATTCTTTGATGCATCACTGTATATTACAAATCCATCACTTCCAGATGGAAGAGTCAAAATTAAAGCATTGAATAATCTTATTTTCAATTCTTCAAAGCATTATGTACATTCTTTTGTCTACACAAACTTAACTCTTATATGTGTGAGCTTGGTTAGTGCATCATCCAATCAGGAAAAATTCTGAATGAAATGTTTATAGTAACCTGCTAAGATAATAAAACTGCATACCTCAGTTATGTTTGTTGGTGTGGGACAATATTTGATTTTGTTTGTCATCGCAGGATCAACTAGGATTCCATCCTTAGAGAAAATATGGCCTATAAAAGAAACTAATTGAAGCTAGAATTTGCACTTGCTAAACGTTCCATATAATTTATTTCTTCTAAGAGTTCCTAGAATAGCCCACAAGTGATTCTCATGGTCTTTATAGATTTTTGAGTATACGAGGACATCATCGATGAATACCATAACAATGTTATCAAGATATTCCTTGAAAAATCTATTCATTAAATCCATGAAAACAAAGGGTGCATTTTTCAGTCTAAAAGGCATCATTGTAAACTTGTAATGCCCGTACCTGATCTGAAATGATGTCTTAAGAATATATTCCTTCCTCACATGAAACTGATGATATTCTGATGGAAGGTCAATCATCGAAAAGTATTGAGCACCCTGATGTTGATCAAATAAATCATCAATCTGGGGCAGATGATACTTATTCTTTATTGTAATAGCATTGATTTCCATGTAATTACTGCAAACCCACATGGATCTGTCTTTCTTATTGACAAAGAGGATAGGGGTTCCCCATGGATAAACACTAGGTCGAATAAATCATGTTTCAATCAAATCCTCTAGTTGTTTCTTTAGCTCTACTAATTCCACAATGGCCATTCAATAGTGATTCTTCGATATAGGTCTTGCATTAGTAATTAAATCAATAGAGAACTCAACTTCCTACTCAAGAGGATGTCCAGGTAAATCCTCTAAAAATACATCAATGTACTCTTGCACAATGATCAGTAGAGCTACAGGGGGTGGTTCTAGAAAAGAATCAGTTGGTGATGGTTTTTCCCAAAAGACAAGGGATTCAACACCATTTTCAAAAAAATTAACTTCTTTCTTCATATAATAAATCATCGCATCATAATTTTACAGCCCATCCATAACAAGAATTATATCAAATTTAGTCATTGGTATGCTGATAATGTTAGAAACTAAATCAAGTTTTGGTGTCTCAAGTGGGACTAGTCGACCTTCTTTTGTTGTAATGATACATCCCCTGGGTGTTTTGACTGACAACTCCTTTATTAAATAAAATTGGACATATCTAATTTTCTTGGAAAACTGGGAAGAAATAAATGAATGTGATGATGAAAAATCAAATAATGTTTTCGCTAAGTTTGAGGAAAAAATTAAAGTACCTACCACCAAATCATTAGTAATTTCAACCTCCATGGTTGTAATCATATAGGATCTCTCTTGTTCTCTTGGATTTTTCTGAGGCATGTTTCATTGGCGCTTAAGACACTCATTTTCATATTGTCCCATATCTCTACAATTATATCATTGAATATCATTTAATTGTTTCTTTCCCTTCCATTAATCATATCGATGACCCTTCTCTCCACATTTATTACATAATACAATGCCTTTCAAGCATTTCCCAAGATGATTCTTTCCACAGTTCTCACATAATGGGAATAGCTTTGTTACCTTGCTCTTCTTTGGTGCTTCTACTTTTCCTTTTCTTATCAGATTACCGCTTCTTATCTTGAATTACTTTGAAAAGATTTGATCTATAAAATTCCTTCACTGTTTTGGTGGAACTTGATACAATTTCATCATATGATGAAATTTATTGAGAAGCCAATGCCCTTCGAAGACATGGCTTAAGACCTTCAAAGAAATGATCAATCTTGTCTACCAAGTCACATACATAATCTACGATATACCTAGTTAGCCTTGTAAAAGTAGCCTCATACTCCGCAACATTATCTTCTTCCCTTTGTTTTAAGCAAAGTAATTTCCTCTTCATTTTATTTCATTGCTCATGCGGGAAATATTTTTCAAAGAATATTTCCTTAAAAGTAATCCATTCCATATCTTCTATTTCTTATTCCTCTATGGTATTCTGAATCAAGGACCACCATTGATCAGTGTCACCCTTGAGACAATATACTCCCAGTACTACCTTTTCTTTTTCATTGAATATTAATACAATGAATATCTTTTCAATGGACTTGATCCATTACTCAGTAACCACTAGTTTGGTAGTCCTGCTAAAAAATGGGGGCTTCTTCTACATGAACTGATCAAACACAGGTGTGGAATGGTTATTTGTTACTACCTGAGTATGTTTTCCTGATATGGTCATGATCTAATCTGCTCCAACATTGACTGTGTTGACTTTCTCAGTAGGGAGATCCGTACAATGACCATGAGTATTGATTCCCCTTCTTTTGTTAGATGACATTTCTAAATAACGGGATACACTAGATTATTTTATAAATCTCAAAAAGAAAATCCCTCAACATAGATTGAAATTCTAGGCAGAGCTAATGTTATAAACATGGTTTATTTGAGGAAAAATTTACATTAAACTCTGTCATAATGGCTTTTAAGAAAATGTGAATTATCCCAAGCATATCCCCCAAGAGTTTCATAACCAAGAATGCATCAAGGCCCATTTTCATGCACTAGTTCCCATTCGAGTCTATCTCAAAGTGGTGTTTTCAAGTTTTACCACTAGATATATCTATGCCAGAGCTGCCTCTACCTGCTCGTATCCAGACAGGGACGTATTGCTTAAAATATCCACATAATCTATTCCTTACCAAAATACCAAGATGTTCTTGTACATTTATCCTCAAATACTTCCTTAGGGCTTTGTTACCTACTATACATTTCCTACTCTAGTTTACAAGTTTTCTACTAAACATCCTCTCATACCAACTGTAACACCCCAACCCCTCCAAAATGGAGCCGGTGCATTACTTGTGATATTATAATGGATAGAAGGAATGAAGAATCCTGAATGAATGATCATTTTTTTAGTCTTGAAGAAACTAGACACATAGATGTAATATAAATTACATTGAAAAGGGTTACAAGATATAATACATAACGGAATTAAAAACTGCAACCACATGAACTCAATAAATGACCTTCTCTTCATCACCTGTTGAAGGTAAAAATGAAAGGGGTGAGCTCAAATGCTTAGTAATGGTTAAAAATAGTGTAAGCATGAATATAATAATAAGTGAATTGTAATGAATTTTACATAATCAATATGGCATGGTGAATAAATGAAAAACTCACGCCATTCATAAACTAAGAAAGAAGCCGCATCCATAGATTTTGTCATAGTGAAAACCTCATGGATAGTAAAAACTAATAATGAATAAAGATAATTCCTATTAATTTGAAGTCATGTATTTGGAACATGAAACCATAATACCATTAAAACTATTTAGTTTTATGGGTAGAAACCCATCTGATTTTTAGAAACAAACTCGAAGGGTTTGTCGCCAAACTGATTTGTCTCATGAGACCTACCGATGCATAGAGGGGCTATAGCTGGTCCCAACCGTTACTGAATTTCCATATAATTATTTCTACATAGATTTAACACAATATCAATATGAATTTTCAATATCCGTGTAGTGTATAGTCTACAGATTCATCAATATTTCCATAATTAAAATAACTTTCCAAATAAACGTCGTATGTAAAATGTTATACGGTTTAGACAAAAAACATATACATGATATGAGATTATGTATATTTAATATAAATAAAATTTCAAATGAAAATTTCTCTCAAATGGGCAGTAGGTACACAACATAAGTTTTATTATTTGCACAATACAAAGTTAGTCACAACAAAAGAATAGTCGTGACAATGTCTCTTACCACAATGTAATCGGTTGATTCATATGACCAAAACTTAATAACCCTAAAATTAATCATTGAATAACAAGAATATAAATATAATCATGTTATTATATATCAAATGTCAGTACACATATACCACATACAAGAAATAAGTGGAGAACAATGAAAATCTCACAGAAATGAAAATGAGATGAGAAATCCCTTACAAACATTTTGGCATGGTAACGAGTGTTATTGCAAGAGATTAATGAGAGGTAAAGCAGTAATCCATTATTTATATGTCACAAGGGTATTATGGGGGAGGTTCGTAAACATACCGCATCATTAGTAATTAAAAATAAAAGGTCACAACATAGGGGAGATTCTTGAACAAAAGTGAGAGAGAGGATCTCTTACCTTATGCTCGAAGGTGTTCTTGTTTGTTTTAACGACCTGAATAATAAAATTTAGCATAATTAATTAATAATTACATAACCTCATACACATGTAATTGATATTTTATACAATTATTGATTTTGTTAATTTCTTTTTTGATGGGTTTAGTAGATTCAATTTTATTGTTTTGGAAGCATTTTCTTACGTGGTTTCATGATTTGTTTACATGTATTCATGAATGAATGTTTTTTTGAAATATGGATAAACATACAAAATTGTTAATATAAATTCTTAGTGAAATTAAAGAGATATAAAGGATCTCATAATGATTCTGGTTATATACCATGAGGATGACTCATTCGATGAGTTAAAAATAAATGCTTGCATTTGGCTTGGCGGTTTTGTGCACAATAAACTTGTTTTGTATTATTATTAAATATTGTCAACGTGTAAAGATTAAATAACATTAATCAATATAAGATACATATATTATGACCTGGTTCAACCATTTAAACTATTACATGACAAGTATTGAAGATATCAATGAAAATTGAATACCCGACTTCCTTGAGAGTGATAAATTTACACATCTCAGACGGTGTTTCCATTTATTGTATAAAAGTAGGGGAAAAGAGAGATTAAGAAGAAATATTCCATTAGCACAATTAAAATCCAGTAAATTTAAGTAACTGTAATTATCATGGAATTTGGATGAGGGGAGGTGAGTAGGGAGAACAAAATAACGGAACATTGTAAAAGAAATTGAAAGAAAAGAGAAGGAAGGTTCACCTCTTGAGTACTCCTCCTTGAGAATCTTCTTAAGGCCTTTGTTTTTTGGACTTTCAGTGAGACCAAAAGGTCTTGGACGTGGGGAGAGGACTTGGGATGAGTATTTGGCTGAATTTAGGCAAGGCTTGAAGCATTAGTTGTGTGGGAGGAAGAGGGGTGATGGGTGGTTTATATAGTGGAAGGGAGAGGAGTTTTCTTAATATTATAATCATTAATTTATTATTTCCTCTCAAGAAAACCAATAGTGAGTATTCCATGACCAAGAATAGTAATATATTCATGTGAATTCGAACCAATTGGTCTTACATCAGTAGAGCATCATCAATGACTCAATTAATCCATTATTTAGCATTTATTGTGAATTATCGGATTTTACTAATCATCAAAAAATCAAGTATTTCAGAAAAATCAAAAAAAATCACCCTAACAATTTTTTGATGTGTAGAATCCAAAAATTAAGTCCATTTTTTAAAAATAATTTTCTAAATATGAATAATTAAATATTTAATTAAAATAATTATTTAATCGAAAAATATAAACACTTAAAATATTCATCTTCATTTTTAAGGTGCCTAAATTCATTTATACATGCAAGGGCATGGATACCATTCATAAGAGTCATATTAATATTAATAAGGGTAAGTTACTATTCATAAGGGTGTGTTACTATTCATAAGGGTAGGTTACTATTCATCAAAAATTAAGTTAATTCTATCAGACTCTAAATATCATTTTGAACACAACTGTGTATGCCATATTTTTAAAATTCAAATCACAGAGTTGGAAAATTTAAGTTCAACGGATAGGTTATGTATATCTCTTATAATTAACCATGTTTTGTTCCATATAGGCTCAGTGATTCATAAAATATAGGATATAACAAGAATGTCTTTAAGAGAAACATACCATGAAGTGTTTGGGGTGCTACATATTTATATGTATTTAAATATTTATTAAAATGTTATTTCTATAAATTACACTTATAATAGGTATAAATATACTAGTGTAAGCCTTAACTGATGAAATTTTATTAGCCTAGTTGTATGCTACAACATTTTTATAATGGAGATCACAGGTTCGATTCTCAGCTGAAGGGTTTCAATTTTTACAATTGTGCTGGTGATGGATGGTCTGGGTGGAGTGGCCCATGTCAGACATGTGGAATTGGAGAGGGAGGCATGGGAGAATTGGAGGGGAAGCAGGCTTGGGCTTCACGTGGGGAATTGTAGGGGGATGGGATGGAGGGATTAGAGGAATGAGGGAAAATGATAATGGGATTAGGATGGAGGTTGGATGTTTGGGTGATATGAGGATTGACGGGATCACAAGGATATTGGATTTTTTATTTTGACCCACAGGAGGCTGTAAAATTGATGATCAAAATTTCCCCCTACAGTTTTAGAAGATTCAAGCGATCCAAACGTCATGTTCGATGGTGTAGACTGAAAATCTGCAGTCTACATAAATACGAGGGAATTTTCCAAGAAAATATTGGCTATGATTGATTTTCTCTAGTAGAAATTATTTCAACTACTCGCCTTTATGGCTTTGGGCATAGAAAATATCGCAAAACATTTATGACAAAAACAAATTGTGTTACCCGATACTGGTGACTTGGTGTGTACCCTATGAGTACATGGGAAAACACATGGCTAGGTACATATTCTAGACAAGAATACGTGATCATAGACATGTATTCAAACATGTCTGGGATACCCGCTCATGGCCAGTGTGCATGCGCACAAGACAAAGTACACAAACATGGTCCACTAGACATAGGCATACACATAGGAAAAAAATACACATCATATAACACATGTACATGATTCGTAGTTTCATATGGTTATCCAATCCATGTATAATAAAGTACACACCCAGGGGACTATGAAAGGTAACACATCGTGTGACATTATATACATAGTGTACATTCCCCATGAATTTTCACCTTTGCATCACTTTATTTGGGATTTTGATTTAGTCACGTGATTAGCCTAACTGTAGTAATTTTCCATGTAGTGTGTGATGGGGCCCTCATTCTGGCATCATATAAACAACATGAGGTTTTATAAAAATGGAACTTTCTTCAATGATGCTTCGTCGATGCTAGTAATTAGGTTGGATCATCACGGAGATACATAGGTTGGAAAACCATTACTCTATTTGTGTGTTTCATCCTTGTAAAGGGTCCATGCTAATATTCTCTATATCGTTCCAATTTTATCGGATGACTCCGAAGAGACCACAGGTTAGAAACCCCACTATCACACCACGTCAGGGGTTCCCATATACTTTACACAGCTAGAATTTTCACCCCCCCCCCAAATACTATAGAGGGTGTGGGTCCACTATCTATAGAGAGGAAGCCCCACCCCCATATTTGAGCATCGATGGGGAGTGGTTCCACCAACGGAGATTGTTCCCCTTGGTTGTGGAATTTATTGGAAAGGTGGGGTCCCTCCCCTAGGATTCTTGTGCAGTTTCACATGATGTTGGGAATTCGAGATAGACCATAGGAGTTATAGGATGACTCATCATTCTTAGCTGGGTTGTGGAGATTGATATCCCATTTCCCTCTTGTTTAAGTATCTTTATAAACATATATGTTGGGTTTTTTTCCCTCTTTCAAAGGGGTCAAGCTGACTATTGAATCTTTATATTACCCCAGATTGGTTTTAAATGAATCTTACTGTGTATATATATACTCACTCATTCATCAGTTTCACCAATAAGTGTTATGTATTATGCATAAAATAGAGAGATTGGTGGTGATATTGGGGGACTATGTTCCATAGGTGCATAGATGTACCTAGTGGAGCGGACCATGTTCAGTGGATAGCCTTATAGAATGTGATTCAAGATAACTTCAGTCACCTTTTTCCATTTGTTGTCAATTTTCGACAATACTTTGGTTTAGGTGTGTATTTTTTCCAATACACTTTTGTACTAAATTTTTGTACATTTATGCTTCCCCTGAGGTTGTTCCTTGCATATTCTACACATTAGATGATCAGTATCTTATTATATCTATGAAATATTTTGCAGAGCTAGTTCTATGCATGAATACTAGTACTTTGTCACGAACCGTCCTCGGGGCCCATGCCATGACTACCCCAAGCCCGCCTTCCATATGCCAGGGGCTAGCGACTAGCACCAAGGCATAATTCCTGGTAAAAAAAGGGAAGGCATTGCCTTTCTAAAGTAAACAAACACCACAGAGAAAAACAAGCAGAATTAAACACTGAGTAAAAACTGGGTACAACAATAAGTGCGGAAAAGTAAGTGGGCCAGAATACAAACCCAAACTGAAAGTAAAGTACAACTGAAAAGAGAGTACAACAATTGAAAGTAAAGTTGCAGCGTCGAGTCGTCCTCTAGTACTCCCACCTGAAGGGTGGGTACAGATAGCCTCCACAGCTTCTCGGGTCCAGCCGTCCGCTCCGAGTACATCCCGCCCAGTGGTCCACCTCCAGGTACTGTCCTGCTCTGCAAGCCTAAACCACGATCAACGCTGTCCATCGTCTGCGACCAACACAACGTAGTGCGGGCATATCCCGTGCAGGGGTGAGTATAAGCTACTTAGTATGGACCCCGAGACCCCTGAATGTCTCCCAGAATCCACAAAAGATAATCCACAAAGGAAAGATACAAACACGAAGTAATATCTGGTACTTCTTAGGTATATGCCCATACATATACCTAAGTCATCAATTCTCATTCGGCTCCAACATCCGAGCTCAACTGCAACCCAGTCCCCATAGGAAAACACAACCCAATCCACACAGGAATGAAAAATGTAATCCACACAGGATATCAAGTCAATCTTATCAAAGATAAGGATTGAAAGTCAAGATTCAGCTAACACAGGTGTACTTCTTCGTAAGACGATAGAGATGATCAGATATTGCCACTAATTCATCTAAGCCGTTGGACCCACATAGTATCGATAGGTACTAACCCCCACAATGACCCACAAAGGATCGATTGGTAACTAACCCCCGCAATGACCCATGCAGGATCAGACCCGCACAGGATCTATAGGCGCTGGCCCACACAGAACCGCTGAGCGCTGACCCACACAGGATCCGACCCACACAGGATCGGTAGCACTGATCCACGTAGGATCGCTGAGTGCTGTTGTCGTCGCCATCGAATCCACGAAGGATTTATGTACAGTCGTCGTCGTCGTCGCAGTCGCAGCCAGCTCTAGGGTTCCTGCACATATCAAGCTCGTTCGGGAGGGTCCGCTCCATGAGTCGAAGGGATGATACATCAACTAACACATAGTCCGGATTTGATGTATCCAAAAGTTCTGTATCGTCAACAGGAACTCAACGACATAGACGACGCGTCAATCGGACGCCCAGTCTGAGAGTTATTGGCTTTTTCGTCCTAGGGGCCCAGTTGGTTTGTAGGTCAAAACCAACCCGACCATACTCCAACTGCATCCAAACCTAGAGCGGAGTAAGCCAAAAGGTCTGTCTCACTAAGAAGAATCCAACAAAGTTGACGACACGTCAATCGGACGTCCGGAACCCAAGTTATAAGTGTTTCCGCTCCGAGGGCCCGGTTGGTTTCGAGTATGAACCAACCCGGTTGAACCCAAAGTACTCCTAAACCTTGAGTATAATATATCAAAACAACCGTCTCGATCCAAGGATCGCATCGCAGCTGACGGTGCGTCTATTGGAGGTTTGTTGCCCAAATTATGGGCAAAAGACCGAAAGTGGTCCGGAAGTGGGGGTTTTGGGCCCGGACCGACCCGGCCCGAGACCCCCTGGGTCGGCCCGAACCGGGTCGACCCGACCCGGGTCTGGGTCCAGCCCGTGTGGGCGCTGCGCGGCGCGGCCCGGCGCGCTGGCGCGGCCACGGCCCAGTGGCTCGGCCATTTCGGCAGAGTGGATTGGGGGGGGGGGGGGTGCGCTGCCCCCTGTGTGTAACCGCGACCCCCCATAATGGGGGCCGCTCTTTGCTGGCCAGCCAGGGGTCGTAACCCCCGGCTCTCCCCCTGACCGGCCAGCCCGCTCTGGCTGGCCAGCTTCTACCACCACGAGACCGGCGAGGGCCGGTCCCCTTGCTCCGATGCCGGCGGCCCAGAACCGGCCGCCGGTCCCCCTGCTCCGCCACGGCCAAAGTCGTGGCCTTGTTCCTTCCGGCGTGGCGTGATGGCACTGCGCCCCTCCGCCGCAGCCCCACTCCGGTCGTGGTGTCTTCGGGTTTTTCCAGCGCGGCACGACGGTGCTGCGGCTTGGTTCGATTTTCAAATGCGCGGCGCGACGGCGCAGTGCATCCTTTCCCCTCATTCCCGCACGGTGTGACGGCACCGCGTCACATTCCTTTGAACCACAAAAACACAAGAAATAATAAGGGAGGGGGGTCGGTCGTGTTTGTGTGGTCTGGCCCCCTCCCGTTAAATGATAGCAAGCAGTCCAATTGAATGAGGATAGATGATGGAAGGAAATTCACGTAAAGTAATGCATAAAACCCCTACCTCGAGCGTAGATTGAACGGAGGTTTGTTGCGGAAATAACTGTCACGGAAGGAGGCATCGCGAAAGGAGAATCAGCGTAGAAGAAGGCGTCGTTGGCATCGCGGTACACGGTGTCGCGTAGTCGATCTCTGAGGATTCGGAGTTCTTTGTTGGAGATCGATATGTTCTTCACGTTCTTCGACGAAGTAGATGAAGATCTTCAAGCCTCCCTTAGCTTTTCTCCCAAACCTCTCAAGAAACAAGTCCCCAACCAAAATTAAATAAGTACCTCACTTATTATATTAACATAACTTAAGAATTTGAAATTCAAAAGTTGAATTAATACACTCAATTAATTAACTCAAGTTCTCAAAATAAATTAATGGTTATGGAAGGTTAGGGAAGATGAAGGGGTGGGGTTCATGTGGGCCCCACCACCCTCATAACCTCCCATGTGAAGTTGGGTGGTTTCCCCCAACTTCCACCCAAATATTTAAACCACTTAGTGAAAAATAAAATTGATGCTCAATTTTATTTTACCTTCAAAATATTTTTAACAACTTCTATTGTGTAAATGCAACTCCGGAAAAGGTGTTCCTAAGCAATTACCGGCACTGCGAATCCAACAGTGCCCTCAGAATTCGATTCCGAGTACTGGTCAAATGATAGAAAAACCCACTCGTTCGTTCACTGAATGTACCAGAGCTAACTTTGGATAGAAATTCCAGGCACACCGGGCCTCGGAATCAAGTACCGTCAGAAACTGCGTTCTTGTAAAATCCCAAAGAAAATTAATAAAAAATTTCCCTTTAATTTTACGGATCTTTACATTACTCCCACCTCAGGGCTTTACGTCCCCGTAAAGATACATAAAAAACTAGGGGAACAAATGTGGGTACTGAGCACGCATCTGAGCCTCCTGCTCCCAAGTGCTCTCCTAGAGGTTCTCGTGCTTCCATCTGATGCGCACTAGAGGAGTTGACCATCCACGTAGGACCCGATCCTGTCAATCCTCGATCTCCACTGGAACCTCCAGAAAAGTATCCCCATCATCAACGTCCAGCTCCCCATGGTCAATGATATGCGTCGGGTCATGCACGAATCTCCTCATCTGGGATACATGAAAGACGTCATGCACCTGGTGAAACTGAGGTGGTAGAGCCAGGCGATAAGCCACCTAGCCAATCCTGCTGAGGACCTGGAATGGTCCGATGAAGTTTGGAGACAACTTTCGACCTAGGCCAAATCTCTGTATACCACGTCGAGGTGAGACCCGCAAGAAGACGTGGTCGCCATCCTCGAACTCTAGTGGACTCCGCCTCATTTCAGCATAAGACTTTTGCCGGCTCGGAGCTATCCTCATCCCCTCCTGGATGACCTGGACCTTCTCTGTCGTGGCCTGGACCATCTCTAGTCCCACAAGTGCTGACTCCCCAGGGTCTGTCCAGCACAGAGGTGACCTGCAAGGTCGGCCGTACAACACCTCGTATGGTGCCATCCCGATGGTGGAGTGGTAGCTGTTGTTGTACGCGAACTCCACCAAGGGTAGGTGGTCCTCCCAACTGTGACCAAAGTCGAGGACACATGCACAGAGCATGTCCTCGAGAGTCTGAATGGTCCTCTCCGTCTGACCATCTGTCTGAGGGTGAAAGGTGGTACTCAGACGTAGCTACGTCCTGAATTCCTCCGGCATCCCCTTCCAATGTCGGGAAGTAAATCGAGCATCTTGTTCGGAGACGATAGATGATGGCACACCATGAAGCCGCACAGTCTCCTAAATGTAGAGACGTCCCAAGCTCTCCACTGAGCCCTTCTCTCTGATGGGTGAGAATTGAGCCGACTTGGTGAGTCGGTCAACAATCACCCAAATGGAGTCGTGACCTCTGGAAGTGCATGGAAGTCCAGTCACGAAGTCCATAGATATGTCATCCCACTTCCACTCCGGGACCTCCAAGGGATGTACCAAGCCTGCTAGTACATGGTGCTCTACCTTCACCTGATGGCAGGTGAGGCATCGAGAAACGAACTCTGCCACAACCTTCTTCATGCCCGGCCACCAGTGCTGTCATCTGAGATCCTGGTATATCTTCGCCACGCCAGGATGTACCGCCAAAGTGGATGTGTGAAACTCTCTCAGCACCTCCTCTCATAAATAAACTGGTACCAAGGTATGACCTATTAAAAGGACATCATCCTCTCCTCCCATGGAGAATCCATCAGGTGCATGTCCTGAGGATATCTGTGCATGTCGCGTCTCACAGTTGGCGTCCCCATGCTATGCCCCTCTGACCCACTGTAGTAGTGGAGGAGTGACTATGAGTGACTGAAGAAAGGCTGCTTCATCTCTATCCATGAAGGATATCTGCAAAGCGCCTAGCTGCTCTATCGCCTCCCGAAGTATTTGAATGCCCATCCTTCTGCTGAGAGCATCAGCTACTACATTTCCCTTTCCAGGTGTATAGACTATCTCAAAGTCATAGTCCTGGAGGAACTCGAGCCATCGCCACTGTCTCAGGTTCATATCCTTCTGTGAGAATATGTACCTAAGACTCTGGTGGTCAGAATAGACTGTAAAGTGCGCGCCCATCAGATAGTGTCACCACATCTTCAGTGCGAAGACCACTGCTGCTAACTCTAGGTCATGGGTAGGGTAGTTCTGCTCATGCTGCCTCAACTTTTGTGATCCATAGGTGATCACGGCCCGCTCCTACATCAGGACACATCTGAGTCCGGTCCCTGATGCATCACAGTAAACTACGTACCCAACTCCCTCCTCCGGTAGCCTCAAGATAGGCGTGTTGGTCAATCTCTATCTCAGCTCCTGGAAGCTCTGCTAACATCTGTCTGACCACACAAAGGGCTTCCCCTTTTTCTTCAAGGTTGATAGTTTTGATGCAACTCTAGAGAAGTCTCTCACAAATCTCTGATAGTACCCAGCTAGTCCAAAGAAACTCTGCACCTCCATCACGCTCCTGGGTGGCTCCCAAGCTAGCACTGCCTCGATCTTCGCAGGATCCACCGCAACTCCCACCTCAGAGATGATGTGTCCCAAGAAGTGGACCTCATGTATCCAGAACTGACACTTCGAGAGCTTTCCATAAAGCTATTTCTCTCGGAGTGTGTCTAGTACAACCCAAAAGTGGTAGGCGTGCTCCTCCTCAGTGGTCGAGTATATCAAAATGTCGTCGATGAAGACCACGACAAATTGATCGAGGCATGGCTGAAAGATCATGTTCATGAGGGCCATGAACACTGCTAGAGCATTGTTTATGCTGAATGGAATAACCAAGAACTCATAATGGTCATACCGACATCTGAAGGCCATCTTCTGCACGTCCTCGTCCCGAACTCTGAGCTGATGATAGCCTGACTTGAGTTCTATCTTCGAGAACCACTGTTCTCTCTTGACCTAATCGAAGAGGTCGCCAATCCTAGGTAGCGGATACTTGTTCCTCAGTGTCACCTGGTTCAGGCGACGATAGTCGACACAAAGTCACAAGCTCCCGTCCGCCTTCTTGGCGAACAATATCGGGGAAGCCCAGGGTACAACACTGGGTCGGATGAATCCCTTGCCCTGCAAGTCCTCCAACTGTACCTGTAGCTCTCGAAGATCAGTGGGGGCCATCCGATACGCTGGAGTGGATATCGGGGTTTTCCCAGGGTATAGGTCAATATAAAAGTCTACCTCTCTGCGAGGAGGCAGTCCTGGAACGTCGTCGGGGAAAACGTCCGCATACTGATCCACCACTGCAGGAAAACTAGGACTCCGCAGGTCAACTGCTCCTAGGATGAGGCTAGCCAACTGATAAGTGATGGGCTATACTATCCTCTGCGAGAGTTCATCCTGTGCTGCGAAGGCTCCCTTCTCTCCGGTGAAGGTGAACCTGCTCCCGTCGGTGCGTACACACCACACCTTGCGCCTAATACAGTCAATCTGAGCATGGACCGTAGATAACCAATCCATGCCCGAGATGACGTTGTAAGGCCTCGACGCCGCTACAAGAATATCCCATCTGAAGCTCTCGTCACCTAGAGTAATCTCACACGACCGGCACCAGTGCGTAATCGTTGAGTCTACTCCTGTAGGAGTCTCTAGCCGTAAGGATCGAGCCAATGGCTCTATCGGAATATCCGAGCTCCGAACAAGGGCAGCAGCTATGAAAGAATGACTCGATCTTGTGTCTATAAGAACTGCATCAAGGGTGGAATAGACACATATAGTACCTTGAATAATCTCGGGCGCGCCGTGGTCGTAGCCCTCTGCTTCCTGAAGTCGTGCCTGTCTCTACCCGCCAGCTCCCTGTGGTCGGGGTGGACCTCCTGGTGGTGGTGGTATAGAGCCTCAAAGCATCGCCCACCACCTTCTGTGTAGCCAGCTCCTCTTCCTTGTCCTCCTGCTACCTGCAGACCACCATAGTCGACCCTCTGCCTCTGCCTGGGTGGACCCTCAACCATCTGCTACTCCTCGACACGGCGGGTCGGGCAGTTATGAGCCATGTGGCCCTACCCGACGCATGCGTAGCACTGTCTACCTCTCGAAAGACTGGATCCGCGCTGTGTGCCCCACACCAATGAGACAGTGTCCTGAGGTCATCTACCTAAGGGTCTGGTCTGCCTGGACCCATGAGTTATCTGTCGACTGCCTGCTGCAGAGGACTCTACTATGCGCCACACTGGGGTAGGTCTCACTGCTGATGCAGGTTCTGAAAGGAAGCTCTCGATCATAAGAGCTCGCTCTAGTACCCCTCCCTGCATCGGAATGCAGAGGGAGATTAGCGATGCCCTGATCTCCTGCCTCAATCCTTGCTCGAAGGTCCGGGCCCGGAAGAATGGGTCCCATACCATGTCTGTCGAGTAGCGCGAGAGATCGGTAAATCTCACCGAGTACTGGGTGACTGTCAAGCTACCCTGCCGCAGTTGTAGAAGCTCCTGGATGTGCACCGCACAGAGGGTGGCTTGGAAAAACTCCAAGCGGAAGAGACTCTCAAAGTCCGTCCAGAAGAGAGATGCCTCATCGTTTACCTGGAGCATCAAGCTCCACCATCTGCCTGCTGCCGCGTGCAGGAGGCTCATTGTGAGGATCACCATGAGGTCTGTTGGTGTCCTCACTGACCTGAAAACCAGTACAACTGCCTCCAGCCAATACTCGGTTGCCTGGGGGTCCATCTCCCTACAGAACCTGAGCGGTCACTGGCGCTGAAACTCGTGAAGTGCACTAAGGCGACATGCATTATCAGCGGCCGGGGCTAGTAGCATCGGTGGCTCAGCGGGTAGCGGTACCGCCGGTGCCACTGCTGTCAAAGGGACCTGTACTGAGGCCTCGTCGCTCGGTGGGCTGTCGTCACGCACAACTCTCAGAACCCTAGCTGGCTGCCATTGTGGGGCTATCCTGAAAAGAAATAGGTGTGCCACGGTCAAACAGTATACTTGGTGAGCTGACATAAATTAATCACAAATAAAACTTTAAACACACATGTAATCAATGTTTTCATGCATTAAGTCGAAAATTAGAAGTCAGGGTCCTGGTGTACGGATACGTCAGCCACCGCACCAACACTGGACTCCCTGGACTAATAACCACACCCAATACGCTTAACACTATTGCTTTACATAGAAGAAAGATCAGATTCCAAAGTTCTGTAGTAGAACCGAACTCCTCTGATACCAATTTGTCATGACTCACCCTCGGGGCCCATGTCATGACTACCCCAAGCCCACCTTCCATAGGCCAGGGGATGGCGACTAGCACCAAGGTGTAATTCCCGGTAAAAAAAGGGAAGGCATTGCCTTTGTAAAGTAAAAAACACCACAGAGCAAGCAAGAAAAAGTAAACACTGAGTAAAAAATGGGTACAACAGTAAGTGTGGAAAAGTAAGTGGGCCAGAATACAAACCCAAACTGAAAGTAATGTACAACTGAAAAGAGATTACAACAAAAGAAAGTAAAGTTGCAGCGTCGATCCGTCCTATGGTACTCCCACCTGAAGGGTGGGTACCAATATCCTCCATGGCTCCTCGGGTCTAGCCGTCCGCTCCGAGTACATCCCACCCAGTGGTCCACCTCCAGGTACAGTCCTTCTCTGCAAGCCTTAATCACGATCAGCGCTGTCGGTCGTCTGCAACCAACAGAACGTAGTGCAGGCATAGCCCATGCAGGGGTGAGTATAAGCTACTCGGTAGGGACCCCGAGACCCCCGAAGGTCTCATAGAATCCACAAAGGATAATCCACAAAGTAAAGATACAAAAACAAAGTAAAATCTTGCACTTATTAGCTATATGCTGATACATATACCTAAGTCATCAATTCTCAATCGGCTCCAACATCTGAGCTCAAGTACAACCCAGTCCACACAGGAAAACACAACCCAATCCACACAGGAAAGAAAAATGTAATCCACACAGGATATCAAGTCAATCTTATCGAAGATAAGGATTAAAAGTCAAGATTCAGCTAACACAGGTATACTTCTTCGTAAGACGATAGAGATGGTCAAATATTTCCACTGATTCATCTAAGTCGTCGGACCCACACATGATCGATAGATACTAACCCTCGCAATGACCCACAAAGGATAGATAGGTAACTAACCCCCGCAATGACCCAAACAGGATCGGACCCACACAGGATCTATAGGCACTGGCCCACACAAGACCGCTGACCGTTGACCCACACAGGATCTGTAGGTGCTGGCCCACACAGGAACACTGAGCGCTGACCCACACAGGATCTGACCCACACCATATCGGTAGCACTGATCCACGTAGGATCGCTGAGTGTTGTAGTCGTCACCGTCGAATACACAAAGGATTTCTATGCAGTCGTCGTCGTCGTCGCAGTCGCAGCTAGCTCTAGGGTTCCCGCACACAACAAGCTTGTTCTGGAGGGTCCGCTCCATGAGCCGAAGGGCTGATACATCAAATGACACATAGTCAAAAGTTGATGTATCCAAAAGTTCAGTATCGTCAACAGGAACTCAACGACACAGACAGCGGGTCAATCGGATGCCCGGTCCCCCTGCTCCGCCGCAGCCCCACTCCGGTCGCAGTGTCTTCGGGTTTTTCTGGCGCGGCGCGACGGAGCCGCAGCTTGGTTCGATTTTCAAATGCGCGGCGCAACGGCGCCACGCATCCTTTCCACTCGTTCCCGCATGGTGCAACGGCACCGCATCACTTTCCTTTGAACCACAACAACACAAGAAATAATAAGGGAGGAGGGTCGGCCATGTTTGTGCGGTCCGACCCCCTCCCGTTAAACGATAGCAAGCGGTCCACTTGAACGAGGATAGATGGTGGAAGGAAATTCACGTAAAGGAACACATAAAACCCCTACCTCGAGCGTAGCTTGAACGGAGGTTCGTCGCGGAAATAACCATCGTGGAAGGAGGCATCGCGAAATGATAATCATTGCGGAAGAAGGCGTCGTTGGCATTGCGATACATGGCTTCGCTTAGTCGATCTCCGAGGATTCATCATTCTTCATCGGAGATCAGTGCGTTCTTCAAGTTATTCGCGTTCTTCGACAATGTAGATGAAGATCTTCAAGCCTCCCTTAGCTTTTCTCCCAATCCTCTCAAGCAACAAGTCCCCAACCAAAATAAAATAAGTACCTCACTTATTTTATTAACATAACTTAAGCATTTTAAATTCAAAATTTGAATTAATCCACTCAATTAATTAACTCAAGTTGTCAAATTAAATGAAGGTTTAATGAAGGTTAGGGAAGATGAAGGGGTGGGGTTCATGTGGGTCCCACCACCCTCATAACCTCCCATGGGAAGTTGTGTGGTTTCCCCCAACTTCCACCCAAAGCTTTAAACCACTTAGTGAAATATAAAATTGATGCTCAATTTTATTTTACCTTCCACAAATTTTTATGAACTTCTCTCATGTAAACGCAACTTCTGAAATGGTGTTCTTAAGCAATTACCAGTGCGGCAAATCCATCGGTGCCCTCGGAATTCGATTCCGAGTACCGGTTCAAAAGTTAGAAAAACCCGCTCCTTCGTTCACTGAACGTACCCGAGATAACTTCGGATAGAAATTCCGGGCACACCGGGCCTCGGAATCAAGTGTCATCAGAAACCGCGTTCTTGTAAAATCCCAAAGAAAATTAAGAAAAATTTTCCCTTGAATTTTATGGATCTTTACATACTTAGTTTAATTTCTCCCAATTTATTATTTCATACACATGGATTTTTACTATCCCCTAGCCTATTGAAGTTGGTCTTAGGGTGTCTCTATCAGCTTACCACTGGCCAGGTAGGCCCTAGTGGTTCAGCTCATGATAGAGTGGTATCAATTTTGTTCTTTACCTTAGGTTAGTGTTTGGAGTTATACCTTGTTGTGGGGATTCGTTTGGGAACTTAAGGGGGAAAATCAGAGTTTCTCGAGTTCATATTTTTGGCATGGAAACCCAGTATTGGTATTGTAGTGGACGTATCTATTCACTAGGACTATAATTACCTACTTGTCAACACTGAATAATTATGAATTAGTTAAAGGGAACAAATGGAATATGCATCATACAAGATTGGGTTTTTGACTATAATTTCCTTATTGATTCATATCCCCATATATGTTCATCTAAACATGGAATGTATTGATAACTTTCATTATTCCTCAATGAAGGCATCTAGCCAAGATGTTGATATAGGATCACAATGAAAATTCAGTTGAGTGATGAGGCCTCAGTTTAGGGACCTACACATGAGGTGTTTCCCTCAATGGTCCAATCATAGGATTAAATATATATTAGAAATATGATAGATTTAGTAGGTTTGGAAAATGATACTCACAATCTAAGAGAATTGTGCTAGTTCCACTGATAGAGCTTGTTGAGGGTTCATAGCAAGCAAGACCCATAGGAAGCGGAGTATTAGCTTGAGGTAATAATCCAACCCCAGAAACCCAGAGCAGGTTCCTTAATTTATTATATTGGTATGAATATAAGGAATCAAATTCTGATGGACCGTATAGATAAGATGTCTGGGAAAACCAAATAACATACATTATACCCATAATACATTGGGAAAATAAAATAAAGAATAAAAAATGTAAAATATCATCATCCATGAAACTCATTACAAGAATTCATCTTCATATCCTAGAGAAAGAAAAAAAATAAAGTTTTTCTCCAATTTTCATTAAGGGATAAGTACAGTGGAATCAATCATGAATCAATAATCATAATCAATACAATAAGGAAAATAATTGAACACTCATTCAATGTAATAAATAAACTAATAAGGAAGTATATAAATAAAATGGAAAGGTAAATATTTTAAAATTCATTCCATCAAAATAACTAGATAATCCATAATCAATAAACTAAAAATGAAATGCATCCATATATTGTTTTTATAGTAGAAGACTCATGGATAATAATAATAATAAGTGAATTCTCAATGAAAGAAATTATTATTTATCGAATGTCATGTTTCCTAGGTACATGATACATTTACCATAAATAAAATTCACAATATGGTTTGGAAAATACTGGGTACCAACCAATTTGGTTTGCCCAACCATATCTCAATTTTCATGACCATTAAAATACTATTTAAACCGTTCTGGTTCCAAATGTATAACGTTTTTTCAACTAATTTCATATCATGAGACTACTTTTGTATCAAGGGGATTAATATAAATGGTCCCCAGTCCATTTTCTACCATTGAAAATCATTATTTATATATAAAATAATCTATTTAATTTGTAAACTACGTGACTTATAAAAAACCCCTATTGAGTAAAGGGTGTGGATTTATCTATACATCCCAAATATGTCATTTAACTTTCAAAGTAAAAACCATATGTAAAAGGATATATGGTTTAGGAAATGAAAATATCTATCATACTGGAATATGTATATAAAAAATAAATATAATTTCCACTGAAAACTAGCTATGAGGAAGTGATTTTTTCTAGAAAATGTTAACAATTACAAAATAAATTGACATTGCAAGATAAATTTTACCAGTTGGTAATTTTCAATTCAAAACCCCTTGGATGAGATAAATCAAAGTAAAGCATTAAAAACCAAAATTTATGAGTGAATCATGATATTAAATGAAAAATGGGTTGTATATACACCACATTAAAGTGAATTTGTTCATAATAACAAATAATTCTAAATTAAATGAAAGTTCAGACGGAATCTCTTACCTTGAACTTTCAATTTGGTTTTAATTGCATTAATCTACTATATAGTGGTATTAATAATGTTATTAACTTATATGATAATTCTTATCAAAAAAACTTATATGAGAATTGTATTAATATTTTAAATATTATATATGATCCTTTTATAACATATTATAAACTTCTTGTTAATAATTCTTCATTACTTTCATTGTTTCATCTGTTAATTGTCTTGTTTTCTGATTATGTTTTGACTCGATATTTCTTCTTCATATTAAGTTGATTATGATTTTTTAATATTAAAAATATTAACCATTATTTAACTATCATATATATTTATTAAATATTTATATATTTTATCTATAAAAGTTATTTATTTGAAATGAAATACATTTTTCATGGTGATGGTAGGTCGTACGTACGCTTGAACGTTGTTTCCAAATTCGTGTCATATTGAAAGAAAGATAAGTAAATTATATATATATAATCATTAAATTTTCATTATTATGTTATATATATCACATATTTTTATTAAAATCATCCTTAATACATTCCATGTAATGTGTGAATGAATCATATTACTTCGTGAGGTTTTAGTTCGCTATACACATGAACAACGTTATCGTATTCCCATAAAACAGAAAGAATGATGTTATATGCTATATAATAATTATATAAGTATAAATAGATTTTAAATATCATATATATCATATATAAACTGTAAATGTTTCATTATTCCCAACATTGAAAGTTAATAATGGAAGAATGAATGACATCGGTCCGCGAGGCAGTAGTCTGCTATACTCACAAAAGATGATTGTGTATCCCATTTTAGGGAAGTGTGTGTTATTTTATGTAATAAAATTAACATGAAAACATATAAATATATTTAATATATTTATTTTATTATATAATCATGATATAATAATAATTGATGGTGGTGAATAAGGAAATAGAAAAAACACTTTTAGAAAATGATTACCTCTTCTTCGGGTAACCTCCATAGGTTTGAACTAATTCCTTCTTAAGTTGGATTTATTACCAAGATAAGTCTTATTAGATTAGGGAAGGGATGTTTTGAAGTAAATAGGTCAGGTATTAGGTGATCAAAATTTATTTTTAGGACTGAATAAGTGAGAGTGAGTGCCCATTTATAGTGGAGGAGGAGTGACATTCTTATAAAAACCAAAAAATAAACATGTTTATGAGGTCCCCCTTACCACATGTGCCTCCAATAATGAATATGTTTTTATAAAATATTGTATATGATAAGAATATTTCCATCCAATGGGTTTTGGAAAAGTTTCTAGTTTATTTTTTCCCTTAATTTTAATGTTTAGTCCCTTGATAAACTTGTTTTCCTCTTAATCACTGTATTTAATATTAACTGCTTTCACAAAATATTTATGTAAAAAATAAATTTTAACTTATTTAAAATTAAAAATTATTAGAATTAAAAATCTATAATACATTTTTACAAATTCATATCATATAATTTTTAGATATTAATATATAATTTATCCCGCAAATGGGACAAAAAAGCAGGGGTTTTAAGTGACAATTTTCAACAGATTACAAAGTTTTTATTTATAATTTCAATATGAAAATAATTTAAATATTTGGAATTTCATTCATAATTTTGTAATTGGACTATTAGGAATTTAAAATAAAATAAATTTATATTTTTTCATTATATATTATTTATATGAATATCAGTTTTTAATTAAAATTCAATATTTTTCACTATTCATCAAAAAATGAAATTTCTCAAAAACAAATACCAAAAATTCACCCTAATATAATTTTTAAATTACTATTTAAAAAACATAAGTCCATTTATTAAAGAAAAATTTAAAAACTATAAAAATTTATATTTAAATAAAGTGTATCATTAAAAGGCCCCTAAATTACCTTTATAAAAAAATCCATTTATGTGTAAAATTGGATTTTATAATTTATATTATAATAAAATATATTGTATGAACCTAAAAATATTTTATTCAATATTTAATATATATAAATTTCATTAATATCATCCAATGATAGTAATTAATTTAATTTATTAAGGTAAAAATCCTTTGGCACAAAAAATTGTTATTATAAAAAAACTTTTATATTCAATTTTTTTTGCATTCATTAATAATTTATTGGAAACCAATGAATTTAAACATATATTTTCATAATTATTAAATCCAATTTATAAAAGTTAATTTAATTTATTTGAGATAATTTCGCTTTTAAATAATAATATTAACAGAATTTGATAAAACCCGATCTTGTGTGTAACAAAAGCTATCGAAGAAACTCATTGTCATGTGCGATGGAAGCTAACTCAGTATTTCATGAATTTTAATATATATAATAGATTAAATTAATTTAAAATTGTGAATATATCTTACTGCCATGGTGTTTCATATTCCTTTCTACACTTGATATTGTGTTTCATACACACTATCGAATAGAATGTTTTCCTTTTAGAGTTTTCATGATGATATATTCTACCCACCTTAAATAAATTGTGTCCTCACAAATTAAACATGATCTGTATATTCTAGGGTTTTAATTTTAGAAATATCATTGTTTATAAACACATATCATAATAATTTTTTGTAAAATAACATCTTAATAGGATAGAATTGAAAGTACAATGGTCATATGGAATAAAATATAACTAGGTTTCTATGATGGTGAAAATCGAAGGAACGTGAAGATATGGCCATAGAGGAAAAGTATAAATATTTTAAGAGAGTGGTTGAGGATATTGATCAAAAAAAAATTGATCAATGGGACGTTGACAACCTCAAATTCATAAAACATTGATGATTTAAAAGACCATCAGTTCAACAAAAATAATGGTATTATGTTCGAATTTTTGTTTCTGGACCCTTTTTACTATTGTTGAGTAATTATTTAACTCTCTAAAAATATATAGAAATGTATTTGATACATTTATATTTTATAAACATAATTTCAAGCATTATTTGTTCTTCAATAAATTTCAAATTCATCCATTACACTAAGAAAAGAATATCCAATAATGAACTTTTATGCCTGAAGTACTAAAATTACCCATTAAAAATCATATGATCAATAAAAGAGTAACAATATATTCCACATGTCTTTAATGAAACCAAAATGAATTGAAATATTTATACAGTAACACCTGAAGTTCAACATAATACATTATATAAATAGTTACCATTAAATGTCATCGAAAATATGATCGGACAAATTTAGATTGAAGGCTAGTAAATAAACATTATATTCCTGATACAACATAATGTTTCTCATAATAACCACATACCAAACATGTTAATTCCTTCATCATGTATTTTCATAAAACATAGATAAAACATTATTGAAAACATACATGATTCCTTCTTCTTTATGTAAAACATATTTTATTGGATATATTCTTTAAAACAAGAATGTTGTAGATTCCATCAATGATAGCATAACCATTTCCTCAATAAATCATTAATCAATTACAAGGATGTTAGTAATATCCAATTTAAATTATCCATATCAATATTATCATTGTAAAAACATAATCATCTTAACATTAGGAACATGTTAGGGGTTTTATTTCCCTCAATCATTTGTTTTCCAATAATTTCATCTTTTCATTGAATCATTTTTTTATCGATGCCGATCAACATGTTCTCTTAAATCATTAATTAAATAGTATTGTACTTAAATTCTTATATATTACATTATTTTCATAATGAGTACATTTGTGATGAAATAATAAAATAAAATAATTCATGGATCCAAACATGAGAACATTAATCAGTATGCTTTGGTTCAATCAATAGCATAAGATTAGCCTTGATCTCTTAGCTTCTTCTGTTTTATATTTCATTAACTCTTGGGAAATTAATTTTCATAGTTACCTATACGATAATAGTTGAATCATTGAACATTATAAAATTCTTTATTTCCCTTTTAATCATGAAAACAGTGGCCATTCCTTCCACACATGATGAAAACTAAAACTCCCATTAAGAAAGTACCAAGTTTTTTTTCAAAAATTATCATTCGTGGGGAAATATTTATTTATCTTATTTACAATATACATAATTTTCCAACCATACTATTATTCTCTTTCTACCCTTATAATTTATAAAACAAATATAATTATTTCTCTATCTTGTTATCACGTGATACTATGTCCTCATATGAAGATAATGTTTGGGAGACTGGTTCCCTTTGAAATATTGTCTTAAGAACATAAAATATATGATCATTATTACTCTTTGGATCACATGAATTTTTAAGATTAACATTCCTTTTTCTCAAATCCATTTCTAAATAAGGTCATAAACTAGATTATATTTTACCATTATGAAACATAATGTATAATCCCAAAATTTTTTGATGCTCTTCTATACACTTCATTAATTTACATCATGGGTTTATGTTCTTTAATTGATGTTTTCCAAAATCTATTTCCAAAAATTTATACTAAAATTCCTTTGGAACCAAATACAACAACACCAACATTAGAAGACCAGAGTTGGTTCCTTAGTTTATTACATTTTCATGATTACATGGAATCAAATCAAGAAGGGAAAATCATTTTAGCAGTTTTGGAAAACCAAATTACATATATGATAACCATAATACATTGGGAAATTAAAATAAACGATATCAAAAGTAAAATCTCATCATCCTTGAAACTCATTCAAATAATTTATCTTCATATATTTGTTAAAGGAAACAAAATAAGGATGAGATCAAATGCTCAGTTAGGGTTCAGTACCATAGAAACAATCATGAATCAACAATCATAATCAATAGGACAAGGTAAATAACTAAACACAAATGCCATTTAATCAATAAACTGAGAAGGAAGTGTGTAAATAACATGTTAAGGTAAAAACCTAAAACAAAATGCCATCTAAATAATATGATAAGGCATAATTAATAAAGTAATAATGAAATGTATCCATAGATCTTTTAATAGTGAAAATACCATGGATAATAATAATATGGGAATTCTAAGAAAAGGTAATGGTTATTTATTGGATGTAATTATTCCTTGGTACCTGATACATTTACCATCATGAGCATTCACAAGATAGTTTAAAACATACTGGGTACAAACTAATTGGGTTTGTACAACCTTATCTCTACTTTCAAGACCTTTCACAAGAATGTTTTTGATATAATAGTTACAAATGCATAGGTTGGTCCAACTGATTTTGTCAAATGAGTCTATTGATGCATTGTGGGGATTACATTAAAAAGCCTCCAACCCATGTTTTATGTGTCCAAATAATTCCATATATATTGAATAATATATTTAATTCATAAAAAATGTTCCCAATCAAATATTCATATTAAGTAAAGGATATGGATTTATCAATATTTCATAAATAAATCATATAGCATTCAATGTAAAAATTGTATGTAAAAATTTTATACAGTTTAATAAATAATTATACCCATCATAAATGAGTATGTATATCAAAATTAAATATAATTTCTAATGAAAATTTATTAAAATAATGTTAGTTTTTCAATAGAATGTTAAAAATCACAAAAGAAAGTGAGATTTTAAAATAACTTTTAGCAGTTGATAATTTTCAATTAAAAGCCCCTTGGATGAGATAATTAAATTTAAAAATTAAAATACCGTGAATAATTATGTAATAATTATATTAAATTAAAATGGTGTAGTATATACAACACATTAAATTAGATTGTGGCTTAATAACAAATTAGCCTCAATGTAATGAAAATAGAGAAGAAATCGCATACCTCACAAATTCCTTTTGGTTAAATGTGATTTAACCTATTGAATAATGTTTTTAACAATGTTATTTAATTAAAAAAGAACCATATTAATATTTATAATATTATATATGATCATTTTATAACATCTTATCCACTGTTTATTAATAATATTTCATTATTTTCATTTTTTTGGTGTTAATTACCATGTTTTTCGAGTATATTTTGTTTTGTTATTTTTTATTAATTTTATGTTGAGTATGATTTAATCATATATATAATTTAAAATTTACTTAAATATCATATATATTAATTATATATGTATTTAGTGTTATCTAAAAAATATATATGATCTGAAATACACTTTCTGCTGAGATGGTAGATTGTTCGTACGTATAAACATTGTTTCCACTTTCTTATGAGATTAAAAAAAGAAAATTTAATGATATATATATATATTATAATTAAATATTCATTATTATGTTATATATATCCAATATTTTTTATTAAAACCATCCTTAATATTTTCCATGTAACTTGTGAACGAATCACCTCCCTTCGTGAGGTGGTATTCTGCCGTTCACACGAACAACATTATCATATTCCCATAAAATGGAAAGTAATAAGTTGTGTGTTATATAGTAAATTAAAATCATAGAAAAATTATAAATATCATATATATAATATATAAACTATAAATCCATCATTTTTCACATCCTTAAATTTGGTAATGTAAAAATGAACAACATCGTTTCTCAAGGTGGTAGTACGCTTCACAAACGAATGATGATTATATATCCCATTTGATAGAAGTGTATGTGATTTTAATTCATACCCTTAAAATAATAAAATATAAATATATTAAATATATTGAGGTTTTTATATAAGAATTAAATAATAATAATTGAGGAAGTTTTATAAGTAAATAAGATAAAAATTCTTTTAAAAAATATTACCTCTTATTCATGTATCCTCATTAGGTTTGACCAAATTCCTTCCTAAGTTGTCTTTATGTAAAATATAAGGATTATTGGATTATGGCAGATAATTTGGTAAGTTTTTTGGGTAGGTTTTTTATGGTACAAATGGCTTGGGATATTTGAAAAAGTTAGGGGAGTGATCCCCTTTTATAATGGAGTAGGAGTGGCATTCTTGTAAATACAAAAATGTAAACACTATTGGGTAGCCCTAGTTACCTCATGTGCCAAAAAAATGAGAAAAATTTTATAAAATAAGTTTTATTGTCTATATATTTCCATACAATGGGTTCTGAACAATAATATAGGTCATTCTTTCCTTTATGTATATATTTTAGTCCCTTAATAAACTTATTTTTCTCTTATTCACAATAACTAATTTTAACTGCTTTCACTAATCATTTTGGAAAAAAAATAATGTTAACTTTTTTTAAATTATAAATTTTTATTATAAAAAAATTAATACATTTTTATTGATTCAAATCATACAAGTGGAATAAATTATTTTTAAATTAATCCCACAAACAGTATTAGAAAGTGAGTTTTTAAATTGAAAATGTTCAAAAGATTATAAATTTTTTATATCTAAATTCTATATGATGATGATTTAAATGAACTATATTGGATTAATATATGTATATCTGGAATATTGTTACTATAATACCAGTTCAAAATATAAATTAATATTATAAATTTTTTATAAGTAAAATCATTTTTCAATTAAAATTCAGTATTTTTCTCTATCCATCCAAAAATGAAACTTCTCAAAAATATACCAAAAATAATCCTAATATAATTTTTAGATTATTATTTAAAAAATAAAGGTTATTATGTAAAATAAATTTATTAAAGTTTCAAAATATATTTTTAAAACATGTTTTCCATTAAAAGGCAGTAAAATTGCCTTTATAAACAATACAACTTTTATACATGAAATTGGGTTTTTCTTTGTTATCATGTGACTATCAAAACTATTAGATGAATATAAAAATTTATTATTGAATACATATAATATATAAATTTAATTAATATCATTCACTAAGAGTAAATAATTAAATTAATTAAGATAAAATTCATTTGGCACATAAAAATAGTTTTTATAAAAAAAATTCTTGTATATTCAATTTGTTTTTACATTCATTTATAATTAATTTTTTAACCAATTAACTCAATCATATAGTTTCATAAGATAATTAATCCTATTTATAAAAATTAATTTAATGGCTAGGAGTTAATTTTTCCATTAAATATAAATATTATGAGAATTCCATAAAATTGTGTCTTGCATCTAATGAAAGCTATGGAAGAAACTTGTTGTTGCATATAATGTGAGATAACCAAATATTTCATGAATTTAAATCGATAGAATAGATTAAAATTATTTAAAATAAATAATATATCATAAATACTTTGGGTATTATATTCCTATCTATGGTTGGTGTTCATTTCATACACGCTATCATATAAAATGTTATTCTTTTAGAAAAATTTGGGGTGTTACAGGTGGATTATAATTACTCATACTCGTGATGAGGTAATTATCTCATGGTGAAACTTCTAGACATTATTATGTGATGAGTATTATATGTCATGATTGTTCTCTATGTATATTCTAAAGATTATATATAAATATCAGGGTGATATGTTAGTTGTTGAGTATGTTGTGAGGTTTACATACCTCATGTGTTACTCTCTCTATATGGTGCAAGATGGATTCTTATGAGTGTGGGTGTTTGAGGAGGGCCTTTATAGATACATTTATACCAACATCATCTCCTTCTGTATTCCCACTTATAATGGAGTGTTTGAGTGAGTCGGGTTATAGAGATGATCCTAAGAGAGGGATTCCAAGTGGATGGAGTCTCTAATGGACATCATGGGGATGAGTCCTCTATAGCAGCTAGAAGAAGTCAGCCAGTAGGTCTTTAGCATAGGAGACCTCCCCATAATCGAACTTAGACATGTGGTTCTATAGAACATGGACCATGCATAGGATCTAGTCAACGAAGAGAGTGTATATTCTATGCTTTTAATAGGATATGTCACATGGATCCAAATTTACTGGATTGGTCTTCCAAAGAAAGTAGAAAGAATGTGGACGGATGGACATGGATGAGGAAGTACCTTCATCAGGGATGTCCCGGTCATGGTCAGGTCGGCCCTTGTGGAGGATGTTCAGATTGATGAGTGAGTGGAGTTCTAGAGGGAGGATATTTGGTTTGGGGATGATACTATATACTACTCCCACCACCACCCCTAGGTGACCCATGCTAGGATCTGAGTTCTAGCAGTCTATGGATAGTTGTAGGTAAGGGAGTGATATGACCCAACTTCTTATGAGATGATTCAGGGTATGATCTATATCTTTTCTATTATTTATCTGGTACTTGTATATGTAGTCCCGATTCATTATTTTATCTCTATGTCCTATTTTTTGTATCTATAGATCCTATGGTGATTTAATCCAACAATTTATAGCTATAGGTTCTTAATAGGATATATTCTTCTATATCACACATTTTTCTACAGTTTGAGTTGGCACTCAGTGGAGAGAGTTTCTTATGTAACCTCTTGGTCACTTCGATGAAACCTTATAACTCCATCCTGTCTGTGGACTATTTTTCCATGGTTCATACCCGTATATACATTCATCTCAAGAGAGTTATATTTCTTCATAAAAATTGAGAAAATATCCTTTATGGGAGAGAAAGATCATATGGCTGAGCTGTTAGGAATTATGAGTTGGATGTCACAACACATCAGCCATCAGTTGGTGATTTTATCCTTAGAAGCAGTAAGATATTCAAGGATTTATATTCCAGTGGTAGTGTAGAATTTTATGGATGTCTTCCCTAAGTATGTATTGGAACTACCTCTAAGGTGGGAGATTGACTTCTCCATCAACATGCACCCTGAGACCACACTAATATCTTTTCTGGACCATCTAATGGACCCCATTGAGATCTAGGGGCTGGGTGTAATGTTGGAAGACCTTCAATATAATTTTTTATTTGACCTGGTGTGTCCTTCGAGATAGATCCAATTTTTTTTTGGTGAAAAAATTAGATAGGATTTTTTAGATTTATGTTGACTATCATCACCTGAACTAGGTAATAATAACTAACAAATACCCCTTACCGATGAATGATGACCACTTCGTCGAGTTGAAAGGGAGAGTTGTTTCTTAATGATTGACCTTGGGTCTGGTTACCACCTATTGAGGGTTTGTGAGGTTGATATTCTAAAGTCAACATTCCAATATCACTACAGACTCTATGAGTTCTTGGTTATTCCTTTTTGTGTGACGAATGACCCAATGATGATAAAAGATCTTATAAACTAGATCATCCATCCAAACATAGACCAATTTTAATTTTTCTTCATATATGGAATTCTCATTTACTATATCTTAATGGAGCATCATGTAGAGCATTTGAGTTTTGTCCTAGACTTACTTTGGGAGCACCAGATTATTGGTAAACTCTTGAAGATCCAAATCTAGAACTGTGTGGATCACATTATATGTAATGAAATATTAGATCATGGTTTATCTATATATCAAACGAATTCTTATTTAGTTCTTTCTTGTGATCCACCCAAGAGCATGTTATAGGTTAATATTTTTCTTTGTTTGGTGTGGTACTATTGGAAGTTCATTGAATACATTTCTAGGATATCATCATCTTTTATAGCCATGAAACAAAAAGGGTATGTGTTTACCTATACTGAGTTGTGTCAGGTAGCCTCCAAGGAGCTGAGGTTATGGTTGACCAGTGCTTCTATCTAGAGACTTCTGAAGGAGGCCATTGAGTATGTCGTTTTTTGTGATACCTCTAGAGCATGTCTTGATTATGTGTTGATTCAGAGGTATGTATTCATCACTTATTGGTCGATGTAGTTGGGACACCATGAAAATAATTTCATGACCAATGACTTATATTTTCTAGTGGTAGTATTCACTTTAAAGATATGGATGAACTATCTTCTGGAAAATCATTTTATTATTTACTCAAACTATTAGAGTCTCATGTACATATTAAATAATTGATTCCTAAAGTATAGATAGTGGTGTTTGTTGGAGTTCCTACATGAATATGACTTTGAGATAACATGTACTCCTTGGAAGGGGAATGTGGTGGAATCTACCCTTAGTAGGATGTTATGTTCTCACTTGGAGAAGGAGGAATGAGATCATTTGGATTCATTATCGCTGGACCTATTTTAGGAGAGGGTGAATTATTTATTTAGTATATGGTTGTGACTCATTAAATTATTCATTTTGTGATAGAGACTTAGTTGGTAGATATCAACTGTTAGGTTATACATAACCATATATCCTTGGGATATGTTCTAGATAGAGTTTTTTAAGGAGGTGATAATTTCATCCTTCTTTAGGGGATGGAAGGTGGTTCTATTCACATTATGTTAGGAGTTGATGAGAATTTGTTGTATATACTAGAATGGAAAAAAATATTGAGACCATCGGTGGATGTTTTTGTGTGCTAGAATGAGGTAGTGTCTTTCTGATTTTGTCTCTCATTGTCTCATGTGTCATAATGTTAAGGTTGGATATCAAATTCCAACAGGTTTGAATCAACCCCATGAGATCCAAAAATGGAAAATGGATGTCATACTGATGGAATTTATGGTAGGGCTTCCATATTTATTTAGTGATTGTGATTCTATCTTAGTTAATTTTTGATCGACTCACCAAGTCAGTGCACTTTCTTATTACCAAGGGGTATAGTTAAGTCTTGAATTTGGAGTAGTTGTAAATGAATAAGATTATCTAGCATTTGGGGGTACCCACAATGATCATCTATGACCATGATAATTGGTTTACATCATTATTTTGGAGATTTTATAGGTGGATTTTGTGACCCAATTTGGACTATGGATGGGGTTCCACCCCCATGAAAATGGGAGGACTCAGTAAACAATCCAGGTGTTAGACAATATGTTGATAGATTGTGTGTTGGAATTCATCCAGAGTTAGAAGAGTAACTTTATATGAGTATAGTTTTTTTATAATAACATTTATCACTCTATGATCAACATGGAAACATTTGAGGCCATGTACATGAGATCCTACTGGTCACCCTTATGTTGGACTGAGATTGGAATGACATATCTAGTTGGGATAAATATGTGGTATGAAATGACAGAGAAGTATCTAGTGATCTACGAACTTATTATAAAAACCAATTTCTGATAGAGATCTTATGCAGATAAACATCGTAGGACTTTGGATTTTATGTAGGGAGACCATATTTCCTTTGGAGTCTACCCATGAAGAAGATTTTGGAGAATTAGAAAGAGAAGCAATATATCCCTGAGGTTCATCAAGGTATTTGAGATCTAGTGAAGGATTTACAAGGTTTCTTAGTACTTTGACCTTCCCCTAGTGTTGTACCAATTGCATGATGTTTTTCAAGTGTCACAACTAAGGAGATACTTTCATGACCCAGCACACGATATTGGCTGGGTGAGCTGGACATCAATGTTGGATCCACCTTCATGATGTATCCTATGTGGATCTAGTTCTAAAATGAGGTGATTCAAGAAGGATAAATGGTCCCTTTAGTTTTAGTCCTTTGGAATTATGGGAGCATACATGAGAGATCCTTGGAGTGTGAGTGGAAAATATGGGCTCAGTACCCCCATATTTTTCTTACCTTCTGATTTATGGGGTAAAAATAATTGAAGTATGGGAGAATGTAATGACTCCTATCTTTTTGTTATAGTCCTTTTCATATTTATATATATATATATAATTTTTTTTACTCAGAGTCATAAATTTTTTTGGGTCTCATAGGTTGCTAGAATTATTATATTAAAAACATTAATATGTATTATAGCATGCATGAACATATGTTGGGAATTAATGATTTTCCTATTGATATAAACCTATGAAATGAAATTCAAGACTGTAGTTGTTTCTAAAATGTTGGTTTTACCCAAATCATTATATAAAGTTGGTTGGTGTTAGATTTCTAGTTCAGGATGACCTTTGGAAGAAGTGTAAAATAAATTTAATAATTAATTTATTTAATTTCTTTAATGACCTAAAAACTTAATCCTCTCTAAAAATACCTTATTATTGAAAATATCTTGGGTTAGATTCATAACCCTGGGAGATTATAGAGAATGTGGGAACATTCTTTACTGGAATTGGAAAATAGGTAATGAGGATTTATGATAATGACTACGGAGAATCATGAGTTGAATAAGGAATTTAAGGGGATCATCTCCATCATAACTAGAATATGTTTTCTTCCCCAATGATTGATCCTATGTTGAGGTAGTACTTATTATTTCATGGTTTTCTTCCATTTTTTGACTATTTATCATTGATTTTATGTTTTTATCTTGATTTATATTGGATCATGAGAATCGAGTGAACTGAAATAAATCTTGTTGCGATCCTAATTTATTTTCTTATTCAATATTCAATTCTTCACCCCAACATTCCACACTTTATGATTTTTGGATAGGATCACATCATCCAATGATTTTTATCACTTAATTCTTAAGATTTCCCCTATATTTATTTTCAATATATTTCATTGGTCCTTGGATTCGACAATTCAACGTTTTTGGTCAGATTTGAGTGCAATAAAACTGCCAAATATGTGAAAGTTGAGAGAACGATGGAAGGAGAAGTGTTCAATGGACGGATCATCATGGATATTCTTTTCTGGGTATTGTATAAAGGTATTTAGGGTCCTAAGATGTGATAGTAGGTGGGATAACTTCACATGGTAGATTGAAGATTTGATTTCCGGCCACTAGAGGCTAGAAAATCAACGATCAAAGGTTTTCCCTTTAGTTTTTTACAGATTCTGGAAAGTTAAATAGAACGTTTTGAGGTGGAAATTGTGGATCTTGAATCCACATGAAGACTAGGGTGTTTTTATATAATATTTTTGCAGAAATGTGGTGTGTCCTGGAAAACCACACACCATGTAGTCCCCTTGCGAAAATTTCTAGGGTTTCAGGTAGAGATAAATATCACATGCCATGTATGGACCATACACACCATGAAACCTTGTACCAATAGTTATGTATGTACCCCAAGAGTAAATGGGCATAAAACTAGTCATATCCAAGATACTCATACCAAACCAATGTCTATAAGAATAGGTTTAAGTACACCGGCATAGGCCAGAAGGCATAGGAATACACCCAGGTAGGAAAGATAGGCCATAAACCCCATATATTTTTTGTGTATCCCTACATGGCTAGAAAATCCATGTGTATGAGAGAACACAACTAGGTTTACATGTAATTTAACAATTCATGTGACCCTAAAGAAATTTCTTGTATGTTCCTAAAGAATTTACACATTATCCATCTTCTTATTTAGTACTTGAATATGGGCCTATGATTAGTATATACTAGGTAATTTTTTTACATAAAACATGATGGTGTCCTTTTTTATGGAATTAGATATATAACACAAGGTTTTTTTATTATGAAGCTCTGCTAAATGATGCTTGGTGGATGGAAGTGATCTAGTTGGATCATCAAAGATACGTTGGGTTTGGAAACCCCTATCTCATTAGGATAGGGGTATCCCATACACTTTACATAGGTATAGTATGTACCCCGCATACCCTAGAGTGTGTGGTACCTAAATCAAGAGAGTGTCACCCCCAGTATTTGAGCACCAATGGGAAGTGGTTCCTCCCCTAAAGATTTTTCCCCCTTGTTTATGGAGTGTAGTTGTGAGGTTCGGGCCCTCTGTAATTATTTTTGTGTAATTTCATCTGATGTTGGGAGTATAAGTAGGGTTTTTGGGTATTTATTCTAACACATCGTTCATAGATTCAATGTGGAAATAGAAATCCCATTTCAACCTCGCTTATGGGGTTTCCTGAGCATATAAGTTGTGTTTCATTTCTCTATTGATTATAGGTGGAGGAGACTATTTAAACATTTTATAACTGCCTTATTTGTATTTGGGGAATCCTACTAGTTATATATTTACTCACCCTTATATGGGATTCACCCACATGTGTTGTGTATTATGAAAAAAACTGATATATTGGCAGTGATATCGGTGGACCATGTTTCAAAGGAGTAGTACTTGGCGATGCTGATGGTGTTTGTTGTTTATCCTTAGAGATTATGAGTCATTCTCTCTTCAATTTTCCTTCTTCTTTATATTTTCATGTTGGTACTTCAATTTAATTGGGGCATGTATTCTTCCCATTTACAATTTTTTAAGACTTTGTTCTAATTTGATGCTTCCCTGGAGGTCGTTTCATGCATGGTTCAAACACTAAATGTTTAGTAATTTTTATATCTATGAATTATTGTATCGAGATAGTTGTATGTGTGTGCCTTTGAATGTGTTTAGGTATATAAGAGAGGGACTCCCAATTTAGTATTTCATACTAGTCACCTATCCACATCCCTTATCCTTTTGGATGTGGGCTGGGGGTGTCTTACATTGCTTATCACCAGCTAGGCAGACCCTACTGGGTCGATTCATGGCATATGGAAATAATGTGATCCAACCCGCCTATTCATATTTTAATTTCTAGATTTCATACACATTTTATACCACTTACCAATTATATTTTAGTACTATATAGGAATTGAAAAAATTTAAACATTGTAGTTCATAAAATAAAACATGTAAGAGAGAAACAGAAATTAATAAATATAGGGCGAAAGAATACGACATCCCCTTCCCTTGGGATATATTTACACAACACAAGGCCTGATATAAGAGTTATAAAATGTATATTAAATCATAAAAACCCCACTACATAGTCCGTATATCCATGACACCAATCCCAATGATATAGTTAAAGAATGAAATATAAATGTTAGAGGAAATCATTCCCTCAGACCACATATTAATAGAAAAAAATCCTAATAAATGAATTATAATTACAATAAATAAATGTAATTTAGGTATATTGGTATTTCTATATTTTAAAGAAATAAAATGTCTTGGAATATGTTTTTAATAGATGGGTTTCTAACATAAGAATGTTGGAAACACCAACCATTCTAGTGAATGGTTTTATCATCTAAATGAGAACAAAAATAATATATCATACTATTCATGTACCTAGGAAAGAAATGATGTTAATTTAAACTATTTAACATAGATGGATCCAAATAATATCAAAAAAATTAATTACAGAAGATAATGTATTCATAGAAAACACAGACCTTAAATAGGCCAATCAACTCAACATCAATGATGTCACATTCCATCACCAAGATTTCAAAAAAAATCCAACAACCATTATCTTCACATAAAATACCAATAAATGTGACATAAATCGATATAATAAACCATATATTTAATTTCCACAGTAACTAAAAAAGAAAAAGATTTTAGTGATCCCCTTGAATATCACATTGTATAAACTGAGAGTGATATAGAGGGTTATTGTGTCTTGGAACATGTGTGGAAGGGGGTTTTGAGTGCTCACTGAAGACTTACATAATAAAACTCAGATTATCCTACATTGAGATTAAATAATAAGGGATTAATGGAGGGTATATCATTGATTAAAAACACAAATAGTGATTTTCCCACATTTCCCTTAAATATTGATCCAAATTCCATTTAAATTTACATTGATTCAATGATTCATTTTTCTCCCAGTGATTTTTGAGTAATTTTAAAAATTAAAATATTTCAATTATCTTTATGTCATATAGCTATAAATACCTTGATTTTAATTCCCATTTGTCCTCATTTAGTAAAATGTGTTTCAGTATTTAAACTTGAAATAGAATTTAGAATCTTTATATTTTTTACCCCATCTTACGATATATATTATAAAAATAAAATACATATTTCACTTTTTAAAAACAAAACTTATTTCAGGATTATAAATTTAATAAATAATAATAATCACTCTAAAATCATCCGCTAAATTCCGAATTTCAAAATCAAATTTTAAAACGTTGAAATTACTATTATTAATTATAAAATCATATTAAAATAGGACATCAAAATTTAAGAAACTGACATTGACCACCCATCTCTTTATAATGATAGAGAATAGATTGAGAAAATTTTGGCCATTTTTATCAATTGGTTTTTTATAAGTACATTTGTATGTTGTTTAATTTATGTTCTCTAGAGAAGAGAGATCTATAGTAATAATTAATTTTTATATTATTTGAATTTATATGTTTATTGATTTAATAAATCAGTGTCCATATGAAATGATTTATAGATTTTTTTATTATACTATTTTTTTAGATTTAATTTTACAATTAATTTATTGAATTTATTAACATTGTATGTTTAATAAATTATTAAATTCACTGATATATTTCGATTTTGGTGATGTTTTTTGGAATTTAATTGAAATATGTTTTATTTCTATATGTTCTTACATGTTTATAAGATTATAAAATTGTGATTATGTTTTTATACATTTATTTCTATATAAATTTAAAAATATATTAAAATATATCATAATATAAATAAATTATTAGAAGTAAATGTGTATATATATATAGATATTTCAAATTCATTATATTATTATATATGAATATATGAATATAAATGTGTAATGGTGCATGTGTATATATATAATTATATATGTTTTTATATGTTTTAATTTCATGTAACTATATATTTTAGAATTAGTATGTTTTTAATTTCTATTAATATGAATAAAAGTAAATATTATTTTCAATTAAAATGTTCATATGTTTTAAATCTATTTTTTATTGGTTTTTATTTTTAAAATTTATATGTTTATATATACTTTAACTATTTATACTTTTAATCTAGATAAATATGTTTGTTTTTTATATGTTTTAAATTTATGTGATTATATATTTTTTGGGTTTTTTACATTTAAATTATTATATATATATATATATGAATTTAAAATTTATATATATGGGGGTTTATATGTTATACTTAATATGTTAAAAAAATTAAAAATATCTATTAATTTTTTTGGTAATTAATGAATCATAATTAGTTAAATGAAGGGAGAAAAATGTATGAATATAAGCCACAGGTTGGTGATTTATTAGGATTTTATTAGCAGGGTCTTTAAAATAAATATTTTATTAATGCCTATGCATGAAATGCTTAACAATGTGAAAATTATGGTCAAAATAAATTGATGAAAATTTTATTAGGTGTTGTTTTAATCCTCATTATAAAAACATTATATGTTATTGTGAAATAGAATAAAATTAAAGATCTATTATTCATTAAGATTTAATGTTTGAGTCAAGAGATTATATTGATAAACTAAATCATGATTTAGGTGTGGGAAATTTTGAAAACAAACTAATTTTTGAACAATTAAATGTAGATACTAAGAAAACATTGATCCCAGGTTATAGTAAATGTATGGTGTTATCCATGGTATTGATATTGTTTAATATAAAAGTGATAAATAGCATGTCTAATAAAATTTTCATTAAATTTCATGAACATTTAAAAATGAAACATCCAAAATGAAGGGACCATAAATATTCTATTAATGATGATAAAATCATTTTACATATAATTTTATAGAGGTATAATATAATAAATTCTTACCCCAATGGGTGTGATTTTTGATTTAAGGAATATTACTGTTTCAAAAAATATTATTAATTTCGGACATGAAGATTAAAAATTGATAGAATAAAAATACTGAAATTCATCTCCATAGAAATGTATCATGCTTAATATTAAGGAAATTTAGTATCTTTTAAAATTTCATTATTTAAAGTGTACATTTATAAATTCAAATGATCTAAATAGGTTTTGATTTCATTTAGAAGAGTGAATCTATAATGGAAGCCTAAATGAAACTTATGATCCACCAAAATTTAAGCAATTTGAAAAAAATTATTATTTTAGAAATAAGGTTCTAAATAAAATAAATGGACTATGTATAGATAAAATAACTACATATTGGAACCTTAATAGATATAAAAGTTCAAAACTATTTATTTTGGTAGTTTATAACTTGACCCCATAGATATGTATGAATTGAAAATATGTTTTGATGAGTTCGATGAGTTATGTAACAAAACATCCTTTAATTGATATTGATTAATATTGTTCACAATTGATTTATTATTTAAAAAAATTTGTAGAAGGTGTAAAAGTGATTGATTTGTAAAAAAAATAGCACTTACTTCACCATTAAATGTAAATGTTCACTATAAATATGTTTCCTACATGTGAAAATGTGTATGGATAATGTAACATAGGATATAAAATATATTGAATTTGTAAAAAAGGGATTCTGTAATGTAAACTCTATAATGGGATAAAGAAACTATGCATGGGTCATGGAATATATTTCATAATGGATCACAATTATCAAAGAGTAAAAAAATAATTTAATGGCTTACTATAGTGTGATTTTCTTTCGCAATTATTTTGGATAGATTACTAATTTAAAAACATAAAAAAGAAATTGATATAACATTAAAATATATATAAGGTTTATGTCATAAAAATAATACACATATGAAATTATTTATCATTTTCTATCTAACTTATTATAGATTTCCTATAGTTAAACATTATATTGTTATAATACATGTTGTGAAAACCGTCAGGGAATGTTTGATATGAACTTTAATAGATACAAAAGGAATGTAAAAAATATAAATTACATGAATTATTGTAATTAATATCTATGGGAATAAGTAAGGACATAACTCCCACTATAAAAGGAAAAAATAATATACATTCAACTGTATTTTTGTCGATTATGTAACATCCCGACCTGGTATCCACTAAATGGTTCCCTGAGCCAGTGGGTCACATGGTCTCAAGTGTTCACCCAATACGAAAAAGGCTTCTAACTTGTATTGAGGGTCTAAGGTGGTATGTTTGGGACATTATACCCTACTATTAGAGTGGTGTCGTAGTAACAATAAAAAAACAGAAACAATACAAGAATAATATAACCAACATCATAGTGAAAACAAATACCATAAATAAGCATAGTGAAATAGGAAACATCCAAGCATTAATAATAATCCAAAATAATTAACTGAATCAAATAAAAATTGTTAATAGGTCATGATGATATAAAAAAATGGGGAAATAATGGATACAGGATGATAGGAATATACAACATTCTATAAAAAACAAAAGACCAAAATACTTCTCTACCAATATCATGAGCCTATGCTCAGTCCACTTGTCCCATGCTCCAAGATAATAATAAAATAGATCAAGCATCCATGGCATAGCTCCTTCCCTTATCAATACCTACAACTATAAGGTCTTATCGGGTCCTAACGGTGGCCCATATATTTTGTAATATAAATCTCAATAGGCCACCACCAATGGTAACTAGAATAATCCATACTGTGTATACTTCATAGCAGTTTTTCGGTATATTAGATAAGTAATTACGCTAAAAATAAATACCATTCAACTAAGGTTTTTGTTAGACACCTAAAAAGCTCTACGTGCTTCATCATTGGCCAGAATAAATATGAACTCGATAACCATGAAAAAGTAATCATATAAATATATAATATGTATACATGCATATAAACTTTGTATGTAAGGGAGTATATATGAATATATATGGATACTAGGTTCTATTTGAACCTGGGGAGTAACTCAGGAATCCATGCCCAGTCAGATGATCTATAAGATCTAGAAAGGGTACAATACTTGAATCTCATGGGAATGAGATACATCATTCTCATCACTCATTATATTGGTGTGAGCCTTCATTCCTGACACCCATTGTATGGGAATTTGGAATGTCATTCCCGTCTTCCAAGTGAAATTGAATGGTGTGAGGGGCCATGCCTAACACCCAACATAAGGGAGCATGAAACACCATGTTCAACAAGTCCCTTAACAATTTTTCACTTACCAGTATACATTGTCTAATAATACTAATTATTTGTAATTTCCATTTAAATCATCTACATTTTTTTAACCTAATCTATCCATGGGTGTCACATTTTAGATAACCAATCTATATAATTACATAATGTGTTACATGGACTTTCCAAAAACATTTATTTAATTACATTTAACCATTTCATTGATAATTTAAGGGAAATCCATTAAATGGTCAGGATAGGCCACTTAAATGGTGGATGGGTCAATTAAATATTTAACTCACTTATGGAAATTCAATCAACACACCCAAAGTGGTGGTATCAAAGAAGTAGGAAATCTCTAATAATTTAATATGGGTACATGGGATTTCATAAACATAGTTAAATTAAATTAAGAAAGAAATTCCCATTTTACGGAATTTTAGGGAATTTCTGATTTGTGGAATAATGGAAAACTATAAACACAAATAAAAGTTTTTGGAAAAATTAACAGACCACCTTCCATGGTCCTATAGCCCTCTCCTCATCTAGTTTCAGCCTTTGAATCAATCTAGAATGATAAAAATTGAAATAATAGACCAATGTTCTAAAAATATGGCATATGATCTCGCACAAAAATATCATGGTATAATGGGAGGTAAATTATGAATAAAAGAAAGTGTATTTGAGATCATACCATTGTGGATCCAATACACTTGATGACAATGAGAATAGAGATTATATGAAGAAGTTATGAATGAACTTATCATAGGATTGGAAGACCTCTATAGGAGAGTAAAAGAGTTGAATTCCAGTTGGAGAAGAAAATAAAAGAGGGAGGTAAGTTCTCAATAAATTTAAGGGTAAACAGTAAATTATCCTTCATTTAAGGGGTTTCATGGTTGGTCACACAGTTTTCCAAAAAATGTGCCAATTGTACTCCTAGTACTATCCCCCCCCCCCACACACACAGACACCCTCCCATGAGCTAGGCACATGGTTTTTCTAACCCTGAATACCCATGCTAAATGGATCTATAATTTTTTGATACAAATCACATGGTTATGAAGCCAGGCTCGAATAGTTAGGGAAAATAAGGCATCCTCCTATTGTGAACTGATTTACCCACACTATTGAGTTGCATGGTTGGAAATAACCATACATTAATCATGTCTCTCAGTATTACTCTCTAGATTTTTGAAGTTCTGAGCTCTGAACAAGACACATAAACTTTTGAGACATCCCTTTTCTTGTAGGTAACACTCACTAGGATAAAACAAGGAATTTAAACTGAAAAAATGATTTATACCTTCATGAAAATTTCATTCATTTTATCCTTCCCTACCTAAAAAAACATGTCTCTTTATTGGCCTTCTAAGGGTAAAGAGGAATTATCAAAGAAAATATCCATCCACTAGTCACATACATCGACATCCAACTCCTAGGTATAATCCTATACTCATTTTTTCATCCATATCTCCCATACTAAAGGAATTAACCAACCCCATAGTGTCTCTATGCTTCGATCTATGATACATAATGGGTACTCCTAAAAAGAATAATCCACAACTATCTCACGCTCATCAGTTTATAAAACATGCGATGGGTTTGGATAATACCCTTGGATTTGAGAAACATGAAATATGTCATGCATAGACTGTTATATCTGAAGAAATTTTTATCTAGTAATCCACTGGTTCGACTCACTCCACTACCTCAAAGGTTCCAAAAAATTGAGGTGAATGCTTACCCTAACTTTGAATATATCGATGGCCTGGCTTGGGTGATACAGTCAAGAAAACCTAATTCCTAACCACAAACTCAATATTTCATAGATATTTATTGGAAAATAAATATTTTCTACCCTGATCTGTCAATGTGTTATTCTTAATTAGTTGAACCTTCTCTATAGACATCTAAACGAGACATTTTATAAGAAGTGCTACCTCCCCTACATCTAACCATCATATAGGTTATTGGCATGTCCTACTATCTAATTCCTTATAAGGATCCATTTAGATGGTTGCCTGAAAATTATCATTATAAGAGAAATCAAATAGTTTTATGTGTTTCTACCAATATCCCTAAAAATCACAGACATATACATGGATCATTTCCTCTAACCCCTTAATAGTTCACTCTATCTATATATATTTCTTTGGGTGATAGTTCATGTTCAAAAGAACATATATACCCATGTCCTTCTATAACCCTTCCCAAAAAGTCAATGTGAAAAGATTTTTACTGTTATATATGATAGAACATGGATCCCCAAGAAGGTGTATGATATCTTTGATGTATAACCTCCTTGGATCATCTACTAAAATGGTTTCTCAAATTAGTAAGGAGTGATAAACCATTATGAAATATTAAAAAAGACCCAAACTATGCCATTTTCTTGAGGAAATCTAGGAAATCAGGTTATCAAATCCGTGGAGAAATTATCTCTTTTCCACATGGGAATTTAAAATGGCTGTAAAAGTCTGACCGATCACAGATGTTATTCCTTATCCTACTAACAGGTTGAACAATGCTTAATGAGGCCTAATATATCCCAATTCCTACCATAAAACCAATACTATCAATGTAAATATTGATATATATTACTGAATACATGATGCACCATCCACATTGAGGAATGCAATTCCCATATAAACACCTCTCAGAAGTCTTCCATAACCCGAAAATGTAAATTTATGCCTAAAGTATCATCCTCATCCATGGTCCAACCTTTTGATGAATCCTCACCAGAGATACTTTCCCTCTAGAACAATCCCACAAGAATAGAAATATTCTTAATCCTTACCCATTATAGAAGGGTATAGTACACTACTAAAGTTGACAATATAGTCTCCTATGATCCTCTCATACCTCAACATACATCCCTAAAAAAGTTTATAAATTTCCACTCACCACTGGCCTCCTGAACCTCCAATTTTTGAGGCTTCTAGCTCAGAGTATTATCTACTACATTTCCTTTTACAGGCATATAAGTAAGATCTAAATAGAAGGAATATAGGTATTCAACACATATTCACAACCTGGGATTTAGATTACAATGTGTAAGGATATAATTGATTCTTTTGTGATCAGTGAATACCATAAAATTATCCCCATGTAAATAATTCCTCCCACAATGTAAAGCAGGAATTACAACTGCTAAATTGGGGTCATGCATTGGGTAATTATACTAGTTAGTGGAAATGACAAGATTATTATTACATGAACCACTAATCTTATATTTGAACCACTCCCATTCAGATAATTGATGAAAAATAATAAACCATGTAGGTCTTACCTAACTCTGGTAGAATCAAAATCAGTATTGAACTCAACCTTCCTTGCAATTCCTTAAAGGTTCTTTCAAAATATTATGACCATACTAATTTCACAACCTTCTTATTCAATCTTGTGAGAGGCACTACAAGGCATTATAAATCTTGTGTGAAGGATCACTAATAACTAGATACACCCGATAAACTCCATATATCAATGACATTCACTGGATTCTGCAAGGAAGCTACATCTCTCACCTTATCTGGTTGTAATGATACACCTGACTCAAAGATGGTTTGACCTAATAAGTAGACTTTATTTATCCAAAAGTGGTATTTTGGGAGTTTTTCATAAAGTTGGTTCTCTTTTGGTAAATTCAGAATGATCATAATATGTTGAGCATGGTTGTGTCGGGTATGAGAATACACTAAGATTTCATCAACAAAAAAAATATAATGAATGAATCCATATATTGATGGAAAACCCAATTCATTAGATCCATGAAAAATTTAGGAAAATTCGTGATAATAATGACATTAGTAGGAATTCATAAAGGCCATACCCTCCCCCAGAAAGTTGTATGACGTGTTTTTGAAGGCCTGACACATGCCTGATGGGTTCTTAAGCTCAAATCAATATTTTAGAAAACAAGGCATCCTCGAAGATGATTAAAGAGTTCATCTATCTGAATCAGTGGATATCTGTTCTTTACTATGATCTAGATCAACTTTCCTTAATCCATTAAAAGAATGAGGGTTCCATCCACCTTTTTGAAAAAAAGGATTGTTGAACCCTATGGTGAGGTACTGGTCAGTTAAAACCTTTAGCTTCCAGGCCTTCCAACTACTTCTTAAGATCCATATGTTTCATAGGTTCCATCCTATAAGGAGTAATGGAAACTAGTGATTATCTAGGCATGAGATCAATAGTGAATATAACCTCTCTCATTGGTGGTAGCCTTGAAAAGTAATTAGGGAAGACATCATTGAAATGATCCCCCATAGGGGGAAATTAGTAGGTTTAATTCCTTAATTCTCCCAAAAATACTATTAATATGGGGCTGGCACTCTTCCCAACCCTAAATTCTCCGATATAGATCGAAATACACGGACATCTCATTCTCCCTTGTTGATATGTCTACCACCCTATGGTGATGTGAAAATCACCCTCAAGTGATAACAATTAACATGGTCTCAATAGGGAACTAAGCAGTCCATCCTGAGAATCATATAAATCATTTTCATGTTAAGGATAAAAGTATTATATATGAAAAGATATCATCTTATCTCAATGATATTATCCTTACATCCATGATCACTCTCCGATCCGACACTCAATGGGGTATTTATTTTCATTAAACCATAAAATCAATATAAATTGATTCCCATACTCTCCAGGATTGTTACATATGTTAAAGAGTGAAATTGTAAGAACCTGGATCTTCTTTTCAGGTATGTTTTTCCTTTTTCTGGAGTTTTTAAGAAAAAACGGATTTTCTGGAAATTTTCGAAGTACACGCCATGTACTTTCTGAGTACACGTTGTGTACTTTTTTCCTGGCTCGAAGCCGTGTGTTGGCCATGCCGAGCCACACACACGGTGTGTAAGGCTAAGGTGGAGGTCGGTTAATTCGGAGTATGGAAAATCGAAGTACACACTATGTACTCAATAATTACACGTCGTGTACATTATTTTTTTTCATTAAACGGACCGGGGTCGCACCTAACCCCCAAAATCATCATTTTCTCTAGATTTCGTCCGCCCGGGAGAGACCGTATGGCCGAATATTCTCCGAGCTCCCGCCTCGCCATCCATTCTCTGATTCGAGCACGATCGATTGCGTTGGAAGCGCAGCAGTGTGTTCTTCCTTCTTTTTGAGCCTTGTTTCTTGATTCCTCCTTGTTTTCATGATATCATGGGATGAATGTTTTGTTTGTTTTCTCAGATCTACATTGTTCTAAGAGGAATCTATCATCATGGTTCACAAATATCTATCTCCTAGGATCGAGGTAGGTGGTTTGTGTCTTTCCGCAGAAAGTTGATGAATATTATGTGCAAATTCCACCAATACCCGTGAACGGGGTATTGCGTGTTTCCTGTTCTTCCCCTGCCATTTTCCTGCATTGGTTGATTGCTTTAGTAGAGGTTTTTACTTGTGAGTAGAGTAATTTATTTTGTGCTTATGTTTCTTTTCCATGCTTGTTTTTCCTGTTGGGTGTTTTTCCAGTTGCCATTGTTATAGGATAGTGGAACTGTCTCTTTGATATGCTGTTGAGCCTTAGTTGATAGCCATGTAGTTCTTGAGGTTTACTTGGACGATGCACGCGCGCTGAGCATGTTTCATTTTCTACACAGGACTGTGAGATCCTAGTGTAGTAGACCATAGGGAGAATTGACGTAAGGGCTACTCCAGGGTGTCTTTTAATACGATCCAAGACCACAGGGGGGAATTGAAAATGAGTGCTTCCTCAGAGAGTCTGTAGTTCCTCGAAGTGGGACACATGGGGAATGAGACGTTGAGTGCTTCCCTAGAGAGCCTTTAGTACGATACGAGACTATAGGGGGAATTGATGGTGAGTGCTTCCCCAGAGAGTCTTCTTTCTAGCTGAACCAGAGGGGTGAGACTGTGTGTGCCTCCCAGAGGGTTTCTAGTGCTTTGTAGGTTGAACCATATGGTTTAGACTGTGAGAGCTACACATAGGGTTACCTGTTTTCTTTTCATTGATGGTTATCTACATGTGTACTGGTATGTTAGAACTGTGGATTGAAGCCGTTTGTGCTATCCTGTTTACTTTTTCTTGTTTTATTACTGCCATCTATTCATTGACTGTTAGGCAAAAATCTTTGGGTGATTGCCTACTGGGATTGTATCTCACACCCTATTTGGGCCATGATTTTGGGACCAAGAAGACTATGTTGTTACAGGTGTAGATAAGGGCAAGCGCCCTTCTACTTGAGCATCTTGATTGCACTGGAGTTGGTGAGCATGGGACTGATCTGTGGCTTGCGATGCTGAGGAGTTTACGTTGTTTCCTTTTTCACTTGGTTTCAGTTTTATTTCATCACGTTTTTGTGTTTGCTGTTTTCTTTAGATACTTGTGCCTGATGCATCATTATCTTCATTACTATGTGTATTCATTTCTTCCGCTGTTTGGTTTTAGTTGTTATGTATGTTAGTACTGCTTACGCATTTGAATGTTATTTTTCTATTGTATACCTTACCAAATGAGGGAATAGTTTCCCCCACCGACTCACCAAGGCCCTCGCTGCTAATCAGTAGCCCCTGGCGTCTGGGGAAACGCAATTGAGGTCATGTGGAGAACCGGGTACGGGGCACCAGTGGAGGGGCTCCGGATTCGGGCCGTTAAAAAGTGGTATCAGAGGAGGTTCTTTTCTCTTGATTTACTGTTTGGAGAACTTATATAGGGATAGTATGGATTCGGTACTTGGAATTAAGTTGTGCTCAGGAGTAGCTAACCCGTGTACAGGGAAAATCCATACTACCACGTTAATTGGAGTTGCTAGTTTTGAGATTTTATAGTTGATCTGATTTCACCTAGAGTGATTCACAGGGCTTGTACTATTACTGTTTTGATATTGCGATTCTATTTCTGTCTCAACCTGATGAGATAAGGGTATTTCATCTCATGCATCATATAGGCACTTGTAAAAATCACATGCCATGCATTCTTTCCATGCCATCTAGGGTGCATAAGCGATTGCATGCTATTATGATAGACTTTGTATAGATTATGCATGCTGTTGTGATAGTTGCATGATAGATTCTCTACTATTAAGTTAGAAAACTATTTGTTTTGTTCCTTGCTTAAAGTGAACACCAAATTTTGGTTCTTGAGGTGTAATGGGCCATCATGGATCAGAATTTGGAACTTTTTCGCCTTGTTTTTAGTGTTTCTGGAATTCTGTGCAGTTTCTGATCTACTGCCCAGGAAATCCCAGAATACACGGAGTGTACTTTTTAGGAACACGACGTGTAGTTTTCAGGTCGTGTCACTGACCGTGTGAGCAGAACATGGGGTCGTGAAAGTAACTTCAGGAACACTCCATGTATGGTAGCTACATGCCATGTAAGTTCGGAGCCGTGTACCTGGCCGTGTCACTAACAACACGGGTCGGGGAAGCACGGGTAGAACACGCCGTGTCCATAGGGAACACGCCGTGTAGTCCTGTCCAGGAACCTGGCCATGTCACGAACAACACGGGTCGGCGTTACCTCCTTTCCACACGCTATGTTTGTTCAGAACACGCCATGTAGTCTTGCCCAGGTACCCGGCCATGTCATGAAAAACACAGGACGGTGTCGCCTTCACCCATACACGCCGTGTTTGCTCGGAGAACACCATGTAAGGTCCATCCAGGTAGACGGTCATGTACTCAACAACACGGACCGCTGAAGCCTTGTCTAGTGCACACCGTGTTTGTTTCAAACATGTTGTGTAGTCTCGGGTTAAGTCGGGCCATGTGGGTTAGCCGTGTAACGAACTCGGGCAGGGGAATAGTTCCAAGTACACTCTGTGTGTTGGGGTCAACACGCCATGTATTTTGAATTGTACACGACAAGTAAAGCAGGAGTACATGCCCATGTCAGTGGCATAAAAATACACGCCGTGTATTTTTTATACACACCGTGTAGTCGTGTTTTGCAATCTTGTGTGTTTTTCTTCCCCTGTTTTTGTTTTGTACTCTTGTGTTCTCTGTCCTTGTTTTCCAAATCTAAGGTGTTCTTTTGATCTTTCAGAGCTATGCCTCTGAGACGTCCTTCAGTCGTACGTCTGTCATCAGGCAGTGATCAGACGCCAGATATGGCTGATCAGGGACTTCCTGCCGATCTCCCAGTTGAGCCAGCCTTGGCACCGGCTGTCATACCAGTTGCGGGCGCTAATGTGAAGTTCAGGGAAGGTTTCATGAGGATGATGCAGGAATTCCAGGGAGCACTGCCTCCTGCCTCGTCTATGGAAGATTTGACGAGGTTCTTTCAGCAGCAGCATCCTCCCACGTTCTCGGGGGATGGAGGACCTCAGGCTGCAGAGTCATGGATGGAAGCTATGCTGACTATCTTTGAGCATCTAGAGATGCCTCCAGAGAGGCGGGTCAAGCTCACCACCTACATGCTCTGAGACTCCGCCAAGAGGTGGTGGGATGTAATCTCACAGGCGGGTCAACAGTAGGCTATGACTTAAGAGGAGTTACAGCGTGTGTTCTACAACTACTTCTACCTAGAGAGCCTAAGGGCCGATCGAGCCCGGGATTTCATGAGCTTAGAGTAGGGTACTCTATCTATCATGGATTATTCCTCTCATTTCACTGAGCTGTAGAGTTTTACACCCCTTCGGGATGGGAGCGGGGTGTTCTTGGCGAGGAATTTTGAGGAGGGACTCAGGCGAGAGATCCACTCACAGGTGAACATCTTCCATTTGACTTCCACCACATCCATCGTCAACCAGGCCCTGATTGTAGAGCGCAATAAGAGAGACTCTGGAGCTGCGAGCCTGGGCGGTTCTGCTTCCAAAGTTAGCTTTCCTCCAGATGACAGCAAGAAGCGCCGTAGGGAGTCTACATGTGGTGATTCGAGGAAGCGAGACGCATCATCAGGTAGCTAGGTGACATGCTACCAGTGTGGCCGAACAGGGCACACGAGGCCGCAGTGCCAGAGAGACCCTGTGGAGTGCCGATCATGTGGCATGATGGGTCACCATCAGTGTTTCTGCCAGGTTTTCTCACCAGCAGCTGGTGACCGGGGTTCTTCCATGACTCCTCATTCAGAAGCAGCCCCACCAGTTTCTCACCAGTCAGTAAACTGGAGTTTTTTCGGTCGTTCGGGCAGAGGTGGAGGTCGAGGCCATGGCGGTCAGCCACCAGTTCCTCGGCACCAGCAGGGCAGTTCAGCTCAGAGTGGTCAGCGAGGGGCGTAGGGCCACGGTACAAGCCAATCTTTCGCTGTGGAGCAGACTTATCAGAAGAAGGATCCTGACCCTTATACTGTTTGTGGTACGATTTTAGTAGCCTCAGTTTTATCTTCAGCCCTTTTCGATACCGGTTCTACACATTGCTTTTTCTCCGTTGATGTCGTAGAGAGCCTTGGGCTCTGCATCTTTTCTTCTTCCGACTCTTCCACACTAGACACACCTTTGGGGACAAGGACATCTAGTGTACGCTAGTGTAGAGAGTTACCTCTCGAGGTTGTAGGGTATCGCTTCTTATGAGATCTCTATGTCCTAGAGATGACAGGCTATGATGTCATTCTCGGCATGGACTGGTTGATTCCCTTCCAGGAAATCATTGACTGTTATCGCCGTAGGGTCAGTTTCATCTCACCAGAGGGTGAATCGTTTCTTCATAGAGGAAAATGGTACGTTCGGGCAAGTCGGGCAGGACTCGAGCATCTTGGGCTAGGAGGGGTGACATCCCAGATTGCTAGTCTTTATCTGGATGATCAGGGGAATCCACAGTTGGAATTTCCTCCAGTGGTGTATCGCTTCAGGGATGTATTTCCAGAGGACTTTTTGGGTTTTCCTTCGGAGCGTGAGGTAGACTTCTCTATTGAACTCGTGGCAGGAGCGGCACCGGTGTCCATTCCTCCCTATAGGATGGCCACACCTGAGTTGCAGGAGCTCAAGAAGTAAATGGAGGAGCTACAGGCTAAGGGTTTCATCCGACCCAGTACATCTCCTTGGGTTTCACCTGTTCTATTTCCGAAGAAGGAAGATGGTACCCTTCAACTTTGTGTGGATTATTGAAAGATGAACCAATTGACGGTCAAGAACTGATATCCCTTGCCATGGATTGATGACCTTTTCGATCAGCTTAGAGGATCCCGGGTGTTCTCAATGATCAAATTGAGGTCCAGTTATCATCATTTGCGCGTAGACCATTAGATATACCTCTTCCAGTCTTCAGGAGTAGATATGGTCTATACGAGTATACAGTCATCTTGTTCTGTCTCACGAATGCACCTTCAGTTTTCATGGCACTGATTAACCGAGTGTTCCATCCTTGGACTCTTTCGTCATGGTCTTCATGGACGATATCCTGGTGTACTCTCACACTTGACAGGACCATTCCACACATCTTGAGATCATTCTGAGTACACTGTGAGAGCATCGGCTTTATGCTAAACTCTCGAAGTGCCACTTCTGGATTGATCAGATTCACTTCTTGGGTCACATCATCTCAGAGGAAGGAGTATCTGTGGACCGAGAGAAAGTGAGAGCTGTAGTTTCTTGGGATCAGTCAAAGAACGTCTTTGAGGTAGGGAGTTTCTTAGGGCTAGCTGGATACTACAGACACTTCATTCGGGACTTTTCTCATCTAGAATCTCCCTTGAAAGGTCTGACCAAGAAGGGGGAGAAGTTCTTATGGTCAGATTCTTGTGAGTCAGCCTTTCAAGAGCTGAAAGGGAGGTTGATGTCAGCACCGATATTAGTCTTTCCAGAGCCAGGCATGAACTATACAGTATACTATGATTCTTCAGGTATCGGGCTTGGAGTTGTGCTTGTGCAGGGAGATGGAGTCGTTGCGTACGGGTCTCAGCAGTTGAGGCCACATGAGATGAACTACCCTACGCATGATCTGGAGTTGGCAGCTGTTGTTCAGGCCTTGCACTATTGGAGACACTATCTTCTGGGGGAACACATTGTGGTCTTCACTAACCACAATAGTCTCAAGTATATTTTAACTCAGCGTGATCTGAATCTGAGGCAGCGTAAGTGGGTTGAGTATCTTTAGTCTTTTGACTTCAAGCTTTCCTATATGCCGGGAAAGGGAAACGCCATAGCAGATCTTTTGACCAGGAGAAATTAGATTCAGGCAGTTCAGGAGGCCAGTTGTGAGTGGCAGCTGATGGCTCTATTCTCTGAGATGCATCTGGAGGTGCACGACAAATGGGGACAAACTTTTCTACCTTCTGTAGCTATTACCTCCACGCTACTTGATCAGGTACGGATGAGGCAGCTATCAGACTTGGATGGATTAGTCCTGTGGGATAGTGTGTCAGGAGAGGACCCTCTTCCTGGATGGACAGTGGGTGAGGATGAAATCTTGCGTTTCCAATGACGCGTATGGGTTCCAGTAGACATACGCGAGGAGCTGATGTGGGATTTCCATTCCTCCATATGGGCAGTTCATCCTAGTGTTATCAAGATGTATCGGGACCTTCATCGCCCATACTAGTGGTCGGGTATGAAAAAGGATTTTGCTAGTTTTGTCATGAGATGTTCTACTTGCCAGCAGGTGAAAGCAAAGCATCAGCGACCAACGAGACTTTTACAGCAGTTACCCATTCTAGAGTGGAAGTGGAACGATGTTGTGATGGACTTCCTGACAGGGTTTTCGAGATCGCCTCGGGGAAACGTTGTTGTTTGGGTTGTCATCGACAGGCTTACGAAGGTTGCTCACTTCTTTTCGATCAAGGATACCTTCAGTGTCGATGATCTGGGACGACTTTACATCAGAGAGATCATTCTTCTACATGGAGTTCCACGCTCTATTGTTTCAGAAATAGATGCATGCTTTACCTCTCGGTTCTGGCAGGGACTTCAGAAGGCCTTGGATACACAGGTACTTTTGAGTACAGCTTACCACCCCCAGACTGATGGCCAGTCCGAGTGCACGATCCAGGTGCTTGAGGATATGCTCCGAGCTTGCATTCTAGACTTTAGCGGTTCTTGGGAGAAGCATATTCCTCTGGTGGAGTTCGCCTACAACAACAGTTTTCAGGCGACCATTCAAATGGCACATTACGAGGCTTTGTACGGTAGGCCATGCCAATCACCCTTATGCTGGCTAGAGGCAGGAGATGCAGCTTTGATGGGACCTCGTCTTGTACAGGAGACTTCAGAGCAGATAGAGCTGATTCGGAAGAGGATGGCTACAGCATAGTCTCGACAGAAGTCTTATGCTGATCAGCGGAGACGACCTCTGGAGTTTGAGGTCCGTGATCAGGATTTCCTGCGTGTCGCACCGAAGATGGGACACAAGAGGATTCAGAGATAGGGTAAGCTTTCACCATGGTACATCGGGCCGTTTGAGGTCTTGGAGAGATTTTGGTCAGTCGCTTATCGATTGCAGCTACCTCAGCGGTATCGGGCCATGCACGACGTCTTCCACGTCTCTCAGCTTCGACATTACTTTTCAGACCCGTCTCACGTCTTTCATCTTGAGGAAGTTGATCTTGAATTGGATGCATCGTTCAAGGAGCATCCTATCCGGATTATCGATCGCAGTACGAAGGTTCTCTGTGGGCGGTCTGTTCCTCTGGAATGAGTGCTATGGCAGTATGGGAGAGTACAGGATGAGGCCAGGGAGAGGGAGACCGATGTACAATCATAGTGGCCAGATTTGTTTGGGGTTTCTTCTTCTCCACCTCATTAGGGAAATTCGGGGACAAATTTCTTTAAGGGGGAAGTTTGTAAGAACCTGGATCTTCTTTTTAGGTACGTTTTTCCTTTTTCTAGAGTTTTTAAGAATAAATGGATTTTATGGAAATTTTTGAAGTACACGTCGTGTACTTTTTTCCCGGCTCAAAGCCGTGTGCTGGCCATACTGGGCCACACACACGGTGTGTAAGGCTGAGGTGGAGGCTGGTTAATTCAAAGTACAGAAAATTGAAGTACACGCCGTGTACTCAAGAAGTAAAATTCGTGTACTTTATTTTTTCATTAAATAGTCTGGGGTCACTCCTAACCCCCAAAATCATCTTCTTCTCCAAATTTCGTTTGCCCGAGAGCGACCATACAGCCGAATCTTCTCTGAGCTCCCGCCTCGCCATCTGTTCTCCGATTCGAGCACGGTCGATTGTGTTGGAAGCGTAGCGGGGAGTTCTTCCTTCTGCTTGAGCCTTGTTTCTTGATTCCTCATTTTTTCAAGATATTGTGGTATGAAAATTTTGTGCATTTTCTCAGATCTACGTTGTTCTAAGAGGAATCTGTCGTCGTGGTTCACATATATCAATCTCTTAGGATCGAGGTAGGTTGTTTGTGTCTTTCTATAGAATGTTGAATAATATTATGTACAAATTCCACCAATACCCATGAATGGGGTATTGCGTGTTTTCTGTTTTTCCCTTGCCGTTTTCCTTCTTTTCTTGATTGCTTTAGTAGAGGTTATTGCTTGTGAATAGAGTAATTTATTTTGTGCTCAGGTTGCTTTTCCATGCTTGTTTTTCCTGTTGGTTGTTTTTTCATTTGCCATACCTTGTTATAGGATAGTGGAACTGTCTCTTTGATGTGCCGTTGAGCCTCAGTTGATAGCAAAGTAGTTCTTGAGGTTTACTTGGACGATGCACGTGCACTAAGCATGTTTAATTTTCCACACAGGACTGTGAGAGCCTAGTGTAGTATACCATAGGGAGAATCGACGTAAGGGCTTCTCCAGAGTGTCTTTTAATATGATGAGAGACCACAGGAGGAATTGACAATGAGTGCATCCTCAGAGAGTCTGTAGTTCCTCGACGCGGGCCACAGGGGGAATGAGACGTTGAGTGCTTCCCCAGAGAGCCTTTAGTACGATATGAGACTATAGGGGCAATTGATGGTGAGTGCTTTTCCAGAGAGTCTACTTTCTAGCTGAACCAGAGGGGTGAGACTGTGTGCGCCTCCCAGAGGGTTGCTAGTGCTTTTTAGGTTGAAACATAGGGGTTAGGCTGTGAGAGCTACCTATAGGGTTACCTGTTTTCTTTTTGTTGCTGGTTATCTACTTGTGTACTTGTATGTTAGAACTGTGGATTGTAGCTATTTGTGATATCCTGTTTACTACTTCTTGTTTTATTACTGCCATCTATTCATTGACTTTTAGGCACAAATCTTTGGGTGATTGCGTACTGGGATTGTATCTCACACCCTATTTGGGCCATGCTTTTGGGCCCAAGCAGACTATGTTGCTGCAGGTGTAGATAAGGTCAAGCGCCCTTCTACATTAGGATCTTGATTACACTGGAGCTGGGAAGCATGGCACCGAGCCCTGGCTCGCGATGCTGAGGAGTTTACATTGTATTCTTTTTCACTTGGTTTCATTTGTATTTCAGAACCTTGGTGTGTTTTCTGTTTTCTTTAGATACCTTTACATGCTGCATCATTATCTTCATTACTATTTGTATTCATTGCTTCCGTTGTTTGGTTGTAGTTGTTATGTATGTTAGTACTACTTCTGCTATTGACTATTGTTTTTCTATTCTATACCTTACCGAATGAGGGCATAGTTTCCCCACTGACTCACCAAGGCCCTTGCTGCTAGTCGGAATCCTCTGGCGTTTGGGGAAACGCGCTTGAGGTGATGTGGCAAACCGGGTACGGGGCACCAATGGAGGGGCTCCAGATTCGAGTCGTTACAGAAATAAAACTATATCTAATAAAGTAGAAACAATAGTAGAGGCTACTATAATAGAACTTGAACAGTTGAAGGACTGGTTCTCTACTCCTCCATTATAGCTTGTACTGTTTGTAACTATCCCATACCTTGGGCTTGATTCCCAACTTGACTACCCTGAGTATGCCCACTCTACTGGTGTTGTGATTCCTAAGTCTGATTCCCTCTACTTCAACCATGTCCTTAGCATGAGTGGTCAGGGGAATTCTAGCTGCCTACTAGGTTAGACACTACCGGTCCCACTCCAAAGTGTGGAGTCATTGTACACCCTCTCTCATTGGGTGTTGGTGTAAAATTCATGTACAAGCACTGGATATGACATGTCCTTCCATAGACTCTACACTCAACTAGATCTTGCATACATTGGGTTTCCTCATGTCCCAGCATCATGAAATGGTGAAATATAACAAAAATATCAGAATAAGGTATATAAATACTTTTACACCTTTGAGAATCCTCAAAGAGACACTTCCATCTGCTAGAATAACCACTCCCAGGTCTGTGTGTTGAATCTCCCAAGCTCACACTGCTGGCTTCCCTCGAATTCCAATCACTAATGAGGGATTGATTAACTTTATTAGAAATAGTATTCAATCAAAATATATTAACCTAAGATAATATAGAGTATTCCATCCCATCCTCAAATCACCTCACACTCATAAGCTCATCTCCTTCTAGGGTCAATGAGAATTTATATCTTTCAGTCAAACAAGAAGGATATTCCATTACATATATAGATCTCTACTAAAAGTTCATGAACTCACTAGATCGGTCATCCCTTGGTGTATGTGGAAATAAATAATTGTACAATACTATCTATAAATCCCATCATATCATATCTCATAGATTATCTTCTTGGAAAATAACATTCCACCATTACTTAGATGAACTACAAAAAATATAGGTACCAACAACCTCACCATAGGTATATCCAGATGCTCAAATATAGAAAACATGGCCTTCATCCATGACTCAATAACCTGAGGACCACCATCCACTGAGAAGGTAGAAGGATAAAGCTACTATAATTATCGATTCAACTCTTCCATATTCAAGGTAGGTTGAGAAACGCCTTGCATAGACTTTACCATTTGAATAAAAATATCTTGAAACTGGGTGTCAGTGACCATGTCTGAAATAATAGGTGGTTACATAGGTGGAACTACAGGATGTATCACTAGCATCTCAAGGCCTGTAACCTCTAAATTAGGGATATAATCTTTGTCCTAGTATAAAAATCCAGGATATCATGGTGGTATGATTCTTCAATTCCAAACACACACCTTGGAAATTATTTTATAATTTGAAAAGATTGTAGTTGAACAATTAGGACAAGTACATAAACTTCCTATATAAAATATCACACCTCCATGCCTGCCCCTAAATACATTTCTATATAATAATGGAAATCAAAAATGGGCCATAAGATTCATAAGTGACTCCCCTAACTACCCACTACTATGTCCAGGTCTGGTTCAAGGTATCATATCACATGATATAAGTTCCATTATATGGAGTTTCAATTTCATGTTATAGAGTAAAACACCTTTAAAATTGTAATTAACATCCCATTTACAAATAACCATTTCATTTAATGTTTTAATTACATTTAATTTCACACTCTTTTACAAATATATGTGTATGAGTGTGTCATGGTCTACTTAAATGTGTCACTATTCCTAATTTATAAAATCAATACTCCTATAAAATTTAAATTGGCACATCATGTAACTATTACCTGGACCTTAGATTCACTGTAAGGATGTAACAGGTCATATAAAATCATTTTATTGAGTTAACTACCATTACCAAGTATATTCTTCATAAATTGTAATTGGAATTCACATAATCAAATAAACTAATGATTTTTTAGTCCGTGTAACACTTAGTTTCAGAACCCATAACATTTTATAATAGTGAAATTAAGTATCCATCATCAACATATACTTGAAAACACCATTTAGATTGATTCACACACTTTAATTAGTCCAATTATTTTATTCTTTCTAGATAATTTATCACATTTTGATTCATAAAAAGGCACCAAGCTATATGCAGTGGGAAAATACACACTATTTGTAAATGTATTTTATAAAAATGCATGGAATTTAAGTCTTATAGTGCCTATGATGATGCATGATATGATTACTCCATTTCATACTAGTCCATGGAAAAAATATGTCTATAATAATAATTTCAACAATAATAACATCGTAAAACATGTGTTTCAACCAACTATGAAATTAGTGTAACTATAACAGGAACAATTTAGAACTGTAATAACCAATCCCATGTAATTTGGGTTTCCCCTATATGAGTATTAGATACTCTCAAGAATATGCTCATTGCGAGATTAAATTACCTTCCTAGTCTTATTTCTAACACCCAAATTGTAAGACAAAATAAAAAAGAAACTCCTATAATACAACTTTGTGAGGTCCTGACCTGGGTTCCACTAAATGGTTCCCTGAGTTGATGTGTTACATGGCCTCAATAATTCCTCCCCACATTCCAGAGGCTTTTGAATAATATCAAGGTTCTAAGGTGGTGTGATGGGGAGACTATAACTCCTATAATAGTGGCACAACAGAAACAATAAACAAACCAAAATAGTGAAAGAATATTATAACCAACATCACATTAGAAACAAATACCATAAATAAGAACAATGGCATAGGAAACATCCAAGCAGTAAAAATAATCAAAATCTATAAGTTGATCTATATACGAAAGCATTTCAAGTCATGATGATATATAAAATTATTGATACATGTGATAGAGGATGGAAGGAAAATACAACATTCTATAAAACAAATAAAAAATACCAAAATACTGCTCCACTAGAATCATATGCCTATTCTCAGTCCTCTTCTCTCATGTTCTAAGAGAATAACAAAACATATCGAGCATTTATGACATGGCACATTCCTTTATCAATACCTACAACTATAAGGTCTTCTTGGGTACTAATAGAGGCATGGATAGGGTGTCATACAAATCTCAGTCAGTCACCACCAATAGTAGGTTGTGGGTATATCGATAAGTAAATATGTTGAAAATAAATACCAGTTGGATCAGGTTCCTATAGAACACTTGGAATACTCTACCATCTTTGTCATAGGATGAAATAAGTCTGAACTCAGAAACCATGTATCAGTAATCATGTGTATATAATATTTTTTTAAAGGGTGGAGGCAAAAAACCCCAATATTATTAAAAGAAACATCAAAAGTAAAGAGTATAGGGGATGAGGAACACCAACAGAACCAAAAAAATACAAGGACAGAAAATAAATAAATGCATCAAGCACAATGAGAACGAGTGTTCATGCTATGACAAGAGTAGTTCCCACCCCTACCACAAGAGTGTTGACCACTCCTTATAGTATTAACCTGTATCCATGGAACACTTCCATCATCTATAAGCATAGTGTCAACATCATCCCTCGTCACAACAACATCAGGCATGCCATCCCCATAATGTCTCTCGTCATCACTACATGTGGATTTTAGTAATAAAAAAGCATTATGTGTACTTACCCGTAGTTCCTCCCTCTTCTTTACTGGTTGATCAGGCACACAAAGCTTAGAGGAATATATTTTAAAATTTTCATCTTCCTTATCTATTGAATTTGGGGTAATTTGGATTGGAATTCTTTCCCATGGGATAGAATTGTCCCTTTCCTTATGGGACTAAGCATTGAGATTACATGAATTGGTGGGGGACATCCTTAGAATAGGAATAGAAATATTTCCATTCATTTTAATTGAAGCCTCATCAGGGGATGAACTATTAATCCCTCAAAAGTTACACCATAAGTGGATTATATCCACCTGCATATAGGAGGATAATATCCCATTTATCATATTTTGAAATATAAAAGAAAAGCATTTGTGTATCATTGGTGTTTAGTACATCTGAGTTCTGCTGTAGATTTTATATAGGCATAATATATAGAGAGTTTAAAATTCTAGGGGTATTTAATCCAATAGTAGAAAACCCCACAGTTCTAGATGTATTTAATCTACACTCTTCTTTTATATTATTCAGAGTACTTGAGGACGTATCTTTTCCTGGATGAGGATTGGGCTCACAGTTTGACTCCAATGAATCTCTAATTATGTACTCATAGAGAGAATTTTTGTTCTTGGCCTTCGTTGAGGCCACAGCTACTGATACAGTCTTCCCTTTTCTGTATTTTTATGCATGATACTATTTCCTAAATCGATCATCAACATCTTCTTGTGCTAATAACTCAATCTCTACTTGACTATCATCTAAACTGCTCTCATTATGATTCCCATCAATTTTCAAAGTTAGATCATCCTTTAAAGAAGGATGCAGTTCAGTTGTGTCCTCCTACTAGGTGCGAGCATGACTCATGGCATAACTTAGGAATATATATCTAATCAAATGATATATAATCTCTAGAAAGGGTATTATCCCTGAATCTAATGGGAATGCGAGATGTCATTCCCATCACATCTTATAGTGGTGTGAGTTGTCATTCCCAACACCCGATGAAAGGGAATGTGGAACTCCATTCCCATCATCCAAAGTAATGGGAACTATGTGAGATGTCTTTCCCAATACTAGATGTAAGGGAGCATGAAATTTCATTCTCAAAAATTCTATTAACTGTTGCTCACTGACCAATATCCATGGTGGAATTATTATAAGCATAATGAATTTCCATTTTAATCATCTATATTTACCTCACCCAATCTATCCATGAGTATCAAATTTTACATAATCCATCTATATAAATACATAATACATGATGCATCCTTTCCACCCACTTCAATTTCATTTCATTTAACCACATAATTTTTAAAGCAAAGAAAATCCACATAAAGGTCAAGATGCACCACTTTGATGGTGGTTAGGTCAAAAAAATTTAATGTAAGGAGGTGAATTCATTCAACGCACTGAAATTGGTGGTATCCAAGAGGTAGGAAACCTCTAATAAATTAATATGAGTCTATAGGATTACCTAAACATGTTACTATTAGTTCAAGATGCAAATTCACATTTTAAGGAATTTCACGAAAAATTATGGCATGAAACACAATGGTGAAGTAATAAGCACCCTTAAAATTTATAAAAAATTACTACACCACCTACCTTATGCTAGTATCACTCCCATTATTCAATTTCATCAGTTTAATACATCTAGAATGGGAGAAATTGAATTGTTGAACCAATGCCCTAAAAATGGGGAATATGATCTCACACAAATATGGAATTAGAGAAGGGAAGGTAAATGAATAATGGATACAAGAGGATTAGAGATATTACTTTTATGGATTAAACTCACCTGACATTGATGAGAACGTATATTGGATAAGGAAGTTATTGAAAAACCTAGATCAGTCTTGGGATCGCTTTACCTAAGAGGAAAAGAGTTTCACACCCACATGAGAAGTAAATAATATAGGGTGGTAATTTTTAAAAAATTTAAGGTAAAAAGGTAAATTCCGTTTAATTTAAGGTTTTTCATGGTTTGGAAACACGGTTGGTCAAACCTTGCACTAACCATGCTCCAGTAAGAATCCAATAACCCCACTTTCACGGGTTAAGTGCACGGTTTGTCTAACCATATTCTTCTGGTGTGAGATGACTCTGCAATCTTTTGTACAAAATAGCATAGTCATGTGGCCCATATCACATGGTTAGAGAAAAACATGTGGCCTCCAACTATGCTCTGAGTTCCCCCACATAGTTGAGTCACACCGTTAGTAATAATTGTGTGCCAACTATGCAGCTTAGTCTACCTCTTCAAATTTATGGAGATCTGATATTCTAACAAGTTTCACACAATTATGATATCTTTCTTTGGAAATATGGTAGACTCCCTATGATAAAGATATGATATTAAGTCAGAAAATAATTATTCATACCTTTTAAAAATATATAGGTTGTTACATATTATCCAAGAATAAAAAATTGATTTTTGAAAATGTTTTCACCATATTAAGTTACATTCTTTAGATTTGTCAAATGTGAAAATTTTAGTTTCAATAACATATATGAAAATAATATACATCAAATTTGGTGAGTTTATATTGTTGATATAGAAAATAAAACTTATTTTACTATGTGGCATATTTTTAATTTATTTCATAAATATTATCTTTATATTGTGTTACTTTTTGAGTCTCATTTGTAAAAAATAATATTACTAATTTTTAGAATATTTTAGATAAAGATGAAAATTTTATAATATTTTTACTAGGGATATATTTGCTACATTTTAATATGATGTAATTTCTAATGAAATATTTTGTGTGAGTGATAATGTTTTATTGGCCTTTATTTTTTATTTTGAATGTATCCTTTTGAAAAATATATGTAAATTTAGACGGGATATGATTAAATCTACATCAAAAATTTGTATATATTGTTTATAAATATATATATGAAGAGGTTATTGAGTTTTATAATTAATAATTTTAAAATTTGTATCACTTTTATCCCCTAATATATCTCCATCTAACAATAAACATTTAAGGTAAGGGGATATATGTATTCAATTTAAAGAATCTTTTACATGATGAAATAATGAATGAATATTTATATGTTTTGAACAACATTTTTGATGTTCAACTAAATTTATCATCACATATTTCCTAATTAAAAATAAAAAATATGAAAATAATTAAAATGTGGTTGATGAATGACATCTAAAATACATTTCTTTCAAGGTTTGTGGAGAATTTATAGACAAAATCATTTGTATAATGAACCTTGAAATAGTTATTTATAGACCATGGGTTAATGTGATCACATGGTCTATTTTAGACATTAATTGTTATATATTTTAAATAAAAAATAAGTGAAATAAGAGTATCATTAAATATATTAGACAAATGATCATCACTACAGTGATGTATTTTTCATGTTTCATTGATATAATCAAATTTTCATTATCATTAACATATTGTATAATTATTTATGATTTATTTTAAATTGATTAAATATATTTCTATTATCATTATTTATGAGTGATTCATAAGAAATTTATATTTAAATTAATAATAATTATTTTCTATATAAAATTATTGATTTTAAAAGTTTTACATGAAAAGCATAACCATTTATCTTGGATGTAACGCCCCGACCCTAGTTACCCAGAGTCGGTGCATTATTACATAACATTGGCATGATCACAAGAAAGATCAAATCTCGAAAGACCAATTGGTTTAGTAGCCTTGGAAACACTAGATATATTCATAAGTTTTACATTACATCATAAAGTGAAAAACTACTACGACAACATAATGTCTCCATAGTCCACACTATTATCCCCTCATAATATCCCTACAGGTCATTCATAACTTACTTATTCACATCCTGGGAAAAATAAAACATAGAAAAGGGGTGAGCTCAAATGCCCAGTAAGGATAACAATATAGAAGAACATTCAAAAATAAGCATAAACATTTAAGGCAATGCATTACTAAAACAAAAGCCTTTTAAACATGAACTTCAACATAGTATGGAAAAATTAAAATGAGCCATTTACTTATTCACATGGATATTATACTAATCAAATAATCACATGCAATATCAATAACCACTTTCATAATGTCAGAATGCATAATGCTAAACTTTAATTTCTTTGTCAAGGCCTCGTCACAAGACCTAGGGGCTAACTGTAACCAGAACCCAACCTGGAGTGCCTCTAATAACCGAACACCAACCCGGAGTGCCTCTAATAACCGGACACCAACCCGGAGTTCCTCTAATAACCAGATACCAAACCGGAGTTCCTCTAATAACCGGAGACCAAACCGGAGGGCTTACTTTTACCGGTCCCCAACCCGGAACATACTTTTCTAACACATTCATCTGAATGAAAGGTTGAAATATAACATAAACATTCGGATTACAAATAACTTATGAAATGTCAATACTCTAAAAAAACTATGAGTGACATAAGAATAACTTATCCACAGTCAAAAATATCACAAAACCTTCAATAAAATATAGATGTTTTGTATCATAATAAATCATCTTCAAAAAAGCTTAAAATCCATCAAAGGATGTTGACATAGATGAAATAAAGACTATTTTAGAAAAATATCTCTTTCTATTTTGAAATCATTTAAGAGTCTTATATTTATTAAATAAAGAATTGTTTTTGAAAATATTCTTATTATCTTGTAAGGGAAGCTTTGACGATTTTATAACGGCGGAAAATAGCCACACCCGCCGTATAAGTTAAAAAAACATTATTACCTTAATTTTGTCGAAAAGGTTAAAAAGCACCTTGTTTGGAAAACGACGGAAAGATTCCTTTATAAACCTCTTATAAAAAGTCAAACAAGTGTATAAATGACTTTAACCCATATTCTAGTTAATAGTAAAAATGTTTTGGAATTCATTTTTAAGAAACATGGATGTGGATGATAAATAGATCCCAGTAGATTATTACGTATAAACAACCTCAGATAATGAATAGATTGTGAAATAACCCTTACCAATTTGGTAACTTATGAAACATACAACCCATGAAAGAGGTATCATACAATGAATATGTAAATACACATAAATTAGAGTGTATTACACAAAGAATATAATTATGGGTAGTACATACACTGTCACACCCCGACCTATTTGTTGCTTTTATTCCAGAACCAGATTTTTGTGCTTTGTCAAAAAAATGCATGTTTTGGGTTCGACGCCATTGAACGCACGGGTGGAGCGCGACGCCGCGCGGCTTCGCCCATGCAACGACATTGTCCGTCGGTCTTCAAAAAAAAATTAAAATTAATATCTTTTGTATTTTATTATGGTTACGATTATTAATTTTAATTATTACATTTATTATAATTAAGGTTATTATTATTATTGTTATTATTATTATTATTATTATTATTATTATTATTAGAATTGTTATTACTATTATTAGTCATATTTTTATTTTTATTTTGTTTATTTTTATCTTCCTCTCTTTCTCTTTCTTATTTCCTTCTTTCTTTCTTTTTCTTTTGCATTTGTCTTCCACGCGGCTTCTTCTGCACTTTTTTCCAGATCTGGTCTCCTGCATAGGGTTTCCCTCCTTCTTCTCCTCACGCACTAGAAGCAGCGCCATCCCGCAGTCCGGCTGAAGCTTCCGCCCAAACCTCCCACAGCTGCCTCGCATTCCAGCCGGCTCCGCCACCTCCGGCTTCGGCTGTACAACACCAGCCCAACTCCCACTTCGGTTGAACAGTTCCAGCTTGGCTCCCCATCCGCAGCTCCCAACCGACCCGCGACCTTGGCTCCCCCGCACTCTGCTCCGCCCGGCGAACCCCCTGCATGCGGCACAGCCTCCGCCCCGCACAGCACCGCCCTCGCCCTGCTCGGCCAGTCCGCACGAAACCCGCCCCATCTCTCTCTCTCTCCCCTGGATGCGTCGCTGCCCTCCTCCGCCTTCAGCTACACAGCAGCAGCACCTCTTCCGCCGATGCGCCCCTACATAGCAGGTTGTTCGGCCTCCGTCGCACCCACCTTCTGCACCAGAGCACAACCAGTAGCTGGTGCCCCTCCTTCACCCACTCCGAGATGCGACCTAGTGCTCCCCTCCAGCCGCGCCTCCTGTAGGACCCCCTCCCTCTTCTCTTAGTGCGGCACGAACTTCTCCCGGTTGCGCCCAGTCTGGTGACCCCCCTTGCAACAGCCCGTCTCTAGCTGCTCCCCCCTGCCGGCGTGCCTAGTCTCTAGTCCAGACCCCCCCTTCTGCCCTGTGTGCGCACAACTCTGGTCGAGCCTCCGTCCGGCTCATGCTCACCCCTCGGCCTACCCTGCACCGTGTCGCGCGCCCCTCCTCATACCGCCACGTGCCCTCCCGGCTGGCCAGGCCCCTCACCAGCCTCACGGCCGACTCCCCCTTTCTTGTGCACCCTCTGGCGCGCCCCGCTTTTTACCTGCTATCTGGCCATCCCCCGTCGGTGCGACGTGAACGTTCTCCCGGCCAGCTATCCTTTTTTCCAGTGCACGTCGCTGCCTTCTGACCGTCGCACAACCCCTTTGTCATCCCTCGATCATCGGGCGACGCATCGCAACCCCCCGGCTGCTTCGACCAGGTTTGTTGTCAGCCGCCCGAGTCTTTGCGCCGCCGTTGACGACGTCAGTGACCTTTCCAGTAAACCGCAACACCGCGCCCGACCTTTCACCATTTCGTGCGACCCTGTTGGTCAAGGCCAGCCCCGCGTTGAGCTCTTTGGCGACGTATTTCCGCGGTACTGTAGTCGTCGACTTGCACGTACTTGTGCGCAAGTGTGAGACGCACCGCGTCATCGTCGTAACCGAACAGCGAGTCGAGGTAGGTCCCCCACTGCACTTACCTTTAAATTTAGAATTTATTAATTGCTCGATGTTTTGTGAATTTTAATGAATGATAAATAATATTAGATAATAAAATTTTAAATGATTATTTAGTGTGAAAAGAGCCGTTTATTTTATACCGAACACTTGGAACATTTTCTTGACGGGCGGACACCCAGTTTTGAAAGAATGCATGTTTGGCCTTAAAACATAATTCACGGCATTTCAAATGTACTTCTAGATTTAAAGATAAATGACTTCTTCTGAACAAGTGTTTTGAGCTTTTTGAGAAATGAAGTTTTACTTTATAATTGGCGAAGGCCCGTTTGGCACTTTAATAAAAATAGATTATTTTGGAAAACCCAATCGGGGGTGATATTTGGTGTGAGTTGTTTTCGTGAGCTGTATGTGATGTTGGTGCATCATGACTGCTTAATTTACATTGTGGATGCACCCCCTTTTTATTGCTTGTGATGACATGGGAACCTGGCATATTGAGTGAATTTTCCGAGAACGATTGCTGCACTATTTTAGATTACACACTGGCTAGTGGCCCCATAGCAGTGGAATACTGAGTTATTGCTGCTATGGGGATTGGGCCCCTCGGTTAGGCCATGCAGGGCTATTCCGGGCATTAGGGCGTTATGACGTCATCGAGTTAGGGCATGCCTTCAGGATGAGTCAGATGTATAGTACGTTCTGGATTGTTCACGATCTCCTAGGTTCGACCCATGTTTCCATTATTGTGTATTTGTGTGTGGCGGACGATCGAGAGGTCAAGTTCGGTTGCTGGCCTATGTGCGCCACTTTTCCCATTGCCCTTGGTATGTGTTGTGTGTTATGTGTGCTATGTGTGGTTTTCCTTTTTGGTTAATAACTAAAGTCTAGATTTCTAAATTGTTCGTAGAAAAATGTTTTAAAAATGAAATTTACTTATTGCTTTCAAACACTAAACTTGTTTTAAAATTAAAAAGGGCAATGGATTGATACTTGTTTTAGAAATTAAAGTGTGTGTGTGTGTGAAAACCAATATTTTTGTATATTTAGTTCAAACCTGTAATTGGTAAATTCTTCATTTAAAGGTAGTGCATTGGGAATAGTTTTTTGGGCACGCCTACTGAGTTTTAATACTCACGCCTATAGTTTTTTCCTGTTTTTAGTTTTTTTGCAGGCTGGCTCGAGTTTGCTCGCCGTGGGCGAAAGTTGGTTGTGGTCTGGCGAGCGACTCTCGGAGTCGCGAGGAGTTTTTGGCCGAGACCAGGTTAGTGTGTTTTTGTTGGTCGTTCTTCCTTTTTCGTGTCATTTATCTTCCTTCCGCTGCTTTGTTTATTTATTTTTGCTGGGCAAAATCGTTCCCACTTGTCCTCTATTGATGCCCTGGCGCTTGTCGCCAGCCCGGGAGGATCGGGAACGCCTCTCGGGCCATGCCGCGGACTGGCTCGGGTGATCGGTTCAGGGTCGACCCGGGTTGGTTGGTGACATACACCACACAAAAGGTGATGGTGGAAATATGGCATGAATCTCACGGAAATAAGGAGTGAGATGAAAACCCCTTACCTTGTACTTTTCCTTGGTTGGGGTAGGTTAACCTCCTCTTATTCGGGTTCTTCCTTTTGATTTGATCAAAAGGGCTCCTTAGGTTGGCTTTCTGATCAAACTAAGGCCTCTAGGACGTAGTGAGGGAAGTTGGGAGAGTATTTGGGCAGATTTTTTCCGAACCAAAAGGTTTTTAAGGTGTGAAGAAATGAGAAGGAGGAGTGCCCTTTTATAAGAGGGGTGAGGGGCACCTTTGGAAAAGCTAGAAATATTAGTTTATAATAAATTTATATTCGGTTTCTAATGGCTCCAAAGTTGATTATTTAAATTTTAAGGTGGGTATGGGTTGAAAACAAACTCAACCAATAGAATTTAGACAGGTTTGGGTACTTATATTAACCTTATCTTTAAGTATTAACTCTAAGTTAATTAGTTTCACTTTTACAATGTCTCTTTGTATTTTTATATAATATGGTTAATAAACTTACTATATACATCCAAGATACCCCCAAGTGGTCCATTAATGATGAACCTATCATGATATAATTATCTTGTCCGAACCTTAGATTTTTAGAAATTTAATATCAATTAATAATATAATATTTGTTTTAGGAACGCTTTTATGTCAATTTTGACACTATTCAATAGTTGATTTTTGTGAAACTCATAACAGATTGATTACTTAGAAAAAAGTCAATTACATCAATCCTAATATATCATATTATCCTAGAAAATTAGTTTAATTCATTAAAAGTTTCATATTATATTTATTTGGGTATTTATAATATCAATTATTTTAATTTTTCACTATTATAGTAATTCATTCATCATCATTGTGTCATAAATAAATTAAATTATTTAATGTCTAAAAATTATAAATAAAATATCATTATGTAGGAAATCTTTTTATCTTTCTAATTAATATTTATAATCTAAAATCAAACATATATAACCCTATGTAAAAATTTTGTTTCTAAAAGATATATGCTTGTGTCATTTTTGTATTCATTTTAACTTAATTAAAATAAAGTGTCCCTATCACCTACAAGTGGCACCATGGGGTCCCAAAATCGACCCAAAGATGCCTATGGTCGAACATGTATCAACCAATAAGTCTAGGACACGTTTTAGGGTAATTTAGTATTATTATAATATTATTTTTTAACCCTTATTTACCGGATTTACCCTAAACCATGGTAAATAAAATATTTACCGCAGTAATTATTCAAAATGTCTAAAAATAAAAGTTACCTATTTACACAATTTGAACATCCTGATTCAAAATATGGAATCCATTTTTCTAAATTCAAAACACAGAAGTGGCATAAATTAATTTAAAATTAATTCCCGCTGTCAAAACAAAAAGCGTGTTTTTAAGAGATAATAACTATCAAAAGATTGACACTTGTTTATGTTCGGTTTAATTGTAAAATTATGTCCAATGACCAACATTATATTAAATGGTAAAAATATATTCTAAATATATTTTAAAACCTCTCAAATTCATAATTTATCACTATTAATTAGTTTTGATTAAAAAAGTTGTTTTTAATTAAAATTTAGTAATTTTCACTATTCATCAAAATATGAAAGTTATCCGAAAAGTACCAAAATTTCACCTTAGGATAAATTCTATACTCCAAATCCAAAAATGAAGTCCATTTTGAGAGATAAAATTTCTAAAATTTTAAAAGGTAGGTATTACTATTCATAACGGCTAGTTTGATTGGTTGTGGTGTGTTAGAACTCGAAGTTGCGTACAACACACGCTACTGTATTATTTAAAGGAAAGCGTACCGTGGAAGCTTGGGATGTTTCATTTTAAATTTTTTGATGTCCCTATTTAGTCAAAAAGTTAAAAATATTGTATTTAAAAAGGTTTCACTATTAAAAGTTGATAAAAGTGCAATACTGAAAATGAATCTGTTCTTGCATTATGTCTAAGAAAATCATAATATGGATTCAAAAATTATAAGAATTATATAAAGTTTAAAATTTAGTTAATACTATTCATAACCTCTTTTGAATGGATTTTTTTTGGTAAGTCATGGTGTGATTGAACTCGGTGTTGCGTGTAGTGCAAGTTATTGAATTATTTTGAAGAAATAACACACTATGAAATCTTGGGGTGTTACATTCTCCCCTCCTTCAATAAATTGCGTCCTCGCAATTTGAAATTTTTCTTCAAAAATAAAATGTTGAAAATAGAAAATATATTTGTGGGAAAACCCACATCAGAAATTGGGTTACTAAAATTTAGTCTTAATATGAGGAAAAGAGAAATGAAAGGGTCACCACCAAATTATGATCTCGATTAGGAGAACATTGGTGGCAATTAGAGACATATAATTGGAGGAAAAACGTAAATATTTATAGGTAGTGATTGAGGTCATCAATCACAAACAAGTATAAAATTGAGGTCCTTAAACTCATCAATCTATGATGATTTGAAATACCATCGGTTCAACAAAAACATAGGGCATTGGGATAACACATTTTTGACATTTCAAAATATCTTAGTTGAAATCCCACATCGAAAAACGAATTAATGAGGCCTCTATTTAAAATAAGGAGTGGAAAGTATGAAGATTACCGAAAATAACACATACTAGGGTTCCATGTAGGAAAATATGGATATGGAAGAGAAATATAACCATCAATTATCTGATGGAGAGTGGTAGAGAACATGGCTATGAAAAGGCCAACAATCCCAAAGCCATAAATTAGTGATGATTTAAGGTACCATCTAGGACAACATTTTTGTTCTAAGTTCCTTTTATTAATGTTGAGGAATTTATTTATGAGATTGGATAAGATCATAAGGAGATATACTTACTTTATAATTAGAGTTTTATCCATTAATAAATTTCTACCACAAACTCATCTTTCACTCTAAAAGATAATAGAACGTAAAAAAATTTCTATTTATACTATTCGTGCAGGGTTCCAAAATAAATTAATTTATAATTCATCTACCAGATCTTTTAAAAAAAAACTACATTATTTAATCCAGGACATCTTGTGGGCCAGTGGTAGGTGATACACCCTTGTCGCCCTTCGGTTGCGGGTTCAAGTCCCGCAGCCTTGCCGGACGCGACGGGTTGTCGTCCGACCTCCGGGTTTTCCTTTTATGGAAATCCAAAATAATCCAAACTAGAACTATCCAAAATACTTCTGTCCAAACTCACAGTCCAACATTTATAAGGAAGGTAAACATAATGTAGATCCTTTTTACCCCGTAATAGCATATGAATACCTTCATCATGTATTCTTTTAATACACTGAAACATCCTGAATTACCATAATCCTTAATGATTACATTCATGCTCCTTTATATAGAATGCTGGATATACTTCATCAATCCAAAAATGTTTTAAACCCCAACAATGATGGAATATAAAAATCATTAATCAGTTCCAAGGTAGTCAAGAATATCCAATATAATTTATCCAATACAATCATGTATTATTCCAAAATCACTACCTCGGTATCAGAACTATATTATGGTTTATCATTCTCTCAACCATATATTTTCCAAAAATTTATCCTGCTATTGAGTCACTTTTCTTTGTTCCACACAATCTCAAGTCCTTAATGAAATAGTAATGCAGTACAATCCTTATATACTCCATAATTATTATAACAAGTACATTGTTGATACAACACTCAATTGACATAATCAACATAAGAACTCTAATCATTCCTCTTCATTTGTGGTAGTATCATAACTTGATTATTATCTAATAGCATCATTTGCGGCATAGTCTGATGACTGGGACATAAGTTTGCGTAGTGTCCAAACTCCTTGTAAATGAAGCATTGTACATTTGAAACCATTTTCTTACCCTTTCAGTCACGTACTTTGTGCCCTTTTCCTCCACACTTATAATAAACTCCCATTTCTTTCAGGAAAGTTACATGGTGTTTCTTTCCATAGTTATCACATATGGGAAAATTCTTCTTTTCCCTCTTCCCTTTATCCATCTTTCTCTATTCCATCCTTTTCTTCTCTTACTTCCCTTCAAATCCATAGGACTCAGTAAACTCTTTACTTATCTTATCAACACATGATATTATTTCTTCATATGATGATAATACATGAGAGACTATTTCTCTTGTAAATTCTGGCTTAAGACCATAAAATATATGATCCTTCTTTCTCTTTGTATCATGTTCATTGCTAGAGTTCTCATTCCTTCTACTGGGCGCCATTTCTAAAAAATGGCATACATTAGATTAGTTTATGAATAACAATACCTAATCCCAAACTTGTAAAACACATAACATAAATTAAAAAGTTTATGGATATAATCCATAATCATAAAAATGTCTCCTTTGAGGAAGTATATACTCATAAACCCTTCATAATGATTTGTAAATAAAATGAGAGTTATCCTAAGCATATCCCCCGGGAGTGTCGTAACCAAGAGTGCAGCAAGGCCTGTTGTCGTGCACACATTCCTGTTCGAGTCTTGCTCAAAGCGGTGTTTTCGGGTTTTACCCCTAGGTACATCTGTGCCAGAGCCGCCTCTACCTTCTCGTATCCAAACAGGGATGTATTGCTCAGAAAACTCACAAAATCTCTACAATACCAAAATTCTAGAATTTCTTCTATACTAATCCTCAAAATTCATCTTAAATCTATGTGCTCTAATCAGAGTTTATCTAAATCTAGCTTCCAAGGTTTGTACTAAACTTCCTCTGATACCAACTGTAACGCCCCGACCCTAGTTACCCAGAGTCGGTGCATTATTACATAACATTGGCATGATCACAATAAAGATCAAATCTCGAAAGACTGATTGGTTTAGTAGCCTTGGAAACACTAGATATATTCATAAGTTTTACATTACATCATAAAGTGAAAAATTACTACGAAAACATAATGTCTCCATAGTCCACACTATTATCCCCTCATAATATCCATGCAGGTCATTCATAACTTACTTCTTCACATCCTGGGAAAAATAAAACATATAAAAGGGGTGATCTCAAATGCCCAGTAAGGATAACAATATAGCGGAACATTCAAAAATAAGCATAAACATTTAAGGCAATGCATTACTAAAACAAAAGCCTTTTAAACTTGAACTTCAACATAGTATGGAAAAATTAAAATGAAATAATTCCATTTACTTATTCACATGGATATTTTACTAATCGAATAATCACATGCAATATTAATAACCACTTTCATAATGTCGGAATGCATAATGCTAAACTTTAATTTCTTTTTCAAGGCCTCGTCCCAAGACCTAGGGGCTAACTGTAACCGGAACCCAACCCGGAGAGCCTCTAATAATCGGACACCAACTCGGAGTGCCTCTAATAACCGGACACCAACCCGGAGTTCCTCTAATAACCGGAGACCAAACCGGAGTTCCTCTAATAACCGGAGACCAAACCGGAGGGCTTACTTTTACCGGTCCCCAACCCGGAACATACTTGTATAACACATTCATCTCAATGAAAGGTTGAAATATAACATAAACATTCGGATTACAAATAACTTATGAAATGGCAATTCTCTAAACAAAAACCATGAGTGACATAAGAATAACTTATCCACAGTCAAAAATATCACAAAACCTTCAATAAAATATGGATGTTTTGTATCATAATAAATCAACTTCAAATAAGCTTAAAATCCATCAAAGGATGTTGACATAGATGAAATAAAGACTATTATAGAAAAATATCTCTTTCTATTTTGAAATCATTTAAGAGTCTTATATTTATGAAATAAAACATTTTTTTTTTGAAAATATTCTTATTATCTTGTAAGGGAAGCTTCGACGATTTTATAACGGCGGAAAATAGCCACACCCGCCGTATAAGTTAAAAATAACATTCTTACCTTAATTTTGTCGAAAAGGTTAAAAAGCACCTTGTTTGGAAAACAACAGAAAGATTCGTTTATAAACCTCTTATAAAAAGTCAAACAAGGGTATAAATGACTTTAACCCATATTATAGTAAATAATAAAAATGCTTTGGAATTCATTTTTAGGAAACATGGATGTGGATGGTAAAGAGATCCCAGTAGATTATTACGTATAAACAACCTCAGAAAATGAATATATTGTCAAATAACCCTTACCAATTTGGTAACTTATGAAACATACAACCCATGAAAGAGGTATCATACAATGAATATGTAAATACACATAAATTAGAGTGTATTACACAAAGAATATAATTATTGGAAGTACATACACCACACAAAAGGTTATGGTGGAAATATGGCATGAATATCACGGAAATAAGGAGTGAGATGAAAACCCCTTACCTAGTACTTTTCCTTGGTTGGGGTAGGTTAATCTCCTCTTCTTCGGGTTCTTCCTTTTGATTTGATCAAAAGGGCTCCTTAGGTTGGCTTTCTGATCAAACTAAGGCCCCCAGGTTGTAGTGAGGGAAGTTGGGAGAGTATTTGGGCAGAGTTTTGCCGAACCAAAATGTTTTGAAGGTGTGAAGAAATGAGAAGAAGGAGTGCCCTTTTATAAGAAGGGTGAGGGGCACCTCTGGAAAAGCTAGAAATATTAGTTTATAATAAATTCATATTCGGTTTCTAATGGCTCCAAAGTTGATTATTTAAATTTTAAGGTGGTTATGGGTCGAAAAAAACTCAACCAATAGAATTTAGACTGGTTTGGGTACTTATATTAACCTTATCTTTAAGTATTAACTCTAAGTTAGTTAGTTTCACTTTTACAATGTCTCTTTGTATTTTTATATAATATGGTTAATAAACTTACTATATACATCCAAGAGACACACAAGTGGTCCATTAATGATGAACCTATCATGATATAAGTCTCTTGGACGAACCTTAGATTTTTAAAATTTTAATATCAATTAATAATATAATATTTGTTTTAAGAACTCTTTTATGTCAGTTTTGACACTATTCAATAGTTGATTTTTTTGAAACTCATAACAGATTGATTACTTAGAAAAAAGTCAATTAAATTAATCCTAATATATCATATTATCCTAGTAAATTATTTTAATTCATTAAAAGTTTCATATTATATTTATTTTGGTATTTATAATATCAATTATTTTAATTTTTCACTATTATAGTAATTAATTCATCATCATTGTGTCATAAATAAATTAAATTATTTAATGTCTAAAAATTGTAAATAAAATATAATTATGTAGGAAATATTTTTATCATTCTAATGAATATTTATAATCTAAAATACAACATATATAACCCTATGTAAAAATTGTTTTTCTAAAAGATATATGCTTGTGTCATTTTTGTATTCATTTTAACTTAATTAAAATAAAGTCTCTATCACCTACAAGTGGCACCATGGGGTCCCAAAATCGACCCAAAGATGCCTATGGTCGAACATGTATCATCCAATAAGTCTAGGACACGTTTTAGGGTAATTTAGTATTATTATAATATTATTGTTTAACCCTTATTTACCGGATTTACCCTTAACCATGGTAAATAAAATATTTACCGCAGTAATTATTCAAAATGTCTAAAATTAAAAGTTACCTATTTACACAATTTGAAAATCCTGATTCCAAATATGGAATACATTTTTCTAAATTCAAAACACAGAAGTGGCAGAAATGAATTTAAAATTAATTCCCGCTGTCAAAACAAAAAGCGTGTTTTTAAGAGATAATAACTATCAAAAGATTGACACTTGTTTCTGTTCGGTTTAATTGTAAAATTATGTCCAATGACCAACATTATATTAAATGCTAAAAATATATTCTAAATATACTTTAAAACCACTCAAATTCATAATTTATCACTATTAATTATTTTGATTAAAAAAGTTGTTTTTAATTAAAATTTAGTAATTTTCACTATTCATCAAAATATGAAAGTTATCCGAAAACTACTAAAATTTCACCTTAGGCTAAATTCGATACTCCGAATCCAAAATTGAAGTACATTTTGAGAGATAAAATTTATAAAATTTTAAAAGTTAGGTATTACTATTCATAACAGCTAGTTTGATTGGTTGTGGTGTGTTAGAACTCGAAGTTGCGTACAACACACGCTACAGTATTATTCAAAGGAAAGCGTACCATGGAAGCTTGGGATGTTTCATTTTAAATTTTTTGATGTCCCCATTTATTCAAAAAGTTTAAAATATTTTATTTAAAAAGGTTTCACTATTAAAAGTTGATAAAAGTGCAATACTGAAAATGAATCTGTTCTTGCATTATGTCTAAGAAAATCATAATATGGATTCAAAAATTATAAGGATTATATAAAGTTTAAAATTTAGTTAATACTATTCATAACCTCTTTTGAATGTCATTTTTTTGGTAAGTCATGGTGTGATTGAACTCGGTGTTGCGTGTAGTGCAAGTTATTGAATTATTTTGAAGAAATAACACACTATGAAATCTTGGGGTGTTACATTGGATATGCATTTAATGAAAATATTTTATATTATTGATCTATAAACTGATATATAGTATATCATTATGAAAATGAAAAAATATAAATTATTTGGATTATGATAAGGTTGATGATGTTGGGGGATTTTTTGACATTATTTCTCCTAATAAAAAATTAATATAGGATAAGGATAATTAAATTGAAAACATTTTCAATGATATATGAATTGACCATGTATGTTAGATATTTAAAATGGATCTATTATTCATCAATTATTTTAGGTAAATATCAATGTATTTTTCTTCTTAACAGACATATGTAACAATATAATTTTTTTAAAATTGAAAATTTTAATCAATAATTTTGATTAATTCTATAATTTTTTGATTTTTTATATACCTTATTTTTAGGTACATATTTTTTTATAAATAATCCTGAAATTAATTTTTTATGTTCCATATATTCCTTAATTTTATTTACATGTTTTCATACCTATAATGATTAAGAAGTCACATTGGTTGAGAGGATAGGAGGTCGATCTAATCATACCCATTTTTTGGGAATTATTTCCTACTTCGGGACTCTCTTATAGATTTATGTTAGGTTATTGAATCATTACAAAATCCTGATATGGGATTGGATACCATAACATTAGTAATCTATTATTGACATATATCAATGTGAATGTTTGTACATATCATAGGTATTCCATCAATGAATGATTTTTTATGTATCAAAGGTTCTCCATATTTTTGTTTTATTATATAGAGATGTTTTATATGGATATTGTGTTTTAAATCCATAGATATGGGTGCTCAATAATTTATTAGCATTTAAGAATATAATTATTGTTAACTCTGTTGGGATCAGGCCCATATTGATGCATCCTATGTATCCATATGAAAGGAATCAAAAAATGTGTTGTTTGGTGCCATATAATGGGACACATCATGACTTTTAAATTTGTGTGTAATGGACTGGTCCATTCATTTTACAATCATGTGGTAAGGATGATTTTAAAAAAAATTCTTCTCAATTGATGATGTGTGACTTAAGCATGATCGACCCTTTCTAGTTTACCTCACATGGAATATGGAACAATAATGATAAGTTGGATTCACAAGGTGTATGACACATTAAATATGGTCCCCACCAAGAGTATGTTCTAATGAGGATGATATGATGGGACATGGAAGGAATATTTCACCTTGGGTGGGGGTATGATACTATTGGGAATATGGCCTGATAGAGTATGATTTATAGGGAATGTGGCCCTAATAGACTGGGCTTAAAGTCTCAAGGGACTATATCCAAGTGAGGTGAGTATATAAATGATCTCATAAGTAATATAGAATATTAATATGGTTATTTAAGATTAATTATTTTGGATTTAAACATCAAAAGTGGAATACTATGTATCTTATCGAGACAAGAATCAAAGCCTCTGTAGTGTGAATGACAGAGTTTAAGGTTGTATGATAAAACCATACAATGAAGTTTTAACATCATGAGGTAATGGCATAGGAAACACAATTTAACATCATAGTACATGGATCTATATTGGTACATATGAATATTTGATATTGCACTTCATCCATGGAGGGTTATCCAACATATCTCATAAAAATTGTAATTTTTGTTCATAAAGTATGGATGTTAAGGACATATGTGTTATAAAAGATAAACAACCATGTAATGAGGGTGGCATATGAATATAAGGCATTCCTAAGATGATCCATCAAGAATATAGCCCCATGAAATAATATATCAAGGGTAATATGTCCCTTTGTGATGGAGAATTTTGGTTGGGTATTATAGCTAATAAGGAGGACCATGATGAAGGAATTTCCCACATACTTATGAAATAATCTTTATAGATCTATAATATAAGATCCATGGTTAATGAGAGTAACAAGAGATACTAGAAGACCAAACACATTACTTATAAGTATAATATTTTATTTTAATGTGGATAACACAATAAGGTCACCCTTAATGTGATATTTGGTTACGAGTCCTATGGGGAATATGGATATATAAGAAAAGTCTTGAGGACTCTCAAATAATATTATAATATGAGATCTACATTGGGGGATTTGATGATAACATCGTGAAGGTATTGTGACCCTCATATAGATTATGGCCACATGGAATCATAGGATATTGAAATATATTGGATAAGGAACTTGTGACTAAAACATGAATCAAATGTTTCTTATTTAGAATACAAATCATGGACCATGTAGTTCATAAATTCATGGTTTGATGGTCGATAGAAAATGGTAATTACACCCAAATTATATATTTCCACTTGCATTGTAAAAGAGTGGGAATTACATGAATTTGGTTTCCCTAGTGGGATATTTCCTCAAAGGAGAAGAATAAAATAGATACTAAATAGGTTCAGCTGCTACTATTTTGTAAGGAGATTACATATTTTTTATATGGGAGTGGGATATACTATAATAATCATTGGTAAATGTTGTCAAAAAAATGAGGAGGGTTCATACAATCAAATAAAGTGGTTGTGTTTATGAGTGTTCATGAAGGAAATGGGTTCATTTAATTTCATAATGTAAATTTTTTCATGTAATTTTACAAAGGAAAGGGTGACTCATAATAGTATAAAGGAATGTGGGTCTTTCTATCTCATAAAGGAAATGGGGTTAGGAAATCACTTAAATAGTACTATGTTAGGTGATCGTGAAATGTGATCGCTTGATTAAGAGGTCGTCACATGATTGGTACATGTAAAGTTAGTCATGTAGCCAAGTCTTGCATGAATAGACTATGTGATTAACAAATTGTCACACTACATTTTACCAGGTTCCCATCCATTGATGTTTTTCACTGAATTCCCATATTACTGACATAGAAGTCACAAGAATCACTATACGACTCCTTCCATTTCATGTATTTCTGGATTTGTCAATTTTTCTCATGGTACTTCAAAAGTGTCTTGTTTCATTGTCAATGAGTGTTTTTATTAGTGTTCTATACCAATAACAGTGCTTCCTAATAAAGAATGTGATCCACATTAATGGGTTTCAATTGGATTAAGATGTTTGTATAAGTCTTAATTATCTCTTATGATTCACATGACAAAGACCCATATAGTTTATGTTATCCCCCAGTGTTTCAAATCACAAAGAGTAGCTACAGAATTGGTCTATCAGAGATGCACTCTCCCAAGATGGTCGCATGATCAAATATGAGTTCGGTGATCACATATCCCTAGGAGGAATCACATGATATAGTGTGATCATGGGAAGGATAAATCATATATATCCTCCTAAGAAGTAGATAATGTAAAGATATTGGTGTCATCTGACCTCATAACTCTGGGGTCATTATATCATGAAGAGTAGTTGTGATATGGTAACTTCATGGATGGACTTCTAACATCGAGGGAATCACATAATTGTTTTAATTTTATGTGATCATGTAACAAAATCACATAACCCTAAAAATTTTGGGTGATATATTCGTGAAGTGATTTTTCTTGTCTAAATTCCTTTTTACCAAAATGGTACATATACTTTGGGTATTTCTGCCACTTCATCTAACCAAAAATTATTAAGAGGGTGTCAATAAATTCACTCACCAGAAACAAAGTTTGGAAGAATAATGGCAGACTCAGTTCCATGAAATTTGATGCATGTCTAGGTCTCCGTGGAAATTTTTATGTCCTTTGGTAATCCATGAAGCTCCTATTATTCCATGAATTTTCCTTATAACTTGGATATTAAGGGGATATCTCTATAATTTATACTCATATCTCCTGTTTATTTTTACTCTATGCCTTTTCATGAATTATTTTCATAAGACACTTCACATAAATGAGTCATGAAACCCCATGGTGTAAATTTTATCACGTAAAAAAATTTCATAATCACCTTTGTGAGAAAACTTTCTACAACCCATGTCACATGATCAAAAAATAATTCACTTAACCATATATTCGAATCACATATCCTTTATTTTTTTATGTGTTCATGTAATAATCTTATGGCTATTTTATTACTTAATTCTCAGGGGGGTCATTTGATCATGTAACCCTGTAATGGTAGTGAGAGTTAATGAATTTTTATAGGTTATACGATCAAATAAACCTTATAAGTCACGCACACCATTTTTTTTAAATCAATTATTTATTAAAAAACTTTCATAATACCCCTTTCTGGATTCATGTTCCTTTAAGGAAGGAAGATGAAGAAATTATGTCTCATCGGATAGCCATAATTAGTGTGGAAAATCAACATTGTAAGGTTTTTTAGTATACTATTGATCATCATATGATATTAATAAGGGAAAGTTTTCTAGATTATATACTATATGATAGGTTTCCTCTGTATTGTTTTGGACATCAAAATGAAACTTCAATCTCATCGATATGGGTGGGGATCCTTCCACCTTCCTTGATCGTTAAGACACATATGACATTCAGAGAGAATATTTCGTATGTGGGACACTTTATTCCCGAAGATTACTTCTCTGATGGATTTTTGATGAGGATGATTCTGGGATATTTTGACAACTTCTCGAATTTTCATGATCTTTAAACCCATTTCTATTGGTTGATATTATGGAAATCCATATAGAATCATAAAATCATGTGGTCATGCAACTGGGATCTTTTATCATGAGATATCATTCGCCCGGATTGGGGATAGACCCTCTAGGAGTAGCATACTAGCATAATGTTTACCATTGAATTGAATAATTTGGGTTTATATGAGGCTCTATGAATTTTTTTGACTTGGTCCTATTGTATCAAAGGAAAAATTGTGTACCATTGTTGCCAGTGGAATTTGAATATCAAAACATTCCATCTGATGTTTGTTGAGGTAATTATCATCCTCTGGGATTTAAAGTGATTCATTGGTGGACCATTTTTAGGAGTCATGTAGGATGTATTTATCTCCCCAAACCCACCTATAAAAAGGAAAAATAGGTACCTCATATCCTAAGGGATCTTAAAATGTTGTAAAATGAGACACATGGAAAGGATTTGTATCTTGGTTCGACATATCCATAATGAAGTGGGTCCCATTATTTATCAAGAAGACAGGGTATGAACCACTATACAATAAGACCAAGTCCTACTCATCATGTGAATCCCATGGGTTAGAGTGTTCCTATTATCTAATAGTTAAGGAGAGTCAGTTCCATGATTTGGATGGACAATCACCTCCTAGTCCCATTTCTCCGTCAAGCTAGTTAGCTTCTGGGTATTGTTCCTCAATGGGTATCTATTTTTGGTTTTAGATACGGTCTGCATAAGAGTATCCACATTTATAGTTGTGATTGAGATAAAGAGGGGAAAATTCATTTTCTTTTCCATTCCCATGGAGGAAAAATTGTAGCAACATCTTCACCACATCTACATGTGGAAATGCTCATATATGATATTAGGCCCATTTGAATTATTTTGGGGTTGGATGGGATCTCACATTAGAGGATATGAATTCATCAACACCTAGGACAATCATAATTCCCTATTCAATAATTCCCTTCAGATTATTAGTTTAGTCTGGCCCACCACATTAAAGATATGGGAGACAAATAATAATATGAAATGACATGACTAATTTGTATTCATGTAATATAGAGTGCCATTTTACATCATTAGTGATAAAAGAGTGTGATGTATTATATATTTATCATACATTATAGTAGTTTATATGGGTGTATGTTCTTCTTGGATTAATGAAATGATCACATATGAGTGGTATAAACCCTCTCGATTTTGGAGATTGTTTTGGTCAATCAAGATTAAATTCCCAGCTCTTCCTCACAAGATCCATTCAAAGAGGCACCTGATGGTGGTTAATAAGTTGTGTTTTATGTTATTTATGGAAGAATGTTACAACCCTAACTCTCGTATCCTAGATTAATTATCTACTTTAGTACATTGTAATATATTCAAGAGATCCAATATCGATGGACCAATCAGCTTAGTATTATTGGAGATCTAGATATATTCATGAAACCTATTTTATGTTGGGGAAAAAATGTAACAAAAGTAAATGTTTTGTATCCTTGAAACTCATTCAAATATTACTTCTACATAACCTGGGGAAAGGAAACAAAATAGTTGTGATCTCAAATTCTTGTTAAGGTTTTTATATAGTGGAAGCTACGATGTGAAAATAAGTCATAATCTATAAGGAAATATAGATAACTAAAAACACATTTCATTTAATCAAGAACATGACAATGAAATGAGTCCCTGGATAATATCAAACAAAAAATCCCATGGTTAATAACAATTTAATTATCAATAAATAAAATCAAAATTTTTGATGTCATTATTTCATACAACTAGATATCTTTAAAATCAAATATTTGTCTCAAGATAGTTCCATAGGTGGGTCGGTATATACAAATAACCATTTAAAATTTTTGGATAACTGATTTATCTCATGAGACATGTTGATGAATCATGGGGATATGTTTAATTGGTCCCAACCCATCACTGAATGTCCAATGAATTCCTCATATATTGAATGATAAATTAAATTAATAAATAATATATCTAATAAATAAATATCTATATTGAGTAAAGAATATATATTTATCAATATTTTTCCCTGTCAATCCAATAAAATTCATAATCAAACACCGTATATAAAAATGTTATATGGTTTAAGAAAAAATGATATTAATGGTATGAATAATATAGATATTTAAGAAAAATTTAATGTCCAGTGATCCCAATAAAGTGGATGTTTCGTGAAAATGTTGGTGACCACAAAATTAATATGCGATAAGAAATGTCCATCCCTTTATTAGAAATATAGGTTTTTTAATAAAATCATGTAATTTGAAAAAATAAATAAAATTGAATTGAAGTATTAAAATAATATTTAATTAAGATTTTTCTTTGTAAAAGAGGATAAATATCAAAAAACTAGTCTGGTGGTAGGGATGTCTGTTAATGTCGTATGCATCAAAAACAATCATTTTGACTTTTATTTAAGTAATTCAAAAATAAAATTTTCAAAATAAAATATAAATATTACTCTAAAACATTTCAATAACTCATTTATAAATTAAAATATCCATAATAATTCATTTTATTAATAAACAGGACTTTTTTAAAATAATTTTAAAAAATATAGGCATGGAATGAAAAATATATATAATTAAAAGAGAAATAAAATTGGTTTTATTTTAATAATTTATTTGCATGATTGAAGTTACAAATAGTGGAAAAAATGGAAAAATATTTAATCTCATTAAATATCCATATCATAAGAAAATATATTGATTTTATGAAGGGTGTATTATTGGATTCCTTCCACGAAAATTAAGGCAATCCCAAAAAATGCGATTGTAATATAAATAGTTACCACTTTGGTTACTTTTAAATTATATCCACATGAAATAATAGATGTTAATTAAAACATTAATAATCATCAAAAAATTATTTTCCAAGTTAAATATTTAAAATGGGAAGAACATACACCATATAAAAAATAGCTACATAATATCAAATATGTATCAATTGAATGAAAAATGAGATAAAATCCACTACTTCATGATTTCCTTTAATTGAACATAATTTAACCTCTTGTATAATGGTTTTATGAATTTTATTAATTTAAACCATGACCATATTCATATTTATAATATCATATATCATACTCTTATAACATCATATTTCTCGTTTTCTGTTAATATTTCATTATTACCATTGTTTTTATTGTGAACTGCTTCATTTTATCGTACATTGTTTTTTCCATAGATGTCCCAGTTCTAGTTCATAGGATATCATACCACAATATCCATAATTATATTAATTTTTTAAATAAAAAATTTATTTATTATAAGAATTTTTAGAATTATCCATGAAATTTGGAACTAGAAAATGAATCACATTGCTTCATGGAGATGATAGGTTATAAAAATGCATGAGTGACATTATAATTTCCTTAATTGGAGAAAGGGTAAATAATTTAATGATATATTAATTTTATATAATTAATATTATTTCATAATAAATATATGTATTCATTGTTTCTATCTTTATTAATATCTATGTGCGCCAATGATTGAAAAAAATACATCAGTTTTTGAGGTGGTAGCATGTCTTACAAACAATTGATGGTTCTGTTTGTAATATGATAAATAATGAGATAGATAAATATTATTAAATAAATATAATAAAATATATTTATATGTTATGTAATGGTTTTATTATATATTAATTATTAATGCAATATTTAATGTGGTGGAAAAATAAGTAAAAATGAAAGATCTTTGTGAAGACGATTAACATCGCATAGAAAAACATCATTTGGATAACTTATTGATAACCCTAGGGTTGGTATTTTGGGAATAAAAGATGCTCCAAAACATGTATTAGGATGTTGGGGATAGATTTTTTGAGTTTTTCTCCAATATAAATTGATTAATATATTCGAATAATTGAAGGGAAGAGGTTCCCTTTTATAATTTATGAGAATACAACCCTTGTAATTTTCCAATGTATTAAAATAATGTTAAGTTATGTTCTTAGATAAATAACTCAAAATTTTATAACATTTTAGTTTTATAATTTTAATATCTAAATAAATCCAAATAATGGTTTTTTATAAATCTTTTAATTCATTTAAACCCTTATCCTTTTAGGTTAATATCCGATAAACTTGTTTAACCTTAACCGTGGTGAAATTTTTTTATTGTTTTTAATATTAATTGTGGCCAAATTGAAAATGGGATAATAATTTTTATTTTTGAATTTTCATTCCTAATATGGAATAAATTTTATCAAAATCAATTCATAGAAGTGGAATAATTAAATTTAAAAATAATCCTACAAAGATGTCTAAAAATGGGTTTTCATGAAATGCATTTTTCAAGCATAAGATTATATTACATTAAATATATGACAATTAATTATAATTATATTTATTTGAATTCGCATATTTATATTTTTAATATATAAATTTAATTTAAATCATTAATCACTATATATTATTTTATTTTATTAAAATGGAAATACATTACGTCTTTTTTTAAAGAGTTTTCCAAAAAAATATCCCTTTTACCTCCAGATGATCTTGTCATTAATTCAATAAAATTGTCAGTAAATAAATAGTTAACACTCAATATTATAACATATCAATAAAAATTAATGGAAGAATATTTATATACTTCATTTTTAATTATTCATAAAATCTTATTTTTTATAAAAAATTTCAAAAACTCATTCTATGCATATTTTTACCAAGTAAGTTCAAAATTGATATTAATCATAAAAAATTGTAATTTTTTTTCCATGAAATATAATAATGTGCATTTTATTATTTTTTTTATAAAAATATAAATTTCACTTGAAATAATTGATAATCATGTGTTATATTTTCCTCTTCTATAAGCAATTTCTCCTTAAACTTTTCTTGGATGTTACTCTCTACACAAATGAGGGTTGTTCTTCATCATAAAATCCTTTAGTACCCATGATGAATAATCCATTTTTTGATTTATCCAAAGTACCTTTACCAGTTGATTCATCTGATCCCACAACACTAGCTCTCTAGTTTCCTGAATCTATATGGTCTCTACATAATAAGAAAGATCTGGTTCCAATTATATTTATTTATTGGTGAGAAAATAAATTTTGTATAGAATGTACATACATAAAAATTATATATGGAACATGTAATTTAATTTAGAGATACTTGGTGTTATTTAAAATTGGTATAATGTAGCTCCAATAATTTCCAAAAATTCAAAAGGCTAGATGTAACTTTGGATCAATTTCTCTTTCTTACATAACCTTGTTACACTATTCAATGGACATACATTCAAGAAAATTTGATCTCCCACTGGAAATTCCAAATCATTCCTTCGGTTTTTAGCATAACACATTTTTCTATTTCGAACTACTTTATTATGAGTCTTAATAGCCTTTACCTTTTTAATTGTCTCCTTAAACTATTTGGAGGCTAACAGTTACCATACACTAACATCAACCCAACAACTTGTAATAAGAAATATCTTTCCATATAATGCTTCATATAGAACCATTAGAATACTTGAATGTAATATATTGTTATAGGAAGACTCTACCAAAGGTAAATATTGATTCCACATACCAGGAAAGTCACATGAACAAGATCTAAAAAAAATTTCTAGTGCTTGAATAGTCCTTTGGGGATGTCTCTCAGTCTGGGGATGATATTTTGTTCTTAGGTAAATCTTAGTATCATGATTCATCAAAATATTTCTCTATAATTTCAATGAAAATATTTGATCTAGATCAAAAACAATTGAAATATATGGTCTATGATGTCTTAAAACTTCATTAAAATATAGTTTTTTTATGGTTCTCAAGAGGTAAATATTATACTATTACAATGAACCTTATAGACTTGGTTAGGTGATCAATAATAACCCATATTGTATCATTATTTATTAGAGTATTTAATAATCTGGTGAAAAAGACTATAGTAATTTCATCCCATTTCCACATATGAATAGGTAAAGGTTCCATGAATCCTCTAGGGTGTTATCTTTCATCCTTAACCTATTGAAAAACAAAAAATATTGATACATAATCATTAATTTCCCAATTTATATCATCCAACCAAAAATGTTCGTTCAAATCCCTATACATCATCGTACTATCATAGTGTATGGAGAAATTAAAACTATGAGAATCGGGAAATAATTGGTTTTAGCTCATGTATAGATGAAACAAATAGCCTCTTTCCAAATCTCATAATTACATATTCATATATGATTTCATTCAATTTCCAACCATTCAAGTCATTAATTTTTTATAAGATTATCATCATTAGGGTAATAACATTTTATCTTTTATAATAAATATGGAGTATAAATTGTTTTAAAAAGTGGTGATATTATCCTTATTTAATAATTCCCATATCCATATTTAGTAAATCCAGGAATATAGGATCCCTATCAATCCTCATTTTGGTCATGAATCTATGATGATTCTTTCTAAAAGGATCCTCTAACTTATTTCCCTTCCCTAGGTAGAATTTAAATGATAAATATTAATCCTTGATTAGTTCCAGAAATAAATTTTTTTTCTTATTGATTTCATTATATGAAAAGATGTATTTTTGGTTCTTATGGAATGTGTATATCTCACACATTTCAAAATAATAATAATGTCTCCATATCATCAAATAAATGATTATAGATTCCAACTCATGATCATGATTTTGATAGTTATGTTCATAAGTTTTTAACATCCTAAATGTATAGGAAATAACTTTATCAATCTGCATAAGGACACAACCAAGTCTCTTCTTCGATGCATCGGTATATATAAAACAACCATCATTTGTGGATGATATAATCAAAATACAATCATTCACCAATATAATCTTCAATTCATCAAAACATTTTTCAAATTCCTTTTTCCAATGAACATATACTCTTTATATGTAATCTTGGTTAAATTGTTATCCAATCAAGAACTTTTTTGAACAAATCGTCAGTAGTAACCTACCAGATTAATAAAATTATGTACCTAAATTAGGTTTGTTGGTGTTTTCCATTCATTGAATACCATTTCCTTCACATTATTAACTATGATTACATACATTGATGAAATATATCCATGAAAAAAAACTCTTTTAATCCATTATTCACTCTTTTGAAAATCCTCATATAACTCTTTTCTTCTAAGAGTCTCGATAAGGATTTGAAAATGATTATAACAGTTCTCATAGATTTTAGAATACACCGAGATATCATTAATAAATACCATAATAAAATAATAAAGGTATTACTTGAATACTATATTAATTAGATCCATAAAAATAGAGGGTTCAATCCAAATGGAATTACAATTAACTCTTAATGTCCATACTTTGTTCGAAATGTTGTCTTTAGAATATATCCCTTATTTACTGGAAATTTATGATACCCTTACCAAATGTAAATCTTTAAAAATATTTATCTCCAAGGTTTTGACCAAATAAGTAATTATTATGAACCATAGGATACTTTTTCATCATCATAATACTATTTATTTCCCTATAATCAATGCATAGGCCCATATATCCTTCTTTCTTCTTAATCAAAGAAAAGGGGATCCCCAAGGTGAAAGACTATGGTGTGTAAATTCCTTATTACTAAACTCATACTTTTGTTCTGTAAATTAAACTATTTCCATAGTGTCCATTCTATATGTATCCATTGATATTGGTCTTAAATGAGGGATTAAATCAATAAACTACTCCATTACATGCTCTGGTGGATGCCTAGTAAATACGTCAATTTTTTCTTGTAAAATAGAAACACCCTCCATTTAATGATTAACATTTCTTTACATAGGTTGTTTCTTCTATTCTTCCCCAAGAATCTCATTTATAAGAGCTATTGTAGGTGGATATATACGTGACTCAAATGATGAAGGATCCCTCTAAAGATAATTAATTCCACATCTCCATCACGAATTGTAATTTCTTTCTCTCTAAAATAAATATTTGCATCATATTTTGAAAGTTGCCCATTCTAGGGATTATATAAAATTCAACCATCTATATAAAAATAAATTATAAAAATAGTGAGCATTTATGTGTCAAATTTGGAACTCCGTAACACATCATCACTATAGTGATATTACCAAAATTATTTTTGACTGAAAAATCTATTCTTATGGTGGTAGGGAAATATCTAATTTTCCTGGAAAACATGGAAGATATAAAAATTGAAATGTACCAGTATTAAATAAATAAATACATTAATGTGAAGATATGATTAATGTTTACTCCACCATATTTTAGAAACTTCAAACTCAGCTATAGTGATCATATAATCTCCCCATACCCACTTACGTGGTATGTTCACTTGATGCTTTTGAAATTATTTTAAATAATTCCCCTTTTTTATAGTTGTATATTTTGATATTAGTGATATCTTTATTTACCATACATTAATTGTCCATAAAAACCTTACCAGCACATTTGTAACATCCTCCCAAACACTTCAATCATTTTATAGGATGTTTCAATACAAAATTTTCACATAATGGAAATAGATTCTTCATATTCTTCTTATTTGATATGTTCTGTTACTCTTAGTGTTTAGTATACCTTTTATTCTACTTATTTACCCTAAATATATTTGATATAGAAAATTCATTTTCTTAATTGATGTTGGGTAAAACAATTTCATCCAATGATGAAAAATTTTAAGAAACAAATTCCTTTCAAAGAATTGCATTAATACCATCAAAGAAATGGAAAATATTGATTTCTTTATTATTTATATTTTATTTAGAATAAAAAAATATTCTTTTATAGGTATGTTCATACTTCACAACACTTTATTAATTATTTTTCATTAATCTTGGTAACTTTCTTATCATTTCAATTCATTTCTCATGGTGGTAATATTTTTTGAATAATGTTACTTAAGAATATTTAAATTCCTTCTATTTTATTTCTTCTCACTATCAATAATTATAGATCAATGAACACCATTTATTAGCATAAAATTTGATAAAATATACTACAAGTATAAATTCCTACCTTTTATCGCATACCAAGGATAGAAATAACTTTTCCTAGGACTAAATACATTTCTCATCTGCCACTACATATGTAGTTCCACTAAATGATGGGGGTTATATCACATTAAATGATCCAATATAGATGTATTGTTCCATATAACATCAGTTTTCTCTATATGTGTTATGTTTTTATCCATAACATGGGTCAGGTCCCCTATTATGTTTATGATCTACTCAACTCCAACACTAGTTGAATTAGATTTCTCAGTAGGGAAATTTCTACATTGGCCCCTAGTATTGAAACCATTCTATAATCCAGGTTCTATTTATAAAAAATGGTATATACTGAATTTGTTCTTAATCTTTTGACTTTTAAATAATAGTATATAATTCAAAATCAACTATAACACATAACAAAAATTGAAAATTTATTAATTGTTAATATCATAATCACAAACTTTTTTTCTTTGGTGATATACTTAAATCATAGAGATATCTTCCAATATTTCATAATAATTTGTAATGAAAATATTAATTAACACAAGAATATCCCCTACGAGTTTCAAACCTGGTGTGAAATAAGGTGACACTCACTATGCACTAGAATGATGAAAGATATATACTTGACCAAATCTTTTCGAGGTTGTTATGCCTAGATAAATTTTTTCAAAAACCACATCCACTTATAGTTTCTAGATAATGATTTATTTCATGGAAAAAATATCTTCCATAACAAAACAAATTGTGATATTATTTTACAATTAGATATATCATCAATTTATGTCATCGGGTTATAATCCCTAATCTTTATTTTCCTAAACAAAAAAATGTGATATTATCCTACAATTAAATACATTCCTCATATAATTAATGATTAATTAAATTCATAAAAAATATTTCTTATCCACAAATATTCATATTGGGGAAATAATATGGATTGATCATTATTTTCCTTAGTAAATCAAAGAACTTTAGTTGTTAAATACAATAAGAAAAAATGGAATATGGTTAAGGAAAAACTATATAAGTTGCATTGGTATAGATATAAGGGGTCCAATCCTTAAGGAGTGAGTAGTTTAGTATTCTTGGATATCAGAGTAAATAAATGATGCCAATTTTACATTGGGAATAAAATATAAAACATTACAAAAGTAAACATTTTGTATTCTTGGAACACAATCAAATATTTATTTTTCATAACCTAAGGAAAGAAAAATAAATAAGTTTGATCTCAAATACTCAGTAAGGGTTTCATGTAGTGGAATCTACCATGAGTAAATAATCAATAATCAATATAGAAAAATAAATAACTAAAAAACATTCGACTTAATCAATAACAAGATCATGAAATGAATATATGAATATTATCAATAAAATAATATCTTGGATAATAATAATTCATTTCTCAATATAAAAAATTTATAATATTGGATTTCATGACCTCAGATATAATTATATATTTACCATCAAAGCTTTGTGCCATGATATTTTAATTGATGGGATGGTATATAACAAAAACCCATTAAATAATTTTGGATAACTGCTTTGTATCATGAAAACTATTGATGTATTAAGGGGCTATCTCTAATCGGGTACCACTTATCATAGTGTTCCCAATACATTCCTCATATATTTAATGATTAAGTAAATTTTTTAAAAAATATTTTCTATCAACAAATATTCATATTGGGAAAATAAGATAGATTGATCATTATTATACTTAGTAAATCAAATAAATTTAGTTATAAAATACAATATGCAAAATCTAAATATTTTTAAGGAAAAAATCATATTCTTAATAAAAATAATATCTATATTTTAGAGAAATGTAATTTATAATGATCATAATAATGTGGATGTTTCAAGAGAGAGTTAATAACCACAAAATTAATAAGCGATAATATATGACCATCAGTTCATTATAGTAATAAAATCATTTACATTGTAAAAATAAATAATATGGAATGGATATAATAAAATAATATTTTAGTATGATTTTTATTTGTAAAAAAATTAAAATTTGTAGAAGAACCTAAATATTAAAAAATTGGTATGGCGGCGGGTAAGTCTGTTAATGCCTTATAAATGAAAAACATTCCTTTTAACATTTTTAATATAAATTAAAAAATTAATCATGGAAAAAGAATTACAAAAACCATTGAAATCATTTATAATTTCAAGGATAACAAATAATGTCATTAATAAATCATTTGACTAATTAAAATGAATTTTTTAAAATAATTTTGAAAAATATGGTCATTGAAGAAAAATATATCTGATTAAATGAGAAATAAAATAGGTTTTTATTTCAAAAAAAATTATTGATTAAAGTTATTGAGAGAGTAAAATTTGAAAAAAAAAATATATGAAAACTACATAAATATCTAGTGGATAATAAAAATTTTGTATTTTATGAAAGATTTTTTATAAAATTTCTTTAATGAAATTTATGGCTATCCCAAAAATTGAGATTGTCAAACAAATCCATGCATATTTCGAAACTTTTAAATTATAATAAAATGAATGAACAAACATGAATTGAAACTTTAACCATCATTAAAAAATATTTATTCATTTAATATATTTAAAATGGGAATTATATGCACCACATAAAAGTAAATAAGTTTATAATATCAAATGTGTCGCAATGGAATGAAAATTGAGACAAAAATGCATACCTCATGATTCCCATTAGTTAAATGGGATTTAACCTCGCGTATAATGGTTTTAAACATGTTATTAATTTATTCCATGATCACATTTATATTTATAATATCATATATTATCCTATTATTACATATTATCACATATTCATCATTAATATTTTAATATTTACATTTTTTCCTGTGTTAACTGCTTCTTTTCCTCATGCATGTTTTTTCATGAATGTTCCAATTATTATAAATAGGATATGATTAAATCATATCAAGAACAATATTAATTCTATAAATATCATATTTATTCATTATATAAATTTTTTGGAATCATTCTTGATATTTATACATGGAAAATGAATCTCATTGCTTCGTGGAGACTATAGATTGTACACACGAGTGATGGATTTGTTTCCTATTTGATGAAAATGATAAGGATAAATATTATTCCATAAATATAAAAACATATTAGTATATTTTAGATATTATTTTTATTCTATTGTAGCAATTTATAAAAAATTAAATGTGGTAAAATAAGAAGTAAAAAAGAAAGAGCTTGGTGAAGACAATTACCTTTGCTTAAAAAAATTCTTTAGATCTCTTATTAAGAATACTAGGATTGAAATTTTGGGAATAAAATAAGATCTAAAATTTGGATAACGATTTTCTGTATATATTTATAAGTTTATGGTTGAGATAAATACCTTAATAGGTGTAAATAAGTTAGGGGAGTAGGTTCCCTTTTATAATTGAGGTGAATGTCACAGTTGTAATTATTCAAAGTTAAAGGATAATATCAAGTATATTTCTTGTAAATATGACCCCAAAATGGATCACATTATAATTTTATATGGTTAATGTCAAAATAAAGCCAACAATTAGGTTTCAAAAAGTTTTTAGGTCATTTTCACCCTTGTATTTTTAGGTTAACCCTCCGGTAAACCCGATTAAACCTTAACCATACTGAAAAATATTACTGTTTTTACAATTTATTATGACGAAAAATTACGTGGGACTTATTAAAAAATTGAATTATAATTAAAAATGTGGAAAATATTTTATCAAATTCAATTCACATATTTGGAAGAATTTAATTTAAAAAATACCCTCAAATTGTTTTGAAAAATGGTTTTTCCTTGAAATGCATTTTGTAAACATAATGTGATTATACATTAT